>CM056720.1:133463578-135963578 GCA_029844215.1 Przewalskia tangutica | reverse complement strand
TTACATCCTTTTTCAGGACATCCCACCAATATACGCACATGAGGTCATGATATATCTTCGTTGACCCCGGATGAATAGAATACCGAGCATTATGTGCCTCTTCCATAACCTGCTGCCGTAGCCCTGCAATATCAGGTACACACAATCTGCCTTCATACCGTAGTCTTCTCCTTTCGAAGAATTGCATCTCTATACCGTGCCAGAACAGGATCCTCATATTTCTACCTCTTTACCTCTTCTATGATAGAGGACTCGACAAATCCTCGAACAAGAATTCCACTATCTCCGAAATCGACCAACCGGACTCCAAGACTAGCTAGCATGTGTATCTCACGAACCATTTCCCTTCTGTCTGGATACACATCTGTCAGGCTACCCATAGACCTATGGCTAAGTGCATCTGCCACAACATTGGCTTTCCCCGGGTGGTATAGAATATCAACATCATAGTCCTTAAGTAACTCTAACCACCGTCTCTGTCGTAAGTTCAGCTCCTTTTGCCTGAAGATATATTGCAGACTCTTGTGATCCGTATAAATATCAACATGAACTCCATATAAATAATGTCTCCAAATTTTCAAGGCATGAATCACCGCTGTAAGCTCCAAATCATGAGTGGTATAATTCTTTTCATGCTTCCTGAGTTGACGGGATGCATAAGCTATAACCTTACCATGCTGCATCAACACACAGCCTAGCCTAACACCCGAAGCATCACAATAGATGACATAACCCTCTAGTCCCTCAGGAAGAGTCAGAACTGGAGTCGTAGTCAACTTATCTTTCAATAACTGAAAGACTTGCTCACAAGCATCCGTCCATTAGAACTTAGCAGCCTTCTGAGTTAGTCTAGTCAAAGGCGTTGAGATCGAGGCAAACTTCTCCACAAACCTCCGGTAATACCCCGCTAGCCCCAGAAAACTGCATACCTCAGTAGGAGTCATAGGTCTGGGCCAAGTCTTAACTGTCTCAATCTTCTGTGTACCCACCCGAATACCATCAGGCCCGATAATATGCCCCAAGAATTCCATTGAAGTCAACCAGAACTCACACTTAGAAAACTTGGCATACAACTGTCGGTGCTGAAGGACCCCAAGTATTGTCCTCAAATGGTCTGCATGCTCCAGCTCTAAACGAGAATAAATCAGGATGTCATCAATGAATACTATAACAAACATATCCAGGAATGGCTTGAACACCCGGTTCATTAAGTCCATAAACACTGCTGGAGTATTTGTCAACCCAAAGGACTTCACCCTAAACGCATAATGCACGTATCGGGTCCTGAATGCTGTCTTTGGGATATCTGTCTCTCTTACCCGAACCTGATGATAACCGGACCGCAGGTCTATCTTCGAGAAACACTTAGCACCCTGCAACTGGTCAAATAAGTCATTAATCCTGGGGAGGGGATACCTGTTCTTGATGGTTACCTTATTCAGCTTCCTATAATCAATACACATCCGCAGCGATTGTAACACCTCATTTTAACCGTGGTCAAAACGGGAGTACTACGTATGATTGATTTCTAGATGTATTTAAAGGAGTCGCCACCTAATTATTATAGTGAATTAGGACACTTATTAAATAGCATAAAAATGCTATAAATGATCTTCATTTAAAGGTCTGCGAAAGCTATGTGATATTCTGGATCAGAGTTCTTTATTATCCTAAAGGGAAGGGGTTAGGCATCCTTTAAGATCCGCTAACTTGCGGTTATCCGTTCAAACCTAGATTAATTATGTATTGGCTTTTATTCTACCTATTCTAAGCATTTTTACATAATTTACAATTAAAATAAAATGCAACACAGAATAATAAAAATTAAAATTAAAAGTGACATAAGATAAAACTCTGAGACATCTTTTAGCCCTTTTTAGGTCTGCTGCACAAGATGATCTTCGGGTACCTGCATAAACACTTAGTAAAAGTGTTAGTAATCGAATAAACAATTTTAAAAGCAATAACAAGAATTAATAAGTAAAGCCAAAATAAATCCGTCTTTGTACAGGAAAGGCCTTGGAAATCAGACGGAGATTCCTTCATCGGCCAATATTGCTAAAAATAATAAAATAAATAAAACTTTCAGATCCGTGCCAAAACAGTAATAGTTTTAAACACGGAGGGCTCAGATATATAAAAAAAAAAGTGGGACAGCCTAAACAAGCGCGGCTGCGAGCATTCGCCTTGCCAGCGCATGTTGGTTATCCGATGTAAGTGGAAGAAATCATCATTGCCCAGAAAGCTTCATTTATTTTATTTTCCATCTTTGCAACTGTGGAGGCCTAAAAAATCGACGGATAACTTTTTCATCGGCCAAACAAGTGTAGCATCTTGTTCAAATCAGTAAAATACCAACAGTGTAGTATTTGTTCTAAATCAGTAAACCAGCAAAAATGTTCAAAATCAATAGAAATATGGCCAAAACCAGTCCAATAATATGGCCAAAAACAGTAGCAAAAAATGGCCTAATATTAGTCCAATAAATGGCCAAAACAGTAGAAAAAATGATCGAAAATCAGTCCAACAAAATGCCCCAAACAGTAGCAATAAATGGCCGAAAATCAGTGAAACATAAACAGCCAAAAAATCAGTAGAAAAGCAGGCGAAATCAGTAGAAACAACAGAAGCAATTGCCATTTTCGCCAGAACAACAACAACAGTACGCAATCAGTCCAACAACAACAGTACACAACATAGGTCGCCAGAGTTTAACAAACTCCGTCGAGATTCAAAATAATAAATCGGTCCAAATAAGAGTATGCCAACAAAATCAGTCCCTAATTAAAAATATAGTTGCAATAACAGAGAAACAAACAACATCGCCGGTAGTGTCCGCCGCCGGTAGTCAACCGCGAGGACGGCAAAACAGAGGGGAAGGGAAGCACGACGTTGCTTCGACGGTTTTCACCTGAGCAACGCCTAAAATACAAACCAACAGATAGTCGACGGGAGTTGGGGTTCGACGCAACCAGGTGATGGGAGTTCGCCGGCGAGGTATGAGAGAGTGTTGGCGGCTGAGGGTGTTGCTAGGGTGAGGGATGATGGCTGCTGATGGTGAGTAGGAGAAGGGAAGGAGGTTCGTTGGTGGGGTCGACGGGAATGGTGGTTTGATGGGGGAGGGGAAGAAGGAGAGGGCAGGGAGACAAAGGGAAGAGGGAGATGATGTTGAGAGATTAGGGGTGAGGGTGAGGGAAAATCTGCAGGGGAAGGGGGCTTTTAGGGTCTTGTGCGGCTGCCCTCTCTTTTTAAGAAAGAGAGGTAGTATTTATTATATAGGGTGGGATTAGGGTTTGGTATTTGGGGGAAAAAAATAAAAAGTGAGTTTTGATTTTAGGGGGGAAAATAAAAGTGTGGTATTGTTTGGATTAAATTAAAAGAAAAAATGGTGTTGGATAGGACTGATTCAAATTGTGTCTTCGACTGGACTGGTTTGACAAAATGCAAAGCGGGTTAATTATTTAAAACAAAATTATTTAAAAAGATGCAAGATTATAAAAATGCAAATGCCGATGCAATAATAATAATAATAATAAAACGATATTTAAGAAATGTTTAATGCCTAATTAAAAGTAAAAACGGGATGTCAATTAATTATTTAAAGAGACGCAAACATAATAATAATAGAAACATAATATTAACAAAGACATAATGCTTAATTTAAAATAAAAACATGCAATGCCATTTTTGTGAAGAAATAAACATAGAATATTATGCGAAAAATGCAAAAAATGATGATTAAAATGCGGTGTCCTAAAACACAAAAAATTGCAATAAATATATGAAAAACGGGTCAAAATTGATCACAACGATGTCCTCTTTGTACGGAGATGATGGAAGAGTCTTCGGACAAAGATGTTGACTTGTAGCCAATTTTGTCCTGTTTTATAAACTAAAAACTCAAAAATAGGGATGATACATACCCAAAATTGTCCCAGTGTCAAATCATGATGACACTGGATCGTTGTGATGCGAAAAATAAAAAGCAAAGCTGACGCTGATTTAAAAATGTCTCAGTGTCGAAGTATGAGGACATTGGGTTGCTGCGATGCTAAAATTAAAAGACAAAACTGATGCAGATTTAAAATTTGTCTCAGTGTCGAATTATGAGGACACTGGGTTGCTGCGATGCTAGAAAATTAAAACAGGTAGACGCCGATTCAAAATTATCCCAGTGTCGAATTATGATTGACACTGGGTTGCAGGTGATGTGGTGTGGTAACATACATGATGTTTGTAGATGTTGATGGAGTCATTACATGGACGCGATGCATATGTTCGTCGTTGCATAGACGAAACATGGATGAAGTCGTTGCATAGGATTATATGAAATGACGTCGTTGCATAGACGTGATGCAAATGATCGTCGTTGCATAGACGAAACATAGATGAAGTCATTGCATAGGCTTTTATGAAATGCGTCGTTGCATAGACGCGATGCAGATGTTCGTCGTTGCATAGACGCGATGCAGATGTTCGTCGTTGCATAGACGAAACATAGATGAAGCAGTTGCATAGGCTTAGATGAAATGACATCGTTGCATAGACGCAATGCAGATGTTCTTCGTTGCATAGACAAAACATCGATGAAGCCATTGCATAGACTTTTATGGAATGACGTCGTTGCATAGACGCGATGCAAATGTTCGTCGTTGCATAGACGAAACATGGATGAAGCCGTTGCATAGGTTTTGATGAAATGACGTCGTTGCATAGACGTGATGCAGATGTTCGTCGTTGCATAGACGAAATATGGATGAAGCCGTTGCATAGGCTTTAATGAAATGGCGTCGTTGCATAGACGCGATGCAGATGTTCGTCGTTGCATAGACGAAACATATATGAAGCCGTTGCATAGGTTTTTATGAAATGGCGTCATTGCATAGACGCGATGCAGATGCTCGTCGTTGCATAGATGAAACATGGATGAAGCCGTTGCATAGGCTTTGAAATGGCGTCGTTGCATAGACGCGATGCAGATACTCATCGTTGCATAGACGAAACATGGATGAAGCCGTTGCATAGGCTTATATGAAATGACGTCGTTGCATAGACGCGATGCAGATGTTCGTCGTTGCATAGACGAAACATGGATGAAGCCGTTGCATAGGCTTATATGAAATGGCGTCGTTGCATAGACGCGATGCAGATGTTCATCGTTGCATAGACAAAATATAGATGAAGCCGTTGCATAGGCTTATATGAAATGACGTCGTTGCATAGACGCGATGCAGATGCTCGTCGTTGCATAGACGAAACATAGATGAAGTCATTGCATAGACTTATATGAAATGGCGTCGTTGCATAGACGCGATGCAGATGCTCGTCGTTGTATAGACGAAACATAGATGAAGTCGTTGCATAGGCTTTGATGAAATGGCGTTGTTGCATAGACGCGATGCAGATGCTCGTCGTTGCATAGACGAAACATAGATGAAGTCGTTGCATAGGCTTTGATGAAATGGCGTCGTTGCATAGACGTGATGCAGATGCTCGTCGTTTCATAGACGAAACATAGATAAAACTGTTGCATAGGCTTTAATAAAATGGCATCGTTGCATAGACGTGATGCAAATGCTCGTTGTTGCATAGACGAAACATAGATGAAGCCGTTGCATAGGCTTTGATGAAATGACGTCGTTGTATAGACGCGATGCAGATGCTCGTCGTTGCATAGACGAAACATAGATGAAGTCGTTGCATAGACTTAGATGAAATGGCGTTGTTGCATAGACGCGATGCAGATGCTCATCGTTGCATAGACGAAACATGGATGAAGCCGTTGCATAGGCTTTTTATGACATGCGTTGGTTTATGGGCGTACCTGCTTTGTGACCCGTCTGGGTTGAGATAGCGTCATTGCATAGACGTTGTGCGTTTGTGACCCGCATGGGCTTATTGTTGTGCTCCCGCCTTTGCTGATATGAAGATCCTTCACTCAAAGAAAACTTAGTGAGTTTTAGAAAAGGAATGGTTGATTAGCGTCGATTATGTAGTTGTGGCTCTTGACGCTTGCATTCTTGGTTTGGACTGAAGACCTAGTTGGCCTGTTTTTTTCCTGTCAATTGCCATTTTCTTGCAGTGAATCCTTAAAATGTCTCAGTTTCTATTAATGAAGATGTTGAACTTTCAACTGGGTAAGGTTGAATCTTGACGCTATCAAGGCGATCAGATAAGCCATTTTTTTTAAATGATGTGGGACCGAAGCCGATGTGGCTGCCTACATATCCCGCTGAAGGAATCAGGTCAAGACGTAGTTCGTGCTGCAAAATAAGAATTTTTTATGATTTTAAAAAATGATGCGGGACCGAAGCCGATGTGGCCGCCTACGTATCCCGCTGAGGGAATCAAGTCAAGACGTAGTTCGTGATGCAAAAATAAGGATTTTTATGATTTTAAAATGATGTGGGACCGAAGCCGAAGTGGCCGCCTACGTATCCCGCCGAGGGAATCAGGTCAAGACGTAGTTCGTGATGCCAAATAAGGATTTTTTTTTTTTAAAATGATGCGGGACCGAAGCCAATGTGGCCGCCTACGTATCCCACTGAGGGAATCAGGTCAAGACGTAGTTCGTGATGCAAAATAAAGATTTTTAAGATTTTAAAATGATGTGGCACCGAAGCCGATGTGGCCGCCTACGTATCCCGCTGAGGGAATCAAGTCAAGACGTAGTTCGTGATGCAAAATAATGATTTTTATGATTTTAAAATGACGTGGGACCAAAGCCGATGTGGCCGCCTACATATCCTGCTGAGGGAATCAGGTCAAGACGTAGTTCGTGATGCAAAAAATGATTATTTTATATGCATTTTTTTTAAAAGTGGAAAGACAGCATCACGTTCTGACTTCAGTTGATACCAACAATTAGTATTGTGCTTAGGAATTCTGTTATTCACTTTCAGTCTAATTAAGACTGACTTCTGGGTAATTCCTATAGTTTCAAATGGTACCTCAGACACCTAAGTATCAACACACTTTCTTGCAGCCAAGGTTTCGAACTATACGTAATCTCACGTTTCAAATGCCCTCACTGAAAGAAAGTCCCATTTCTCACATATATTCCAGTATTTTGAATTTTGGGACGTTTAGAGAAGTACGCTCACACTCAAAAAGATGTTCAATGCATGCAATTGTGATACCATAGGCTTGGCCGTCATGTAAGTATCCACTAATGTGAGAACCCTCAGTATAAGATCATGTAGAGCTTGTCACGGGCTTGTAATGTAGGCTTGGGGAAATGGATGGATATCATTTGGGTAAAAAGTGACTAATCCTTCCTCGAGCGTTGGACTACGTCCGTGTTTGATATTTGTGTGCTTTAATGCTGATCTGCTTTCTTTTTGCCCCAGTTTTTCTGTACTGACTTCTTTTTGAATCTTTCGTTTGGAGCCCGCTTTTTCCAAAGTTACTCTCTCATTTCATTCATTTTTGTTTATAATGTCGGGGCTTTTGATTTCTTCTTTTGTGAAGTCGTCATTTGTGTTTTCTTTTCCTTTTTGGGACTTTGACAATTTTTGTCTTTGAAAACTTCGACGCAGAATTTTGTCAGCCACTTGCACATTTCCCAAAGCGCTCAAGGAGGTCGGGCCAAGAGAGGGATAGTGCGTACGCACTCAGAAATGGTATAGGTGTAATATGCAGTTTTCAAAAGAATATGTTTTAGGCTCAAAAGGGGTGTACTGCGGATAATGTTATTTAGTAGGCTGAAAAGGCTCAAACGGGTCAAAGAAAGACTACGATTATTTCCTACACCGAGTGTTACTCTGGATTTCGCCTCAACAAACATTCGGGCCAAGTTCTAGATCACAATGCAATGCAATTGAACTTATTCTAAAACTCACCACACAATGCACATGAAACGATGAGGTTGGTTTCATTCTTATCTTGAAAGCATGCAAGACAATGTCATTACAGGTGTGCGTGAGAGGTACCAAAAGAATCTATGGTTTACCACGAAGTCAACTCATATTGATTATTACTCGTTCTTTCCTATGCACACTCCCAACTGTGTTGGTATCAACCAAATCAAACAATGATATTTAAAAGAGCTTTCTCTTTCTTTCTTTCTTTTTTTTTTGAATTTTAATAAAATATTTTTGTTTTTTTGAATAAATGGTACCGAACCCGAGTAGGGCTGCCTACGTATCTCATCTTTGACGAGAATCAGGTGTGCGTAGTTCGTTCAAATATGTTATAAAATGTATGTTTGAAAAAAATTATCAATGAAATGATAGCAATATAAAGTTGTGCAAAAGAAATTATTGTCCATTGTGGACGAATGCAAAGTAAAAATGAATGTAACGAAAAAAAATGAATGCCCGCAAACATGATGAATGGGATGCATGAGTGAGAAAAATATGCTTCTTTATTTATTTATTTTTGTGGTGTCGAACTCAAAATGAGTTGCCTACGTATCACACCGTGTGGTGAGAATCAGACACGCGTAGTTCAGAATGATTATGCTGTAAAAATGCATGATATGAAAGAACTATGTAATCAACGCTAGACATATCAATTGAATTTGCGAATATGAATAAAAATACAAAGTATAAAAAAATTGAGAGCGATGTCTCGTTGAATCTGGTATAAACTGATTTCCGCTCATTTTTGTGATAATTTTTTTTTTTCCGGCCGCCCTTGACTATTTGCGAGGATGGTCTTCCTGCAAAAAAAATATGACAAATGGGTGAGAGTAGGCAAGTCATAAAAATAATAAAATGTAAGGGCGCGACAATATAGTCAAAGACTCCCCTGATTGGTTCGACCGGACTGGTGGTTGATGCTTCACAAAGTCCAAGTCGCGCTATTCAAGAGTGATTTACGCGGTAGAAGTACTGATTGCAATGTGACAGCAAAAGTGCAAAAATGCAAATGCTCGAGCCCGAGGTTATAAGCCCATGACATGATATGTACAGAGTTTAAAAGAGTAATTATTGCTTTAAATAATATGTACAGAATTGCTAGCGACAAACCATAGTAAACAAAAGACTGCAAATCAAGCGCGCACCCTAATATGCATGGAACTTCTCTTATGCCAGAGGTTGGCCTAAACGCCAGATATGCGAAATTATGATAAATAAGTCCAAGCCGTTAAACTGCAATGTTTTGTTGGAAATGGCGACCAAATGACGGTGCACTTTTTCCAATTTCGGCGTGTCATGACCAGGCTTGGATCCGTCTATCATTATCACGCTACACATATATGCTTATTGGTCGTCGGGTTGTGAAACCCAATGACAATTTGGTGGATTTCCTAATCGTGGAGACGATACCAAGGATCGACCCACCTAGGGTGTATGCATGCATGTCTTAAAATAAAGAGGGCGGTATAGCTCTGTCTTAAATTTTCTAAAATTTGGCTTACTAGATACGATGGTTCCCGAGCGGACTACTCGAGTGAGAAGGCGTAGGCCACCGGTTAGACCGGACACTCCACGTATATTACCAACTCTCCTAAATTTGGGTTTTGAAGAAAGAAGTTTGCTGATGCACCAAGCGCACCTCGCGTGTAGTGTGTGAAAATGTGAATTTTCCAGAGTGGAAGAAATATGAGCGGAATGTCAGTTTAAGGAAAGCAGTAAAAACAAATAGCAATTAAAACAGTTAAGCATACAAGATTAAAGCAAACAATTTTAAGGCATTTAAAACAAATAAAAATAAAGCCAATAAACCTAGGTTTGCTATGGTCAAGAACCTGATTATCCCCAGTGGAGTCGCCATTCTATAACACCCCATTTTAACCGTGGTCAAAACGGGAGTACTACGTATGGTTGATTCCTAGATGTATTTAAAGGAGTCGCCACCTAATAATTATAGTGAATTAGGACACTTATTAAATAGCATAAAAATGCTATAAATGATCTCCATTTAAAGGTCTGTGAAAGCTATGTGAGATTCTGGATCAGGGTTCTTTATTATCCTAAAGGGAAGGAGTTAGGCATCCTTTAAGATCCGCTAACTTGCGGTTATCCGTTCAAACCTAGATTAATTATGTATTGGCTTTTATTCTACCTATTCTAAGCATTTTTACATAATTTACAATTAAAATAAAATGCAACACAGAATAATAAAAATTAAAATTAAAAGTGACATAAGATAAAACTCCGAGACATCTTTTAGCCCTTTTTAGGTCTTCTGCACAAGATGATCTCCGGGTACCTGCATAAACACTTAGTAAAAGTGTTAGTAATAGAATAAACAATTTTAAAAGCAATAACAAGAATTAATAAGTAAAGCCAAAATAAATCCGTCTTTGTACAGGAAAGGCCTTGGAAATCAGACGGAGATTCCTTCATCGACCAATATTGCTAAAAATAATAAAATAAATAAAACTTTCAGATCCGCGCCAAAACAGTAATAGTTTTAAACACGGAGGGCTCAAATATATAAAAAAAAAAGTGGGACAGCCTAAACAAGCGAATGTTAGCCTTGCATTCGGTAGCCGCATTGGTTATCCGATGTAAGTGGAAGAAATCATCATTGCCCAGAAAGCTTCATTTATTTTATTTTCCGTCTTTGCAACTGTGGAGGCCTAAAAAATCGACGGATAACTTTTTCATCGGCCAAACAAGTGTAGCATCTTGTTCAAATCAGTAAAATACCAACAGTGTAGTATTTGTTCTAAATCAGTAAACCAGCAAAAAATGTCCAAAATCAATAGCAATATGGCCAAAACCAGTCCAATAATATGGCCAAAAACAGTAGCAAAAAATGGCCGAAAATTAGTCCAATAAATGGCCAAAACAGTAGCAAAAATGATCGAAAATCAGTCCAACAAAATGCCCCAAACAGTAGCAATAAATGGCCGAAAATCAGTGAAACATAAACAGCCAAAAAATCAGTAGAAAAGCGGGCGAAATCAGTAGAAACAGTAGAAGCAGTTGCCATTTTCGCCAGAACAACAACAACAGTACGCAATCAGTCCAACAACAACAGTACACAACATAGGTCGCCGGAGTTTAACAAACTCCGGCGAGATTCAAAATAATAAATCAGTCCAAATAAGAGTATGCCAACAAAATCAGTCCCTAACTAAAAATATAGTTGCAATAACAGAGAAACAAACAACATCGCCGGTAGTGTCCGCCGCCGGTAGTCAAATCTGGCGGAGGACTGGCAAAACAGAGGGGAAGGGAAGCACGACGTTGCTTCGACGGTTTTCACCGGAGCAACGCCTAAAATACAAACCAACAGATGGTCGACGGGAGTTGGGGTTCGACGCAACCAGGTGATGGGAGTTCGCCGGCGAGGTATGAGGGAGTGTTGGCAGCTGAGGGTGTTGCTAGGGTGAGTGATGAGGGCTGTTGATGGTGAGGAGTAGAAGGGAAGGAGATTCGCTGGTGGGGTCGACGGGAATGGTGGTTTGATGGGGGAGGGGAAGAAGGAGAGGGCAGAGAGACAAAGGGAAGAGGGAGATGATGTTGAGAGGTTAGGGGTGTCACGACCCGTTCCGGGGCCCGTGACTGGTGCCTTACCGGGGCACCCAAGTAGTCATACATCGAGTAACGGCTGAATATAAAACAAGACAGAAGCTTATAAAATAAGACACGCTTTATCGATGAAAAGCTTGCCTTTCGCATAATATAAATAACTCAAGTTTTGCGCTTACATCCCAACTGCATAATAGCATTACTGCACTCTGAAGTAAACAACTATGGCGGGATGTGGCCCGCCATACCGATCATACAAAACTATCTACAATACAGGAGATCATACCCAAAAGTAGAGCCTCGGAGAAGATGGAGCTCCCGACACCAACGCAAAGATCCTAAGGATGTGGATCTAGCACTGCCGCCTTACCGCAGATTTAACGCGGCGAAGGTCAAGATAACAGTACCAAGTATGTGAAACTATAAAGTACTTAAAATGAAATCAAAGTATTTAAAACCTTTTCACAAATACAATCACCAATTGCACATAGTGCCACATCACAAACAACAAATAATAGGAAAATCAGAATAGTCTATTCTAGGCCGCGAATGATCGAAGCAAGGCCAATCGCCCATAGTATCATTCTGCGTGCCTAGTCCTCGACTTCCGCACCGCATAGTCCCACACGCACTGCATGAGATATTTCTCGATCGGGGCAGCTAACCCCCAAGATCCGCCTAGGCTCCCGCAGCCCGCATAGCCTCAAAAGACCGCATAGTCTCAACAGACGCGCAGTGAGTCCTCGTCAAAGCTAAACGCCCGAATGATCAATCCCGAGCATACCGCCGCCCGCATAGTCTCACAGACCGCATAGGCCGTATAGACCCGCATCAAGGGGGGCAAGCCCTTGGTATAACAATCAAGGGGGTAGGTGATACAATAACAGTACAATGGACTTACCGGTTAGCAACGTAAGCACAGCAAGAATGACCCCCTTACACAAAGATTACAAGACACTAACACAGTAGCGCCATAACATGTCTACTTATCAAACAATCTTACTACACTTAAGAAATCAATACAAGGCTTTTATAAACAAAACAAGTAAGCAGTTCCTTTTATCTTCTTAAGTCGTTATACCTAACTTCCCATAAAGCCAAAGATAACTCTTACGCTTTTGTTTTAAAACCAAATATTTATCTTCATTAAAAATGATTCAAGATTCTTTTGAAATGTTTTCGCTTCTTTGTTATTCGGGCTTAAGCGTGAGGCATTGCCGTAAGTATTATTCAGCTTAAGCCGTGAGGCATTGCCGTAAGTATTATTCAAAGCTTAAGTGAGGCATCGCCATAAGTATTATTCAGCTTAAGTCAAAGACATTGCCGTAGTTATTATTCAGTAACATATGACGCTCACCGCATACTATATATTATAAAATATCATGCTTTAGGAAGAATCACATACCTTCTCAAATGAAAACCACCGCCAAGTTGAATATGTCGCAGCAGAGAGTCACCTATAATAGTCACGTATATCTATCAAAGATCGCTCGAGGTCATTCTAAATGCGGGTTCATAATTCTACGGAAAAGTCGGGCAGACAACCCTACGGTGAGCTATGTAAGTTCATGTGAAAACAATTCTATGTGAGTCTGATTCAATTATTCTTCTTTTAAACCCTTCTACTGTGATAACAATTCAATTCTATTCTGTGATATTCTTCTAAGTATCTAATACTTATTCTAATACTACAACAGTAAGTATTCTCTAATTCAAAAGAGGGTTAGGATTAGTTACCTCGGTAAGCCCAATAATATCCTAGATAAAGTCGCGCCTGAGCAAGGTTTAGCTCCTAAGTTGTACGCTCCGGTAGCTCCAAGAAACCTTAGAAGTTCTTCACAACTTCTACTAAGGACTAAGGGATTTGGGCTAGGGTATTTTGGGCATTATAACGGTACTAGAAGACAACTTTTCTACCAAGGGAGGGGGGGTAGATTTCATAGCTAGGGGGTAGGCCTCGGCCAAGCTTCTCGAGGAAGGGGGTGTTGGACGAATTGCTAACAAAGGGAGAGGGAAGGAATTTTAGACTTGGAAAGCTTTTGTGGATGAAGAACTCTTCATCTCAAGAGGGGTATTTATAGCTCAAGCCTTGGCCAACCAATGGCCAAGATGAAGACAAGTGCAAGGCAAGTGTAGGGTGAGGATTTAGGCAAGTGTCCTTGGCCAACTTGCACACAAAATATCCTACCAACTCCAAGACAAAAGAAGCCAACCCAATCGGCCCTATTGCCGTGTCAAGTCCACCCATTGGAGGTGACAAGTATCGCCTCCCGCTGGTCCAAAATGTTTCGCCTCTCGGAAAAATCCGCAAAAATACTAAATGACATAGTCGGAATTTTCTACGAAAGTCGGGAAACGCGTTCATTCGGAAACGATTCTTCTAGTGTGTTGTGCACAAATAAAACGCCCAAGGCTAACTTTAAAGCCAACTTTTATCACGTATTCCCTTACGTACATACTGGAAATACGGGTATAACATTCTCCTCTTAGAAACATTCGTCCGAATGTTCCTTCTCAAGACGCTTATCGAAGAAGCTTAAACAGCTAGCAAATGCCACACACGGCCACAAACAACACTTAGGCATAAATGATAATGGAAATTTACAAGTAGGAAAGTGAATTACCCGGAGGTGTGGGGAATAGGTGAGGATACTGCCTCATGTCCTCTCGGCTTCCCACGTCATCTCTCTCGAGCTCGCTCGCCACAAGACTTTGACGAAGCCACGCCCTTCGTCCAGACGCCTAACTCGACGATCGACTATCGCTATGGGACTCTCCTCAAACCATAACCCCTCGGTCACCTCGACATCATCAATCGGGTGTACCCTAGATGCATCCCCGAGACATCTCCTCACCATAGATACGTGAAACACCGGATGCATCGCCTCCAGATCGGACGGCAGATTCAACTCGTAGGCAACCTTGCCTACCTGCGCGACAATCAAACGCCCAATGTACCTTGGCCGAAGTTTCCTTCTTCCGAATCTCATCACACCTTTCATGGGTGACACCTTTAGGAAAACCCAATCATCTATCGAACTCCGGATGCCGACGACGATGATCTGCAGATACGACTTCGCCGACTCGAGTGCCAATAGTCGCCTCGGATAAGCTTCACCTTATCCACCGCCGCACCAAATCGTCCCACTAGTCGCACTCGCCCACATCGAACCAACCTATAGGCGATCTGCACTTCCTCCCATACAAGGCCTCATAAGGCGCCATCCGAATCGGAGTGGTAGCTATTATTATACAAACTCAACTAGAGGCAAATGATCCTCCCAACTACCACGGTCAATAACACAAAGCTCGCAAAGATATCCTCAAGAGTCCGGATAGCGCGCTCTGCTGTCCGTCTGCTGCGTGGATGAAATGCAAGACTAAAGCTCACCGCGTCCCTAAACCTCTTCGAAAGACCTCCGTAAGTTAGCCGTAAACCGGGCTCCTGCCGATATGATCGAAATAGGGACTCATGCGATCGACGATCTCTGATGTAAAGTCCGCATAATCCTCAGAAAAAGTCGTCCGGACGGAAGAAAGTGGGCTGATTTCGCTCACTGTCGATAACCCATATAGAATCATGTCTCCTCCGAGTGCGAGGTAATCCCGTGATAAAGTCCATGTTGATTACCTCCCACTTCCGTGTCGGGATCTCAATCGCTCAGAATAAGCCACCGTGCCTCCGGTGCTCTACCTTCACTGCGACAACACGGGCGAGCTACGAACTCGCAACGCTCTCTTCAAGCCATCCCACCAATACACGATCTAAGGTCGTGGTACATCTTGGTCGACCCGGATGGATAGTAACGCGCTGTGTGCTTCCCAAGAACTCGCAAGTCTCAAACATCCGAACACACGCCTCTCAAACCTTAGCACCCCATCAAGTGCTACCTCAAAGCGACCTCTTGCCTCACGAAGAGTCAGATCACGATATCGAATCAAAGCCGATCCTCGACTGTTGCCTCTTCACCTCTCGACGATGGAAGACTCGGCAACCTCACGAACTCTAACCCCACCGCTATCGTAATCAATCAAACGGACACCAAGGCTCGCTAATCGATGCAAATCACGAACCATGTCCTCTCTCTAGCCGCACATCCGACAGGCTCCCATCGACCTACGACTAAGAGCATCGCCACAACATCGGCCTTCCCGTGGTACAGATATCAACATCGTAATCCTTAAGCAACTCTAACCACCGCCTCGTCGTGAAGTTCACTCCTCGAAGATATACCGAGGCTCTTGTGGTCCGATAAATATCCACGTGAACCCCATACAAATAGTGCCTCCAGATCTTCAAAGCGCGTGAATTACTACCGCTAACTCCAAATCATGGGTGGGGTAGTTCCTCTCGTGTTTCTTCACCTGTCGGGACGCATATGCTATAACCCCGCCATGCCGCATCAACACACATCCCAACCCGATGCACGACGATCACAATACACGACATAACCGTCTGGACCTTCGGAAGAGTAAGAACGGGGCGGTCGCCGCCTCTTTCAAAGAATCGAAACCTCGCCACAAGCATCACCATCAAACTTGTCGCTTACGAGTCACCTAGTCAATGGTGCGTAGATAGAAGCAAACTTCTCCACGAACCGATAATATCTCGCAAGGCCCGAAATCGCGAACCTCTGGCCGGAGTAGAGTCAGGCCAAGTCCTCGATCGCTTCGATCTTGGCCGTATCCACTCGAATGCCATCACCCGGCAATATGCCCAAGAAACGCCATCAAGTCAACCAAAACTCACATTTGGAAAACTTGGCGCATAACCGCTGGTCTCGAGAATCACAAGACAACTTCAAATGCTCCGCATGCTCTCGCCTGAGCGAGAATAAACCAAGATATCATCAATGAACACTATCACAAACGTGTCAAAAATGGTTTGAACACTCGGTTCATCAAATCCATGAATACCACGAGCATTGGTCAACCCAAAAGACATGACCAGAACTCATAATGCCCGTGAGGGTCTGAATGCGATCTAGGGACATCCACCTCTCTCGACTCGCACTGATGATAGCCCGATCGCAGATCAATCTTGGAGAAACATCTCGCACTCGCAACCGGTCGAACAAATCATCAATCCCGGAAGGGTATCTGTTCTTAATGGTCACCTTGTTCACCGTAATCAACACACATGCGCGGCCCCGCCCTTCTTCTTCACGAACAAAACCGGCGCTCCCTGGGAGAAACACTAGGCCGATGAAGCCTTCTCCAAAGAAATCTCTAAGCCGATCCTTCAACTCTCTCAACTCGGCGGTGCCATTCGTATGGCGAATGGAAATAGGCAGTGTCCGCAATATGTCAATACAAAACTCAATCTCCTCTCGTGAGGATACGGAGGTCATCCGAAACACGTGCGGGAACTCACGACTCGAACCGATGAAAATCTGGTACCGCAGCCTTCGTGATCAAACACGAACGAGATGGTAGATATACCCCTCGCACCATCTTCCTAGCCTTGAGGTAGGAAATAAACCTACCTCGGCGATACCGCGTTCTCCCACTCAACAACCGGCCTCAGAAACTGGAACCGCATTACTCTCTCTGCAGTCTACATTGGCGTAGCAAGAAGCTAGCCAATCCATCCCCATAATCACGCCAAGTCAATCATCTCCAACTCTATCAAGTCGGCTAGGGTCCGACGATCAGAAATGGTCACAGACAAGCTCTATATACCCGCCGAGCTACCACCGAATCACCCATCGGCGTAGCTACCTCGAAAGGGTCTATGGACTCGTGCTCATCCCTATCCTACTAGCAACAAGGGAGATATATAGGACAGTAGAACCGGATCTATCAAAGCATACACATCAAACCCAGCGATAAGGTACCGTGACTACATCGTGAGGCCTCCCGATCCCGCTGGACAAAGCATATATGCGGTTCGAGGACCGCTAGACCGACTCGCGCCACGACCGCCGCGACCGCTGATCCATGTGTACCTTGCCTCGGGCGAGTAGCTGTCGAGGATGAAGAAGCGGCAGCAGACCACTAGGTGAGCCCTACCACCGCCGCCCGGCCGGACAAACTCGCAAAGTGACCTGCCGCCACAAGTATAGAAAGCTCCGAGTTCTGAGCCTCCAGAATGGTATTCGCCACAACGGGCACACCGAAAGGCACTCGAACGGTTAGCACCCCGCTACACCGAAATCAAGTCCGGGCCCCGACCGCCCCGACCGCCTGGCTGGCTGAAAATGAGGTAGGAGCGCTCTGCGGCCGTGGTGCAACCGACTTCCGATGCCGCCACCACGAGGACCACCAAAAGAACCGGCCGCTTCGCCTTCTTCTCGCGATATCGCTCTACCCGCGGTCTACGCCTCACAACCAGGCATTAGCTGCATACGGGTTATGTCCATGCTCGGTCAAGGACACACCCGCACAAGACTCGGCCATGTAATCATCTAGCCTGACATAGCGATGCACTCGTCCTCCATCTTCGCTACTCGCGGGGACATATCGAGCCAAAGAATCAAACTCGACATCAGACTCCTCGGCAAGGCCCTCCTGCCTCGGAACAAGAATCTATCAGCTCGTGCCTCTCTCTCATGCGGAGGCAGTGTGTGAAAAAGCCTCAAAACTCATCCCATACTGGCTGAGGTGCATGCTCTCCCGGAAAGCTCCCATGAATCAAACCAATCGATGCGGTATCACGCGCGGCCGACGAACCGAATGTCATGCCTCGATCCTGAAGCCACGATCACCCGATAATCCTCTGCGGTGACGGATGAACTCCTGCGGATCATCTTCCGCCGACCGAAAAACTCTGGCGGGCTACAACTCAAGAAATCTCGTAGCCTCAAACTATTCGCCTCGGGTGCACTACGGGCGACCGAGCCGAGCCGCGCCGCGATCCAGCCTCTCCTCGTATCGGGCCACTTTAGCCAATAGTGGGCCATCTCCTTGTACTTAACTCCTCCGCCCAGTGTGCCGCGGGATGTGGGTGCGTGGTCTCTCTGGGGCCGGGCGCCATAGAACTCGCCGCCTCGTATAGATCGGGCCCGAGCCCTCGTAACTCTGGGTGTCTGCTAGCGCCTCACGCTTTGCCTTGCCGCCCGGGCGGGTTGCCTTACGAGGCATAATCTTACAGAAAGGAATTCGTTAGGGTCCAACCTATAACACGACTTCTAAAGCACGATCTCGTAATGAGAAGAATGGAAACCAATCCTAAATATCCTATAGCTTCTCGATTATCGGTGTGGTGCACAACACACCGATAATCAGACTTACTAGATACGGCCTGTAGACACTTTCCGAGGATTAATCGCTCCGATACCACTTTTGTCACGACCGTTCGGTTCGTGGATCGTGCCTTACCGGGCACCTAAGTAGTCATACATCGAGTAACCAAATGGAATATAAAACAAGACAGAAACAGCTTTATAAAATAAGACACGTTTATCGATGAAAAGCTTGCCTTTCGCATAATATAAATAACTCAAGTTTTGCGCTACATCCCAACTGCATAATAGTACTACTGCACTTCTAAGAAGTAAACAACTATGGCGGACAGGCCGCCATACCCCGATCTGCACAAAACTATCTACAATACAGGAGATCATACCCAAAGTAGAGCCTCCTAGAAGATGGAGCTCCCGACACCAACGCAAAGATCCTAAGGATGTGGATCTAGCACTGCTGCCTCTTACTGCGGCATGAACGCACTCCGAAGGAGGTCGCATAACAGTACCAAGTATTTGAAAGTATAAAGTACTTAAAATGAAATAAAAGTATTTAAATCATTTTCACAAATACAATCAGCTCATTTGCACATAGTGCCACATCAAAAACAACAACAAAGATAGGAAAACGTAGAATGTGTCTATTCTAGGCCGCGAATGATCGGCAAGGCCAATCGCCCATAGTATCATTCCCGCGTGCCTAGTCTCGACTTCCGACCGTGCAGGTCCTACACGCACCGCATGAGATATTTCTCGATCGGGGCAGCTAACCCCCGATCCGCCTAGGCTCCCGCAGCCGCATAGCCTCAAAAGACCGCATAGTCTCAACAGACCGCATAGAGTCCCCGCGATCGTGCTAACGCCGGAATGATCAATCTCGGAGCATACCGCTCGCATAGTCTCACAGACCGCATAGGCCGATAGACCCGCATCAGGGCAAGCCCTCGGTATAACAGTCGAGGGTAGTGATACAATAACGATAATGGACTTACCGGTTAGCAACGTAAGCACAGCAAGAATGACTTCTTACACAAGATTACAAGACACTAACACAGTAGCGCCATAACACGTCTACTTATCAAACAATCTTACTACACTAATGTAAATCAATACAAGGCTTTTATAAACAAAACAAGTAAACAGCCTTTTTATCTTCTTAAGTCGTTATACCTAACTTCCCATAAAGCCGTGATAACTCTTACGCTTTTGTTTTAAAAACCAAATATTTATCTTCGTTAAAAATGATTCATACTCTTTTGAAATGTTTTCGCTTCTTGTTATTCGCTTAAGCCGTGAGGCATTGCTGTAAGTATTATTCGAGCTTAAGCGTGGCATTGCCGTAAGTATTATTCAAGCTTAAGCGTGAGGCATTGCCATAAGTATTATTCAGCTTAAGTCAAAGACATTGCCGTAGTTATTATTCGTAACACATACGACGCCTACCGCACTATATATTATAAAATATCATGCTTTAGGAAGAATCACATACCTTCTCAAAAACCACCGCCAAGTTGAATATGTCGCGCAGAGAGTCACTATAATAGTCACAGATATCTATCAAAGATCGCCCGAGGGTCATTCTAAACAGGGGTTCATAATTCTACGGAAAGTCAAGCAGACAACCCTACCCGTGAGCTATGTAAGTTCATCGTGAAAACAGTCTATGTGAGTACAGCTTCAATTATTCTTCTTTAAACCCTTCATCGTGATAATGCTTCAATTCTATTCGTGATATTCTTCTAAGTATCTAATACTTATTCTAATACTACAACAGTAAGTATTCTCTAATTCAAAAGAGGTTAGGATTAGTTACCTCGGTAAGCCCAATAATATCCTAGATAAAGTCGCTACCGAGCAAGGTTTAGCTCCTAAGTTGTACGCTCAGAGCTCAAGAAACCTTAGAAGTTCTTCACAACTTCTACTAAGGACTAAGGGATTTGGGCTAGGGTATTTTGGGCATTATAACTGACTAGAAGACAACTTTTCTACCAAGGGAGGGGGTAGATTTCGGCTAGCTAGGGGGTAGGCCTCGCCAAGCTTCTCGAGGAAGGGGGTGTTGGACGAATTGCTAACAAAGGGAGAGGGAAGGATTTTTAGACTTGAAAGCTTTTGTGGATGAAGAACTCTTCATCTCAAGAGGTATTTATAGCTCAAGCCTTGGCCAACCAATGGCCAAGATGAAGACAAGTGCAAGGCAAGTGTAGGGTGAGGATTTAGGCAAGTGTCCTCGGCCAACTTGCACACAAAATATCCTACCAACTCCAAGACAAAAGAAGCCAACCCAATCGGCCCTATTGCGTGTCAAGTCCACCAATTGGAGGTGACAAGTGTCGCCCTCCCGCTGGTCCAAAATGTTCGTCTCTCGGAAAAATCCGCAAAAATACTAAATGACATAGTCGGAATTTTCTACGAAAGTGGAAACGTTTCGCCGGAAACGATTCTTCTAGTGTGTTGTGCACAAATAAACGCCCAAGGCTAACTTTAAAGCCAAACTTTTGACGTATTCCCTTACGCATACTCTGAAATACGGGTATAACAAGGGCGAAAGTGAGGTGAGGATAACTGCAGGGAAGGGGCTTTTAGGGTCTTGTGCGGCTGCCCTCTCTTTTTAAGAAAGAGGGGTAGTATTTATTATATAGGGTAGGATTAGGGCTTGGTATTTGGGGGGGAAAAATAAAAAGTGGGTTTTGATTTTAGGAGGGGAAATAAAAGTGTGGTATTGTTTGGATTAAATTAAAAGAAAAAATGGTGTTGGATAGGACTGATTCAAATTGTGTCTTCGACTGGACTAGTTTGACAAAATTCAAAGTGGGTTAATTATTTAAAACAAAATTATTTAAAAAGATGCAAGATTATAAAAATGCAAATGCCGATGCAATAATAATAATAATAAAACGATATTTAAGAAATGTTTAATGCCTAATTAAAAGTAAAAACGGAATGCCAATTAATTATTTAAAGAGGCGCAAACATAATAATAATAGAAACATAATATTAACAAAGACATAATGCTTAATTTAAAATAAAAATATGCAATGCCATTTTTGTGAAGAAATAAACATAGAATATTATGCGAAAAATGCAAAAAATGATGATTAAACTGCGGTGTCCTAAAACACATAAAATTGCAACAAATATACGAAAAATGGGTCAAAATTGACTGTCAACAGCGATCCATCATTCTTCTTCACAAATAATACTGGTGCTCCCCAAGGAGATGTGCTAGGCCTAATGAAGTCTTTTTCCAACAAGTCCCTCAGCTGCTCTTTCAACTCCTTCAGCTCTGCAGGTGACATTCTATAGGGAGGAATAGATATGGGTTGGGTATCTGGTAGGGAATCTATAGTGAACTCTATCTCCTGCTCTGGAGGAATACCTGGAAGATCATCAGGGAATACATTCGGGAACTCACTAACTACCGAAACTGACTGAAGGGCTGGTACCTCAGCTTCCGTATCATGCACCCGAACTAGATGATAGATATACCATTTTATCACCATCTTCCTTGCCTTGAGGTATGAATATAAACTTACCCCTCGAAGATGTTGTATTCCCTTTCCACTCTATAATCGGCTCACCGAGAAACTGGAATCGAACCAACTTCTCTCTACAGTCGACATTGGCAAAACATGAAGCCAACCAATCCATACCCATAATGACATCAAAGTCTGTCATATCTAACTCTATCAAATCTGCTAGGGTATGACGACTATATATAATCACCGAACAACTTTTATAAACACGCTCAGCTATGATCGAACCTCCTACCGGTGTAGCTACCTCAAATGGTTTTATTGACTCAGGTTCTATCCCTATTCTACCAGCAACAAGAGGAGATATGTAGGACAAGGTGGAACCTGGATCTATCAAAAGCAGAAATATCACAGAAAGAGATCGATAATATACCTGTGACAACATCCGCTGACGCCTCCTGATCGTGTCTACTGGCCAAAGTATAAATGTGGTTCGAAGGTCCGCCAGAACTAGAACCCCTGCCACGACCTCTACCACGGCCTGCTGGTGACTGAACACCCTGCCCTGCGGGGCACATAGATATAGAAGATGATGATCCAGCAACTAACCCAGTAGGCTGAGCCATACCACCTGTACCACTTCTGGAAGGACAATCTCTCATCATATGGCCTTGGCGGCCGCAAGAATAACAAGCGTCTGTAGCAAAACGGCATTCCCCAAAATGGGACCTACCACACCGGGGATACTGAGGCAAATGTCGCCTCGACTAGCTAGGACCATTGTTCCTCTGAGAACCCGAAATCTTGGAGCTCTTACCGGCTCCTAAATACCCTGAATGGTCGAACCTCCTGCATGTAGACTGTAGGGGAGCACTCTGTGCTGGCTGGGATGAATGGCTAACCTGCTGCTGAGGCTGCCCGCCTCGAAACTCACCCGAATACCCCACCGTCCTGGCCCTCTTAGGTTGGTCTCTGTCTGGCTGCCGCCCTCTATATCGGTCCTCAACCTCCTGTGCATACGCCTGGATACGAGCAATATCCATACCCAACTGAAGAGCCACTGCCATGTACCCATCGATCAAATAGTGTTCCAGCCCCTTCACATAGCGATGCACCCTGTCTGCCATATCCGCTAAAATAGTGGGTGCGTATCTGGCCAAAGAATCGAACTCGAGGCTGTACTCGCGAATGGTCCTGCCACTCTGCCTCAACTGCATGAATCTATCAACTCTAGCCCTCCTCATCTCTAGAGGCAAGAAGTGACCAAGGAATGCCTCCATAAACTCATCCCATATAGCTGGAGGAACATCCTTTCCTCTAGAAAACTCCCAAGACGCATACCAGTTTGTAGTTATATCCCGCATCCTATATGAAGCCAACTCTATAGACTCAGTCTCCGAAGCCTTGATCACCCTCAAGGTATGCTGCATCTGTCGGATGAACTCTTGTGGATCATCCTCGGGCTGTGATCCGAAAAACTCTGGAGGGTGGCAATTCAAGAAATCACGAACCCTCAAGCTGTTAGACCTAGGGTCAACTCCTGGTCCCTGTCTGCGGTTCTGCCCTACCACCAATCTAGTCAGCCCGGTGAGCTGTATCTCATTTCCTATCCTCCGCCTCCGGTGAGGCTGAGGCTTAGGTATCGGAACCTCTGGAGCTGCTCTAATATTCTCTGGTGATGGCGGTGTAACAGAACTCGCCGACTGGCGCACCATCTCAGGCATAGACTGGGCATGTGCCCTAGTAACTCTTTGTGTCTGACTAGCAGCTCCTGCTGCAGCTTTGCCCTTCTGGGAAACTGTCGCTTTCCTCGGAGGCATAGTTGTAATACAATAATGCATTAGAAAGGGAATCCTCCTAATAACACAGCTCTATCACACGATCTATGATATGAAAGAATGGAAACCAATCCTAAATGTCGTGTAGCCTCCTGCGTATAGGTATGGTGCACAACACACCCATACACAAGACTCTACTAGACACAGTCTGTAAACATTTCGATGACTAACTGCCTTGATACCACTTTTGTCACGACCCGAGTTGACGGGCCGCGACTGGTGCCCTACCTGGACACCCTTCTTTCCCACACATCACATAGAATTAAATAGGACTCGAAATGCCATATAACATAAAGGATCATGTCCCCTGAACTGTAATAATAAACTCATGTTACATAAAACAGGCAAGCCGACAAGGCCGCCACTGTATATAAAAATATCCATATAACTACAACTGTACATATGTCCAACCCACACATGACTATAGATCTCTAAGAGTAAGACAGTGAACTGTGATGGGACAAGGCCACGCCGTACCCCTGAATATACATAAGCTTATAATGCAATATCGGTAGCAATATGACAAGCCCCAAAACACTGGAGCTATCTCAAAAGCTGAGTAGAGATCCTAAGCGCGAGGATCACCAAACTGAGTACCTATACATGCGGAATGAAACGCAGCCCCCTGGAGAAAGGGGGTCAGTACGAAAGATGTACCAAGTATGTAAAACAAGAAGTACTATAACTAAGATCATAACTGGACAACTGATATCATGAGACAAGTATAATAATTAAATATCAGATCCAATCGTGCCATATAAAATAGAGAGTCAACTGTGCCATTTAAAAAGTGAGTCATGCCAAAATCATGAATGTCTGTCCAATTAATCGTATACTGTCATGGGTACTTATACCCGCATCATGGATACATGTCCATGAGATCATATACATACTGTACCCGGCCCCCTAGTGAGGGTCTTAGTGTTCATATAATGTGCACATACCGTATCCGGCCCATTATGAGACTCGGTGTGAAATCATCATGTATGTATATATATCGTACCTGGCCCCTAGTGAGGGTCTCGATGTGAATCATATAGTCATATCCGCACGAATGTAATATCATGAGTGACCATACGCAAAACCATCATTTGATTCTCAATAAAATCATTTAAAATGAACTTTCATTTTAGAAAAACTCTGGCACTATCATATCGTATCTCATTTTGAAAACATCATTTGGAAAATCAAGGCTTTATATACCATATATCATTTGAAACCATCATTTGGAATTAGGATTCGTTAGGTTTATGTACGTCCGTCGTACACTCATTTATGAACATCATGCCAAAGGAAGAGTTTAACATACCTTATCGGCTATACCAACACGATAAGTAGAATACACCTCAAGTAGTACTTCAACCTATAATAACGGTAACACATCTATCAACTCCATGCTTACTAGTGTAGGTCATATACCAAGTAATTGTTCTCTTTTCATATAAAATTGGGCAGCACTTCCCCTAATTATACATATATTTCCACTTTATAAATAAGGTCAATAACATCAACAACCAAATACCAATTAAGGGTACAACCAAACAGCAAACAATGGTGAGTTACACACCTATTTCTCATGTTAATCTGGCCTCTTAATCCATATAAAAACAGTCCATGTTTCAACAACAACGAGGGTGAAATGTGAAGCTTACAACACCTTTATATACCCTCAGTCCCTTAGGGACATACGTTAACAATTACCATATTAAACATGCATAATTGTAACTAAATTTCCAGCATAATACACGTATAAAACAGTCCCTAAAACAGCACAACAATATCCCACAGTTTTATACATTCTCGGCCAACATCCAATACCAAAGCCCTTTTCACAATTCCTTATAATTCAATTCGCATTTCAACACGTTTATATAAACCCTAACAACTTGTAATAACAAGATTTCCTTCATTTTAACATGCAAGTAGTGATGATAATAACAACAATAACCACGAATCCAACAACACCAAAACTGTCCCAAATCAGCAACTAGCCCAAAACTATGACATGTATTTCTTATTCTCCTTTTCTCCTAACACAAGTTCTTCTATCAACTATAACATCATGTAACTTCCAATTACTTTAAGAGGGATGAGGAATCTTACCTTAATCTTATGCCAAAACAGTCCCTATAATCGGCACCACTGCACTGTTTTTGCACCACTTCTTCAAGTTGTAATAACACACAAGTAACCTCTACAAGCTTGTACCCATCTTGCTTTCATGTCTTCCTTCCCTAAAGTTCATCTTTAAGCTTATGGTTTTTAAGGCATATTCTCGTCCAACCCGTGACCAACAGTTTTGAAAGGTTAACTTGGCTTAAAACTTGGTTAAGGTGCTTAATCTTGGAAAATAAGTTACACTTGTCCTTCACTTTTTCTCAAGAAAATCAAGACTTGAAGGTGACGTAAATGGAGAAGAGAGAAAAGAGTTTGGAGGAGGAGATATTATGTGAGCCTAAGTCTTGCAATACATATTAATATAGTGTGCAACTTGTAAGACAAGTGGGGAGGGACACATGCCACCCTCTCCTTCGCCCATACACAATATCTAACTTGAAAATTCCCGCATAGGCACCGCGGTCCTGCATAATGGCACCGCGGTGCCGAAAGTACTGCGACTCTCAGAATTTATGGCAGCGCGGTCCTGCCGTCCGGCACCGCGGTGCTACAGTCTTTCGTCCTGATCTGCCAACTTTCGTCTTTTTTGCTTCGGAAGCTCCTTTTCTGCCCACTCTATTGGAAAGAATTCAATTACTATTACTACTCCTCGTCGTCACATTTATTGTATCCAAAATTATTCCATAAGAAAATGTGAGTATACTTTCCTTCCAACGTTTAAATCTTATTTCCTTAATCACGTTCTCAATCTATTTCCCTGGAATTACGTGGTGTAACACTAATGAAGTTAGACCAGCTAGATAAATATCGACCGATGGACCTAGAAAAATCGAAGCCGGTAAATGTAAAATGTCTAAAGTATACAACCAATATGTCAAGCCTAATAGATTTGTCGAAGGAGACTTAGTTTGGAAAACCGTTTTACCGACTGGGATAAAAGATCGTAAAATCGGCAAATGGTCACCAAATTGGGAAGGACATTTCGTAGTAAGCCAACGGATCACCGACAATGCATATCGACTAATAAACATACACTACAAAGAAATGGACAGGAATGTAAATGACAAGTATCTGAAAAGTACTATCCTTCGATTTGGGGCATACATGAATAAATAACAGTCTTGGAACCGATTCGTGATAATAAAGACACATCAGTTGAAGGGGAAACCTAATTCAGAAGTAATCATCATTCCATGCACTGGAGACGAGACAATTGAAGTGACATGCGCAACTGTCAGACTGAAACAGTGGCTGCTTTCAGATACATCAACTCAACAGTCACACTCGAGTTAATGTAGGGTCAATTGTTAACACTAAAAAATAATTTATGTGTTTAGCCGAATTCAGTGACAGCTGAACTGTATCAGAGCCAAATTTACTCCTAGCCCTCGACTATAAGTACTCCATTGGATACTAAGGCATCTTAGTCGAGTTGTTAGTTAGAGGTATGACTGGACCCACTCAAATACAGATGCCTCAACGACTAAGTCAAAAGGGTTTTCGGACCCCTAAAAGCGGTAACGGCCAACAACAGCTATAAGAAATGGCCATTATTCGAGCAAGAGTAGTAGGGGGTGAGAAACTCGGCACCACCTCCTCCATAGTCGGTCATTGAACTTAGTGGGTTACTTGATGACTGACATGGGGGGATCACGTTGTAAAGTTTTTTCTTCTTTTTTGTACTATAGATAGGAACATTCTTTGTATAGATACAAACAACCAATCAATCAAACAACTCAAATTTTATCTATCTTTATCCTTTACTTTACTTTATCCTTTATTTTACTGTACTCAGCTGCATTCATGTTTCTTACCTCTTAGTTTACTCATACCACTATCCTAACTATTTCTGGAGTAGTTGGGGAACTCATTGCTGAAAATTAGAGTTCTATTCCAGCTCAAATCGCATACGTTAAGGAATCAATTTGTCTCTCGATACGGTCAGCCGATAAAACGACAAAGAACAGAATTCGAGGCGAGAACAGATGGCAAGGGCAAATATGATCCTAAAGTTGCATGACAAAGGCAAATATATCAAAAAAAAAGTATAACGAATGACAAATATAACTTATTTGTGCGAGTACAATAGCAAATATGACCCTTTTCGTATTGTTATTATCATGTATAGACTAATAACTCAATAGTACTTTTAAAGATATCACTAATACACTTTTACTTAGTATAATTATCAAAATATAAACCAATCAATAATATTGAAGTCAATCTGGGTAGTTTCTTTGTGAAGATATCTTCATACTGATAGGAGGAAGGCACATGCAATATTTTGACCTGATCACGTGCTACCTTCTCTCGTACAAAGTGAATATTCATCTCAATATGTTTGGTCCGCTGATGTTGCACCGGATTATGAGACATATATATGACATATATGTTATAACAGTAGACTATAGATGCTTTACGCAGTGAAAACTGGAACTCCAAAAGAAGATTTCGAAGCCAACAGACCTCAACAACTACATTAGAAACGCCTATGTACTCTATTTGTACACTCGAACGGGATAACGTGGCTTTCCGCTTGACATGCCAGGAAATGATATTATCCCCTAGAAATACACAATAGCCGGACGTAGAGCGTCGCGTGTACGGGCATCCTGCCCAATCAGCATCTGTGTAAGAGAGCAACCTGGTCGGAGAAAAGGGGTAAAGATGCAACCCATAGTCAGGTATACCCTTAATGTATCTGATAATACACTTAAGGGCAGCACAGTGAGGCTCATTCGGGGCATGCATGAACAGACACACCTGTTGAACGACATATGCAATGTCAGGCCTCGTAAATGTGAGATACTAAAGGGCACCTGCAAGACTCCGATACAGAGTATGATCAGATATAGAAGCACCATCAACAACACTGAGCTTGAATTTATCGACCGAAGTGTACATAACTTTGCAATTTGACATCTTAGCCATGTACATTATTTCTTCTGCATACTTATGTTGACTTAGGAACATATTATATGCAGATCTAGTCACTGATATACCCAAGAAGTAATATAGCTTAACCAAATCAGTCATGATAAATTCAGTTTTGAGTAGAGCAATAATTTCATTTTTCCATTTGTCAGATGAGGCGGTGAGAACAATGTCATCCACAAATAAAAACAAGTAAGCTCGGGGTGCCTGTTTAAAGCCAAAAGTGATTTCCTGAGACGACAAACATACTGAGGGAATGTAGGATGAACAAAACTAGGTGGCTGATGCATATACACAGTTTCTTTCAAATACCCATAAAGAAAGGCGTTTTTGACATCAAGCTGATGAATAGGCCACTGCTTGCCCATAGTAATACTAAGATCAGTACGAATCGTAGCCGGTTTAACAACCGGGCTAAATGTCTCACCACAATCAATCCCCTCATGTTGATTAGTACAATTTGCCACAAGTCTCGCCTTATATCGCTCCAAGTCACCAATGTCCCTAAATTTGTGACGAAATAGCCACATACATCGGATTACATTCACCCCATTTTGGTCTAAGTACCAAATTCCAAGTACGTTGCTTGGCGCAATTAAATTCCTCACACATGGTCGTATTCCAATTGGGGTCCAGTTTGGCTAATTTTGAGTTTTTGGGAATGGGTGAAATTGTTTGAATAGCCAGATTAAAGTGGACATTGGGTTTGAAAATCTCATACTTTGCACGAGTTTCCATGGAATGGGTGAAGTTTCTGCGACCAAGGAGTTTATGATTTTGAGTGGGTATCAGTTCGGGGACAGTCGACGATGTTGGGATTTGGTCTGGGTGGGTTGCAGATGTCGGGTCTATATGTTTGTGTGACATAGGTGGGTTGAGTGAAGGTATTGGTGAAATGGCGTCTGTCGGTGGCGTGATAGGGTTTTGGGTGACCTGACATAGACTTGGAGGCTGGTTGGTGGTCAGCGTGGAGAAGGCAAAGACCATTGGAGCGTGGAGAAGGCAAAGACCATTGGACACATGAGACAACGATGGGAGGGTGTGTAACGATTTGCCGATGGCGGCATCGGAAAGTGACGCTGGTGTTGCCGCCGGATGAGGTGGCTGAACAGTTATGTTATGGTGGTGCACACTAGTGGGGAAATGTCAGACTCATCGAGAAACGTATAGTTTGTGTTATGGAATTTCTGGATATTGGAAAATAAAAAAATTGTCTCGTTGAATGTAACGTGATGAGAGACAATGATTTTACGAAAAGATAGGTCATAACACAGATAACCCCTATGATTAGCTGGAAACCCAACGAAGACACGTGGTGTAGTTCGGAGAGCCAATTTATGAGGGGTGGTAGAGGCAATATTGGGGTAGCACAGACAAATGAAAATTCGAAGTTGGTCATATGATGGAATCATACGGTATAAAATTTCGGTGGGGGCCTTGTTTTGTAGAGTGTTGGTGGGTAAAATATTAAGAAGGATTCTATCATTTTAACAACATAGACCCAGAAGAAAGGTGGTAGGCATGCATGAAACAAGATAGTGTGAACCATGTTATTGATGGTACATATAATTCGTTCAGTCTTGCCGTTTTGAGGGGAGGTGTGTGGACATGAAAAACGAAAGACCATGTCGTGTTTTGAGCAAAAATTGTGGAATGCTGAATTATTAAATTCACGTCTGTTATCACACAGGAAGGATTTGATAGACTTTTTAAATTGGATTTTAATAAATTTGTGAAACACAAGAAATTTAGCAAACACCTCAGATTTGAACTTGAGTGGGTAAATCAAAAGAAAATGTGAGAAATCATCCAATAAAAAGATAAAATTTGTGACCCAGAGAGCTAACGACGGGAGATGTCCACAAGTAAGCATGAACATTATCAAATAGTGAAACTGTAACACTTAATGAAGACATAAACAGAAGACGAGTATGCTTGCCAAGCGGGCAAGAAAAACAATTTTGGGCAAGTTTCCCATTATTACATTGAATACGCATATTGTTTCTAAGAAAATTAAAGACATGGTCTCCTGAGTGTCTGAGTCTATTGTGTCAGGTTGATGGAGATAGTGTAGCAAGGGAGATATGTGATTTAGATCTGACAACGGAAGATTGAGTGAATGGGTATAGGTCTCCCACACCATTGCAGTGCCTAAGAACTTTCCCCGTATTGAGATCCTTCATAGAAAAACCAAAAGGGTCAAACGCGACAGAAACCCAATTATTACGAATGAATTTTCTAACAGAGATCAAATTTTTAATAATTTGAGATGCGTAAAGGAATGGTTAAGTGAGAAAGGTGGATGAGGATGTTTTGTGTGTGTATTACCGTAATCTTCAATTGGAATGCGGTGGCCATTGCTGATAGTAATATTAAGGATACTTTAACCGAAGCAGTTAAGATAAATTACCTGACGAACGGGTGAGATGAAATGTGGCTATGGTGTCCATGTACCAATTATCGTCGGGCTTTTGAAGGTTCAGGGCATTGAAAGCTTGGCCCAAATCAGTAGGGGCCATGTTAGATTCTTGTGGGTGATGTTGGGCTGACATCAAGTAGGTCTGTTGAGATGGCTGGTGGGCCTGTATTCTAGCTGGGGCAGAGCCCAGAATGACTGCGCCCAGGCTTGCTTTAACTCAGCCCTGATGCGATATATATGTGCGCTAACGCAAGTGTACGTATCGCTAAAGTAATAAAGTCTGTAAGACCGAATTATCATTCACAGAGACTGGTTTATCAAGTACCGACTAGCTAATCTTTAGTTTCTATTTGGTAACCGTTAATAAGTTTTGATTTTAACTAAGAACTACAATTAAAGTAAAGTGCAGAAAATAAACTAATGATGATAATACTTCGGGTTTAAGACAGTTATAATGAGAATTATGGTTTCCAATCTCCTTAAATATTCACTCTTTCACTTGTTAATGCAAAGCTAATGACTTTTCTTCTTATTAAGATAGTAGGTTAACAAACATGTTCTATATTCCGGTTAGGACATATAAAAACTCAACCTTGTGCAGAAACCTTCTATATTTCTATGATAGATTTTACCACACAGGAGGATTAAGAACAATAACCTTAAACACTATACAAGTATCGGGGTACTTTCGTCTACGATTTTAACTTATGTCTATACAACTATAACATATTCAAATCCCCCTTTTCAGATGTCGATTCGAAATCATATAAGTTATGACAATTAATGGCCAATTAATTATCAAACAATCAATACAAATTGAATAGATCTTAATATAGATGAAAAAGAAATCAATAACTATGCATTAACTTATGAAAGAGTTTCAAGCGATTCAACGGAAAAGTCTAATAAAGAAATTAGCTCCTAGACATTGTCATGCTAAGAACCAATTTACAAATATCCAACATAAACTGTAAATAAAGTAATGGAAAGAAAAGAACTTCAACAAAAGTCTCTAATTGTGTCTGTTGCCTCTGTTCCCCTCTCCAAAGTATGATATGAGATATGAGAGGGTTTCAGGATTTTATATCTGAGCAAAACCTCATTTCAGACCCTTTTACCCTTGTTAAAATTTGACTTATTTTCTGAAAAACATGTGTCAGCGCCACGGCGCTGCTGTCAAGCGCCGCGGCTCTAAATCAACTGGAAAAACTGGGGACTCACTGGAATTCTTGCGCCGCGATGCTGCTGCCAAGCGTCGCGGCGCCTTTGACGGTAAAGTTATTTCACTCTCTGGAAATTTCGAGTCTCGACCCTAATTCCTTCAGTCGCGGCCTATCAAGCGCCGCGGCTCTCTTCTGCTTTTCATCTAGATTTCGCCAGCTTTCTTCCATTCTTCCCGGGACTCCTTTGGTTTGATTGCTTGGGCTTTGCTTGTGCAATTTCATCCTCAATTCGGTATTTTCTCCTTTAGGACCGCTATGACTCAAAAGAAAGAAAAACAATTCTAACATTAAACTAAACATAAAAGAAAAGAGTAAAATACTAACTAAAAGGGACTCAAAAGTGTATATAAAATAGACTCAACAAACACCCCCAAACTTAAACTTTACTCGTCCTCGAGTAAAGCACTAAACAAAAACAAAAACACAATCAAAGAAACGATTCTATGAAATGGATCAAGTAGCTATGTCAATGTTGCCTCAAAAATCATGGATGAAAACTGGGATAATATGTTAGAACACAACATGAATTTTTAGCAATCTAGAATTTTAAGTTTGATATTTCGCAAATTCAATGATGAGCATGAGTAAAACATGTAGATCATAATCACTGGAAATACAAGTACCTAACCTATGCATGTCAATATCATTCCATCTTTTCCAAAATTCTATAGACCTGTCTACTTGCTATTTTCCACTAATCATAGATATACACATTAGGGATCTTCAGGACTTTCAAATGTTGTAATGTAGGCTTAGGCAGGGGTAGATAAACGTTGGCATTTAGGCTCAATTTCGTACCATAATCATTTTTCATTTAACTTCTTTTGACTTTCTTTTTTAGTCGCATACCTATTTTCTCCCCTCTTTTTATTTTGAGAGAATGAGACATATTACCAATAACAAGCACCCCCAAACTTAGGCTTTTGCATATTTTTCATTGGGGTGCATCAAATTTTCACTCTCTTTTTATTATTTTTTCAACACTTTTCATCCCAATAATTTTCAATTATCACTTATGGCATAACCGGGGAATCATAGGGTATCAAATAAAGATATTATTTAGGCTCAAATGGGCTGACTAATGATACAATTTATGTCAGGATAGGTGATGAACGGTCAGAAGGGCTATTAAAGAATGCCTGAATCCTTTCCCTAAACATGTATATCTTAATTATTTCGCCTCAAATAACAAGCAAACAGGTTTTCTAGACATTTTCAACCTTTCTTTCCATAATTGACAACACAGAGGTTAAGCACAAATATCCAAATAATTAGATTTCATAAATTTTTTGCATATCTAACTTAAACACACATATTATTGCTTTTAATTACATTGCATTATCCACTTTATCCACTCAATATCTTTAGCAACTACAATATACATGATTCATAAAAAAAATTACTAACAAAACACAGCAAAAAGACTCAAAACAAAACACAAGGCAAAGTAAAATCCCCCCAAACTTGATCGACACATTGTCCTCAATGTGTAAAGACTAAAATTAAAGAGATAACTTACAGACACAAAATAGCTCACAACGGAGGTCTGGGAGGAAGTTCTTGAAATCGCATAGGTGGCGCAGCTCTGAACTTTTGGAAAAAAATCACTGTGCACACAACCCTTGAGGCGCCACGATCCTTCAAACCTGCGCCACGGCCCTTCGCCTTAAAATTTGAAAGGTCTTTAGTTTTCAAAGATTGTTAACCTTCGCCGCCTGAGTTAGTCCCCGCTTTCATCCGTCCAAAAACACACCAAATACACAAGACCGTGAGACTGTTCAAGAAAATCAAACAACTCAAATAAAAATTGAAATAACATAATTAAAAACATTGGGTTGTCTCCCAAATAGCGATGTCGTTAACTTCATTTAGTCGGACGCAGTTCTCTTATTCATTCAAGGGGGTCGATCACCGCAAATCCATTTCAGGATTGTTCTCTTCCTATTTCTTTTTTTTCTTCTTCTTCACAGGGCCATGTTCATAGGGGGTTCACTCCATTTTCATCATCCATTGATTCAGTATCCTTACCATCATGTTTTAAAGTTACTCCTAGAGCGTCAGTACCCTTGAAGCATTCATGAGGAGCAGTTTTATCAATTATACTAACAGCAAAGAATTTGTCACTTGCTTGTGACTCAGTTTGTGGCCTGAAAACAGTGAAGATTATTTCCTCGTCTTGGACTTGGAGCTTTAACTCCCCTTTCTCCATATCAATGAGGGCTCTCCCTGTGACTAGGAATGGTCTTCCAAGGATAATGGACATATTCTCATCTTCCTCCATATCAAGAATGAGGAAGTAGGCAAGAAAGATGAATTTGTCGACTTTCACCAATACATCTTCAATTATACCTCGGGGATGTACGATTGAGCGATATGCTAGCTGCAAATTGACTGTTGTCGTCTTTGTACCCCCAACCCAAGTCTGCAAAACACTAAGAAAGGCATCAGATTGATACTTGACCCCAAATCACACAAAGCCCGATTACATGTCATCTTCTCTATAGTGCACGGTATAGTGAAACTCTCTAGATCTCTCAACTTCTGGGGAAGTTTCTTCTGCAAGATTGCACTGCACTCCTCTGTCAATTCCACTATCTCGTACTCTACTAGTTTCCTTTTTTTAAAGAGGATATCCTTCATGAACTTGACATACGTCGGCATCTTCTCCAAAGCTTCAATGAAATGGAGATTGATGTGCAGCTTTTTGAATACCTCTAAGAATTTAGAAAACTGCTTATCCAAGGACTTTTTCTGAAGTCTTTGAGGGTAAGGAATTATGTCTGTATATTCCCTCATGACTGTTGGTGGAGCCTTTTCTAAAATAGGGCGGTCATCAGTAACCCCCTATTTCTCTGCATCAACTGTCTTCTCCAACTCATTCTCATTTTCAACCAGTGGTTGGGGTGCGATCTGCTCTAACTGTTTACCACTCCTCAAGCTATTGCCTGACACTGCTCCCTTAAGTTCATCACTGTGTTGCTAGGGAGATTCCCATGCGGTCTGTCATTCAATTTCTCTGCTAACTGCCATATTTGAGTCTCCAAGTTTCTAATAGAGGATCTTGTCTCTGTCATAAATTGTGTTTGGAAGTTGGTGAGTGTTAACAGTGCTGCTCTCAATTCATCAGGCTTTTCTTGTGGGATTTGTAGCCTGGGCTTCTGTTGCTGGATCTGTCCCTGAAGAGATGGATTGGTCTGTTGATATTGCTCCTGAAACTGAATTTGTTGCCCTTGGTCATTCCTCCATGAAAATTTGGGGTGATTTCTCCACCCTGGATTATATGAGTCGGAGTAGGGATTGTTGTGGGGTCTTTGAAAATTCCCAATTGTCTGAACCTGCTCCATAGGTACATTTTGGATCCAATGTTGTGCACCTATCAAAAGTATGGGGACCCCCAAAAATCTCACAACCCACTGGTGTCTGAACATTATTAACGGACATAGTACTCTGCAGAATCGCTTTGTCAACCGGCAACTCGAGCGATAACGCAGATGATAGCATCCAACTCATGAACCCCAGCCACTTTCCTGTTGTTTATTGCTCTCTCATCTGACCACTGATGGTTGTTGGTGGCCATGTCTTCTAATAAATCATGTGCCTCATTAACACTTTTGCTCATGAAATTTCCCCCTGCAGCAGCATCAATAATGGTACGAGTAGTACCACACAACCCATTGAGGAAGATGTGGACCAACATCCACTTCTCAATCCTATGATGCGGCCATTTCCTCTGCAAGTCTTTGAACCGCTCCCATGCATCATACAATGATTCTCCCTCCAGTTGATAGAAATTATTAAGCTCTTATCTAAGCCTTGCTGCCTTCGATGGAGGGAAGAATTTGGAAAGAAACTTCTGAACCAAGTTTTGCCATGTGGTAATGGAGTTCGCCTGCAAGGAGTTCAACCAGCTCTTGGCTCGATCCCTGAGTGAGAAAGGAAAGAGCCTCAATCGAATGACATCATCAGTAACTCCATTGTATTTAAATGTTGCACACAGTTCTAGGAAATTGGCCAAATGCATATGGGAATCTTCAGACGATAACCCCCCCAAACTGAACTGAACCTTGAACCAAGTGCAAGATTACTGGTTTTATCTCAAAATTACTGGTTTCCACAGCTGGAAGCCTGATGCAAGTCTGCACCCCTGTAATTGTCGGCAATACATAGTCCCTTAAGCCCCTCTCTGTAGGATGCGGGACTTGTCCCATGACAGGAGGTACCTCTTCATTTAACCCATTCTGATTCTGTTGGTCTGCCATTGATACTGAATCAGAAATTCTTTTGTTCTTTCTGTTCTGCTTGCAAGTCTTTTCAATCTCTGAATTTAGAGGAACAAGTGTGTCTGCTCCTCTTCTGCTTCGCATACACAAAGCTTCCTGAACTTGATAAAAATAAGACAAACAGATCAAGGAAAAAAATGTGTCTGAAAATAAAAGAAAAAAGAAAAAATAAAAACCAAATTACAAATAAAACTAGATAATTCGATATTAATAGTACGTCAGTCCCCGACAATGGCTCCAAAAACTTGTTGCGATATTTATGTGCGCTAACGCAAGTGTATGTATCGCTAAAGTAATAAAGTTTGTAAGACCGAGTTATCGTCCACAGAGACTGAATTATCAAGTACCGACTAGCTAATCTTTAGTTTCTATTTGGTAATCGTTAATAAGTTTGGATTTTTAACTAAGAACTACAATTAAAGTAAAGTGTATAAAATAAACTAATGATGATAATACTTCAGGTTTAAGACAGTTATGATGAGAATTAGGGTTTTCAATCTCCTCAACTATCAACTATTTCACTTGTTAATGCAAAGCTAATCACTTTTCTTCTTATTAAGATAGCAGGTTAACGAACATGTTCTATATTCCGGTTAGGACATATAAAAATTCAACCTTGTGTAGAAACCTTCTATATTTCTATGATAGATTTTACCACACAGGAGGATTAAGAACAATAACCTTAAACACTACACAAGTATCAGGGTACTTTCATCCACGATTTTAACATATATCTAGACAACTATAGCATATTCAAATCTCCCATTTTGGATCTCGATTCGAAATCATATAAGTTATGACAATTAATGGTCAGTTAATTATCAAACAATCAATACAAATTGAATAGATCTTAATATAGCTGAAGAAGAAATCAATAACTATGCATTAACTTATGAAAGAGTTTCAAGCGATTCAACGGAAAATCCTAATAAAGAAATTAGTTCCTAGACATTGTCATGATAAGACTCAATTTACAAATATCCAACATAAACTATAAATAAAGTAAAGAAAATAAAAGAACTTGAACAAAAGTCTCCAATTGTGTTAGTTGCCTTTGTTCCCCTCTCCAAAGTATGATATGAGATATGAGGGGGTTTCAAGGTTTTATATATGAGAAAAACCTCATTTCGGATCCTTTTACCCTTGTTAAAATTTGACTTATTTTCAAAAAAACACGCGTCAGCGCCGCGGCGCTGCTGCCAAGCATCGCGGCTCTAAATCTACTGGAAAAACTGGGGACTCACTAAAATTCTTACGCCGCGACGCCTTCAACCGTAAAGTTATTTCACTCTCTGGAAATTTCGCGCCTCGACCCTAATTCCTTCAGTCGCGGCCCATCAAACGCCGCGGCTGTTCTTGCCTTGCGCCGCGGCTCTCTTATGCTTTTCTTCCAGTTTTCGCTAGCTTTCTTCCATTCTTCCCGATACTCCTTTGGTTTGATTGCTTGGACTTTGCTTGTGCAATTTCATCCTCAATTCGGTATTTTCTCCTTTATAACCGTTGTGACTCAAAAGAAAGAAAAATAACCCTAACACTATACTAAACATAAAAGAAAAGAGTAAAATTCTAACTAAAAGGGACTCAAAAGTGTATATAAAATAGACTCAACAGGCCCCTACTGTTGGGTAGGGGCATGCAGGCGAGGCCCAGTTGTCGGTATTGGGCCATACTGGATGTCCAGGCCACTGAATGTATTGGGCAGGGGTTGTGTCACGCCCCGAACCCCTCTGTCACGCCCCGAACCCCGGACACGCGACTGGTGCCCTACCTGAGCACCCTTCTATACATACAACATGAGTAACACGCGGAATATAACTCTTACCAGTACAGCCCACATATGAATACAGACCTCTAAGAATTCGACACAACTGTGACGGTACAAGGCCCCGCCGTACCCCTGAATATACCTAGACATAATGACAAGCTCCGGAACATTGGAGTCATCTCAAAATGCTGAATCAGGATCCTAAGCTCGCGGATCCACAACTATGTACCTGGACCTACGGACATGAACGCAGCCCCCCGAAGGAGGTCAGTACAACAGGTACCAAGTATGGAACGAAAATACAGTACAGTATTAAAATCATGGTTGTGTACAAGAATGATAGGGGCAAGTATAGAAAATCAAATACCAGATCCTACCGAGTCACATAACCTAAAAGCCAACTGCACATTGTATCACTGTACTATAACAACTCCAAGAGTTGACTGTGCCTTTCAGGAATATAATATCCCACAGTCCAAATACAAAGCAGGAAACAAGTATGATAACCAAATTAATCAATAAGAGTAATGAAAATCAACTTCATCTTTTAAAAGACCATTTCACAATATATAAGCAGTTATGCCAAGTCAGGGACGCATGCCCTCCAAATCATTACTTAAGTACAAATATGGGTCTCATGCCCACAATATCAAGTGTGCCCGTGGAATTTCTTCCTCACTGCTGGCAGTCCATGATATGATAGAACATCAATATATACATACTCAAATACCAGTCCAACTGCGTCATAAGCGGCGCAAATGGCGCCAACTACCGAGATCACTGCGTCGGCAAGTACGAAAGCCAACTACCAGATACCGCCTGCGTCACGTAGCTAAAGCGAAACTACGGAATCACGAAGTTCGCTCACGCTTGCGTCCGATGGCGGCAAGTATGAAAGCTAACTATCGAATACCGCGTCGCCACGTAATGGGCGCAAGTATGAAAGCCAACTACCAGATACCGCCTGCATCACGTAGCTTCATGGGGAGCTAGTCCATGGAACAAACATAGTGGAAGCATACCCGTGGAATCTCTAACAGCGTCGGTATGTCCAAGTAAAATAGCGAGATATTCGGCCCACCATTGAGAGACACGGTAACATAGGAATATAACAAGGCTATCACGAGCAAGCACATGTAAGTTACCATACTTCTAGACTTTTATTAACATGTAAACTGATTCACCATTTTATAAACTCAAGGTACTTTCATTTTATGCCAACAATCCGGGTTTTAACCCCAAAGTACTACGTACTTCAACTCTCTTAAAAGGATCTCTTTTTACATAAAAGCCACACGATACTAATACCCGTAGTATCAAGACACATTTACTTTTCAAACTAAGTTACTACACCTTCAGAAAATCATTTCAAGGCTTTTAAAATCAAGTCCCATAACCTTTAAGGAAATCAAATCTCATAACTTTGAAAATCAAGTCTCATAACTTTAAATCAAAGTATCATAACTTTAAATCAAAGTCTCATAATCTTTAAAGGAATCAAATCTCATAACTTTGAAAATCAAGTCTCATAACTTTAAATCAAAGTCTCATAATCTTTAAAGGAATCAAATCTCATAACTTTGAAAATCAAGTCTCATAACTTTAAATGAAAGTCTCATAATCTTTAAAGGAATCAAATCTCATCACTTTCAAAATAAATATTCATTAATGTAGTAACTTATCAAGGTCAACTAGACTCCACTACTTCCTAACGACTTTTACCAACATCCCCCATAAGACTTGGTAAGAACTTAAGAATATTCTAGACATGTTTTTAGCCTAAAATCTATCACGTGAATACTTCCTAATTACAAGCAAGTATTTCAAGAAGGCAAGTCATGTATACTCCAAATAACAAGGCAAGTATACTTCAAACAACAAGTCATGTATACTCCCAACAACAAAGAAGTATACTCAAATAACAAATCATGCATACTCCTAACAATAAGACAAGTATACCATAAAAATACTCATGTCTTAGAGAAGAGTAAATCCACATACCTCGCGACGACTAACTATTTCGACACGTAGCAAAACGCTCCAAGTACTTCAACTTCATCGGCTATTCCTTAAGCCAAGTAGACCATGCTACACGTAGTACTTCAACCTAAAATGGCCATAGTACTTATACAATATCTTACTTACTATTGTAAGACTTATACCAATTAATAGCCCTCTAATTCTACGGAAAATCGGGCAGCACTTCCTTTGTTTCTACATACTTTTCCACCTTTTCCAAGGTCCGTATTTCCATAACCAACAAGCCACATTTAAGACGCAACCAACAGTTAGCCAAAGGGGATTACACGCCTAACTGGACGTGTAAAATTCTGCCTCATAATCTAAACAAAACAGTCCATAATATACCAACATTTTTAGGGCCATTCTCGACCAACATCACTTTAAATCCAAATCCATTTTCCTTAATTCCTTTTAATCCAACTCAAGTTCCAACATGTTATATAAGTTATATCAATTTATCAACTATATTTCCTTCATTATATAACATGCGACAAGTGTAGATGACGACAATAAAAATCAACGAATCACATGGCCCGAAAAAGCTAGTTTCGGACCACTCACCCAAAGTATGGCATACACACCCTATTTTCCATATATTCCTTAATGAAAGTTCATCCATATACTATAACAATGAGTAATATCCAATTACTGCGAAAAAAGAAGAATTATTACCTCATTTTTAGCCTTAAAAACGTCCCGGGCAGAACGCTATGTTTTGGTCCGCAATTTTCATTTCACTCCACTTCTTCAAGTTCCAATCACATATATGTGACCTCTATGAACTTATACACAACTCCACTTTGTATTTCGCTTCCAAAAAGTCGACGGAACCTTAGGGTTTGACACCCACACTCTCGGCCAAAGCAAGGTTTAAGAGGCTTGGAGAGTTAACTTGGTTTAACACTTGGTTTAGGGGCTTAATCTAGGATTAAGAAACTTAATAAACACTTTGTTCTTGGCTAATGAGGCTCTCGATTTTATGGAGCTAAGGGAGAGAGATGAGGGCTTTCTTGGATGCAAATGTATAAGGCTAAGTCTTGCAAGCCTCTAATATATAGATGTGTATCTCAAGTAGCAATACAAGTGGAGTGGGACCAACATGGCCCACTTATCCACAAAATATCTTGCCAAGTCTCACAAATATCTAAAGTCAAATAGTCAAATAGTCAAGGTCTTCCAAGACCAAGACAAGGGGGGGTGGTGCCACGTGTCACCCTATGAATCGTCTAAAATATTTTTACCCTCCAAAAAGTCCATAATTGGCCAAAATATCGAAAAACTTGTGGGCCCCACATGACCAAATTCAAAAATAAAATTCCATAATTCTAATATATTCTATGAATCCCACATACCAAATTTGAGAATCATATTTCAATTAATGAACCTTTTTCCTTTACTAGGTTCCAAGATTTTTCCGAAATATTTCATTCTTTCTAAAATTCAAATTCCAATTTCTCACTACGTTCTTATCTCAAACTGTTGAAAATACGGGGTGTAACAGGTTGGGCCTGTCTGCTGGTTTCTTTGGCCCTTCTTGCGACCCCTGTTAGGTGTATTTTGTATACACCTTTTGAGTCATTTTTAGTTATTATTTTATACATTTCATTTGTGTTTAGAATAATATTATGGTTGTTTTTCTTTCTTTTGAGTCACAGCGGTCATAAATGGAGAATCGTCAAAAAGAAGATGAAATGAGCTTATTTGAGATGGAATTGCACACTAAAAGGGCCAAGAAATGAAGCCTAAGAAGTCCCGGGAAGTATAAAAGAAATTAGACGAAGTCCGGATGAGAAAAGGACAAGGTTTCGGAAAATATTTGTTGCAGTACTTTCGGCACCGCAGTGCCAATAATCAGCACCGCGGAGCCAAAAGATCCGCGAGTTTAGGTTGGCTACAGGACTTCTTGCACCGCGGTGCCGACGCGGAATTTTGCAGATCCGAGCCGAAATTGGACAGGGGTATAAGGGTCCAAAGCAATATAGTTTATAAGTATAAAATCCTATACCCTAGGTCATATTATTCATTCTACTTTGAGGCATCTTGTACATATTCCACAATTCTACTTTGGAGGCTAGAAAAGGAGGCAAGACAACTTTGGAGGCTTTTTAAGTTATTTTCTTTTCTCTTTTCTTTGTTTTATTTCAGTTCATGTTGGATTCTGTATTAGTTCTTAGCGTGACTATGGCTAGGAGTTGATGTGTGATTTATACACACGCTTAACGCAAGTGCACGTATCATTACAAGTAATATAGTCTAGGTAAGACCGAATATCGTCCTCAAGGACTAGTTTTCAAGTACCGATTATCTATGCTTTAGTTTCTATTTGGTTAACGTTAATTGAGTTGGAATTCTAAACTAATAATGCAGGAAATAAACTAATTATGAAAATACTTTGATTTAAATCAGTTATGATGGAGAATTAGGGCTTCCAAGATCATCAACTATTCACTCTATTCAATCATTAATACAATTAGACTAACTTCTTCTTCTACGTTAAGATAGCAGGTTAACTAGACCGTTTTATACTCCTGTTAAGGTAATACAAACACTCAACCCCAATCGAGAACCCTTTTATCTTTCGATGACAAGATTGACTACAAAGGAGGATTAAGAGCAATAACCTATTAAGCTACACAAGTATCGGGGTACTTTCGTCCACGATTTAAACCTATGTTTATTCAACTATAGCATATTCACAATCTCCCCTTTCGGATTTCGATTAGAACTCATATAAGTGATGATAACTAGTGATCAATTAATTATCAAGCAATCAAAGCAACTATTGAATAAATCTTAAACAAGTGAAGAAGAAATCAACTAATGTATTACTTCATGAATAAGTGTTTCAAGAGAATCACAAGTAAATCCCTAAATAAGTAATTAGCTCCTAGCCATAGTCACGCTAAGAACTAATAAAATCTCCATACATGAACTGAAATAAATAAAGCAAAAAGAAAGAAAGAAAATACTTGAAAAGCCTCCAATCTTAGCCTCCTAAGCTGTGTTGTATGTACAATGGATGGAATGAATCCCCCTCTAGAGAATGATGTAGAGAATATATATAACCCAAGAATTATTTAGGTCAAGGGTTAGGGATTATGTAGGTAAGAAAAATTATCCCTTTTGGACCATAAAAACGTGTCAAATTCGACCCAAAACGTCAAAAATACCGCGTCGGCGTCGTGGCCCTGCAGTCGGGCGCCACGGCGCCTAAAAATCAGAGAGTTTCGGACAACTTCAGTGGTCGGCGCCGCGACGCTGCTGCCAGGCGCCGGTGGCGTTTTTTCGGCGGTTCTTCGCTTCGTCGTCCAGTTTTCATCCGGGCTTCGTCTGATCTTTTCTATACTTCCCGGGACTTCTTAGACTTCATTTATTGGCCCCTTTAAGTGGGAAGTTTCATCTCAATTAAGCTCATTTCATCTTTTTTTCGTCATTTCTCCATTTCTGACCGCTGTGACACAAAAGAAAGGAAAACGACTCTAATACTATACTAAACATAAATGAAATGAATAAAATAGTAACTAAAAATGACTCAAAAGTGTGTATAAAATATACCGATCAGGAGCTAAACACTCTATTAGGGCTTTCCTTATGAATCGCTTGAAACTTTTATTCATGAGTTAATGCAGTAGGTTTATTTCTTCTTCACTTGATTAAGATTTAGTTAATATTTGTTATGAATGTTTGATAATTAATTGATCACTAATTATCATAACCTATATGATTTTGAATTAAAAACCGAGAGGAGAGATTTGGATATGCTGTAATTGACTAGATATATGTTAAAATCGCGGACGAAAGTACCCTGATACTTGTGTAGCACTATAGGTTACTGTTCTTAATCTTCCTATGTGGTAAATCCTATCATAGAAATATAGAAGGGTTCTGCAATGGGGTTGAGTGATTATATGTCCTAACCAGAATATTAGACAATATAGTTAACCGCTATCTTAACGAAGAAGAAGAATCATTTTAGTTGCATTAAGGATTGAATAAAGTGGATAGTCGAGGATTTTGGAAATCCTAATTCATTCATAACTGATTATAACTTTATTAGTTTAAATCTTGCAATTATTCTAGTAGTTAAATAAAAAAAACCAATCAAATATCGATTTCCAAATAGATAACATAAAATAGATGAACGGTACTTAGAAACCAGTCTCTGTGGATGATATTCGGTCTTACAGACTATATTACTTGTGAACGATGTGTACGCTTGCGTGAACAGTAGAAATATCGCTAACAATTTTTTGGCGCCGTTGTTGGGGACTAGCATACTTTCAATAGCGATTTATCTATTCTTATTTCTAATTTGGCTGCTCCATGAACAAGTAATGAGTTGCAGGCAGCCATACAAGAGCTCACCAAGTGTCCGACTCAGTTTATGACTGAGACAAGGGTGTCCATCAAAAATCTGGAGATACAAATAGGGCAACTGATGGATATGGTGATCAATGTACAGCAAGAAAATCTGTCTAGCGACACCATTGTGGGAAGTGGTAAGCAAAGTGAGGAGCCTGAACCACACCAAGTTGTTGAAGAATTGAGAAATGTAGTTGGTGTAGAGAAAGAAGGGGTTACTGGAATCCAATTTTTCACCTTTTTGGATTCCTTGGAGTTTTTTTTTGTTGTACCCATTGCAGAAGAAACACCTCCAGATGTCCCCACCCAGAAAGTCCATACCCTCAAGTGCACCCCCAAAAGTTGAGAGATGTAGGGAGTTTCACTGATCCCTACAGTATAGAGAGCCTAGAAGACAAGTCTGCCTTGTGTAATTGGGGGACAATCTTAAATCTGAGGCCCTTGCTTGGAAAAATTGTTGTAGTTGAAGTGAGACCTGCAACAATAATTGTGCGGATTACAAGCAGTTCGCAGAAGGATCCACTAGGCACTAGTAAGGATTAATTGCATCCGGTTAAAAGACGTTAAAGACATCGCTTGTTGGGAGGCAACACAATGTTTTTAATTATGTTATTTCAATTTCTGTTCTAGTTTGTTTTATTTTGTCTTGAACAGTCTCACGGTCTTGGATTTTTGTCTTGTGTTTTTGGATGACAGGTGGACTGGAAGCTAACTCTGAGGAAAAAGGTGGCAAAAATGCTGAAATTCTTAAAACTGTGCGATTCCAAAATTTCCTCCCATACCTCCGTTATGACCGTTATGTTGTGTCAGTAAGTTGTCCCTTGTATTTAGTCTTCATACATTTGGGACAATGTGTCGTTTAAGTTTGGGAGAATCTTAGTTTCTTTTGTGTGTCTGTTTTTGAGTTTTATTTCTTTATTTATTATATTTTTGTGTCCTTCCATGTGTTTCTGAGTCATATTTTTTATATGGATCAAGTATGTTGTAATTGTTAAAGACATTGAGTAGATAAAGTGGGATAATGTAATGGAATTAAAAGCGACAATCTGTGTGCTTAAGTTAGATATGCCAAAAATTCATGACATCTAATTATTTGGGATATTTGTGCTTAGCCTATGTGTGTCGATTATGGAAAGAAAGGTTGAAAATGTCTTGAATATATGTTTGCTTGTTATTTGAGGTGAAATAGTTAAGATGTACATGTTTATGGAGATGATTCAGGCATTTATTTGATAGCTCTTCTGACCATTCATTATCTTCCCTGACATAAATTATATCCTTAGTCAGCCCCGTTGAGCCTAAAATAATATCTTTGTTTGACACCCTATAATTCCATGTTTGTGCCATAAGTGATAATTGAGGTTTCTTGGAATAAAAAGTGTTGAAAAAAAGATAAAAAGAGAATGAAAATTTGATGCACCCCAATAAAAAATATGCAAAAGTCTAAGTTTGGGGTGCTTGTTATTTATCATGTGTCTCATTCTCTCAAAAGAAAGAAGTGAGAAAGTGGGTATGAAACTAAAAAGAAAACCAAAAGAAGGAAAGGAGTTGAATGAAAAATGCTTATGGTACGTAATTGAGCCTAAATGTCTACTTTTATCTACCCCAGTCTAAGCCTACATTACAACTATTAAAAGACTTGATGATCTCTAATGTGTATGTCTATGATTCGTGGAGAATAGCAAGTAAACAGGTCAATAGCATTTTGGAAAAGATGGAATGAAATTGACATGCATAGGTTAGGTGTTTGTACTTCCATTGACCATGATCTAAGTAAATTTGTGAAATATCTAACTTGAATTTCTAGATTGCTAATTATTCATGCTATATATGTTCTAACATATTATCTTAACTTTCATCCATGATATTGAGGCAGCATGACTATAGCTACTTGATCTATTTCATTAAGTGTTGTTTTTTATTTTTGTATTTATCTTTACTCGAGGGCGAGTAAAGGTATTTATTTTCGTTTTCATTTTTTTTTTGTGCTTTACTCGAGGACGGGTAAAGTTTAAGTTTGGGGGTATTTGTTAGGTGTATTTTGTATACACTTTTTGAGTCATTTTTAATTAGTATTTTACACATTTCATTTGTGTTTAGTATAGTATTGTGGTTATTTTTCTTTCTTTTGAGTCACGGCGGTCATAAATGGAGAAACGTCAAAAAGAAGATGAAATGAGCTTATTTGAGATGAAATTGCACATTAAAAGGGCCAAGAAATGAAGTCTAAGAAGTCCCGGGAAGTATAGAATAAATCAGACGAAGTCCGGACGAGAAAATAACAAGGTTTCGGAAAATATTTGTTGCAGTACTTTCGGCATCGCGGTGCCAATATGCAGCACCACAGTGCCAAAAGATCCGCGAGTTCAAGTTGGCTACAGGACTTCTTGCACCGCGGTGCCATTCTGCAGGACCGCGGTGCCGACGCGGAATTTTGCAGATCCAAGCCGAAATTGGACAGGGGGAATAAGGGTCCAAAGCAATATAGTTTATAAGTATAAAACCCTATACCCTAGGTCATATTATTCATTCTACTTTGAGGTATCTTGTACATATTCCACAATTCTACTTTGGATGCTAGAAAAGGAGGCAAGACAACTTTGGACGTTTTTCAAGTTATTTTTTTTCTCTTTTTTTTGTTTTATTTCAGTTCATATTGGATTCTGTATTAGTTCTTAGCGTGACTATGGCTAGGAGCTAAACACTCTATTAGGGCTTTCCATATGAATCGCTTGAAACTTTTATTCATGAGTTAATGCAGTAGTTTGATTTCTTCTTCACTTGATTAAGATTTAGTCAATATTTGGTATGAATGTTTGATAATTAATTGATCACTAATTATCATAACCTATATGATTTCGATTCAAAAACCGAAAGGAGAGATTTGGATATGTTGTAATTGACTAGACATAGGTTAAAATCGCGGACGAAAGTACCTCGATACTTGTGTAGCATTATAGGTTACTGTTCTTAATCCTCCTATGTGGTAAATCCTATCATAAAAATATAGAAGGATTCTACAATGGGGTTGAGTGATTATATGTCTTAACCGTAATATAAGACAGTATAGTTAACCGCTATCTTAGCGAAGAAGAAGAATCATTTTAGTTGCATTAAGGATTGAATAAAGTGGATAGTCGAGGATTTTGAAAGCCCTAATTCATTCGTAACTGATTATAACTTTATTAGTTTAAATCTTGCAATTATTCTAGTAGTTAAATAAAAACCCCAATCAAATATCGATTGCTAAATAGATAACATAAAATAGATGAACGGTACTTAGAAACCAGTCTCTGTGGACGATATTCAGTCTTACAGACTATATTACTTGTGAACGTTGCGTACGCTTGCGTGAACAGTAGAAATATCGCTAACAATTTTTTGGCGCCGTTGCCGGGGACTGGCATACTTTCAATAGCGATTTATCTATTCTTATTTCTAATTTGGCTGCTCCATGAACAAGTAATGAGTTGCAGGCATCCATACAAGAGCTCACCAAGTGTCAGACTCAGTTTATAACTGAGACAAGGGTGTCCATAAAAAATCTGGAGATACAAATAGGGCAACTGATGGATATGGTGATCAATGTACCGCAAGAAAATCTGTCTAGCGACATCATTGCGGGAAGTGGTAAGCAAAGTGAGGAGTCTGAACCACACCAAGTTGTTGAAGAATTGAGAAAGGTGGTTGGTGTAGAGAAAGAAGGGGTTACTGGAATCCAATTTTTCACTTTTTTGGATTTCTTGGAGTTCTTTTTTGTTGTACCCATTGTAGAAGAAACACCTCCAGATGTCTTTGCTGAGCCCCACCCTGAAAGTCCATACCCTCAAGTGCACCCCCAAAAGCTGAGAGATGTAGGGAGTTTCACTGATCCCTACAGTATAGAGAGCCTAGAAGACAAGTCTGCCTTATGTAATTGGGGGACAATCTTAAATCTGAGGCCCTTGCTTAAAAACATTGTTGTAGTTGAAGTGAGACCTGCAACAATAACCGTGCGGATTGCAAGCAGTTCGCAGAAGGATCCATTGGGCACTAGTAAGGATTAATTGCTTCCGGTTAAAAGACGTTAAAGATAACGCTTGTTGGGAGGCAACACAATGTTTTTAATTATGTTATTTCAATTTCTGTTCTAGTTTGTTTTATTTTGTCTTGAACAGTCTCACGGTCTTGGGTTTTTGTCTTGTGTTTTTGGATGACAGGTGGACTGGAAGCTAACTCTGAGGAAAAAGGTGGCAAAAATGCTGAAATTCTTAAAATTGTGCTATTCCAAAATTTCCTCCCATACCTCCGTTATGACCGTTGTGTTGTGTCAGTAAGTTGTCCCTTCTTTTTAGTCTTCATACATTAGGGACAATGTGTCGTTTAAGTTTGGGAGAATCTTAGTTTCTTTTGTGTGTCTGTTTTTGAGTTTTATTTCTTTATTTATTATATTTTTGTGTCCTTCCATGTGTTTCTCAGTCATATTTTTTTTATGGATCAAGCATGTTGCAGTTTCTAAAGACATTGAGTAGATAAAGTGGGATAATGTAATAGAATTAAAAGCGACAATCTGTGTGCTTAAGTTAGATATGCCAAAAATTCATGACATCTAATTATTTGGGATATTTGTGCTTAGCCTATGTGTGTCGATTATGGAAAGAAAGGTTGAAAATGTCTAGAAAATCTGTTTGCTTGCTATTTGAGGCGAAATAGTTAATATGTACATGTTTATGGAGATGATTCAAGCATTTATTTGATAGCTCTTCTGACCATTCATTACCTTTCCTGATATAAATTGTATCATTAGTCAGCCCCGTTGAGCCTAAAATAATATCTTTGTTTGACACCCTATGATTCCATGTTTGTGCCATAAGTGATAATTGAAGTTTCTTGGAATAAAAAGAGTTGAAAAAGAGATAAAAAAAGAATGAAAATTTGATGCACCCCAATGAAAAATATGCAAAAGTCTAAATTTGGGGGTGCTTGTTATTTATCATGTGTCGCATTCCCTCAAAAGAAATAAGTGAGAAAGTGGGTATGAAACGAAAAAGAAAACCAAAAGAAGGAAAAGAGTTGAATGAAAAATGTTATTGTATGTAATTGAGCCTAAATACCTACTTTTATCTACCCCAGCCTAAGCCTACAATACAATCATTAAAAGTCTTGATGATATCTAATGTGTATGTCTATGATTAATGGAGAATAGCAAGTAAACAGGTCTATAGCATTTTGAAAAAGTTGGAATGAAATTGACATGCATAGGTTAGGTGTTTGTACTTCCATTGACCATGATCTAAGTAAATTTGCGAAATATCTAACTTGAATTTCTAGATTGCTAATTATTCATGCTATATATGTTCTAACATATTATCTTAACTTTCATCCATGATATTGAGGCAGCATGACTATAGCTACTTGATCCATTTCATTAAGTTTTGTTTTTTATTTTTGTTTTTTGTATTGATCTTTACTCGAGGGCGAGTAAAGATTTTTATTTTCATTTTCATTTTTTTGTGCTTTACTCGAGGACGGGTAAAGTTTAAGTTTGGTGGTATTTGTTAGGTGTATTTTGTATACACTTTTTGAGTCATTTTTAATTAGTATTTTACACATTTCATTTGTGTTTAATATAGTATTGTGGTTATTTTTCTTTCTTTTGAGTCACGGCAGTCATAAATGGAGAAACGTCAAAAAGAAGATGAAATGAGCTTATTTGAGTTGAAATTGCACACTAAAAGAGCCAAGAAATGAAGTCTAAGAAGTCCCGGGAAGTATAGGAGAAATCAGACGAAGTCCGGACGAGAAAATGACAAGGTTTCGGAAAATATTTGCTGCAGTACTTTCGGCATCGCGGTGCCAATATGCAGCACCGCAGTGCCAAAAGATCCGCGAGTTCAAGTTGGCTACAGGACTTCTTGCACCGCGGTGCCATTCTGCAGCACCGCGGTGCCGACGCGGAATTTTGCAGATCCGAGCCGAAATTGGACAGGGGTATAAGGGTCCAAAGCAATATAGTTTATAAGTATAAAACCTTATACCCTAGGTCATATAATTCATTCTACTTTGAGGCATCTTGTACATATTCCACAATTCTACTTTGGAGGCTAGAAAAGGAGGCAAGCCAACTTTGGAGGCTTTTTAAGTTATTTTCTTTTCTCTTTTCTTTGTTTTATTTCAGTTCATGTTGGATTCTGTATTAGCTCTTAGCGTGACTATGGCTAGGAGCTAAACACTCTTTATTCATGAGTTAATGCAGTAGTTTGATTTCTTCTTCACTTGATTAAGATTTAGTCAATATTTGGTATGAATGTTTGATAATTAATTGATCACTAATTATCATAACCTATATGATTTCGAATCGAAAACCATGAGTCCAGTTTTCATCCAGGCTTCGTCTGATCTTTTCATATTGGCCCCTTTAAGTGGGCAATTCCATCTCAATTAAGCTCATTTCATATTTTTTTCGTCATTTCTCCATTTCCGACCGTTGTGACACAAAAGAAAGGAAAACGACCCTAATACTATACTAAACATAAATGAAATGAGTAAAATACTAACTAAAAATGACTCAAAAAGTGTGTATAAAATATACCGATCAGGAGCTAAACACTCTATTAGGGCTTTCCTTATGAATCGCTTGAAACTTTTATTCATGAGTTAATGCAGTAGGTTTATTTCTTCTTCACTTGATTAAGATTTAGTTAATATTTGTTATGAATGTTTGATAATTAATTGATCACTAATTATCATAACCTATATGATTTTGAATCGAAAACCGAGAGGAGAGATTTAGATATGCTGTAATTGACTAGACATATGTTAAAATCGCTGACGAAAGTACCCTGATACTTGTGTAGCATTATAGGTTACTGTTCTTAATCTTCCTATGTGGTAAATCCTATCATAGAAATATTGAAGGGTTCTGCAATGGGGTTGAGTGATTATATGTCCTAACCGGAATATTAGACAGTATAGTTAACCGCTATCTTAACGAAGAAGAAGAATCATTTTAGTTGCATTAAGAATTTAATAAAGTGGATAGTCGAGTATTTTGGAAGTCCTAATTCATTCATAACAGATTATAACTTTATTAGTTTAAATCTTGCAATTATTCTAGTAGTTAAATAAAAAACCCAATCAAATATCGATTTTCAAATAGATAACATAAAATAGATGAACGGTACTTAGAAACCAGTACGATATTCGGTCTTACAGACTATATTACTTGTGAACGATGCGTACGCCATGCGAATGTGAGAAATATCGCTAACAATTTTTTGGCGTCGTTGCCGGGGACTGGCATACTTTCAATAGCGATTTGACTATTCTTATTTCTAATTTGGCTGCTCCATGAACAAGTAATGAGTTGGCAGCCATACAAGAGCTCACCAAGTGTCAGAATCAGTTTATGACTGAGACAAGGGTGTCCATCAAAAATCTGGAGATACAAATAGGGCAACTTATGGATATGGTGATCAATGTACCGCAAGAAAATCTTTCTAGCGATACCATTGTGAGAAGTGGTAAGCAAAGTGAGGAGCCTGAACCACACCAAGCTGTTGAAGAATTGAGAAATGTGGTTGGTGTAGAGAAAGAAGGGTTTACTGAAATCTAATTTTTCACCTTTTTGGATTCCTTGGAGTTCCTTTTTGTTGTACCCATTGCAGAAGAAACACCTCCAGATGTCTTTGCTGAGCCCCACCCAGAAAGTCCATACCCTCAAGTGCACCCTCAAAAGTTGAGAGATGTAGGGAGTTTCACTGATCCCTATAGAGAGCCTAGAAGAGAAGTCTGCCTTGTGTAATTGGGGGACAATATTAAATCTGAGGCTCTTGCTTGGAAAAATTGTTGTAGTTGAAGTGAGACCTGCAACAATAACCGTGCGGATTGCAAGCAGTTCGCAGAAGGATCCACTGGGCACTAGTAAGGATTAATTACGTCCGGTAAAAAGACGTTAAATACAACGCTTGTTGGGAGGCAACACAATGTTTTTAATTATGTTATTATAATTTCTGTTCTAGTTTGTTTTATTTTGTCTTGAACAGTCTCACGGTCTTGGGTTTTTGTCTTGTGTTTTTGGATGACAGGTGGACTGAAAGCTAACTCTGAGGAAAAAGGTGGCAAAAATGCTGAAATTCTTAAAACTGTGCGATTCCAGAATTTCCTCCCATACCTCAGTTATGACCGTTGTGTTGTGTCAGTAAGTTGTCCCTTGTTTTTAGTCTTCATACATTAGAGACAATGTGTCGTTTAAGTTTGGGAGAATCTTAGTTTCTTTTGTGTGTCTGTTTTTGAGTTTTATTTCTTTATTTATTATATTTTTGTGTCCTTCCATGTGTTTCTGAGTCATATTGTTTTTATGGATCAAGCATGTTGTAGTTTCTAAAGACATTGAGTAGATAAAGTGGGATAATGTAATGGAATTAAAAGCGACAATCTGTGTGCTTAAGTTATATATGCCAAAAATTCATGACATCTAATTATTTGGGATATTTGTGCTTAGCCTATGGGTGTCGATTATGGAAAGAAAGGTTGAAAATGTCTAGAAAATATGTTTGCTTGTTATTTGAGGCGAAATAGTTAAGATGTACATGTTTATGGAGATGATTCGGGTATTTATTTTATAGCTCTTCTGACCATTCATTACCTTCCCTGACATAAATTATATCCTTAGTCAGCCCCGTTGAGCCTAAAATAATATCTTTGTTTGACACCCTATGATTCCATATTTGTGCCATAAGTGATAATTGAGGTTTCTTGGAATAAAAAGTGTTGAAAAAGAGATAAAAAGAGAATGAAAATTTGATGCACCTCAATGAAAAATATGCAAAAGTCTAAGTTTGGGGGTGCTTGTTATTTATCATGTGTCTCATTCTCTCAAAAGAAAGAAGTGAGAAAGTGGGTATGAAACTAAAAAGAAAACCAAAAGAAGGAAATGAGTTGAATGAAAAATGCTTATGGTACGTAATTGAGCCTAAATGCCTACTTTTATCTACCCCAGTCTAAGCCTACATTACAACTATTAAAAGTCTTGATGATCTCTAATGTGTATGTCTATGATTAGTTGAGAATAGCAAGTAAACAGGTCTATAGCATTTTGGAAAAGATGGAATGAAATTGACATGCATAGGTTAGGTGTTTGTACTTCCATTGACCATGATCTAAGTAAATTTGCGAAATATCTAACTTGAATTTCTAGATTGCTAATTATTCATGCTATATATGTTCTAACATATTATCTTAACTTTCATCCATGAAATTGAGGCAGCATGACTATAGTTACTTGATCCATTTCATTAAGTTTTGTTTTTTATTTTTGTTTTTTGTATTTATCTTTACTCGAGGGCGAGTAAAGGTATTTATTTTCGTTATCATTTTTTTTGTGCTTTACTCGAGGACGGATAAAGTTTAAGTTTGGGGGTATTTGTTAGGTGTATTTTGTATACACTTTTTGAGTCATTTTTAATTAGTATTTTACACATTTCATTTGTGTTTAGTATAGTATTGTGGTTATTTTTCTTTCTTTTGAGTCACGGCGGTCATAAATGGAGAAACGTCAAAAAGAAGATGAAATGAGCTTATTTGAGATGAAATTGCACACTAAAAGGGCCAAGAAATGAAGTCTAAGAAGTCCCGGGAAGTATAGAATAAAGCAGACGAAGTCCGGACGAGAAAAGGACAAGGTTTCGGAAAATATTTGTTGCAGTACTTTCGGCATCGCGGTGCCAATATGCAGCACCGCAGTGCCAAAAGATCCGCGAGTTCAAGTTGGCTACATGACTTCTTGCACCGTGGTGCCATTCTGCAGGACCGCGGTGCCGACGCGGAATTTTGCAGATCCGAGCCGAAATTGGACAGGGGTAAAAGGGTCCAAAGCAATATAGTTTATAAGTATAAAACCCTATACCCTAGGTCATATTATTCATTCTACTTTGAGGCATCTTGTACATATTCCACAATTCTACTTTGGAGGCTAGAAAAGGAGGCAAGACAACTTTGGAGGCTTTTCAAGTTATTTTCTTTTCTCTTTTTTTTTGTTTTATTTCAGTTCATATTGGATTCTGTATTAGTTCTTAGCGTGACTATGGCTAGGAGCTAAACACTCTTTATTCATGAGTTAATGCAGTAGTTTGATTTCTTCTTCACTTGATTAAGATTTAGTCAATATTTGGTATGAATGTTTGATAATTAATTGATCACTAATTATCATAACCTATATGATTTCGAATCGAAAACCGAGAGGAGAGATTTGGATATGTTGTAATTGACTAGACATAGGTTAAAATCGCGGACGAAAGTACCTCAATACTTGTGTAGCATTATAGGTTACTGTTCTTAATCCTCCTATGTGGTAAATCCTATCATAAAAATATAGAAGGATTCTACAATGGGGTTGAGTGATTATATATCCTAACCGTAATATAAGACAGTATAGTTAACCGCTATCTTAACGAAGAAGAAGAATCATTTTAGTTGCATTAAGGATTGAATAAAGTGGATAGTCGAGGATTTTGAAAGCCCTAATTAATTCGTAACTGATTATAACTTTATTAGTTTAAATCTTGCAATTATTGTAGTAGTTAAATAAAAACCCTAATCAAATATCGATTGCTAAATAGATAACATAAAATAGATGAACGGTACTTAGAAACCAGTCTCTGTGGACGATATTCGGTCTTACAGACTATATTACTTGTGAACGTTGCGTACGCTTGCGTGAACAGTAGAAATATCGCTAACAATTTTTTGGCGCCGTTGCCGGGGACTGGCATACTTTCAATAGCGATTTATCTATTCTTATTTCTAATTTGGCTGCTCCATGAACAAGTAATGAGTTGTAGGCATCCATACAAGAGCTTACCAAGTGTCAGACTCAGTTTATAACTGAGACAAGGGTGTCCATCAAAAATCTGGAGATACAAATAGGGCAACTGATGGATATGGTGATCAATGTACCGCAAGAAAATCTGTCTAGCGACACCATTGTGGGAAGTGGTAAGCAAAGTGAGGAGCCTGAACCACACCAAGTTGTTGAATAATTGAGAAAGGTGGTTGGTGTAGAGAAAGATGGGGTTACTGGAATCCAATTTTTCACTTTTTTGGATTCCTTGGAGTTCCTTTTTGTTGTACCCATTGTAGAAGAAACACCTCCAGATATCTTTGCTGAGCCCCACCCAGAAAGTCCATACCCTCAAGTGCACCCCCAAAAGTTGAGAGATGTAGGGAGTTTCACTGATCCCTACAGTATAGAGAGCCTAGAAGACAAGTCTGCCTTGTGTAATTGGGGGACAATCTTAAATCTGAGGCCCTTGCTTGGAAATTTTTTTGTAGTTGAAGTGAGACCTTCAACAATAACTGTGCGGATTGCAAACAGTTCGCTGAAGGATCCACTGGGAACTAGTAAGGATTAATTGCGTCCGGTTAAAAGACGTTAAAGACAGCGCTTGTTGGGAGGCAACCCAATGTTTTTAATTATGTTATTTCAATTTTTGTTCTAGTTTGTTTTATTTTGTCTTGAACAGTCTCACGGTCTTGGGTTTTTGTCTTGGGTTTTTGGATGACAGGTGGACTGGAAGCTAACTCTGAGGAAAAAGGTGGCAAAAATGCTGAAATTATTAAAACTGTGTGATTCCAGAATTTCCTCCCATACCTCTGTTATGACCGTTGTGTTGTGTCAGTAAGTTGTCCCTTGTTTTTTGTCTTCATACATTAGGGACAATGTGTCGTTTAAGTTTGGGAGAATCTTAGTTTCTTTTGTGTGTCTGTTTTTGAGTTTTATTTCTTTATTTATTATATTTTTGTGGCCTTCCATGTGTTTCTGAGTCATATTTTTTTTATGGATCAAGCATGTTGTAGTTTCTAAAGACATTGAGTAGATAAAGTGGGATAATGTAATAGAATTAAAAGCGACAATCTGTGTGCTTAAGTTAGATATGCCAAAAATCCATGACATCTAATTATTTGAGATATTTGTGCTTAGCCTATGTGTGTCGATTATGGAAAGAAAGGTTGAAAATGTCTATAAAATCTGTTTGCTTGTTATTTGAGGCGAAATAGTTAATATGTACATGTTTATGGAGATGATTCAAGCATTTATTTGATAGCTCTTCTGACCATTCATTACCTTTCCTGATATAAATTGTATCATTAGTCAGCCCCGTTGAGCCTAAAATAATATCTTTGTTTGACACCCTATGATTCCATGTTTGTGCCATAAGTGATAATTGAAGTTTCTTGGAATAAAAAGAGTTGAAAAAGAGATAAAAAGAGAATGAAAATTTGATGCACCCCAATGAAAAATATGCAAAAGTCTAAATTTGGGGGTGCTTGTTATTTATCATGTGTCGCATTCCCTCAAAAGAAATAAGTGAGAAAGTGGGTATGAAACTAAAAAGAAAACCAAAAGAAGGAAAATAGTTGAATGAAAAATGCTTATGGTATGTAATTGAGCCTATATACCTACTTTTATCTACCTCAGCCTAAGCCTACATTACAACCATTAAAAGTCTTGATGATCTCTAATGTGTATGTCTATGATTAGTGGAGAATAGCAAGTAAACAGGTCTATAGCATTTTGAAAAAGATGGAATGAAATTGACATGCATAGGTTAGGTGTTTGTACTTCCATTGACCATGATCTAACTGAATTTGCGAAATATCTAACTTGAATTTCTAGATTGATAATTATTCATGTTATATATGTTCTAACATATTATCTTAACTTTCATCCATGATATTGAGGCAACATGACTATAGCTACTTGATCAATTTCATTAAGTTTTGTTTTTTATTTTTGTTTTTTGTATTGATCTTTACTCGAGGGCGAGTAAAGGTTTTTATTTTCGTTTTCATTTTTTTGTGCTTTACTCGAGGACGGGTAAAGTTTAAGTTTGGTGGTATTTGTTAGGTGTATTTTGTATACACTTTTTGAGCCATTTTTAATTAGTATTTTACACATTTCATTTGTGTTTAGTGTAGTATTGTGGTTATTTTTCTTTCTTTTGAGTCACGACGGTTATAAATGGAGAAACGCAAAAAATAAGATGAAATGAGCTTATTTGAGTTGAAGTTGCACAGTAAAAGGGCCAAGAAATGAATTTTAAGAAGTCTCGGGAAGTATAGGAGAAATCACACGAAGTCCGGACGAGAAAAGGACAAGGTTTCGGAAAATATTTGCTGCAGTACTTTCGGCATCGCGATGCCAATATGCAGCTCCGCAGTGCAAAAGATCCGCGAGTTCAAGTTGGCTACAGGACTTCTTGCACCGCGGTGCCATTCTGCAGGACCGCGGTGCCGACGCGGAATTTTGCAGATCCGAGCCGAAATTGGACAGGGGTATAAGGGTCCAAAGCAATATAGTTTATAAGTATAAAACCTTATACCCTAGTTCATATTATTCATTCTACTTTGAGACATCTTGTACATATTCCACAATTCTACTTTGGAGGCTTTTTAAGTTATTTTCTTTTCTCTTTTCTTTGTTTTATTTCAGTTCATGTTGGATTCTGTATTAGTTCTTAGTGTGACTATGGCTAGGAGTTGATGTGCGATTTATACACACGCTTAACGCAAGTGCATGTATCGTTACAATTAATATAGTCTAGGTAAGACCGAATATCGTCCTCAAGGACTAGTTTTCAAGTACCGATTATCTATGCTTTAGTTTCTATTTGGTTAACGTTAATTGAGTTGGAATTCTAAACTAATAATGCAGGAAATAAACTAATTATGAAAATACTTTGATTTAAATCAGTTATGATGGAGAATTAGGGCTTCCAAGATCATCAACTATTCACTCTATTCAATCCTTAATACAATTAGACTAACTTCTTCTTCTATGTTAAGATAGCAGGTTAACTAGACCGTTTTATACTCCTGTTAAGGTAATACAAACACTCAACCCAATCGAGAACCCTTCTATCTTTCGATGACAAAATTGACTACAAATGAGGATTAAGAGCAATAACTTATTAAGCTACATAAGTATTGGGGTACTTTCGTCCACGATTTAAACCTATGTTTATTCAACTATAGCATATTCACAATCTCCCCTTTCGGATTTCGATTAAAACTCATATAAGTGATGATAACTAGTGATCAATTAATTATCAAGCAATCAAAGCAACTATTGAATAAATCTTAAACAAGTGAAGAAGAAATCAACTAATGTATTACTTCATGAATAAGTGTTTCAAGAGAATCATAAGTAAATCCCTAAATAAGTAATTAGCTCCTAGCCATAGTCTCGCTAAGAACTAATACAATCTCCATACATGAACTGAAATAAACAAAGCAAAAATAAAGAAAGAAAATACTTGAAAAGTCTCCAATCTTAGTCTCCTAAGCTGTGTTGTATGTACAATGGATGGAATGAATCCCCCTCTAGAGAATGATGTAGAGAATATATATAACCCAAGAATCCTTTAGGTCAAGGGTTAGGGATTATGTCGGTAGGAAAAGTTATCCCTTTTGGACCCTGAAAATGTGTCAAATTAGGCCCATAACGTAAAAAATACCGCGTCGGCGTCGTTGCTGATCGAGCGCCAGCGCACGCGCTAAAAATCAGAGTTTCGGACAACTTCGAGTCGGCGCCGCGACGCTGCCAGTGCTGGCGTTTTCGGCTTCTTCGCCGGCCCGATTTTCATCCGGGCTTCGTCTGATCTTTTCTATACTTCCCGGGACTTCTTAGACTTCATTTATTGGCCCCTTTAAGTGGGCATTCCATCTCAATTAAGCTCATTTCATCTTTTTTTCGTCATTTCTCCATTTCTGACCGTTGTGACACAAAAGAAAGGAAAACGACCCTAATACTATATTAAACATAAATGAAATGAGTAAAATACTAACTAAAAATGACTCAAAAAGTGTGTATAAAATATACCGATCATGAGCTAAACACTCTATTAGGGCTTTCCTTATGAATCGCTTGAAACTTTTATTCATGAGTTAATGCAGTAGATTTATTTCTTCTTCACTTGATTAAGATTTAGTTAATATTTGTTATGAATGTTTGATAATTAATTGATCACTAATTATTATAACCTATATGATTTTGAATCGAAAACCGAGAGGAGAGATTTGAATATGCTGTAATTGACTAGACATATGTTAAAATCGCTGACGAAAGTACCCTGATACTTGTGTATCATTATAGGTTACTGTTCTTAATCTTCCTATGTGGTAAATCCTATCATAGAAATATAGAAGGGTTCTGCAATGGGGTTGAGTGATTATATGTCCTAACCGGAATATTAGACAGTATAGTTAACCGCTATCTTAACGAAGAAGAAGAATCATTTTAGTTGCATTAAGGATTGAATAAAGTGGAAAGTCGAGGATTTTGGAAGTCCTAATTCATTCATAACTGATTATAACTTTATTAGTTTAAATCTTGCAATTATTCTAGTAGTTAAATAAAAACCCCAATCAAATATCGATTTCCAAATAGATAACATAAAATAGATGAATCAGATTTAGAAACCATCTCAGGATTTATATTCGGTCTTACAGACTATATTACTTGTGAACGATGCGTACGCTTGCGTGAACAATAGAAATATCGCTAACAATTTTTTGGCGCCGTTGCCGGGGACTGGCATACTTTCAATAGCGATTTATCTATTCTTATTTCTAATTTGGCTGCTCCATGAACAAGTAATGAGTTTCAGGCAGCCATACAAGAGCTCACCAAGTGTCAGACTCAGTTTATGACTGAGACAAAGATGTCCATCAAAAATCTAGAGATACAAATAGGGCAACTGATGGATATGGTGATCAATGTACCGCAAGAAAATCTGTCTAGCGACACCATTGTGGGAAGTGATAAGCAAAGTGAGGAGCCTGAACCACACCAAGTTGTTGAAGAATTGAGAAATGTGGTTGGTGTAGAGAAAGAAGGGGTTACTGAAATCCAATTTTTCACCTTTTTGGATTCCTTGGAGTTCCTTTTTGTTGTACCCATTGCAGAAGAAACACCTTCAGATGTATTTGCTGAGCCCCACCCAGAAAGTCCATACCCTCAAGTGCACCCCCAAAAGTTGAGAGATGTAGGGGGTTTCACTGATCCCTACAGTATAGAGAGCCTAGAAGAGAAGTTTGTCTTGTGTAATTGGGGGACAATATTAAATCTGAGGCTCTTGCTTGGAAAAATTGTTGTAGTTGAAGTGAGACCTGCAACAATAACCGTTCGGATTGCAAGCAGTTCACAGAAGGATCCACTGGGCACTAGTAAGGATTAATTACGTCCGGTTAAAAGACGTTAAAGACAGCGCTTGTTGGGAGGCAACACAATGTTTATAATTATGTTATTTCAATTTCTGTTCTAGTTTGTTTTATTTTGTCTTGAACAGTCTCACAGTCTTGGGTTTTTGTCTTGTGTTTTTGGATGACAGGTGGACTGGAAGCTAACTCTGAGGAAAAAGGTGGCAAAAATGTTGAAATTCTTAAAATGCGATTCTGCATTTCTCCCATACCTCGCCATGATTGTGTTGTGTCAGTAAGTTGTCCCTTGTTTTTACTCTTCATACATTAGAGACAATGTGTCGTTTAAGTTTGGGAGAATCTTAGTTTCTTTTGTGTGTCTGTTTTTGAGTTTTATTTCTTTATTTATTATATTTTTGTGTCCTTCCATGTGTTTCTGAGTCATATTTTTTTGTATGGATCAAGCATGTTGTAGTTGTTAAAGACATTGAGTAGATAAAGTGGGATAATGTAATGGAATTAAAAGCGACAATCTGTGTGCTTAAGTTAGATATGCCAAAAATTCATGACATCTAATTATTTGGGATATTTGTGCTTAGCCTATGTGTGTCGATTATGGAAAGAAAGGTTGAAAATGTCTAGAAAATCTGTTTGCTTGTTATTTGAGGCGAAATAGTTAAGATGTACATGTTTATAGAGATGATTCGGGCATTTATTTGATAGCTCTTCTGACCATTCATTACCTTCCCTGACATAAATTATATCTTTAGTCAGCCCCGTTGAGCCTAAAATAATATCTTTGTTTGACACCCTATGATTTCATGTTTGTTCCATAAGTGATAATTGAAGTTTCTTGGAATAAAAAGTGTTGAAAAAGAGATAAAAAAGAGAATGAAAATTTGATGCACCCCAATGAAAAATATGCAAAAGTCTAAGTTTGGGGTGTTTGTTATTTATCATGTGTCTCATTCTCTCAAAAGAAAGAAGTGAGAAAGTTGGTATGAAACTAAAAAGAAAACCAAAAGAAGGAAAGGAGTTGAATGAAAAATGCTTATGGTACGTAATTGAGCCTAAATGCCTACTTTTATCTACCCCAGTCTAATCCTACATTACAATCATTAAAAGTCTCGATAATCTCTAATGTGTATGTCTATGATTAGTGGAGAATAACAAGTAAAAAAGTCTATAGCATTTTGGAAAAGATGGAATGAAATTAACATGCATAGGTTAGGTGTTTGTACTTCCATTGACCATGATCTAAGTGAATTTGCGAAAAATCTCACTTGAATTTCTAGATTGATAATTATTCATGTTATATATGTTCTAACATATTATCTTAACTTTCATCCATGATATTGAGGCAACATGACTATAGCTACTTGATCAATTTCATTAAGTTTTGTTTTTTGTTTTTGTTTTTTTATTTATCTTTACTCGAGGTGAGTAAAGGTTTTTATTTTTGTTTTCATTTTTTTTTTTGTGCTTTACTCGAGGACGGATAAAGTTCGGGGGTATTTGTTAGGTATATTTTGTATACACTTTTTGAGTCATTTTTAATTAGTATTTTACACATTTCATTTGTGTTTAGTATAGTATTGTGGTTATTTTCTTTCTTTTGAGTCACGGCGGTCATAAATGGAGAAACTTCAAAAAGAAGATGAAATGAGCTTATTTGAGATGAAATTGCACACTAAAAGGGCCAAGAAATGAAGTCTAAGAAGTTCCGGGAAGTATAGAAGAAATCAGACGAAGTCCGGACGAGAAAAGGACAAGGTTTCGAAAAATATTTGTTGCAGTACTTTCGGCATCGCGGTGCCAATATGCAGCACCGCAGTGCCAAAAGATCCGCGAGTTCAAGTTGGCTACATGACTTCTTGCACCGCGGTGCCATTCTGGAGGACCGCGGTGCCGACGCGGAATTTTTCAAATCCGAGCCGAAATTAGACAGGGGTATAAGGTTCCAAAGCAATATAGTTTATAAGTATAAAACCCTATACCCTAGGTCATATTATTCATTCTACTTTGAGGCATCTTGTACATATTCCACAATTCTACTATGGAGGCTAGAAAAGGAGGCAAGACAACTTTGGAGGTTTTTCAAGTTATTTTCTTTTCTCTTTTCTTTGTTTTATTTCAGTTCATGTTGGATTCTGTATTAGTTTTTAGCGTGACTATGGCTAGGAGCTAAACACTCTATTAGGGCTTTCCTTATGAATCGCTTGAAACTTTTATTCATGAGTTAATGCAGTAGTTTGATTTCTTCTTCACTTGATTAAGATTTAGTCAATATTTGGTATGAATGTTTGATAATTAATTGATCAATAATTATCATAACCTATATGATTTCGAATCGAAAACTGAGAGGAGAGATTTGGATATGTTTTAATTGACTAGGCATAGGTTAATATCGCGGACGAAAACACCCCGATACTTGTATAGCATTATAGGTTACTGTTCTTAATCCTCCTATGTGGTAAATTCTATCATAAAAATATAGAAGGGTTCTGCAATGGGGTTGAGTGATTATATGTCCTAACCGGAATATAAGACAGTATAGTTAACCGATATCTTAACGAAGAAGAAGAATCATTTTAGTTGCATTAAAGATTGAATAAAGTGGATAGTCGAGGATTTGGAAGCCCTAATTCATTCATAACTGATTACAACTTTATTAGTTTAAATCTTGTAATTATTCTAGTAGTTAAATAAAAATCTCAATCAAATATCGATTGTCAAATAGATAACATAAAATAGATGAACGGTACTTAGAAACCAGTCTCTGTGGACGATATTTGGTCTTAGAGATTATATTACTTGTGAACGATGTGTACGCTTGCGTGAGCAGTCGAAATATCGCTAACATCCCCCTACCTCTGTTTCCATTACCTCGGCCACCACATCCTCTGTCGCGGGTCTGCTGTTGTTGGTGGTCCGGCGGTGGTGGTCCGATGGTTGTGGTTGTACGTGATGTCGTTTGGTCAACAACAAGCACCTTTTGGTTGTGTTTATCTTGTTTAGCATATCGGGTTTCTTCCAATAACTGTTGTGAACGCGCCTTGTTGAAACTTGGTAGTGGGTCGGCCTGTTGAATCATCGTTGCAATAGTATCATATTCCCCTTTCGGTAGACCTGCAACAAGTTGTAGTACAATTTTTATTTCAGAAATAGATGTCCCAATGTTGGAGAGTTGGTCAGCGATAAGTTTAAGTTGTTTGCAGTATGAGGACATGTTGTTAAAATTCTCGATACACGTATTGTTGAATTGCTCCTCCAAATACACAACCCGAGTATTTTTATTTTCCTGAAAAAATTATTTTAATTGCACCCAAAGTTCTCGCGCCGAAGCACCTGTTTTCATGGTACACAACAAGTCTTTTGAGATATTACCGTATATCCATTGTTTGACGATGGCGTCAAGTCGATGCCATGTTGATTCTGCAACATCGTGGGACGCGGAATTGAATCATCAATGTGGTCTAGCACGTTGTACGCGCAAGCATGGATATAGAATAGTTCTACCCATATGGAATATTGACAGTCTTCTTGGTCAAGAATTATGGGGACGAAATTTTTTATATTAGTAACCGCAAAAGCCGGATGAAAAGAAGACGATGAAGAAGAAGGGTGGTTGTCAAATATGTCGGTGGATGAACCAGTTATTTTAGGGGAAGGAGGAGGAGACATGTTAGCCATAAAGTTTTGAAAAAGAAGAGTTGGGGGCGGCGGCCCTAGTAGGTGGAAGAGAAGTGGAGTTTAGGGTTTGACTACTAATACCATGTAAGTTTGGAATAATCTCTTTTAGGAATTTCTTTTATTAATCATAATATATATAGTTGTACAAAGGTGATTTTTAATACAGTAAGAATCATAAGCTACCTTAAATACATAACAATAAGAATTACAATGTATACCGTAAATATTCGCTAATAATTATTATTATTTTTAAATTCTATTCCTTGTTTTCTCTTTTTTCTTTCTTCAACTTTTCATGTGCAAGCCAACAATGGTTGCTGTCCCTTTTCATTTTTTTTTTATTTTCTCTTTTCTTTTTCTTGATTTTCTTCTTCAATGTGATTAACCTTGAAAACGTTGTTGTAAGCCCATATTGTTTGAAGGCTGAAGCTCGCCGGTAAAATTGAGAACAATATTTTATGGATTTATGAAATTGGAGCTATTTTCAAGACTTAATTTTTTCTTGTTTTCATTCTCGTATTTTTTTCTTCTTTTCCGGCGATAAACTCATCTTTTCTATTTATTGGTTGTGTTTCGTTAGAGGGGTAATAATGGTTGATGAGGTCAAAAATACTTATGAACTGTTCGAAATAGGTCAAATTTACTTCCTGTTATGTTTTTTACACAAAAATACCCTCCTCGTTAGTCAACTAGCTCAAAACTGTTAATTTTCCAAGTAGCTCAAATATACCATTCCTACTAACAGTTGCTCCAAAGTAAAAAAAAAATGATCAATTTTACTTTTGAATTATACAAAATGGATTTAATGTTGCCTCCGTTTATAGTTTAAAATAAGGGATAAGACACTATTACCTCCCTGAACTATATCTTTGTTACAACACACCTTGCCTTTGTGGGGGTTCTATTACCCCCTAAAAATTTTAAAGTATAATTTTTTGCACCTTTATTGCCGACATGGCATAGAGAATAAGAGAACCAAACATTTGGCAGGCGGTGAAATACACGCGCTGCCACGTGTAATTTCATATATTTTTTTATTTTTAAAATCTATTTCATTTTCTTCTTTTTTCTCTTCTTTTTAATTCTGAAATATGATGGAAATATTATTTTGTATTTAGAAAAATAAAAAGAATAACTATTTTTGTATGAACTTGAAAAATTATTAGAGGTGTTGAGCATATTCGAATGTTGTTGAAGTTTTAAAGTTGAGATTTAAGTGCTAAATTCATTCTAAATCCTTAGTTGTTGATGAGATTCGAAAATGAAACAAAAAATTTGAATCCACCATTGTTGAACCTTGAAAAAACTTGAAGAACAAAAAAATGAATTTGTCAAAATTCTTGGTTGTTGGTCAAATTGATTACTGGTAATGATCTTGTTATGAAGTTGTAGTTGAAATTTGAGCTTGATTGGTGCAGATTTAGCTGAGTTTTTGTTCAATTTGATACCAAAAATTAGGATTTGGAGCTCTTGAAAATGGGTGATAAAATGGGGATGAAAAGTTCTTGAAAATCAGCTTTAAAACTGACACGTGGCCATTTCGTATAGGTTAGGGCCCTTTTTTAAGTTGCCACACGCTTGAAGGATGTGTTCTCACGCAATGCTCCACGCCATCAATAAAGGTGCATAGATTTATATTTTTAAAAAGCTTAGGGGGTAATAGTGATGAAAGGTAAGGTATGTCGTAGAAACTTTGGGTATAATTCGGGGGTAATAGTGATGAAAGTATCCCATGATATACACGATATACAAGACATATACAATGTCTTGTGTATACCGTGTATATCACGAAAACACAAGATAGTTTTACCATATTTGGACCGTAATATACACGGTATATACAGCCATGTATATTACAGTTTGGAGCTCTATATTTGGTGTTGTATTTGTATTTAATTAGCATTGTACACTTACCATAATTATAAGATTCTTGTACAAATAAAATAGAGTTTGGGGAGTAGAATAGGAATAGAATTCTTCATATTATGGATATTGTAAATTGTATAAATACTTATCCATAAATGAAAATAATCAAGTATATACAGCCATGTATATTACAGTTTGGAGCTCTATATTTGGTGTTGTATTTGTATTTAATTAGCATTGTACACTTACCATAATTATAGGATTCTTGTACAAATAAAATAGAATTTTGAGAGTAGAATAGGAATAGGATTTTCCATATTATGGATATTGTAAATTGTATAAATACTCATCCATAAAGATTTATATTTTTAAAAAGCTTAGGGGATAATAAGACCCCACAAAGGTAAGGTATGTCGTAGAAACTTTGGGTATAATTCGGGGGTAATAGTGATGAAAGTATACCTTGATATACACGATATACAAGACATATACAATGCCTTGTGTATACCGTGTATTTCACGGAAACACAAGATAGTTTTACCATATTTGGACCGTGATATACACGGTATATACAGCCATGTATATTACAGTTTGGAGCTCTATATTTGGTGTTGTATTTGTATTTAATTAGCATTGTACACTTACCATAATTATAGGATTCTTGTACAAATAAAATAGAGTTTTGGGAGTAGAATAGGAATAGGATTTTCCATATTATGGATATTGTAAATTATATAAATACTCATCCATAAATGAAAATAATCAAGTAATTATTTCTTTCATGGTATCAGAAGTCTAGGTCTTACAAAACCTTACTTTTCTTCCGCTACTCTCGGCTCCAATTCCGAGAACACTTCTCGGTTGCAGCTGAATTCTTTCTCCTCCCTTCCCAAATTATCTTCATAATCCCTACTTCTCCTATTGTTCTTTCGTTATGTCTATATTGAAGAACATGTTTCATCCAGCCCTTACAGTTTCTAACATCAGGAATCACATCCCTATTGTTTTTTAGATGGAAAACGTCCAATACGTGATATGGGCGGAATTATTCAAAATTCATGCACGCTCGCATCAAGTCCTCCATCACATAATTCCATCGACACATGGCTTCGAATAGGTGTCTATCCCCGAGGAAAGTCCTACGTTATGGATGACGTTTGATGCTACCGTTCTCCAGTGGATTTATTCCACTATTTATACCGACCTCCTCCAAATGATCATTGAGCCCGATGCTACGGCAATGGAAACTTGGGATAGGTTGCGTGATATATTCCAAGATAACAAGAATTTCCGAGTTGTCACCCTCGAGCAAGAATTTTCACACGTCAACATGAAAAAATTTCCTAACGTTTTGGCCTATTGTAAGAGGCTGAAGGAATTGGCAGACCAACTCCGCAACGTTGGTGCGCCAGTTACCAATGATCATCTTGTTCTCCAAATGGTTTCCTGCTTGTCTGAGGCCTATAACGGCGTTGGCACACTTTTTCGTCAAAGTAACCCTCTACCACCCTTTTATCAGGCCCGTTCCATGCTCACATTAGAAAAAGCCGACTTAGCTAAAAATGCGGCTACATGTGCAAATTCCATCATAATGATGACCACATCCGATGACCCTCACTCATTCTCCTAAAAACCTGGCCAAACCCGCAACAATGGTGGCGGCTAAAATTATCAAAATCATAAAAATAATGGCAAGAACCGCGGTGGTAACGGCGGTGGCCAAAATAGTGGTGGAAGCGACGGTGGGCCCCAGACTGACTGGTCCCAGCAGTGGGCTCACTGGCAGTGGAACTAGGCCAGTGGCCCAACAGTGGCTATTTTCCTCCCAGCCCTTACCCGGGTAACTAGGCCTGATTCGAATGCACTGTGCCTAGTTTCTGGTCCAACACGCAAGATTCATGTTTGGGGTCGTGCCGCGGCGGCGTGCTGGGCCTCGGCCTCCGCAGGCTTTCCAGGTAGTAGGCCCCATACCAACTCCGACAAATATTGAGGTTTCCATGCATATACTTGGATTAAATCATCCAGACGCAAATTGGTACATAGACACCGGCGCCACTTCTCACATGACGTCAGAACAAGGTACTCTCTCGTCTTATTTCAATATGAGCAAAAATCGTGGCATTATTTGTTGGTAATGGCAACTCAATTACAATTCGTGGTTAGGGTACTACAACTTTGTCTCCCTCTCATCCACCTCTTGTTTTGAAAAATATCTTTCATGCCCTTAACTTAATTAAAAATTTAGCGTTTATTCACAAATTCACCACTGATAATTGAGTTTCTGTTATTTTTGATCCATTTGAGTTTTCTGTGAAGGATTTTAAACGGGGATACCTCTCATGAGATGCAACAGTAGGGGTGATCTTTATCCAATTATAACCACCACCACTTCCTCGAGTCAAGTCATGCCATCTACATTTGATCTCATTCCTTGTGGTATACGCGATTGGGTCATCCTGGGTCGTCAATTATTTCTTCCTTGCATAAAAATAATTTTATTTTTTGTACGCGTAGTACTCCAATTTTTCATTCATGTCCGTTAGTGAAACATGTTAGATTACCATTTGTAGCATCTACTTCTCGTACTTTGACGCCTTTGATATTATTCATAGCGATTTATGGACATCTCCAGTTCTAAGTTCTTTGGGCCATCGTTATATATTCTATTTTTGAATGATTATTCTAATTTTTATGGACTTTTTCGTTAGCGAAAAAATCTCAAGTTTTTCCACATTCTTATAATTTAAAGCACTCATTCGTACCCAATTCGAATGAGAAATAAAAAATATACAATGTGATAATGGAAAAAAATATGATAACGGGTTGTTTCGGGATTTTTGTGATGCTAATGGCATAATTTTTTGTTTCTCGTTTCCTCATACGTCCTCACAAAATGGGAAAGCTGAACGAAAAATTTGTACCATTAATAATATTGTATGAACTTTATTGGCCCATGCTTCCGTACCTCCTTCTTTTTTGCACCATGCTCTACAAATGGCTACTCACCTCCTTAACATACTTCCTACCAAAGGATTAGCATATGATTCTCTCCTTAAAATTCTCTATAATAAGAATCTTTCGTATTCACATCTTAGGGTATTTGGATATTTATGCTATCCACTTTTTCCATCCTCTACAATTACCAAACTTCAAGCCCGTTCTACCGCTTGTGTATTTTTGGGTTATCTCTCCAATCATCGTGGTTACAAATATTTTGATTTATCGTCTAATAAATCATCATTAGTCGCCATGTAATTTTTTATGAAACTCAATTTTCGTTTGCAAAAGTCAGTAGTTCCGTGCCTGATTTGTATAATTTTTTAGATGACGAAGTCTCACCTTACATTATACACCACTTAATGAGTCAATCCAGTGATCACGTCCCGCCAAAGAGTTCAGCACGCCCACACATCACCACTTCACATCCTCGACTATCCTCATATGAGTCGTGGTCCACCCATCGCCCCGAGTGCAGCCGCCTGCCATCGCTCCAGACCACAACCGCTTTCGATGTTGACCAAAGAGCCCACTCCATGATGGTTAGTCCATCCCTAATACGAATTTTCCCCAAAATTCACCAAATTATCTCCCGAGTCACCGACCTGTTACTCGTAGTCAATGGGGGTATTTTTAAACTAAAAAGACATTTTAATTTGAGTTCTAATGTTCTTAAATCTCCGCTACCCCGTAACCCATTGTCTGCATTAAATGACCCAAATTGGAAATTGGCTATGAACGATGAATATAATGCTCTTATTGAAAATAATACGTGGGAATTGGTACTCCTTCCTTCTGGTGTTAATATTATTCGATCTATGTGGATTTTATTCATAAATATAATTCCGATGGTTCTTTTGCGAGACATAAGACTCGTCTTTTAGGTGATGTTAAAACTCAACAGGTTGACGTGGATTGTGGTGAGACGTTTAGTCCGGTGATCAAACCGGCTACCATTCGCATTGTTCTTAGTCTGGATCTTTCAAAAGTCTGGCTCATTCATCAGCTAGATGTGAAGAATACTTTCTTACATTGTGATCTTAAGGAGACAGTTTACATGCATCTGCCCTTGGGTTTTAGAGACCCCAAATATCCTCATCATGTCTGTTTATTGAAGAAGTCCTTGTATGGGCTTAAGCAGGCCCCACGGGCTTGGTATAAGAGATTTGCATACTATGTATCTACTATTGGGTTTTCTCACAGCAGGTTTGATAATTCTCTATTCATATATCGTCGTGGTACTTTCCTAACATATATTCTCTTATATGTTGATGATATTATATTGATTGCTTCTTTTGATGAGTTACGCAAGTGTATCATGACACTACTCGGTTATGAGTTTGCTATGAAAGACTTGTGGCCTTTTGAGTTATTTCGTGGATATTGTTATCACTCGTCATGCAGGTGGGTTATTCTTATCACAAAGGAAGTATCCCGCTGAGATAATTGAGAGGGTTGGTATGTCCTCTGTCGCGCCCATTTTTTACTTCGGGGTCAAAACGGTATCTGCAACGTTGCTCTTTGGCGCAGTTCCCTGGATGGAGCAAAAATACATGTTTTGGAGGAGTCACCACCTAATTAGTTAAGTGAATTAGGATACTTGAACTATTGCAATAAAAATACTGCAATTGATCTCCATTTAATGATCTACGAAATTAATGAGATTATGGATCAGGGTTCTTTATTATCATAAAGGGAAGGGATTATGCATCATTTAAGATCCGCTAACTTGCGATTATCCGTTCAAACCTAGGTTAATTATATATTGGCTTTTATTTTACCTATTCTAAGCATTTTTCATAATTTACAATTAAAATAAATGCAATACAGAATAATAAAAACTAAAACTAAATACGACATAAAATAAAACCCCGGCACATCTTTTGAAATGCATCTTCGGGTACCTGTATAAATACTTATTAAAAGTGTCAGTAAGAGAATAGATAATTTTTCAAATAATGACAAGAGTTTAAAAGTAAAACCCGTCTTTTGTACCTGGGAGACCTTGAAAATCAGACGGAGATTCCTTCATCGGCCATTGTTATAAACAATATAATAAAATAAATAAAACCTTCCGATCCGCACAAAAAACAATAATAGTTTTGACTACGGATGGTTCAGATATATAAAAATAAAGTAGGACATCCTAAACAAGTCTGGCTGCGAAAATACACTCTACCAGCGCATGTTGGTTATCCGGTGTAGGTGGAAGAAATCATCATTGACCAGAAAGCTTCATTTTATTTTATTTTCCGTCTTTGCAACTGTGGAGGCCTAAAAAATCGACGGATAACTTTTTCATTGGCCAAAAAGTGTAGTATATGTTCAAAATCAGTAAACCAGTGTAGCATCTGTTCAAACAGTTTAAATAAATAAAGGACAGACTTGTCAAAAACATCCCAGAAATTTTAAATAGTTCACCGGAAACAGTAAAGCAAAACAAAGATAGTACTGGAACAAGAGCATAGCCAAAAACAAGAATAGCAGGAATTTCATAACAACGCCGGAGTTTTTAGAACTCCGGTCAAATGCCCAAAAAAAAAATCAGAAAGTTAAACTTAGTCCATTAAACCAAATCCCACCTGGTTATCAACAAGGATACAACAACGTAGGTCGCCGGAGTTAATGATTCTGAATCGAACCAACAACCGACACCAATAATGAAATCAAATATAAAGCCGAAAATAGTCGTCAGAGTTTTTAAAAAAACTCCGGCCAGTTTCAAAAGTCGATAGAATCAGTCCAACAACCAACATGAATAATAATGACAAAGCTAGAGCAATGGTAGCATCACTGTAAAAGAACACCAAACCAGATTTATTGGCAAAAGTATAACGACGGCGACGTCACTTCCACGGCGAACGCTGGAGCGACGCCGCAGGTCGATGTGTGGGAAGTGGTGGTGTTGGTTGGCGGACAGAGGTCCGATGGGTTCGTGGTTGGCCGAAAATGGTGGCGTGGGTTCAGTGGTGTGTTTGACGGTGAGGGTTTGTTTTTGGGGGGAAAATGAAAAGTGTGGTATTATTTTGGGGGAAAGTAAAAAGAGGATGTTTGGATAAAATTAAAAAATGTAGGATTGGACTAATCCGGATTGTGTCTCGGATTGGACTGGTTTGACAAAAATACAAAACGAGTTAATTATTTAAAAGAAAAATTATTTAAAGAGATGTAAAATTATCAGAAATGAAAATGCCGATGTAATAACAATGAAATATAATATTTAAGAAATATTTAATGCCTAAAAATAAAGAATGCGATGTCATTTAATTGTTTAGAGAGATGCAAACATTATTTAAAATAAAATGACGATGTAATAATAATAGAAACACAATATTAACAGCGACCTAATGCTTAATTTAAAAGTAAAAGATGCAATGTCATTTTGTGAAAAAATAAACATAGAATATTAGGTAAAAATGTAAAAAAATGATGATTAAAATGTGGTGTCCTAAAATACTTAAAATTGCAAGAAATGACCGAAAAACGGGTCAAAATTGGGTGTCAACATCCTCGTGTAAGTCTACTTCCACTCCAATTGATACTAAACCCAAACTGGGTGTTGCGGCTGGCTCACCTTATGAGGATCTCACCCACTACCGCGGTCTTGCAGGGACACTTCAATATCTTACTTTTACGAGACCTGATATTAAGTATGTCGTACATCCGGTGTGTTTGTTTATGCATGATCCCATAGTTGAGCACATGAATGTGTTCAAACGCATCATACGATACTTACATGGAACACTTGATTATGACTTGCATCTATATCCGTCGTCGGTCTCTACACTTGTCTCTTATACAAATGCTTATTGGGGTGGATGTCTGGACACCAGACGCTCTACGTCTGGTTACTATATGTTTCTTGGTGATAACTTGGTCTCATGGTCTGCAAAACGACAGACTACCTTATCCCGCTCCAGTGCAGTGATCGAGTATCAAAGGGTAACCAATGTGGTTTCTATATCATGTTGGTTATGTAATCTTATCTTAGAACTTCACTTTCCCATTCAAAAAGCTACTTTGGTTTATTGTGAGAATGTTAGTGCAGTCTATCTTTCTGGAAATTCGGTTCAACATCAGTGCACAAAATATGTTGAGATGGATATCCATTTTGTTCGCAAAAAGGTAGCTCGTGGACAAGTACACGTCTTACATGTCCCTTTCAGGTATCAAATTGCAGACATTTTTACTAAGGGTCTTCCCTTGGTTCTATTTGATGATTTTAGGGACAGTCTCAGCGTAAGAAGATCGCCCGCTATGACTGTGGGGGTGTGAAAGTGTACCGTGATATACACGACATATATAATGCCTTGTGTATACCGTGTATACCACGGAAACACAAGATAATTTTATCATATTTGGACCGTGATATACACGGTATACACAACTGTGTATATCACGGTTTGGAGCTCTATATTTGATGTTGTATTTGTATTTAATTAGCATTGTACACATATCATAATTGTAGTATTTTTGTACAAATAGAATAGAGTTTTCGAAGTAGAATAGAAATAAGACTTTTCATATTATGTATATTGTAAATTGTATATATACTGATTCATTAATAAAAATAATGAAGAGATTATTTGTTTCTAAGTGACTTATCCTTTTAAGTGTTGTTAGTTATAAAAATTTGAGTAAAAACTTATGTTGTATATTACGAGATTACATTGACCCTAGTTAAATTCAAAAAGTTTCTCTACAGTTGTGGTTCTTTTGGTTTATATAATTCAGAGATTAGCTAAGTTACTCTAATGCATATTTATGTGGTAAACTAATATTGTTTGATTTTAACTCATATTAATAACAATGTAAAGAAATTTTTATATCATCAGTATATTTTAATTTGACATAGCAGGGTACTAGTACTACTGTTTTATTCTATAAATTACCAAATTAGATTTACAAGATAATTACCTGTCCAAATGACCATCTATTCCGTTATTCCTACTTATTTAATCTATACATTAGGTAGTCTTTCATATGTATAAGATAATTTTACCATATTTGGCACAATTGTGTATAAAAGCTCTGAATCTGCGACTGCAGGTAGGGGTGCACAAAGGGTCAAAACCGGACCGGACCGGACTGAACCGGACCGGACCGAAGACCGAATCTTCGGATTCTCCGGACCGAAGACCGGACCGAATTTCTCGGTCCGGTCCGGGTCAATTTCGGTCCGGTCCGGCCTACTGGACCGATGGACCGAATCGCCCCCCCCTCCCCAGGCAGTCCCCCCACTCCCCAGGCCCCAGCCAGCCCCCAGTCCCCCCAGCCCCCCAGCCAGCCCCCAGCCCTAACTGCAGGTAGGTATCTATCAATGCAGGTGGTGCTGTCAAGCACTTGATATTTTATCTTTGGCGTAAAATGTGAATTTCTTTAGCTAATAGACGTGGAAAGTTGCCTTGTCGTTGTGAAAATCCCATTACGAGTTTGTCATTTTGTCTCACCTGCTAAAGCTCATGCATCATGGTAGAGGCAACTGGACCTTGTTTTGTCTTTTACATTCTCATGTTCCATTATTATCTTTAAAGTGGTACGCAATGGCATACCTATCTCTGACAGTGACGCACATAAATTACATACGAATTCAGTACAATTTCCAAAGCAAACTCAAATAAATAGTGTATAATGATAATAATATTTTAATTTACATTATCCAATGAGTTGTATGTATAAGTCAAGTCGTCAAATGAATGTAAATATTTGCTGGAAATTAAATTATAATATAACTCATTAAATGCTTATCAGGGTCGTATCAAATATTTTTAGACTCTATTCTAATTCGTAAAAGTGAACCTTTAATATAAGTAAATATACGATATCAATAATTATAAATTATTTTAAATTATAAATAACAACTTCAAGTTAATCAACCCCTACTTTGATTGGACTAACATCTGCGAATTATGAATCTTTACAGTAAATTCTGACTAATACTATTTAATAAAAAATAAAAAAAGAGGCCCCTAAAAAAATTCGCACGTGCCCAAAGACGGTCCTGATACTTATAAAATCTTTATTGTATATTCAATTTATTATTATAATATTATTTAAGATTATTATAAATTTATAAACTTTAAACATTAATTTCATCTCGATATATAGGTCTATGCAAACATTATGAAGTTCATATGAACGTGTAACCAATAATATTATATATTCGCCCATGGCCGTGTACATTTATGCAACAAACTGTCGCACCTAGTAAGCTACAGATAGTAAAATTTTCATATTCAACTGTAGCCACCCATAGTAATCATATCTAAACTCTGTCTCTAGGTCTGTTTGTGTATCTGAGAGAGATGGGGGAAGATGGAAGAGGAAAAGGAGAAACTCTGTGTCTTTCATTGTTTGAGTCAAAAGCAGCAAGAGGAAAGAATATGTACAAGTTATTTGTTACTACTGTGTTTGTGGGTATTTGTTTGATATGGATATACAGATATGTTAATATACCAAAGAGAGGTGAATCTGGAAGATTGGCATGGATAGGCATGTTTTTAGCTGAGCTTTGCTTTGGTTTATACTGGATTATCACTCAGTCTGCTCGTTTGGATGTTATATATCGTTATCCTTTCAAGAACCGACTCTCTCACAGGTTCGACACAACGCATAAAAAGTTTACTAAAATTTTAACAAATACTTATTATATTTTGAATTTGTAATCTTAAGATCGAGTTGAATGGATTTAACAATGAAAACATTAGAGGTTGAGTACATCGACTTTAAATTCTGAATTCTCATAGGACTTAAAGTATCATTGGTCTATGATTGACCTTTTTCTTTTTGACTTACCAAAGTTGCTGGTTTAAAAAATAAACTTTTGAAAGACAAACGAAAGTATTGGCCCGTTTGGTACAACATATTAAAAAGAACTTTTAGAAGTAGAGCTTTTAAGAGTAGAACTTTTCAAGTAGAGTTTTTTTATCAAAAAGTGATTAGGTGTTTGGTTGTCAATAAAAAAAGTGTTTTTATGGTATTAACAAGTAGAGTCAAAAGTCAAAATAGGTTCTACTCAATTTTGGGCTTCTTCCAAAAACACTTTTGGAATCCAAAAACACTTTTGGATTTGTCAACCAAACACTCCAATTGAAGGCCAAAAGTGTTTTTGGTTCTCCAAAAGTGTTTTTGGCTCTCCAAAAGTGTTTTTGGCCTTTAAAAAGTCATATCAAACAGGCACTTAGTTTGTATTCGAAACTACCATAAATAATTTGATTTGTTGAGTTTGAATTTTATCGTTTCTCTATGTAAACGTGTATATAGATATTATTTCATCCTTACCCCATAATTAGAATATATTTCATATATTGTGTAAATATAATTATGGTAAGACTAGGATTCCTCTTTTGTATAGGCTTAGGATTCCTATTGTATATTGTACTCTATATATACTTTGATATTACTGAGAAGACTCCCAAGAGAGATTAATATCATGTTACATGGTATCAAGAGCCTAAAACAAAAATCCTAGAATTGTTTTCTTCTCCACAGCTGCTGCTGCCCCCCCCCCCCCTCCATCGGGCATCTCGCCGCGGCGCTCCCTCTCTCCCCTCCCAAAATTTGGTTTTTCTTCTTCCTTCATCTCTCTTCTAAATGGATACTCAGGATTCTTCCAATAATTTTGAAGCTTCTACTCGACAAATCCCACCACCAAGTCGTCACCCTCTTTTCATCCCGCTCTAACTATTATAAACATCAAGAACCATATCCCCATCCTTCTTGATCAGGAAAACAGTCAGTATTCTCCTTCGGTTGAACTGTTTCGCAATCATGCATGTCTCTACAACGTGTTTGATCATATTGATGACACCATTCCGCGCCCTTCGGAGGTTGATGATTCTACTTGGCGTCGTTCAACGCCGACGTCAAACAATGGATATATGATAGTATTTCTCAGGATCTACTTCTTACTATCATGAAATCTGACTCCACAGCCCGTGACTTGTGGAATCGTTTGGAGGAAATTTTTTAGGACAATAAGCACACCCGTGTTGTGTATTTAGAGGAGCAATTTAACAATACACGTCTTGAAAACTTTTCCAATGTAGTGAAATCGCAAGCGATTAAAGCTCGCCACGGATCAACTTGTTCTTTGTCTACTTGCTCATTCGACACCAAATGTTATTCTGATTGATTGTTGGCCTCCCTAAAGACGAATATGATACATTGACCACCATGATTCAACAGACAGATCCGTTACCCAGCTTTAACAAAGCTCGCTCGCAGTTATTGCTCGAAGAGACTCGACGCGCTAAGCAGGATGAGCACAATCAGAAGGCGTTAGCTGTCGAAATGCGCCCTCAAGATCCAATGCCACCAGAAAATTCTCAACCGCAGCAGGGACACGGTGGAAAGGGCGGAAAGGGCCGCGACAGAGGAGGTTGTGGTCGTGGAAAAGGTCGTGGACAGCAGAACCAACAGCAACAACAGGGGCCCGCGAATCGATTCGGCCGCGCCCAACGATATCCGTCTGAGCGCCACGCGCGCGCGATTCGGCACCAAAGACGCCTGACCAGTTCTCCCACCACGGTTTGTTGGGCCCTGCTCCAACCCGCCGCAGTCGATACCCGCAGAAGCCCACCGTACGGCGATTCCGGCCGTCATCGGCATGACACCCACTGAGTTGGGTCAGACCTTCAGCAGTTGATGCGCGAAAAGATGCACAACTTTAACGCAAGTGCACGTTATCGTGACAAGTAATATAGTCTAGGTAATACCGAATATCGTCCACAAGGATTAGTGTTCAAGTATCAATTATCTATCTTTTGTTATCTATTTGGTAACCGATATTTGATTTTGTTGATTATAACTAACAATTATAAATACTAATTAACTAAGTGTTTACTTCAGTAGTGATGGAAATAGGGCTTCCAAGTCTCCTCAACTATCCGCTTATATTACTTATTAATGCAATGAATTATGGTTCTTCTTCTTTTGGAGCTAGCAGGTTTACTAAATCGTTTTATACTCCCGTTAAGGCTATATAAACACTCAACCCGATGAGCGCTCTTTCTACCTTTCGGTGATAAGGATGACTCTATAGGAGGATTAAGACCAAAAACCTAGTTAATCGTCACGCGCCATGCGTGAAATTAGGTGTTTAAACCTCTCATTAACGCTACACACTTAATTGAGGTATTTTCATCCACAATCCAAAATATGTCTACCCAACTTACAAGATAGTCACAACCTCCTCCTTTCAAGTTTGATTAGAAATCATATAAATAATGATAATTAGTGATCAATTAATTACCAAGCATTCAAAGCAATTATTGGGTAAATCTCAACAATAAGAAGAATAACCATAAACATGCATTAACTCATAACATAAGTTTCAAGTGATTTGACATGGAAAGCCCTATAATAGAATTAGTTCCTAGCCATTGACATGACAAGAACTAATTCAATATCCAACATAAAAACTGAAAGTAAAGTAAAGAAAATAAAAGGAAATTACTAAGTTAAGGTCTCCAATCTTCAACTTCAAGAAATCTTGTGTTTGTGCAAGAAAGGGAACCCTTGAAAGCGCTGGGTTCTCCTTTATAAGCTCAAAACCGCCTCAAACTTTTCCTTCAGCTGGCCCGAACACGTCACGAAAACTCGATTTTCTCGCGGCTGCGCGCGAACCTGCGTTGTTTTGGTGATTTGGCGCGCGCCTCGCACTCTGTAGCCAGGCGCGGCGTGCAACTTCGCGCCTTGGATATCGGCGCCGCGACCGCACTGTTGGTAGGGCGCCGCGTGCCGCCCGTGTCCGTGCCTGGTTCGCCACTTTCTCTGCTTTTAAGCTCTGGAACCTCCACTTGTGCCCTATTTCGCTCTTTTTCCGCCATTGGACCATTTTAACCACTTTGACTTAAAAGAAAGAAAATATATCCTAATACGACACATATTTGTACAAAAAGGGACAAAAAGACTAACTAAAAATGACTCGAAAAGTGTATATAAAATACACCGATCAGCAGTCTCAACATCCAACAACATGACAACAACTGGTACATGGACTCCGGAGCCACTTCTCACCTCACTCGGTCTGCAAGTAATATTCCCAAACTGTTTGGTTTAAAGCATCCTCAATTTGTGACAGTTGGTACTGGCCACCGCATTCCAGTAAAGGGTTATGGTACATCCTACACACCACCTCCTAATCCATTCCCCCTTAAAAATACCCTATATGCCTCACATATGATTAAGAATCTTTTCTCTATCCGCAAATTCACTCGTAATGTCTCTGTTGATTTTGACCCTTTTGATTTCACTGTGAAGGATCTTCATACCGGCACCTCTTACGAGATGCAATAGCACGGGGAATCTTTATCCATTCACTCCCACCTCCGCTGCCAGATCTAGCTCACCCGTCTCTCTAGCGACAATTTCTTCTTCAACATGACATAATAGACTTGGTCATCCAGGAGCCCCAGTTTTTAATTTTCTTAGAGACAATAATTTCATTACTTGTAATGGGAAGCTTGCCCAAAACTGTGTTTCTCGTTCTTTAGGCAAACATACTCGTCTTACGTTTAACTCATCTACTAGTGTTACTTTTCACCCTTTGATATTATACATGCCGATTTATGGACATCACCTGTTACTAGTTCTCTCGGTCATAAATAATATCTTATCCTACTAGATGATTTTTCTCACTTTGTTTGGTTGTATCCTCTCAAATTTAAATTGGAAGTGTTTGCCAAATTTCTTGAGTTTCGAACATTCATTCAAACACAGTTTAAAAAAGGTATAAAATCTTTTCAGTGCGATAATGGTCGTGAATTCAACAACTCTAAGTTTCACCGGTTTTGTACTAATAATGACATGGTTTTTCGCTTCTCCTGCCCCCACACCTCCCCTCAAAACGGTAAAGCTGAAAGAATCATCTGCACCATTAACAATATGATTCACACTCTATTGATTCATGTGTCCCTACCTCTTCACAATATGACCCTTACCGAATCCTCTATCATAGAGTCCCATCTTATGATCATCTCCGGATATTCGGCTGTCTCTGCTATTATAACCTTGCCTCTACTTCCCTTCACAAACTAGCTCATCGGTCCACTCCGTGTGTCTACCTAGGCTTCCCGCCGAACCATAGGGTCTATCTATGCTATGATTTGTCCACTCGTCAAATTCACATATCTCGTCACGTCACATTCGACGAGACCACATTCCCGTTTTCGGATCTTAAAAAGTTCCAAAAACCGAAATACTCTTTTCTTGACGAGCATGCCATCTCTCTCATTATTCTTGAACAACTCAACTCGTCGTCGTCGACCGCTGCGGTGACGGGCTCGCGGTGCGATTTCCAGAGAACATCGTCGGCGACGCCACGACGCCAAATTTCGAGAAGATCGTTAATCCAGCATACGCCGACAACTTCGCCCCCCTCTTTCCCCTTACCCGACAATGCCTTCTGTTTCGGATACCACCACTCAGACTCCGCAGCCCACAAATGTCCCCACTCACCCAATGGAAACTTGTGTCAAACATGAAATCTTCAAACCCAAAGTCCAATTTAACTTGTCTGCCCAAACCATTTCTCCAATTTCCAAGAACCCTATATTGGCCAAACAAGACCCTAATTGGAATACGACTATGTCTGAGGAATTCAATGCTTTAACTAAACAGCACACATGAGATCTAGTACCTAGACCTGAGGGGGTGAATGTGATTCGTTGTCTATGGCTATTTCGTCACAAATTCAGAGACAGTGAAGATCTTGAGAGGTATAAGGCACGACTTGTGGCCAATGGCACAAATCAGCAGAAGGGTATTGATTGTGGTGAGACCTTCAGTCCGGTTGTCAAACCGGCTACAATTCGCACAGTTTTGAGCATTGTCATGGGCAAACACTGGCCGATCCATCTGCTTGATGTGAAGAATGCATTCTTACATGAGATCTGAGAGAGACAGTCTACATGCATCAGCTGCCAGGGTTTACTCATCCAGTAGTCTCTCACTATGTGTGTCGTCTCCGTAAGTCACTATATGGCCTGAAACAGGCCCCCCGTGCTTGGTATGATCGCTTTGCCAGGTATATCTTGCAGATTGAGTTTGTATGCAGCAAGAGTGATACATCACTCTTCATTTTTCATCGAGGTGGTAGCACTGCTTACTTATTACTTTACGTGAATGATATTGTTCTTAGTGCCTCCTCCGACGGGTTGAAAAATGAGATTATTGCCTTGCTTAAGTTCGAATTTGCAATGACTGATTTGGGGAAGCTGAGTTATTTTTTGGGGATATCAGTGACCAGGTCTGCCAACCACATGTTCTTGTGTCAGCGTAAGTATGCAGAGGAGATCGTGTACAGGGCTAAGATGGCGAATTGCAAAGTTTCGCCTACTCCAGTTGATTCGAAATCTAAGCTCATTGCTATGGATGGTGCTCCAGTATCCGACACTACTCTGTATAGGAGCCTTGCAAGTGCACTTCAGTATCTCATATTTACAAGGCCAGACATTGATTATGTTGTTTACAGGTATGCATATTCATGCATGCCCCCAGAGAGTCTCATTTCACTGCTCTTAAGCGTATCATCTGATATATTAAGAGCACACTTGATTATGGTTTACACATATACCCCTCTGCACCAAACAGGTTGCTCTCTTATACGGATGCAGATTGGGCAGGGTGTCCGGACACGCGACGCTCCACCTCCGGTTTTCGTGTATTTTTAGGGGATAATCTGATTTCTTGGTCTGCCAAGTGACATACTACCCTATCTCGTTCCAGTCTGCGAAATGAGTATAGGCGTTGCAAATGTGGTACCGAGATTTGTTGGCTCGTAAATTTCTTGTTAGAACTTGATGTCGCTGCGTCGAGCGTATTATCATCGTGATAATACCATCTATTTTTCTCATAATCCGGTTCAACATCAGCGAACCAAGCACATTGAGATAGATCTACACTTCGTTCGTGAGAAAGTTGCGCTAGGTCATGTCAGAGTGTTACATGTTCCGTCATCCTATCAGTATACATATTTACCAAAGGACTTTCCAGACAGTTATTTCTTGACTTCAGATCCAGTCTCAGCGTCCGGTCTCCTCCTGCTCCGACTGAGGGGGTGTGTAAACGTGTAAATATAGACATTATTCTATCCCTACCCATAATTAGAATATATTTCATATATTGTGTAAATATAATTATGGTAAGACTAGGATTCCTCTTTTGTATAGGCTTAGAATTCCTATTGTATAAGGGATGAATATTGTACTCTATATATTATTTGATATTAATGAGAAAACTCCCCAAGAGAGATTAATATCATCTTACGCTCTAAACTATTAACACATATATATATAGTTCAAATCAAAATTATTGAGTTCGGTTCAACCATAAGTACTTAACTATATCCGCTCGTGGTTTTCACTTCTTTAAGTTGTTTGCAGATACGAGGAGAAGTTGCCAGGTGTGGACATATTCGTTTGTACAGCAGATCCAATAATGGAGCCCCCAACACTGGTGATTAACACAGTATTGTCAGTTATGTCATATAATTACCCTCCTGAAAAATTGAGTGTTTACCTCTCTGATGATGGGGGTTCAGAATATACCTTTTATGCTCTCTTTGAGGTCTCTCAATTCTCTAAATATTGGATACCTTTCTGCAAGAGATTCAATGTGGAGCCAAGGTCCCCTGCTGCCTATTTTGAAGATAATGCCTGCAATTTAGATGATAAAGTGTTTTCCCAAGAATGGTCCAATACCAAGGTAAGAAGAACTTTCCTTTTAAAGAAAAAAATGAAAATTACTACTAGTAGAAGTGGAAAATAGGCGAATTGGGTCCGGACATTGACGGATAAAAAAATGTTAAATCCACAAACAAATCATGACTCAACCTGGTGAAGTTTGCTTAGAGTAAAATGAATTATATCAAGATGAGTCAAGTGATATAGAAATGTCGTTCACTAACTACTTTTCAGTCGGTATAAAAAAAATAGTCACTATCATCATGGAGTTTCAAATCCCAGAGATGAAACTCCATGACACTTTTACGGATAAAAATTCATGACAATATCGTAGACGGTAGAATTTGAAACTCCATGATTATTTTTCAATTGCAAAAATTGAAAAGTGGTTATTTGTGAATTTTATCCTCTATTAATGGGACATAATTCAATTTGTCCACCATGAGGTAACTGTTGAGATATTCATTAGTACATGATTAATATACATATATTATACACAGTTTTTACTTAGTAGTAAACATATATAATGTTAGTCTAGTAGTGGTTATTTCTTTAATGGTCATTTCTGCAAATTAGTTATTATAAGTAGTTGCAATAATTTTAATATTCATTTTGAGAGGAATAATAGAATCAACAAAAGAGCAGTTTTACTCCCAAAGTCCTCTCCTCGTTCTTACGCTTCTTCTTCTTCTTCTCTGCCTCATCTCTTACTCACTGCAAACTTTAACATGGTATCAGAGCAAGTTAATCGATGCCATCCGATGAAGACCAGATCGAGCAGCATTGATGAGGTCTGATAGTCTATTCTGCAGATTGAAGTAGATCGAGGTAATTCTAGTAGCGTAGTAGTCGATTGCTGAGATACAAAGCAGATCGAGACTGATCACAAATTTGAAATTGAACAAATTGAAATTGATTATCGAGGAGCAGAGAAGCGAAGGAACTGAAAAAATATCAGAATCGTGATTTCTGAAAATCAGAATCGCAATTTTCTTCTGAAAAATCAGAATTGAAATCGAAGAACTGTAATATTGAGGTAATCTCTGTAGAATATACTTTTCTTCTGAAAAATAAAAAAATGGAGAATCGAAGAACAAAATCGAAATCGCGATTTTCTTCTGAAAATCAGAGAATCGAAGATCGATTCATCTTATTTGTTCCGCTATGGAGATGTTATCGTTTTCTGCGGATACATTCCGCCTTTGGCTATCATTGCGACGTCGAAGATCGCCTAAAATATTTCTAAAAGTCATTTTCGTATTGTTCTGTGTTGGTGTATCATTCTGTGTTGTTAAAGTTGTATTTGTGTTGGTGAATTGACGAATTAGAGAAAAGTGTCGAGTTCGTCGTTGTTGTGTTGGCTTGTTGTTGTTTCTACTGTGGCTACTAATGTGGCTTGTTGTTGATAGTTGTTGTTATGTTAGTTCTGCCGGTGCTGGTGCTAGTGCTGATTCAGAAGTTGAATGTTAGTTCTGCTGGTGCTGGTGTTGGTTCAGAAGTTGCTGAAATTGTTATTGGGACTGTGTTGGTGAATTATTTTGTATTGATTAAAATTGACAAGTGTTGGTGTTGTTCTGAAGCAGATGAGATGTATCAGTCGTTAGAGTCGTTGTTGTGGTGTTAGTTTCTATTCGTGTGTTGGTATGCAACAGTTGTAAGGAATCGAGCAGCCTGTTGTGAAACAGCAGGCAACATGATGCCCAATTATGTGGCAATAAATTTCTACATGAGAATTGATTGAAGGATCGAGGAGTTCTTAACGACGAATAGACTAAGAATTGATGGATACTTCGTCGAAGACAATATGGATTGAGTTGAAGCTCAATTCAAAGAGTTATTCATAGGTCGATAAGTGTTAGATTGCTTGTTTTTACATGTGTAGCTCAGGATAGGAGAATCGAAGGATTTCTAGCCGGAATTGGACTAGAAATTGAGGGAGACTCCGCTGCATATCCGAGCTTATTATGATATCTTGCGTGAGGAGAATCGAGGAATTCTCTAGTCCAAGCGAGACTAGAGAACGAGGGGTTCTTGCCGCTTATTAAAATAGCTTGCGTGATGAGAATCGAGAGAATCTCTAGTCCGAATGAGACTAGAGAATGAGGGGTTCTTTCCGTGGGTTTTGCATAAGGAGAATCGAAAGATTCTCTAGTCCGAGTGAGACTAGAGAACGATGGGTTCTTCATCATTACTGCTGGCAAGATGAATCCAGTGGTTATTCTGTCGAATTAAGGAAAGAAACTGAGAGATTCAACTTGTAAAGGCGCAAAAGGCTGCACCTGATGTTGTCGATGTTGCGACTGGTGCTGCTATTATTGCTGATGTTTCAGCTGCTGTTGTTTCTAGTGTTGAAGCAACACACTGCTGATATTTGGAGGTTGAGAACTACTGCTGAGAAGGCTGGTTCCTCTCTTGCCTGAGTTGATGGCCATGTGCTGGAACTTGGAGAATATTGTTTGCAACTGATGTTCCTGCTGCTGCAGGACTGATTCTTGTTCCTGCTCTGCTGCTACTGCTGGTGTTTTGGCTGCTGCAGGAGGTTTTATTTGCATATTCTCAAGGCATAATACTTTTTCTTTGTTGCTGACCAGATTTGAGTGAGACTCCTGTTCACGGTTATGAAGAGATCTCATTCTTATGATGTTCTTATCAAGATTCATTAGACTGAGCTGCTGTTTTTGCAGTCTATTACCCTTCCAACTATTGAGTGTGAAGAGCTCATAGGAAATAGATTCTGCTATTGTTGCAGAATTAATGGACTTGCAATGTGAAATTCACCTATATGATTAAAGAAGCTGCAGATTTGAAATCCATCATTACTAGTGAACAACCTGCTGGCTGGGAGAAAGCTCTTCCTACTTACACTCCCGAGAGCTCCGCTGATGCCATGGGAGAAAGCTCTTCCTACTTACACTCCCGAGAGCCCAGCTGATGCCACCAGAAACTTATCACAACAAAACCTGAATGCTCTTGCCAAGATACGTAGCAATGAATGGAGAGGCTCAGGTTGGTTCGATGGCTGCTGGAAGACTTGCTTAAGACGTTGAGAAATTATCAGACAGAGATGCTGCTGATTTTGCTATGCGGAATAGATTACATCTAGTTATCTATCTCTATTCATCAGAGAAATAGAGGAATCAGAGATCAAGAGATGCATTCGATTGAAACCTGTTATGAGCATCGTCAAGTTAAGGAAGCTGCTGTTTATTCTCGAACATGGAAGGGTCATTTGCAGAATTCATTACGACTAAGCATTTCTGTTGCTGTTGTTGATATAGCTAATGTACAAGTACTGCGACTGAGTTCGTTGTTGCGGATTTTGCTATTGTTTCCAAGCTAGGACTGAAAACTTTGTTTTTCGTGCCTAGCTTGAGGGGGGATGTTGAGATATTCATTAGTATATGATTAGTATACATATATTATACACACAGTTTTTACTTAGTAGTATACATATACAATGTTAGTCTAGTAGTGGTTATTTTTGTAATGGTCATTTCTGCAAATTAGTTATTATAAGTAGTTGCAATAATTGTAATATTCATTTTGAGAGGAATAATAGAGAATCAACAGAAGAGCAGTTTTGCTCCCAAAGTCCTCTCCTCGTTCTTACGCTTCTTCTTCTTCTCTCAAATCTTCTTCTTTTCTGCCTCATGTAACCTCTCATCTCTTTTTATTTTGCTTTTTGAAAAATAAATAGTGAAAGCTAATGTATCTTTTTAAAATTATTAGTTTAAGTTCCGTCAAATTTACATAGTTCTCAATCTCCAAATTTGATTTTTTATGTTTTATTTTGGATTGCAATTTAATAGTTGAGTTACCATTTTGACTTAGTAGTTTGATAGGTCATTCAGTTTCAAACCATGGAGTAATTAAAGTCAACAAACGAATCATAACTCAACTCATTTAAATTTAGACGAGAATTGGTCAATTTTGCTACCTCTACTAAGTCCTAACACTAAATGGGTGTGTTCCTTATAAACCTTTTTCAGAAATTATATGAAGATATGAAAACCAAGATTGAAGCAGTCATGGAAAGAGGTAGCATCCCTAATGAAATTAAGGCTCAGCACAAAGGTTTCTCAGAATGGAACTCTAAAGTTACAAAGCAAGATCACCAGTCAATTGTTCAGGTAATTGCTACTCCTGTAATAGTTTTTGTGTTACTCTAGCAGTTATTAAGGTAAAAAAGGAAGATAAAAACTAAATGTAATTTGTGTCTTTTCAGATTCTAATAGATGGAAGGGACCATAACATGGTCGACATGGATGGAAATCGACTTCCAACACTTGTCTATATGTCACGAGAGAAAAAAACAAAGTGCCCACATAACTTTAAGGCTGGATCAATGAACTCATTGGTAAATAAAGCAATGAAAATTTATGTTATCATCAGTAATTTATTATCACGATATTTGAAAGGATTTAAGTTGTATGCATTGACAGTGTAATTATTATTTTTACGTGCGTAGATACGAGTTTCGTCACAAATAAGCAATGCACCTATCATTCTTAACTTGGATTGTGACATGTTCTCAAACGATCCTGATGCAATTCGAGAAGCATTGTGTTTCTTCATGGACGAAAATCAAGGGCAGAAGATAGCCTACATTCAGTATCCTCAACGTTATAATAATGCAACCAAGAATGATATTTACGGAAATGTGGCTCGAGTTACTCGTGAAGTAAGTTGTAAAAATGATGTTTTAAATTTTGCAATAACTCTTATTGTTGTATCAAAATGAAGTACTATTATTTGCTTTCTCATAAGACATTTTGATGAATTTAGAAACTCTGAATTTTCACATGTAGATTGAACTTGCTGGGTTAGGAGGTTATGGAGCTGCTCTATACTGTGGCACTGGATGTTTTCACAGAAGGGAAAGTCTCTGTGGCAGAAAATTCTCTGAAGATTACACTGTTGAATGGAATAACAAGGAAGAAAAATCCAACTATAAAACTGTGGAAGAATTAGAGGAAGCATCAAAAGTTGTTGCAAACTGTAGCTATGAAGAGGGAACTCAATGGGGAAAACAGGTACTAAATCTTTATCCATGCATAAGAATTTGCATGAATAGATACCGCCGAAGGCAGAGGTGGATCTAGCATTTCTAAAAGATGGGTGCATCACCAAAAAAAGGAGAAAAAACTTATTAAGTGGGAATTGATCCATAGCACTTTGAATAAATAACTTAGTATTCAACCAAGGGCACCATTTAGCTTCTTTAGAGTATGGGACCAACTAATAATATTAGATCAAATTCTAGGAAATATATGTAAATTAAATACCAGAAGGGGAGCTTTGGAGTAACCGATGAAGTTGTTGTCATGTGACTAGAAAGTCACTGGTTCAAGCCGTGGAAACAGTCTCTTGCAGAAATGCAAGATACGGCTGCGTACAATAGACCCTTGTGGTTCGGCCCTTACCTGTACCCCGCGCATAACGGGAGCTTAGTACATTAGACTGTCCTTTTTTATGTACATAAAATACCTAGTTTTGCGTAGAGATCATGGGTTCACGTGCATTATAATTTGGGCCTAAATCCGCCCCCGGCCGAAGGGGGTAAGGGAATGGTAAAGATTCCTCCTCCTTGATAGGATGCTTCGAGTTCGAGCCCTTAGTTGGAGTCCTCCTCGGTAGGAAGTGCAAATAACCCCTTTAGGGCTTTCAATAGTGCAAAATTAGATTAGTCGGACTAATTGGTTTCAAAAGCAGGAAGCTTGAAGCCAAAAAAATATACACATAAGCACATTCTAAAAAATTATATGTTTGATTTTTGAAATTCTTGATTTTGTTTCCAGATGGGGCTGATGTATGGGTGTTCGGTAGAAGATATACTCACAGGATTAACAATCCAATGTAGAGGATGGAGATCCGTGTACTATAATCCAAGTAAACCTGCCTTTTTGGGTGTTGCTCCAACAACCTTAGATGTTGCACTTGTTCAACATAAGAGATGGTCAGAAGGCATGTTCCAGATTTTCATATCCAAATATTGCCCTTTCATATTTGGCCATGGTAAAATCAAATTGGGTGCCCAAATGGGATATTGCATTTACCTTCTTTGGGCCCCTGTATCTGTTCCCACATTGATTTATGTGTTGGCTCCTTCTCTTTGCCTGCTTCATGGCATCCCCCTATTTCCAGAGGTAATCAATCTTTTATGTTCTTTTACTTGTTTGGCAATTCAAAATGAATAATCGTTCCATTAGCACAATGTTTTTATTGTTGAATTACGTAACCATCTAAGGTAAAAGCTTAAACTATAAGAGAGCACAATTGTTTTTTTTTCTTTGATCATGTAGAGAGCACAATTTTTGTTATTCCTTAATTCTGTCTTCAATCCACATCTTTATGTGCCGGTCTTACTTTTTACATGGGCCATATCATATATCATGTTAAATTGTGTGTCAATCTCATCTAAAAGCTTAAAGACTTTTTTCATCTTTGGCTTGTCGGCCGAACTTAATTAAGGGCACTAGCCCAAACATACAAAACATATATACTGATTATGTTTATTTATGTATATTATATGTATATAATATGTATATTTATACTAAATATACAAAATCTATACATTTACTGGCTATTATTGTTTTGAGTGTTCCAAAATGTAATTATCCAAAGTAAATCATTATATAGAGAACATTTTGTTTACTTGATTATGTCTTCACCACCTATTATGTCGCAGATGTCAAGCCTATGGTTCTTGCCTTTTGCATATGTTTTCACCGCCAAGTTCGCGTATTCCTTGGCTGAAGCCATGATTTGCGGTGACACACCCAAGTCATGGTGGAACTTACAAAGAATGTGGTTGATTCGAAGGACAACTTCATACTTCTTCGCGTTCATAGAAGCAGTGATTAAGCAATTAGGCTTTTCTCAGACAGCGTTTGCGCTCACAACAAAGGTCGTAGACGACGATATTCAGAGGAGATACAAGAAAGAGATCATGGAGTTTGGAAACTCATCTGCTATGTTCACCATCACTGCCACACTTGCGTTGCTTAATCTAGTTAGTTTCATTTGGGGAATCAAGAAACTTGTTATGGCTGCAGCATTAGAAGGAGTACTGGAAAATGTTGTGTCACATGTCATTCTGTGTGGGTTAATAGCTCTAGTGAATGTCCCAGTGTATGAAGCACTCTTTTTCCGCAGAGACAAGGGAAGCTTTCCATCTTCTGTTCTATTTCGGTCTGTCGTCCTAGTATCAATAGCATGTCTGTTACCTATTTTTTTAGATTGTACTAGGACATGAGATATGGGTTAAATAATATGTAATCAAATAGTTTTCTTTTACCACCACAATTGTGGTAGGGTGGTATGTTCTTTCATCCTTTACCAGGTTTCCGTTTCGGGTTCGAGCCTTGATAATTGAGTCGCCTTTGGTAGCAGCGCTTCACTCTCAAAGTGGTACTTTCCGATGTGATGAATCCAGACTAGTTGGATCACAAAAGCGAGTATCGGACACCGATGAGAAACAAAAATTAATTTTCTTTTTTTACCGTGGTGTTTGGTCAACTTGACATGTTATCTCCAACTATTATAGATACTAGATAACTCTGAATAGTATCATATTGAATTCCATGCTTAAAGCTCATGATCAAGCTCATGCAAGAGTAGTTATTGAAAGAAGAAGAAAATGAGCCAAACTGAGCTCTTCCAATTGAACTGTAAGAATGAAGTACAATGAAACAGAAGCTGGAAGCATTTAAGCTATATACCACTATACGTGCCTACTAACTGAGTTAGGGGCCGTTTGGTTTGAAGACAAGTTATGCTAGGATTAGTTATGTTGGGATTAATTATCCTGATTTCTTATTGATTGTTTGGTTTGTTGTATTAAAATTTAAAAGTAACATGCATTGCAAAAAATTTAAGAAAAGGTTGTTTGTTGATAAAAATACCCTCCACCTTATTTAGTAAAAAAAGGTTTGAGGGACCGAAGGGCTATTTTGGTCATTTTCATTGTTTTATCCTATGATAACTAATCTTGGGATTGTTATTTCACCCTCTGCCAGGAATAACTTATCCCGGTACTATTTTTAATCCTTGAATAACTATCCGATGATTAGTAACCAAACAAGAGATAAGGCTATACTAAGTTTTTATTCCATGACTATTTTTCTTATCCATCATACAAAACGACCCCTTAGTTACTAAGATTGAATATGTATAGATATATCCCCTAAAAATTAGTTACACTTAACTACCCTGGCACATCATCACTAGTCTTACTGTCCCCCTCAAGTTAGAGCATGCAACACATTGAGTATTCCCAATGTCGGGTCTAAACGTGCATGCAGAGACGAAAGAACTCCTTTGCTATCAAAATATCCAACATTTTGAAAAAAAATCACAGATTACTCATAGTCAAGAATAGAATAATTGAGGGAAAGATATTACTGTAAGATGATATTAATCTCCCTTGAGGAGTCTTTCTTATTAATATCAATATATATATATAGTGTACAATATACATTCCTAATACAACAGGAATCCTAGTCCTAATTACAAGAGGAATCATAGTTTACCATAATTATATATCACTAAATATTACAAAATATATGAGATATATTCTAATTATGGTAGGGATATAAGTTATACACGTTTACACACACCCTCAGTCTGAGCGGGAGGAGACCGGACGCTGAGACTGGATCTGAAGTCAAGAAATAACTGTCGGGGAAGTCCTTTGGTAAATATATCTGCGTACTAATATGATGAGGACACATGTAACACTCTAACATGTCCTAGCGCAACTTTCTCACGGACGAAATGTATGTCTATCTCAATGTGCTTGATTCGCTGATGTTGAACCAGGTTGTGAGAAAGATAAATCGCATATATGTTATCACAGTACACAATAGATGCCTGACGCAAAGGACACTGGAGCTCTAACAGTAAATTTCTAAGCCAACAAATCTTAGCTACCACGTTTGCAACGCCTTTGTACTCAGCCTCGATACTGAAACGAGATAGGGTGGCATGTCTCTTGGCAGACCATGAAACCAGATTATCCCCAAGAAAACACAATAGACGGAGGTGGAGCGTCACGTGTCCGGACACCCTGCCTAATCTGCATCCGTATAACAGAGCAATCTGTTTGGTGCAGAGGGGTATATGTGCAAACCAGAATCAAGCGTGCCCTTAATGTATCAGATGATACGCTTAAGAGCAGTGAAATGAGACTCTATGAGGGCATGCATAAATAGGCATACCTGGTGAACAACATAAGCAATATCTGACCTGATAAATGTGAGATATTGAAGTGCACCGGCAAGGCTCCTATAAAGAGTAGGATCGGAGACATGAGCCCCATCCATAGCACTGAGCTTGGATTTTGAATCAACCAAAGTGGGCATGATTTTGCAATTCGCCATCTTAGCAATGTATACAATCTCCTCTGTATACTTCCGCTGACACAAGAACATGTGATTGGCAGATCTGGTCACTGATATCCCCAAGAAGTAACTCAACTTGCCCAAATCAGTCATTGCAAATTCGATCTTAAGTAAAGCAACAATCTCATTTTTCAACCCATCAGATGAGGCAGTAAGGACAATATCATCCACATATAGTAGTAAGTAAGCAATGCTAGTACCTCGATGAAAAATGAAAAGTGAATTATCACTCCTGCTGCATACAAACCAAATCTGCAAAATATACCTGGCAAAGCGATCATACCACACACGGGGGCTGTTCGAGCCATACGGTGACAGCGTATAGTGAGGAGCTGGATGGCGAACCTGGCGGCTGATGCATGTAGACTATTTCTTTCAGGTCCCCATGTAAAAATACATTTTTCACATCAAGTTGATGTATCGGCCAGTGTTTGCCCATGGCTATGCTCAGAACTGTCCGAATGGTGGCCGGTTTGACAATCGGGTTGAATGTCTCACCACAATCAATGCCCTCCTACTGATTTGTGTCATTGGCCACAAGTCGTGCCTTATACCTCTCTAGATCTCCACTATCCCTAAATTTGTGGTGATATAGCCACATACAATGGATCACATTCACCCCCTCCGGACTAGGTACTAGATCTCACGTATGCTGCTTAGTTAAAGCATTAAATTCCTCATACATAGCCGCATTCCAATTAGGGTCTTGTTTGGCCAATTTGGGATTTTTGGGAATTGGAGAGATGGTTTGGGCAGACAAGTTAAATTGGATTTTGGGTTTGAAAATCTCGTGTTTGACACGAGTTTCCATTTGGTGAGTGGGGACAGATGGTATGGTCGGATATGGGGAGGGTGGTGGACCCGTCGAAGGCGCCGCGACGCCGCGATCAAGGGTCACGACGTCGGAGGTCGATGTGGGATCATTGTGGCTACTGGAAGGTAGGGGCGCGGTGCCTCCATGATGGGATGTGGCGTTGACGACATTGTAGAATCACTGTGTTCACTGGAAGGTAGGCACCGCGGTGCCTCCTCGATGACGCTGACGACAGTGATGCTTGAAGAGGAGGAGACAAAACAGTGGACATGGGTGGCAGAGGGGATGTTTCAGTGGTGTTATGATCGAGTTGACTGAGAATGCTGGAAGGGATGGCAGGCTCGTCAAGAAAGGAGTAATTCGGTTTTCAGAATTTCTGAGGATTCGAGAATGGGAATATGGTCTCGTCGAACGTGACGTGACGAAAAATGTGAATTTGACGAGTGGAGAAGTCATAGTAGAGATAACCCCAATGGTTCGGCGGGAAGCCTACGAAGACACATGGAGTGGCCCGGGAGGGCTAGTTTGTGAGGGGCGGTGGAGGAAAGGTTAGGATAACAGAGACAACCGAATATCCGTAGATGATCGTAAGAAGGAATTTTACGGTAGAGGATTTCGGTGGGGGTCATATTGTGAAGGGTACTTGTCAGAAGAATATTTAGAATGTATTCTGACATTTTTGTGACATATACCTAGAATGACTGAGGAAGAGATGCATGAATCAATAAAGTACGAATCATATTATTAATGGTGTGAATGATTAGTTCAACCTTACCGTTTTGTGGGGAGGTGTGAGGACATGAGAATAAAAAAACTATGCCATTGTTTGTACAAAATCGGTGAAAGGTGGAGTTATTGAATTCACGACCATCGCACTGAAAAGATTTTATACCCTTTTCAAACTGTGTTTGGATAAAAGTTCGAAACTCAAGAAATTTGGCAAACACTTCTGATTTGAATTTAAGAAGATATATGTTGCGATATTTCTAAGTGCTTACGCAAATGTACGTATCATTCAAGTAATAAAGATCTGTAAGACCGAGTTTATCGTCCACATAGACTTGTTTGTCAAATACCAGTTATCTATTTTATGGTATCTATTTGGTTAACGTTCTTTTAGTTTGAGAATTAAAATTAAGTGCATAAAATAAACTAAAGATGATAATACTTTGGGATTTAAAACAATTATGATGGAAATAGGGCTTCCAATCTCCTCAACTATTCACTTTTTCACGTGTTAATCCAATGCTAATGATTCTTCTTCTTATTAAGATAGCAGATTAACTAATATGTCATCATATTCCAGTTAGAACATACAAGAGCTCAACCTTGTGCAGAAACCTTATATATCTCTATGATATATTTTACCACACAGGAGGATTAAGAACAATAACTTTAATTACTACATAAGTATCGGGGTACTTTCGTCGACGATTTTAACCTATGTCTAGACAATTACAGCATATTCAAATCTCACATTTCAGACTTTTGATTTGAAATCATATAAGTGATGACAATTAATGGCCAGTTAATTATCAAGCAATCATAACAATAGTGAATAGATCTTAATATAACTGAAGAAGAAATCAATAACTAGGCATTAACTATATGAAAGAGTTTCATGAAGATTCGACGGAAAACCTTACTAAAGCAATTAGCTCCTAGACATTGTCATGCTAAGAACTAAATCAATATCCAACATAAACTGAAATAAAAACAAAGGAAATAAAAGAACTTGAACAAGAGTTGTCTCCAATCTCGTGTTGTAGCCTCCGATTCTTGCCTCAAAAGTACGATATATCCTCAAAGAAAAATTTCTAGGTCTTATAGATGTAAAAATCATGTTTAGGACCCTTTTGCCCTTTGAAAAGTCGAATTTTCTGTCCCAGTTCCCACGTCAGCGTCGTGGCGCTGCTGGCTGGCGCCGAAATTCTTGCAGCTCTCTGAACTTCCAGCGCCATGGCGCTGCTTGGCGCTCTACACTTCTTAGGCTTCATTTCTTGGGTTTTTCTTGTGTAATTTCATCCTCAAAAGTAATATCTTCTCCTTTATGACCGCTGTGACACAAATGAAAAAACACACACCTACCACTATACTAAACGCAAAATAAAAGAGTAAAATACTAAGTAAAAAGGACTCAAAAGAGTGTATAAAATACACTCAACAAACACCCACAAACTTACACTTTACTCGCCTTCGAGTAAAGCACTAAACAAAGAATAAAAACAAAAACAAAGACTCTATGAAATGGATCAAGTAACTATAGCAGTGCTGCCTCAAAATCATGGATGAAAACTGGGATAATATGTTAGAACATACATATACATGAATTTTTAGCAATCTAGAATTTCAAGTTAGATATTTCGAAAATTCACTTAGATCACAATCACTGGAAATACAAACACCTAACCTATGCATGTTAATTTCATTCCATCTTTTCCAAAACGCTATAGATCTGTTTACTTGTTATTCTCCACTAATCAAAGACATACATATCATAGATCATCAGGACTTTCAAGGGTTGTAATGTAGGCTTAGGATGAGGTAGGTAAAAGCAGGCATTTAGGCTCAATTACGTACCATAAGCATTTTTCATTCAACTCTTTTTTTCCTTCTTTCTGATTTTCTTTTTAATCGCATACCTATTTTCTTCCCTCTTTTCTTTTGAGAGAATGAGATATATTATAAATAACAAGCACCCCCAAATTTAGGCTTTTGCATACTTTTCATTGGGGTGCATCAACTTTTTCATCTCTTTTTATTTCTTTTTCAACACTTCTCATTCCACTAATTTTTCAATTATCACTTATGGCACAATCAAATGAATCATAGGGTGTCAAAAAAGAATATTATTTTAGGCTCAACGGGGCTTACTAGTGATACAATTTATGTCAGGATAGGTAATGAATGATCAGAAGGGCTATCAAAGAATGCCTGAATCATTTCTCTAAACATATATATCTTAACTATTTCGCCTCAAATAACAAACAAACAGATTTTCTAGACATTCTTTCCATAATTGACAACACATAGGCTAGGCACTAATATCCCAAATAATTAGATGTCATAAATATTTGGCATGTCTAACTTAAGCACACAGATTTTTGCTTTCAATTCCATTACACTATCCCAATTAATCTACTCAATATCTTAATCAAATACAACATACATGATCCATAAAAAAAAATAGACTCACAAAAACACATAAAACAAACAAAACATCACAAAAAGACTCAAAATAAAACAAAGTAAGACACCCCCCCCCCCCCCCCAAAAAAAACTTAATCGACACATTGTCCCCAATGTGTAAAGAATAAAAATAAAGGGACAACTTACTGACACAAAACAACGGTCATAACAGAGGTATGGGAGAAGGTTCTTGAAATTGCACAGGCATGGGACTCTTTGAACCTCTGGCGTTGTGGCCCTGCATGTTGGCGCCACAACGCTGCTGCCAATTTTTCCCTTTTTCAGCATTTTTGGCCCTTTTCCACTTGGGGTCAGTTCCTGCCTGTATCTGTCATCCAAAAACACTAAATATACCAGATCGTGAGACTGTTCAAGACAAAATAAACCAAAATTTTTAAATAACATAATTAAAACATTGGGTTGCCTCCCAACTAGCGCTGTCTTTAACGTATTTTAGCCGGACGCAGTTTACTCACTAAATCAAGGGGTAGAGTATCCCCTCCGCATGTCCATCTCGATACCATTCTCTTCATCTTTTTCACGGAGTTCATTTCAGGAGGGTTCATTCTCTTATCAACATTCGTCGTTTCCTTGGCCTTACTCTCAGGTTCTACACTTTTCTTTAATGGTACCCCACGAGCATCAGTACTAGTGAGGCTTTTTTCAGGCACAACCTTGTCAATTATCCGAATAGCATAACATCTATCAACGACTTGAGGTTCAGTGGGTGGTTTGAAGACTTTGAATACAATTTCTTCACCTTGGAGCTTTAACTCCCCTTTTTCAACATCAATGAGGGCTCTCCCTGTAGCTAGGAATGGTATCCCAAGGATGATGGGTATCTTCTCATCTTCCTCTATATCAAGAATGAGGAAGTCAGCAGGCAAGATGAATTTTCCCACTTTTACCAACACATCTTCAATTATTCCTCTGGGATGCACAATAGAGCGATCAGCTAGCTGCAACTGGACTGTTATTGGTCTTGCTTCATCCAAACCAAGACTTTTAAACACAGAAAGGGGCATTAGGTTGACACTTGCCCCCAAATCACACAAGGCCTGCTTGTATGTCACCTTCCCTATAGTGCAAGTGGGTGAAACTCTGGATCTTTCGACAGGGAAGTCTCTTCTGCAAGATAGCACTGCACTCCTCTGTCAGCGCTATTGTCTCATAATCTGTCAGATTCCTCTTCTTAAAAAGGATATCTTTCATGAACTTCACATATGCTGACATTTGCTCCAAGGCTTCAATGAACGGAAGATTGATATGCAGCTTTTTGAACACTTCTAAAAACTTGGAAAACTCCTTGTCTAAGGACTTCTTCTACAGTCTTTGGGGGAAAGGAATTTTGTCTACATATTCTCTCATGACTACCGGTGGAGCTTTCTCTACAATAGGGCGGTCCTCAGTAACCCCTTCTTTCTATGCCTCAACTGCTCTTTCCAATTCATTCTCTTTTTCTTCCACTGGATGAGGTGCAACCTGCTCTAACTGCTTCCCACTTCTCAAGTTGATTGCCTGACACTGCTCCCTTGGGTTCATCACAGTATTATTGGGAAGATTCTATTGCTCTCTATTATTTAGTGTGTTTGGCAGCTGCCCCACTTGTGTCTCCAAATTCTTGATCGATGACATAGTTTCTGTCATGAACTGGGCCTGGAAATTGGCCATTTGTTTCTGGGAGTTGGCCAAGGTTGAAAGTGATGACTCGGTCTCTTTCATGAATTGTTTCAGTACAGTCTTTACTTCTCTTATTTCATCTGACTTCTCTTGTGGGGCTGGTGGGCTGAACTATTGTGAGGTCGATGCTAGATTCAAGGATTGTTGTGGACTGCTCTGTTGATACTGCCCCTGAAACTGAGATTGTTGCCCTTGATCATTCCTCCATGAAAAGTTGGGCTGATTTCTCTACCCGTGATTATAAGCGTTGGAGTATACATTGTTGTAGGGCCTCTGAAATTCTCAACTACTTGGACCTGCTCTATACGCACATTGTTTGGATCCACTGCTATGCACCTATCAAAAGGATGGGCAACCCCACAGATTTCATAACTCACTGGTGTCTGAACTGCATTAACGGACATAGTAACCTGCTGTAACTGCTTTGTCAAAGTGGCCACCTGAGCAGTCAATGCAGTGATAGCATCTAACTCATGAACCCCAGCCACTTTCCTACTGTTCATTGCTCTCTCATCGGCCCCCTGATGGTTGTTTGTGGCCATATCCTCTAGCAAATCATGTGCCTCATTGACATTTTTTCTCATGAATGTTCCTCCTGCTGCAGCATCAATAATTGTATGAGTTGTACTACACAACCCATTGTAGAATATGTGGACTAACACACTTCTCAATCCCATGATGCAGGCACTTTCTCTGCAAATCTTTAAACCTCTCTCATGCATCATATAGTGGTTCTCCTTCCAGCTGATAAAAGTTATTAAGCTCACCTCTAAGTCTTGTTGCTTTGGCTGGAGGGAAGAATTTGGCAAGAAAATTTTGAGCCAAGTCTTGCCATGTGGTAATGGAGTTCTCCTGTAAATAATTTAACCAGCTCTTTGCTCTATCCCTGAGTGAGAATGAGAAGAGCCTCAATCGAATGACATCATCAGTAATTCCATTGTACTTAAAAGTTGCACACATCTCCAAAAAAATTGCTAGATGCATATGGGGGTCTTCAGACGGTAATCCCCCAAACTGAACTAAGCTTTGAACCATGTGCAATATTGCTGGTTTGATTTCAAAATTATTAGCTTCAACCGCTGGAAGCCTGATGCAAGTTTGCACCCCTGTAATTGTCGGCATCACATAGCTCCCCAAGCTCCTCTCTGCAGGATGCAGGACTTGTCCCATCATAGCCGGTAATTCATCATTCCCCACGTTGTTGTTTTGCTGATTTTCCATTGCTAACAAATCAACAGCTCTTTTCTCTTTTCTGTTTTGTCTTCACGATCTTTCAATTTCAGGGTTCAAAGGGATTGGAGTGTTTTCTCCTCTCCTACTTCGCATAAACGAATCCCCTAATAGATCACGGCAGAATGTTCAAAAATAAAAATAATAAAAAGACAGAAAATAAAAACCAAATTAGAAATAAGAAAAGATAATTCGATATTAACAGTACGTCAGTCCCCGGCAACGGCGCCAAAAACTTGTTGCGATATTTTTAAGTGCTTACACAAGTATACGTATCGTTCAAGTAATAAAGATCTGTAAGACTGAGTTTATCGTCCACAGAGATTGGTTTATTAAGTACTGGTTATCTATTCTATGATATCTATTTGGTTGACGTTCTTTAGTTTGAGTTTTAGACTAAGAATTAAAACTAAGTGTAGAAAATAAACTAAAGATGATAATACTGTGGAATTTAAAACAGTTATGATGGAAATAAGGCTTCCAATCTCCTCAACTATCCACTCTTTCACGTGTTAATGAAATGCTAACGATTCTTCTTCTTATTAAGATAACAGATTAACTAATCTATTATCATATTCCGGTTAGGACATACAAGAGCTCAACCTTGTGCAGAAACCTTCTATATTTTTATGATAGAGTTTACCACACAGGAAGATTAAAAACAATAACTTTAATTACTACACAAGTATCGGGGTACTTTCGTCCACGATTTTAACCTATGTCTAGACAATTACAGCATATTCAAATCTCACCTTTCATACTTTTGATTTGAAATCATATAAGTGATGACAATTAATAGCCAGTTAATTATCAAGCAATCATAACAATATTGAATAGATCTTAATATAACTGAAGAAGAAATCAATAACTATGCATTAACTATATGAAAAAGTTTCAAGAAGATTCGACGGAAAATCCTACTAAAGTAATTAGTTCCTAGACATTGTCATGCTAAGAACTAAATCAATATCCAACATAAACTGAAATAAAAACAAAGGAAATAAAAGAACTTGAACAAGAGTTGTCTCCAATCTTGTGTTGTAGCCTCCGATTCTTGCCTCCAAAGTATGATATCTCCTTTAACAATAATCCCTTGTCTTATAGATGTAAAAATCACGTTTCGGACCTTTTTGCCCTTTGAAAAGTCGAATTTTCTGTCCCAGTTCCCACGTCAGCGTCGTGGCGCCGAAATTCCTGCAGCTCTCTGAACTTCCAGCGCCATGGCCCTGTATTTTGGTGCCATGGCGCTGCTTGGTGCTCTGCACTTCTTAGGCTTCATTTCTTGGGTTTTTCTTGTGTAATCTCATCCTCAAAAGTAGTATCTTCTCCTTTATGACCGCTGTGACACAAACGGAAAAAAACACACCTAACACTATACTAAACACAAAATAAAAGAGTAAAATACTAACTAAAAAGGACTCAAAAGAGTATAAAATACACTCAACAATATACTCAAATGTAGTCAGAAAAATCATCTAGCAACAGAAGATAATATTTATGACCGAGGAACTAGAGATATGAGATGTCCATAAATCGGCATGTATAATATCAAACGTAACACTTGTGGATGATTTAAACGGAAGACGAATATATTTGCCTGAAGAACAAGAAATACAGTGTTTCGCCAGTTTACCATTATTACATGGAATAAAATTATTGCCTCTAAGAAAATTAAAAACTGGGGCTCCTGGATGACAAAGCCTATTATGCCATGTAGATGGAGAAATAGCTGCTAGAGAGACGGGAGAGCAAGATATGGCAGCGGAGGTGGATGAGAATGGATAGAGATCTTCCGTGCTATTGCATCTCGTAAGAGGTATCCCCGTATGAAGATCCTTCACAGTAAAACTAAATGGGTCAAAGTCAACAGAGACAGAGTTATTACGAGTAAATTTGCAGACAAAAATTAGGTTCTTAATGATGTGTGGGGCATATAGGACATTTTTAAGAGAGAAATGTGGATGAAGTAGTTGTGTGTAGGATGTACCATAACCCTGTATTGGAATGCGGTGGCCATTGTCAACTGTAATATATTGAGGAATCTTTAAACTAAACATTTTGTAAATATAACATGCAGACCAGGTGAGGTGAGATGTGGCTCCCGAGTCCATGTATCAAGTGTTGTCCGGTGGCTGCAAGTTTAGGCTGCTGAAGGCCTGACCCAAATCAATAGGAGCGATGTTGGGTGCGGGCTGCTGGAACTGGCCTTGAATAAAGTGGGCTTGCTGCTGGTACTGGGCTAGAGCTGGGCCCAACAACCCTTGTTGAGCATACGGGTTGAAGGGTTGAAGGCATCGAAGGCTGGGCGCCGTGGTGCTCACTGAATTGTTGAGCGCCGCAGCCAACCGAACGGGGGCGGGCGGTGGCTAATCTGCTGGTTCATCGGCGCGACCGCCACGACGAGGCCTCCTCTGCCGCCGTAGCCCTCGCAACCCCTATCATTGCGGCCCTGCCACGGTTGGGAATTTTCTGACTGGGTTTGGCCGGCAGGAATCTGATTTTGAGGAGGCGTTTCGACGGCTAATGCCTTTTGATTATGTTTATCATATTTAGCTCAACGGGTTTCTTCGAGCAAGAATTGCGAATGAGCTTTGTTGAAATTTGGTAACGGATCTGCCTGTTGAATCATGGTGGCTAAAGTATCATATTCACATTTTGGGAGTCCTGCAATCAATTGTAAGACCATCTTAGTTTCAGAGACAGGCGTGTCGACGTTGGAAAGTTGATCCGCCACGAGGTTCATCTGTTTGCAATACTCAGTCATGTTGGAGAAGTTTTCAAGACGTGTTGCATTAAATTGTTCCTCCAAATACACAACATGTGTGTGTTTGTTATCTTGAAAGATTTCCTCCAAACAAATCCACAAGTCGCGGGTTGAGGTGCCGGATTTCATGATCGTGAGAAGTAGATCATGAGAAATACTATCATATATCCATTGTTTGACGACGGCGTCGAGACAAAGCCAGGTAGAATCATCAACCTCCGGGGGGCGCGGAAAAAATTATCAATATGATCAAACACGTTATAGACACATGCATGAATGCGAAACAGTTTAACTCATGGAGAGTACTGACCATTTTCTTGATCAAGAAGTATGAGAATGCAGTTCTTGATGTTGGTAACAGTTAGGGCTGGATGAAAAGATAATTTTGGTGTTTCAGGAGTGATAACGGTGCTTGAGGAGGCTGTAGGTATTGGAAGAGAAGTCATGATAGTGGATAAAATTTAGTAGAGAAGGAGAGTGAGGGGAAAGATAGAACCCTAGAATGGGGAGGTTCCGTCGCGGCTCCGAGAGAGGGGGGCGGCGAAAGCTTCTTAGAAAAAAACTAGGATTTTGGCTCTTGATACCATGTAAGATGATATTAATCATCCTTGAGGAGTCTTTCTCATTAATATCAATATATATATAGTGTACAATATACATCCCTAATACAATATGAATCCTAGTCCTAATTACAAGAGGAATCCTAGTTTACCATAATTATATATCACTAAATATTTACACAATATATGAGATATATTCTAATTATGGTAGGGATATAAGTTATACACGTTTACAATTACAGTGATAAAAAAAATGATTGACAAAAGATAAATTGGCTAGTTCTCATTATTTAATTAAGAAATTCAATTGTTGGTCATTAGAAAATACAAAAGAAAGAATTTCAAATTTACAAGATACGGTCTATCTTGATCTAAACTGTCAATTCTAGCCTTTACCTGACCTACTACCTAATATTATCTAGGCTCATCAAACAACACTTTTCAGCTTTCTTCAAGATTTGGCCCGAACTGTTCGGCAGATTTCCACGCGTTAATTTATCCTTTCTCTTAGGGGTAGGACTTACTGAACAACCACCCTGGTTGGTATTGGTGTTTGGGAATAGGAATGGCTTCCAAAATTCCCTTTAGCTCTACGGATGATTAACAAGGCAGGATCCAAGTGGATGTTCCAATGATGTCAACTCAAGGAAGTTCGAGGGGCGTTCATCCACTTGACTGGTTGGAGAGGGGGTCTTCCGCTGCACCATAAAACTAACTTGACTTTTAATTATATTAGTCGATACCGCGCTACAACTAGCATAGCAGGCTGCAGAAAAATCTCGTCAATCCATACTCCTAAGTTGGAGCAAGAAACAAGGGATTGAGAGCATCTTTCCCTTTTCTATTAGTAGTAAGGTTGTCAAAAGGCTTTTTGATTGCAGGGGCGCTAACGCGACCTTCCTTCAGCTGGCTGAAAGGCATTTCACCTTAAGATTTGGTACCTTCTTTTTTGTGGAAGATCCTAGCATCCTTGGAGACAAGTCGTCACCCTTTTCAATCTTAGTAGAAGTTTTAGCTGATGATGAGAGCTCAGCAGCCTACGCATTGGTAGTGAAAAATCAAGAATATAGATATGTTTACGAAGCCAAGAGCCACTCATCTGAGTCAGCGGATTTAAATTTTTCTATGTCGGTGCGCAAAGCAAGCACTTGCGTCTATTGTTTAGTGGTCCAATGACTTCACCGCTGGCCGTCCCTCTATTAAAATACTGGGCAAGTGGCGAGAAATTATCCGTATTCAGTACGAGTAGAGTGAAAACTACTCATACCTTTCAGATGATAGAGCAATTTGGATATAAAGCACTGATGTGTAGACCATGGCTCCAACTAGGTGATTCATGACAGGGCTAAAAAAAGGAACCGTACGTAACACTCTCACGTCATACGGCTCCATCCCAGAAGCAGGACATTCCCCTTCCTTGACCAACGAGCCCTCACACCAACCCAATCTTGAAAGATGAAGTGGGTTTGGGGAATAGAAGAACAATAACATCTTCTTTGCCACAAAAAAATGATAACATAAGACCCGATTTTATGGGAACAAAGAACAGGAAGTCTGTTGTTACCGATCTTTTATTTCCTAGGTGTGGACGAGAAAAAGAAAAGTCTTCTTAGTCTTTCACTTTTTTGATGATATTTATAAGAAAAATGACTATTCAAATCTCAGAGTATTCGGATGCACGTGCTTTGTGAAAAATCTATCTTCTGCACAAGACAAATGAAATTGAAGAAATAAAAAGGCAGGTTTATGGTGAGCACATGTATGACATAAGAGGGAGTTGGAGGAGAAGTGCTACGAAGAACAAGAAGTTCTAAATTTAAGGATGAATTTCTACCAGGTGATGTCGAAGTGGAACTCATTTTTTATTTGAGGTAAATTTAATATTTTTCAAATTGTGTAATCATCAATTACTGACATTGGTAAGCAACCCAAAACGATTTGATTATTATTCAATTTCATAGTTTTTCGATCGCTATATTCTTGTGATAGCGAAGGCGTGGTTCTTCCTCTAAGAGAGAGTAGATGTGAAGGTTCAGATCGAAGATCTTCGCGATATATCAAATCGTTGATTTGGAGATAGAGGTGATGGATGAAGAGTATCGGGAGTGGTATATTCCTAGAGCCTTGAGATCTTTCTTTTACTATTCTCCGGCCAGATCTAGGTGTGAACCAGAGGGCAACAGTGGAGAATCTTGGATAATGGGCGAAAGCCCGATCCAGTAATATCGCATGAGTGAAGAAGGGTAATGATGCTTATAATCAGTCGTATTCTGACCAGGCTTCGAAAAACTTCGAGATCACCGGGTTTCTCGAGAATCGAGGGGTCAAGAGCCTAATCAGGTGCACCTAATTTTTTCAAATATTAGAGATGTCACTGGTACTATGTTTCTGTCTTTGACCTATCGATTGAGAGGCGCCTCTTATTGCTTTTTTTAAATATGTACAAATTTGCTAGCGACAAACAATAGTAAGCAAAAAATATGCAAATCAAGCGTGCACCCTAATATGCTTGGGAGCTCTCTTATGCCAGAGGTGGGCCTAAACGCCAGATATGCGAGATTGTGATAGATTGATCCAAGTTGCTAAACATTAATGCTTTTGTTGGAAATGAAAACAATATGAATGTACATTTTTCCAATTTTGGCATGTCATTATTAGGCTTGAATTCGTCTATCATTATCACGCTACACAGATATGTTTATTGGTCGTTGGGTTGTGAAACTCGTCGACAATTTGGTGGATTCCCTAATTGTGGAGATTATACCAAGGTCCGACCCACCTAAGATGTATGCATGCATAACTTAAAATAAAGGGTGGTATAGCTATATCCTAATTTTCTATGATTTGGCTTACTAGACACAAGGTTTCCGAGCGAACTACTCGAGCGAGAAGGCTACGCGGTCATCCAAACGAATCGAACAACTCCGCGCAAAATGCCAACTCTCTTAAAATTTGGATTTATTGAAAGAAATTTGCGTGTGCGCAAAACACACCTCGCGTTTTTTGTGTGATAGTGTGAATTTTTCGTAAGGAAGGAAATATGAGCGGAATGTCAGTTTAAGGAAAGCAGTAAAAGAAAGTAGCAATTACAATAGTTAATTACAAAATTAAAAGCAAACAATTTAAGCATTTACAACAAAAAATAAAAGCAAAATGAAGCATAATATTTAATTAACTTGGGTTTGCTTATGGTCAAGAACCTGATATCCACAGTGGAGTCGTCATGTTGTCGCGCCCGTTTTTTACCTCGAGGTCTGAACGGAACTGCAACGTTGCTCTTTTGACGCGGTTCCCTGGATGGAGCAAAATGCTGATTTTGAGGAGTTGTCACCTAATTATTTAAGTGAATTAGAACACTTGAACTATTGCAATAAATACTGCAATTGATCTCCATTTAATAGTCTACGAAATAATGAGATTCTGGATAAAGGTTCTTTATTATCCTAAAGGGAAGGGGTTAGACATCCTTTAAGATCCGCTAACTTGCGGTTATCCGGTCAAACCTAGGTTAATTATCTATCACGTTTTAGAAATATATGTACTTGAAAATATATATACTTTAAAGAAAAGAATGTTTGAAATAAAAAACTAAATACAACAATAAAAAGAATAAAATCCCGATTGTCTTCTTTAGCGCGTTCTTCACAAGCTGTCAAAAACAAATGATTAGACATAATAAAAATACAAATAAAACCTTCTTATCCATGCAAAACAATAGTAGTTTTGATTACGAAGGGCTCAGATATATATAAAAAGAGTGAGACATCCTAAACAAGTCTGGCTAAGAAAATTCGTCCCGCCAGCGCATGTTGGCATCCGGTGTAAGTGGAAGAAATCATCATTGCCCAAAAGATTTTATTTCCGTCTTTGCGACGGATAACTTTTTCATCGACCAGTGTAGTATCATGTTCAAAATCAGTAAAATATCAACAGTATAGCATATGTTCTTTTCAGTGTGTAGCATCAGTTCCAATAATTTTAATAAAATAAAGGGGACATAATTGTCAAAACATCAGTCCAAAATCCAACGGAACAGTAGCAGTAATAGGAAAACAGTGAACAAAATGGTCCGCGAAACCAGTGGAAACAACATCAGCAAGTTCACCGGAAACGTACTACCATCGAAAAGATCAAAACGTCGCCGGAGCAACCCCCAGCCAGTGCAAAATCAGTTTAAACAATGCCCCAAAAACAATCGATCGACAAGTATCGGAAAGGTACAAGCGATGGACAATATTCACGGAACGATGGCGGGTTCGAGAAAACAGACCGGAAAATTCAGATTGTCGCTGGAGTTTAAAAATTCCGGCGATATCCCAAAAATCGTGCAAATCAGTCCAGTTAACCAAAACAAACAAGCAGATTTCAGAAATAAATCCAACAGAGGTCATCGGAGTTTTTAAACTCCGGTTAGTTACCCCAACGTCACAAAATCTGGCAAACAACCCAAAACGACAAATTGATCAAATAAATAGCCAACAAAGGTCGTCAGAGTTTTTAAATTCCGGTTAGTTACCCCAACGTCACAAAAAATCTGGCAACAAACAAAGCAAAACGGGTCCCAAGGAATATAAATCCGACGGAGTACCAAAACTCCAAAAATCAGTCTGATTAGTAAAGTAGACAACAAACATAAAGAATAAAGCCCAAAATAAAGCTGGCCGGAGTTTAAAACTCCGGCCAGTTACGAAAAGAAAATAGTTCGTCAATAACCAACAAACATACATCAACGCAAGAGAAGGGAAACAACCAGCGTCGCTGGAGTTCCAACATATTTTCCGGCCATAAAATAGCAACAAAAAAGGGGGAACGGCAGCGTCGTTTCCACGGCGAGGCACGCCGGAGCGACGCCACTGTGGTGGTTCGGTTTGGAGAGGAGGTCGGCGATGGTGTATGTGTGTGTGAACAGTGGGTTTTTCGCCAGAGTGAGGATGGTTCGCCGACGGGCAGGGAATGAGGTGAAGGGAGTAGTGGGGTATGAGAGAGATGAGAGAGGGATAAGGGTGGTTCAGATGGTTTAGAGAGGAAGGAAAAGTTTAGAAAATAAAAGGGGAGGGGGGAGTCTTTTAGGTGTGCGACTGAGTGAGGTCCCCCAAATAAATGAGGGGTAGTGTTTATTTTATAGGGGTAGGATTAAGGTTTTAGTTTTAAGGGGAAAATGAAAAGTGGGGTTTGATTTTGGAAGGAAAAAATAAAGGAGTGTTTGGTTTTGAGGGAAATAAAAATAGTGTTTAATTTGGATTGATCCGCATTGAGCCTCGGGTTGGACTGGTTTAATGAAATTGGTTTGAGTTAAAAATGCAAAAGAATTTATCATCAAACGAAAATTAATTAAAGAGATGCAAAATTATTAAAATAAAATGATGGTATAATAATAATAAAAATAATATTAAGAAAGACCTAATGCTTAATTTAAAAAATAAAAGATGCGATGCCATTTTTGTAAAAAATAAAACATAAAATATTAGGTAAAAATATGATTATTATAAGAAAAATGCAAAATTTATGATAAAATGCGTTGTCCAAAAATATTTAAATTGCAATAAATGATCAAAAGATGGGTCAAATTGGGTGTCAACACTCCATCTAATAACTTTTATGAATATATACTAGGTTGCACAAAAAGGTTGTTGTTTCACTAAAAGATATGTATCTAAGTTCGAGTGAAACGAAAGCAAAGATATGTATCTTTTAGTGAAACTTATTCCTGCCTTTCCACGAGCAAGTTTACTTAGTCTAGTCGACGAAACTAGCAAGCCTTGTCATTCAGATGAAAGGAATATCATCATAATGAAAGCCTGAAAGGAATATCATCCTAATGATAGTCGATAGCTCCGATATGGTTCATGCCTAGCCATTTAGGAGGAAAAGTGGTCATCGAGGGTCGATAGCCCCGATGTAGTCTTTGCGTATATATTTATGAGGAAGGGTAGCTATCGAGGGTTGATAGCCCCAATATGGTTCTTCTATACTGTTTAGGGAACCACAAATAGTCATTACTTCGTTATATTAATTCAGGCTTGTATTGGCATGTGTTATACTTTGATTTCCTGTGAGTGGCTTGTTCATGATCTTGAGTTCATGATTGAAAATACTTAATGTGATTAACGGTATAATAAGTTGAAATTAATATATTTCTATGTTATTGACTTTTACTAGTAATTTTACAAAGGTTACTGACTTAGTACTCTATCGGGACTTCAAACTATTTTTGAATGATCTTAAGGCAACAAGAACGACTTAAGAACTCAAAGTTATTATTTCTTCAATATTGACTTATATTGGATACTCATGAAATGTTATAATTTGTTTTGAACTGTTTCTCAATACTGTTTTCAATTACACTTATTACTTATATATTTTGCTATTAACTATTGTTCTGGAGACACTCATTGAGCACCCAGTACTCAAGCATACCATTGTTGTTTTTGATGGTATGTTAGGTAACGAATAAGAGCAGGTTCGCGGTACATGTAGGGAGTAGGAGAGCTTGTTGCTTTTCAGACTTATTGGTGAGCCCACATGCTTGTTCGGGGGACACCCCTCTATCTTCATTTATTTATTTTAATTTTCGGGTCGCGTTTCAAAGTTAGTCTATTCATTTATTTATCTTAGAAGCTGCATAGATAGTTGTTAGAATTGTGGATAGATGTTGAAAGTCTCGTATGACCTATCGAGGCGTTGCCACATTTTATGACATATTAGTTCTATAAAACTTTCGCTGATTTTTATAAGTACGAGCATGTTTTCTTTTAGCCTTGATCTCGTTTTAAATAAATGTTAAAACAATTGACAAAAGAGATTAGACATTATTAATTTTATAAGGTGATTCTGTTGTTGTTATTCATGACATCGGATGCATGTTGGGCCAGGGCCGGATTTAGGGCGTCACAATAACCATGTATGTATGCTATATAATTTATAACAATGTAGATACACCTATTATACACATTTATATTACAAAAAACACCATCCAACCATAAATACACCTCCATTTTAACACCATAATCGCCAGCCACACAAAAAAAAAGAATAAGAAGAAGATACAAGAGGTATGTTAGTTTGCTATAAAAGGGAGAAACTGGCAATAACAAGCATGACTGTTAATTATGTTTTAGCTGGCGTTTTAAATTTATTGAATGTTTAATCACTTTCTAATGCAGAATTAAAATTTTAACAGAAATTCCCCTAGTTAAAATCACAAAAAAACTCCAGCAAATTTTTACACATAGATTATGAAAGTTTGATTTTATGAGTCATTCTGGAGTTTAAACTGATAAAGATTTAAACTCCATAAATCGCGCATATAATTTGAAATTTCAGCAAATTTTCAAATGGCAGATATTATGTTGGAGTTGTTTCGTGTTTTAATTAAGCATATCTTTGTTCAGATGTTATATTCACCTTAAAATATGTTTACACTACTAAAAACAAAGTTTTTCCCTACCGAAATTTAGTTAAAATTTTGTGCTACAAAGCATGATTTTCCCATCTCATTTCCATCGAATTAACTCACTACAAAAACGCAGTGAAAACCAGTTTCCCATTAAAACGCTGATTGTTTTTCTAATTATTTTGTGTGAAATACTAATCTTTAGTTTTTTCGTGTTGACATTTAGTGAAAAATAGTCACTGAATATTTTTCAGGGAGAAATTTAGTAAAAAATAGAGATTTTTTAATAGTATGAATTCTCAATTACATTTCAAAGTGATTGAATATTAACGAGTGGTCCTGAAAACTGATTATTCGGGCTAATTTTTATGATATAAAAATGTAACACAAAATTAATGATAATAGTGGGTATCAACTTGTGTGGAAACAACCCTTGCAAAAATGTAACATAAGATTGCGCATAAAAAATCATTGTGATCCGATCCTTTTCCAGATGCGGAATAGCGAAAGTTTAGTGGATTGGGTTACTCTTTTAGGCTCTGTTTGATACAACTTATTAAAAAGAGCTTATAGGAGTAGAACTTTTTTAAATAATTTTTTTTCAAATAGAGTTTTTATCAAAAAGTTGTTAGGTGTTTGGTTGTCAATCAAACAAATACTTTTGTTAAAAAAACAAAAAAATTTAAGTCATTTTACCTCTACTCCAAAAAGCCAAAATTTTGAGCTTTGGAATAAGTGCTTATTTTAAAATAAGCTCAACCAAACAACTCTCAATATTTTAATAAGCGCTTATTTTTTAAAAAAAAACATTTATGAGCTTAAAATAAGCTCAATCAAACACACACTTAGTGCCCGTTTGGTTGGGCTTATGGGAAGCTCATAAGTGCTTATTTTTTAAAATAAGCACTTATAGAAAGTTTTAGAGGTGTTTGGTTGAAAAATGTAGTAGAACTTATGGGTGTCATAAGCACTTATTTCATACGCCCAAAATTTAGGCTTATGGGAGTAGAACTTTTTTTGACCTGTAATTTTTTTATTATTTATATAAAAATATTTTTTTTATTGACAATCAAACACCTAATAATTTTTTGATAAAAATTCAACGGGCCCTTAGTAGGTACCAACTTCCTTACCAAGATAGAGTAGTTGTTTAAGTTGAAGTTCCAAACTTCCAACTCCAATATAACGGGTTGTGTTGGGCAAACATAACATTAAACACGAGGTCACTCACAGAAGAGTAGATTCTTGTTATTTTACTTTATTCCATCTTACAAGAGGCGCACGTCCCTTTTTCTTACCTTAACTTGCTCAAATAATTTCTCACACACTCACGTTGTCGTATTACACTGGTTATGTTGTTGTAACTTGGTCAAATACTACAACTGGCTGTTCAAAATTGCACTTGTTTCAAGAAAATGGTAAATAAGCCTACCTTCTTTTTATTGGATTTGGAAAATAAACAAAACTGAGAATTTTATTGCAGATGACGAATCAGTTATCTGAAATTTGGATATTGATGTTGGCATGTAGCGTTGGAGGGGCATTTGGGATTAGATTTGTAATTGAGAAAGAAGAATGTTTTTCACATAAGGTTGAAATGGGGGAAACAGTTCATTATTCATTTGTTATTATCAAGTCTGAAGGTGATTGGCATTATAGTGAAGATGGTGTTGATCTTGTGGTATGAATTACTAAATCTCTCTGTTTTAATGTTTCTTTTTTATCCAATAAAGTTTATGGATCCAATTCAGATTACATTATTCAAAACCCATCTGTAAATTCCTGAATATGGTATTTTAATTATGATGAAAGAGGGTAACAAGTGCATCTTACAATTTGCTAGTTCTATTATTGGAATCCTTTTATTTGATGGTAGTTAGTTGTATCAAGGCTCTTTAAAAAAAGGACAACTCGGTGTACTAAGCTCCCGCTATGTGCGGGGACCACAAAGGTCTATTTTACGCAGTCTTACCTTGCATTTATGCAAGAGGTTATTTTCACGACTTGAACCCGTGACCTCCTGGGGTCACATGGCAGCAACTTTATCAGTTACTTCAAGACTCCCCTTCTGTATCAAAGTTCTGATTATTTGAATTAATTATCTTTGTGGTTGCTTTGATTTGAAGTTGTTGATAATAGAAGTGGACATGATAACAACACCGACGTACCGTGTGTAATCCCACAAGTGGGGTCCGCGGAGGGTGGTGTGTACACAAACTTTAACAATACCTTGGGAGGTAGAGAAACTGTTTCCGCAGTTTATATTATTGATGATATCAGAAATACGTTGTATTTGATTCATTGATGGTAGTTAGTTATGAAAATATACCGTGATATACACGGCATATATAATGTCTGGTGTATACCGTGTATATCACGGACACAAGACACGGTTGTAACCGATTTGGACCGTGATATACACGGTATACACAACCGTGTATATCATGGTTTAGGACTCTATATTTGGTGTTGTATTTGTATTGAATTAACATTGTACACTTACCATAATTGTAGGATTCTTGTACAAATAGAATAAGGTTTTGGGAGTAGAATAGGAATAGGATTTTTCATATTATGGAATTTGTAAATTGTATATATACTCATTTATTAATGAAAATAATCAAGGGATTATTTCTTTCATGGTATCAGAAGTCTAGGTTTCTACCACTTCTCTTCCGCTGCCTCTCAGAATATGTGCCCTTCTCCTCGGAATCTGTGCACTTCTCCTTCCTCTCTTCCCAAATTTTCTTCCCAATCCCTTCTTCACCTATTGTTCTTTTGTTATGTCTACATCAAAGAACATGTTTCATCCTGCCTTTGCTACTTCCAACATCAAGAACCACATCCCTATTGTTATTGAGATGGAAAACGTCCAATATATGATGTGGGTAGAATTGTTCAAAATTCATGCACTCTCACATTAAGTCTTCCATCACATAATTCCTCCGGGAAGTGTACCTACCCCCGAGAAGAATCCTCAGTTATGGATAACCCTTGATGCTATCGTCCTTCAGTGGATTTACTCCTCTATTTCTACTGACCTTTTACAGACAATCATTAAACCAGGCACTACAACTATGGCTACCTGGGATAGATTGCGTGATATATTTCAGGATAACAAACATTCCCGAGTTGTCACTCTTGAGCAAGAGTTTTCACAAGTCAGCATGGAAGATTTCCCGAATGTTTCAGCTTATTGTAAACGGCTCAAGGAATTGGTGGACCAACTCCGTAACGTTGGAGTGTCTGCTACCAATGATCGTCTTGTTCTACAAATGGTTGCAGGCATAGCTGAGGCCTATAATGGCATTGGAACTCTACTCCGTCAAAGTAATCCACTTCCCCAGTTTTATCAAGCCCGTTCGATGCTCACGTTAGAAGCCGGCTGGCGTCGCTACGGCAAGGCCTGCGATTTACGATGACTACGTCTGATAACTCTCACGGTTTTGTTGACAATTCGGGTCAAAACCGCAACAACGGTGGCGACAAAAAGGGTCAAAACCGTAAAAATAATGGCAAAAATCGTTGCGGCAACAACAACGGCGACCGGAACAATAGCAAAGTCGGCAGGAACAGTAACAATAGTAGAAACGCCGGCGGGAACAGTAACAACAGTAGCAAAGCCGGCGGGAACAATACTCATTTGTCATTCCTGTCCGTTAGGGAAACATGTTAGATTACCATTTGTAGAGACTTCTCGTACTTTGATGCCTTTTGACATTATTCATAATGATTTATGGACGTCTCCCCTTCTAAGTTCTTTGGGCCATCGTTATTATGTTTTATTTTTGGATGATTATTCTAATTTTTATGTACTTTTCCGTTAATGAAAAAATCTCAAGTTTTTCCACATTTTTAAAATTTAGAGCTTTCATCCGGACCCAATTCAAACGAAAAATAAAAAATATTCAATGTGATAATGGCAAAGAATATGATAATGGATTGTTTCAGGAATTTTGTGATGCTAATGACATAATTTTTCGTTTCTCTTGTCCTCACACGTCCTCACAAAATGGGAAAGCCGAACGAAAAATTCGTACTATTAATAATATTGTCTGAACTTTATTGGCTCATGCTTCCGTACCCCCTTCCTTTTGGCATCATGCTTGTTTATGCTATCCATTATTTCCGTCACCTACAATTAACAAACTTCAAGCCCATTCTACGTCTCACCATATCTTATCCACCATTTATCGAACTTGTCATGTGCCCACATACACCAAATTTCAATTATTCCATCACATTTGCCCGGGTTAAACCACGCCCAAGACTGCTCTCAGATCGCTCCGATGGTCCACCATCGCCCCAAGTTCCGATCCAGTTTATGTCAAAGTGTTGGGCGCCAGACTCCACCGACCGTTGTCATCCACACCATCCAAATTTTCCCCAAAATCCACTCAATTCTCCCCTGAGTCACAGACCTGCTACTCATAGTCAATGGAGTATCTTTAAACCAAAACAACATTTTAATCTAAATTTCAATGTTCTTAAATCCCCGTAACCCAGTGTCTGCATTAAATGACCCGAATTGGAAATTGGCTATGAACGAATATAATGCTCTTATTGACAATAAGACGTGGGAGTTGGTACACTGTTCTTCTGGTGTTAATATTATTCGGTCTATGTGGAGTTTTACTCATAAAGATAATTCTGATTGTTCTTTTGTGAGACATAAGGATCGACTTGTAGGTGATGGTAAAACACAACAGGTTGGCGTGGATTGTGGTGAGACATTTAGTCTGGTGGTTAAACCGGCTACCATTCACACTGTTCTCAGTCTGGCTCTTTCTAAAGTCTGACCCATTCATCAGCTAGATGTGAAGAATACTTTCTTACATGGTGATCTTCAGGAGATATTTTACATGCATCAGCCCTTGGGATTTCGAGACCCCACCTATCCTAATCATGTCCGTTTGTTTAAGAAGTCTTTGTATGGACTTAAGCAGGCCCCCTGGGCGTGTTATAAGAGATTTGCCGACTATGTATCTACTATTGGGTTTTTCCACAGCAGGTTTGATAATTCTCCGTTCATATATCGTCGTGGTACTTTCCTGACATATATTCTATTATATGTGAATGATATTATTTTGACTGCTTCTTCTGATGAGTTTACGCAAGTATATCATGACGCTTCTCAGTTCTGAGTTTGCGATGAAAGACTTGGGACCCTTGAGTTATTTCTTGGGCATTGTTGTCACACGTTATTCAGGTGGTCTATTTTTATCTCAAAGGAAGTATGCTACGGAGATTATTGAGAGAGTTGGTATGTCCTCGTGTAAGTATACTTCCACTCCAGTCGATACTAAACCCAAGTTGGGTGTTGCAGCTGGCTCACCTTACGAGGATCCCACCCACTATCGCAGTCTTACCGGGACACTTCAGTATCTTACTTTCATGAGACCCGATATTACGTGTTGACACCCAATTTTGACCCTCCCGTCCAGTCATTAACTATAAAATTACACTAATGTTGCAAATTAACTTTTTGTGATTTTTATAATAAAATGCAGCGATAAAACATCAATACAAGCATAAATACATAAATAATAATCTAACACCCGCGTTTTAATAATAGCATTCATAAAAGAATTAAGAAGTCCTAATTTTTATTTAATGAGTCTTAATAATGACATCACTTTATAAACATTAAACACTAATTAAATAGCACGCACGCATTTATAACAATTAGATTAATAAAGCACCTAGGTAATTTAATCACATTGGTTAATTTAATTTGTCATTAATTAATAATACTAATACCTAGAATTAAATACTTAATTAAAATTAATAATACACCTCTACCACTACCACTGATCAGCCCCGTGTGGCCCAACGTCCTCTTTATTTTCCCTTACCCGATCAGCCCACACACCCTTTTATTTTTCCCTTATCAGCAGCCCAATACCCGCTGGCCCATTCGCATTTCCCTTATCACCCACGCCCAGCCCTCATTTCCCTTTACTCGTCTTCCCCACACCCCTCAAAACAAAACCTAACGAACCCTAAAATCGACCGCCGCACCAGCACCAGCACCTCAGCCCGGATTTCTCGCCGGAGAATCCGGGATTTTCCTTACCCACACACACCCAGCCAACGATTCCTTACCATATCCATCACCCAAATCCTTCAAATCGTTTGCCTTATCGAATCACTTCAAATCAGCAAAATATCCTTCAAATCCTTCCAGAATCAAAACTTACCATAACCTGTTCAAGCGCGAATCAGCACCAATATCGTCCAAGAATCAGCCTTTATTTACTTACCAACATTAGAACCTAGAGTGAGGCTATATAACGCACATGCAATAGACATTCGAGGGCAGAGCTCAGTTGGGGTAGCAGTCGGGTAGCAATCGACGGGATACCCCTCGCAGCAGTCAAACGCGGAGCGGAGTCGGGAGAAGACACAGCATCGATTGGAGACTCCTAGCAGTAGTCAACAACCCAGAGGGGGCAGAACATCGAGAGGAGGAGAGCAAAGGGTGGCCAGCAATCCAAGCCTCCTTTCCTTTTCAAATTAACAAAAGCAGATCGACATAGAGGCATTTAGCAGCCTTCAACCTCAGCGTTAGGTATTCAGCATTCAGAAATTAGCAGCCCAAGAGCAAGAACAGAGCTTCGAAGCCTTTTAAATACTAGTCCAGAAATCGCACAAAAACCTGCCCTTTTCATTCGCATCGCCAAAACCAAAACCCGAGCGAGTCGACGACTTGATACGCCGCCGGTTCACGTCTGCAGAAGGTAAATTCATCGCCCTTGATTTTCCATTCGATTTATATTCTGTTATCTGTCTGTTTGTCTTTTGATTGTCGTAGCCTGTTTTAATTTGGTTAGTATAATTCAGTTTACTCATATGATGAGTTTAAGAGTGTAGTTTGAGTTTCGACATTGGCAGAAGGTTGTGAGGTTGCTTAGTTGTACATTGCAATGTTACTTGTTTATTTGTCTATTTACGCCTTTGTATGACGTATTAGAAATTGCATAATGTGTATGCCATCTCAATGCTTACTTAGTAATTTATTATCCGGATAAGTGTTCAGTTAAATTAACTATGCTACGAGAATGATTTGATTTTAAGATCTGCTCGACAAATACTATATCCTGTTTGAAGCGCCTTTCTATTCGATGGACAATATGAATGTGTTTGAGTATGCTTAGTTTAGCCTAACCAATCTCGCTAATCAAATGCTATCGGAAAATGGTTATTGATCGCCCATGTCGTCTCATATATACATAATGTGTTTTAAGCTCATTTTGTTCGTTGAGTTATAAGTTAACTGTATGTTCAATGTGATATACTAAGGATTTCGAAGGATATATACCTTGTTTGGGTTTTAATCATATCACACTTAAGATCGAAGCCTAATTTAAGTAAAATGGAGCTAGGGAATTTGTTTAATTCATCTCCTAAGTAGCCCCTCAGTGTTCAGTTGGGAAGCATGAATGAAACTCTGTTACTCATTTGGCTTGATTTCATATTGTAAAGGGACTGTATAAAAGTGATCGTCTAGGCATTACTAGGGTTTCATACTTCTGATATATGTATGTTTGTCCTTCATTTGCATATGTTCTACCAATTATTTTGACCTTTATTCATGTTACTCGCCAAGCCTCAAAATGCCTCCATACTAGCACGCCAAGTCCTTTAGAATAATGTTGTGTCATACTTTGATTATTAAATTGTTTCGATGTTTTCGATCTGTTCCTATCTTAAATCGCCACTAGGATGGCCTCTGATATGCAATGTCAGTCTCTACATAGTATGAAGAATGCGCAGAGTTGATTTAGCATATTGCGATGAAACCATGCCTATGGCAGGTTAACTTCAGTTATCTGTGGTACATAACTCAACCTGTAATCTTGCTTCTCTTCTGCAAATATGTGTAGAGCTGGTTAGGATAACTGAGACTGCTTAAAAGATTTGGAGAAGGATGTGGTTAATTAATTTCATGTTTTACCTATTCTGTTTGTTCTTGATGATATGTGAGTTTGTTTCCAATTAGTTATTTTTCCCTTCTTTAATTTCTCGCAAGATCAAATGGTATACAGGAACATATATCGAATATATATCGATGTGTATCCAAATGACCTCTTGGATTATTTGTTTAAATATCTTCTGTCTATATGTATACTAAGTGGTTACACATTCATCCTACTGCTTTAAATGAATAATCTCATACTATCATGTAAAGTACTCTAGGTGGTTTGGCATCTCTGAAATGCCACTGCCGACTAGCCACATGACCATTCCTATGTCTACATACCAACTTAACTCATAATATGCTTGCATTACTTGTCTAAGTGTTAAATATCAACATGTGAAATATTTTAGTCATTTTGTATCCTGTCTTGTTCATTAAGCTACTGGGTGATATATGGTTGGCAACTATTTGAATATTGTGTGTATGTCACCCTTATATATATCCTTGTAAATGTGGCTCATATATATTGTTAATCGTGAGGTACTGGACATGCTCAGTTCTTTTTTCTTTTCTTTTTTTCGGAAGGATTCCACGTTTTGGGCCTGTTTTGCACTTTTTTGCATATTATCTGTATCTATGGCCCAAGGTCTGGATTGGCCTGTTCTTAATAATCATCGGTTGGACCCTTCTATTTTTTCTCTTCCAACGCCTGAAAGATTAGAGAATTAATAGGCGTATCCGTTAGTTCGCCATTATGAGTTCTCGTCACTCCCAAATTGAAGTATTATATAGGATTATATTAATGAGGCCTATTGACTTGATTTAATTGTTATGACTGATGTGTATTTCTAATGTTTTAATTATTCATACATGGCAATATTTGGGCTCATACTAATCCTTATCTTTCTTTGTTTTACATGAAATGCATTGGAGCAACAAAGAGTCTCGTTACGAGACTCGTCATACTTCAAATGAAGGCCCGCATTTATGTGCATCCATCTCGCATAGGAACTTCCAAACCGCGGCGAAAGGATATCGTCATTCTTCGAGTCAACCATTATTGATTCATATCCTTTCCCTATCTATTTGTTGTAAAATTAATCTAACGCTATACTAATTAATTAGCACTTAGAATAGCTAAACCTTGAATCAATAGCTAATTTGATTTGCTTACCTTAAGTCAATTACTCCAAGCTTGCTTTGCCTAGTTTGATAGTTATAATAAACCACTTAATAATCTACACTTACACCTGCATAATAAGTTGGAATATTATTTAAAACCTTCTTAAAACCATGCTCTTGTCAATACACGCACGGAATGATAAAAGAATACTTGCATGCTATTCATTGAACACATCTTCCTCTTTTGCGAAACTAACTCCTACATTTTAAGCAAATTCTATAGTTTATATTTAACAGCTTTCAAATACACCTTTTTTACGCATTTCCTTAGCAATAATAACTCTAGGTTTGAACGGACAACCGCAAGTTAGCGGATCCTTTAGGGTGCCTAACCTCTTCCCTTTAGGATAATAAAGAACTCTTACCCAGAATCTCATTAAGTTTAGCAGACCATTAAATGGAGTTAATGTTGACTTTAATCGGTTAGCATTTAGGTGTCCTAATTCACCCAAATTAATTAGGTGGCGACTCCGTGAACCCTAGCACCCTTTAGCTTTAAGCCCCTTCTTTAATATATTTAACATTCCTTTTAACATTTTTAACATTTAACACTTTTATTTATTTTCTAACATTTTTATTAAGCAGGGTTCGCTAGAAAAAATGTCGCGGTCGAAAAGGGGCGCGACAGAATGGCGACTCTGCTGGGGATTTATGGTTCTTAACCATAACAGACCTAGGGTTATTATTTGGCATTATTTTTTGCATTTAATTTTGTGTGCTATATTTTGTTTATTTTAATTGCTACCGCATCGCTTTCCCTAAACCGCATTCCGCTCATATTTCTTCCACTGAAAATTCACACAATCACACACTACATGCGAGGTGCGCTGGGTGCATCAAAGAAAATTCTTTCTTCAAAACCCAAATTTAGGAGAGTTGGTAACATACGTGGAGTGTCGGCCTAACAGGTGGTCGCGTAGCCTTCTCACTCGAGTTGTCCGCTCGGGAACTCTGCGTGCAAAAAGCCAAATCTTAGAAACTTAAGATAGAGCTATACCACCCTTTATTTTAGGGTACGATGCATTTACCTTAGGTGGGTCGGTCTCTGGCATCGACACCACAATTAGGAAGACACCAAACTTGTCGACGGGTTTCTCAACCCAACGACCAACCAGCATACTATGTGTAGCGTGACAATGATAGACAAATCCAAACCTAATCATGACATGCCAAAATTGGGAAAAGTGCACCGTCATTTGGTCGTCATTTCCAACGAAAGCATTACAGTTGGGCGGCTTGGACAAATCTATCACAACCTCGCATATGTGACGTTTAGGCCTACCTCTGGCATAAAGAGGTCCCAAACATATTATAACACGCACTTGATTTGCAATTTGCTTATTAGTATATATTGCCTGCAACCTTTTGCATATTATACTAACTTGGTTTGCTTCATTTGTTAAAGGATTATTTTTGCCCAGCTTATCCCCAAAAGGTTGATTCGCGTTGACTGGTAGAAGCGCAATCATCCAATAAATGACTAATCCAGAGGCACCGGAACGAAACAACTTAGGACTCATCCTGCTCTCGTAGGACGCAGAGGCGTTAGAAATGAGAAACACAAATGATCAACACCTCGCGAACTATCGCAAAGAAATGGAAGTCATGCAGCCTAAATAGAAAGGCTCCAAATATCACAAACCTTTGGAACTACATGTGACACGATTCCTGGCAGATACGCAGCGCCACATCGCCGGGTCCCACCTTTTAGAAAATCCCAATTTCTCCTTTGCTTGTAATCGAACTACGCTCGACTGATTCCTCAAGGATACGTGGCGCCACATCGGCCTGGCCCCACCTTTAGAATTTTACCCAATATTCGCTGTAATGAACTACGCCATGACCGATTCCTCACTGGGATACGTAGCGCCTAAATCGCTTCGGCCACACCATTAGGAAACTTTCCTTCGCTCAAAATAACAAGAATACACATAACATACAAGAACTCCATTGAGACCCCTTTAGGCCAAACACCCTTTTCAAAATCGACGGGTAGGAAACCAGTGCAGGGTTATGAGTCCCAAACAAGGCAGACGTCCGACATCAAGAGTCAAAACTACAAAGTCAACGCGAATCAACCGCCCCCCCTCAAACTCACAAATTTTTCTTTGAGCGCAGGTCCTTCATATTAGCAGAAGGTACAACAAAGTTCTGCATACTACAGCGTAGAAAATACAACAAAATTCTTGAAGCAGGCGGCATAAACATCAACAATCAGAGTTCAAATCCCGCAACAAATTATAGCGCATCAGCTCGGGCCTAGAGTCAAATTGCAACTCATGCAGTGCACAAACGCACAACAAAGACATCATGACAATCCACATGGTTCACAAATGCATCACAACAAAGGCATCATGGCAATTCGGCAAAGATCCAAAGATGTCCACCCAAGGACAACATCTCAGCATTCACAACACCCCACATATCATACAGGGAAGACATCCTTATTCACATAATTGCATTTCTCATATATTCATTGTTGACAATCAATTTTGACCCGTTTTTTGTATATTTGTTGCAATTTTAAGTATTTTTAGCACACCGCATTTTAATCGTTATTTTACATATTTTTACATAATATTCTATGTTTATTTCTTCACAAAAATGGCATTGCATCTTTTATTTTTAAATTAAGTATTATGTCGTTGTTAATATTATGTTTTTATTATTGTTATACCGTCGTTTTATTTTAATAATATTTGCATCTCTTTAAATAATTAATCGGCACCGCATTTTACTTTTAATCAGGCATTAAACATTTCTTAAATATTGCATTTTAGTATTATTGCGTCGGCATTTGTATTTTTTATAATCTTGCATCTTTTTAAATAATTTTCTTTTAAATAATTAACCCGCCATGCATTTTTGTCAAACCAGTTCAGTCCAAGACACAATTTGAACCAGTCCAATCCAACACAATTTTTTTTTCTCATCCAAACACTCTTTTATTTTTCCCCCTAAATTTTAAACCCCACTTTTCATTTTCCCCCCCCCCCCAAAACAATACCCCACTTTTCATTTTCCCCCCCAATACCTAACCCTAATCCTACCCTATAAAACACAAAAATCAGCCCCCCTATTAGGACCCCAGCCGACACACCCCTTTCCCATTAACCTACCCACCCTCTCCACACCACTGTTTCCGTCACCACCCACTGCCGACCGCCACTAGCTCCGGCGAGCCTCCTAAACAACAACTGCCCAGTCACCTCCTCCATTCTTACAACCCCACCGGCGAATCTCGCCTATGACCATCATCGACATCAAAGCTCCATTTTCGACGTTGTTACAACTTATTTTTTGCACTATTTATTACTTTTGAATCATCTTTTGCTGCGGCGTTGCTCCGACATTTTTGTCGTGGAAGTAACGCCGCCGCTCATCTTTTGTGGTTGACACTGGCCTGAGTTAAAATGGCGACCTCTGTTCGGTTATATTCTTGGTTATATGTTGATGGTTTCTGTTAGGCTGATTTTCGCATTTTTGTTATCTTACCGGAGTTTTAAAACTCCGGCGACCACGAGTTTGGTTTTTGTGTTCGCTGTCGGCTTTGGTTAGTAGTACTGATTTTTTAGTTTTTGTTATATGTCGGAGTTTTGAAAACTCCAGCCATCGCCGTTGGATTTATAATTTGGGGTTGATTTGCTGTTTGTTGTTCAGACTGATTCTTGGAGTTTTACTTTCTGATTGTTGTTTGACCGGAGTTCTAAAAACTTCGGCGACGTTCTGGTTTTCCAGCGATATTGTTGCTGCTGCTTGTAGGGTCTCGCGAATCCTTTTGGGCTATGTTGCTTACTGTTTGTTGGACTGATTGCGTACTGTTATATGTTGTTGGCGGATTGGTTTGATTTCTTGTTTGGTAATACGCCGGAGTGAAACTCCGGCAAAGCTTTGAAATTTCTGGCTATGTTTTTGTTCTGTTATGACTTTGCGGCGTATTTGTTTCCATAACTTTTTTATCTGTGTTATTGTCTTCTAGTTCTGTTTTGGCTATGGTTGTCCACTGCATTTCAATTCCATTTTATGTTTATTTTAATTCCAGTAGATTAAGTCAGAGTCTACATGGTTGTCCACTGCATTTCAGTTTGATACTGATATAGGATTGATGTTTAAACTCCTGGTTGACATTAAGTAGGCCTCTATCTTTTAAATAGTGAGATTATCTTGAATATTAAAGATTTCTGAAAAGAGCATTAGTAGGTTTAAGTTTCATTTCCTTTGTAGCTAGAGGTATTTTTCTCTGAATTTGGCCTTTAGTTAGTTGAATAATATGGCTGCTGTTTGTATTTGCTTTGAAGAACAAACCATCCCCCTTTTCTTTCTATTTTCTTTAATATTGTTTTCACTTTTACATGTTATTGAAGCTCCATTTCTGTACGTTTGCGTACTAAAGGTATTTTATTAATTTCGCATGAGTCATTTTTCGGGTAGGATGTTTTAATTGGCGGACTGTTTGTTTATTTTGGTATTTGAATATTCATTATGAGATTACTTTGTTATTTTACTGATTTGAATAAATACTAGATTTAAGTCAATGAAATTGAATTTGAGGTCTTGTCCCTCCGGAAAATAGTTCTCGGTTTCGGTTTGCTGATTTTGGTATATTTTACTGATTTGAACAAGATACTACGCTTGTATTGGCCGATGAAGGAATCCCCGTCTGATTTCCAAGGCCTCCCCTGTACAAAAGACGGATTTATTTGCTTTGTTTGTTAATTTTTGCTATTATTTTAAAATTTATGTATTCTATTACTAATATTTTTACTAAGTGTTTATGCAGGTATTCGGAGATGCATTTCAAAAAGAATGCCCCGGAGTTTATTTTATGTCGTATTTAATTTCATGTTTTATTATTTTGCATTGTATTTTATTTTAATTGTAAATTATGTAAAATGCTTAGAATATGTAGAATAAAAAGAGCAATAAATAATTAACCTAGGTTTGAACGAACAACCGCAAGTTAGCGGATCTTAAAGGATGCCTAACCCCTTCCCTTTAGGATAATAAAGAACCCTGATCCAGAATCTCACTAATTTCGCAGACTATTAAATGGAAGTCAATTGCAGTATTTTTATTGCAATAAACTAAGTGTCCTAATTCACTATAATAATTAGGTGGCGACTCCTTAAAATACATTTAGGAATCAACCATATGTAGCAGTAATCCCGTTTCCGACTCCGGTTAAAATGGGGTGTCACATTCATCATCTTGTTTTACCAGTTATACACTAATTTTTCTCAAGCATAGCTTGCAGGAGCATTTATTATACAGGAGCATCAGCAACACGTCCGAAAACGACGCCACGTCCGAAAACGACGCCCGGTCCGAAAACGACTCCGAGTCCGAAAACGACTCCGCGTCCGAAAACGACGCCACGTCCGAAAACGACGTCGAGTCCGAAAACGACTCCGAGTCCGAAACGGCCTGGTCAAAAACGGCGCCCAAAAACGACGCCGTCAAAACGACGCTGAGTCCAAAACGACGCCAGTCCAAACGACTCAAGGCCGAAACGACGCTGCGTCAAACGACGCCAAGGCCCAAAACGACGCCGCTCAAAACGACGCCGCCCAAAACGACGCCGCTCAAAACGACGCCGGCCCAAAACGACGCCGCGTTCAAAACGACTCCGAACCAAAACGACTCAGTCCGGAAACGACCGAGTCCAAAACAACGCCACGTCCGAAAACGACGTCGAGTCCAAAACGACTCAGTCCAAAACGACGCCAGTCCGAAACGACGCCACGCCCAAAAACGACGCCGAGTCCAAACGACTCAGTCCAAACGATTTCACGCCCAAACGACGCCACGCCCAAAACGCATTTACAAGTCAAACGACGCCAAGTCCAAACGACGCCACGCCCAAAACGACGCCACGCCCAAAACGACGCCACGTCCAAAACGACGCCGAGTCCAAACGACTCGGTCGGAAGACTCGAGTCCGAAACGACTCGGCTCAAAACGACGCCACGTCCAAAAACGACGCCGAGTCCAAAACGACTCAGTCCAAACGACTCACGCCCAAAACGACGCTAAGTCCGAAAACGACGCCACGTCCGAAAACGACGCCGAGTCCGAAAACGACTCCCAGTCCGAAAACGACTCCCCGTCCGAAAACGACGCCACGCCCAAAACGACGCCAAGTCCAAAACGACGCGTCCAAACGACGCCACGCTCAAAACGACGCCACGTCAAAACGACGCCACGCCCAAAACGACGCCAAGTCCAAAACGACGCCACGTCCAAAACGACGCCGAGTCCAAAACGACTCAGTCAAGGCGACTCAGTCCAAAACGACTCCACGTCCAAAAACGACGCCACCAAAACGAGGTCGAGTCCTAAAACGACTCCGAGTCCGAAAACGACTCCACGTCCGAAAACGACGCCACGTCCGAAAACGACGACAAGTCCGAAAATGACGCCAAGTCCGAAAACGACGCCATCATCAACATATCACATCTACGCAAGGACGATTTCCTCTGTTCTCAAAATTGCATTTTTTCTCATTTCATGCTTTATTATTATTCTCAGACAGCGCATGCACTAACTCTTTCTTGAGCTTTAGTCTATGCGGGCAAAGAAGAACACGTCCAGGAAACGACGTCATCAACACAACAAGTCCAAAACGACGACAAGTCAAAAAACGACGCCAAGTCCGAAAACGACTCCAAGTCCGAAAACGACGCCAATAGCAACATTCCAATACAACAGATTCGCTCACAAAATCAAACTGCAACAAGTCTACATCAAATACATCTTGCAAAAAACCACAGGCTACATCATTTACACTTTAATTATTTCATCTAGTTTTGATTACGCATGAATTACGACACAACTCCATATATAGAACAATTTTTATCTACGCCCTAGGAGGCGTCATTTGCATCTCGTCTATACAACGATTTAACATTTGCATTTCGTCTATACAACGATTTAACATTTGCATTTCGCTATACAACGACGATACGCCATACAAGGCGTCATTTACATTTCTGCCTATACAAGGCGCCATTTGCATCTCGTTTATACAACGATTTAACATTTGCATTTTCGTCCATACAAGACGATCCCGCCCATACAAGGCGTCATCTACATCTCGCCTATACAAGACGGCGTATCATCACACCATTTCATTTGACTACAACCACAACACAAAATTCACATTCTTACATTGTTTTGTTTTGACAGTTATGCACTAATGCTTATATCCTAGCTTCAATCTACAGGAACTGCAAAAGATGGAGCACAACGTGGATTTTCTCTTACAGCGAACCGGGGCAATTTGTTGGGGGGCCAACCTTCCCAACAAATGGCAGAAGCGGCCTCAAGCGTCGGTCCACTCGTTCCACATCACCATAAAACCCAGCACCATAAGCCATAGCGGTACACCCCAGGTTCAAGCCAGTTACTTCTATTTTTTATTTTAGCACCATAGCCCAGTGTCATCATAACTCGACATTGGGACACATTTTGAGTTCGCGTTAGCCCGCCTTGGTGTTTTGACCATGGTAGCCCAGTGTCATCATAACTCGACACTGGGACAATTTTTGAGTCCGCGTTAGCCCGCCTTGGTGTTTGACCATGGTAGCCCAGTGTCGTCATAACTCGACAATCGACAATTTTTTAAATTTTTTGCGTCAAATTTGTCTATTTGCCCAAACCTTTCAATCGAGGATCGAGACAAAATTGGCTATGAGTCAACGTCTTTGTCCGAAGATTCTTCCATCATCTCCATACAAAGAGGGACAACTGTTAACACCCAATTTTGACCCTCCCGTCCAGTCATTAACTATAAAATTACACTAATGTTGCAAATTAACTTTTTGTGATTTTTATAATAAAATGCAGCGATAAAACATCAATACAAGCATAAATACATAAATAATAATCTAACACCCGCGTTTTAATAATAGCATTCATAAAAGAATTAAGAAGTCCTAATTTTTATTTAATGAGTCTTAATAATGACATCACTTTATAAACATTAAACACTAATTAAATAACACGCCCGCATTTATAAAACAATTAGATTAATAAAGCACCTAGGTAATTTAATCACATTGGTTAATTTAATTTGTCATTAATTAATAATACTAATACCTAGAATTAAATACTTAATTAAAATTAATAATACACCTCTACCACTACCAGCCCAATCACCCGCATGGCCCAGCTCCCGTGGCCCAACGTCCTCTTTATTTTCCCTTACCCGATCATCCCACACACCCTTTTATTTTTCCCTTTATCGCCACTTCAATACCTACTGGACTATTCGTGATTTCCTTATCACCCACGCCCAAATTTCTCATTTCCCTTTACTCCTCTTCCCCACACCCCTCAAAACAAAACCTAACGAACCCTAAAATCGACCGCCGCACCAGCACCAGCACCTCAGCCCGGATTTCTCGCCGGAGAATCCGGGATTTTCCTTACCCACACACACCCAGCCAACGATTCCTTACCATATCCATCACCCAAATCCTTCAAATCGTTTGCCTTATCGAATCACTTCAAATCAGCAAAATATCCTTCAAATCCTTCAAGAATCAAAACTTACCATAACCTGTTCAAGCGCGAATCAGCACCAATATCGTCCAAGAATCAGCCTTTATTTACTTACCAACATTAGAACCTAGAGTGAGGCAATATAACGCACATGCAATAGACATTCGAGGGCAGAGCTCAGTTGGGGTAGCAGTCGGGTAGCAATCGACGGGATACCCCTCGCAGCAGTCAAACGCGGAGCGGAGTCGGGAGAAGACACAACATCGATTGGAGACTCCTAGCAGTAGTCAACAACCCAGAGGGGGCAGAACATCGAGAGGAGGAGAGCAAAGGGTGGCCAGCAATCCAAACCTCATTTCCTTTTCAAATTAACAAAAGCAGATCGACATAGAGGCATTTAGCAGCCTTCAACCTCGCCATAGTATTCAAAGATTCGTAAATTAGCAGCCCAAGAGCAAGATCAAAGCTTCGAAGCCTTTTAAATACTAGTCCAGAAATCGCACAAAAACCTGCCCTTTTCATTCGCATCGCCAAAACCAAAACCCGAGCGAGTCGACGACTTGATACGCTGCCCCAGTTCGCTGTCCGGAGAAGGTAAATTCATCGCCCTTGATTTTCCATTCGATTTATATTCTGTTATCTTTCTGTTTGTCTTTTGATTGTCGTAGCATGTTTTAATTTGGTTAGTATAATTCAGTTTACTCATATGATGAGTTTAAGAGTGTAGTTTGAGTTTCGACATTGGCAGAAGGTTGTGAGGTTGCTTAGTTGTACATTGCAATGTTACTTGTTTATTTGTCTATTTACGCCTTTGTATGACGTATTAGAAATTGCATAATGTGTATGCCATCTCAATGCTTACTTAGTAATTTATTATCCGGATAAGTGTTCAGTTAAATTAACTATGTTACGAGAATGATTTGATTTTAAGATCTGCTCGACAAATACTATATCCTGTTTGAAGCGCCTTTCTATTCGATGGACAATATGAATGTGCTTGAGTATGCTTAGTTTAGTCTAACCAATCCTGCTAATCTGAAATGCTATCGGAAAATGGTTATTGGATTCCCCGCTGCCTCATATATCTCATAATGTGTTTTAAGCTCATTTTGTTCGTTGAGTTATAAGTTAACTGTATGTTCAATGTGATATACTAAGGATTTCGAAGGATATATACCTTGTTTGGGTTTTAATCATATCACACTTAAGATCGAAGCCTAATTTAAGTTAAATGGAGCTAGGGAATTTGTTTAATTCATCTCCTAAGTAGCCCCTCAGTGTTCAGTTGGGAAGCATGAATGAAACTCTGTTACTCATTTGGCTTGATTTCATATTGTAAAGGGACTATATAAAAGTGATCGTCTAGGCATTACTAGGGTTTCATACTTCTGATATATGTATGTTTGTCCTTCATTTGCATATGTTCTACCAATTATTTTGACATTTATTCATGTTACCTGCTCAAGCCTCAAAATGCCTCCATACTAGCATGTCAAGTCCTTTAGAATAATGTTGTGTCATACTTTGATTATTAAATTGTTTCGATGTTTTCCAGTCTGTTCCTATCTTAAAACTGCCACTAGGATGGCCTACAATGTCTGTCAGTCTCCTCTATAGTATGAAGAATAGGCAGAGTTGATTTAGCATATTGTCTGATGAAACCATGCCTATGGCAGGTTAAATTCAGTTATCTGTGGTACATAACTCAACCTGTAATCTTGTTTCTCTTCTGCAAATATGTGTAGAGCTGGTTAGGATAACTGAGACTGCTTAAAAGATTTGGAGAAGGATGTGGTTAATTAATTTCATGTTTTACCTATTCTGTTTGTTCTTGATGATATGTGAGTTTGTTTCCAATTAGTTATCTTTCCCTTCTTTAATTTCTGCAAGACTGAAATGGTATACAGGGAACATATATCTGAATATATATCTGATGTGTATCCAAATGACCTTTTGGATTATTTGTTTAAATATCTTCATGTCTATATGTATACTAAGCTGGTTATACATTCATCCTACCTGTTTAAATGAATAATCTCATACTATCATGTAAAGTACTCTAGGTGGTTTGGCATCTCTGAAATGCCACTGCCGACTAGCCACATGACCATTCCTATGTCTACATACCAACTTAACTCATAATATGCTTGCATTACTTGTCTAAGTGTTAAATATCAACATGTGAAATATTTTAGTCATTTTGTATCCTGTCTTGTTCATTAAGCTACTGGGTGATATATGGTTGGCAACTATTTGAATATTGTGTGTATGTCACCCTTATATATATCCTTGTAAATGTGGGCTCATATATATTGTTAACTGGTCGAGAGTAATCGGACATGCTCGCTTTTTTTTTCTTTTCTTTTTTTTCGGAAGGATTCCACGTTTTGGGCCTGTTTTGCACTTTTTTGCATATTATCTGTATTTATGGCCCAAGGTCCGATTGGCCTCGTTCTTAATAATCATCGGTTGACCTTCTATTTTTTCTCTTCCAACGCTCGAAAGATTAGAGAATTAATAGCGATCCGTTAGTTTCGCCGCCATTATGAGTTCTCGCCCCGCTACTCCCAAATTCAAGTATTATATAGGATTATATTAATGAGGCCTATTGACTTGATTTAATTGTTATGACTGATTTGTATTTCTAATGTTTTAATTATTCATACATGGCAATATTTGGGCTCATACTAATCCTTATCTTTCTTTGTTTTACATGAAATGCATTGGAGCAACAAAGAGTCTCGCATGAGACTCGCCATACTTCAAATGAAGGCCCGCATTTACGTGCATCCATCTCGCATAGGAACTTCCAAACCGCGGCGAAAGGATATCGTCATTCTTCGAGTCAACCATTATTGATTCATATCCTTTCCCTATCTATTTGTTGTAAAATTAATCTAACGCTATACTAATTAATTAGCACTTAGAATAGCTAAACCTTGAATCAATAGCTAATTTGATTTGCTTACCTTAAGTCAATTACTCCAAGCTTGCTTTGCCTAGTTTGATAGTTATAATAAACCACTTAATAATCTACACTTACACCTGCATAATAAGTTGGAATATTATTTAAAACCTTCTTAAAACCATGCTCTTGTCAATACACGCACGGAATGATAAAAGAATACTTGCATGCTATTCATTGAACACATCTTCCTCTTTTGCGAAACTAACTCCTACATTTTAAGCAAATTCTATAGTTTATATTTAACAGCTTTCAAATACACCTTTTTTACGCATTTCCTTAGCAATAATAACTCTAGGTTTGAACGGACAACCGCAAGTTAGCGGATCCTTTAGGGTGCCTAACCCCTTCCCTTTAGGATAATAAAGAACCATTACCCAGAATCTCATTAAGTTTAGCAGACCATTAAATGGAGTTAATGTTGACTTTAATCGGTTAGCATTTAGGTGTCCTAATTCACCCAAATTAATTAGGTGGCGACTCCGTGAACCCTAGCACCCTTTAGCTTTAAGCCCCTTCTTTAATATATTTAACATTCCTTTTAACATTTTTAACATTTAACACTTTTATTTATTTTCTAACATTCATTTAACACTTTTATTTATTTTCTAACATTTTTATTAAGCAGGGTTCGCTAGAAAAAATGTCGCGGTCGAAAAGGGGCGCGACATTACGTATGCAGTCCAGTAGGTGTGTTTGTTTATGCATAATCCTAGGATTGAGCACATGAATGCGCTCAAACGCATTATATGATACTTACCGGGAACACTTGATTATGGCTTGCATCTATATCCGTCATCGGTTTCTACACTTGTCTCTTATACAAATGTTGATTGGGGTGGTTGTCCGGACAGATGATCTACGTCTGGTTACTGTATGTTTCTTGGTGATAACTTGGTCTCATGGTCTGCAAATAGAGGCCGAGTATCGAGGGGTAGCCAATGTTGTTTCTGAATCATGGTGGTTACGTAATCTTCTATTAGAACTTCACTTTCCCTTTCAAAAAGTTACCTTGGTTTATTGTATAATGTTAGTGCAGTCTATCTTTCTGGAAATTCGGTTCAACATCAGTGCACAAAACATATTGAAATGGATATTCATTTTGTTCGCGAAAAGGTGGACAAGTACACGTCTTACATGTTCCTTTCGGGTATCAAATTGCATACATCTTTACGAAAGGTTATCTCTCGGTTCTATTTGACGATTTTAGGGACAATCTCAGTGTACGAAGACCGCCCGTTATGATTGCGGGGGTGTGAAAATATACCGTGATATACACGGCATATACAATGTCTTGTGTATACCGTGTATATCACGGACACATGACACGGTTGTAACAGATTTGGACCGTGATATACACGGTATACACAACCGTGTATATCACGGTTTAGGACTCTATATTTGGTGTTGTATTTGCATAGGATTCTTGTACAAATAGAAAAAGGTTTTGGGAGTAGAATAGAAATAGGATTTTCCATATTATGAAAATTGTAAATTGTATAAAGGCTTTCAAGTTATATAAAGGCTTTAGTTTATTTTAATCAATCATGTACGTGGTCTCTGTGATTCTGAACTGGTTGATAATGGAATGGAGGTAGACTTAGAACCCTGACGTTATTTTTGCAATTTTTTTTGTTGATTTTGGTTTCATGAAGAGAATGTGTGTACAGAAATTAGCAAAGGTGTATTCTTTTTTCAGTTCCAGAACGCTAGCACACATTGACATAAATAAATGTAACAATATATTTGGATAACTATCCGTTAAGCAACTGTGTTTGGTATATTTTGGAAAACTCCATCCCCTTCATACACAATGATAGGAACCCTCCCTTTTGATTGGGTTCTGATGAAGACCTGCACAAAGAAGTGCAGACAGGGGCAATGGATTGAGGTTGCCCCACCAGGGGTCTTCCTTGAATCCCGTACATGGGAATCAGATCTATGCAGGTGCATATTCTAGATATTTTGAACCTCAGAGCTGTAGATTTGTCAATTCATGTCGATACAGAATACTCATACTCAGCTTTTTCTTAAGATTCTGTGTAGTTTTTGTTCCAAAATGGTTCTTCGTGCTTTCTTGAGGAGGAAATCTACATTTTTGCTGAGATGATGAATTTAGGTGAAGGGGCCTAATGGAGAACAGATTCATGATCTTCGTGACAAAATAAGCGAGAAGTCCGAGTTTACATCTCATCATGAAGGAATTTATCGTTTCTGTTTCACTAACAAGTCGCCATATCATGATGAAACTTCCACGACCAAAATGTAAACATTTTAGGGACCAAAAAGGAAGTTCAGTAAGAAGCCCAACAGTCCACCAAACCAACTCTCCGGTTAGGAAGGTTGTCTCAACATCAAGGTCACGCAAGACTGTGGTGTCCCTGGATGTTAAGCTATTGACAGAGGAGCACATGTCCAAGTGGCCAAGGCCTTATACTCGTTAATAGATCCATATACTTTGTATTCAATTTAAGTATCCATTTTTACAACCAAAGGTTCTTTTCCCGGAGGAAAATCAACCATCACACAAGTATGATTTTATCTGATGGAGTCTATTTTTCTTTCTGTAGCTTCTTTCCAAAGCAGCGCTCTTCTTTGTTAATTGTCCATGGTTCATTTTCAACCCTACAAGCTAGAAGGTCTGGAACAAGTCTTGAGTGCGGTTTGAACTATTGATTTACGTAATTGGAAATAACCAATTAGGTTTACGACGAAACCTAGAAATCGATCACTGATCCGCAAGAGTCATGTTTTTAATCCTCCAAGCTACCAACAAATGAACTATATACCATTTGATCCCTCTATCAGCCAAAAAATATTCTTTTCGACTTTTTGAATAAAATCTAGAACTTCAAGTCGATTTAAAAATTCCTTATTCAGATTATTATTATTTTCTTTTGTCCCCTCTTTTTGCTTATCTTAAATCTCTCTTTATATTAGAGAGTTAACTTGATTAGTCTGTGACTTGCAGAGCATTTCAAGCCTTTGTTTGAGCACATTGGAAAGCTAGAGGAAGCTTTGTACAACATTCAGTTTGAGCAGCACTGGTTAGAGGCCCAGACAGACTGTCAGGCAATAGGTATTAATATAATGTCTACTTGTTTCTAGTGGCGTACGCAGGATTTTTTATTAACGGTGTCACGTTGTAAAAGGAGAAACAATAAATAAAACAATGTATCACCATATGAAAAAAAGAACAAAATATAAATAAATACAATTCGTGTATATTACTATAACTTTTCTACAAAAAAATACTAACTATAACTTTTCTCGATGAGTTTTTTTTTTTGAAATGTATTCAAAATAACCTCATTAAAAATAATACTAAATACTTAATCAATTTGATTTTGTAAATTATTTTTAATTAACTTCATTGTCGAGAAATAAAAAAAACATAAAAAAGAAACCTCACAACAATAGGGAAGCAGCTTTGTCTAAATCAATTCTTATCGCAACAATGGCAAAAATGAATTTGAACAAATTGGTTTTAATATTGGTATCTTCCGAGAGGTCAGGGTTCGAACCTCAACATGTATTATTTTGTAAATGAGGAGCAAAACTTTTATAAAAGTAAATGATGTTGCACAGGTTCGAAATCGAGGGGTGTCACTTTAATTAATATAACCTTATGTTTTCCTCTGCATTTTAATTATATACACATATTTAGTAATTTTTTCCGACGAAGCATTGTTACGTGACACCCCTCGACCTAAGGTAGATCCGCCCCTGCTTGTTTTGCTAGTGATTTCTTACATGAAGCGGCTTCAACTGCATCAACACTCACTTGTGATAAAAAATCAAATATCGTTTCCCTTTTGCGTGCATTTAGAATAAGATAAATTTCCTTTACAATTTTCTTCTTTTGGATGTCTATCTAGTCTTCAGAGTTTAGTAAATCAAATCAAAATGCTTGACCGGGAAATCCATGATTCATGCTTGTGACTCACCTAAAGTTAATTCGCGGTAAATGTTTATCAGCTGAGCCACACTGTTGTTCACTTCTTCTCATCAACATGGGCATCCACTAACAGTATGAACTTCAAGTTGATGTACTTTGATTGTGTTGTAAGTTAAGCCTATTGGCACAATTCACTTTTGTAGTTGTTTCTTGGGATTTACATAATATATCCGGGATTCAGTGGTTTGAATACTTTATATAGATTCTCACTGGGTTGACTCAATTAGAAACAACAACAGAATATGATTTCGTCATGTATATTCTATGATTTCTTACTTTTTCGTCTCAAAAGCCTAGAATCCTGAATATGTGCACAATCTAATGTTTATTATATATCTTTAATATGCTGATGTAATTCCTACTAATGCAGTTAATGAAGGAATGAGCAAGAGAGCAATCTACAAAGCTCTGTTCCAGTCTTCAGCTCTTATTTGTGTTAGTTTTCTGCAAGTAGTCCTCCTGAAGCATTTGTTCGAACGAAAGCTGGGGCAGTCCAGAGTTTAGTTTTTGGCATAGGGAGGATAATATTCTTATGCCAGCCCATGTAATTCACTTTTTGTGCCTTTTACTGAAAGGCAGGTTCTGTAGAAACTAGAATGACAGATATTTTATTCTTTCAGGTTTTGTTGAATTTGATACCTCAATGTTGTAATCAAGCAAATCATATATTTGAACTGTCATTATACCTTCATTTTGGTTGTTTTGTGAATGGAATAGTCTTGTTTAGATTGTAGACCAGGGGCGGATCCAGGATTCAAAAACAGGGATTCATTCAACCATTCAATATTAAGTTTCGTTTGATATTGGAGCCTCAATTGGAATTGGTGCTTCAATTGGAATTGGAGCTTCATTTGGGGGGTTCGGTCGAGTACTTGACTCAATGTGTCTTGATTTTTTATAGATCTATTTATTTGGGACTTGGGAGTCTGCGTTAGTTTTAATGGACTCAGTCAATTATTTTTAAAATTTTGGATTGAGTTTTTTCGGTATGGGCTTGTACATCCATCTTTCATTGGCCAATAGTAAAAAATAATTAAAAGCAAAAAGATATAAATGAAGAAAAGAATGCATTTGCTGAGAATCGAACCGGACTTCATTGAGATAAAAATTCAGATTTCTATCATCTCAACTACACATTTATTATGTTGCGGGGCCTTTACATGAATACCTTTGAAGACCCCTGGATCAGCCCCTGTTATAGACTCGTGAACGTTCAAAGACTTCTCCATATGCTCCAGCTCAATATATAGTTTCACCTTGTTCCAAAGTCTCTTCGGGAACTAATTTGCAGTAGTTCTTGCAATCATCTACACTTCGTTTTCCTCATTGACAAGCACTTTGATTATTTATCTTCTTTTCTTATAATTGGGAAATCCCCGAGAGCTGGTGCATGGTTCTAATATTGATGGATGATAGACTCGCCGTCTACTCTTTTTCACTTAAAATACAAGGCTTTGGCAATTGATTTGAACTCGTGACGTATGCTTAACTCACACATGCTATGTTCTTACCATTGTACCAAAGCGTTGGAGCCTAAGCACTTATTTTATTTCTCATCGTCTTGACTTTCCAAAGTGTTATCTAAATAAATCATTGGCTGCAAAAGTTATCTTGCATGGAGTTCTGGATTAGTGCCATAACAACATGGCGAGTTGGAAATAACGGTTTCTAATCTTAATCCAAACCTAAAGATCCTTAGGTTGTTAAAATTTCTCTAAGACCCTGTTATTTGGTAGTTTAACAATGTCAACAAGTATATAGCTGCCAGATACACCCATATTACACAACAAATGAATAAGTTGATACTTTGGGACCAGAAAATCTTTGCTAACAAAAATGACTGATAAAATTATTAAAAAAATTGAAGTTGAGATGTGCTCTACAAACCACACGTATATGAAAGCAATCGAAAATAATTGTCTGAGAAATATAAAATACAAATTACATCACATAGGTACATCAAACATGTCGTTTTTCATATTTCTCCCCACTAACACAAGTTTATAGGACTTAAAGTGGTTCCTCGGTCTCCAGCACGCCAAACCAACAGGAGTTCTGAAGTTCGTTATGACTATGCATCATATATTCAACTCGGGCAGATAACCTCGTCAAGCTTCTGCATGGGGGCTTTGCATGCAGCAAAACCATTTTTTCTGCAAAACAGAACTTAAAAGATGAAATTCTAAGATAACAGGAAATGTTTCAGAGGTTCACCAGAGAAATGTTAGAATCAATTCAAGTATCACAGCCCAGTGGTTGGGTAAGTTAATCCAGCATTACAAATAGATCCAGATTCATAACTGTCCACAAAAAAATAATTAGAAAAGAAAAAGAACAAGCAACAACTACAAGAACAACAAAAAATTGGCTCTGATATTCCAAAACTAGGTTTGAGAACAGAAGACCAACTCTACCCAACTTTTGCCACAATGCAGCAGGTCACGAGAAGAGATAAAAAGGGCAGCCCGGTACACTAAGCTCCTGCTATGTGTGGGGTTCGGGGTAGGGCCGGACCACAAGGGTCTATTGTACGCAGTCTTACCTTGCATTTCTACAAGAGGCTGGCCACGAGAAGAGATATGATTGAAAAATGAAAAAATAGTATATTCTAAAATAATATATCTGTCTACCTTTCTCCTTTCTTTCCAATACCGTTAACAAGAAAGAAATTACAAGTGATTGAGGTGGCAAATTATCAAAGTTGAAAAGAAGAGAAAATGCTGCAATTGAAAGGGTAATTATCATTTGCTTCACTTCCCCCTAAAGTTACTATGGGGGTAGAAAGCACCGAATTCCTATTATTGGTTCTAATTCCAAGCTAAGAAGATATCTAACTGTTACATTTTCATCACCTGACCAATAACTTCAGACTTAAAAGAGAAGGTTCTATTCACCCAGAGGTCAAAATACAAGGAGTCAAAGACCCCCTTTTCAACACAAGAGTATAGGATCCTATGTACAGTCCTCAACTTATCGCAGATGCTCAACCAGAAGATCACATGGCCAACTTAGAAGTTAGATCTATAATTTTTCTGATTAATAAAAAATATAGAATTTTATTCTTTCACGAATAGGAAAGAATTGCATGCATCCTTTTAGCTATCTTTATTCTGTCCATTTTATACTAAGCAGCATAGGTTGGTGTTTATGAATTATTTTAAATGGGTAAGAGTTTTACCTATCATGAGAGGAGTTAGCCAGAATACACAAGATATAGGCACCACAAAATTTTATTTTAGTAGGTTTAGAAATTAAAAATAAAATTTTAGAAAATATTGAAATATGAAAAAAAATTGTATAAAAGATCATAAGAAAAAATTCTACAAAATTAATTAATCTATTTAGTAATATTTTTTTATCACCAAATATTATTATTAACAGAGCATTTTTTGTTTTGACAAGTCAAAAAGTTTCATTAATAAACACCAAGTAGGTGTCAGAAAAATTATAGAACATGTTATATAAACTATAGTAAAAAACAAAAGAAAATGTTGCCGCCTCATTATCCACCGAGTTTCGAAACTAGAAAACAATGAGTTTCCTAGTTATCAAAAAACAGTCCAGTGGCGTTCATGCAAGCAATCCAAGCCGTAAGAACGTGCAACAATTTTCTTGGATAGGCCAACGAGTACAACGTGCATGGTAACACCCCACTTATTCAGGCATTTGTCACAGAGACTTTAGCCTCATGATTGCTAGAGACGCTCAGAAGCTACCTAGACCTGGAACGATCTATGAGTCGAGTCCTAAACTCGGCTGAAGCAAATTTATTTGGTGGTCATCCCAGTTTAAACCCTCAACATCATTGAGGTTCCACTCAATTTTGACTAGGCGCTTTGTGTGAAGGTTAGCCAACTTTGATGGAATATGCTTGGGCAAAATGAACAGTTCCTTTACCCATTACAAGGGATGTGATTATCCTATTGGTCTATATGTGTGTGCATGTCTATATATACGTATGTGTATATATACACACAAATTAGTTTTTTATCAAATTTAATCTCTCGACTTTCACCAAATTTCACCTCATTTACCGTCAACCTGATCTTTCAAGTATTATTGACTACTTGATTACAATGTGATCTATTCAAGAAATTTTTCTTCAAAAGTGTTTCTACGTGTATTTTCTCAAAATTACTTTTGGGAAAAGCTACTTCTTTTATCTTCGAAAAAAACAGTTTAAGCTACTTTCAAAAGTACTTATTTTCTCCCAAAACTTGGGCAAGCACCTCACTTTTTTAAAATAAGCACTTTGTGAATAAATTAAGCACTTTCGGCCTCCCAAAAGCTTTGGCCAAACAGGCTATAAGTATCCTCCAAGATGACCCCTCTTAAACTTTTCTGATAAGCTTCGAGGATATTTTACATTTGTTGGCATGCGCTCATGTTTATCCTTATAACTTTTTCATTGTTTCTGCTATGTTGTATACCCTGAACTTCTCCTTATCAACTTCTTTTTTCAAGGCTTTATACAAATGCCTTAATATCAAGGACTATCCTGAAAAATATCTATTCTTCGGAAAGTCTTGGGCCTCGTTCACACTTTTCCTTTCCAATGAACCCATGTTGTCTTCTTAAGATGTTTTCTTCACTGATACCTTCTCCAATATCTATTATACCTTTCGGTACCTTTTAGGCATAGGACATTCGTATGTACTTCTTCATTTCCTTTACAGCAGATTCCTTTTTAGCATATTTATAGTTGAAGTGTGTGACAATCTCATCTAAAAGTTTAAGCTGTTAGAGAGAGCATACTTTTATTATTTAATTATATTCTCAACAAGCCCCCTCATGTGCGGGCCTAATTCATTTTTTTGGGCCAAGCACGTGGAAATTCTTTTTGATAATCGGTGGCGATGATCTCTTCCTGCTCTGGTACCATGTAATGGAATGAATCTTAGACCTAACTCAACCCCAAAATTTAGCTCATGAGGGAGAGATTGCCAAAGTCCATATAAGGAGACCACCAATCCCTTGAATGGCCAATGTGGGCCTATTTCACACCCCACCTCATGTCCAAGACTAGGCATCTGGTGCGTGAACAATTTAATATGGAGGCCCAACATCGAAAATGAGAATTGGGATGAGTCCTCTACTAATACCATGTTGAAGTGTGTGACCATCTCATCTAAAAGCTTAAGATATTAGAGAGAGCACACTTTTATTATTTAATTATATTCTCAACCTTTATATATTTTCATACTTTCTCTCTGAACTTTACACCAATCATTTATTATTTCTAGCAAATTATATTCTTCCCCCAGATGTTGCCCTATTATCTGGTATATTTAATTGTTCATATTAGTCCATCACTTTAGGTCCATATGCTGCTGGTAACTTTACAAAATATAAGTCTGTCATTAGTTGATATACTTGATTTGGTAGTATTCCTATTCTTGCTTCATAAGAGTATTTTTGAAACTCACATGTGTAATTCTCAAAATAACACATCGGATAGAGATAACTTAATCAGATTTTTCATAGAATTCTTTTTAGTTTTTCTTGTCGTTTACCTTCACTGTCCAAGCCTTGTCCTAGAGATTCAAACCTTATTCCATTTTCTAATACTGTAAACAAATCTCTTACTGCTCTTTTTCCTGCTAATTTATCCTTCAAAGTTTTGTGCTAATTCTTTATTTCATAGTCCTACACTTTCTGCATTCTTCCCTATAAGTATCCTTGCGCCCTATGAACATCCATTCCTTCTTTAGGAACACAACCACTGAGTTGCCATTTCATCCTTATTTTTAGTGCAATCTAAATTTGAATATAATTCAATAGGATACAAGCCTTCTGGTTCTGTAATCACAGGTTCAAATCATATCTAGTTTTGTCACGATTTTGTCTTTTTATATAAAAGTTTCTTTTCTCTACATACTTTCAAATATAAGGTTCATCGTCAAATCTTTTTCTGCATATTACCAAAGGAGTACTTTCACGCCTTCCTTCTAAATAAGGTTTTGGTATTTCTGGTTGTATAATTAATGCCAATAAAAAAACAGAAAATTTTAATATAATGACTAAAATATTAGACAACAACAACAACAACATACCCAGTGAAATCCCACAATGTGGGGTCTGGGGAGGGTAGAATGTACACAGACCTCACCTCCACCTTGGTAGGTAGAGCGCGGCTGTTTCCGGGAGACCCTCGGCTCAAGACAATAGAAAAGTTTTATGAAGAGAATCCTTTAGCATTTAGAGAATGAAGACAATATAGTGGAAAGATTACAACTAATTAAAAATATTTTTATGGAAGAACTCTTAAAATACTTAATTCGAGAAAGCAAAAGCCCATATAATTGTGCGAGTGCTTTAGTAAGTAATTGAAGTCAGAAAAAAGAGGAAAACCAAGACTATTTATTAATAGAGGTTTAAAGACTATAGTTATCCTCTGAAAAGAAAGGAACTAATACTGAAAAAATAAAAGACAGCAGGATATATTCAAAGTTCAATTGTAAGTCAAGGATTTTTCCAAATAGAATAGAGGAAGATTTCAAGGAATGTACTGCCTTTAGCGCACCACAGGGACATTATGAATGGAATGTTTTATGGGTTAGTGCTATCAAAAAGGAAAGCAAAAATAGGGAAAGAAAAGATAGAATATTTAGGATTAATTATATACAGGAGAAGTAGAATTACAACCCCATATAGCAAAACGTGTTCTAGAATTTGCAAATGAATTTAGTGATAAAAAACTATAACGCTTCTAAGGACACTTAAAATATGCAAATAATTTTATAGAAATGGAGCAAAATTAAGAGAGAACCTACAAAAAACAAATAGAGGAAAAAAGAATCTAGTTGGAATAAAGAGGATACAAGGGAAGTAATAACAATAAAAGAGGCTATAAAAGAATAAACCTATACCCTTGTCAAAAGACGAATATGAACTAATCCTAGATGCAGACGCTTCTGATAGGTAATGGGGAGGAATATCGCAACGACAAAGAGACGAGATAATACTTACATATGCATCTAGAGGATTTAGAGGAGCAGAATTAAATTACAATATAAATGAAAAGGTTGTTAGCAGTAATAAGGGTAGTTAAAACATTTGACATCTGGTTAATTAAAAAGGAGTTTATATTATGAACAGACAACACTTAAGTTAAAGCAAAATGAAATTAAGATTCCAGGAAGCATTGCTAACAGGGAGGATCAGGCGGCAGGTACTTTCAAATTGTAATCTCAAAATTCAAGTTGTCAAAGGAACTCACAATTTCCATGCAGATTTCCTATCCAGGAATAGTATCAAATCAAGGAAAACATTTTAGAAAAAGTATGCAAATTACAGGCGATGATGAAGTTAGCCCTTGAATAATCCAATTATCGGCTTGAAAAATGCAAAAAAGAATTGGAAAAATAATTTCAGTAAAAAAAGGATTGACTTTCATCTTAAAAGAATATAAATTCTCTTTACGATGCTATAAAGAGTCTGGAGGAATTTGAAAAAAGCTCCAGAGCAAGGCATTAATATTATACTGTCCGAGGAGGTTAATAAACCAAAACCAAAATCAAAATCAACATATAAACAAGGGGTGGCTCAAGAGAAGAAAAAAGGATAGGATAATCAACTTAATGAGTATAACACAAAGGATGAGAAGTCATCTTTAGAAACTTTAATAAGATCATACCATTTGGATATGACAAGAAAAAAAAAATTCATGATAAATAGAAAGATTAAAAGAAGTCCTGTCAAAAGAGCAATGATGGACAGCAAGGACAACAATGGAGAAATTTGGAAAAGAGAAATCTTAAGTTCTATATAAGTAGGTGCGAATGAGAAGGAGAACAACAACTCAACAGTAACCTTATCTGAGTACTGTGTGTATCATTTCTCCAGTATAATTCTAAAAGCTTTTTTATAGCTCCAAGAAGTACTGGATAAGGAATCATACTTCTTATTTATCTTAATATTATTCATTCTTGGTTTAGATCTTTTATAAAACATAGTTTCCAATTAATATCCAAAATCTCCCAGGAACCAGACACATCTTTCTTTGATCCGTTAAGGCCCTTTGCGGAATGTGTTCAGGTCAAATTTAGGATTGGTGAGACATAGGTTGTGGATTCAGGAAGATAGCACAGATATTAAGGAAGCAAAGTGGGCACAAAAGATAACCAACTAACTCAAGAATCTTTAATATATTCATGACAAGAGATTGTCTCTAGAATTCATGCTTCTTAAGCAACTATAATCTTTTTTGTACAATGGTATCATTACTGAAGTGTCTGGGGAGGGTAGTGTGTATGCAGAGTCGCAGACCTTACCCCTACCTTGAGAAAGGTAGAGAGACTGTTTCAGATAGACCTTCGGCTCAAAGAAAGATGAAAAAGAAGGCAGTATCAACAATCAGAAACAACAAGATAATACAATAACCGAGACTAAGAAAAAACAGGCAGTAATAGAAATCTAAGAATACGAAATTACAATAATAATACTAATACTCCGGGAATGAAAAAGTAATGAAAAAACAGAAGAATTGAAACAAGAAATAGGTGTGGCAAGATTAACCATAGTAAAAGCTTAGAAATAGAAATTAGAGCTAAATCAGTGATACTTTCAAATCTTGAATTAGGATTTTTACATTTAGAGTCGTCATTTTCTTAAAAAATCCTGGTCCGTCTTCAAAAAAAAATTATGTCTGAATAAGCAAATATTCCTCTCTATGAAGATGTATACTGTAGCAGCAAAATGAACTCAGTTTTAATTATGTGATATTTAGTTAAGAATTAAAATGAGAGAGAAAAAGAGAGTGAGAAAGAAGTGGAAAACGAAAATCATGGTAGTAAAAGTGCAAATCGAGTTATAAGATCAACTTACAGCTTGAGGTTTGCACGGGTCTGCTGCTTGCTTTATATTGGAATCAGCCTTTGTAGGTGAATCTGGATTTCCACCTGTTTTCTTCTCATTCCGGGCCTTGTTGAAGATTACTGTAAATCCCTCTGCTGAAGCTGGGTCATTGACGTCCCACTCACCAAACTTAGGCAATGGTTGACCCTTCTCCTGCTGATGATTAGACATAAAAAGGGAACAGGAACATAAATTATTACAACCATGATAAATACTCCACAATATATTGATGTAAGTGTGTTGTTGAAGCATGCACATATGAGTTCCTGAAGTAAGACTAATCGGAAATTTCTTTGATCCTTCTTATTTACTTCTCATAAAAAGTTATTTGATCTTAAGGAGAGCACATTGATCTTGTGTGCTAAAAAGGAGCTAGTTCCACAAAACGGTCATTTTACTTCTCCATGTCTTCCCCCAAACCCTAATATCCAACCAAACAAAAAGAAACAACTAAATTTCCCTTACATTCTTCTCGGACGAACTGCAGCTCATATCGAAGCTAATTCCAGAACATCTGAGTTGCATAGATCGAGGTATGTGACAAAAGGATTGTTCTTCTATACATGGTACGGATCTAATTATAGGGCTTGCTCAGTGATTGGAATAATATACATTTGTGAATTTCCATGTGACAGGCTTATATCTATACGGGGAAATCAATAGTCTGTCACACTATCACTAACCCATTTTCTCTTCACAATTTTTCTTTCACTAACTGCCTACCCGGCGTTTATTTCACATAAATAGTTTAAGGGAATTAGCCAAATATCTGTAGCCTGGCATCATAGTCATCCTTTGTGTAATAAGTTCTTAAACCACTATGAGCTCAATCCCCGTAAAAGGGCCCCGATATCTTAAGCAGATCAAGTCCTAAAGGCCATAACAGTCATATGATCCACCAACTTCTTCAAGATCTCAAATTAACACCAACTGTGTGTGTGTGTGTATATAGCACCATCAAGAAATGCATGGGCATAAAGGATTTATGCACTAAATATAAGAAGCATGAAGTAGAACTTATATTCATTAACAAGTAGTAAGCAATCTACACAAGGCACTACTGATGCTGATGCTAATGCTAACTTATACAAGTCAAATGAGAAACAATTACCAAGTCAATAGAATCTCCATATTAATTGCAAAAGTTACAATACAACTTGTATCAACAAAAATTTTAACTAACTAGAGCCTCACAATAGTAATTTCAATTTTATTAGTACTACTTTTGTTTCTTTTGCTTCAATGCCTTTATTATGTTTGTTGTAAATACTTTTCTCCAATATTTTCATCATAGATTTTGTACTTTTGTATTTTGCAAACCAGTTTTAGAAAAACGCTTTCTTGAGCCGAGGGCTATCAGAAACAGTCTCTCTACCCCAAAAAGGTAGGGATAAAATATGCGTACACCCCACCCCACCCTCCCCAGATCCCAGTGGGTATGTTGTTGTTGTTGTACAGTGCAGCTATAAGGACACATCATAGCCCACCTAACAAATGCATACATACAAGTCCTACATCCAATTCCCTTTTTCCGTCTCAGCAATAGAAGACATCAACTCCAACTTTAAATGTGATTAAACATAGTGCCACAAGTGTATACTTTACAAAATTTTGGTGACCCGACAAGTAAAATTTGAGAGTGGCACAATCTATAGGATATAATTTGAGAGTGATTAAAAATAGTTACCAAATGATGATAAAGAGAGACTAAAAGAGGACCTTTAGTACTCCCTCCGTCTCAATCTGTTTGTCTTAGTTATTATTTGGACAGTCAAAAAGATTTTTTTTTACCATAATTTTTTTAAATACATTCTAAATATTTTGAATTATCAACTAAACATGTAAATTTTATTTCTAAAAAAATTAAAGATTCTATATCTGAATTCACATTAAACATTAGTTAGTTTGACACTGGTACTCTGAATCAAGCCAAACAAATCGAAACAGCGGGAGTAACAATTATGATATCAATTGTCGAATGAAACTAAATTTCACCCAAATAAACACCAACAACCAAAATACTTTTTTTGTTTTGTTTGGACGATCTAATTGAGTTACTGGGAGTAAACTTAATAAGAAGAAAGGGATCAAGAACTGGGGGAAAATGACAGAGCTAACTCATTTCGAAAAGGGTAAATAAAATTAGTGGCCTAAAACCAAATAATATCGAAACAAAAACAAACCCCAATTTAGGGCTTGATAGTAGACATACCGACATCAATCTGGGAAAAAGTCAGAAGTTTTCCTTCAGAGAATCTGACTGTTTTTGCAGCAAAGAGAGAGTATATAAATAGTATGCGTCTATGATAACGTTTAAAAGGGCGACTATTTAAGTATTTTTTTAATTTGTAGGGTGCTTGATAATAAAAATAATATTTTAAAATTATTATGAAATAATAAAACTAGAGCAAAACTAGAACAAGAATATTGTGGAGAAAGGGAGGAGAATTCTTTATTTCTCTTGAGGATCAAGTACAATGAGGGAAACATATCTATTTATATATCTAAGTACCTTGGTCTAACCCTAACTTTCCTTGTAGAGATAGACATTCATAATAATGAATAATATTTATAGCACTCCCCCTTGAATGTCTATTTGGTAGATAATATGTCTCATTAAAACCTTACTAGAAAAAACTCAGTGGAAAAAATTCTAGTGAGGGGAAAATAGTACATATTTTTAATAATACACATTTTGGTTGCCTCATTAACAACCTTACAAGGAAAACCCACTGGGACAAAACCTTATATAGAAAAAAGAGTACAACATGTGTTAACTCCCCTGATTAGAATTTTAGTCCAAATGCTTGATTCTTCGTATTTCAATCTTGTGCATCATCTTCTCGAAAGTTACAGTTGGTAGAGACTTAGTGAACAAATCAGTCACATTATCACTTGAATGAATCTGTTGCACGTTGTCATCACTATTCTTTTGAAGCTCGTGTGTGAAGAACAATTTTGGTGAAATGTGCTTTTGTCCTATCTCTTTTTCTGAATCATTCCTTCAATTGAGCAATGCATGTTGTATTATCTTCCTTTAAGGTTGTGGGTATTTCAAACCACATTTACTTTCAAGCGATTCAAATAGTCATAAAATCAATTGGATTCATTGATGTTTCTTCATTTTCTTGAGTTTGCGGGTCATTGATTTCTTCAAAAATTTCAGGATTGATCAAATCTTGCATTTCTTTATTAGATTTATTCTTAGTGTCATGTTGACCATATTTTTTTTTCTTTTTCTAGGATTCTGATCCTTAGAACACAATGGTCTATCACACTTCAGACGTGCTTTTGGATTCATTTGCTATGACACTAGTAGATGGTCCTACAAGGACATCAATCTGAATTGAGACATTTCTTTGCAGGGGTATGTGATTCAGTAATCATTTTCAAATATGTGAATGTGTCTGACATTTGATTTGCTATTTTCTTCAAGTGAATAATCTTTTGGACCTCTTGATCACTAATAGAAACACGTAGATCAAGATGAGATGATAATGAATCCTTCCACAAAATTTTCCTTTTAATTTCATTACTCTCCCCCCTAATTTTGGAGAAAAAAAATATCTCATCAAATCGATAATATACAATTTATCTTATTTCAGTATCTCCGTGTAAGGAATAAATCATGCTCATAGTTATAGCAAGATAAATAAATGCATTAATTTAACAAATATATGGTACTTCAGGACCAATCTAATTTTCTCATTTCAACTCCTTTTAGCAGGTAGTCTACTGTTTTTCGAAAAATCTTCAAAATCTCCAATCATATTCAAGTCAGCAACTTAACCTTATGAAAGATTTTGAATATCATAAAGGGAAGAGGTTAAACATAAAATATTTATTAAGGTGATTTCAGTATATCAACCTTAGTTCATTTAATCCGTTTAATGATTACAAACAAGTTTTTCGATAAATATGCTTCAAGCATTTTGAATCTTTCAAAAAAAATCATATAAATTTTGTCACGTAAGCCATATAGGCTGAGATAATTTTCATTTACACGACTTCTTCTAATGTCAGGACTGCAGGTCCAGCAAATTTATATTTACCAAGATATATCTACTTGATAATTATTTCTACATCAATATACTTTAAGAGACGTAGAATTAAGATTCTCATAATATTATACAATATTGCGCACTATATTATATTAAATATATCGTCGGCGAGATATCATTTTGTATCGGTTTGCAATTAGACATAACGTATTAAGATCTTATCTCTTTATTATTTTGCAGGTATCTGAACCTTGTTGACACCCAATTTTGACCCTCCCGTCCAGTCATTAACTATACAATTACACTAATTTTAAAGCAATTTTATAATAATAAAATACAACAATAAAACATTAATACAGACATAAATAAACAATTTAATAATGACACCGCTTCTCACGTAGAAAATTACACACTTAGAGCCTTGTCACAATTCCTAATAATAAGTAATAAATACATAAAATAATAATCTAACACACACGTTTTAATAATAGCATTCATAAAAGAATTAAGAAGTCCTAATTTTATTTAATAAGTCTTAATAACGACATCACATTATAAACATTAAACACTAATTAAATAGCACACCCGCATTTATTATTATAATAATTTAAATTCAAACTTAGACTAATAAAACACCTAAAATAATTTAATCACAATTTAAATAATTTAATTTATCATTAGTTAATACACCTAGAATTAAAACACAACATTAAAACTCTACCTAAATTAAACAGCACCTAAAACTAACACTTAATTAAATACCTAAACTCACCACTAATTAATTAATTAAACTCCTAAAATTAAACACCTAATTAAATCTAACTAACCTAACATTTAACCTATTTCTACCTAGCCCAACAAATTCGCCCAGCCCAACCCTTTTACCCACTGCCCGCCACGACTCACTTTATTTCCCATCGACAGCACTCCACAAGCCCAGAAGCCAGCAGCCCTTCCTTCAGCCTTTCCCTTCGTCCTTCCCCTATCACACAAATACACAGAACCTTCAAGAACAAAACCTCCAGCCTTTAGCCGCGAATCTCGCCGGATTTTCAGGGAGGAAAATCCGGCGACTTTCCTTTCCTTACCCACACACACCCAGCCAACGATTTCTTACCATAACTAACCAAATCCCTTCAAATCAGAACCCGTTCGAATCACACAAAATCAGTAACAAATCAATCCAAAATAAGCAGCCAAATCGTCCTAAAATCGCACCAAATCAGCACTTAAACCTTACCTAATGGGGAACCCAAACCATGGCTATATAAGCACATGCAATAGGCATTTATAGAGGGTCGAACACAGAGCAGAGACGGGGAGAAGCACAATACGACAGTAGGGCTTATTATAGGAGACAGCAGGGCTCAGAGGGGTACAGACGGCAGAGCTCAGTCGGGCATAGGAAGTTAAGGGGGGCTCAAGACCTGCACAATCAAAGATAGCACTAATAGGAAGTTCGAACCCTTTTCTTTCAATTCCAGCCAAGAAATCAGCAAACAAACCTTACCCTTTCATTCATATCGCAAAACCCGTCGAGTGGACCGACGACTTGATACGCTGCCTCGGGTCGCTGTCCGGAGAAGGTAATCTCGCCTCCTTTCATATTTTCTCATTCGATTGATATTTCGTAATATGTGTGATGATTATGTGTTGGTAGCTGTTATCTGTGTATGTAGACTATTCTGAAACTGGTTTGGTGCTACCTGTTGTTGGAACCCTTCACAATAGTTAAACCATTAAACAGTGCCTCCGGATTTGCTATTTTTGATGTATCTCTGTCTTCCCCTCTCATCTATACATGCACTTGCATTCAATTCTTTAGGTATAAGTACGACCCTTATGTGTTTTCTTTAGCTTTGTACATGAGTTTGGTCCTGGTTTAGTTTAATTGGTGTTTGCTCAACAGAGACATGTTTGAGGTTCTATGAGTCTGGTCATAACTTGAGTAGTTTCATGTCCAAAAAGCCAGCTTATTTTTGTCATTAGGACATCCCTGTCTGCCTCCTACGTCTGTTAGACTAATTGTATGCTTTACTTACTTTAGAAGCCCACATGCTTAATACATAATATGTATGCGATCAGGTGTGCTTAGCTTAGTTCAAATGATCTTTGTTAGACCTGTCATTGCACTTCAGGTTATTGAGCATGTATAAACTGGAAATTGTCTTGGTCTGACCATGGTATAATTGCACAACATCTCTTTGGCCTCTCTTAATATGATACTCTAGTCTAACATAGGTCAATATCCCATCCTCTTGATCTTAAATAATGTCTGGGTGCAAACCTTGAAATTGCAATTCCTTCCCTTTTCATTTTGGTTGATAGCATGAGGCCTTATCTTAATTAGAGAGATCTGTTTTATGGAACAATATCAAAATGTAGGTATGAACTGAGTCTATTTGTCAAGTCACTAATTTAGAGTTTATCTCCCTTACACCACGAAGTATGCTGCTTGACTTAATTTGTGTGTGTGCTCTTGTATGATCGTGATACATTAACTCTTGTCTAGTTTTGAGACAAATTTGTACCTATCTCCTTAAGTAAAATGAACGAACTCGTGTTTTCATTCCTATGCATGATTAAGTGTGTATATACAAGAGTCGATATCTTTGCATACCTTCAGCACATCATATTTACTTTGAATATTATGAGTATACTAGTTTTCATGTAAGTCAAGATATAAAGGGATAGGGATTTAGGTATATCATATATAGTCTTAATATTTCATGTATATCGCTTTCCCTATATGGCTCTTTGTATCAATACGGGCTTACACGCATGAATAAGGATGTTTATTAATTGGGCACAGATATACATTTCACATATCTCACTCTTTTATATGTCTAAATGCATGAATACGTTGCAGCATTTTATGAATGCTCGTTAATTGGGTCCTCGCATACATGGGTGATATAGTCCTTTGATCCAAAATGTTTGAGCCTCGTGTTGCGGGGAGCTACTGTTTCACTGAGGCCCAGTTTGGGCTAACAAATTCTCTTGTCCGTAAATAACTGTTTGTACCCATACTTATTATTGATTGTGATGCATTTTTGGGCATGTACTAATCCTTATCATTTTCTTTTTTACATGGCACGCATCGGAGCTAAACGAAGAGTCTCATTACGAGACTCATCATGAGTTATAATAGACAAGGATCTACATCTGTGTGCATTTATCTTTGCCTCAGAAATTCCAAGCCGCAGGCAAAAGACATCGCCATTCCTCGAGTCCTTTTAATTATTTTCTACCCCGCCCCCATTCATTTATTTATTGTAAATTATTTGTCTAACGCTACATTAATTAATAGAATAATTAGAATATCTAAACCCTGAACCTCTAGATTAGAAAGCAATTCTCTTTAGGTTAATTACTTTAAACTCACTACATATTGCTTAAGTCATACTAAACTATTAAATTTTATTTATCTTCGTAACTGTTCGCCGCTAGCATTTTATTACTAGATTTCCAACCCATTTTGTTATAGACCCTCATTAACATTTGCATAAAAGCCTTATTTCTTTTACTAAAAACCTCCTAAACATTTGGCATACTATGATATGCTAATAAAAGTATAAATCGTCTTTGCATATATAATAATACATGTTTTAAATCTCACATTTTATGTTAACAAGAAAACTTCCTATATTTTTACTTAAATACTTTTTCAAAGACATGTATTGCATCTCAGATAATAAACCCTAGGTTTGAACGGACAACCGCAAGTTAGCGGATCATTTAGGGTGCCTAACCCCTTCCCTTTAGGATAATAAAGAACCCTTACCCAGAATCTCATTAAGTTTAGCAGACCATTAAAATGGAGTTAATGTTTTACTTTAAACTAGTTAAACATTTAGGTGTCCTAATTCACCCAAACTAATTAGGTGGCGACTCCCGAACCCTTTTATTTTTAAAATTAACCTTTAAACACCCTCTTAAACCATTTTTAACTATTTAGCATTTTATTATTTATTTTTCTAACATGCGTTTTAAGCAGGAGATTCGCTTAGAAAGTCGCGGTCGAAATCGGGCGCGACAAACCTCGTACGAGATTTTATGAAGTGTTATGTCGTAGGCTCTTCAAGAGCACATTACCTCTTTATTATGATCATTTTGATCATTTGCTCCTCTCTCTTTTCAAGGATTATTGCGTTTAAAACCGAATTGTCTACCATGCTTCATGCGTGTTGTAAATCATGCCCTTCATGGACATTTTGGAGCATCTTGCAGCTGAAATATGAAATAGTTGGGTCAGCAAATGCTTCTAGCATTTGACTTGAATTATCGTTTGAACGAGGATCATACCGGTGATAATTCACAATATATTTCTTAGCTTTTTATTCTCTCTACCCTTATGTTAGAAAAACTAACATAATTTTCACCTTCTTTGGAAAATTCATCTGTGTGCATCGAGGCAGATTCATTAATCATATACCGCACAATAAAACTATTAGATGAAAACATTTGGTTCTTGACCTTGAACCAATTATGAGGGGAGAATTTATATAATTTATTAGTCTGAAGCATACTAACATCATTGTATGCAATATATCATATTTCAGATTAACACATGAAGCTTTGTTCTCATTCACAATGGTTTATCTATTTATCGGAGGCATTCAACACTAAACCAGCTTGAATATAAACCAGATGAATTATCTTGATTACATAATCTGAAAATTATAATCTCAACTCAATTATTTTGAGCAAACAACTTTGTAAATGTCAAGCTGCAGGTTGACAATAAACGCACATGTGACCGTCTTATCGATGCATCTATTTAAAACATCACATGACAGGTGAACGGGCCCTTATTCACCTTTTATATTTTTCAGAATTTAGGGAATTTAATCCCAATGTTAGCTGGTGTAATCAAAATATCATGAGAACAGGAAAATTAATTTTTGAAGAATCTTCTAGTTCTTCAATATATTTCGAATACAAACTTAGCACATGAAATTTAAATCAGGACAACCAAAATTATCACGTCAATTGATAAAATTATTTATACTAGTAAACTTCAAGTTTACCATGTCATGTGCTATTTGTTTTAGTAAACTTCTGATTTACTATTATTACATTAATTTATTTTGTACAATAAGTTTTTGGTTTATCGTGACATGTAATCTCATTATGCTCATATTTGTGCAATACAATTTGGAGAATAAAGAGGGTAACATTTCGAATTCATATTCCTTACCCACTATGATTTAGTCATCCAATCATTTATAGCTTCAATATGATAGTCATTTACTTTAGTAAACTTCGGGTTTACTATAACTTGTGCTTTGAACATAACAACTTTGTATATTACAATCTAGAACGAATGACATAATATATAGGCTCTTCAGGAGTCTGTATTTTATTCTCCTTAATCACATATATTGTTTGGACACTATTGATGTCATGATCTTCTAGATAAATAGTGTCATGATCTTTTAGATAAATAGTGTCATGATCTTCTAGATAAATAGTTAGCTCTTCTGAAGCACTTGATTATTAATTTTGTACAATCAAATATTACTTAGATACTGTTGGTATCATAAAAGAAGTTATAGTTAGGAACTGCTGGTGTCATGAAGTAAATAGTAATCAAATGGACATTTAAAGACAATATAATTTATAAATGATGAAAAGTAAGTTCTAAACTTTAGAATTTCTAAGTTCTAAACTTTAGAATTTCATACATCTTATTCAGGAAGAATACCATTAATGTTACACCCCGTATTTGCAGGACATGTTTCAAGAACGTAAGTAAGAACTCATGAGTGTTAAGATTGAGACTTGTAAAAATTTATCGGAAATATGAAATTATCGGAAAATGTATTATTGTGACGAATGAGAGGGCGACATGTGTCACCCCCCCTTAGTGATGCCTTGGTCGAATTAGGCATGGCCATAATGGTCATTGACCATAGTCTTGGATGACTAAGTCTTGCAACTTGTAGCTTGATAATCTTGACTAAGTCAAAGGACCCACAAGGTCTTGATATTTTTAATAAGAGCTTATCCTAGCCACCCAAATGGTTGCATCTTGACCCTCCAAGGTCCTATTTAATACTACTAGTAGCAAGAGTGAGCCAACACTTAGAAAAATTTCACTAAAATTGGAAGAGCTCAAGAACATGCTCTCGGGTTCCCTCTCTTTGAAAAAGAAAAAAATTTGTTTCTTGTCCATTTAACTCCCCACTTTAAACCAAGGTTCTTATGTGTATTGTAAACATATCTCAATAGAAAAATCTTGAAAAAAGATAGTTTACGGGTTAGTCAGAAACGAAACCTAGTTGTCTTTCTAGGTTTTGTTGGAGATTTGAAGGATATTTGTTGGTGTTGTTCTAAGGGTCTCAACAAGCGGATTGAAGTGTCTTGGAGAGGCTCTAAACTACTAAGGAGCGACTTCGGATTGGAGTTGGATTAAGTTCCATCGAGGTATAATCTTGTCTTTTATAGGTGTTACAAGATTATATAGTTATATTGTTGTTGTTAGCTTTACATGTGGCTAGCATGAGGTTGATGTGTTGAAGTTATAAGTATTATGGATTGCTTGTAGCTTAAATTTGAAATGTTATACAAGCCACTTGAAATTGGATTACTAATTGGTCGTTTATTAGAAATCGTCGCATGTTACTTACTTGAAGATTATGGTAGTTATAATCAAATGCGACTTGATATCATGTTATGCTACCAACTTGGATTGAAATGGAAATTGGATAAGAATTGGTATTGTTGAACTCAATGTGGCCGAATTTGGACTTGTAGTTTGTACTAGTTTGTTATCGTTGGTGGGGCGGAATTTTACACGTCTAGTAGGCGTGTAATCCCCTATTGATTATTGTTTTGATTGTGCCTTAAATGAGGCGTGTTTGGTTATTGTATTTCGGCCTTGAAAAAGGTGGCAAAGTTAGAAAAAACAAAGGAGGTGCTGTCCGATTTTCCGTAAAATTTAGCGACTTGACACTTATAATATTCTACGTTTGAAGTAAGGCTTTAATAGACGTATTGTGAATATTATAGGTTGACATTCTACCATGGACTTTGTACTTGACAAGAGGTTTGACCCGCAGGTATGTAGAACTTTTCCTATCTTTTGAGCATGACTAGTCAGACGTATATAGTACTGCAGACGCATACGACCTTGATATCCTTTACTAGTTTTATGAATAGCTGTCGTGAGTTAGTAGAATAACTCACTTCTTGAAAGTATTAAGGATGTCTAATGTTTTATTAAAGTTAAGGACTCAAGAGTTTTAAAGTATGTGATACTTGTTCCGCTTTAAACGATAAGTCCTCGATAGGAAATTGCATATGACTAAGGTATAAAGTGAATATAACGACTTTATGGGAAGTTGGTTATATTGGCTTTATGGAAAGATAAATGGCTTGATTTAATGGAAGGTAATTCGATTTTAAGGCATCAATTGCCTAAGGTTTTATAAGAAAATGAGTCACTTGATTTAGAAACCTAACTTTATTTCTAACTGTCGTGACTTACCTTGAAGTGTAATTTGGACTTGATACTAGGATTAATAGTATCTTGAAGTTTTCTACTAAAAAGAGTCATTTGTTTTAAAGAATCAACGTAGTACTGGGTTAAATTCTGATTTTTATAAAAGATACGCTAGTGCCTTAGGTAATACTAAAATGAGAGTGTAGATGAATAAGACTAATAAGAAGTTGGATTCTAACTTGCTTATTTATTGTATCACGGTTTGAGATAGGGTAAGAGTATAAGTCGGCGGGCGCACTCAAGACGCTATACCACCTTCTCCGTGATAAGAGTATAAACGGCGGTAAACCCCAAGACGTTATACCACTGTATTATTACCTTCTTCAGGTAAGAGTATAAATGGCGGGCAAACCCCAAGACGTTATACCACCGCCTGTGGTAAGAGTATAAATGGCGGTAAGAACCCCAAGACGTTATACCACCTGCTTCTACGGGTTCGCTACCCATGATTTGATCGGAGTCTCCTATTGTGATGTCAGACGTATTCCCTGATTTTACTCTCATTGTTAGTAAGGCAATCGTGCATCGTAATTTTGTTATCATACATGCCTCCCGCTTTGTTTTAAACTTATGTTGTAATTACAAGATTTTCCGCTTTTAGATACTTAGTACATATTGCATCGACTCTTCCTGGCCGCTCACGCCGCAGAAAGTGGTAAGAGCGTGGTGGATCCACATTCTGTGATCACTTATCGACGCCAAGCTCCATTTATCCGAGGCTTGTCTCATTTCGTACGCTTTTCCCGTGTTGTAGATTTATGTACATTCGTGGTATGGCGCCCCGCCCCGCCACGCTTATTATTCCTGCAGGTCCGTATTCACATTTGTGGTTGGGTCAGAAGAACCGATGTTGTACAGTTGTACATTTTGATTATGTTATATATCGAAGCGCGCTTTGGCCAGCCCGGATGTTTTATTGTTACACACGTGTTTATGTTGTGTATGTTCCGCCGCTATTCTCTCGATGTATACGAACAGGTGCCTGTGTAGACACCGCCGCGCCCGGCCTGGACGTGACAAAAGTGGTATCGAGCGCTTAGTCCTCTGAAAGTGTCTACGCATCGTGTCTAGTAGTCTTGATTATCGGTGTCAGGTACCACATCTATAATCAAGAGGTCGCAGGATATCTAGGATTGGTTTCCATTCTTCTCTCAAGATCGCAAGAGAGCTATCTTATTAGGATGAATCCTCTCGACCTAGTCTTATGAAATGATATGCCTCCACTGGCGCACCAGGCCCGTGAGGCGCAAAGCAGCAGAGTCGCTAATGGTACTCAGAGGGTTACACTGACCAGTACGATTATACCTGAGGTATTAGGCGGGTCGGCGAGTTCAGCACGCCGGCAGTCTTAGAGGAGCCGAGAGCGACAGTAGCTCCAGAGGTTCCTGCACTGTAACCTCCAGCCCGCCGCAGGCCGAGTATAGAGACTACGGAGCAGATCCGATTGCTGATCAAGATAGTAGCCTGACAACACGACAGAGGTGCAGCCCACCCTAGGGCATGGGCCATGGATTAGGGATTTTCTGGATTGTCATCCACCTGAGTTTTATGGTTCGAGGTCGGATGCGGATCCGCAGGAGTTCATTCGGCAGCTACAGCGGACCATGCATGTTCTTAGGGCTTCAGAGACAGAGTTTGTTACGCTAGCCTTCTACCGGTTGCGCGATATTGCGTTGAACTGGTTTGAGTCGTGGTTGCTTTCGAGAGGTGATGATGCTCTTCCAGCTGTTTGGGAGGAGTTTACTGAGGCCTTCATGGTTCACTTTTTGCCTCCCGAGATGAGAGAGCCTGCAGACAGATTCTTGACCTCGAGGCGTAACGAGGACCGCTGCGAGTATAGCCAGAGTTTGACTCCTGGCCGCATGCGCAGACTATTGTAAATGACATGGCGGATAGGTTCATCGCTTTGACGGGCTTCGACCGTCATATGATTACCGTGATGTCAGCGTGCTCTTCACCAGATGGACATCGCCTGACGCAGCCTATGCGCAGGGATAGAGGATAGAGAGAGTGAGGACCAGATTGACTCAGCCACCCAATAGGGCTGGACATCGTGGTCTCAGGCGCTTTCGAGGCTGACAAATTTCAACAGCACTGTGTCCACTTTCCACCAAAGACAGAGTGCTCCTTCACGGTTTTCTCGCAAGAGGTCCGAGCAGCCAGTGTCATTCGTGAGCAGTCAAGGCTCCGGACTTCGGATTTCTGCGAGGCAGAACTGGCCACCGACGGGACCACCCACACCTCGGTGCTCGACGCGTAGGTTTCACTGTGGCGAGTGTCGCAGAGGTTCGGAGCTTGTTACTCGTGTGCGCAGGCCATTTGAGGAGAGATTGTCCGCCTGAGGCGTACGGTGGTACAAAGGCACGATGTGATCCGCTGTTGGGTCTTCTTCTTCGCGGGTTACGCGCCCGAGGCGTGGTATCACGACGGCAGCCGCGCAGGTCGTGGTGGTGGTTCCAGCTTCTAGCGGTCCACGTAACCGCATATATTCTCTAGTCACCGACAGATCGTGAGGCTTCCGACGCCGCCACGGTACATTATTGATTTCACGCGACGCTTATGCTTTGATAAATCCAGGTTCTACCTTGTCCTATGTGTCCTCTTATCATGTAGAATCGGGATAGAGCCGAGTCGATAGAGTCTTTTGAGGTAGCTACGCCTATGGAGATTCGGTGTTAATCGAGCGTGTACAGAGGTTGTCCGGTTTATATTTACGTCGCCGACCTTGCAGACTTGATAGAGCCGAGATGACGATTTTGATGTCATTACGGGTATGGATCGGTCGCTTCTTTTATGCCAACATTGATCGTAGGGACAGTTGGTTCGGTTCAGCTTCGCGAGCCGCTTATCGAGTGGAAGCGGCAACACATGGCCGCCGGCGGTAGGTTTATTTCTTACCTCAAGGCTAGGAAGATGGTGCGTAGCGGTACATCTATCATCCGTTCGGTATTTGATACAGAGGCCGAGCGCCGCTTCTTCACCAAGCACGATGGTTAGGAGTTTCGGACGTGTTCCTGCATGATCTTCCGCATCCTCCCGAGAGGAGATTGAGTTTTGTATTGACACGCTGCGGACACTTACTATTTCCATTCCGCCATACGTAATGGCACCGCCGAGTTGAGGAGTCAAGGACCACCAAAGATTTGCCGGAAAAAGGCTTTATCGTGCCTAGTGTATCTCCCCGGGAGCGCCGGCCTTGTTCGTGAAGAAGAAGGATGGACGCCAGATGTGTGTTGACATGTGCAAATGAATAAGGTAACCATCAAGAATAGGTACCCTCCCCGGATTGATGATTTGTTTGACCACCGCAGGGTGCGAGGTGTTTTCAAAGATAGACCGCTGGGTCCGTTATCATCGTGTTCGAGTTCGAGAGGCGTGCATCCCAAAGATCGCATTCAGACCCTGTATGGCACTATGAGTTTAGGGTTATGTCTTTCGGTTTGACCAACGCCCAGGTATTTATGGATTTGATGAACCGGTGTTCAAGTCATTTTGGATACATTTGTGATTGTATTCATTGATGACATCCCGGTTTATTCGCGACAGAGCGAGCACGCAGATCACTCGGCGATCAGATTGGGTTCTCCGAGCCGGCATTGTTCGCCAAGCTCTCCGTGTGAGTTTTGGTTGCCTCGCTGGCATTCCCGGGCATATTATTGGCTGATGGTGTTCGCGTGGATACGGCAAAGATTTAGTCACCAAGTTCGCCGATACCTACTACTCCGACCGGCGCGCAGCCTTCAGTATGGCGGTGGTATTATCGAGGTTTGTGGAGCGCTTTGCTTCGATTTCAAAGACCGCTGACTAGCCGACTCGGCGCCCAAGTTCCAGCCGACGAGGTCATGAGCGTGGTTTCCACCGGGCGAGAGGTTGACTATGCCCCGCCTACTCTTCCCGAGGGATTAGACGGCACGTGATCTATCGCGATGCCTCTGCATCGGCCAGGTGTTTTGACGCAAAGACGGGTTATAGCCTATGCTTCCCAAGCTACGTAAGCATGAGAGGAATTACCCTACCCATGACTTAGAGTTGTCGCAGCTTATTCATGCCTCAAGATTTGGAGACATTATTTGTATGGAGTTCATGTGGATATTTTTACTGCACCACAAGAGCCTCCAAAGATATCTTCAGCAGAGGAGTTGAACTTGAGACGAGACGGTGGTTAGAGTCACGAAAGACTATGATGTTGATATTCTATACCATCCGGAAAGCCAACGTAGTTGCCACGCCGAGTCGTAGATCACGGGAGCCCGTCAGGTATAGCTGCAGAGATGTGATACGGTCCGCCGATCCACCGCTTAGCGAGCCTCGGGTTCGCTTTGATCGATACCGACGATACGGGTGCGGGTTCGTGAGGTTGCTGAGTCTTCCATCGCTGATGAGGTAAGAGGCGACGCTGAGGACCCCGTGGTTGCACGCAGATAGATACGCAGCTTCTTCGGGAGAGAAGAGTCTATTCGAGGTAGCTACCATGGGTGCCGAGATTTGAGGGCCGGCCAGGTGTTCCCGATGGTCAGACTTCGCCGCCAGATTCTCGTGAGGCACACAAAGGCTCGTTATTCTATTCATCCGGTCGACCAAGATGTACCATGACCTCGGATGTTTGTATTGCGGACGGCCCAAGAGGACGTGGCAGGTTTGTCGCGATGTTGTCCTAATTGCCGCAGTCAAGGTCGAGCACCGAGGCCCATGGATTATCGCAGCTATCGAGATTCCGACTGGAAGCCGGAGGTGATCAACATGGACTTTGTTACAGGTTACCTCGCACTCGGAGGAAGTACGATTCCATTTGGGTTATTGTTGACGTCGATTTAAATCAGCCCATTTCCTTCCGGGCCAGACGACGCTTACCGAGGACTATGCCGATTATACATCAAAGAGATTGTGAGGCCGCACTGTCCCCGTGTCGATTATATCCGATAGGGAGCCCGGGCTTACGCTAACTTCGAGGTCTTTCCAAAAGGGTTTAGGGACACAGTGAGTCTCAAGACAACATTTCATCCTCGATCGACGGCAGCAGAGCGCACTATCCGCATACACTCGAGGATATGCCGCGCGGCTCGCGTGATTGATTTGGCGGTAGCCGGAGGATCATTTGCCTCTCGTGGAGTTTGCTTATAACAACAGCTACCATTCCAAAGATACGACGGCGCCATACGAGGCTTTATATGGCGGAAATGCAGTCGCCGATCGTTGGTTCGACGTGGCGAGGTGCAGTTGGCCTGCACTTGGTACAACAGCCGCGGATAAGGTGAATCTTATCCAGAGAGATCATAGCAGCCTGCAGTCGGCGAAGTCATACGCGATAATCTGGTCGTGATTTGGAGTTTCGTGCACGATTGGGTCTTCAAGCGCCACCCACGGCGGTGTGATGAGATTTGGTAAGAAGGGAAACTCACCAAGGTACATCGGGCCCTACCAGATCGTCCGTAGAGCAAGTGCGCGTTGCTACGAGTTGGATCTCGCCATCGAGTTAGAGGCGTACATCCGGCCTTCCATGTTTCTATGTCATGGAAGTGTATCGGTGATCCAAATGAGTTTTCCTACTAGTGAGGTCCAGTGACAGAGGGTTATCGTATGAGAGTCCCATAGCGATACTCGATCGCCAGTCAAAGCGATCGCGCATCGCGATGTAGCTCCACAAAGTCCCGGAGAAATGATAACCGGAGGAGATGACTTGGGAAGCGGAAGAGATACGCTGAGGAAATATCCTCACTTATTTCCTATACCTTCAGTAATTCATCTTCCTTACTTGTCAAGTTTTAATTGAAGTATTTCTTTGCTTAAATGCTATTATGTGGCCATGTGTGGCAAGATTGGTATGTGGGTCAGGAAAGGAACTATGTCGCTAATCGACTCAAAGAACATTCGGGACGAATGTTTCTGGGGAAGAATATTACACCGTGATTCAGGACATGTTTCAAGAACGTAAGTAAGAACTCATGAGTGTTAAGATTGAGACTTGTAAAAATTTATCGGAAATATGAAATTGTCGGAAATGTATTATCAGGATTTAATGGGAGGCGATACGTGTCACCCCCTTAGTGATGCTCGTCGAATTAGGCATGGCCATAATGGTCATCGACCATAGTCTCGATGACTAAGTCTTGCAACTCAGAGCTTGATAATCTTGACTAAGTCAAAGGACCCACAAGGTCTTGATATTTTTAATAAGAGCTTATCCTAGCCACCCAAATGGTTGCATCTTGACCCTCCAAGGTCCTATTTAATACTACTAGTAGCAAGAGTGAGCCAACACTTAGAAAAATTTCACTAAAATTGGAAGAGCTCAAGAACACGCTTCCTGGTTCCTCTCTTGAAAAAGAAAAAATTTGTTTCTTGTCCATTTAACTCCCCACTTTAAACCAAGGTTCTTATGTGTATTGTAAACATATCTCAATAGAAAAATCTTGAAAAAGATAGTTTACTGTTAGTCAGAAAACGAAAACCTAGTTGTCTTTCTAGGTTTTCATTGAGATTTGAAGGATATTTGTTGGTGTTGTTCTATGGTCTCAACATCGGATTGAAGTGTCTTGGAGAGGCTCTAAACTACTAAGCGAAATGACTTCGATCGAGTCGATTAAGTTCCATCGAGGTATAATCTTGTCTTTTATAGGTGTTACAAGATTATATAGTTATATTGTTGTTAGCTTTATACGTGGCTAGCATGAGGTTGATGTGTTGAAGTTATAAGTATTATGGATTGCTTGTAGCTTAAATTTGAAATGTTATACAAGCCACTTGAAATCGATTACTAATTGGTCGCTTATTAGAAATCGTCGACGTTACTTACTTGAAGATTATGGTAGTTATAATCAAATGCGACTTGATATCATGTTATGCTACCAACTTGGATTGAAATGGAAATTGGATAAGAATTGGTATTGTTGAACTCAATGTGGCCGAATGTGGACTTGTAGTTTGTACTAGTTTGTTATCATCGCGGGCGGAATTTTACACGCCTAGTAGGCGTGTAATTCCTATTGATTATTGTTTTGATTGTGCCTTAAATGAGGCGTGTTTGGTTATTGTATTTCGCCTTGGAAAAAGGTGGCAAAGTTAGAAAAACAAAGGAGGTGTCCGATTTTCCGTAAAATTTAGCGACTTGACACTTATAATATTCTACGTCAAGTAAGGCTTTAATAGACGTATTGTGAATATTATAGGTTGACATTCTACCATGACTTTGTACTTGACAAGAGGTTTGACCTACGAGGTATGTAGAACTTTTCCTATCTTTCGAGTACGACTAGTCAGACGATATAGTACGCAGTGACGATACGACCTTGATATCCTTTACTAGTTTTATGAATAGCTGTCGGTGAGTTAGTAGAATAACTCACTTCTTGAAAGATATTAAGGATGTCTAATGTTTTATTAAAGTTAAGGACTCAAGAGTTTTAAAGTATGTGATACTTGTTCCGCTTTTAAACGTATAAGTCCTCGATAGGAAATTGTATATGACTAAGGTATAAAGTGAATATAACGACTTTATGGGAAGTTGGTTATATTGGCTTTATGGAAAGATAAATGGCTTGATTTAATGGAAGGCAATTCGATTTTAAGGCATCAATTGCCTAAGGTTTTATAAGAAAAGCGAGTCACTTGATTTAGAAACCTAACTTTATTTCTAACTGTCGTGACTTGCCTTGAAATGTAATTTGGACTTGATACTAGGATTAATAGTATCTTGGAAGTTTTCTACTAAAAAGAGTCATTTGTTTTAAAGAATTGAAGACGTAGTACTGGGTTAAATTCCTGATTTTTATAAAAGCATACGCTAGTGCCTTAGGTAATACTAAAATGAGAGTGTAGATGAATAAGACTAATAAGAAGTTAGGGATTCTAACTTGCTTATTTATTGTACGAGGTTTGAGATAGGGTAAGAGTATAAGTGCGGCGCACTCCCAAGACGCTATACCACCTTCTCCGTGATAAGAGTATAAATGGCGGGTAAACCCCAAGACGTTATACCACCGTATTATTACCTTCTTCAGTAAGAGTATAAATGGCGGCAAACCCCAAGACGTTATACCACCCGCCTGTGGTAAGAGTATAAACGGCGGGTAAGAACCCCAAGACGTTATACCACCTGCTTCTACGGGTTCGCTACCCATGATTTGATCGGAGTCTCCTATTGTGATGTCAGACGTATTCCCTGATTTTACTCTCATTGTTAGTAAGGCAATCGTACATCGTAATTTTTTATCATACATGTCTCCGCTTTGTTTTAAACTTATGTTGTAATTACGATTTTCCGCTTTTACATACTTAGTACATATCATGATCGAATTTCTTCCTGGCCGCGCTCACGCCGCAGAAAGTGGTAAGCGTGGTGGATCCACATTCTGTGGATCACTTATCGACGCCGAAGCTCCATTTATCCGAGGCTTGTCTCATTTTCGTACGATCTTTCCCCGTGTTGTAGATTTATGTACATTCGTGGTATGGCGGGCCCCGCCCCGCCACGCTTATTATTCCTGCAGGTCCGTATTCACATTTGTGGGTCGTAAGAACAGATGTTGCATACTTGTACATTTTGATTATGTTATATATCGAAGCGCGCCTTTATCGGCCAGCCTCGATGTTTTATCGTTACACATACGTGTTTATGTTGTGTATGTTCCGCCGCTATTCTCGATGTATACTCAACAGGTGCCTGTAGGCACCGCCGCGCCCGGCCTGACGTGACAATTAACATTCGAGTATTTATCATCAAAAATGCTACAGTAACCATAGTATATCAATATGGTTATAATAGATAGTATTCTACACAATTTGTATCTTTTTGCCTTAGAATGATACATAATCAAATTATCTCTGATGATTTGACATACGACAGATATGCACAACAATGACCTTTATACACAAAATAATATTTCTCTAACAATCGAACATACATGTGATCAGATTTCTTAATTAATTACCAACTGCATATGTTCAGTTTTAGAATGTCAATTTCATCTACATATGCCATGATATCAAATTCTTAAGAGGGTATTAAAACTTCATAGTATTTCAATAATACCACATTTAAGCATGTGTATAATTTAATTTTGATGAAAAATATAAACAATAAAAATAATAGTACGGTGAAGCAAGATATGCTAACAGCTATTAAGAAAGAAAAGAAATATGCTAACATACTGAATCACAAAATAAAGAGAGTTTACACTTGATAATTCGAAGGGTCCTTTTGGCCAAAAAAACGTCATCTGCCCTTAGAAAGATTTTATCATTTCAATTAGTATAACTCTTCTCAATTCTCATATAGACTATATTTGATATTCGTATATATGGTGATTTTATTCTTAAAATATGAGCATATTTATCACTTCGAGAGTAAAGTTCAAAGTTTTATTAACGCGAGAGTAAATTTAAGAGTTCTACTACTTCGAGAGTAAATTTAAGAGACTTACTGCTTCGGGAATAAATTTTGAATTTAGTACTTCATGAATAAATTTCAGATTTACTACTTCAAGAGTAAAAATTAAAGTTTCTACTACTTTCGAGAGTAGAGTTTAATATTCTACTACTTCGGAAGTGAAGTTCAAAGATTTATCACTTCAGGAGTAAATTTAAAGTTTTACTACTTTCAAAGTTCTACTACTTTCGGAGTAGTTTAATTTGCTACTTCGGGAGCAAATTTCTGAGTTTGATACTTCGGGAGCAAAATTCTAAGTTTGCTACTTCGGGAGCAAAACATAAAATATTTAGAATATTATTTCTCAATTATCCTACCTCTTCTGGAGGTGGGTCATGATATTTTTACAATAAAGGGCATGTCTGTCTTTATAATATTTACTAATCATCACATTTACTTCAAGGAATAGATCTATACTTATAATATTTATCAAAAATTCTCATTCTTCAGGAATGGAACATATCTCAACGTACCTTAAACATATCAAGTAATAATAACTTAGAACCTCTTTTAAAATATTGCTACTTCATGAGCAAATCGAGTCATACATATGATGTAGAGAATCTTTCTCTAATATATCTTCAATCACAATCATGTAAATATATTTATCACTTCTAGTGATTAACAAATTTATGTACATCGAAATACATGAAATATAACCACTTCTGATGGTCCTATTTTTCTTTCAAACTCTGCCAAAGTTACAAGCAAAAGTATCGTCTTTAATTTGCTCATATTAGTTTACTCGTATTAGAATTGAGTCGTAAGACTTTCTGACAAATTAATATGCTTTTGTAAGTTTAAAAGTAATATATATATGTAGGTCATATGTAACTTATACATAGATCATAAAATATGAGAAAACCCAGCTAACCTTGATAAGGCTAAAAAATCAAAGCTCAAGTAGATTTCCACATACCTCTCCCTGATTTAAAAGGAATGGACACCAACAATAGTTTTATCCAAAAAGCCTCAATGCAACTTAAGTAATGAAAATTGTCAATGCCCTGGATCGGAAAGAAAAATAGATTACCTCTTTTAAGTCAATTGGTTAGAGACTCGTGCTGATAACGTGTTATGAAATAATAAAACTAGAGCAAAACTAGAATAAGAATATTGTGGAGAAAGGAAGGAGATTTCTTTATTTCTCTTGAGGGATCAAATACAATGAGGGAAACATATCTATTTATAGGTCTAAGTACTTCGGTCTAACCCTAACTTTTCTTGTAGAGATAGACATTCATAATAATAAATAATATTTATAACAAAAATATATATTATTAACTTGTGACTTTTAGTTTATAAGCTACTTTTTAAAAATCAATTTTACACGAGGATGAGGTGTAGTTTGGAAATGGAAAATATTAAGAGGAAAAATGGTGAGATGAGAAATATAGAGTGGTGGGTCTGGGTGGGCTACAGCCTACAGGGATGCCTTTTGTGGGACCCTACACCGCACTATGTGGACCCATACAACTACTCTCTACACTCATTGGCTGGTGGGTTGAGTGATTTATTAAGCATAGAATAATCAGTCTAAAGCCAACATGGTCAACAATAATAAAATATCGAGTGAAATCCACAACGTGAGGTCTGGAGAGGGTAGAGTGTACGCAAATCTTACATCTATTTTGGTAGGTAGAGCGGTTGTTTCCGAGAGACTCTCGGCTCAAGATAAAGCACAAGCAAAGGAAGACAAACAAAACGACTAAGTCTTGATAGCAAATTCTGAAAAAGAAATAATAACTAATACAGGTAAAAAGTCAACACGGTCACAAGAATGATATTTACAAACTTATTAGACATTTTTATTTCTTGTAGCGTGTAAATTTTGGTGATACATTTGAAAGCACGAGGACTAAGCGCAGTGGCGGAGCTATAGAGATGAGTTGAATACTCTTAATTAAAAGTTATAGCGTATATGTAGATTAAATATTATACTAAATAATGATTGCTTTTGAAATAATGAGTGTTGTACCTCAGTAGGGAAGAATATGCAAATTGAATTTTGTATAACAAGTTTGTTTTGGTCTACTTTTTGAAATTTGACTAATATTAACCTCTTGAACTTTATTTGAAGTCTGTTTGATTTGCTTTTTAATTACTCCAAGAAATTTATTTCAAATCACTTGTGTTAGGGAGAAAAATATGAGCCTAGACCTTATAAGTTGATTGTTAACACCGTATAAACCAAAACAAGTTTATTTCTAACTACATTAAATATTACATCTTTTGTCTGCTGTGAGTACAAGAAGACAATCTTCTGCTATAGAAAGAAAATGAGCTAAATGAAATGGGCACTGCACATCCCATCTCTGTCAGACTCCTCCAGTTGCCTCAAATATTTGCTGCAAACCGTCATCCAGTTGCCTGCCTTCATTATTAGATCTACATATGTTAAAGACACCATTTATTATGAGTCCGTGGATATAATGAGGTCTCATAAAACTGTCGGAGAAGTCATCAGCTACTGAGTTCATCACCTTTAGTAGGGGTGGACGTTCGGGTTCGGTAATTGAAAGTAAATACAGAAGGTTCGGCAATACCATATTGAAGTATCTTCACGAGTGAATATTGGCAGCTCCAGCCACCTTGCAAAGAAAGTATAGTGGAAAACATCCAAATAACAAAAATGACTAATGTCTTTGTATGGTTGAACGGTATACTTGACTCTGCACCAGCAGCAAATTGCTGAACTTGACCTTCATGGTCTGCATATATACAAGTCACCTGTTTCTAAACAGGGAGAACTTTTGTCGCAGTGAGATGAATTCTTTAGTAGAGACTCAATCCACATGCTCTTAGAACTATGTGCATGGCAATACCTCCCATACTGTCCCAACTCCCAAGCTGAACTCCTAGCAGATCCAAGGGACTAAGTAATTTGTGTTCAAACTTTGCTATCTGTGGGTTTTCTCGCATATACAACCAGGAAGGGAATTAGCATAAAAGCTCTCTTCCAGCTTAGGAATTCACCCGGCTCTTAGACAATCATGTTTACAATTAAGTTAATATTAAAAGTTTAAAACAGTATTAAACAGAAAATTAAGTTAATGTTTACAATCATGCTAATATTAAAAGTTTAAAACAGTCCAGTCACTCATTCCCATTCTCGAATGAGTTCTCCATTCCTCTAGAAATTCAAAGCTTATTGCTCACCAAAATCCATCAAGATGTAGTCATAATAGTGAAGAGAACCTGAAAATAAATCATACTACTAAAGTAAGGGCCAATAACATTGTACATATACAAAACATGTGAGAAAGCTACACATATGCAATCTCTCAAAGGTACTTTTTCACAACAATGACCTATTTGTAGTCTCTACAACAGTTGGAGCATTACATTCTAGTTTAACCACCTGTTGTTCATTTAACTATACGATTTTAGCAAATTTTGCAATCTTTTACTGGCCTTGATTTTAGCAACAGTTGGAGCACAACAAGTTATCTTTTACTTTTGAAATGTTCTTGATATTCACTTGTTCAATACAGCAGCCCATATATAACTTGACCAACTACTTTTGAAACAACTAAGATAACTTTAATTAATACAACAACATTAATTTTAACAATAACTTATTACCATTGCACACAAATAACAACATAATAGCAAATCCAGGAGCACAAACACAAACATGCAGTTACTGTCAGAGCAAGAAACTGAGAAAGTACCTGAGGGCTGAGGCTTGAAGCAACTTGCGACTAGAAATCAAGAATGAGGGAATCTTTTGAGATATCTGTAGAGAATTTAAGGTGTGTCATACAATTAAGCTAAGTAAAAAAAATATTTTTCAATAGAAAAAGAACACAAAAACATACCAAGTTCAAGTTTCATAAGATCATCAAAATCTTCTTCAACATTTATCGGAAGAGGATCACTTCCATACCAATCTTGAAGACAAACAAGAGCTTGCACCAATTTCGGAGTCAAAGAACTCCTAAATGAATCAAAAATAGGACCCCTGGTGCTAAATCCACATTCTGATGCCACACTAGAAATTGAAATTGCCAACACATCACGAGCCATCTCGGAAAGAACTTTCCACCATGACATGATATTAAAATCATCTTCATCATTATTATTGGTCTCTAGTTCTTCACTAAGATATTTTTCCAACTCTGACTTACCACCCAAACCTGTAGTATCTTGTTTTTTTCTCTTCATTTTAATCCTATTCTCACTTTTGCTGATTTTGTGCTAATGTTAGAGCTAGATGCATCAAATGACTCACCCAATGAATGAGAAGATGTACGTCGAGATGCATTAGAGAATTTTGCTACATACTCTTCAAACATAGATTTCATGTAAGTCACCAATTCACATTTTATTTTACTCCCATTCTCCTCTCCAAACATATCCTCAAGTGTGTCGCCAACATACTCAAGTTTGTTACGAGGATCTAAGATAGAGGCAATAAAAAGAATCTTATTCATTTTTTCAGGAGCACCCCAATACTTGACAAACTTTTGTATCATCTTTTCTCCCATTCTTGCCAAAGCAGGATCATCGTCTTCCATACATTCTTTTAAATGATTGTGAAGTTCAACTATGTCTTCAAAGTGAGTATTAGAAATGACATAGAGTGACTTGAAACCTTCACAGTAAGATCAAAAAACCTTTTAAGAAATATTACCATGTTTCTCACCTTTTGCCAATCATCACTTTCAAGTACACCTGCAACACTTCCATCTTCACAAACATTTGTAGCAAGATAAGTTGACAATTCACTATCTTCAAGATCATACCTATGAAAAGCAGTCTCAAAATATTGTGCGGTATCCAACATCAAGTAGGTAGAATTCCACCTAGTCGGAACATCTAAACATAATGACTTCTCACATTCTATGTTTTTGAGTTCACAGCAATCCTTAAATTTTCTAAGCCTTGCAGAAGATAGTCTAATATACTTCACCATTTGTCTAATGCGTTGGATGATGCACCAACTTCTTTCATGCCATCTTGCACAAAAAGATTGAAAATGTGAGCCATACATCTCACATGAAGATGGTTACCACATTTCATATTAGATCACCAATTAACCAATTGTTTGTGCAATTCTTTCACCATGACATCATTTGAAGAAGCATTATCTATGGTTATAGTAAAGATTTTCTCCAATTTCCAATCAAGCAAACACCTACTAATAGAACGGGCCATTTCGTCACCTTTATGACTAGAGACAACTTGAAAGTTTAAAATTCGTTTATGCAAGACCCAAGCACTATTAATAAAGTGAACCGTCAAACACATAATTTATTCTCTGTAAAGAAGTCCATGTGTCTGTGATTAGACAAACTCTCGATGATGTTTCTTTCAAAAACTTTAAAAACTTTTGTCTCTCTTCACCAAAAGCTACATAACAATACCTAGTAAATGTTCTACGGGAAGGAACTCGGAATAAAGGTTGAGTTTTTTTCATAAACTTCTTAAAACCTTTCTTTTCAACAAAACGAAAAGGAAGCTCATCAATAATTAACATCTCAACTAAACTCCTCAGAGATACCTCTTGATCAAAAGTCCAATATGCCTCATCACACTTTTCACCATCTACTGGAAAGTTTAAATTTGTTTGAATGGACTTGGAAGTATCAACACTATTTGGATTTCTACGACAAAATCTCACATGGTTTTTCAGTCGAGTTGTTCCATTTTTTGTATCAGCTAAAAGAACTTTACCACAATATTTGCATTTTGCTTTAGCAATTCCATCTTCTACTAACTTCTCATAATGTGGCCAAGCAGTAGATCGTGGTTGCATAGCTTTCCTCTTCACTGGAACTTGATCATCTTCCGGTGTTGGTGTTGGTGTTGGTGTTGAATCGAGAGACTCATTAATAGGTGTGCTTCCACACATGGCAACACCCACATCGGTTGTTCGACTTGCGTCATCTTCCATCTAAGCAATATTTTTAAGAGAAAAATCAGTATGTGGACTTGAAATTTATAATTGAAGTAAGAACATAACGCAATATTTAGCACTGTCAAGCAGCTTAAAGACTCCAGTTTTAACCCAATGTGTTCATGTATAAGCTGATCCTTTGATCAAAAGTGATTTTCTTATATAAAACAGAAATGACTGGAAAATAATAATAATCAGATGCATTCAAATGAAAGTCTTGGGAAAAAAAAAGGTTCCCAAGTGATAAATTTACACACATACACACACTTATACCAGTTTGCAAAATGAGCTGAAATTCAAACATTCATCTCATAAACTAAAATCATAAGAAGATAACATATGATTCAGAAACATAATTGATTAACACACCATTAGCTAATTAACTTTTAAACTCCACAAAGTACTAGACTGTTTTTATCCTAATATGTATATGCTGATTCTTCCAGCCACTATACAAAACAAAAATAAATGAATCTAAGAGAAATTAGATCTAAAACTTTGAGAGTTTGGGTTATATTTTTCAATTAGATCGAAAACACAAGTTGAAGAAGAAATCGACATTAAAACATAAGAAAATGAACTTACAGCTTTTGAATCGCTGGTGGAAGATCGGAACTTGTAGTGGAGTATAGCTGGACCAGAATTTTCTTTGAGGAAGAAGATTGCTAGTGACAGCAAAATGAGAAAAAATGAGATATCAGAATTTGAGGACCAGAATCTGAGAAAAAAAACTAAAAATTAAAGAGAGAGAGACGTGGAGGTTGTGTGTTTTGAGATATCATATATGCCCTAAAAATATATGGTTGGGGCTTGGGCTGATGGGCATTGTAATACAGTGATAATATTGGGCCTTTATTAAAAATCCTGTATTCGGTATTTACCGTATTACCGAACGGTATATTTATATTTCCCGAATACCTAAATTATAAAAATCACTCCCGAATACCATACCATACCGAATACCGAAATTCTCGGTTCGGCAATTCAGTAATTTATTCCCAGCCCTCAACCTTGACGGTTCGACATTCGGAATTAAGCCTGAAGATAACCTTTTTAACTTAGTTACCCCTTTCTTCTTTTTTGGCTTTGACCCACTCTCTGAAGCTGCCCTCTGTTGTTGTTGCGCCTGTCTCCTTTGTTCCATTCTTAAGATCATATCCAGCAATTCGTGTTCCTATCCGGATGCATTAACACCAAAGGCTTTGCAAGCCTTAACCGTGACCGATTTTGTCCATTTAGAAGTAGAAATAATTGATGGGGTTTGGACTATCTGTTGGTTATGAACATTGTCCTCATACGAAGGAAGTGGGAGGAAGTCGTTACATGCAATAGAAGAATTATCAGAATCGGCAGAGTCAGCTGTAATTGCAGGATTCATAATTTGCGATAGGATTCCAAGTGAACCAATATGCTGAAATTCATGAATTCCGTAGGGTTCCAACTGTTGAAACTTTTCTCCATCTTTTCCTTCATCATCAGCTTCACAAATGTTTGGATAAGCATCGTCCTCTCTTTCTGAAACCATGCGCCTAAGTTCCAGAGCCTGATAGAAAGAGGATCTAGAAAATCAGGAGTGGGCGACATTCTAGTGTTAAAAGTACATGGGTCTTAGGCACTTTGCTTCCAGATCTTTCTCCTTTGAAATGGGCCTTTATTGAAAGAGGCCTTGCTTGCTGATTTTAATTTCGCAGGCCCAACTTTAGAACAAGACCCAACCTCAAATGTATTAACAATGAGTAAGTGTTGGGCTCAATTTGATCTTACGTGGCCAATTTGAATTAAAGTGAGAGACCACGTGTTGAACCATTGGTCTGCCTACAGTTCTGTCCTTTTCTTTTCTCGAATTCTCGGCATCGTCTTCTACGACCAAATTCTTTCCGATGTGATCACATTCATCTCCAACAACCCAAATTTTTGAGTGCGCATCTAGAATCACCCATATTTCATAACTCAGATCAGCCACTTTTAGTTTCAGTTTACAGGGAAGATCTCTAGAGGTTTCTTTGATGCAAATTCTTGCCCATTGCAAATTGGATCTTTTCTTCGTGTCCTCGTCGATGTCTACAAAACCTCCACATAAATCTCCGATTGTTTGGAATGAATTGTTAGACCAGGCATGAAGTGGAATACCGAAAGCTTTGATCCAAAACTCAGTAGGTGTGTTAGTCTTTGAAATCAGATCGACGACCGGCGACCACCATTCCAGGGTAAGTCTTCAGCCATTCCAGAACCAGTCACCGACCTTAACTCTGGATGCTTCTTGTCGAGAAGGCATTTCGAAGAGAAAAAGGTTATGCGAAATCGGAGAAACCTTCAACCCTGATGTCATCTTCCACCTATTATAGAACCACTTTTGAATCGTATTATGATCTGGGGAGGTGTTGAAGGTGTCGTTAAATCTTTCGATAAGGCATTTGTCAAGGTAACTGGGGTTGTTAGAGGGTGCTACTGATATGGACTGATTAGCATTGTTTCTCTCCAGAGAAGGCCATTTCTCCATCTTTGAGACATCATAGTAAGACCTTGCTTGAGAGTTGGGGCTCCATCTCTCCGATTGAATAGGGGGTCTCCACAGAAATCTCAGAATTTTGTTGGCGATTTCTTCCCATCCACCGTTATCAATAATCTCTGGAATGATAACAGAGGACTTCATGTCACCCAACCAGGCTTCTATACGAACAAATCTGCCATAACTGTTAACAGAGGACTTCATGTCACCCAACCAGGCTTCTATACGAACAAATCTGCCATAACTGTTAAAATCCTGATATACCCTGTAAATATAAGCTTCAATCTTCCTTCCCCACAGCCGGCAAAGGTTACCTTTGCCCTTTGAAGCCTCTTTCATAGCACCACATACCCATCTTAAGTTGTTCTCGTCAATCTGTATCTTCCCGATGAACCTCCTGCTGCATTCGTAGAGCATGAACCATCTGACTCGATCTTCGCTAATGTCTATCAGTTCGAAAGACTTTTCCCAGCAACAAAAAGGATCATCCCCTCCATCGAAGAAGGAAGAAGAAAGAGAAAGATATGGGAGAGAGAAAAGCTTTGATGGTAGAAAGAAAAGGGAGAGAGAGGAGATTTTCCGGAGGAGAGAGAATGAAGGAAGAAGAAAAGAGATGGGAGAGAGAAAAGCTTTGGGTGTAGAAAGGGGAGTTTCCGGTGACCAGAAGGATCACCGGAGTGCAAAAAACCGTCCAGGAAACCCTTTAGGTCATATCTTCGATAATAGTGCATGGGAGCCTAGATATTATAAGAACCAATAAGAAAAAAATGGAGAAAAGTTTATTGGGAAATTCCAACTATTTAGAAAAATAATGTCTCAAGAGTAACTTTTGAGAGAGGAAAAGCCAGGGTGCTGGTTTTGCCGTTTTGGGGAAGGAAAAAATGTGAAGGGTGTTCTTCCTTCAACTTTTGCTTTGTGGGATTTCACCATTGTTGTTAACTTTTGAGTTTTTCCTTTAAGCACATGTGAAATTTCTTGCACACTTATACTTGCTCGTCCTCGAGCAAAAGAAATTGTAATAAATATAGTGGCCATACATTTTAAGATCATGAGAACTTTTGGTAATGACGAATCAACTAAGATGAACCATGAGGTTAACGACGTTTAACCGAATTCATGTTCACTTATTGAGAACTGAAATATTAAAATTTTCTAATCCCAAATGTGTGTCAAAGTCGGAACCAATTTCACGAGGAAAGTGAGGACAACAACAGTACAAATGATGAGTAGTGAACCAGCTAGCCCAACTTGAGGTTTACATAGAGGACTATGTAAGATTTAAGTGGGGGGAGGTATCACCTTTTTGTGCTTAGTTCCAGTTTAGATATTTAGGAAAAATATTATCGGATGATTGTGTTTTTATGTTTGGTTGGTTTTTGTGCAATAACATGGGTGTGCTAGGTAAGTAGTAAGAAAACAAAATTTTGTACGAGCTCTTTAGCAAGAGCTCATCTAGGAGCAGTTACTACTTCTAGTAGGCTTAAATATTATTATTAGGATGCATAATATATGTTAATATTAATATAATGATGCATAGTATTTATAATCACCTAAATGTGCATGGATTATAAAATAAAATTCTCTATGATTAATGGAAATAGTTCTTGTACAAAAGTTAAAGAATTTGACAACTCGTCAAAGAAAAAAGTGTTTCCTTTTTACGTATTTATGTTATAGAAAGAATATAAGTTGTCTTATTCATAAGGTAATTTATTTCATGTACTTCTATGAATTTCTAGTTCGGTTCTTTACCGTAGTGGTAATATTTTGAACCAAACACTTTTTAGGACTTTTAATTATTTTCTCTATTTTGGTAAATAAGTTCGCTAAGTTTGGTTTGATTTGAAAGAATGAGGCTTAGGAAATCGTTGAGGTTGTTGGTCCTTTGAGAACGTTGTCATAAGAATTGGAAAAACAAAGGTTGCCTTTGAAAATCTGAAAAAAATAAATGGAAGTAGAGCAACAAAGAAAATGTCAATATTTGCATAAAAATAAACAAAAAAGAAGAGAAAATTGCGGAAAGTTGAAAAAAAGGTTGATATTGTGCTTAAGTGATAAAATAAAGTGTGGTGCCTATAGGGGACTTGAGTCACTCTTATCCATATGTAGGAATCCTACCTACATTACAACCTTGAAAAAGTCTTATATGATCTCAATTCAAAAACTCCTAAATTAGTGGAGACACACCTGATAGTCAAGCTTATGGCCATTTCGGATAACATAGGATACTTCTTTTCGGTAACATGGATAAAATAGCATATGTCCGTCGTTTTCTATCCATGATTGTTATTCGCCATAATGTTTTTCTCCACGGTGACCTTGAGGAAGAATTATATGAAGCAACAACTTAGTTTTGTTGCTCAGGGGAGTCTATTAGACTTGTATGTTGATTGCACAGGTCACTCTATGGTCTGAAACAATTTCCTCAAGTCTGGTTTGGGAAGTTCAGCATAGTAATTCAGGAGTTTGTCATGACTGATAGTGGATCATTCTATGTTTTATCGGCATTCTGCTCCAAATATGTGTATTTATTTGGTTGTTTATGTTGACCATATCGTTATCAATGATCAGGATGGTATCACTAATTTTAAGCAACATCTTTTTCAGCATTTCCAAACTAAAGACCTCGGCAAACTGAAATATTATCTAGGTATTGAGGTTGCTCAGCCCAGATCAGGTATTGTTATTTCGCAACGTAAGTATGCCTTAGACATAGTGACACTCATATAGATCCAAATGTTAAACAACTTCCAAGATAGGGGGAGCCACTTAGTGATCCTGGAAGATATAGGCGGTTGGTTGGTAAGTTGAATTATCTCACAGTGACTAGACTTGACATTTCTTTTCTTGTGAGTATTGTAAATTAGTTTATGAATTCCCCCTGTGATAGTCATTGGGATGCAGTTGTTTGCATTGTCCGATATATAAAGTTAGCTCCAAGTAAAGGACTACTCTTCGAAGATCATTGGATATACAGACGCTAATTGGGCAGAATCGCCCTCTAATAAACATTCTACATTCGGATATTCAATTTTGTAAGAGGTAATTTGGTGTCCTAGAACAGTAAAAAGTAGAGTGGTTGTTCGATCTAGTACAACAACAACAACATACCCAGTGAAATCTCACAACGTGGGTCTGGGAAGGGTAGAGTGTACACAGACCTTACCCCTACCAAGGTACGAAGGCTATTTTCGAAAGACCATCAGCTCAAGTGAAGCGTAGACAGAGGTCAGATAAGGACAATAAATTCAAAGCAATTCAAAGTAGTATGGAAATGAAAATAACAAAAGTGATAAAGCCCTGATAAAACAGTTTGAAAAAAGGGGCAATAGCTACCACATATAAAATAGGATAATCGAAGTACAAGAAATACTAGATAGTAGCAGAAATCAAAGCACAAGAAATTATAGAGCAATACTGTGACTACTAATATGAAAGGATAAGCGAGACTACCTACTAGCCTTCTACCCTAATATGAGTCCTCCGTAACCTCCTATCTAAGGTCATGTCCTCGGTGGTTGCTCGATCTAGTACATAAGCAGAATTTCAAGCTATGGCTAGCAACTTATGAACTAGTTTGGATTAAACAATTGCTCAGTGAACTAAAATTATGAAACTTGTGTGTGATAACCAAACAACCCTTCATATCGCATCATATCGGTATTTCATGAGAGAACTAAGCACATTGAGATTGGTTGTCACTTTGTAGGAGAAAATATAGTCTCCGGAGATACTGTTACTAAACTTGTGAAGTTGAGTGATCAGTTTGCAAATATTTTCACAAAGTCCTTCATTAATCCTCGTATTAGTTACCAGCTTGAAGGGGAGCATTAGAATAGAATATGAATAGGATTTATATATAGTATCATACGTGGAAAATGATTGTAATGTAGTGTCTATAAATAACGCTCAATGTAATCATGTAGATACACAATCCATCAAGTGGATCTAAAGCATGGCAAGAAACATCAATAAACACATCCACGATGAAAGGCAAGATAAAGGCATATTTTGCTGAAATCTCTCCACCATCATTAGGATATTGTCCTTTCCATAAATCTCATGTTGAAAGAATCGATGAATACAAGTATAAAGGTGCTCATGCGCAAAGCATGAGCTTAGAAGGCCCGGGGTGGCCATGCTCCCCAACTATTTTTTTAATATAACTCTTTATAAACAAACCTCTAATATCTAGTCACTACTTCCAACTAAAAAAATATATAACTCTTTTATAAACAAACCCTCCCCTCTCTGGCTCTCTCTATCAAGTATCACCAAAATTATAGAGGAATTATAATATGTCTCGATCAAGTAAGGGAAAGAGAAGAGTTAGGGGAAGGACTAATCACTGATTTGCTTCTTCCCTTAGCTAAAAGTATATTCAACTTGTTTGGTAGAAATTGAGAGAGAATAGCTTCTTTTCATCCAATATGAGAAGGAATTCAGGAAATTTACTATCTAGGGGTATCCTAAAACTTCAGTCGACTTTTATTATTTTTTGTTTGTGAGGCCATAAGTGAAAGTATATTTATGTCCTAGAGACGATCTGTATTAGGACAAATATACTTATACACATTCTTATATTAGAATTGGATTTCAACCTCCATGACTCAATTATTAATGATTTCAAGTCTTTGAAAGAACGAAGGGCAGCACTTTAATTCTAGGTACGCCTTTCCTTTTATATATTATATTTTTGTTGTATTGATGTTGGTGCAGTTGCACCACCAAAATGTTTAATTTTTTTTATACAAAATGACGTCGTTTTATATAATTGTTCTAATACAACTAGTCTGCTTGTTTGCTACATTGGTCTCTTGATAAGATTCGTAATTTCATTTTTTTTGCTTCGTACATTGCCTCGCAATTTTTTTTTACTTCGTATGTTTGCACCTTTGTTACCTGGATCCGCCGCTGATACCGCCCTCCTTAATATTTTGGGCAAGATCCGCTACTGCATGCGGGTACTACAAAGGCTAGCAGAAGCAATCATAATAAATGCATTTCACCTGAGAGTCTGTAAGAATGCAAGCTACGGCGAGAAGTCGTTTCTTCCCTTACCGCTAGCTTTCGCCCAGTGTTCTCTCATTCTTAACATTCACTATCCCCATAATTCATCCTTGTATGTCGGGGTTAAAACAACAAAGGATAGCAGAAGCAATCATAAGTAAATGCACTTCACCTGAGAGTCGGTAAGAATGCAAGCTACGGCGGGAAGTCGTTTCTGCCCTAACCACTACCTTTCGCTCAATGTTCCCTCATTCTTAACATTCACTATCCCCGTAATTCACCCTTGTACGCCGGGGTTAAAAGTTTTATCTCACTTGGCCAAGCTAGAGGGATTTACTTAAACATACTGTTTTTTCTCTCTATTTTCTGATGAGATAAATACAAACATACTGCTCTTAACCATAGCATACATTGAAATTGATAAAATAAAAAATAGAAGACATGCAAGGGATATACACACTTACACATTGAAGAAACAATCTTCGATGTGATTTGCAACACTTCAACTCTAGTCGTCTTGCTAGCTAATAAAATGCACATCACATTGAAGAAACAAACTTCGATGTGATTTGCAACCCTTCAACTCTAGTCGTCTTGCTAGCTAACAAAATGCACATCAATCTAGAGCACATAAGCTGCAAAAGTAAAGAGTCGAAACATAAAGGCCCAGCAATCTCAACCAGACAGCAGAAACAAAATAATTAACCGGACTGAAGATACAGCTTACTAGGTAGTCCTGGGGCATTAAAGAAAATAAACAAAGAAGAAATGCCAAATACCTATTCGGACAGATCAGTATCAGATACACAGTAGACCACTTTGTGAGCTGCAATAATCCTTACATCCGCAACCTTGTAGGACAGATATCTTAATACTGGACAGAGAAATACACTTCAAATGGTAGAAGTGTCCAAAATATCAGTTGCAGACGTCTCAGATAGACCTGATTTCAACCACTGAAGCTGGTTTAAGCCATGAGACCAATATGAAGACCTCATTTCCAGCAAGCTAGATAAATGTTCCCAGTGTTATCTTTCTAAATAATACTTATGTTCTTTTCTTTTTCTTCTTTCTTAAAGCATTTAGCTTTTCCTTAATGACTGCCAGTCTTTCACATAACGCTTGGGTATTTGAATATTCACCTGCCAGTCCTCTCTCTTGCAGATCATTTAGAAGACTTTCACCCTTTGCAGGATCATTCCCGGAACAAAATGCATTGAGAAGAACCATGAAGGTTGTAATATTGGGGCACATACCCCTCTCTTTCAGCTCCTCATAGAGATCAAATGCATCATCAATATAACCACCAGCACAAAGGCCTGTTACGAGGACATTGTAAACAATAACATCTGGCTTTGCACCATGAAACTCCATCATAGCTTTCAATTTTAAGGCCTCGCAGGGCTTAGAATTTTTGCAAAATCCATGCATAACAGTTGTGAATGTGGCAACAGTTGGAAGTATATGCACCCGAAGCATACATTCAAGTACAAGCATTGCTTCCTCCATCTTCCCACGACGCACAAGCCCCCTTATAATTGCACCCTCAGCTATAGTACGGGAGCTAACACCTAACAACTCCATTTCATCTTTTAGTTTGAATGCTCCTTTTACATCTCCAACTTTACACATACTAGTGATTAAATTGCAGTATTGTCTGTCAATTGGGACAAAACCCTCTTCGATCATTTTATGCAAGAGACGATGTGAATTTTCGAAGTCCAATGTTCTTTTAAGTCCCTTAAATATCGAATTGTAAGTGTCTCCATCAGGAGAAACACCTAAGGTAGTCATTAAAGTAAGAAGATCAAGGGCCTTCTTCATCTCACCCCTTTCACAATATTTACTGACAATCATGTTGAATGTGAATTTATCTGCCACTATTCCCCCCAAGATCATCTTTATCATAAATTTAACCCCAATATCCAACAGACCCGACTCACAGAGTCCAAGAGTCACATAATGGCAAGTTAGTTTATCTGGAGCGAGATCTTTTTCTCTAAGTGACCGATATAGCTTAGAGCACTCAGATATATTTTTCTGTCTCGAGTAGCTTCGTAGTAGAATATTATATGTAGTCAAGGAAGGCGTTTGACTTCTCTGTCCCATTGTAGAAAAGATACCAGTCACATTATCCATTTGTCCATGTTTTGAGTAACCATCCATCACCACATTCAGTGCAACGGTATCTGGGCTAAGACCTTTCCTTGTCATCTCATCAAAGAAGTAACTGGCAACCTTAGGCAAGCCACTCTTGAAAAGTCCATCAATAATGCATGTATACATGACCCGGTTTGAAGAGGGGTCTCCTATACTCAATGCTCTTTCCAACAGAAGAATCGCAGCAACCAACTTATCCTTCCCACACAAGCCAGCTAGGAGATTGGTGTAAGTATGACTATCAGGGAGCACATTATTCTGAACCATCTCGTCAATAAGGATTAATGCCAAGTGGAAGTGGCCTAACTTACAGATCTCAGCCAGCATTGAGTTGTAGACAACAACATCTGCTGCACAGCAACTTCCACGGAGTCTATCAAATAATCCAAGCGCCTCTGTAAGGTTTCCTCCTCTGCATATTCCCTTTAGTAAGCTTGCGTAGGTGTTAAAGCTAGGCTGTCTACCCAAGTTAATCATTTCATCAAACCAGGATAATGCTTTCAACCCTTCACCTACATTTCCATAGCAATCAATAACAGAAGTAAAAGCAACAGAATTGGGAGCAAGACCAATCTTATGCATGTGACGCATGAAATCCTCTGCCTCCCTTACTCTTCCACCTGTACAAAGAGAAGATATCAGTGAGCTGCATATGAAAGTGTCAGGATTATGGCCTGTTTTGTGCATCATTGCATAGACTCTCATTGCTTTTAGGATATATTGCTTCTTGCACAAGTTGTAGATCAAAGTAGAGTATACTACATCATTTGGAAAAACTCCAAGTTTGTACATCCTACATAATATTTCCATTGCTGTATTCAACATTCCAGCTTTACAAAATCCATTTAGAAGTACCGAGTATGCAATAACATCAAGACATATACCACTCTCAAACATATCCTCAAGTAACGGTACAACTTCTCCAAGCGACCCCGTTTTGCACATCCCTTCTAATAACATTGTATATGCAGTCTGATTGAGAGACAGTCCGTTTAGCTTCATCTTCTTGACGATATTTTGTGCAGAATCCAATATCCCATGCTTGCAGAAACCATTCAAGAGAGCCCCATAACTAATTTCATTGGGCCGTAGACCTCTTGTTTCCATTTCATTCAGCATTTCTTGAGCCTCTTTAAGATTGCCTGCTCGACATTGCCCATCAATCAAAGCATTGAATGTGATACAATTTGGTGAAAGATTGAGCTTCAACATCTCATGAAAAATCTTCATTGCAACGTCAATCTTCCCCTCCTTCACAAACCCATTAATAAGAGTATTATAGGTAATATGATTTGGAACAATCGATCTCTTCCTCATCTTTCTCAATACTAAATAGCCTTTAGCACTCCTATTCTTCCTGCACAAGTCATCTATAAACATGTTGTATGTACAAACATCGGCTTCAAGACCCCTAGAGTTCATGCAATCAATTAATTCTAAAGCTGCTTTATACTTCCCCTTTTTGCAATACCAATTAAGTAAAGTATTATAAGTAACCGCATCAGGGTTATATCCGCTCTCTACCATCTTCGCAAGCAAATAATTTGCACTCTCGACCTTTCCTTTGGCACAAAGAACTTGTAAAAGTATATTGAATGTACCAACATTTGGGCAAATACGTTTAGCAAGCATTTCTTTGAAAAACAACCAAACGGCCTCAGCATTTCGCTCCTTCCCCATTGCTGCTAGGAGCATATTGCAAGTATAAACCGACGGTTTAAATGCTCGAGAACTCATCAACTCAAATACCTGAAGGGCATCTTTAAGTGTACCTTTTCTAACATAAACCCTAATTAAGAGGTCAAATACAGAAGGGTTTGAACTGCAAAGGCGATATGTATCCATAAGAGCACCAAAAAGAGAACTTGGCCCAATACCCATATCAGATAAATGCCCCAATAGTGACTTAACATAGTCATGCATTCTAGCTCTAACGAGTATGTGGGTCGTGATACCATACATATGAATAATATGAGTGAACTCCAAACCAGGTTGCTTAATAAACCAGTTCAAGAATTTCAAAGCTAACTTGCCATGAACGGGCCTAAGTGAAGCCATTTTATACCCCATATGATTAAGTGAGTCCCAGCGGTCTAGAGTCAGAATATTGTAGATGCTCTTCTCCATTTCTCCACCTGTTCACACATATAAGAAAAATTAAAAACACATACATGAAATATAGGGTGTGTTCAATATGGTGGAAAACATTTTGCAAAAATTGTTTCCCAGATTTTCCCATATTCCGTTGGTCAAAATATTATCTAGGAAAACAAGTTCCTCAAAAATGAGGAAAATGACTTCCCCGGTGGAAGTAGGGGTAGGGATTACAAGTGGCACTCCATATTGATTGTGTCTTCCCCATCCCCCAACACACTTCATCTTCACCTCCACCTCCACACCCAAAGCCCTCCATCTGCACTACCCCACACCCCTACCAAACCCCAAACCCCAAACCCATATTTATCTAGATTATATACAAATGCTTTTTAAATAATATATTTCACTTACATACTAAACACAACAAAATTAAGTAAGTAAACCCACTTATTGTCGTGGAAAACATTTTCTTTCATACCAAACACACCCATAGACCTTGATGACTAAGTGAAAATTTATATTTATATAAAAGAAAAAAGGAAAGTAAAAGAGAGAGTGTGTGTACTTGCTGCCTTGGTGCTCACAGGATGTGTGTTAGCTTTTGGGGGGTTGTTGGAGAGCCCCATTAGAGAGAAAGCTCTGGCTTTTCCGGCACTAAACTGTGGACGCATAGCAGCGATAGTTAATTTATTCTGTATTTTTGTGTGTTCGGTTTGGTTACATCCTTTGGAAGCCTAATGGAAAATAGTAAACGTCACTGATTAATTTGGATTTGGGAGTATTTGTTTCGACAGAACACAGTTTAATGCTCCGCGCGATCCACAATTCTCATTATTAGTCTGTTTACAACAACAACATAAGCAGTGTACACACCGTGACTAGGGCTGTTAGCGGTTCGGATACACCCGGTAATTACCCGAGAACCGGACCGGTAAACCCGGACCGATACTCGGACCGAAACCTTAACGGTCCGGATACGAGTACCAAAAAAATACCCGGACCGGTAGCCCGGTAAAATACCCGGTAACTCCACAAAGTACTAGACTGTTTTTATCCTAATATGTATATGCTGAGTCTTCCAGCCACTATACAAAACAAAAATAAATGAATCTGAGAGAAATTAGATCGAAAACTTTGGGAGTTTGGGTTATATTTTTCAATTAGATCGAAAACACAAGTTGAAGAAGAAATCGACATTAAAACATAAGAAAATGAACTTACAGCTTTTGAATCGCTGGTGGAAGATCGGAACTTGTAGTGGAGTATCGCTGGACCAGAATTTTCTTTGAGGAAGAAGATTGCTAGTGACAGCAAAATGAGATATCAGAATTTGAGGACCAGAATCTGAGAAAAAAAACTAAAAATTAAAGAGAGAGAGACGTGGAGGTTGTGTGTTTTGAGATATCATACATGCCCTAAAAGTATATGGTTGGGGCTTGGGCTAATGGGCATTGTAATACACTAATACAGTGATAATATTGGGCATTTATTAAAAATCCGGTATTCGGTATTTACCGTATTACCGAACGGTATATTAATATTTCCCGAATACCTAAATTATAAAAATCACTCCCGAATACCATATCATACCGAATACCGAAATTCTCGATTCGGTAATTCACTAATTTATGCCCACTTTCAACTCGAGCGGTTCGACATTGAATTAAGCTCAAGATAACCTTTTTAACTTAGTTACCCCTTTCTTCTTTTTGGCTTTGACCCACTCTCTGAAGCTTCCTCTGTTGTTGTTGCGCTGTCTCTTTGTTCCATTCTTAAGATCATATCCAGCAATTCGTGTTCCTATCCGGATGCATTAACACCAAAGGCTTTGCAAGCCTTAACCGTGACCGATTTTGTCCATTTAGAAGTAGAAATAATTGATGGGGTTTGGACTATCTGTTGGTTATGAACATTGTCCTCATACGAAGGAAGTGGGAGGAAGTCGTTACATGCAATAGAAGAATTATCGAATCGGCAGAGTCACCGTAATTGCAGGATTCATAATTTGCGATAGGATTCCAAGTGAACCAATATCTTGAAATTCATGAATTCGTAGGTTCCAATTTGAAACATTTCTCCATCTTTTCCTTCATCATCGCCTTCACAAATGTTTGGATAAGCATCGCCCTCTCTTTCTCAAATCACGCGCTAAGTTCCAGAGCCCGATAGAAAGAGGATCTAGAAAATCGTGAGTGGGCGACATTCAGTGTTAAAAGTACATGGGTCTTAGGCACTTTGCTTCGAGATCTTTCTCCTTTGAAATGGGCCTTTATTGAAAGAGGCGCTTGGCCGATTTTAATTTCGCAGCCCAACTTTAGAACAAGACCCAACCTCAAATGTATTAACAATGAGTAAGTGTTGGGCTCGATTTGATCTTACGTGGCCAATTTGAATTAAAGTGAGACCACGTGTTGAACCATCGTCCGCCTACGATTCGTCCTTTCTTTTCTCGAATTCTCAGATCGCCTTCACGACCAAATTCTTTCCGATGTGATCACATTCATCTCCAACAACCCAAATTTTGAGCGCATCTAGAATCACCCATATTTCATAACTCGATCACCACTTTTAGTTTCTGACGGGGAAGATCTCTAGAGGTTTCTTTGATGCAAATTCTTACCCATTGCAAATTGGATCCTTTCTTCGTGTCCTCGTCAATGTCTTACAAAACCTCCACATAAATCTCCGATTGTTTGGAATGAATTGTAAGACAATGCATGAAGTGGAATACCGAAAGCTTTGATCCAAAACTCGAGAGTGTGTTAGTCTTTGAAATCGGATCGACGACCGTGACCACCATTCCGTGGTAAGTCTTCACCATTCCGGAACCGCCACCGACCTTAACTCGATGCTTAGTCGAGAAGGCATTTCAAGAGAAAAGGTTATGCGAAATCGGAGAAACCTTCAACCACGATGTCATCTTCCACCTATTATAGAACCACTTTTGAATCGTATTATAATGCGGGAGGTGTTGAATGTGTCGTTAAATCTTTCGATAAGGCATTTGTCAAGGTAATCGGGTTGTTAGAGGTGCTCGATATGGATCGATTAGCATTGTTTCGCCACGACCGTTCGCCCGTGGATAGTGCTTTACCCGGACACCCAAGTAGATATACATTAGAGTAACCAGCGGAATATAAACTTACAACCATAGAACAGTGTAAAATGAGAAGCAGTCTAACCAAGAAAAGTTGTCTTTCAGTATATATATATAAATCAAAGTCTGACAGTTACATCCTTTACAAACCCCATTTATAGCAGTACTACAGACCTCTAAGAGTTTATAACAACTATAACGGGACAGGGCCCCGCCATACCCCTGAATGTACAAAAACCTACAATGACAGGGAAATCATACCAAAAGATAAGCCTCCGGAGAAACGGGGATTCCCAAAGCAGAACGATGATCCTATGAGCGAGGATCAACAACCGGAGTACCTCTACCTGCGGCATGAACGCAGCCCCCCGAATGAGGTCGATAACAGTACCAAGTATGTGAAATCAGAAAATCGAAATGAAATCATAGCATTTTAAAACCAATTCACAAATACGTACGAAACCCAATTAACCGCACATAGTGCCACAGCATAAACAAGAGCAAATATTTGTAATGTAACCGGTCTTTTCTAGGCCGCTAATGATCGAAGCAAGGCCATTCGCCCATAGTATCATTATGCGAGCCTAATCCTGGACTATCGTAGTCCGCATAGGTCCCTTGGACCCGCATGAGGTACTCCTCGACGGTAGCTAACCCGCGCATCTTCGCGGACTCCCGCAATCCGCATGACCACTGGACCGCATGAGGTATTCTCGACGGCCAGAATACACCCGAGTGATTCTGGACTATCGTAGCCGCGATAGGTCTCATGGACCAAGATGAGGTATTCTCGACGGGGTAGATAACCCGCGGCTCGTAACAAGTCAGGGGGGTAAGTGATATAATCATAAGCACAACCAGCTTATCGTAATCAACATAAGCACTACAAGAACCCCCTTACCACAAAAGTCATAAGACACTAACACCCGTAGCATCATAACATGTTTACTTATCAAACCAACTTACCACACATTCAGAAATCATTACAAGGCTTTCATAATCAAGTAAGTAAACCGTTCTTTTTATTTTTCTTAAGTCGTTATAACTAACTTCCCATAAAGCTAGTATAACACTTAAGCTTTATAATAAATCAAAACATTCACATTTGTTTGGAAAACCAAAAGATCTTATTCTTTTAAAACCAAGTATTAGTTTCCTTCCGAATAATGATTCATAAATCTTTTTGAAATATTTCAAGATTCTTAATATTTAGAACTCAAGTCAAAAGACATCAGGGTGAAACCAAATTCAGTTAACACATGTACGTCTACCATACTATATATATTTTGCAAATATCATGCTCAAGAGGATAGGAAGAATCACATACCTCCTCGGCTAAATCCACCTGCCAAGTCGAATATGTCGCGCGCAGAGTATCAACCTATAATAGTCAAATACGTCTATCAACGTCTAGTCTACTTCGCAGAATATTCTAAGCATAAGGTTCCTTATTCTACGGAAAATTGGGCAGCACCTCCCTCCCCGCAATACTACACAAGTCTACTGTAAATATAGTCCAATGTAAATACAGTTCAATTCTCTTCTTTTTATCATCCTTCTAATATCTTATGCTCAATTATAAACTACTACAATATGTAATCTTCAATTACAATAGAAGGACAAAGATTATTACCTCGATAATCCCAAAATTATCCAAGATATAAGTAGATCTTGAGCAACGTTTAGCTCCTATTCTGAACGCTCCAATCCGCTCCAAGAAACCCTTAGAAGTTTCTAAACAACTTCTCCTAACTCTTCATCCAACTATGAAGATTTTCCTAGGGTTTCGTTTGCGACTAAAGGAATAAAGTAGTATTTTCGGGCTCTTAGTATAGAGACAACTTTGGAATACTACAAGTGATTTTTGGCTAAGGTATTTGGGATAGTAACAATACTTGAAGAAATTTTTCTACAAAGTGTGGGATTTGGACGAGAGCTTCTACAAGAGGGGGAAGATTTTTGTGACTTAGAAATATTTAAGTGGATGAAGAAGTCTTGCAACTTAAGGGGGTATTTATAGGACATTTGATCGGTGTATTTTATATACACTTTTTGAGTCAGTTTTAGTTAGTCTTTTGTCCAATTTTGCACATATAAGTGTCGTATTAGAATATTTTTTCTTTCTTTTGAGTCAAAGTGGTTAAAATGGTCAAATGGCGGAAAAAGAGCTAAAAAAGGGCCAAAGAGGAGATGCCAGAGCCGAAACAGAAAGTGGCGAGCGAAGGAAAAATCAAGACCCGCCGCATGGCGCCCCGCGATGTGGCGCGCGCCACTATCCGAGAGGTCGAAGATGGCACGCGCGCCTCGCAACAGCGAATATCGGCGCGCGCCACAACACCCGGCGATCGCACTTCCGCCGCAGCCGCTCGCAGGGCCGCGGCGCCGACGCGGAAAAATTAGGTCTTTTGACGAAAAACTGGGCCAGGCCTGAAGGAAAAGAGGGAGGCGGTTTGCAGCCTATAAAAGGGGAACCCTAGGCAGTTTTTGAGGTTCCTTCGCCGCACAACACAAGACTTTGGCTTGAGATTGGATATCATTAGTTTAGTAATTTTTTTCCTTTCCTTTACTTTATTTCGCTTTTATGATGAACTTTGAATTAGTTCTTGTCATATTTATGGCTAGGAACTAATTCTCTTATAGGGCTTTCCATGTTGAATTGCTAGAAACTTATGTTATAAATTAATGCATGCTTATGGTTATTTTTCTTATTGTGAGATCTATCCAATAATTGAGTTGAATTCTTGGTAATTAATTGACAACTAATTATCACTATATGATTTCTAATCGATTACGAGAAGGGATTGTGAATATCTTTGTAAGTTGGGTAGACATTCTTGGATTGGGGATGAAAATACCTCAATTATTTATGTAAGCGTTGATGAGAGGCTTAACAACCCTAATTTTGCGCATTGCGCGACGGCCAACTAGGTTTTGTTCTTAATCCTCCTATAAAGTTATCTTTATCACCGAGGTAGGTAAGGTGCGACATCGGGTTGAGTGTTTATATAACCCTAGCGGAGTATAAAACGATTTCAGAAACCCGCTTTCTCTAAAGAAGAATACCATAAGTTAATGCATTAGTAAGTAGCATAAGCGGATAGTAAGGATACATGGAAGCCCTATTCTCATCATCACTGAAGTAAATCTTTATAGTTAAAATAGCTTTTATAATTCTTAGTTATAAACAACAAATCAATCATAAATTCACCAAATAGATACTAGAAAATAGATAGTTGGTAATTGAACCCTAATCCTTGTGGACGATATTCGGTCTTACTAAGACTATATTACTTGTCACGATAACGTGCACTTGCGTTTAAAGTGTGTGCATCTTACCGCGCATCAAGTTTTTGGCGCCGTTGCCGGGGATTAGGCATTAGTTCAATATCAAATTTTATCTATTTTTAATTTCTAATTTGGTTTTTATTTTAATTTTTAATTTTTACGTTTTTATTTTTATTTTCGAAAAGTTCGAGTCAGTGATTCTTTGTTGGTTTTGATTTATCTCGTATTTGTTAGATATGGATTTCTACCACAATATGACAGAGAACCAACCATAGAGGAAGAGAGGAGGAGTTAAGAGAAACTATACTCGCCTCACGAGATACCAAAATCAGTTCATAGATGAAACAAGAATGGCCATGCAGAAGTTGGAAACGCAAATAGCAGAGCTCGCAATCATATTCAACAGCAAAACATATGAAGAGCAATCTGCACCTGGGGTAGGCAATGAGGAAACACAATGCCAGGCAATTGACCTGAAGGATGCCGAATCAGGGGAGATAGAGAGTTTGCAACATGGCCGCATGCGATGAGCGAGGGCGCGCCAAGATTCTGAGACAATGCAGGAGACAGTGCAGAAGGTTCTGGCATCCGAGGCGAGAAAGTGAGCGTCGCGCGCCTAAGACTGGCCGCGCGCCGTAACCTAAAACCGAGAAATCAGAACCAGCTGTGGCAACCGCACCTCAGGTGATGATACCATATCCTCAGAAATTAAAAACATGCACTCTTGACAAGAAATTCTCCAGATTCGTGGAGGTCCTCAAACAATTGCTGCTCAATATCCCGTTTGCTGAAGCATTAGAACAAATGCCGAGCTACGTTAAGTTCATGAAGGATGTGCTTAGCAAAAAGATGAGGATAGAGGATTACGAAACAGTGATGTTGACTGAGGAGTGTAGTGCCATCTTACAGAGACAACTGCCTCAAAAGTTACAAGACCCTGGGAGCTTTACCATCCCATGCACTATTGGGAAGTTTGAATGTCAGAAGGCACTGTGCGACTTAGGAGCAGACATAAATCTGATGCCCTATCTAGTTTTCTGCAAACTAGAAATGGGAGAAATCAGACCTACAAACATCACCTTGCAGTTAGCTGACCGCTCAATTGTCCATCCGAGAGGAGTCATCGAAGATGTTTTAGTGAAGGTGGACAAGTTCATCTTCCCCGCCGACTTCGTTATCTTAGACATACAAGATAACGATGGAATCCCCATCATACTTGGCAGACCTTTCTTAGCCACAGGACAGGCGCGCATTGATGTGCACAAAAGGGAGTTGAAGCTTTGAGTAGACGAAGAAGAGGTGATTTTCAATGTTTTTCGAGCAGCAACTTTTCCAGAGGCCAAGGATAATCGCCACCATCGATCTTAGCGAAGAAGCGTCACCCAAAGAGTTCGGATATGATGATACGCTTGAAGAAATCACCACACGTGGGATGATGATAGTAGAAACGATCCAGATCGATGAGTATGCAAATTGGATGAATGCTTATGAAAAATGGGATACAAGGAAGTATGAGGAGCTTGACAGTACCGAAAGATCATTACCATCCACAGAGAAGGCTCGAGTTAGAGTTAAAACCCTACCCAATCATCTACAATACCAATACCTAGTGAAGAAAAACCTTACCGGTGATCATTTCACGCCACCTATCCACCAAGAGATTGACAAACCGCTAAGAGTACTAAAGAATCACTGGCGGGCCATTGGATGGACATTAGCGGACATAAAGGGATAAGTCCATCGACGAATGCATAAGATCCGCTAGATGAGGAAGCGGACCATCCATGAAGCCCAGCGACTAAACCCAAACATGAAAGAGGTAGTGAAAGGAAATCCTAAAATGGCTCGACGCAGAGTAATCTACCCCATATCCGACAAAGACACGGTAAGCCAGTACAAGTGGTGCCAAAAAGGTGGAATAACGGTGGTGACCAACGAAAGAAACGAACTCACTCCGCCGAGAACGGCCACCGGATGGAGAATTTGCATTGACTATCGCAGTTGAATAAAGCAACTAGAAAGGACCATTTCCCGCCATTCCTTGATCAAATGTTGGGCAGACTGCAGGCATAACTACATCGCTTTTGGATGGATACTGGGGTATCACCAGATTGCAATAGCCCCGTAAGATCGTGAAAAGACAACATTCACATGTCCTTTTGGTACATTTGCATTCGAAGGATGCCATTCGACTCGCAATGCACCGCAACTTTTCAGAGGTGTATGATGGCAATTTTTCAGATATGGTAGAGAGAACTATAGAAATCTTTATGGATGATTTTGGTCTTTGAGCATCATTCGATGAGTGTTTAAGGCATTTAGAAGTTGCAGCGTTCTGGCGAAGAATCTAACCTTGTGCTAAATTGGGAGAAGTGTCACCACGGTAATGTATGAATCGTCTTGGGACACAAAATATCAAACCAAGGTATTGAGGTGGACAAAGCAAAGATTTCGTGATCGAAAATCTCCCACCTCCAGTATCAACAAAAGGAGTCAGAAGTTTTCTTGGACATGCAGGTTTTTATAGAAGATTTATCAAGGATTTTTCAAAGGTCTCAAAGCCTCTTTCCACATTGCTAATGACGGGGGTTGCCTTCGACTTCAATAAAGAATGCTTATCCGCATTTCAAACGCCGCGAGAAGCTCGTTTCAAAGACCCATAGTCATCGCACCAAACCGGAGCTCTCATTCGAACTTACGTATGATGCAGCGACTACGCGATTGGAGCGGTGCTTGACAGAGAATCGACAAGGTATTTAGATCCATTTACTATGCTAGTAAGACTCTAAACGACGCACAGTTAAATTATGCAACTACTGAAAAAGAACTACTAGCTATAGTATATGCGTTTGAGAAATTCAGGCCATACTTGATTGGGAATAAAGTGATAGTATACGGACCACTCGCTTATAAAGTACTTGATGACAAAGAAGGACGCGAAGCCTCGCCATTCGATGGGTCCTACTTCTACAAGAATTTGGCGTAGATTCGTGATAAGAAAGGAACAGAGAATTCAGTTGCGGACCACTTGTCAAGACCGGAAAACACAGAGAGCCGTAACACCGCGATGCAAATAAATGATCACTTTCGGCATTTAACAACCGCTCCGAGTAAGTATGAATTCTAAATTACCTCGTACGCTGATTTTTTCAACTTTCGCGGCTAAAGTATTACCCTGTGCTTGTCAAGACAAGTGAAGAGGTTTTATTCGAAGTAAAGCATTACTATTGGGAGGAACCGTTGTTATACAAACATCGCTTGACCAAGTCATCAGCGATGTATACCGTATAAGAGATGCACGAGTTCTCACCCATTGCCACACCTTATCATGGTGGACACTTGGGGCATCAAGAACGCGGCAAAGGTATTGCAATGCGGATTCTATCGCCAACACTCTTAAGGATGCTCATACCTTTGTGCAGATGTGATAATTGTCGAGAACAGGAACATCTCAAGACGAAACGAAATGCCTTCGCAAGGATATTGGAAGTAGAACTATTCGATGTGTGGGAATCGATTTCATGGGCCATTCCCGCCATCCTTTGGAAATCAATACATCCTTACGCGATCGACTATGTGTCCAAATGGGTAAGCGGTGGCCACCAAAGAAAACGACAAGAAGACTGCTCAAAAATTCCTCCAAAAGAATATTTTCACAAGGTTCGACACCCCAAGAGCTCTCATCAGTGACGAAGGGAGCCATTTTTGCAATAGACAGCTAAATTCATTGCTTTCCCGATATGGAGTTTACCACCGCACTACAACTGCTTACTACCCTCAAGCTAATGGGCAAGCGAAGTGTCAACAGAGTAAAGAGCATATTAGAAAAGACGGTGAACGGCTCGAGGAAAGATCGTCCATCAAATGGATGACGACGTTGGCATCTGACAAAGATTCAAAACACCATTGGTATGTCACCTTATAAATTAGTCTTTGGTAAATCATGTCATTTGCGAAGAGAGTTGGAACACAGAGCATACCGGCAATGAGGAAGTTAAACATGGATACCACGCGGCAGACGGAGGAGACTACTACACAAGCGAATTAGATGAATTCGACACAACGTATGAGAATGCAAAGATCTACAAGAACGAACGAAAGCATGGCACGATAAGAATTTGATACCAAAAGACTTTCAAGATGACAACAAGTCGTTATTCAACTCAAGGTTGAGATTGTTTCGAGCAAGTTAAAATCACGTTGACAGACCATATACGGTGGTAGAGTATTCCCATATGGAGCGATTAAAATAAAAGGGAGAGAGAGATGCCTTGAAGGTAAGCTGACAGAGGTTAAACCCTACCGATCAATGAAATGGAATACATGAACTTGGTAACTTCTCATACCTTAAAATGATAAGAACTTGCGTCCGCTAAAAGACGTTAAAGACAACTTGTTGGGAGGCAACCCAATGTTTTTAATTATGTTATTTCAATTTCTTTTTTATTTTATTTTATTTTTGATCAGTCTCACGGTCTTGGGTTCTTGTGTCTATGTTATATCGACAGTGGCCGAGGATGTGGAAGGCGAAAAATGAAGAAGGCGAGATACCTGAAAAATCGCCATAATACGCGCCGCTACCATTAGCAGCGCGCCAATAAACCGTAAGATGTTCGAACTTCCGGCCGCGCGCCATTTGCGTGGTCTCGCCACAACGAAAAATATGAAAACGGAAGACACCACGATCCGGCGTTCTCGCCAAATCAAAACACCAAGAATGATCCTCCCCTCACGTAATTCGATGCATTATCCACCGCCACCACCACCATTTTAACCAAAGTTTGTAAGTGTCTATTTCTTTTACTGTCTTTGAGTCTACACACATTGGGGACAATGTGTGTCTTAAGTTTGGGGGTGTTGATTTGTGTTTTGTTTTATTTGTGTCATGTTATGTTTTATTTAAGTCTTTTTTATTGTTTTATGTTTATTTTGAGTCACCAAATTTTTTTCTTTTTGAGTCATAATTACCTGTCAAAGATCATGAATTCTGTAGTTGCTAAAAACACCTAGTGAAGTAAGGTGAAATAATGTAACGGAATTGAAGCAACTATCTAAACACTTAAGTTAGATATGCCAAAAACTCATAGAATCTGTCTATTTGGAGTTTCTTGCTTAAATTATGCATGTTAAATGATAAATGCTTATGTGTTATGATTGCTTGCTATTTGAATCGTATTATAATCTGGGGAGGTGTTGAATGTGTCGTTAAATCTTTCGATAAGGCATTTATCAAGGTAACTGGGGTTGTTAGAGGGTGCTACTGATATGGACTGATTAGCATTGTTTCTGTCACGACCCGTTCCCGGGCCCGTGACTGGTGCTTTACCCGGACACCCAAGTAGATATACATTAGAGTAACCAGCGGAATATAAACTTACAACCATAGAACAGTGTAAAATGAGAAGCAGTCTAACCAAGAAAAGTTGTCTTTCAGCATATATATATAAATCAAAGTCTGACAGTTACATCCTTTACAAACCCCATTTATAGCAGTACTACAGACCTCTAAGAGTTTATAACAACTATAACGGGATAGGGCCCCGCCATACCCCTGAATGTACAAAAACCTACAATGACAGGGAAATCATACCAAAAGATAAGCCTCCGGAGAAACGGGGATTCCCAAAGGTAACGGTGATCCATGAGCGAGGATCAACAACCGAGTACTCTACATGCGCAGATGAACGCAGCCCGGCGAGGTCGATAACAGTACCAAGTATGTGAAATCAGAAAATCTTGAAATGAAATCATAGCATTTTAAAACCAATTCACAAATACGCATTTAAACAACCCAATTAACGCATATAGTGCCACAAAGATAAACAAGAGCAAATATTTGTAATGTAACCGTCTTTTCTAGGCCGCTAATGATCGGGCAAGGCCATTCGCCAATAGTATCATTACGCGAGCCTAATCACGGACTCATCAGAGTCCGTGATAGTCCTCGACCCGCATGAGGTACTCTCGTGACGGTAGCTAACCCGGCATCTTCCTCGACTCCCGCAATCCGCATGGCCACTGGACCGCATGAGGTATTCCTCGCATCGGCAGAACACACCCGAGTGATTCTGGACTACCATAGCCGCATAAGTCTCATGGACCAAGATGAGGTATTCCTCGACGGGTAGATAACCCGCTCAGAACAAGTCGTGGGTAAGTGATATAATCATAAGCACAACCACCTTATCGTAATCAACATAAGCACTACAAGAACCCCTTACCACAAAAGTCATAAGACACTAACACCGTAGCATCATAACATGTTACTTATCAAACCAACTTACCACATTCGTAAATCATTACAAGGCTTTCATAATCAAGTAAGTAAACCGTTCTTTTATTTTTCTTAAGTCGTTATAACTAACTTCCCATAAAGCTAGTATAACACTTAAGCTTTATAATAAATCAAAACATTCACATTTGTTTGGAAAACCAAAAGATCTTATTCTTTTAAAACCAAGTATTAGTTTCCTTCCGAATAATGATTCATAAATCTTTTTGAAATATTTCAAGATTCTTAATATTTAGAACTCAAGTCAAAAGACATCAGGGTGAAACCAAATTCAGTTAACACATGTACGTCTACCATACTATATATATTTTACAAATATCATGCTCAAGAGGATAGGAAGAATCACATACCTCCTCGGCTAAATCCACCTGCCAAGTCGAATATGTCGCGCGCAGAGTATCAACCTATAATAGTCAAATACGTCTATCAACGTCTAGTCTACTTCGCAGAATATTCTAAGCATAAGGTTCCTTATTCTACGGAAAATCGGCAAAGACCTCCTCCCCGCAATACTACACAAGTCTACTGTAAATACAGTCCAATGTAAATACAATTCAATTCTCTTCTTTTTATCATCCTTCTAATATCTTATGCTCAATTATAAACTACTACAATATGTAATCTTCAATTACAATAGAAGGACAAAGATTATTACCTCGATAATCCCAAAATTATCCAAGATATAAGTAGTTCACGAGCAACGTTTAGCTCCTATTCGAACGCTCCATCCGCCTCCAAGAAACCCTTAGAAGTTTCTAAACAACTTCTCCTAACTCTTCATCCAACTATGAAGATTTTCCTAGGGTTTCGTTTGCGACTAAAGGAATAAAGTAGTATTTTCGGACTCTTAGTATAGAGACAACTTTGGAATACTACAAGTGATTTTTGGCTAAGGTATTTGGGATAGTAACAATACTTGAAGAAATTTTTCTACAAAGTGGGGGGGGGGGGATTTCGGACGAGAGCTTCTACAAGAGGGGGAAGATTTTTGTGACTTAGAAATATTTAAGTGGATTAAGAAGTCTTGCAACTTAAGGGGGTATTTATAGGACATTCAATGGCCAAGATTCAAGCATGTGTATGGTGAAGATTGGGTCCATGTGTGAGTGGAGTCTTCCAACCAAATGTCCACCACAACTTTGAGACATATGTCCACCACAAAAATGAGACATGTGGCTAGCCACATGTCTCTAAAAAACGTCCAAGGCCTCCCCTAATTTCGGCCATAGGGCCACATGGGGGTGCCATGTGTCGCCCTCCTACTCGTCCAAAAATATTTCATCTTCCGAAAAATATCCGTAATGCCAAAAATCTTGAAAATAAAGTGGGCCCCACAAACCGTAAATTCCTCCCGTGGGCCCTACGTGACCAATTCCGGAAAATAAAATCCATAATTCATACAAATTCTTAAAGTCTTAAATACCAAAGTTGAGAATCCAATTCTCAATAATAAACCTTTTCCCTTTACGAATGTCACGACCTGACCTCGGACCCGTGACTGGTGCCTTACCCCGGGCACCCTTGTGATACAACATCAGAGAAAATCAGCGGAAATAAACTCACAATCAAGAACCATAAGATAAAATAGGCTAACCCAAGGATGACTACCTTTTCGTAACACAAATAAAACAGAACTGAACAATTACATCCTTAACAACCCAATTTATAACCGGACTACAGGCCTCTAAAAGTTTGTAACAACCATGACGGGACAGGGCCCCGTCATACCCCTGAATGTACACAAAACCTGCAACATCAGGGAGAACCGTACCAAAAGTCAAGTCAAGCCTCCGGAGAAATGAGCTTCGACACTGAGCAAAGATCCTAAGAATGAGGATCCACCACCGCTACCCTTACCGCGGCAGATTTAACGCACCCGGCGAAGCGGGTCGACACAACGTACCAAGTATGTAAAACCGAAAATATCGTAGTAATATCATAAGTCAAAATAAGCCGGAGTCATAGATAAAAATCAATTTCTCAGACCGTGCCTTACTAATAATGAGTAACAAATATAAATCTTATAGCATAAAAATAGAGGCTCATGATCAAACAGGTACCTCGCCTGTAGTATCATTAAGCAATCCTACTCGGGACTATTTCACCCGCACGGGTCCCGTGGACCCGCATGAGGTCATCCGCCTCGCCATGGGACTATTTCACCCGCACGGGACTATTTCACCCGCATGGATCCCGCGTGGACCCGCATGAGTACCATCGCCGTACTCGCGTGAGACTATTTCACCCGCGTGGATCCCGCGTGGGATCCGCATGAGTGCAAGCGCGACTCGCATCATGGGTAGCAAATCCATGACATAAATAATAACCCGGGGTTTACCCCGTAATAATATAAATATATAACATAGCTCATCCGGCTATCATACATAACATAAGCACTACCGGCCTATCATATCATACATAAGCACTACCGGCCTATCATATCACAACATAAGCACTACCGGCCTATCATAACATAAGTACTACCGGCTTATCATAACATAAGTAAGTTAAGAAATCCCCTAACTTCTTATTAACATTATTAATATATCCTCTCATTTTAGTATCCTAAGACACTAACATGTCTTTTAATAGAAAATCCGGGAATTCAACCCAAGTACCATGTACTTCTAACTTTTTAAGAAATAACTCTTTTTATACAAAAATTCCAAGATACTAATCACAATAGTATCAAGTTACAATTTCTTTCAAGACAAGTCACATTTCCTTTTAGAAATATAATAGGCTTCTAAATCAAGTGACTTCATTTCCTTTAAAACCTTAGGCAACCAATGCCTAAAAATCAATTCACCTTTCTTAGTTTCAAATCCTTTACCCGTACTTGTTTTAATTAGAGTAAACCTTTCTTTGTGAACCTTTCAAGAAAACTAATATAACCAACTTCCCATAAAGTCATTATATTAGCGTTATCCCTTTGTCAAATACATTTTCCCTAAATCCAAGAGACTTATACTTTTGAAATGAAACAAGTATCATATACTTTAAAACGAGTGAAAGATATCAAATCTTGTACGTCTACCGTACTACATAGGTACAACTACTCATGCTCAAGAGATAGGAAAATTCTACATACCTCTTTGGTCAATCCACTTGCTAAGCTCAACTACCGCAAGTAATATTTCAACCTATAATAATCATGATACGTTTATTAACCTCTAACTTCAATGTAGAATAATCCAAGTTCAAAGTCACTAAATTCTATGGAAAATTGGGTAGCATTTCCTTTGTTTCTACATACTTGCCACCTTTCTCAAGGCCGAATTTATCATCCAAACGCCACATTTAAGGCTCAACAATCCAACATTTCAAAGGGGATTACACACCTAAACTTGGGTGTGTAAAATTCTGCCCCATAAGGTACAACAATTCACTTAACAATTCTAAGGTAGTTTTTAGGCTACAAATGCTCATAATATCTTCTTAACCAATTCTTTCATATCCAAACCACATTTCTTGCATGCAATGACTCTAAGAGCATTATTTACTACCACAAGTTCTTTCTTCTTAATATGCAACACTAAAAACTAATTCTAAAGGAAGAATCATTACCTTAGAGCTTTAGCCAAATTTTTCCAACAACTTGCTAGCTTCTTTTTCAAGAACACCACAACAACTTTATTTTTCTCAGATTTTTCCTAAGGCTAGAATATCTCTTGGGATTTTAGAGAGAAGGAGGAGCTTGAACTTTTAAGAGAGAAGGATGAGCTTTTGTCTAAGAGAGAGATGAAATATGACCAAGTCTTCAAGACTTGGTCAATATAATGCATGCAAAATCGGATGGGGGACACTTGTCACCCTCCCAAGTCCTTTAAAAGAAAAATCGATTTTTCCTAAATTTTTCCGCCAGAATCGCCCGCGCGGCGCCATGCCAGCTGGCATGGCTGAAATCTCTGCGGACTCGGAACTTCCGCCACCTGGCATGCTGCAGAATCTCAGCGACCGCATTTCGGCCATGCTCGCTTTTGCTCAAACGCATTGCCGTCTCACAAGACCGAACTTGTAACTCCCATAACTTTCTACTCCGACGCCCTATCGATTTAGCGGTTGGTTGCGTTGGAATCTAGACTCAACGAACTACGCCCGGGCCTTTGGAACACTTAGAACTCTCAATGTACCGGGTCATAACCCGCCTCCAAGTTGACTAAAACCCGTCCGAACCATCCACAACCTATCCTTTAAAAATTTTAAGTCTTACATGCTTTCGTACGCTCTCATACGTAGGGTCAGAACTACGTGGTATAACATTCTCCCCCCTTAGAAACATTCGTCCCGAATGTTCCTTCTAGGCTTACTCGAATCACAAATCGACGTAGACCCTATTAACTATTCTTTTGCAAATAAAAGCTCCACGAGCCACAACATACTTAAGCGTAAATGCTAAATCAAAACCAACAAGGAAGGTGGGTTACCCGAGGTGTAGGAATAAGTGAGGATACTTCTTCATCATGTCATCCTCGCCTTCCCACGCCATCTCCTCCTCGCTCGCTCCGCCACAATACCTTGACGGCCACGCCCTTCGTCCAAGTCGCCTAACTCGACGATCGAGTATCGCTATGGACTCTCCTCATACGATAACCCTTCACACTGGATATCCCGAATCGGAGCACTCTAGATGGATCTCCGATACACCTCCTCAACATAGAAACATGAAAATCGATGTCTCGCCTCCAGACGGACGGCAGATTCAACTCATGGCAACCTTGCCTACTCTACTGACAACTGATAAGACCCAATGTACTGGGCCGAAGTTCCTTTCTTCCCAAACCTCATCACATCCTTCATGGGTGACACCTTCAGAAAACCCAATCATCAATCTCAAACTCAAGTGTCGACGCCGATGATCTGATACGACTTCCGACCTTGAGCCGACAATAACCGCCTCCCGGATAAGCTTCACCTTATCCACCGTCACGAATCAAGTCCGCCCGACTAATCGAACTTCGCCACATCAAACCAAATTATCGGTGACTTGCACTTCCTCCCATATAAGGCCTCATAAGGCGCCATCCGATACTAGAATGGTAGCCGTTGTTATACGCAAACTCCACTAGAGAGGCAAATGATCCTCCCACTACCTCGAAATCAATAACACAGCTCAAGCATATCCTCGAGTGTATGGATAAGACGCCCGCTTTGTCCGCTTGGTCGAGGATGAAATGCGATCGAGGCTCACCGGCCCCTAATCCCTTCCGAAAGACCTCCGTAAATTAGCCAGAACCGGGCTCCTCGTCCGATATGATAGATATAGGGACCCCATGCATTCTCACGATCTCTGGATGTAAAGTCTAGCATAATCCTACCAAAAGTCGTCCCGATCGAAGAAAGTGGGCTGATTTCACCGCCGACGATAACCCAGATGGAATCACGCTCTCCGAGGCGAGGTAACCCTGTAATAAAGTCCATATTGATCTCCTCTCACTTCCATGTCGGAATCTCTATCATCTGCAATAACCCACCAGGCCTCTGGTGCTCCACCTTGACCTGCTGACAACTCGGGCACTGAGCAATAAACTCTGCAACGTCCCTCTTTAGGTCATTCCACCAATATACAGATCTGAGGTCGTGGTACATCTTTGTCGACCCCGGATGGATAGAGTAACGAGCGATGTGCTTCTAGAACTCGCCGACGAAGTCCTCGCTACATCGGAACACACAACCGCCAAACCTTAGCACCCCATCAAAAGCATCAAATGGACCCTTCCTCTCAAGAGTCAGATCTCGATACCGTGTTATAATCGGATCCTCATACTGTCGCCTCTTCACATCCTCGACGATGGAAGACTCGGCAACCTCTCGAACCCGAACCCCACTACTATCAGAACCAATCAAACGAACTCCAAAGCTCGCTAGCTGATGTAACTCGCGGACCATGCCCCTTCTCTCCGCACATCCGATGCACTACCCATCGATCTACGACTAAGGCGGCATCCGCAACTACATCGCCTTCCCCGTGGTATAGATATCGACATCATAATCCTCGAGTAGCTCTAACCACCGCCTCGCCGTAAGTTCACTCCTCCGTCAAGATATACCTGGAGGCTCTTGTGGTCCGTGGTAAATATCCACATGAACTCCATACAAATAATGTCTCCGCATCTTCAAGGTATGAATCATCGCCGCCAACTCTAAGTCATGTGGGTAGTTCTTCTCATGCTTCGAGCCGCCGACGCGTAAGCTATAACCTTGCCGTCGCATCAACACACATCCAAACCCGATACCCGACGATCGCAATAAACCACATAGCCGCCTAGACCCTCCGGAAGAGTAAGAACTGGGCGATGCCAATTTCTCGCCAAGAACTAAGCCCTCCTCACAAGCATCCGTCCATCGAACTTAGCCGCTTTCGAGTCACTTAGTCAAAGGCCAAATAAGCAAACTTCTCCACAAACCTCCGATAATAACCCGCAAGTCCTGTAAAGTCGCGCACTGCTTGTAAGAGGTTCAGGACAAGTCCTCGACAACCTCGATCTTTGCCAGATCCACCCAAATACCATCGGCCCCGATAATGTGCTCTAAGAATGCCACCGGCCAACCAAAACTCACATTTCAAAACTTGGCATACAACCACGGCCCCGGAGGACTCTCAAGATCGCCCTCAAATGTTCCGCATGCTCCCGCCTCCGAGCGAGAATAAACCAAGATGTCATCAATGAATACTATCACAAACGATCCAAAATGGCTTGAACACTCGGCTCATCAAATCCATAAACACCGCCGAGTATTCGCCAAACCGAAAGACATAACTCGAACTCATAGTGTTCGTGATCGGGTCCGAATGCATCTAGGGACATCCGCTCCCTAACACGCACTGATGATAACCAGATCGCAGTCTATCTTCGAGAAACACCTCGCACTCGCAATCGTCGAACAAGTCATCAATCTCGGGAGGGTATCTGCTTGATGGTAACCTTATTCACCGTCAGAATCAACACACATGCGCTGGCCCCATCCTTCTTCCTCACGAATAATACTGGCGCTCCCCAGGGAGAAACACTAGGCCTGATAAACCCCTTCTCCAGCAAATCCTTCAGTTGGTCCTTCAACTCTCTCAACTCGGCAGGTGCCATCCTATATGGCGGAATGGATATAGGCCGAGTGTCTGGCAACACATCAATGCAAAACTCAATCTCTCTCTCAGGAGGGATACCCGGGAGATCGTCTGGGAACACGTCTGGGAACTCTCTAACTATCGAATCGATCAAGGTCCGTATCTCGCCAAGATCAAATACCAGAATAAGATGGTAGATATACCCCTTCTGCATCATCTTCCTAGCCTTGAGGTAAGAAATAAACATACCTCTCGGCGACACAGTGTTCCCCTCCCACTCAATAACCGGCCTCAGAAACCGGAACTGCACTCACTCTCCCTATACCCATATTGGCGTAGCAAGAAGCTAACCAATCCATACCCATAATCACATCAAAGTCCACATATCCAACTCTATCAAGTCGCCAGGGTCCGACGATCGATATAGTCATCGGGCAAGCCCTATATACCCGCCACTACATCGAATCACTCCATCGCGTAGCTACCTCAAAAGTGGTCTATGGACTCGCACTTCATCCCTATCCTACTAGCAATATGAGGAGATATATAGACAAGGTAGAACCTGGATCTATCAAGGCATACACGCCACAACATGAAACCAATAATGTACTCGCGACATCCGGCGACGCCCCGTCCCGGGCGGCCGACATGGCATAAATGCGGTTCGAGGATCGCTGAATCGACCCTTGCCACGACTCGCCGCGACTGGCTGTCCACGAGCACCGCGCCCGGCGAGTAAATCGTAGGAGATAAAGACCGACGAAAGACCTCGTAGCCGAACCCTACCATCCGCATCGCCTCGCCTGATAGTTCCAAATATGACCGCCGCCACAAGTGTAACAAGCTCCCGAGGTATCACCACAACTCCGTAATGGGATCTACCGTGACGCCACACCGGCAGGAGGGTGGTCTCGACGGTTAGTATCCCCGCTCTCGAAGCTCAAGCCCCGGGCCCCGGCATGCCCCAATACTGGATGTCTCAAGACGCGGAGGAGCGCCTGAGCCGATCGAGGCGCAAATATAGTTCTGGCCGGTGCCGCCCGCCCAGAGCTACCAAAAGATCTCGCCGCCCCGGCCTTCTTCTCGCGATATCACAATCCGCCGCCACGCTCTCACACCTGCGCATAAGCTCGCACGCGGCAATGTCCATGCCCGGCCAAGAGCTACACCCGAGCAACCTCGCCAAATAATCATCGAGCCTCGTGACATAGCGTGCACTCTATCCTCCATGTTCGCTATTAACGCGGGACGCATCGAGCCAACGAAGTCAAACTCTACGTTGTACTCCCGATCGCCCGCCCGCCTCGCTCTCAAAGATCGTAAATCTATCGCCCGCGTTTCTCATCTGCGAGGCAAGAAGTGGCTAAGAAACGCTCGAGAACTCGCCCCAAACACCGAATCGCATGCTCTCCCGACAGCCTCCATGAATCAAACCACGATCGCAGTGTCACGCAAATGATGTGGAACCCAATACTATCGACGGCCTCCGAGGCTCGATCACTCATGATCCATCAGAATCGCTTGATAAACCTGCAGAGATCATACTCACCTCGACCCATAGAACTCGTGGTCGCAACTCAAAAAGTCCCAAGTCTCGTTATCGATCGCGGTGAACTACGGTACAACCGAATCATGCTCTCACTTATCTCATGCTCGCCACGATCTCGCTAATAATCGGGCCATCTCCTTGTAACCCATATCCTTCGCTTCCTGGCCGCGGATCGAGGCGCAGTACCGTGGTCTCAATAGCCACCGCTGCGCTTCTAAACTCGCTGGGCCGGGCGCGTCGTGGAACTTCGCCGTCTGCAGCACCACTCGTAAAGACTGGCTCGTGCTCTCAGAACCTTCAAGGCCCTACTAGCGCCTCTCACCGCTTTGCCCTTCTCGGGCCCGGTTGCCATGCGCGAGGCATACCGATACATAAGAATATGTCGAAGGAGTCCAACTTATAATACAACTCTAAGGCACGATCTCGAGTGAGAAGAATGGAAACTAATCCTAAATATCTTGTAGCCTCCTCGATTATAAAGTGCACAACACGCCGATAATCAAGACTCTACTAGATACGGTCTATAGACACTTTCCGAGGATTAACTGCTCTGATACCACTTTTTTCACGACCCGTTCCCGGGCCCGTGACTGGTGCCTTATCAGAGCACCCAAGTAGATATACATCAGAGTAACCAGCGGAATATAAACTTACAACCATAGAACAGTGTAAAATGAGAAGCAGTCTAACCAAGAAAAGTTGTCTTTCAGCATATATATATAAATCAAAATCTGACAGTTACATCATTTACAAACCCCATTTACAGCAGGACTACAGACCTCTAAGAGTTTATAACAACTATGACGGGACAGGGCCCCGCCATACCCCTGAATGTACAAAAACCTACAATGACAGGGAAATCATACCAAAAGATAAGCTTCCGGAGAAATGGGGCTTCCCAAAGCGTAATCTGATCCATGAGAGGATCAACAACCGAGTACCTCTACCGCGACATTTAACGCAGCTTCAAGCGAGGTCGATAACAGTATCAAGTATGTGAAATCAGAAAGATCGAAATGAAATCATAGCATTTTAAAACCAATTCACAAATACGTATGAAACAACTCAATTAACCGCACATAGTGCCACAACATAAACAAGAGCAAATAGATGTAACGCAACCGGTCTTTTCTAGGCCACTAATGATCGAAGCAAGGCCATTCGCCCATAGTATCATTATGCGAGCCTAATCTCGATCATCAGAGTCCGTGATAGTCCTCGACCCGCATGGTACTCTCGTGACGGGGTAGCTAACCCGGCATCTTCTCGACTCCCGCACTCGCATGGCCACTGATTGCATGAGGTATTCTCGACGGCCAGAATACACCCGAGTGATTCCCGACTATCAGAGCCGCGATAGGTCTCATGGACCCGCATTTAGGTATTCTCGACGGTAGCTAACCCGCGACTCAGAATAAGTCGTGTAAGTGATATAATCATAAGCACAACCAGCTTATCGTAATCAACATAAGCACTACAAGAACCCCCTTACCACAAAAGTCATAAGACACTAACACCCGTAGCATCATAACATGTTTACTTATCAAACCAACTTACCACACATTCAGAAATCATTACAAGGCTTTCATAATCAAGTAAGTAAACCATTCTTTTTATTTTTCTTAAGTCGTTATAACTAACTTCCCTAAAGCTAGTATAACACTTAAGCTTTATAATAAATCAAAACATTCATATTTGTTTGGAAAACCAAAAGATCTTATTCTTTTAAAACCAAGTATTAGTTTCCTTCCGAATAATGATTCATAAATCTTTTTGAAATATTTCAAGATTCTTAATATTTAGAACTCAAGTCAAAAGACATCAGGGTGAAACCAAATTCAGTTAACACATGTACGTCTACCGTACTATATATATTTTACAAATATCATGCTCAAGAGGATAGGAAGAATCACATACCTCCTCGGCTAAATCCACATGTCAAGTCGAATATGTCGCGCGCAGAGTATCAACCTATAATAGTCAAATACGTCTATCAACGTCTAGTCTACTTCGCAGAATATTCTAAGCATAAGGTTCCTTATTCTACGGAAAATCGCAGACCTCCTCCCCGCAATACTACACAAGTCTCATCAGAAATACAAGACAAATGTAAATACAGTTCAATTCTCTTCTTTTTATCATCCTTCTAATATCTTATGCTCAATTATAAACTACTACAATATGTAATCTTCAATTACAATAGAAGGACAAAGAATATTACCTCGATAAGCCCAAAATTATCCAAGATATAAGTCGATCCTGAGCAACGTTTAGCTCCTATTCTGAACGCTCCAATCCGCTCCAAGAAACCCTTAGAAGTTTCTAAACAACTTCTCCTAACTCTTCATCCAACTATGAAGATTTTCCTAGTGGTTTCGCTTCATGACTAAAGGAATAAAGTAGTATTTTCGAGCTCAAGTATAGACAATTTTTGAATACTACAAGTGATTTTTGGCTAAGGTATTTGGGATAGTAACAATACTTGAAGAAATGTTTCTACAAAGGGGGGGGGGGATTTCGGACGAGAGCTTCTACAAGAGGGGGAAGATTTTTGTGACTTAGAAATATTTAAGTGGATTAAGAAGTCTCAGAACTTAAGGGTATTTATAGGACATTCAATGGCCAAGATTCAAGCACGTGTATGGTGAAGATTGGGTCCATGTGTGAGTGAGTCTTCCAACCAAATGTCCACCATTAACTTTGGGACATATGTCCACCACAACTTTGAGACATATGTCCACCATTAAAATGAGACATGCCTAGCCACACGCCTCTAAAAACGCCCAAGGCCTCCCTAATTTCGGCCATAGGCCACAGGGTGCCATGTGTCGCCTCCTACTCGCCCAAAAATATTTCATCTTCCGAAAATATCCGTAATGCAAAAAATCTTGAAAATAAAGTGGGCCCCACAAACCGTAAATTCCTCCCGTGGGCCCTACCTGACCAATTCCGGAAAATAAAATCCATAATTCATACAAATTCTTAAAGTCTTAAATACCAAAGTTGAGAATCCAATTCTCAATAATAAACCTTTTCCCTTTACGAAGTTCGGAATATTTTCCGTTGGAAATTCCAAAATTTTCATCCTTAACCTAATTAGGGTTATACATTCGTACGTACGTCCTTACATACGTATTCTAGAACTACGGGGTATAACAGTTTCTCTCCAGAGAAGGCCATTTCTCCATCTTTGAGACATCAAGTAAGACTCGCTGAGAGTCAGCTCCATCTCTCCGATCAATAGTGGTCTCCACGTAAATCTCGTAATTTTGTTGGCGATTTCTTCCCATCCACCGTTATCAATAATCTCCGAATGATAACAGAGGACTTCATGTCACCCAACCAGCTTCTATACGAACAAATCTGCCATAATCGCATGAGGACTTCATGTCACCCAACCAGCTTCTATACGAACAAATCCGCCATAATCAAGTAAAAACTCGATATACCTCAGAAATATAAGCTTCAATCTTCCTTCCCACCGCAAAGATTACCTTTTGCTTCAAGCCTCTTTCATAGCACCACATACCCATCTTAAGTTGTTCTCGCTAATCAGATCTTCAGATGAACCTCCTGCGATTCGTAGAGCATGAACCATCCGACTCGATCTTCGCTAATGTCTATCGGTTCAAAGACTTTTCCTAAACAAAAAGGATCATCCTCCATCGAAGGAAGAAGAAAGAGAAAGATATGGGAGAGAAAAGCTTTGATGGTAGAAAGAAAAGGGAGAGAGAGATTTTCCTAGGAGAGAGAATGAAGGAAGAAGAAAAGAGATGGGAGAGAGAAAAGCTTTGGGTGTAGAAAGGGAGTTTCCGTGACTGAAGGATCACCGAGTGCAAAACCGTCCAGGAAACCCTTTAGGTCATATCTTCGATAATAGTGCATGGGAGCCTAGATATTATAAGAACCAATAAGAAAAAAATGGAGAAAAGTTTATTGGGAAATTCCAACTATTTAGAAAAATAATGTCTCAAGAGTAACTTTTGAGAGAGGAAAAACCAGGGTGCTGGTTTTGCCGTTTTGGGGAAGGAAAAAATGTGAAGGGTGTTCTTCCTTCAACTTTTGCTTTGTGGGATTTCACCAGGTATGTTGTTGTTAACTTTTGAGTTTTTCCTTTAAGCACATGTGAAATTTCTTGCACACTTATACTTTCGTCCTCGAGCAAAAGAAATTGTAATAAATATAGTGGCCATACATTTTAAGATCATGAGAACTTTTGGTAATGACGAATCAACTAAGATGAACCATAAGGTTAACGACGTTTAACCGAATTCATGTTCACTTATTGAGAACTGAAATATTAAAATTTTCTAATCCCAAATGTGTCTCAAAGTCGGAACCAATTTCACGAGGAAAGTGAGGACAACAACAGTACAAATGATGAGTAGTGGTAATATTTTGAACTTCTATGAATTTCTTCTATGACAACAACAGTACCAATTTCATGTACTTCTATGAATTTCTTGTTCGGTTCTTTACCGTAGTGGTAATATTTTGAACCAAACACTTTTTAGGACTTTTAATTATTTTCTCTATTTTGGTAAATAAGTTCACTAAGTTTGGTTTGATTTGAAAGAATGAGGCATAGGAAATCGTTGAGGTTGTTGGTCCTTTGAGAACGTTGTCATAAGAATTGGAAAAACAAAGGTTGCCTTTGAAAATCTGAAAAAAATAAATGGAAGTAGAGCAGCAAAGAAAATGTCAATATTTGCATAAAAATAAACAAAAAAGAAGAGAAAATTGCGGAAAGTTGAAAAAAGGTTGATATTGTGCTTAAGTGATAAAAAAAGTGTGGTGCCTATAGGGGACTTGAGTCACTCTTATCCATATGTAGGAATCCTACCTACATTACAACCTTGAAAAAGTCTTATATGATCTCAATTCAAAACTCCTAAATTAGTGGAGACACACCTGATAGTCAAGCTTATGGCCATTTCGGATAACATAGGATACTTCTTTTCGGTAACATGGATAAAATAGCATATGTCCGTCGTTTTCTATCCATGATTGTTATTCGCCATAATGTTTTTCTCCACGGTGACCTTGAGGAAGAATTATATGAAGCAACAACTTAGTTTTGTTGCTCAGGGGAGTCTATTAGACTTGTATGTTGATTGCACAGGTCACTCTATGGTCTGAAACAATTTCCTTAAGTCTGGTTTGGGAAGTTCAGCATAGTAATTCAGGAGTTTGTCATGACTGATAGTGGATCATTCTATGTTTTATCGGCATTCTGCTCCAAATATGTGTATTTATTTGGTTGTTTATGTTGACCATATCGTTATCAATGATCAGGATGGTATCACTAATTTTAAGCAACATCTTTTTCAGCATTTCCAAACTAAAGACTTCGGCAAACTGAAATATTATCTAGGTATTGAGGTTGCTCAGCCCAGATCAGGTATTGTTATTTCGCAACGTAAGTATGCCTTAGACATAGTGACACTCATATAGATCCAAATGTTAAACAACTTCCAAGATAGGGGGAGCCACTTAGTGATCCTGAAAGATATAGGCGGTTGGTTGGTAAGTTGAATTATCTCACAGTGACTAGACTTGACATTTCTTTTCTTGTGAGTATTGTAAATTAGTTTATGAATTCCCCCTGTGATAGTCATTGGGATGCAGTTGTTTGCATTGTCCGATATATAAAGTTAGCTCCAAGTAAAGGACTACTCTTCGAAGATCATTGGATATACAGACGCTAATTGAGCAGAATCACCCTCTAATAAACATTCTACATTCGGATATTCAGTTTTGTAAGAGGTAATTTGGTGTCCTAGAACAGTAAAAAGTAGAGTGGTTGTTCGATCTAGTACAACAACAACAACATACCCAGTGAAATCTCACAACGTGGGTCTGGAAAGGGTAGAGTGTACACAGACCTTACCCCTACCAAGGTACGAAGGCTATTTTCGAAAGACCATCAGCTCAAGTGAAGCATAGACAGAGGTCAGATAAGGACAATAAATTCAAAGCAATTCAAAGTAGTATGGAAATGAAAATAACAAAGTGATTAAACCCTGATAAAATAGTTTGAAAAAGGGGCAATAGCTACCACATATAAAATAGGATAATCGAAGTACAAGAAATACTAGATAGTAGCAGAAATCAAAGCACAAGAAATTATAGAGCAATACTGTGACTACTAATATGAAAGGATAAGAGAGACTACCTACTAGCCTTCTACCCTAATACGAGTCCTCCGTAACCTCCTATCTAAGGTCATGTCCTCGGTGGTTGCTCGATCTAGTACATAAGCAGAATTTCAAGCTATGGCTAGCAACTTGTGAACTAGTTTGGATTAAACAATTGCTCAGTGAACTAAAATTGATGAAACTTGTGTGAGATAACCAAACAACCCTTCATATCGCATCAAATCGGTATTTCATGAGAGAACTAAGCACATTGAGATTGATTGTCACTTTGTAGGAGAAAATATAGTCTCCGGAGATACTGTTACTAAACTTGTGAAGTTGAGTGATCAGTTTGCAAATATTTTCACAAAGTCCTTCATTAATCCTCGTATTAGTTACCAGCTTGAAGGGGAGCATTAGAATAGAATAGGAATAGAATTTATATATAGTATCATACGTGGAAAATGATTGTAATGTAGTGTCTATAAATAACGCTCAATGTAATCATGTAGATACACAATCCATCAAGTGGATCTAAAGCATGGCAAGAAACATCAATAAACACATCCACGATGAAAGGCAAGATAAAGGCATATTTTGCTGAAATCTCTCCACCATCATTAGGATATTGTCCTTTCCATAAATCTCATGTTGAAAGAATCGATGAATACAAGTATAAAGGTGCTCATGCGGGCAGTGGCGGAGCTTAGAAGGCCCTGGGGGTGGCCATGCTCCCCTCCCCCCTCAACTAAAAAAATATATAACTCTTTTATAAACAAACCCTTCCCTCTCTGGCTCTCTCTATCAAGTATCACCAAAATTATAGAGGAATTATAATATGTCTCGATCAAGTAAGGGAAAGAGAAGAGTTAGGGGAAGGACTAATCACTGATTTGCTTCTTCCCTTAGCTAAAAGTATATTCAACTTGTTTGGTAGAAATTGAGAGAGAATAACTTCTTTTCATCCAATATGAGAAGGAATTCAGGAAATTTACTATCCAGGGGTATCCTAAAACTTCAGTCGACTTTTATTATTTTTCGTTTGTGAGGCCATAAGTGAAAGTATATTTATGTCCTAGAGACGATCTGTATTAGGACAAATATACTTATACACATTCTTATATTAGAATTGGATTTCAGCCTCCATGATTCAATTATTAATGATTTCAAGTCTTTAAAAGAACGAAGGGCAGCACTTTAATTCTAGGTACGTCTTTCCTTTTATATATTATATTTTTGTTGTATTGATGTTGGTGCAGTTGCACCACTAGAATTTTTAATTTTTTTTTTATACAAAACGACGTCGTTTTATATAATTGTTCTAATACAACTAGTATGCTTGTTTGCTACATTGGTCTCTTGATAACATTCGTAATTTCATTTTTTTTGCTTCGTACATTGCCTCGCAATTTTTTTTTACTTCGTATGTTTGCACCACCTGATTTTGTTACCTGGATCCGCCGCTGATACCGCCCTCCTTAATATTTTGGGCAAGATCCGCCACTGCATGCGGGTACTACAAAGGCTAGCAGAAGCAATCATAATAAATGCATTTCACCTGAGAGTCTGTAAGAATGCAAGCTACGGCGAGAAGTCGTTTCTTCCCTTACCGCTAGCTTTCGCCCAGTGTTCTCTCATTCTTAACATTCACTATCCCCATAATTCATCCTTGTATGTCGGGGTTAAAACAACAAAGGATAGCAGAAGCAATCATAAGTAAATGCACTTCACCTGAGAGTCGGTAAGAATGCAAGCTACGGCGGGAAGTCGTTTCTGCCCTAACCACTACCTTTCGCTCAATGTTCCCTCATTCTTAACATTCACTATCCCCGTAATTCACCCTTGTACGCCGGGGTTAAAAGTTTTATCTCACTTGGCCAAGCTAGAGGGATTTACTTAAACATACTGTTTTTTCTCTCTATTTTCTGATGAGATAAATACAAACATACTGCTCTTAACCATAGCATACATTGAAATTGATAAAATAAAAAATAGAAGACATGCAAGGGATATACACACTTACACATTGAAGAAACAATCTTCGATGTGATTTGCAACACTTCAACTCTAGTCGTCTTGCTAGCTAATAAAATGCACATCACATTGAAGAAACAAACTTCGATGTGATTTGCAACCCTTCAACTCTAGTCGTCTTGCTAGCTAACAAAATGCACATCAATCTAGAGCACATAAGCTGCAAAAGTAAAGAGTCGAAACATAAAGGCCCAGCAATCTCAACCAGACAGCAGAAACAAAATAATTAACCGGACTGAAGATACAGCTTACTAGGTAGTCCTGGGGCATTAAAGAAAATAAACAAAGAAGAAATGCCAAATACCTATTCGGACAGATCAGTATCAGATACACAGTAGACCACTTTGTGAGCTGCAATAATCCTTACATCCGCAACCTTGTAGGACAGATATCTTAATACTGGACAGAGAAATACACTTCAAATGGTAGAAGTGTCCAAAATATCAGTTGCAGACGTCTCAGATAGACCTGATTTCAACCACTGAAGCTGGTTTAAGCCATGAGACCAATATGAAGACCTCATTTCCAGCAAGCTAGATAAATGTTCCCAGTGTTATCTTTCTAAATAATACTTATCTTCTTTTCTTTTTCTTCTTTCTTAAAGCATTTAGCTTTTCATTAATGACTGCCAGTCTTTCACATAACGCTTGGGTATTTGAATATTCACCTGCCAGTCCACTCTCTTGCAGATCATTTAGAAGACTTTCACCATTTGCAGGATCATTCCCGGAACAAAATGCATTGAGAAGAACCATGAAGGTTGTAATATTGGGGCACATACCCCTCTCTTTCAGCTCCTCATAGAGATCAAATGCATCATCAATATAACCACCAGCACAAAGGCCTGTTACGAGGACATTGTAAACAATAACATCTGGCTTTGCACCACGAAACTCCATCACAGCTTTCAATTTTAAGGCCTCGCAGGGCTTAGAATTTTTGCAAAATCCATGCATAACAGTTGTGAATGTGGCAACAGTTGGAAGTATATGCACCCGAAGCATACATTCAAGTACAAGCATTGCTTCCTCCATCTTCCCACGACGCACAAGCCCCCTTATAATTGCACCCTCAGCTATAGTACGGGAGCTAACACCTAACAACTCCATTTCATCTTTTAGTTTGAATGCTCCTTTTACATCTCCAACTTTACACATACTAGTGATTAAATTGCAGTATTGTCTGTCAATTGGGACAAAACCCTCTTCGATCATTTTATGCAAGAGACGATGTGAATTTTCGAAGTCCAATGTTCTTTTAAGTCCCTTAAATATCGAATTGTAAGTGTCTCCATCAGGAGAAACACCTAAGGTAGTCATTAAAGTAAGAAGATCAAGGACCTTCTTCATCTCACCCCTTTCACAATATTTACTGACAATCATGTTGAATGTGAATTTATCTGCCACTATTCCCCCCAAGATCATCTTTATCATAAATTTAACCCCAATATCCAACAGACCCGACTCACAGAGTCCAAGAGTCACATAATGGCAAGTTAATTTATCTGGAGCGAGATCTTTTTCTCTAAGTGACCGATATAGCTTAGAGCACTCAGATATATTTTTCTGTCTCGAGTAGCTTCGTAGTAGAATATTATATGTAGTCAAGGAAGGCATTTGACTTCTCTGTCCCATTGTAGAAAAGATACCAGTCACATTATCCATTTGTCCATGTTTTGAGTAACCATCCATCACCACATTCAGTGCAACGGTATCTGGGCTAAGACCTTTCCTTGTCATCTCATCAAAGAAGTAACTGGCAACCTTAGGCAAGCCACTGTTGAAAAGTCCATCAATAATGCATGTATACATGACCCGGTTTGAAGAGGGGTCTCCTATACTCAATGCTCTTTCCAACAGAAGAATCGCAGCAACCAACTTATCCTTCCCACACAAGCCAGCTAGGAGATTGGGGTAAGTATGACTATCAGGGAGCACATTATTCTGAACCATCTCGTCAATAAGGATTAATGCCAAGTGGAAGTGGCCTAACTTACAGATCTCAGCCAGCATTGAGTTGTAGACAACAACATCTGCTGCACAGCAACTTCCACGGAGTCTATCAAATAATCCAAGCGCTTCTGTAAGGTTTCCTCCTCTGCATACTCCCTTTAGTAAGCTTGCGTAGGTGTTAAAGCTAGGCTGTCTACCCAAGTTAATCATTTCATCAAACCAGGATAATGCTTTCAACCCTTCACCTACATTTCCATAGCAATCAATAACAGAAGTAAAAGCAACAGAATTGGGAGCAAGACCAATCTTATGCATGTGACGCATGAAATCCTCTGCCTCCCTTACTCTTCCACCTGTACAAAGAGAAGTTATCAGTGAGCTGCATATGAAAGTGTCAGGACTATGGCCTGTTTTGTGCATCATTGCATAGACTCTCATTGCTTTTAGGATATATTGCTTCTTGCACAAGTTGTAGATCAAAGTAGAGTATACTACATCATTTGGAAAAACTCCAAGTTTGTACATCCTACATAATATTTCCATTGCTGTATTCAACATTCCAGCTTTACAAAATCCATTTAGAAGTACCGAGTATGCAATAACATCAAGACATATACCACTCTCAAACATACCTTCAAGTAACGGTACAACTTCTCCAAGAGACCCCGTTTTGCATATCCCTTCTAATAACATTGTATATGCAGTCTGATTGAGAGACAGTCCGTTTAGCTTCATCTTCTTGACGATATTTTGTGCAGAATCCAATATCCCATGCTTGCAGAAACCATTCAAGAGAGCCCCATAACTAATTTCATTGGGCCGTAGACCTCTTGTTTCCATTTCATTCAGCATTTCTTGAGCCTCTTTAAGATTGCCTGCTCGACATTGCCCATCAATCAAAGCATTGAATGTGATACAATTTGGTGAAAGATTGAGCTTCAACATCTCATGAAAAATCTTCATTGCAACGTCAATCTTCCCCTCCTTCACAAACCCATTAATAAGAGTATTATAGGTAATATGATTTGGAACAATCGATCTCTTCCTCATCTTTCTCAATACTAAATAGCCTTTAGCACTCCTATTCTTCCTGCACAAGTCATCTATAAACATGTTGTATGTACAAACATCGGCTTCAAGACCCCTAGAGTTCATGCAATCAATTAATTCTAAAGCTGTTTTATACTTCCCCTTTTTGCAATACAAATTAAGTAAAGTATTATAAGTAACCGCATCAGGGTTATATCCGCTCTCTACCATCTTCGCAAGCAAATAATTTGCACTCTCGACCTTTCCTTTGGCACAAAGAACTTGTAAAAGTATATTGAATGTACCAACATTTGGGCAAATACGTTTAGCAAGCATTTCTTTGAATAACAACCAAACGGCCTCGATTTCATTTCGCCTTCCCATTCGCTAGAGCATATTGCAAGTATAAACCGACGGTTTAAATGCTCGAGAACTCATCAACTCAAATACCGGCGGCATCTTTAAGTGTACCTTTTCTCACATAAACCCTAATTAAGAGGTCAAATACGTATGGTTTGAATCGCAAGGCGATATGTATCCATAAGAGCACCAAAAGAGAACTCGCCCAATACCCATATCAGATAAATGCCCCAATAGTGACTTAACATAGTCATGCATTCTAGCTCTAACGAGTATGTGGGTCGTGATACCATACATATGAATAATATGAGTGAACTCCAAACCAGGTTGCTTAATAAACCGCCATAAGAATTTCAAAGCTAACTTGCGCTTAACGCCTAAGTGAAGCCATTTTATACCTCATATGATTAAGTGAGTCCCAAATGTCAGAGTCAGAATATTGTAGATGCTTTTCTCCATTTCTCCACCTGTTCACACGTATAAGAAAAATTAAAAACACATACATGAAATATAGGGTGTGTTCAATATGGTGGAAAACATTTTGCAAAAATTGTTTCCCAGATTTTCACATATTCCGTTGGTCAAAATATTATCTAGGAAAACAAGTTCCTCAAAAATGAGGAAAATAACTTCCCCGGTGGAAGTAGGGGTAGGGATTACAAGTGGCACTCCATATTGATTGTGTCTTCCCCATCCCCCAACACACTTCATCTTCACCTCCACCCCCAAAGCCCTTCATCCCCACTACCCCACACCCCTACCCCCAAACCCCAAACCCCAAACCACAAACCCCAAACCCCAAACCCCAAACCCATATTTATCTAGATTATATACAAATGCTTTTAAAATAATATCTTTCACTTACATACTAAACACAAGAAATTAAGTAAGTAAACCCACTTATTGTCGTGGAAAACATTTTCTTTCATACCAAACACACCCATAGACCTTGATGACTAAGTGAAAATTTATATTTATATAAAAGAAAAAAGGAAAGTAAAAGAGAGATAGTGTACTGTGCCTCGTGCTCGCGGATGTGTGTTAGCTTTTGGGGTTGTTGGAGAGCCCCATTAGAGAGAAAGCTCGCTTTTCCAAGACTAAACTGGACGATAGCAGCGATGGTTAATTTATTCTGTATTTTTGTGTGTTCGGTTTGGTTACATCCTTTGGAAGCCTAATGGAAAATAGTAAACGTCACTGATTAATTTGGATTTAGGAGTATTTGTTTCGGCGAACACAGTTTAATGCTCCGCGACCCACAATTCTCATTATTAGTCCGCTTACAACAACAACATAAGCAGTGTACACACCGTGACTAGTGGTCATAGCGGTTCGGATACACCCAGAATTACCCGAGAACCTGACAGTAAACCCGACCGATACTTGACCAAACATTAACGGTCGGACACGAGTACCAAAAAATACCGGACCGAGCATGAGCGGACCAGAACCCAGAAATAATCGGTAACACCCCCCCACCCCCCACCCCCACCCGGTAAAATACCCGGTAACAAGTCATCTATAAACATGTTGTATGTACAAACATCGGCTTCAAGACCCCTAGAGTTCAAGCAATCAATTAATTCTAAAGTTGTTTTATACTTCCCCTTTTTACAATACCAATTAAGTAAAGTATTATAAGTAACCGCATCAGGGTTATATCCGCTCTCTACCATCTTCGCAAGCAAATAATTTGCACTCTCGTCCTTTCCTTTGGCACAAAGAACTTGTAAAAGTATATTGAATGTACCAACATTTGGGCAAATACGTTTAGCAAGCATTTATTTGAAAAACAACCAAATGGCCTCAGCATTTCGCTCCTTCCCCATTGCTACTAGGAGCATATTTCAAGTATAAACCGACGGTTTAAATGCTCGAGAACTCATCAACTCAAATACCTGAAGGGCATATTTAAGTGTACATTTTCTCACATAAACCCTAATTAAGAGGTCAAATACAGAAGGGTTTGAACTGCAAAGGCGATATGTATCCACAAGAGCACCAAAAAGAGAACTTGGCCCAATACCCATATCAGATAAATGCCCCAATAGTGACTTAACATAGTCATGCATTCTAGCTCTAACGAGTATGTGTGTCGTAATACCATACATATGAATAATATGAGTGAACTCCAAACCAGGTTGCTTAATAAACCAGTTCAAGAATTTCAAAGCTAACTTGCCATGAACGGGCCTAAGTGAAGCCATTTTATACCCCATATGATTAAGTGAGTCCCAACGGTGTAGAGTCAGAATATTGTAGATGCTCTTCTCCATTTCTCCACCTGTTCACACATATAAGAAAAATTAAAAACACATACATGAAATATAGGGTGTGTTCAAGATGGTGGAAAACATTTTGCAAAAATTGTTTCCCAGATTTTCCCATATTTCGTTGGTCAAAATATTATATAGGAAAACAAGTTCCTCAAAAATGAGGAAAATGACTTCCGCGGTGGAAGTAGGGGTAGGGATTACAAGTGGCACTCCATATTGATTGTTTCTTCCCCATCCCCCAACACACTTCATCTTCACCTCCACCTCCACCCCCAAAGCCCTCCACCCCCACTACCCCACACCCCTACCCCCAAAACCCAAACCCCAAACCCCAAACCCATATTTATCTAGATTATATACAAATGCTTTTAAAATAATATCTTTCACTTACATACTAAACACAAGAAATTAAGTAAGTAAACCCACTTATTGTCGTGGAAAACATTTTCTTTCATACCAAACACACCCATAGACCTTGATGACTAAGTGAAAATTTATATTTATATAAAAGAAAAAAGGAAAGTAAAAGAGAGAGTGTACTTGCGCTGGTGCTCACAGGATGTGTGTTAGCTTTTTGGGGTTGTTGGAGAGCCCCATTAGAGAGAAAGCTCGCTTTTCCAAGACTAAACCGTGGACGAGCAAATGATGGTTAATTTATTATGTATTTTTGTGTTCGGTTTGGTTACATCCTTTGGAAGCCTAATGGAAAATAGTAAACGCCATCGATTAATTTGATTTGGGAGTATTTGTTTCACAGAACACAGTTTAATGCCCGCGCGACCCAAAATTCTCATTATTAGTCTATTTACAACAACAACATAAGCGCAGTACACACCGTGACTAGTGGTCATTAGCGGTTCGATACACCCTTAATTACCCGAGAACCGGACCAGAACCCGACAAATACTCGGACCAAACCTTAACGCCGGATACGAGTACCAAAAATACCTGACCGATAAGGAACTGACCGCAGAATCCCAGAAATACCCAGAACACCCCACCCCCACCCAGAAAATACCCAGAATAAGTCATCTATAAACATGTTATATGTACAAACATCGGCTTCAAGACCCCAAGAGTTCATGCAATCAATTAATTCTAAAGTCGCTTTATACTTCCCTTTTGCAATACCAATTAAGTAAAGTATTATAAGTAACCGCATCGTGGTTATATCCGCTCTCTACCATCTTCGCAAGCAAATAATTTGCACTCTCGACCTTTCCTTTGGCACAAAGAACTTGTAAAAGTATATTGAATGTACCAACATTTGGGCAAATACGCTTAGCAAGCATTTCTTTGAAAAACAACCAAACGGCCTCAAAGATTTCGCTCCTTCCCATTGCTGCTAGAGCATATTGCAAGTATAAACCGACGCTTAAATGCTCGAGAACTCATCAACTCAAATACGAAGCGGCATCTTTAAGTGTACCTTTTCTAACATAAACCATAATTAAGAGGTCAAATACGTAGGGTTTGAATCGCAAAGGCGATATGTATCCATAAGAGCACCAAAAAGAGAACTCGCCCAATACCCATATCAGATAAATGCCCCAATAGTGACTTAACATAGTCATGCATTCTAGCTCTAACGAGTATGTGGGTCGTGATACCATACATATGAATAATATGAGTGAACTCCAAACCAGGTTGCTTAATAAACCACCAAGAATTTCAAAGCTAACTTGCCATTAACTGCCTAAGTGAAGCCATTTTATACCCCATATGATTAAGTGAGTCCTAGCGGTCTAGAGTCGAATATCAGATGCTCTTCTCCATTTCTCCACCTGTTCACACATATAAGAAAAATTAAAAACACATACATGAAATATAGGGTGTGTTCAATATGGTGGAAAACATTTTGCAAAAATTGTTTCCCAGATTTTCCATATTTCGTTGGTCAAAATATTATCTAGGAAAACAAGTTCCTCAAAATGAGGAAAATGACTTCCATGGAAGTAGAGGGTAGGATTACAAGTGGCACTCCTTATTGATCAGGTCTTCCCATCCCCAACACACTTCATCTTCACCTCCACCTCCACCCCCAAAGCCCTCCATCCCCACTACCCCACAACCCTACCACCAAACCCCAAACCACAAACCCCAAACCCCAAACCCCAAACCCCAAACCCATATTTATCTAGATTATATACAAATGCTTTTAAAATAATATCTTTCACTTACATACTAAACACAAGAAATTAAGTAAGTAAACCCACTTATTGTCGTGGAAAACATTTTCTTTCATACCAAACACACCCATAGACCTTGATGACTAAGTGAAAATTTATATTTATATAAAAGAAAAAAGGAAAGTAAAAGAGAGAGTGTGTGTACTTGCTGCCTTGGTGCTCACAGGATGTGTGTTAGCTTTTGGGGGGTTGTTGGAGAGCCCCATTAGAGAGAAAGCTCGCTTTTCCAAGACTAAAGCGTGGACGATAGCAATGATAGTTAATTTATTCTGTATTTTGTGTTCGGTTTGGTTACATCCTTTGAAGCCTAATGAAAAATAGTAAACGCCATCGATTAATTTGGATTTGGGAGTATTTGTTTCGACGTAACACGCTTTAATGCTCCGCGATCCACAATTCTCATTATTAGTCACATAACAACAACATAAGCGGTACACACCGTGATCAGGTAGCGGTTCGGATACACGGTAATTACCCGAGAACCGGACCCAGAAACCTGCATCGATACTCGATCAAACCTTAACGGTCCTGATACGAGTACCAAAAAATACCGGACCGATATGAGTCGGACCAGAATCCCAGAAATACCCAGAACACCCCACCCCACCCCCACCCTGGTAAAATACCCAGAATAAGTCATCTATAAACATGTCAGATGTACAAACATCGGCTTCAAGACCCCTAGAGTTCATGCAATCAATTAATTCTAAAGTCGCTTTATACTTCCCTTTTGCAATACCAATTAAGTAAAGTATTATAAGTAATCGCATCGTGGTTATATCCGCTCTCTACCATCTTCGCAAGCAAATAATTTGCACTCTCGACCTTCCTTTGGCACAAAGAACTTGTAAAAGTATATTGAATGTACCAACATTTGGGCAAATACGTTTAGCAAGCATTTCTTTGAAAAACAACCAAACGGCCTCAAAGATTTCGCTCCTTCCCATTGCTGCTACGAGCATATTGCAAGTATAAACCGACGGTTTAAATGCTCGAGAACTCATCAACTCAAATACCTGAAGGGCATCTTTAAGTGTACCTTTTCTAACATAAACCCTAATTAAGAGGTCAAATACAGAAGGGTTTGAACTGCAAAGGCGATATGTATCCATAAGAGCACCAAAAAGAGAACTTGGCCCAATACCCATATCCGATAAATGCCCCAATAGTGACTTAACATAGTCATGCATTCTAGCTCTAACGAGTATGTGGGTCGTGATACCATACATATGAATAATATGAGTGAACTCCAAACCAGGTTGCTTAATAAACCAGCTCAAGAATTTCAAAGCTAACTTGCCATGAACGGGCCTAAGTGAAGCCATTTTATACCCCATATGATTAAGTGAGTCCTAGCGGTCTAGAGTCAGAATATTGTAGATGCTCTTCTCCATTTCTCCACCTGTTCACACATATAAGAAAAATTAAAAACACATACATGAAATATAGGGTGTGTTCAATATGGTGGAAAACATTTTGCAAAAATTGTTTCCCAGATTTTCCCATATTTCGTTGGTCAAAATATTATCTAGGAAAACAAGTTCCTCAAAAATGAGGAAAATGACTTCCGCGGTGGAAGTAGGGGTAGGGATTACAAGTGGCACTCCTTATTGATTGTGTCTTCCCCATCCCCCAACACACTTCATCTTCACCTCCACCTCCACCCCCAAAGCCCTCCATCCCCACTACCCCACAACCCTACCCCCAAACCCCAAACCACAAACCCCAAACCCCAAACCCCAAACCCATATTTATCTAGATTATATACAAATGCTTTTAAAATAATATCTTTCACTTACATACTAAACACAAGAAATTAAGTAAGTAAACCCACTTATTGTCGTGGAAAACATTTTCTTTCATACCAAACACACCCATAGACCTTGATGACTAAGTGAAAATTTATATTTATATAAAAGAAAAAAGGAAAGTAAAAGAGAGAGTGTGTGTACTTGCTGCCTTGGTGCTCACAGGATGTGTGTTAGCTTTTGGGGGGTTGTTGGAGAGCCCCATTAGAGAGAAAGCTCTGGCTTTTCCAAGACTAAACCGTGGACGACAAAGCCGATAGTTAATTTATTCTGTATTTTTGTGTGTTCGTTTGGTTACATCCTTTGGAAGCCTAATGAAAAATAGTAAACGCCATCGACATTGGATTTGGGAGTATTTGTTTCGGCGTAACACGCTTTAATGCCCGCGATCCACAATTCTCATTATTAGTCTATTTACAACAACAACATAAGCGGTACACACCGTGACTAAGGATAGCGGTCGGATACACCCTGCAATTACGAGAACCGGACCAGAAACCTGCATCGATACTCGCATCAAACCTTAACGGTCCGGACACGAGTACCAAAAAAATACCGGACCGATAATGAGGCGGACCAGAATCCAGAAAATACCCTAACACCCCACCCCCACCCCCACCCAGAAATACCCAGAACAAGTCATCTATAAACATGTTGTATGTACAAACATCGCCAAGACCCTAGAGTTCATGCAATCAATTAATTCTAAAGTCGCTTTATACTTCCCTTTTGCAATACCAATTAAGTAAAGTATTATAAGTAATCGCATCGTGGTTATATCCGCTCTCTACCATCTTCGCAAGCAAATAATTTGCACTCTCGACCTTTCCTTTGGCACAAAGAACTTGTAAAAGTATATTGAATGTACCAACATTTGGGCAAATACGCTTAGCAAGCATTTCTTTGAAAAACAACCAAACGGCCTCAAAGATTTCGCTCCTTCCCATTGCACGAGCATATTGCAAGTATAAACCGACGCGGTTTAAATGCCGAGAACTCATCAACTCAAATACCGGGCGGCATCTTTAAGTGTACCTTTTCTAACATAAACCCTAATTAAGAGGTCAAATACGAATGGTTTGAATCGCAAAGGCGATATGTATCCATAAGAGCACCAAAAGAGAACTCGCCCAATACCCATATCGATAAATGCCCCAATAGTGACTTAACATAGTCATACATTCTAGCTCTAACGAGTATGCTGGTCGTGATACCATACATATGAATAATATGAGTGAACTCCAAACCAGGTTGCTTAATAAACCGCTCAAGAATTTCAAAGCTAACTTGCATGAACGGGCCTAAGTGAAGCCATTTTATACCCCATATGATTAAGTGAGTCCTAAAGTCTGTAGTCGAATATCAGATGCTCTTCTCCATTTCTCCACCTGTTCACACATATAAGAAAAATTAAAAACACATACATGAAATATAGGGTGTGTTCAATATGGTGGAAAACATTTTGCAAAAATTGTTTCCCAGATTTCCCATATTTCGTTGGTCAAAATATTATCTAGGAAAACAAGTTCCTCAAAAATGAGGAAAATGACTTCCGCGGTGGAAGTAGGGGTAGGGATTACAAGTGGCACTCCATATTGATTGTGTCTTCCCCATCCCCCAACACACTTCATCTTCACCTCCACCTCCACCCCCAAAGCCCTCCATCCCCACTACCCCACACCCCTACCCCCACACCTCAAACCCCAAACTCCAAACTACAAAACCCAAACCCCAAACCCATATTTATCTAGATTATATACAAATGCTTTTAAAATAATATCTTTCACTTACATACTAAACACAAGAAATTAAGTAAGTAAACCCACTTATTGTCGTGGAAAACATTTTCTTTCATACCAAACATACCCATAGACCTTGATGACTAAGTGAAAATTTATATTTATATAAAAGAAAAAAGGAAAGTAAAAGAGAGAGTGTGTACTTGCTGCCTTGGTGCTCACAGGATGTGTGTTAGCTTTTGGGGGGTTGTTGGAGAGCCCCATTAGAGAGAAAGCTCGCTTTTCCTAAGACTAAACCGGACGACAGCAGCGATAGTTAATGTATTCTGTATTTTTGTGTGTTCGGTTTGGTTACATCATTTGGAAGCCTAATGGAAAATAATAAACGTCACTGATTAATTTGGATTTGAGAGTATTTGTTTCGACAGAACACAGTTTAATGCTTCGCGCGACCCACAATTCTCATTATTAGTCTGTTTACAACAACAACATAAGCATGTACACACCGTGACTGTGGTCATACGGTTCGATACACCGTAATTACCCGAGAACAGACCCAGAAACCCGACCGATACTCGGACCAAACCTTAACGGTCCTGACACGAGTACCAAAAATACCCGACCGATATGAGGCGACCAGAACCCAGAACACCTCCCAACCCCACTCCCCACCCCCACCCCCCACCCGGTAAAATACCCGGTAACAAGTCATCTATAAACATGTTGTATGTACAAACATCGACTTCAAGACCCTAGAGTTCATGCAATCAATTAATACTAAAGCTGCTTTATACTTCCCCTTTTTGCAATACCAATTAAGTAAAGTATTATAAGTAACCGCATCAGGGTTATATCCGCTCTCTACCATCTTCGCAAGCAAATAATTTGCATTCTCGACCTTTCCTTTGGCACAAAGAACTTGTAAAAGTATATTGAATGTACCAACATTTGGGCAAATACGTTTAGCAAGCATTTCTTTGAAAAACAACCAAACGGCCTCAGCATTTCGCTCCTTCCCCATTGCTGCTAGGAGCATATTGCAAGTATAAACCGACGGTTTAAATGCTCGAGAACTCATCAACTCAAATACCTGAAGGGAATCTTTAAGTGTACCTTTTCTCACATAAACCCTAATTAAGAGGTCAAATACAGAAGGGTTTGAACTGCAAAGGCGATATGTATCCATAAGAGCACCAAAAAGAGAACTTGGCCCAATACCCGTATCAGATAAATGCCCCAATAGTGACTTAACATAGTCATGCATTCTAGCTCTAACGAGTATGTGGGTCGTGATACCATACATATGAATAATATGCGTGAACTCCAAACCAGGTTGCTTAATAAACCAGCTCAAGAATTTCAAAGCTAACTTGCCATGAACGGGCCTAAGTGAAGCCATTTTATACCCCATATGATTAAGTGAGTCCCAACGGTGTAGAGTCAGAATATTGTAGATGCTCTTCTCCATTTCTCCACCTGTTCACACATATAAGAAAAATTAAAACCACATACATGAAATATAGGGTGTGTTCAATATGGTGGAGAACATTTTGCAAAAATTGTTTCCCAGATTTTCCCATATTTCGTTGGTCAAAATATTATCTAGGAAAACAAGTTCCTCAAAAATGAGGAAAATGACTTCCGCGGTGGAAGTAGGGGTAGGGATTACAAGTGGCACTCTATATTGATTGTGTCTTCCCCATCCCCCAACACACTTCATCTTCACCTCCACCTCCACCCCCAAAGTCCTACATCCCCACTACCCCACACCCCTACCCCAAACCCCAAACCACAAACCACAAACCCCAAACCACAAACCCCAAACCCCAAACCCATATTTATCTAGATTATATACAAATGCTTTTAAAATAATATCTTTCACTTACTTACTAAACACAAGAAATTAAGTAAGTAAACCCACTTATTGTCGTGGAAAATATTTTCTTTCATACCAAACACACCCATAGACCTTGATGACTAAGTGAAAATTTATATTTATATAAAAGAAAAAAGGAAAGTAAAAGAGAGAGAGTGTGTACTTGCTGCCTTGGTGCTCACAGGATGTGTGTTATCTTTTGGGGGGTTGTTGGAGAGCCCCAACAGAATGTTGGGAAAGAGAATATTATTTATTCGATCTTCTGAAAAATATGAAAAGTGAATACGTGTTCACATAAATATATAAATATAAACATAATGGATCGGGTTGCACGCCGCAACAAAACGTAAAATGAATACGTGTTCACAAATACGTAAATATAATGGATCGGGTTGCACGCCGCAACAAAACATAAAGTTAATACACGTTCACAAATACGTAAACATAATGGATCGGGTTGCACGCCGCAACAAAACGTAAAGTGAATACGTGTTCACAAATACGTAAATATAATGGATCGGGTTGCACGCCGCAACAAATATGAAAGATGAATACATGTTCACCTATATATAAATATGAAAAGTGAATACGCGTTCACAAATATATAAATGTAATAAACATGTGGAAATGCATGGGAATGTCTTAACATATAATACGAGATAAAATGAAGTGTTAGTTAAACCGAGAATTTCCTATGAGGAGTTGTTGCATATTTAAAAATGTTGTAACCTGATATATTTTTGCAATATGCTTATTACGTTATAATGTGATTGCACTTGGAATATTGTGGTGTTACTTTGAATTGCAGGGTAAGGTTCTCACCATTTCGGATGGTAGGTCGACTTTTTATTTAACATGTTTGAAAGCGTGATAGAGAAAGGCTCCACGCCAAGGCTAGCGATCGTCCCGCAGCCTTTCTTGTCATACCAAGTCCATCGTCGCTCGTATTCGAGTTCAGGATGTCGGTCCGATGTCTCGAAATGCCCATGTGGAATGGTCTCCTTCCAACTTAGAATAATCTTTGTCGATGATCTATGTAAAACAATATTTGCACGAGCATGGGCTCGCGTTATGTTTTTAATAAAGTCATAAACAGATTTCTTTATTGTTATGTTTATTAATAGCTCCGTATTTGAATATAAGTTCAAATTTCTAAATAAAGAGAATTAAATGGTGCTCCTGGTGGGAAATAATTGTCCAGGTGCCATCACACCCTTAGTAAAGACTTAGGAAAAGTCGGGGCGTGACAAGTTGGTATCAAAGCTAAACCAGGTTAGGAGATTCTAGGAAGTTTCTTCGAGTCGGGTGTTTGAACGGTTACTTATTGCGACTGCAGCGCGCCACCTTAGTAATAAGTAAACGGAATAACATTCTAAAGTTTCCCTTCTTTCATACTCCTCTCGTGCCTATCTTGAGTCTTTTTCAAGACTTGATTCTTATACTACCTCTTTCACGCGGGTTAGAAAGAAGATTGTACAACGTTATACTGACCAATAATTGTTGTGTAGATGGTGATTATAAGACGAGTTCCAACAAAGAAGGAAGTACTCGAGGAACAGGCAAAGGAAATGCAAGCTCAGAAGGAATTCATGCGTCGTAAGATGAACTCAGGAGATGATTTTAACGAGTATATGTGCGACACAATCGTACTTTGTGCGTATTTGCTTAGGAGTAGACAGAAGAGGCGTTCTTACGACCCGACCTTCTTCAACTTTCCGATTGGAGTCATATTACAGATAATATTCAACTCGTCGGAAAAATTCCGATCCTCATTCAGAGGGGCAAAGATGCTAAGAGGAGATGTTACAGAAGGTTCCTGGACTAAATTTCTATTTCAGGTAATAGTAGTAAGGGAAAGAATGAGCGAAATGGAAAGGGAAGCAAGGAAGAAGGTTCACAGGGAGTTGAATGCCAATCAGCAGAATAGGCGAATTATGCGGTTAAGCCCTTTAGAACGTGTTGTAGTAGGTGCATGTTCGAGTAAGAGAGCTATAGGGAATGACATAGAATGACATGCTCTGATGTATTGTAATGTCATGAAATATTTTCAAATATGAGGAATGAAACATTATTAATGCAAGTTATGAGTTGTCATTATTGTTTAGTTAATCTGCATTTTCTTGTAGTGTTGCATGCTTATAAACTATAAGAAAATTTTAAGAGCTAGAGTATACATTCCGTCTTCTAAAATATGAGTGTGTTTGTCTTCACAGAAAATGGTGAATTCACAAATCCCGGGGGCTCAAGAGGAGGTTCATCACGAAGCTCATGTACCTCCAACTGACGTAGTGGTGTCTGAAGGGAGCGGAGAAAATGTCGGAGAAAATGTAGGAGAAAATGTTGGAGAGAACGAGAGTCAAATGGCCCAAGAAACGGTGGGACAAAAACTAGATAGACTCATAGAGTTAATGGCAGTGCCGATTCACACATGGTTCCGCCCGCACCTGGTGTCTGCGTCATAGCCCCGAACTCAGAACTGCCCAAGGACCGACATGATCGCACTACGCATCGAGAGTGTAGAAGCTCAAGCGCACTGACAAAGGCTGGGCAAATTTTATGAGGAGAAAAGAACCATCAGATTTCGTGGGAAGGACCCCAAGGCCGACCCGATAGTATTCCTCGATGAAGTTGAAGACTTAATATTCACATTGGGATGCGTGGAGACGCAGGCGCCAACTTGGTAGCGCGCATCGACTAGTGGATGACGCAGGGGTGGTGGAGGAATTTTAGGAAAAATCGTCCCCGATGTCACCACCAATGACTTGGGAGGATTGAGCGGCATTCATTGAGAAATTTATGTTCAATACGCGCAAGGATGCGCTCAGACGGGAGTTTGAACAATTGAAGCAAGGTGACCGCAGTGTACAAGAATATGATACACAGTTCGTGAGGTTATCGGCATACAACACACATGTCGTCCCTACAGAAATGGATAGAGTCAAGCGATTTGTAGAGGGTTTAAACCCGAACATAGCATAGAAGGTGGTGGCGTTAGCCAACGATCGAACTTATCTTCAGATTGTCGATATGGCTTTGAAGGTAGAAGGTTTCGCTAAAGCAAAAAGAGAATATTCGCAGAAGAGATTTCGGACGTCAGGATCATTTAACCAGAGTCAAAATCAGAAGCAGGAGTTTAGTAAGGGATCTTCAGGACCAAACCAATCTGTGGGTCAGTCTTATTTCAAGCCTAAGTGGCACAGTTGGTCTAATTACCAAGGTAGTAAGGAGTAAGGACAAGGCCACCAACCCTAACCCAGGAGGTGACAAATCGATTTGTAAGATTTGTCAAAGGAAACACACTGGAGAATGTCGGCTCTTAACGAAGACATGTTATAACTTTGGAGAGTCAGACCACTATGCCAGGGATTGCAAGAAGAGGACCCAAACTCAATCTATTCAGGGGAGGTCAGAAGCAACCACAACTGCCTACAGGGAAAATCAGGGAAACCAACCCCGCCAGAGTCAGGGAGGTCAACAACCCAACAATTCTAATCGGCTCTACGCTTTGCCCCAGAGGAATGAGGCAGAAGCATCTAATGCGGTGGTCACAGGTATTTTGCTAGTCTCGAGTATTCCTGCATTTGTATTATACGATCCCGACTCTACATTTTCATATGTGTCAATGGGCTTTGCTAAGAATTTACACGTAGAACCTTCTTATTTAAGTGAACCTTTTGAGGTTATGACACCAGTAGGGGCCTCAATTTGGGCCTCTCGGGTGGTAAATAATTTCCCATTATAAGTGAATGGAAGGGGAACAATGGTGAACCTAGTACTACTTTATATGGTAGACTTCGACGTCATTTTGGGTATGGATTGGTTGTCGGCATGTTATGCCATGTTAGATTGTCGGCGAAAGATAGTGAGATTAACTTTTCCTGGAGAACCAGAAGTTGTTATAAGGGGTAGGATTGGAATATCCTCAGGTCAGTTTATTTCCTACCTTGGGGCTCAAAAGTTATTGAGAATTCACAGAGTGGAGTACGATATCCGCTAATATAGTGGATACCCAAAAGAATCCCCAAAGATGAATGATGTCCCTATTGTTCGAAATTTTCCTGAGGTTTTCTGAAGATCTTCCATGTCTTCCTCCTGATAGAGAAGTGAGTTTGCCATAGAGTTAATTCCGTACAAGACCCATTTCTATTCCTCCATATCGAATGGCCCCACTGAATTGAGGAGTTAAAAGAACAATTGAAGGATCTTCCGATAAAGGCTTTATAAGGCCTAGTGTTTCTCGGGTACACGATCTGCTTTGTGAAAAGAAAGACGGATCGCTCCGAATGTGCATCGATTATCGATACTCAATAAAGTCACAATCAAGAACCGATACCGCTTTACCAAGAATCGATGATCTTTTGACCAACTTCGCGAGCTAGCTATTTTTCCAAGATTGATCTCCGTCGATATCACCAAATGAAAATAAATCCGGATGATATATCCAAAACCTTTTTAGAACCCGATCGACCATTATGAGTTCTTGGTCATGTCTTTTGGGTTAACCAATGCCCCAACGACTTTTATGGATTTAATGAATGTAATCTTCAAACCATTCCTAGATTTGTTCGTGATCGTGTTCATAGATGATATCCTAATTTCTGAAGAGTGTTGAAGAACATGAAGAGCATCCGAGGTAGTGCTTCAAGTCTTGAAACAGAGAAACTATATGCTAAATTTTCAAAGTGTGAATTTTGGTTGGAAAATATAGCATTTTGGGCCATGTCAGGTCAAGAGATGAAATTATGGTAGACCTCGTAAGATAGAAGAATGAAGAAGCGCCAAACCGACCACTCCGGCAGAGGTTAGAAGTTTCTGGTTTCTGGGTATTATAGAAGATTCGTAAAAGGTTTTTCTAGTCTTCACGCTTCCTTTGACCGGTTGACTCAAAAAGCGGTTAAGTATCGATGGTCAAGCATGTGAAGCAAGTTTTCAGAAACTAAAGGAATTGTTGACTATCGCACCACCCTAACCTTACCATCGGGATGAAGGGTTCACGCCTATCGATGCCTCAGAGTTGGGTTAGGATGTGTCTTGATGCAATTTGGAAAGGTTATTGTGTATGCATCTAGAAAATCAAGATACATGAGAAGAATTACCCAACTCATGACTTGGAATTAGTCATGTGGTGTTTGCACGATTTAATATGGAGACATTATTTGTATGGTGTGCATGTGGACATATTTACAGATCATAAGAGTTTGCAGTACATAACCACGCAGAAGGATTTGAATCTCCGACAAAGAAGATGGTTAGAGTTGCTTAAGGATTATGACCTTAGTATTCTTTACCATCTTGGGAAAGCCAACGTGGTGGCTGACGCACTCAGTAGGAGATCAATGAGCAGCTTGGCCCCTTTGGCAATACAAAAGAGGGGTATTGTTCGTGAGGTACAAAGATTGGGAAACCTCGGGGTTAGCTTAATTGAGATAGGTGAAGGTAGGGTGGTGGTACATGATACCTCGCAGTCTGCCTTAGCTTCAGAAATAAAAGAAAGTCAGTTTGAGGATACGGAGTTTGTTGGATTTCGGGAGAGGATCCAACAGGGAAAACCTTCACAGTTTACATTGGGAGATAATGACGGAACCCTTCGGTATAAGGGTAGGTTATGTGTTCCTAAGGTAAAGGATCTAAGGAGGAAGATCTTAGATGAGGGTCACAACACCAGATATTCCATTCATCCAGGGTCAACAAAAATGTATCAGGACCTCAAGGCAAATTCGGTGGACGGGATGAAGAAGAACGTCATGGAGTTTGTCGGGAGTGTCTTATATGTCGCAGTGAAAGTGAACATCAAAAACTGGCGGATTACTTCAGACATTGAGTCCCCATGTGGAAATGAGTCGATTCATATGGATTTTGTAACCGGTCTACCAAAACTCAAGAAGGGTATGATAATGTTTGGGTGATTGTTGATCGCTTACAAAGTCAGCCCATTTCTTACCTGGCCAAGACTACGACGCGCACCACAAGATGCACGCATTTATTTGAAAGAGATTGTGCGGTTACACGATTCCTTTACAAATTATTTCAGATAGGTTCCCAGTTCACCTCACACTTTTGGCAAAGTTTTCAGCAGTTCTCGACAAAAGTTAAGTTAAGCACGACTTTCCACCCGCAAATGACGGGCAGCCGAGCGAACAATTCAAACACTTGAGGACATGTTGCGATCTTGTGTGTTAGATTTTCAGGGAAGCTGGTTGGACCATCTATGTCTAATTGAGTTCGCCTACAACAATAGTTTTCACTCTAGCATACAAATGGCCTCGTTTGAAGCATTATATGGACGAAAATGTAGGTCTCCACTTGGATGGTTCGAGGTGGGTGAGACGCAACTGTTCGGACCTGAAGTCATTCAGGAAACAAATGATAAGGTACAGATGATTCGGGAGCGGATCAAAATAGCTCATAGCCGTCATAAGTCCTATGCGGATCATCGGAAAAGAGATCTTGAATTCCAAGAGGGGGAGAAAGTATTTTTAAAAGTGTCCCCAATGAAGGGAGTGATGCGCTTTGGTAAGAAAGGGAAATTGAGCCCAAGGTTTATTGGGCCATATGAGATCTTGTGAAGAGTTTGGAATGTGGCTTACGAATTAGCACTTCCACAAGAGCTGGAAGCAGTGCATCCGATATTTCATGTGTCAATGTTACGAAAATACTTGCACGATCCAAGTCACGTCATCCTTCCCCAGGAGATAATTCTTAATAAGGAGCTTCAATATGAAGAAGTTCCGGTGGAAATAATTGATAGAAAGGTTAAGCGCCTTAGGAATAAAGATATTGCTTCCGTGAAGGTCCTATGGAGGAACCACTCCACCGAGAAAGCCACCTGGGAAGCCGAGGACGCGATGAAAGTCAAATATTCATTCCAATTTTACTAAGGTAATAAAAAAAAACAAAGTGTTACATAGTACTTCATATGTGTTCCATTTGCGTGTCTATTATGCATGTGTTACAACCTTATTTCATTCGAGGACGAATGCTTCTTAAGGAAGGGAGAATGTGAAGCCCTAAATTAGTGTTACAATAACAATAGACATTATTGTGTCTATGTGATTATGTTACGACCTTATTCACATTCGAGGACGAATGTTGCTTAAGGAGGAGAGAATGTAAAATCCGGAAAAAAATAATAATATATAGTTGTGGTTGGGTTAATAAAAATATATATATATATATAAGAAAACAAATAATAAATTGCATGGGATAGAGTTAGTTTTAAATTTGTATAAATAGATAGATAAAATGAAAATAAGAAAACAAAAAAATAAAAAAAAAGAAAAAGAAGATGACGCAAAGTGCACGTCCCACCCATTTCCCCCCATTTCATTTCCCTTCAATCTCTTGGCTTTCCCCCTCCCATAAGTTATGCAATCATCCCCACTTATACATTGTATTTACACACAAACAAAGTACATAGCATAAAGATTAGAAAATCAGGAAAAAACAAGTGAACAAGAAGAGGAAAAATTTGGAAAAAACAAGAGAGCAAGAAGAACAACAATAAAAGAAATACTAGGGAGCAAGGGTCCCTTGTAGCAACCGAACAACAATCATTTCACACATACAAAGTGAGTTTTCTCACTCAGAAATTCTTGGTAACATCCTTTATTTTAAGTTCAATACATGTTAGAATAAGAATTGAGTGTTGAAAAGAAATATTGAACTTTTGATTGTTTAGACAACTAGTTGCGTCATGAATTTACGAATTGTTCTCACTGAGTTATAATTGTTAGAATTTGATGAAATTCGGAAGAATGGTACACCTCTCTATTATGATCATATATAACCAAATATGAGGTAAAATGGACATACGGTTTGAACGTTATCATAGTTCAAAGTTCATGTCTTAGATTTGGCCGAAATTCGGAAATACATAATTACAGACTGTTTTTATTGATTTTTACTTATTAGAATTATATGAAAATTTACATGGTTGTAAATCTTTCTGTTACGGACAGATAAAGATAAAGAGTTGTTAAAACGGACTTACGAGTTGAGAGTTATTATAGTTTGAAGTTGCTGCCTCAGATTCATCGGAATCCAGAAGGGCAGGGCGTTGAAACGTAAAACTGTACTAATCCGTGGGGAATATGAAAATTAGTGCTAAATGAAACTTCTAGATCTCTCTGTTTTGGACATTGTGAGACCTTACGTGGGTCTATCCGACTTACGTATTGAGAGTTATCGCTGTTTAAAGTTTCTTCCTCGGATCTATCGAGATCCAGGAAGGGCAGCGAATAAAAGTGTAAAACTGTACCAAATGGTACAGAATATGAAAGTATGGTTCACATGGAGACGTGTATCTCTCTGTTCTCGTCGTTTTGAGATTTTATGGGGCTTGAACGGGTTTACAGATTAGGAGTTATGACTATTCTAAGATTGGGTTCTGTTTAATAAAAATTCTGCCGAAACAAATTTCATTTGGCTGTTTTGAGGATAAATTTGTGTTAGTTACCCAAAGTAGTTTTAAATGAAATTTGGTACAGTGAAAGATCCCCGTCTTACCTTAGTTTCCGCTTGAGAAACACCTTAGTTGGAGTTATGGTTAAAAAGTTATAATCGTTACAAGTATGAATGACAAAATGTTGGGAAAGAGAATATTTTTTATTCGATCTTCTGAAAAATATGAAAAGTGAATACGTGTTCACATAAATATATAAATATAAACATAATGGATCGGGTTGCACACCGCAACAAAACGTAAAGTGAATACGTGTTCACAAATACGTAAATATAATGGATCGGGTTGCACGCCGCAACAAAACGTAAAGTGAATACGCGTTCACAAATACGTAAACATAATGGATCGGGTTGCACGCCGCAACAAAACGTAAAGTGAATACGTGTTCACAAATACGTAAATATAATGGATCGGGTTGCACGCCGCAACAAATATGAAAGATGAATACATGTTCACCTATATATAAATATGAAAAGTGAATACGCGTTCACAAATATATAAATGTAATAAACATGTGGAAATGCACGGAATGTCTTAACGTATAATACGAGATAAAATGAAGTGTTAGTTAAACCGAGAATTTCCTATGAGGAGTTGTTGCATATTTAAAAATGTTGTAACCTGATATATTTTTGCAATATGCTTATTACGTTATAATGTGATTGCACTTGGAATATTGTGGTGTTACTTTGAATTGTAGGTGTTCTCACCATTGGATGGTGGTGACTCTTTATTTAACATGTTTCAGAAAGCGTGATAGAGGAAAGGCTCCACGCCAAGGCTAGCGATCGTCTCCAGCCTCTTCTTGTCATACCAAGTCCATTCTTTGGCTTGGTATTCACAAAGTTCAGGATGTCAGTTCCAGTGTCTCGGGAAATGCCCGTGTGAAATGGTCTCCCTTCCAACTTAGAATAATCTTTGTCAGTATGTCTATGTAGAAACAATATTTGCACGAGCATTGACTCGCGTTATGTTTTTAATAAAGTCATAAACATATTTCTTTATTGTTATTTTTATTAATAGCTCCGTATTTGAATATAAGTTCAAATTTCTAAATAAAGAGAATTAAATGGTGCTCCTGGTGGGAAATAATTGTCCAGATGTCATCACGCCCTTAGTAAAGACTTAGGAAAAGTCGGGGCCTGACAAAAATCATCTAGTATGGGTAGTTTGGCTTACATTTTTAGTTTAGGAGTGTCCTTTTTTCATAGAGGTACAAGACTTGACTAACCATATGGTTAAGATGGATATTTCAGACGTAGGGTTCTCGTTTATGTAGTTACATGATGTTCCTTACTTGAGTAGATTAAGTCTCATTAGTACGAGGATCCATATTTCAGTGCACTTAGAGACAAGGTGCAATAAGGCGATGCTTCTATAGTTCATTGGGGATTATGGTGTTATGTGGTTAAAAGATTGAATTTGCATAACTAACGTGGATGATTTGAGCTAAATAATAATTTAAGAGGCACATAGTTTGCGATATTTTATTTGTTTCAAGGTTACAAAGATATACCAAGACTTGAAACAATATTATTGGTAGAGGAACATGAAGAAAAGTACAATTGAGCATGTTCCGCGGTGCCCGAATTGCCAACAGGACAAGTATATGTGAACACTGAAAATCGGGTGATTTGATGCATAACATAGTTATACTAGTGTGAAGTGGGAAGACTTCGTAGTAGGTTTACCGCATGAGAAAGTTTGACGTAGTTTGGGTCATTGTGGACAGGTTAATTAAGCCCGAGCACTTCCTACCGGTTCAGACTACTTAAATTTTTTAGAAGCTTGCATATATCTATACTTGGGAGATAGTTTGATTGCATGAGTGCCTATTTCTATCATTTTAGATTGGGAGACATAATTCACAACTTATATTTTGGCAGTCCGTGCAGCGAACTATGTGTACCTAGGTGTAGCTTAGACAATTTTTCATTCACAAACTAACGATCAGTCTGTGCGGACTATTTAGATCCTAAAGGATATGTTGAGAGAGTGTGTTACTAACTTTGGGGTCATTGGCACAAGTACTTTACATTGGTGGATTTTGCTTATAACAACAACCAGTCTAACATTTAAATGGCCCTATACGAACTTTATACAATAGTCGTTGTCGATTGCCAGTTGGTTGGTTACTCGATGAAAAAAAATCTATTATGTCCATATCTGGTATAGTATGCCTTTGAACATGCTAAGTGTGGGAAATAATGTGTATTAATAAGAAAATGGGAATGTAACAACAACAACAAGAATGTTAGAAATCTGGAAATCAACAAAGTAATTGGCTTGCTGAGTCGATTGTTTGTTCAATCTATCCTTAAGATAATCTTATCCCGTATATTCCTTTAAACAGTGTAATGACAACTTATCTCTCAAGATAAAACAACAATCAAACAAATGAGCAAAATGAGACTCAAGTGTTCGCTTAGGAAATAAAGATCTTGAGTGTATTAATGATTGCAAGAGAGGAAGAAGATTGACAACAATCTGAAGTGAGGTGTGTTTTTAATTGATCCAAAAGTCTCAATTTATAGCAAGATGAAAGTGTCTTCCTAAATAGCCTAATAAAGGCCTTTAATGCCATGTAATGGCCATTATTTAGGGGTTACAATTCAGCCAAGTAATGACTGAATTCATGAGGCAAATAATGGAGACTTAATGCTCCAAAGTCAGCCCAAACGTCAGGTGAATTTCGTGTCCAACGGTCATACTGGAGTCGAAGAGTCGCGGCCTTCGGGACGGCACCGTGGCGCTTCAGGCCTTGGAGCCGAGGCGCCGCGGCCCTTCGGGAAGGCGCCGGGGCACCTAAATTCCAGTAGCTCCAGTGGTTTTTACCGTAATTAGAGCCGCATCGCTTCAGGTGTCGTGGCTCAGCCATCGCGGCGCCGCGGCCTTCACCCATTTCCTGACTCATTTCATCCTTTACACATCGTACACTTCTTCCTTCATTTACCAAAGTAAAACCATTGTCATTTAGCCAATAATCGTCTATTATCTTACGTCTCAAACAATTCGTATACGTACCAATATATCTTCCATTAAGGAAATTACGATCATTGACACTTTATGTGCATGTGTGTGGAAACCACGTTTCCGACGTGCGGGGCCCCAATTGTTCGAGTCATAATTGATAAGATTAACTTTATTTCATGTTTAATAAATATTTCCAACACTAAGGTGATACAAGATCGACTTTGGACAGCTCAAGGTGGGCAAACGAGTTACATGGACTGAAAAGTTTGTGATTTAGAGTTCGCGAAGAAGAGAAAGTCATATTAAAGATTTCTCCCGTGAAGGGTGTGATAAAATTCGGCAAGAATGATAAATTGAGTATGACGTTAGGTCCGCTTGAGATTTTGGAAAGGGTTGGATTGGTGGCTTACATACTTTCTTTGCCACATGACATGATAGTAGTACATCTCATATTTCATGTATTCATCTTGCAATGGTATATTGTAGATAAGTCTCATGCCTTGAAGTTGGATAAAATGTGTTAATGTTAGGATCTGTGTTATGACATTTTTCCTAACATATCATTTTTTGTACTAAGTCCAAATCAGAAAATGTCGGAACAAATGTCTTGACATTCTGGTAACTGTTTTGCCTATCTTCACGGACAGATTTCAGAAATGTGTGACCTTTTTATCACATGACAATTTGACTTGGCAAGGAGTCTTTGAAGCAAATTGAAAACGTGGAAGATTAAGTCCAAGAGATAGCTTAACTTAAGGAGCAAGACGAGGGAAGAAAAAGTCCAAGCTGTTGAGAAAATCACTCCTCAAGTTTCTGTCACACGTGACCACTTTTAGCTCAACCTCCACAACGATTCATTGAGCTTTTCAAGGAGAACTCTCTACTATAAATAGAGAGGGCAGATCAGTGAATCAATATCCAGAATCAAAATGTAAAAATACCAAGAGAGCTCTCGGGATTTTTTCTCAGAAATCTGGATCACAAAATGTTGTCTGAGTTTGTGACGACATTATGCATGACATTTCAGTCGTTGTTTCAGATTCTAGATTAACTTTGTATGGAGCGATTGTAATGAGATGTTTGTCACTTCTATTTAGATAGATTTTTCAGGCATAAGTCATCTGCGACTTAACCTTTTTATTCCTTTTGTATCATCTTGTAAAGAAAGGAATATATATATATATATATATATATACAATATTTTGATCATTGACCATCATGAGTTATATTAATATATAACCTATAAAAATTAAACATTTGTGTCTTTATTATTTCCGGTGCATTTTACTCTTCAAAGGTTTTATTCTGTTTTTAACTGAACACTGTTTTTACCGAAATGTCTTCAGTTATATCAGACGACATTTTCATCGACATTTGTAAACTTGTCACGACCCGAACCCCGGGCCCGTGACTGGTGCCCTACCTAGGCACCCTTCTACCTAAATGACACAATTAAACCGCGGAACTAAATAACATCTCGTCTTTTTTTTTTACAAAAAAACAACGAACATGCAAAGGCAAAGCCGACAAGGCTGCCATATATATATATATAATCAAAAAACACTACACTGTACACGAGTCCAATCCCACATATGAATACAAACCTCTAAGAGTTTTACTGAACTATGACGGGACAAGGCCCCGCCGTACCCATAATCGCATAAAAGCACATCTTGAAGGATCTATACCAAAATGATAAGCTCCCGAACAAATGGAGTTGTCCAAAAACTCTGAGCAAGGGTCCTACACTTGCAGATCACCAAACTGCGTACCTAAATCTGCGGCATGAAAGCAGCCCCCCGGAGAAAGGGGGTCAGTACGAAGAATGTACCAAGTATATGAAACAATAAGTATTGTAAAGGAGATCACACAGTCCACATAAAACAGGAAGCAAGTATGATAACTCAAAACAACAACACACTGAACCTTGCAAACATGAGAGTAATTCAATCATTTTTACCTTTTAAGTTATGTTTTTAACAATGAGATTAACTGTTCCACTTTAAGTCATGAACACACTGCACCATTTCATTAATGAAATCACTACCGTTTCAAAATATGAAGGCCGTTCCAGTGCCAGGGTCATCCTCCCTCTGAATTATTATGCAACCTATCATAGGACTATTTCACCCGCAATGGACTATTTCACCCGCATAGGTCATGTGGACCCGCAATGAGCATCGGTACAGGATACTCGCATCACGGATAGCTAATCCATGGATTATATCCCGGGAATTGAACCCGCCCGAGTCTATCCGACCCGCCGTGAGTGTGTACCACTCACATTATGGGAGCTACTCCATGATATCTCTTGAACCATGTTGTCGGCCCTTTATGGAGGGACGCGGAGATGTGAAAATACGACACTTGCACGAATGTCTATATGAGCAACCCATATGCAAGCAAACCATTTTTGACCCTTGTTTATAAAATGAATAACCATCATTTTAGCAAACCAAGACAATACCATGCCTTTCCTTTTTACACAAACCAAGACAATACCATGCCTTTCCTTTTTACACAAACCAAGACAATACCATGCCTTCCTTTTTAACAAACCAAGACAATACCATGCCTTCCTTTTTAGCAAACCAAGACAATACCATGCCTTCCTTTTTAACAAACCAAGACGATTACCATTTAAGCAAGCCGAAGTACTATCAAGGCACAAATAGACTAATTCTCATTTAAGCAAGCCAAAGTACTATCAAGACACAAGTAGAATGATTCTCATTTAAGCAAGCCAAAGTACTATCAAGGCACAAATAGAATAATTCTCATTTAAGCAAGCCAAAGTACTATCAAGGCACAAATATAATAATTCTCATTTAAGCAAGCCAAAGTACTATCAAGGCACAAATAGAATAATTCTCATTTAAGAAAGCCAAAGTACTACGTACGTCCGCCGCACGTTCTTTAGCTTTTTCATAAAATCCCAAGGCCCTAGCCTTGCAACATCAAGTTACATATTCTTCAAATTAAGTGACTTACACTCTTTATACTCCAGTCACTTCTTTTATGTACTACAATGAAGCCATATTCATTTATGACCCCTAATACACTAACATTCGTAGTATCAAGCCACTTCCATTTTTCAAATCAAACTACACTTTTAAAACTTCAATTCAAGGTTTTGAAATCAAGTAGCTTCTACTTTTAAATCCTAAGTAACTCACACCTTTAAAACAAGTTACTTCTCTTTAAATCATGTCATTTCTCCTCCTTTAAATCAATTAAGTAAATCACTCATTTGACTCCCCTAAAGCCGTTATAACTAACTTCCCATAAAGCTATTATAACAACCTTTAGGTTTTGGAACTAAGGCACCATCGAAGCGATTAGGAACCACTTCCTTTTTAAGACTCTAAGTACTTCAAGTAAAACAACTTTCACTTTTGAAAATCCAACTTTTATTAAGGGAATGGATTATAACAACTTCTAATTTAAACATCCAAAGTACAATCAAGGAAGTATATAGAGCAACTTCTATATTATGCAATCTAAGTACAATCAAGGAAGTATATAGAACAACTTCTATATTAGGCAATCCAAGTACAATCACGGGATAGATCATTTAAAGAGTATGATGTACTTACTTTACAATAAGGAATCATGCTAGAAGAAGAGGAGATGGTTCACATACCTTTTCGACTTAATCCACAAGCTAAGTCGAATACGTCGCACGTAGAATTGTCAACCTATAATGACCACAACACGACTATCAACTTCTAGTTTCTAACGTAGAATGATACTAAGTATAAGGTCTCTTGTTCTACGGAAAATTGGGCAGCACTTCCTTTGTTTCTACGTACTTTTACACCTTTTTCCAAGGCCCGAAATCAACAACCAAATCGTCACATTTGAGGCACAACCAACAGCTATCCAAAGGGGATTACACGCCTAATAGGACGTGTAAAATTCTGCCCCACAATTCATATAAAACAATCCAATATTTATAAGGGCATTCAGCCACAACAACAACAAATCCTAAGTCCTTCTCCTTAATTCCTTTTCAATCCAAGTTATTAAGTCTAACATGTCATATAGTCACAACTAGTTGTAACAATTATAATCCCTTATTTAACTAGCATGCGACGATTGTAACTATCGACCAATTTGAATTACAAATTTCAAGGGCTAAACATGCTAGTTTCGAATTTGCTTCCAAATATTCCATAACACTTATCAATCTCCATTATAAATCTCATGCTTGCTAATATATATAACTACAACAACATGTAATCTGTAATCACTAAGACGACAAGATTGTTACCTAGATAAGCCCAAAAATAACTCCAAGATTCAAAGTCGCTCCTTAGCAACTTAGCTCCTTTCCTTCACGCTCCAATCCGCTATTTGAAGCCCTTAGAAGTTCATAAACAACTTCCCTTCCATTTCCAATCAAAACTTATGAAAACAACTTAGGTTTTCATCTTGCGACTCATGTAAAAACGTAGCTTTTCCGGGATCTTTGTGTTGAGATATCCTTATAATACCCCTAGGAACCTTGGGTTTAAGTATTGTGAATTATGAACAACAAACGAATTTTTTTTGTGTGGACAAGGGCTTAATGTCGAGAGCTCCTCAAGAACAAGAATGAAGTCTTGAAATTTTTCTAAGTGTTGAGACTTGTGATGAATATATAATACAATGGAGGGTCAAGATTAAAACACTTGTGGGGTTTGGATGAAGAAGATTAAATATCTTGTGTCAACTTGACTAGTTGACTTGGTCAATTATCTCAAGTTTGATCATCCACTTGACTACTTAACCTTGGTCACTTGACCACTTAACCTTTGTCACTTGACCACTTAACCTTGGTCCAAAAATCGATCAAGCCCATGTGGGGGTGACACGTGTCGCCCTCCCATTCGTTATAATATTTCGTTTCCCGAAATTTTCATAATATCGATAAATTCTACAAGTCTCAAATCTTAAAGTCCTGTTTTCTTACGTACGTTCTTATATACATGTCCTGGAATTCCGGGGTGTAACAAAACTGTTCCAGCATTCAAATTGAGTTAATTTCCAGTTTGTTTTTATTATTTCATAGCTTTACCCCCGGGACCCAACAAGTGATATCAGAGCCGACACTTAACACAATAAGTGCTTGGTCCTTTTATTTAACTATGGATCCGGCTAATCAAAATATTGGTAGACTGCCCATTTTAAATGGTACAACTATACCTATTGAGGATTCACCTACGTTCTCACATCAAATCAATTGATGTTAGGGCATGAAGATCTATAACCAATAGGTATGTTGTTCCAAATGTTGCCACCGGATGAGGAAGGTGACATTCTAAACCTGAATCCAAATGAACGGCGGAAGAAACCAATTATGTTATACATGCTCATAAGCAAGTATGAACTTTAAGTATGGAAGAAGCGGATGATATTAAATCTTATCTTGAAAAGACTACCCGTTCTCTTCCTGAAAAGTTCAATTTAAATATTTATGCCTTTGAAGAAGCTCACATCTTACTCACATCTTGCTACTATGAACCTTCATACCTTGATGAACATTCTCAAAACCTATGAGATGAACATTAAGATTCAAATGGAACTATATTAGAGCAAGAATGTGACACTTTGAGTTCAATCTTTATAGAATCAAATCAATGAATAGGATGAGAATCTTGAAGAACTTGGTGAAGGTGTTAATGTTGTCTTACTCACTCGAAATTACAATTCGAATGTGAGGAAATTCAACAATGAGAGAAATTAATCTAAATCTAAAAAGCATCAAAACCAAGGCTTTAATCAAAAGCCCACCAAGTTCCTTCCAAGTACTCAAAAAGAAAGTCCACTTGAAGAGGAAGAAGATCAAGAAATCAAATCACAAGCACAACTGACCACTGTTTACGCACAGTTCCTGTCTAAAAATGAAAATGTCATCTGTAATGTTGCCCCAGATGTCACGACATTTTAGGCAACATCTGCAACGACATCTGCAGCTCCAGCAACATTTTAAAGGTACATATTCTTTATCTATCATGATGTTAACTGCTTTAACGATTTCATTTCTTAATGGTGAGGCTGAGAGTATGGATCAAGTTTAATGCAAAGATGACATGATTAATGAATTACAAAACATTTGTAAAGACTTAATCATAGAATCCAAGCAACTTGAGACAAAGGTAAAATCTTTAACTCGTGAGAATGTAGATCTAAAAGGCACAATAACCCAACTAGATGTTGCACTTACCAAGTAGGATACTGCATTTGGTAAGATTTGAGCAAAATTAGATTTAGCCAAAATAACCTTCCATAAGCTCTACTCATGGATTTCTAAATTGAATGAGATACTCAGTTTTTAGTAAACTTTCGCATGCAAGTATTGTGTACTAAAATTCTCTTAAAACAATATGCTCTAGTTTGTTTGACAAAAATGAGAAAATGTGTTTTGTAAAAGAAAAAGGATTATATAATAGTTTCTCATATATGTCAAAGGATATGAAGTTTGTGTGTCGTCATTGTAACTCCCCTAGTTTTTTTCAAAAAACCGTACTGTTTTCAAACTTCAGAATTCTGTGAGCGAAATGTTGCCTAAAATATTGTCCAACATTTCTAAGCTGAAAGGTAAAAAAATGTTTTAAAAGAGTTTGGGTTCCCAAAATGGATATAATTTGTAATGTTGTGATAACTGCTTTAAGAACTAACATTGCAGGTTCTTAGTACTTTGATAGTGGATGTTCTCACCACTTGACAGGTACAAAGGAGTTTCTAAAGAACTGTGAATCATTCAATAGAGGTACGTAACGTTTGGAGGTGAAATTTAATAAAAATGTTGTAAAGTTACGAATGAAGTTGATGAATGTGTCGTGCTAAGTACTAGAACAGGTGGTGATTGCCATCTTGTTGCAGGATAAGAAACATGCAATACTGTCAAGATAAGATGACACAAAACTATGGCATCAAGTTGGGGCATGTCAAATACCACAATCTGAAAAAATTGGTCTCAAATGAAGCGGTTAGAGACTTACCCAACTTCAGTCATAAAGGTAAAATAGTCTGTGCAGATTGTCTCCAAGGTAAGCAAACCCGTGTTTTCCATAATGTTGTCTAGAATGACAGACAACATTCAGGTATGTCTCACTGTTTTCAATTGTTACACATGGATCTTATGGGTCCAATTGAGGTAGACAGTTTAGGAGGCATGTGGTATTCCTATATGATAGTAGATAATTTTTCTAGATATTCATAGATAATTGTTTAAGGAAAAATCACAAACTTTTGACATGATTAAAATTTTGCACTCTAGAATTAGGAACATGTTCTATTCTCCTATTTTTTTTTTGGATTATGTCCGACTATGGAAAAGAATTTTAAAACATCCCTTTCACAAAATTTTGTGAGAAAAGAGGAACTTTCCATGAGTTTTTTCTGCTCCCAAAACTCCTCAACATAATAGGGTAGCAGAAAGGAAGAGTAGAACATTGCAAGAAATAACTAGAGTTGTGCTTAGTTCAAAAAATGATCAAAATATTTTTTACTGCTTGTCACATCACTAATAGAGTCTATTTAAGGCATGTAACAAAGATGACATCCTATGGAATTTTAAAAATGAAAAGAAACCTAATTTGTGTTACTTTCATGTTTTTGGATGTATTTGTTACATTTTAAAATGATAGAGATTATCTGGCTAAGTTTGACTCTAAGAGTGAAAGGAATTGACTATTCTAAAAATAGTCATGCTTACCGAGTGTTCAATCTAAAGGACAAAAACTATATAAGAGTCTGTTAATATTTTTTTGATGATTTTTCTGACCTTACAGGAAATAAGTCTGAAAATAATGTTATAATTACAGTGGAGAATGCGCAGAATGCTGAAACTCCAGATGTTGCTCCAAATGTTACGACATCCGAAGCAACATCTGAAGCAGAAACTGAGAACACAGTAGGTGCAGATGAGGAGTCAAGTGCTGAATTGCTAAATCAAGTTCGAAGGGACCATCATCAAGGATTAGGAAGAATCATCCAACAGGTCGGGTGATAGGGAGAGTGTTTGAAGGATTTAGAACAAGAAGTAAAGAACCTCGTAATTACCGAGTCATGGTTAGATATGTGTGCATGTCTAACATTTATCATAAGGTAAGTCTTTCTTGTTTTTATGTCTACATTACAACCAAATAATGTTGTCGGTGTAGATATAATGTTTAGTGTTTGTGTATGTGCTTGATTCCAAGCCTATCCAAAATCTCCCACTTAAATATCGTAAAATGTGTCATTCGATATGTTGCCGGCACATATGAGTTGGAAATTTGGTATTTTAAGGACACTAATCCTAATTTAATAGGATATAGTGACTCGGATTGGGCTGGTGATGTGAATGATATAAAATGTACAAGTAGAAGATATTTTTATCTTGGCAATAAATCTTGTTTTTTTGTAGAGTCGTAAATAAAATTGTGTCTCACTTTCAACTGCTGAATCTGAATATGTAGCAGTTGGAAGTTGTTGTTCTCAATGAATATGACTAAGACACATGTTAAACGACTATGATTTTACTAGCAACATTTGTTTTTGTACTATGATTAGACATCATTTAAAAAAAAAGATTTGATTGAAAAAAAACTAGCTCAAATTAAACATGTTGATATTCTTCATAAACTAGCTGATACTTTTATAAAAGTTTTGGATCATGAGAGATTTTCTAGTGTAGAAATCTCGTGGTCTTTGTAATCTCTTTTTTGGGCAATTTTGGTGAATGTCGGTTGGAATGTCTCTAACATTTCGGGTGACATTTACTTGCGTAATATCAGAATACGATTTTCAGTATTGTTTTTGGCTGATTTTTGTTCACACAGATATGATTCCAAACGTGATTTTAATGTGATACCGTTCTCAGCGATGATATTAGATATAAAAAAAGGGAGTATCAAAATAAGGCAAAACCTTTTTAATTCTCGGCAACTGTGCAATACGGGCAAAACCCTTGAAATTGATATCGTTTCTATATTATAGGAGTATCAAAATGCTTAAACAAAGAAAAACATTATGAGGATGCTAAATAAGTATTCTTGTTTTTGACACGAAAATGAATTTTGTATGTGTTTTATGATTAGATCTAGGACTCAATGGGAAAATATTACATTGGTCTGGAGGTTAAACTCATAAAATCATATATGAAACGTGTCTTGATTTGTTGCCGAAAGGAAGATGTTCTTGAAGGATCATGTTACTTGTGTTGTACAAAATGTTGCCAACATTACTGTTGACATTCTCAGATAATGATATTTGTTGGGATGCGATGTATAACTGATTTTGAAAATTTAGTTATTTTTCTCCCTATTTTTATGTCTTGTTTTGATAGGAATTTCAAACTTTAAAATGATAAGATTAATTTTTATCCCTACTATGATGTCTAGTTATTTTATCCCATTATTTTAGGTGCAAGTTATTGTGTAAAATTGAAACACCTAAATCTAAGGGATTTTTGTTGCTTAGAAAGATTTGCCATGTATATAGATATTCCTCTTATTTGTTATTTTTTTATCATCTTCGATTTTCCCTATAAAATAAATTAGTTATTCTACCAAGTTTATAAATCATTCTTTACTTGTTTGTCATTATTGTTATCTTTTTGTTTTTTTCGAAAATAAAAAAAATAAAAAATGGGAAGATCACATCACTTTGGTATATACAACCGATGGAACACTCAAGCCCTTCATCTTCCAAAATTCTTCAAAACCCTCTCCACTATATTCACCTATGGAAACTTTCCAATGTCAACATCAATATCAACCAACCCACCGACCAATTTTCCTATGAGTACTAGCCCTCCAATGAACACTGAATCTTCTGAGCATGTTGAACCACAGCAACCCCACTGGTTTCCTTCTTCACCTTCCACAGAGGACTTGTCTAAAGCCATAGTATTCAAAGGTTTACATGAACCTTTAGATATCAACTACCCATGTGATGACAAAAATTCAAATCTAATATTTCAGCATTGGGTAAGAGACCAAGATCCTCCACCTTCCCTACTTGTCGATCGAGTAGATTTTTTGAGAAGAATAGTTCGTGCAGAGCCGAGCAACAATAGGTCAAGGTCCAGATGTGATATTGCTATATCTGCTTGCTCGAGCCATGACAGTGACGACACGAACTTGGCGTTCTCAACTGAAGAGAGTGAAGAAGAAACAACTGCCTATGTACTGCAAAATATGTCTCAAGAAAGTGAAGAAATTCTTGGTGAAACTCCATTGAAGCAATTCTTCCCAAGGGAAATTTCCAGATATGCTAAATTGAGTGTTGTTCCAAATGTTGCAACTGATGCCACAACATCTCAGGCAACATTTTAGCCAACATCAGAAGGGACACAAACTCCAACATCCTCCAGCAAAACCAAACCTGAATCAGATCTATAGGTATGTATCTACTCCCGTCTTGTTCAAAATATGATTTGGTAGAGTTCTTAAAGGAAAGACAACTCCAAAGATCTGTTACTGGAAAAAAACATATGTTGATAAAATAGTCAGGTTGTTTTGTGCTATTTTGAGTTCTGCTGTAGAGAATACATCCTCGAAGAATTTTGGGAAGGTACATCTCTATAACAGATTATATTTCTCACACATGCTGTTATAAACCAATGTATGGAATTAAATGTTGAGGAGAATATTAGAGAAGAAGGCCCTACAGTTTTGAAGAGTAGAGACAGAGTCATCGATCTACCCTGGAAAATGGAAGGAAATAGTGCAGATGTTGACAGGAATGTCACCAATATTTTTGACAACACTGGTCCAAGACAGTCTTCACTGTCTACTGATTCAAGCCAAGGACCATTTTATGGTGTTGCTTTCTTCACAAAAAGGGGGAGAAACTGATATGCATATGCTACTGTCTCGAGAGAATGATGATGCTACTGTAGAGAAAATGATGAAGCGCTGAAGTCGATGAAGCAGGGGAAAGTGCTAATGCAGGGGGAGAAAAGATTACATGATGAAGCAGATTGAGTGCTAATGCATGGGGAGCATAGAAAGAAGGCTAGATGTTGTTGTTTTGTGCAGAGAAGTGTGCAGAGAAAGGAGTTATGCAGGAGTAGAGAACTGCTGGAAGCTACTTTTGTTTTATGCTGTTGTGCTGGAAGCTACTGCTGTTTATTGAAAATGTTATTTTGTGAAGAAAGACTAAAAGGGGGAGAATGTTAATGTTTTTCCCTGCCTTCACGGACTGAAGTTGATGCTACTGGTTGGTGTTGAGAATATGGTCTGAATATAAATATGTATAAGTGGATGATATGTGTATATGTGCTAACATCTTTCTTCTTTTCTAATCCTATATAAAAATGGCATAGATATGTATATTTGTGTATATTGCGTTTATGCCAATTTCAGGTTGAGGGGGAGCATTTATGTGGATATGTCATTGCTATAAGTCACTTACTCTTAGTTGATTAGGTTTTGTGAAGAAAGACAAAAAGGGGGAGAATGTTAATGTTAGGATCTGTGTTATGACATTTTTTCTAACATATCATTTTTCGTACTAAGTCCAAATCAGAAAATGTCGGAACAAATATCTTGACATTCTGGCCGACATTCTGGTAACTGTTTTGCCTATCTTCACGGACAGATTTCAGAAATGTGTGACCTTCTTATCACATGACAATTTGACTTGGCAAAGAGTCTTTGAAGCAGATTGAAAACGTGAAAGACTAAGTCCAAAAGATATCTTAACTTAAGGAGCAAGACGAGGGAAGAAAAAGTCCAAGCTGTTGAGAAAATCACTCCTTAAGTTTCTGCCACACGTGACCACTTTTAGCTCAACCTCCACAACGATTCATTGAGCTTTTCAAGGAGGACTATCTACTATAAATAGAGAGGGCAGATCAGTGAATCAATATCCAGAATCAAAATGTAAAAACACCAAGAGAGATTTCGGGATTTCTTCTCAGAAATCTGGATCACAAAATGTTGCCTGAGTTTGTGACGACATTATGCATGACATTTCAGTCGCTGTTTCAGATTCTAGATTAGCTTTGTATGGAGCGATTGTAATGAGATGTTTGTCACTTATATTTAGATAGATTTTTCAGGCATAAGTTGTCACGACCCGACCCCGGGCCCGCGACTGGTGCCCTACCTGGGAACCCTTACATGTATACATCAGACAAAATCAGCGGAACATACATGAAACTCATAACGTACATTAATAGGAAAATAAACAACAGACTAGCATATAAGGCTACCTCCCTGGACATATATCTATATATATATAAAGCCAAAAGCAGTTACATCCCTTTTATTTACAAACTGACCCACAAGATATGACTACAGACCTCTAAGAGTTTTGACATAACCACTGTGACGGGACAGGGCCCCGCCATACCCCTGAATATACATAATCTACATCAGCAGGGATCCGTACCAAAAGATAAGCCTACGGAGTAAATGGAGCTTTTTTACAAAAACTGAACAGAGATCCTAAGAGCAAGGATCACCAACCTGTGTACCTAACACTGCGGCATTTAACGCAACCCCAAGGGGTCAAGACAACATGTATGCAGTATGGAACGGAAATAAGGTACAGTAAACAAATCATAAGTGTACAAAAGAATGATAGGGGCAAGTATAAAAAGTAAATACCAGATCCTACCGTGCTATTACAACCCATGAACTTAATCGCACATTATTATCTTTTCCCATTTTCGATAAGAGTTATAAGCAAATTAACAGTACACTTGTGTCTTATTAACAAAAAGAGTGAACAAGAATAAACTTTGCCGGTTTTAAAACAGGAAGCTTATGATTAACCTAGGGTCATCCGCCCGTAGTATCATTATGCAATCCTACTCCTGGGACTATTTCACCCGTGATAGCCGTATGGACCCGCATGAGGTAATTTCTCGCATAGGATCGGTCCGCCCGCATGATACTGTTTCACCCGCATGAGCCCTACGGACTCGCATGAGGTAATTTCCTCGCATAGGACTGGTCCGCCCTGCATGGGACTGTTTCACCCGCATGAGGTAACTTCCTCGCATCGTGGGGAGCAAATCCACGGAATATGCAAATGCAACATGCCCGGGGAATGACCCCGTAATGAATAATATATCACAAGCACAACCGGCTAACATAATCGCGTAACATAAGTACAATCGGCTATCATAATCACATAACATAAGCACAACCGGCTATCATGATCACATAACATAAGCACAACCATCTACAATAAATATCATAAGCAAGTTAAGAAATCCCTTAACTCTTATTAGACTTAATTAGCATGCACTCTCATTTTATTTAACTTAAGGCACTAACATGTCATGAAAAAATCCGAGAATTTAACCCAAAGTACTACGTACTTCCATTCTTTTCAAAAGACTCCTTTTTATATAAAACCCCAAGATACTAACACCCTTAGTATAAAGTCATGCTTACTTTTTCAAAACAAGTCACCACACCTTTAGAAATTCATTTCAAGGCTTTTAAACCAAGTGACTTCTACTTTCAAAACTTAGGCAACTTATGCCTTTAAATCAAGTTGTCTTTCTTAAAACCAAGTCATGTATCCTTGTTTAAATCATTTGAGTAAGCCACTTATTTAACTTCTCATAAAGTCGTTATAATTAACTTCCCATAAAACCATTATAACACTTTATGTCTTTCTAAACCAAGCATTTCGTTCTTTAAAATCACATGAGTTTAACTTTCCAACTCAACCAAACTTACATACTTTACATCAGGTCAATGATATCAAAATGAAACTGAATTCATTTAAAGCCCGTACGTCTACCGTACTATACATTTGTAAATACTCATGCTGAAGAGATAGGGAAAGTTCCACATACGTCTGCCCATAAAGGTATACTGCCCGGCCCATTCTGGGACGCGGTAAAGTCACATAAGTCTGTCCATAAAGGTATACTACCCGGCCCATTCTGTAACGCGGTAAAGTCACATAACATAACCCGGCCTATTTGTAGGCCTCGGTGTATTGTATCCATAATATTCTAAACCATCTTTTCTTACTCATTCTTAAGTCATTATAACAACTTCCCATAAAACTATTATAACAACCTTTCATTTTGGAGAACTTAAGGCACTTTCATTTCTTATTACATTAGGGAAAACTAAACCCAAAAGTACTACGTACATACATACTTATAAAAGAATCATGCCACACCTTTTCTTTTAAATCAATAAATTTCTTTTTCTGAAAACTGAAGTTATATTCTCTTTTGAAATCAAGCCTCTTAACTTTTGAAATAAATCATGGAAACCATACTTTTTAAATCAAGTCATTCGTTCCTTTAAGAATCAAGTCCATCACTTGAAAAATAAAGTCTCATAACCTTTTAAGAAATCAAGGTTCATAGTCTTAAAACTTCATAATATAAACTCTTTAAATTAAGTAACATATACTTTTATGAGCTGTGAATAGGTTATACTCGTTTATAACGATTTTATTAAAGCAGCCATGATCTAGAAAATGTAATACAATTTTGTCTTATCTTAGTTTCTATGCAGATGGAGAATTCTACTCATTTTAATATAATTGATTGTCGATACATTTTTATTAACGCTGCAATGGCTTGTTCGATACCTATTCTCATTAGTGCAGTAAATTAGCAAGGTCACCTCGACTCCACATACTTCCTAACGACTCTTACCAACATCCCCCATAAGACTTGGTAAGAACTTAGGATAACTTAGACATACCTTTTGCATAGAGTAGATCAACATACATACCTCTTAACTTCTAAGAGTAGAAGGAATTAGGAAATAACACCACATGTATATTTCATACGTAGAATCATTGTAACATCCCATTTTAACCGGAGTCGAAACGGGAGTACCACGTATGGTTGATTCCTAAATGTATTTAAGGAGTCGCCACCTAATTATTATAGTGAATTAAGACACTTATTAAATAGCATAAAAATGCTATAAATGATCTTCATTTAATGGTCTGTGAAATTAATGAGATTCTGGATAAGGGTTCTTTATTATCCTAAAGGGAAGGGGTTAGACATCCTTTAAGATCCGCTAACTTGCGGTTATCCGTTCAAACCTATGATAATTATATATTGGCTTTTTATTCTACCTATTCTAAGCGTTTTACATAATTTACAATTAAAATAAAATACAATACATAATAAGAAAACTAAAATTAAATGCGACATAAGATAAAAATCCGGGACATCTTTTAGCCCTTTTTAGGCCTTCTGCACAAGATGATCTCCGGGTACCTGCATAAACACTTGGTAAAAGTGTTAATAATAAAATAAACTATTTTAAAGCAATAACAATAATTAATAAATAAAACCAAGAAATAAATCCGTCTTTGCACAGGGGAGGCCTTGGAAATCAGACGGAGATTCCTTCATCGGCCAATGTTGCTAAAAATAATAAGATAAATAAAACTTTCAGATCCGCGCCAAAACAGTAATAGTTTTAAACACGGAGGTCTCAGATATGTAAAAAATGTAAAGTGGGACAACCTAAACAAGTGCGGCTGCGAGAATTCGCCTTGCCAGCGCATGTTGGTTATCTGGTGTAAGTGGAAGAAATCATCATTGCCCAGAAAACTTCATTTATTTTATTTTCCGTCTTTGTAACTGTGGAGGCCTCAAAAATCGACGGATAACTTTTTCATTGGCCAGGCAAGTGTAGCACCTTGTTCAAAAATCAGTATAATACCAAAAGTGTAGTATCATGTTCAAATCAGAGTACAATCTGATAAGTGCGCCAATGTTCAACAACAATTTAACAAAGTCATAAAGAGGACAGCATCGCCGAAATTATAACAGTATGTGCGGACACCAGAGTTGCATTTCCGGGTGAAATCACCTAAGCAGAGCAGTATTGCTCTCAAACTGAATGTGAAATGAATCAACACAAGTAAACAATACTAAGAGAAAATGACACTCGCCATGGCCACAAATCAAACTGGATTGCCCTGCCAAGATACGGGTCAAAATTCTCAATGCAATGGGTGGAGTAGAGTATTATTCCAAGTTCATGCCAAAACAGTCCCAAATTCAATGCCAAAACAGTCCCAAATTCAATGCCAAAACAGTCTTTAAACAACTAGGAAACCAGTAACAACATGGTGTTCAACGTACCTGCAAGCAAACAAAGTACAAAGCAGCAGTGCCTAGAACAGGACAGACACAAACCGAGGGGCAGCACAAAGAAATATGTATATATAATATAGTATACAAAGCATGGACCAAGGTAGGACTCAAAAAAACGTGTAAAAGGTAGGACATATAGCAAACATTCTACTATATATAATAGAGATATAATATATATTATATAATAGAAGATGAGAAGCGATGTCTGATTACATATATATATATATTGAGCATCCAGCGGTTAAAAACACGAAGTGTGTTATCGGCGGTGTCAAGAAAGACAACGTGTAAGACACTCTAAGATAATTCAAATAACACATCGATAAACACACCACAGAGGAGAGATACAATGGAACATAGATCAAAAATAAACAAATTAAGAACGTAATGACTACTCACAGATAAAGAACAACGGAACACAAGCAGGGACTTGAAGAATATTAACAGTATATTTTAAACCAAAAGCAAGAGCTAACTAGTGTTCAGCGTAATCCTAACATTTTAAGCACGTATTAATAAGGAGGATAGTCATGCGATAAACAGGAAGAATCCTAAATTAAGTAAAACACGCTGCGATCCTGGGTAACACGAATCCCTTTACTAAATACAGGCCTTATTAAGAGTCTTGTCACTGTAATTTACCCGTTGAATCCAAAGATACATAAGTCAAAAACAAAGAGCACAAATAAAGGAAAGAGTTTTCTTGGATTTTCTTATTGTTAAATAAAATGATAAATATCCTTGGAAAATCCAAGGAACACAATGGGACTAGCAGAGTAAATAAAATCTAACACATAAATCTAAAGATTACAGTAATAATTAAAGCAAGAGCAATACACATAACACTAAATAATGAAGAGGAGATCCATGCGAGCTTGTCAATAGCTCAAATCAAAAACACAGTTCAAGCAACCGCAGCGTGCTAAACACATGAAAGAAAACCAAATAACTAAGGTAAAATACCCAAATCTAAGGAAAATAGTGTAATGAAACGTTTGCACCTGATATTGGCCGATGACGTTTCTAGGAGACGACTGGTCCTTCGAAGAAGCTATTCTTTGCCAACAACAGTTCAAGATCCTCTTTTATTAGCAAGTGAGAGACCTTAGTAGTTCCGCACTCAACGTTGATGTTTAAATCCCCACAAATTACTATTCAAATCCCAGACCGGACTCGTGGCTTGAAAGGAAAACGTTGATATGGAGCTTAATTTGTTCGTCGTCGTTCCAGGAATTCTAAACCGCAAAACAAGCAATAAAATCACTAGAGAGGGGTCCTAAGACCCTTTCCCGGGGTATGAAAACCCAGGGACCCGAAAGTTCTATTTCTAAGCTCTCTATAATAGATGAAGTGTTGGGATCTTGAATGGTTAAAGGGATTGTTGAAGTGTTGTTGTTGGTGTTGGGCTCTGGCGGCGACGGGAAGGTGAGAGTTCGGTTGGGTAGATGTAGGGTTTTAGGGGAAGGGAAGACGGCTGTGGAAGTGAAGTAGGGTTAAGGGGTGATAGTAGGGCTGGTAGGGTTATATTCTGTGTGCTGCGGCTGGGTCCAAAATAGGGTAGAAGTAGGGTAGGTTTTATAGGGTGAGATTAGGTTTAGGGTTTAGGGGTATTGGGCTTTGGGTATTGGCTATTGGGTATTGGGTATTGGGTATAGGGTTTGGGTATTGGATGAAAGTGTATTGGGCTTCATTTTTGGTTTCGATTTCTGGCGGATTGGACTGATTCAGATTATGCCCTGGACTGGACTGGTTTTGACAAAAAATGCAAAATGGATTAATTATTTAAAAGGAAAATTATTTAAAGATACAAATTATTAAAATGTCAATGCCTAATGCAATAATAATAAAATACAATATTTAGCAAATATTTAATGCCTGATTAAAAGTAAAGACGGGGTGTCAGTTAGTTATTCAAAGAGATGCTAAAAAATGTTTAATACCTAATTAAAGGTAAAAACAAAACATGATGTCAATTTACAAGAATAAACAACATAGAATGTTATGTAAAAAATATACAAAATGTCAAAAATGATGATAAAATGCGGTGTCCTAAAATGCTTAAAATTGCAAGAAATGCCTAAAAGATGGGTCAAAATTGGGTGTCAACAGTTGTCCCTCTTTGACCGGAGACGATGAAAGAGTTTTCGGACAAAGACGTTGACTTGTGGCCAATTTTATCCCATCGTCAGAATTAAAACAAGGATTAAGCAAAGAATGGGCAAAAGCCGACACTGGGTCGCTGTGATGCCAAGGTAAAAGACAAAGTTGTTTAAAATTTGTCTCAGTGTCGAATTATGAGACACTGGGTTGCTGCAACCTGCAATGCTAGAAAATAAAACAGGCAGACGCAAAACTCAAAATTTGTCCCAGTGTCGAAGTATGATTGACACTGGGTTGCAGGTGAGGTGGTGCTGGAAAAGACATGGTGTTTGTAGGTGTTGATGAAGTGATGTGATGATACGCCGTCTTGTATAGGCGAGATGCAGATGACGCCTTGTGTGGGCGTTGTCGTCTTGTATGGACGAGATGCAAATGACGCCTTGTATGGGCGTTGTCGTCTTGTATGGACGAAATGCAGATGACGCCTTGTATGGGCGTTGTCGTCTTGTATGGACGAGATGCAGATATTCGTCATTGTATAGACGAAATGCAGATGACGCCTTGTATAGGCATTGTCGTCTTGTATGGACGAGATGCAGATGACGCCTTGTATGGGCGTTATCGTCTTGTATGGACGAAATGCAAATGACGCCTTGTATGGGCGTTGTCGTCTTGTATGGACGAAATGCAGATGACGCCTTGTATGGGCGTTATCGTCTTGTATGGACGAAATGCAGATGACGCCTTGTATGGGCGCTATCGTCTTGTATGGACGAAATGCAGATGACACCTTGTATGGGCGTCGTCGTCTTGTATGAACGAGATGTAGATGACGCCTTGTATGGGCGTTGTCGTCTTGTATGGACGAAATGCAGATGACGCCTTGTATGAGCGTTGTCGTCTTGTATGGACGAGATGCAAATGACGCCTTGTATGGGCGTTGTCGTCTTGTATGGACGAAATGCAGATGACGCCTTGTATGGGCGTTGTCGTCTTGTATGGACGAGATGTAGATGACGCCTTGTATGGGCGTTGTCGTCTTGTATGGACGAGATGCAGAAGACGCCTTGTATGGGCGTTGTCGTCTTGTATGGACGAAATGCAGATGACGCCTTGTATGGGCGTTATCGTCTTGTATGGACGAAATGCAAATGACGCCTTGTATGGGCATTGTCGTCTTGTATGGACGAAATGTAGATGACGCCTTGTATGGGCGTTATCGTCTTGTATGGACGAAATGCAGATGACGCCTTGTATGGGCGCTATCGTCTTGTATGGACGAAATGCAGATGACACCTTGTATGGGCGTCGTCGTCTTGTATGGACGAGATGCAGATGACGCCTTGTATGGGCGTTGTCGTCTTGTATGGACGAAATGCAGATGACGCCTTGTATGGGCGTTGTCGTCTTGTATGGACGAGATGCAGATGACGCCTTGTATGGGCGTTGTCGTCTTGTATGGACGAGATGCAAATGACGCCAGTATGGGCGTTGTGCGTCTTGTATGGGCGAATACGATGGCGCCTTATGGGCGTTGTAAATGCTTGTATGGACGAAATGCAAATGATGCCTTGTATGGGCGTTGTCGTCTTGTATGGATGAAATGCAGATGATGCCTTGTATGGGCGTTGTCGTCTTGTATGGACGAGATGCAAAGGACGCCTTGTATGGGCGTTGTCGTCTTATATGGACGAGATGCAAATGACGCCTTGTATGGGTGTTGTCGTCTTGTATGGACGAAATGCAAATGACGCCTTGTATGGGCGTTGTCGTCTAGTAATTTTTTTTTTTCTTCTTTATTTCAGTTTTTGTATGATGAACATGGGATTAGTTCTAGTCATGTCAATGGCTAGGAACTAATTCCTCTATAGGGCTTTCCATGTTGAATCTCTAGAAACTTATGTTATGATTTAATGCATGCTTATGATTATTCTTCTTCTTGTTGAGATCTATCCAATATTTGAGTTGAATTCTTGGTAATTAATTGACAACTAATTATCACTATATGATTTCTAATCGATTAGAAAGGGGAGATTGTGAATATCTTGTAAGTTGGGTAGACATTCTTGGATTGGGGATGAAAATACCTCAATTATTTATGTAGCGTTAATGAGAGGCTTAAAAACCCTAATTTTGCGCATTGTGCGTGACGGTTAACTAGGTTCTTGTTCTTAATCCTCCTATAGAGTTATCCTTATCACCGAAAGGTAGGTAAGGTGCAATACTGGGGTTGAGTGTTTATATAACCCTAACGGGAGTATAAAACTATTTAGTGAACCTGCTTTCTCCAAAAGAAGAAGACCATAAGTTATTGCATTAATAAGTAGCATAAGCGGATAGTGAGGAGACGTGGAAGCCCTATTCTCATCATCACTGAAGTAAACCCTTTTAGTTAAATAGATTTTATAATCCTTAGTTATAAACAACAAATCTAAATATCAATTTACCAAATAGATACCAAAAAATAGATAGTTGGTAATTGAACCTTAATCCTTAAGGACGATATTCGGTCTTATCAAGACTATACTACTTGTCACGATAACGTGCACTTGCGTTTAAAGTGTGTGCATCTTACCGCGCATCACTTGTATGGGCGTTGTCGTCTTGTATGGACGAAATGCAAATGACGCCTTGTATGGGCGGAATCGTCTTGTATGGACGAAATGCAAATGACGCCTTGTATGGGCGTTATCGTCTTGTATGGACGAAATGCAAATGACGCCTTGTGTGGGCGTTGTCGTCTTGTATGGACGAAATGCAAAATGACGCCTTGTATGGGCGTTGTCGTCTTGTATGGACGAAATGCAAATGACGCTTTGTATGGGCGTTGTCGTCTTGTATGGACGAAATGCAAAATGACGCCTTGTATGGACGTTGTCGTCTTGTATGGACGAAATGCAGATGACGCCTTATGAGGCGTTGTAAATGCTTGTATGGACGAAAGGCAGATGACGCGTTGTATGGGCGTTGTCGTCTTGTATGGACAAAATGCAGATGACGCCTTGTATGGGCGTTATCGTCTGTATGGACGAAATGCAAATAGCGCCTTGTATGGCGTTGTCGCCTTGTATGGGCGAAATGCAGATGGCGCCTTGTATGGGCGTTGTCGCTTGTATGGGCGAGATGCGAGATGGCGCCTTGTATGGCGTTGTCGTCTTGTATGGGCGAGATGCAAATGGCGCCTTATGGGCGAATGCGATGGCGCCTTGTATGGCGTTGTGCTTGTATGGGCGAGATGAGATGGCGCCTTGTATGGGCGTTGTAAATCTTGTATGGGCGAGATGCAGATAGCGCCTTTATGGGCGTTGTCGTCTTGTATGGGCGAGATGTAAATAGCGCCTTGTATGGGCGTTGTAAATGCTTGTATGGGCGAAATGCAAATGGCGCCTTGTATGGGCGTTGTCGTCTTGTATGGGCGAAATGCGAGATGGCGCCTTGTATGGCGTTGTAAATGCTGTATGGGCGAGATGCGGATGGCGCCTTGTATGGCGTTGTAAATGCTTGTATGGGCGAGATGAAAATGGCGCCTTGTATGGCGTTGTCGTCTTGTATGGGCGAGATGCAAATGGCGCCTTGTATGGGCGTTGTCATCTTGTATGGGCGAGATCTGAATGGCGCCTTGTATGGCGTTGTAAATCTTGTATGGGCGAAATGCGAATGGCGCCTTGTATGGCGTTGTCGTCTTGTATGGGCGAGATGCGAGATGGCGTCTTGTATGGCGTTGTAAATGCTTGTATGGGCGAGATGCAAATGGCGCCTTGTATGGCGTTGTAGTCTTGTATGGGCGAAATGCGAGATGGCGCCTTGTATGGCGTTGTCGTCTGTATGGGCGAGATGCGAGATGGCGCCTTGTATGGCGTTGTCGTGCTTGTATGGGCGAGATGCAAATGGCGCCTTGTATGGCGTTGTCGTCTTGTATGGGCGAAATGCGAGATGGCGCCTTGTATGGGCGCTGTAAATGCTTGTATGGGCGAAATACGAGATGGCGCCTTGTATGGCGTTGTCGTCTTGTATGGGCGAAATCTGAGATGGCGCCTTGTATGGCGTTATCGTCTTGTATAAACGAAATGCAAATAGCGCCTTGTATGGCGTTGTAAATGCTGTATGGGCGAAATGAAATGGCGCCTTATGTAGGCGTTATCGTCTTGTATGGGCGAAATGAGATGGCGCCTTGTATGGGCGTTGTCGTCTTGTATGGACGAAATGCAAATGGCGCCGTATGGCTTCTGAAATGGTGTCATTTATGGGCGTAGATGAAGATTGCGAACCTTTGGCGTTATCGAGTTGGGCGAAACTGCTCGAAATGATGGCGTTATGCGTTTGTTTGTGATTATTTTGGAATCCTTATTATGATCTCTTATGGTGCACTTCCCAAAAATTGTCGATTTTCGTTATGCGGTAGCGCGTAGGCAAGACTTAACTCTGGCGGAAATTGCTCGTATCTCTTTTGAATAATCAGCGCATTTATGCGTACGAGCGATGGGAAGACTTGTAATGGTGTGACCGAAGCCGATTTAGGCCGCCTACGTATCCCGCTGAGGAAATCAGGTCAAGACGTAGTTCGTGATGCAAAAATGATTTTTATGGGTTTTTCAAACAATGTGGACCGATGCAAAAATGACTGTACAATTTTCAAAAATGAGACCGAAGCCAATGTGGCCGCCTACGTATCCATTGAGGAATCGAGTCAACGTAGTTCGTTATGCAAAGAATAAGGATTTTTATGCATTTTTTTTCTGATATGGGTAAAGCCAATGTGGCGCCTCGTATCCATTGAGGAATCAGGTCAAGACGTAGTTCATGATGCAAAAATGATTGTTTTATATGCATTTGTTTTTTTTTTGTGTTTTTTGTGTTTTTTCTGTTTTTTTTTTTAAAGTGGAAAGACATCATCACGTTCTGACTTCAGTTGATACCAACAATTAGTATTGTGCTTAGGAATTCCGTTATTCACTTCGATCTAACGAAGTGACTTACGTAATTCTATAGTTTCAAATGGTACCTCGAACAAGATTATCGACACACTTGCTTGCAACCAAGGTTTGAACTACCGTAATCTCGCGTTTCAAGTGCCCTCATTTGAAAGAAAGTCACATTTCTCACATATATTCCGGTATTTTGAATTTTGGGCGTTTAGAAATGCGCTCACACTCAAAAGGATGTTCAATGCATGCAATTATGATACCATAGACTTGGCCGTCATGTAAGTATCCACTAATGTGAGAACCCTCAGTATAAGATCATGTAGGGCTTGTCACGGGCTTATAATGTAGGTTTGGGGGAAGGGATGGATATCATTTGGGTAAAAGTGACTAATCCTTCCTCGAGCGTTGGACTACGTCCGTGCTTGACATTTGTGTGCTTTAATGCTGACCTGCTTTCTTTTTGTCCCAGTTTTTTCTGTACTGACTTCTTTTTGAATTTTCGTTTGGAGCCCGCTTTTCCAAAGTTATTCTCTCATTTCATTCATTTTGTCTATAATGCCGGGGCTTTTGATTTCTTCTTTTGTGAAGTCGTCATTTGTGTTTGCTTTTCCCTTTTGGGACTTTGACAACTTTTGTCTTTGCAAACCGCGACGCAGAATTTCGTCAGCCACTTGCACATTTTCAAAGCGCTCAAAGAGGTCGGGCCAAGAGAGGGATAGTGCGTACGCACTGAGAAAGGGTATATGTGTAATATGCGGTTTTCAAAAGAATAGACTTTAGGCTCAAAAGAGGTGTACTACGGATAATGTTATTTGGTAGGCTGAAAAAGGCTCAAACGGGTCAAAGAAAGCCTACGATCATTTCCACACCGAGTGTTACTCAGGATTTCGCGTCAACAACCATTCGGGCCAAGTTCTAGATCACAATGCAATGCAATTGAACTGATTCTAAAACTCACCACTGATACCGTGAAGCGATGAGGTTGGTTTCGTTCTTATCTTAGAAGCGTGTAAGACAATGTCATTTACGGGTGAATAAGAGGTACGAAAGAATCTATGGTTTACCACGAAGTCAACCCATCCGATTATTACTCGGTCCTTCCAATAACTCCTAGCGTGTTGGTATCGACCAAGTCAAACAATGATACTTAAAAGAGCTTTGTTTTTTTGTTTTTGTTTTGTTTTTGAATAAATGGTGCAGAACAGAGTAAATTTGCTACGTATCTCATCTTTGACGAGAATCAAGTGTGCGTAGTTCGTTCAGATATGTTATAAAACGTATGATTTAAAAGAATTTATTCATGAAAGAAATGCAAAAGTAAAAGCTGTGCAAAACAAATGATTGTTCACTATAAGACTAATGCAAAGTAAAAGAATGTAATGAAAAAATGAATGAATGTGATAGAATGATTGAAATGCAATAATGAATGTCCGTGCAATGAATGGGTGAACCAAATATGTACCCTTTTTTTTTCTTTTTTTTGTGTGGTGGTGTCGAACCCTAGATGGGTTGCCTACGTATCACACCGTATGATGAGAATCAGACACGCGTAGTTCGGAAAAATTATGTTGTAAAATGCATGATAAAGAATTATGTAATTAATACTAGACATATCAATTGAATTTGTATAAAAATGCAAAATATAAGACCAAGAGCAATGCTTTGTTGAATCTGGTATAAACTGACTTCTTTCCGTCAACATAACTAAACTCATTCTTGGGATGTTTTTTTTTCTTTTCTTTTTCTTCCTCTTTTTTGTTGTTGTCCGCCCTCGACTATTTGCGAGGACGGTCTTCCTGCAAAAAATATGACAAATGAGTGAGAGTAGGCAAGTCACAAAAATAGTAAAATGTAAGGGCGTGACAATATAGGCAAAGACTCCCCTGCTTGGTTCGACCGGACTGGTGGTTGATGCTTCACAAAGTCCAAATCGTGTTGTTCAAGAGCGATTTACGCAGTAGAAGTCCTGATTGCAATGTGACAACAAAAAGCGCAAAAATGCATATACTTGTGGCCGAAATTATAAGCATGATATGTACAGAGGTTAAAAGGGTAATAATATGTACAGAATCGCTAGCGACAACAATAGTAAACAAAAAAAATGTAAATCAAGTGCGCGCCTAATATGCATGGGACCTCTCTTATGCCAGAGGTCGGCCTAAACGCCAGATATGCGAGATCGGGATAGATAGACCAAAGTTGTTAAACATTAATGCTTTTGTTGAAAATGGCGACCAAATGACGGTGCACTTTTTCCAATTTCGGCGTGTCATGACCAGACTTGGATCCATCTATCATCATCACGCTACACATAGTATGCTAATGGGTCGTTGGGTTGTGAAACCCGTCGAAAAGTTTAGTGGATTTCTAATTGTGGCGTTAATACCAAGGATTAACCCACCTAAGGTTTATGCATGCATGACTTAATATAAAAAGTGGTATAGCTCTATCCTAAGTTTTCTAAGATTTGGCTTACTAGACGCAAGGTTCCCGAGCGGACAACTCGAGTGAGAAGGCTACGCGACCACCGGTTAGACCGGACACTCCACGTATATTACCAACTCTCCTAAATTTGGGTTTTGAAGAAAGAATTTTGCTGATGCACCAAGCGCACCTCGCGTGTAGTGTGTGATAGTGTGAATTTTTCAGAGTGGAAGAAATATGAGCGGAATGCCAGTTTAAGGAAAGCAGTAAAAGCAAATGACAATTAAAACAATTAGGCATACAAGATTAAAGCAAACAATTTTAAGGCATTTAAAACAAATAAAAATAAAGCCAAGCAATAATAAATCTAGGTTTGCTATGGTCAAGAACCTGATTATCCCCAGTGGAGTCGCCATCTGTAACACTCCATTTTAACCGGAGTCGAAACGGGAGTACCACGTATGGTTTATTCCTAAATGTATTTAAGGAGTCGCCACCTAATTATTATAGTGAATTAGGACACTTATTAAATAGCATAAAAATGCTATAAATGATCTCCATTTAATGGTCTGTGAAATTAATGAGATTCTGGATAAGGGTTCTTTATTATCCTAAAGGGAAGGGGTTAGGCATCCTTTAAGATCCGCTAACTTGCGGTTATCCGTTCAAACCTGTGTTAATTATATATTGGCTTTTTATTCTACATATTCTAAGCGTTTTACATAATTTACAATTAAAATAAAATACAATACAGAATAAGAAAACTAAAATTAAATGCGACATAAGATAAAAATCCGGGACATCTTTTAGCCCTTTTTAGGCCTTCTGCACAAGATGATCTCCGGGTACCTGCATAAACACTTGGTAAAAGTGTTAATAATAAAATAAACTATTTTAAAGTAATAACAATAATTAATAAATAAAACCAAGAAATAAATCCGTCTTTGCACAGGGGAGGCCTTGGAAATCAGACGGAGATTCCTTCATCGGCCAATGTTGCTAAAAATAATAAGATAAATAAAACTTTCAGATCCGCGCCAAAACAGTAATAGTTTTAAACACGGAGGGCTCAGATATGTAAAAAATGTAAAGTGGGACAGCCTAAACAAGTGCGGCTGCGAGAATTCGCCTTGCCAGCGCATGTTGGTTATCTGGTGTAAGTGGAAGAAATCATCATTGCCCAGAAAACTTCATTTATTTTATTTTCCGTCTTTGTAACTGTGGAGGCCTAAAAAATCGACGGATAACTTTTTCATTGGCCAGGCAAGTGTAGCACCTTGTTCAAAAATCAGTAAAATACCAAAAGTGTAGTATCATGTTCAAATCAGAGTACAATCTGATAAGTGCGCCAATGTTCAACAACAATTTAACAAAGTCATAAAGAGGACAGCATCGCCGAAATTATAACAGTATGTGCGGACACCAGAGTTGCATTTCCGGGTGAAATCACCTAAGCAGAGCAGTATTGCTCTCAAACTGAATGTGAAATGAATCAACACAAGTAAACAATACTAAGAGAAAATGACACTCGCCATGGCCACAAATCAAACTGGATTGCCCTGCCAAGATACGGGTCAAAATTCTCAATGCAATGGGTGGAGTAGAGTATTATTCCAAGTTCAAAAACAGTCCCAAATTGATGCCAAAGCAGTCCAAATTCAATGCCAAAGCGATGCTTTTAAACAACTAGGAAACGGTAACAACATGGTGTTCAGCGTACTAAGCAAACAAAGTACAAAGCGGCGATTGCCTAGAACAGATGCATACAAACCGAGGGGCAGCACAAAGAAATATGTATATATAATATAGTATACAAAGCATGGACCAAGGTAGGACTCAAAAAAACGTGTAAAAGGTAGGACATATAGCAAACATTCTACTATATATAATAGAGATATAATATATATTATATAATAGAAGATGAGATGATACGGTCTGATTACATATATATATATATTGAGCATCCAGCGGTTAAAAAACACGAAGCGTGTTATCGGCGGTGTCAAGAAAGACAACGTGTAAGACACTCTAAGATAATTCAAATAACACGTCGATAAACACACCACGGAGGAGAGATCTGATGGAACATAGATCAAAAATAAACAAATTAAGAGCGTAATGACTACTCACGGATAAAGAACAGCGGAACCTGGCGGGGACTTGAAGAATATTAACGATATTTTAAACCAAAAACAAGAGCTAACTAGTGTTCAAGGCGTAATCCTAACATTTTAAGCACAGTTAATAAGGAGGATAGTCATGCGATAAGCAGGAAGAATCCTAAATTAAGTAAAACACGCTGCAATCCACGGGTAACACGAATCCCTTTACTAAATACAGCCTTATTAAGAGTCTTGTCACTGTAATTTACCCATTGAATCCGTACATAAGTCAAAACAAAGAGCACAAATAAAGGAAAGAGTTTTCTTGGATTTTCTTATTGTTAAATAAAATGATAAATATCCTTGGAAAATCCAAGGAACACGATAGGACTAGCGAGTAAATAAAATCTAACACGTAAATCTAAAGATTACGGTAATAATTAAAGCAAGAGCAATACACATAACACTAAATAATGAAGAGGAGATCCATGCGAGCTTGTCGATAGCTCAAATCAAAAACACAGTTCAAGCAACGCGTGCTAAACACGTGAAAGAAAACCAAATAACTAAGGTAAAACACCCAAATCTAAGGAAAAGAGTGTAATGAAACGTTTGCACTGATATTGGCGATGGCGTTTCTAGGAGGCATCGGTCCTTGAAGAAGCTATTCTTTGCCAACAACGATTCGAGATCCTCTTTTATTAGCAAGTGAGAGACCTTAGTAGTTCCGCACTCAGCGTTGATGTTTAAATCCCCACAAATTACTATTCAAATCCCAGACCAGACTCGTGGCTTGAAAGGAAAACGTTGATATGGAGCTTAATTTGTTCGTCGTCGTTCCAGGAATTCTAAACCGCAAAACAAGCAATAAAATCACTAGAGAGGGGTCTTAAGACCCTTTCCCGGGGTATGAAAACCCCAGGGACCCTAAAGTTCTATTTCTAAGCTCTCTATAATAGATGAAGTGTTGGGATCTTGAATGACTAAAGGGATTGTTGAAGTGTTGTTGTTGGTGTTGGGCTCGCGCAGGAAGGTGAGAGTTATTTGGGTAGATGTAGGGTTTTGAGGGGAAGGGTAGACGGCTGTGGAAGTGAAGTAGGGTTAAGGGGTGATAGTAGGGCTGGTAGGGTTATATTCTGTGTGCTGCGGCTGGGTCCAAAATAGGGTAGAAGTAGGGTAAGTTTTATAGGGTGAGATTAGGTTTAGGGTTTAGGGGTATTGGGCTTTGGGTATTGGCTATTGGGTATTGGCTATTGGGTATTGGGTATTGGCTATTGGGTTTGGGTATTGGATGAAAGTGTATTGGGCTTCATTTTTGGTTTCGATTTCTGGCGGATTGGACTGATTCAGATTATGCCCTGGACTAGACTGATTTGACAAAAAATGCAAAATGGATTAATTATTTAAAAGGAAAATTATTTAAAGATACAAATTATTAAAATGTCAATGCCTGATGCAATAATAATAAAATACAATATTTAGCAAATATTTAATGCCTGATTAAAAGTAAAGACGGGGGTGTCAGTTAATTATTCAAAGAGATGCGAAAAATGTTTAATACCTAATTAAAGGTAAAAACAAAACATGATGTCAATTTACAAGAATAAACAACATAGAATGTTATGTAAAAAATATACAAAATGTCAAAAATGATGATAAAATGCGGTGTCCTAAAATGCTTAAAATTGCAAGAAATGCCTAAAAGAAAGAAGAGGTTCACATACCTCGCGATGACTATCGACAAGTAGAAAAATGCTCTAAAGTACTTCAACCTTGATAGTTGTTCCACCCTTCAAGTAGAATACGCTATACGTAGTACTTTAACCTATAATAACCAGAACATGTCTATCAACTCCTAGCTTATTAACGCGGAATAATACTAAGTGCTAGGTCTCTTATTCTACCGAAATTTGGACAACACTTCCTTTGTTTCTACGTACTTTTCCACCTTTTTCAAGGCCCGAAATCAACAACCAACGTGCCACATTTAAGGCTCAACAATTTAGCTACCCAAATGGGATTACACGCCTTAACAGGACGTGTAAAATTCTGTTCCACAATTAAAGTAAAAATGTCCAATAATTTGAGCCATTTCGGCAATCACAGGGATAACACCACATCTATTCTTTTCCAATTCCTTTTCAACCCAAGTTGTTATTCTAACATGTTACATAGTCGCAATCAATTATAACAACTATAATCCATTTCTTATACAACATGCGACGATTATAACTATCGACCAAATTGATTTCCAATTTTAATGGCTAACATGTCAATCTCGGATTTAAGCTTTGTTACACCCCGTAAGTCCAGGACATGTATAAGAGAATGGACGCGAGAACGCAAGACTTGAAAAAGGGTACGAAAGGAAGAATTATTTTTCCGACGGAAAATCTTCCGAACGTCGGAAAGGAAAAATGTTCGTTGATGAGAATTGGATTCTCAAAATGCATTATTTAAGGAGTATAGAATGTATTATCATTATGGAAATTTATTTTTACGGATTTGGTCACGTAGGGCCCATCCGAGGAATTTTACGTTTTGTGGGGCCCACGAGGGTTACGAAATTTTATGGACGAATGGGAGGGAGACACGTGGCACCCCCCACATGGTCTTGGACGAAATTGGGCAAGGGCAGTATGGTCATTGACCTATGTAGATGAACAAGTCTTGCTAGCTTGAGAAAATTGACTTAGTCAACTTGCCCACTTGGCTTGATATTAATTACTCTTCATCCTAGCCACACATTTGTTATAATATAATCCCTCCATTGTGTTATATATACTACACTAGTGCAAGACTAAGTCTTCAACACTTAGAAAAATTAGAGAAGCTTTGTGCTAGCTAAGAGGCTCTCGGCTTTGTCCAACTTTCCACACAAATTTTTTGCAATTGTGGTTCATTATTCACAAGACTTTAACCCAAGGTCCCTATGGGTATTTTAAGGATATCTCAATAGAAAGATCTCGAAAAAACGACGTTTTCACGTTAGTCGCAAGGCGAAAACCTAAGTCGTTTTCATAGGTTTTGATTGGAAATGGAAGAGAAGTTGATTGTGAACTTCTAAGGGCTTCAAATAGCGGATTGAAGAATAAAGGAAAGGAGCTAAGAATGGCTAAGGAGCGACTTTGAATCTTGGATTTTATAAGGGCTTAACAAGGTAACAATCTTGTCGTTTTAGTAGCTAAAGATTACTATTGTTGTAGTTATGGATATTAGCAAGCATGAGGTATATATTATGAAGTTTGATAAGTGTATTGACTATTGGAACCCTAATCCGAAAACTAGTATGTTTAGCCCTTGAGATTACAATTCAATTTGGTTATTAGTTTAGTCGTCGCATGTTATATAAAGAAGAAATTGTAGTTGTTGAAGTTGTTTATGACTATATAACATGTTAGATCTAAGAACTTGGATTGAAAAAGAATTGGAAAAGACTTTGTGTTGTTGTACAAGTTAGCCGAGAATGGCTTTGGATATTAAACTACTTGGTATTAATTGTGGGGCAGAATTTTACACGTATTGTAAGACGTGTAATCCCCTTTGATTGGTTGATGTATTGAGCCCTAAATGTGTCATGTTGGTTATTGATTATCGGTCCTTGAAAAAGGTGGAAAAGTATGTAGAAACAAAAGAGGTGCTGCCCAATTTTCCGTAGAATAAGAGACCGTATACTTAGTATTATTCTACGTTAGAAACTAGAAGTTGATAGTCGTGTTGTGGCCATTATAGGTTGACAATTCTACGTGCGGCGTATTCGACTTAGCTTGTGGATTAAGCCGAAAAGGTATGTGAACCATCTCCTCTTCTTCTAGCATGATTCCCTATGGTAAAGTAAGTAAATCATACTCCTAAATTGATCCACTCCTTGATTGTACTTGGATTGCCTAATATAGAAGTTGTTCTATATACTTCCTTGATTGTACTTTGGATGTTTAAATTGGAAGTTGTTATAATCCATTCCCTTAATGAAGTTTGGATTTTCAAAAGTGCAAGTGTTTTACTTGAAGTACTTAGAGTCTTAAAAAGGAAGTGGTTCCTAATCTTTTGGCTAGTGCCTTAGTTCCAAAACCTAAAGGTTGTTATAATGACTTTAGGGGAGTCAAATGAGTGATTTACTTAATTGATTTAAAAGAGGAGAAATGACATGATTTAAGAGAAGTAACTTGTTTTAAAGGTGTGAGTTACTTGAGATTTAAAAGTATAAGAAACTTGATTTCTAAAGTTAAGAGACTTGGAAGTATTTGAAAGTTAAGAAACTTGATTTGAAAGTATATGATACTTGGTTTTAAAAGTATAAGTCTCTTGGTTATAAAAAGAATGAATTTGTCTAAAACCATAAAGGGTTATAACGACTTTATGGGAAGTTAGTTATAACGGCTTTATGGAAGATTAAGAAAGTTGTCTATTTTGATTAATGGGCATAAGTTGCCTAGATTGTGAAAATTTGAAGTTACTTGGTTTCAAGCCTTGAAATGAATTTCTAAAGGTGTAGTAACTTAATTTAAAGAAATAGACATGCATTGATACTACAGGTGTTAGTATCTTGGAGTTTTATATAAAAAGGAGTCTTTTGAAAAGAATGGACGTACGTAGTACTTTGGCTTGTTTAAATGAGAATTATTCTATTTGTGCCTTGATAGTACTTGGCTTGTTTAAATGATAATTATTCTATTTGTGCCTTGATAGTACTTGACTTGTTTAAATGAGAATTTTTCCATTTTATGCCTTGATAGTACTTTGGCTTGTTTAAATGAAAATTATCATATTTGTGCCTTGATAGTACTTTGGCTTCCTTAAATAAGGATTTCTCTTGGTTTATGTAAAAAGAAGGCATGGTAATTGTCTTGGTTTATGTAAAAAGAAGGCATAGTAATTGTTTTGGTTTATGTAAAAAGGAAAGACATGGTATTGTCTTGGTGTGTAAAGGCATGGTATTGTCTTGGTTTGCTTGCATATGGGTTGCTCATATAGACATTCGTGCAAGTGTCATATTTTCACATCTCCGCGTCCCTCCATAAAGGGCCGGCAACTTGCTTCAAGGATATCATGGAGTAGCTCCCCATGGTGGTGAGTGGTACACACTCACGACGGGTCGGTATTTGACTCGGGCGGGTTAAATTTCCGGGATATATATAAGCCATGGATTAGCTTTCCGTGAGGCGAGTATCGTGTACCGATGACTCATTGCGGGTCCACACGACCTATGCGGGTGAAATAGTCCCTTGAGGGTGAAATAGTCCTATGATAGGTTGCATTATAACACAGAGGGTGGTTGACTCGCACCGCACGACGCCCGTGTTTTGAAACGGTAGTGATTTCATTAATGAAAGGGTGCAGTGTGTTTATGACTTAAAGTGGAACAATTGGTCTCATTGTTAAAAACATAACTTAAAAGATAAAAATGATTGCATTACTCTCATGATTGCAAGGTTCAGTGTGCTTATTGATGTTATATTATATCATATCTTAGGCGGTGAGGAAGGATTCCACGGGCGTGATTGATATTATGGGCGTGAGACCCATGATTATATTTGAGTAATGACTTTGGCGTACGCGTCACGACTTGATATGGCCGCATGTAGTGTAATGTAGTTTGACTATCATACATGTCTCCTGCTTTTGTATAGATCGTTATGATTTCATTCTGATTTTCGTTCACATACTTGGTACATTCTTCCGTCGACCTCCTTCGAGGCCGCGTCATGCCGCAGGTTTAGGTACGCAGTTTGGTGATCTGCAGGTGTAGGACCCTGCTCAGAGTTTTTGGATAGCTCCATCTGTTCAGGAGTTTATCATTTTGGTATAGATCCTTCAGTACATGCTTTTGTATAGTTATGGGTACGGCGGAGCCTTGTCCCGTCATAGTTCAGTAAAACTCTTAGAGATCTGTATTCATATGTGGGATTGGACTCGTGTACAGTGTAGTGTCTGTTGATTATGTATATTTATGTGGAAGCCTTGTAGGCTTTGCCCTTGCATGTTCATCGGTTTTAAAGAAAAAAAATGAGGTGTTGTTTAGTTCCGCGGTTTACTTGTGTCAGTTAAGTAGAAGAGTGCCCAGGTAGGGCACCAGTCACGGGCCCGGGATTCGGGGCGTGACAAGCTTCCAAATTCCATAACATTTATCAATCTTCATTCTAAATATCACATGCTCATCTATCAACTACTACAACATGGAATCTTGAATTACAATAGCAAGACGGAGATTATTACCTCTTTAAGCCCAAATCTTATCCAAGATCAAAAGTCGATCCTTATAACTTTAGCTCCTCTTCTTTACGTTCCAATCCACTCCAATCAATCCTTAGAAGTTCATAAACAACATCTCTTCAAATTCCAACTTCAAAGTTGAAGAACACCTTAGGTTTTCATCTTGCGACCAACGTAAAAACGTAGTTTTTTCGGGATTTTTGTATTGAGATATCCTTAGAATACCTTTAGGAACCTTGGGTTTGAATATTTGGATTTATGAAGCAAGATTGCAAAAAATTTCTCTTCCTTTTCTCCTCTTGGCCGAGAGCTCATAAGAGCAACTCAAGATTTTCCAATTTTTTTTTCTAAGTGTTGAAATGATCTAGTCTTGCACTAGTAGTATGTATATATAATAAGATCAAGGGCTAAGATTGAACCAAATGTGTGGCCAAGATCTTAGTCAATATAGTCAATAATGTCAAGCTCTCCACTTGGTCATTCTTGACCAAGTCTATTTCAATCAAGCCATGTGGAGGGTGACACATGTCGCCCTCCCATTGGTCTAAAATATTTCGTTTCCCAAAATTTCCGTAATTGGTCAAAATATCGAAAACCTTGTGGGCCCCACATAAACATAAAATTTTCCGAGTGGGCCCCACGTGACCAAATCCGAAAATAAAATTTCATAAGTCTCAAATAACGATTCTGGGAACCCAATTTTTACTAACAAACATTTTTCCTTCCCGAGGTTCGGAAGATTTTCCTTAGAAATTAAAACTCTTTCTTTCGTTCAAATTTTTAAGTCCTGATTCCTTACGTACATTCTCTTAAACATATCCTGGAATTACGGGGTGTAACATCCCCCCCCCCCCCCCTCTTTAGAAACATTCGTCCCCGAATGTTCTTTCGAGGTTCAATCTAAACGGATATCGCATAGCCCTTTTAACTTCCCCCAACATAATCACATATGCCACACATGACCCTAATACATCGCACATGCATATCCATCCATCATAAGCCAAACGAGGAATCAAATCCAAAGTGTGCATCATCACTATTTACTCTCATTCATGGCCAAAAAAGATTCTCTTTTCGTACTTTCCTTTAGTCATAACTATAAGCACTTCCATTCTTTCAACCCTCGTTCTCTCCTTTTCTTACTTATCATATTCTTCTCGTACTTCCAAACTATTTCTAGCATACGTACATAATCTCAATCATCGCTTCTGTTTTTCTGATCCTTGGAGTTACTATATCCAACTTGGTCATTTTTTTTGGTTCTCACGACCCGGTTCCGGTGGATATACTTACCTACTCCTAACTCGTATCACATAGTAATAACAATTTCGTATCAGGCCATATCGAGGCTCTGTGAGTAACCATAAATGATTTTTTTTTTGTATATTTTGAAAGTTTAACAAATTTTAAATATTACATTTAAGCCATCATTTAACTTAAATCAAATTTTAAGTGGGGTTTGACTCATCCAAGTCAAACTTATCACCTTTTCTAATTTCTAACACTTGAATGTTACCTTTAGTTAAATTTTCTCATACCACTCCCGGTTACACTTTTCATTCTACCATCATTTTTAATTCTACTTTTAACAGTAAAAAAGGATATGATATAATTATATAGAAATTTTTCTTCATCTACTTTATTTGAAGAACTTTTTAAAATTAAAACTTGTATAAGTATACTACTCCATAATTAGTAAAGCTAATTGTTGTTTTTTACACAATCTGGACATGACAGTTTTTATTTTATTATGTATTTATCTCATTACAATTCAATTACTGTAATACTCTCATAACAATATACTAAGGGCTCATTTGGTACGAGAGATAAAGTATAATTATCCAATATTTGATTGGAATAAAATTATGATATTACTAAATTCGAAATTAGTTATTTCGGGATTGTAGTGTTATTTTTATTTCCATTGGAAGGTGAGATAACTAATTATTTTGGGACAACTTATTTCCAGTCAAATGACTCGTTTAGTATGAGAAATAAGAAATAATTAAATAAATTTATTCCACATTTGATTATAATAAAATGAGGGTATAACTAAACTAACTAATGCGGGATAAGTTGTTGCCAAGCAATACGTGACTAGAACTTTGTTAAGGCGTGGCTTATCAAAACGAAAGAAGATATGGAAAGCTGAGTACAAATAGTCGCTCAAGTTACATACAATTTGTGATACAATGAAAACAACATCAAATTCTGGGGCGTCTACCTTCCTCTCCGACCATACACATACAATTATGCCGTCATTACTTTCAGGTCGGATACTCCATTTCGCGAAGCTCTCTGCAACTTCTTCTTCTGAATGCAATTCCAGTAAACAAGTCAAATTTCCAAAGAAAATCAACCGAAATTCTGCAACTCCTGTTCGCCGTGCAGGTAAAATCTGGGGTTCCAACACTATTAGGGGTCGTTTGGTAGAGTGTATAAGAATAGTACTGCTGAATATGGTGTATGAGTAATGTAACATTAGTTATGCTGAGATTAGTGGGTGGTCTATTAAAAATAACATACATTATATAATTTCTAAATGAATTATTCCTTCGGGTTCAATTTGTTTGTCTGGTTATGACTTGACACGGAATTTAAGAAAATAAACAAGACTTTTGAATTTTGTAGTCTTAAATTAAGTTAAGTATATGTAGAATGTACCAAATTGTCATTTAATCTTGTGGTCTTAAATATGACACGTGAAAAGTTGAAATTAAAGAGTTTTCAAATAAGGAAAGAGATATATTTTTTTGAAACCAACTAAAAAAGAAAAGTAAAACAAACAAGTTTAAATAAAGGAAGTAATTGTTTACAAAAATACCCTCCACATACTTTAGTTTGATGGACTTCAAGGGCAATTTTGTCTTTAACCATGCTTATGCATGTATCAATAGTCTGGTATTGCTAATACCTTTTGGAAATTTTACTAACGAGGAATAAGTTTATCTCGTCATTTATGAATTAAACACAAGGCACACATCACGTCGAAATCTTGTTTCCACACACGTGCACACGTGGGGCTAAATATCGTAAATTTTCTTAGTGAAAGAGATATTGACACACGTAAGAGTAACGTGTTGAGACATAGAATGATGGACGGTTATTGTCGACAATAATCTATATTCCACGTTGGTTAAAAAAGAAAGGATTGTGCGAAGTGTAAGATGGAACGGGTCGGACCGCGGAGCCGTAAAGGGCCGCGGCGTCGGACGGACCGAGCCGCGACAGAATATTGGCGTCGTGGCGCTTCCCGGGCAGTGAATCTGGAGACGAAAGTTTAAGGGTTTCTCTTGAACTTTGTGTTGGGTTTTGGAAGGATGAACCTACATTATGTGAGTCCTTGTTTTGAGTGTGTTCACACACTCTTTACTTGACTCAATGAACCTCCATTAAGGCATTCACATTGCAAGTGAAGTGACATTCACATTGCAAGTGAAGAGGCATCTTTGCACCTATAAATTGATGCCTTTGTGGTTCAGATTTTATAGGTGAAAAACATGCTCTTTACTTCAGATTTTAAGTGCCCAATATTCACTTCATTCTTAAAAAGTCTTACACACTTTTCAAACATATTATCTCAAGAGATCATGAACTTGTTACACCACAAAGTTCACACACATATCTGAGTCAATCCTTTCTTAGCACTTTTCATATTTGTGTTCTTCGATAGCTCTTCTTCGTTGTGCTTTACGAAGAAGATAAGCCGCTGCTTTATCTTGGGAGACGAATGCCCTGCTAACGTAAAAGCATGTATACGGAGGCAATATTGTCTTAAAGAGAAAGGGCCATCCCTGGACTCAGCGTGTGGTGAAACTTAACCAATTTATTGTTTGAGTCCTTATTTCAGACAGAAGGATCAAAAGCTTGCAGCAGTTGAAGTTGCCAACGATAGTCCAATGAAGCATGTAGATGTTGGATCTACAGACACCACATCAAGAGACTTGATGATTATGGACATAGAGATTCAAGAACCTAGTTAATAATATTTGTAACTAAATGTTATTATTGTAATGATGTTGTAATGATCTCCTTAGTATAGTCTTTAGATCACTTGTAATAGTTAGTTTAACTATTCCACGGATGTACATGTGCGCACAATATCCAACAATTTAAGATAATATTGTAATAGTGATCAAAAGACGATCTCGTAAACGTGTGTTCAAAACACGACGAGAAAGATGTCGCAAGGAGATTCATGCGTCAGAGTACGTCAACACATAAGACTACATGTTCTAGGCTACAGATCCGGAAGATCCGGAATATGATGGGTTGGAAGAAACAATGCTACGTTAAGGTAAGCATTTCTTCTTTGTCAATTATGAAGTTAAAAGGTTTCTGTTTAAAAGCAAGAAATAGAATATGAAAAGGTATCCTAAATAAATCATATTCCATAAGTCTTTCAAATCATAATTTTAACTTTACACCTATGAAGCACGGACACCTCATTTAGGGTGAGGTGTCCGTTTCGGACACCGTTTCGGACACCTCATTTATTTTGTCCGTGCTACATAGCTTCACACTCTTCCCACCTAGTGATTGGATTATAGAAATAAAATTCTATATGATCCGGTCTAATGGTATAAGGGGCAGAAGATTAAAAACAAGTTAAACCTGTCATCGTTTCCTTCGTTCGATAGGATGGTAAAAGATGAACCTGTCACACTATCGGGCAAAAGATCCTTCATAGGATAGAATTGACACCCGATGAGGTGGGCCAAAATAGACACTCAGTCATACAAAATCTACGGGCGACTGAAGTGGGCCAGAATATTCAAGTCTTGAATAACCAGAAGGTTAAGGCTATCGTTGGGCAAGACAAGGATAAAACCTTCGGATCTTGACAACAAGGTTGTGGATAAAAGGATCCAATACATCGGCGTGCAAAAACGTCCAAAACTAAAAAATGAGATGATTTTCGTAAAGGGGCCGCGACGTTCCCCGACCAGAGGGGCAACCAAAGCTATTGCCACCTTAGCGCCGCGACGCCATGGTGGCAGAGCCGCGCCTCGGCGATGTGGAGCGCGGCGCTGGTCTCACCGGTGCCGCTGAATCCCCGTAATCGATGAAAAACCGTTCCGGTTTGTATAATGTAGATGGATCTAATGACGAGTATAAGACCTCGGCTACCTGCACATGTGCTCCCTTGAGAATAGCTTGATATCCAGGGCCACCGCAGTCTTGCGTGGTTTGGATATTAAGACAGCCTTCCTAACCACAGAGTTGGAAGAAGAGGATTAATGTTGGTCTGTAGAACTGTTGGGCTCTTTCTTGAACTTCCTTACAGTCCCTGAAATGTTTACATTTTGGTCCTGGAAGTTTCAGATAAAGCAGAAACAATAAATCTGACAACAGAGACATTGAATCTAAATTAGAAAGCCAACAGTTGGAAAAACCAACAGTCTGAAAGTGGAAGTCATATTGAAATAAAGTTTCAATATTAAAGATATGGGTATCACAAACGTTAAGACGTTTAAACAGACTGGTCTAGTCTCAAACTCACATGTGTTGTAGATTGACAGTCTCGTTGAAGTCACCAATGGATAGACGTCATAAAATTGACTGGAATCATGGTGCACCTATATACCAGGAGCGATATGCACAGGTTTCAGATAGTTCAAAGTATAACTACACTCAACCTGATATCACTTGCCAAATCAACCAGTTGAACCAGGTTCACTCGTGATCTTGGAAACAAACATTGAATGTCACTAAGACAGATATGACGATATCTGAGATGTTCACTAATCTATGGATTATGGTATTTCGGATGTCCGGTCGTTCTGGGAGAACACAACGATGCAAACTGGACATCGGATATGAAGAACGCCATAGCCACAAGAGAATGTGTATGGTGTATCTTATAAAATCCTCTAAGCAAACTTGCATCAGCGATTCGTGAGGGAATCAGAGTCTTTTGCTTTATACAAAGCATGAAAATGAGTTGAATAACTTCTCTACACCTTAGAGGAAGTCCCTTATCAGGAGGAACCTGTGCCTTCGGCAGTTACACAATGTGGCTAGCCAATCGGCTTCTGGAAGGGCACAGATGACGGCGTCTCGACATATTCGTCAGAGACATAAGACCGTTAGACAGTTGATCACCACGGGTATCATCTTCATCGATTACGTACAATCAAAGGAGAACATCACGAACCCGCTAACTAAGAGCCTACCCAAAAGATCAAGAGTTCTGCATGTCTAGGGGAATGTGCTGAAAAACCAATACATACGAACCTTTGCAGTGGTAACCCAACCATACTGACTGGAGATCCCAAGAATTTGGTTCAATGGGAAAACTAAGCTGTAAAAGGTTCAGTAGAGCGCTTCGTGAAAGCAAGAGCACTTCGGATAATGATTTCTATTAAGAAACATAAGTTCAATAGCCATCCCGCGATAGAATTTAAAATGCTACCTGCAGACTGGGTAAAGGTTAAGTTTCTAAACCTTTTAAAGATCCTCAGCAATTGAGGTTAAGGTTTGGGAGCTTTTAATGATTCCTAACACTCGTGGAGTGGGGTATAGCAGGATACCTTGTAGGAGATCACCTATTTATGTGCGAGGTGTGGCCGCCTCAAGTGAACGCAGTTAAGAATCCAAGAAGCTGTCCACGGCCAAAACGAACAAAGCTATAAGAAGAAACAAATAAGGTAAGGTATTGTGTCTTTATCATTGTCTTGGCATATACTAAACACTGACGGTTCAAGACATCACGTTCACCGCGCAGTAATTATGTCCGATGGTATTCGACTAGGGAAGGTTCAAGGCCAAACGCTACCTCTCCCGATGCAATATCTTTCCGCCGGAAGATTGCTAAAAGTGGCACGACGTGTGTGCACCAACATCTCTTTCAAGAGGGGATTGTTGAAAATTTTACTAACGGGGAAATAAGTTTATCCCGTCATTTATGAATCAAACATAAGGTGCGCAACACGTAGGAAACCTTGTTTCCACGCACGTGTACACGTGGGCTAAATATCGTAAATTTCCTTAGTGAAAGAGATATTGACACACGTAAGAGTAACATGTTTGAGACATAGAATGATGGACGGTTATTGTCGACAATAATCTATATTCCACGTTGGTTAACGAAGAAAGGATTGTGCCAAGTGTAAGATGGAACAGGTCGGACCGCGGAGCCGTAAAGGGCCGCGGCGTCGGACGTACCGAGCCGCGACGGTGGAAGCTGACTGCGGCCCTACGGGCGATAAGTCTGGAATATTGTGCCGCGGCTGATCAGTGGCCGCGCTCCGACGGTGAACTGAGACGAAAGTTTAAGGGTTTCTCTTGAACTTTGTGTTGTGTTTTGGAAGGATGAACCTACATTATGTGAGTCCTTGTTTTGAGTGTGTTCACACACTCTTTACTTGGCTCAATGAACCTCTATTAAGGAATTCACATTGCAAGTGAAGTGGCATTCACATTGCAAGTGAAGTGGCATTCACATTGCAAGTGAAGAGGCATCTTTGCACCTATAAATTGATGCCTTTGTGGTTCAGATTTTATAGGTGAAAAACATGCTCTTTACTTCAGATTTTAAGTGCCCAATATTCACTTTATTCTTAAAAAGTCTTACACACTTCTCAAACATATTATCTCAAGAGATCATGAACTTGTTACACCACAAAGTTCATACACATCTCTGAGTCAATTCTTTCTTAGCAATTTTCATATTTGTGTTCTTCGATAGATCTTCTTCGTTGTGCTTTACGAAGAAGATAAGCCGCTGCTTTATCTTGGGAGACGAATGCCCTGCTAACCTAAAAGCATGTATACAGGGGTAATATTGTCTTAAAGAGAAAGGGCCATCCCTTGACCCAGCGTGTGGTGAGACTTAACCAATTTATTGTTTGAATCCTTATTTCATACAGAAGGATCAAAAGCTTGCAGCAGTTGAAGTTGCCAACGATAGTCCAATGAAGCATGTAGATGTTGGATCTACAGACACCACATCAAGAGACTTGATGATTATGGACACAGAGATTCAAGAACCTAGTTAATAATATTTGTAACTAGATGTTATTATTGTAATGATCTCCTTAATATAGCCTTTAGATCACTTGTAATAGTTAGTTTAACTATTCCCCGGATGTACATGTGCGTACAATATCCAACAATACCATTATTTGCTATATATTAGTTATACATGGGATAAAATAGAGTGTATACATAGGTCAAGTGATTAGTAATACCAAAGCTAATACATGTACCATTATTTTCTCTTATACATCCTACCAAATGCCCCCTTAATTCGGCGGTTGATTAAAGAAGTGGGAAAAATGTTTACATGCTTAAGAAAGATTAGAAAAATAAGATATTTTCATTTGCCCAATTTACACTATGATAGGTTATTTACTCGTTTGCTATGTTGCCAAATTAGGCTTAATATCTGATTTTTACAGTTAGTATATCTGACTTGAATTCTCAAGACTAACTTCAAGCTTCTTCTTCGTGTCAAGATTCTGGCAGTCCTCTAAGGAAAATACAGAAGTTGAATTTGGAAGTTTCTCCTCATAGAGCTGGTAATCTACTCTAGTTTCAACTTTTTAATGCGCTTATCCAATTGTCGAGTTGATTTTGTTTTGCATTTAAGGGTGTGTTTGGTATGAAGGAAAATGATTTCTTGGAAAACAAGTGAGATTTCTTACTTATATTCTAGTGTTTGGTAAGTAAACAGAGAAATATTATCCCAAGAGCATTTATTTGTAATCTTGCAAAATACTGTGGGGTGGGATGGTCAAGGGATTGGGGTTGAGGGCGTTGGATGGGTGGGGAGGAGACAATAAACTTAGAGTGTCAATTATGGAACATGTTTTCCCTACTTCCGGAAGTCATTTTCCTCATTTATAAAGAATTGTTTTCCTAGAGAAAATGTTTCAAAAATTTTTGAACTGAACATGGGAAGATTGGAAAATGTTTTCTTCCATACCAAAGCACACCCTAAGTGATGGGTTTTTACTAGTGCAAGGTGCAGTTATTGTCTATTTGTTCTGATCTGTATCAATATCTTCATCTCAAGTGTGTATTTTACAGTATCTGCGGTTAGATTGATGCGTATAGAGCTGGGTGGTGCATTTGCTGATCTTCTGAATGAGCAAGGGAAGGGTTCAGGGGATAATGAAATGGGATATGTTGAAAGAACTCTCGGGTTTCGGACTCGTGACTTAGATGACAGAGATTTAAGACTGGTTTCTCTCTTTGCCTTTTCTTCACTGCCCATGTCATTGATTGTCCTTTTAATTCACTTCTGATTTTGACATTGTTTTTCAAAAGACTCATTTTTCATCACAATATCAAAGCACTCGTCCTTATGGATATCTTGAAATATTTATATTGTAGGTCACGCAGGTTGTTGGTGGTACCATTCGCTGGAGAAGATATCTTGATCACTTGATTCTTTCGTTATGCCACAATGAGCGTACATTCAGAAGCATGGAACCTCTTCTAGTACAGGTATATTTGTCACTCTTTTTGGATTCTTTTCTTTTAGAGCATCAGGTGGAACATATTTTTTGTTTCCATGATTTAACTATTGAAGAAGTTAATATTTAAGTACCAAAAATTTAAGGAGAACTCAGGAATTTCTTCTTCGAACGAAGTTATTTCATTGATGGTTTAATTATTAGAGACTCCTCTAAAATAGCATTAATGTGTGTTGAATTATTAAAAGTAAAAAAAAGGGAAAAGAGGAGCATGACGGAGTTCCTTTGTGAAGCAAGACTACATTGGAAAATATGCCTTTTAAAGAAGTTTATGAGTTGTACCAACCATCTAGAACCAAAATTAATGTAAATGAGTGACGATGATAGATGCAATCTTCGATTTACTATATGTCTTCTTAGTCTTTAAAGTGTTTGGTATACATGTCGGCTGATGAGATTCTGTTAAGCATAATGTAATTGCGAGAGTTAGAATGTCATTGCGCAGGAATGATTTGTTTGGTGTGCGTTGGTAGGTCTTACTCAACATGGTTATCATTCCAATAGAGTATATATTACCAGTACATTTATTTTCTATTTGGAAATACACAGGGATAAATTTTAAAAATTAAAATAACATCTGAGGATAATCCACCATGAGGTGTATGCTCAATGCTAAAGAAATCACATCTCAGAGGCTGAAATGCTAATGCTATTTGGCGGTCTATCCTATTATTTGGTGCTGAGATTTGAACCTTCTTTGAGTTGAGCACTTCATCTCTAGGGACCTTGACATGCACTGAGAGCTTGAAACTGATAGGACCACTTGGGAAATTGAATGTGTTGGACCTGAGAATTTCCTCTTTTCTTGCCTGATGCATTCTGTCTTTTAACTTTTGAATTTTTCTTGGTCATTTATAATCCCACTCAACTGATTTTGTGCTTTGAAAATGTTGTTAGATTCTCCGAATTGGTTTCTATGAGATCACCAAGTTAGACATGCCCCCATATGCTGTTGTAGACGAGGTACGTTTATCTCATTACTTTGGTCTACAATGTCTGTTCTATTTTGTACTTAGTTATTCTGATGACAGCTGATCCGAAGTCTGTCAAGAAAGATGCATGTGATATTATATTATGTTGAACCTAGAAATGAAGCTGATGGTATAACTAGTTAACACCTTTGAGCTTGCAATAGAGCCTTTGCTTGCCGCTTTTTGAATGAAGTGAGGAAAAGGAAAGGAAAAATAAGATGCTTGATGACAGGTGAGGTGGGTCTAGTGGCAAGAGCACTCCACTTTTTAAGAGGTTGGAAGTTCGAGTTACAAGAGGAGCAAATTGGAAAAATACCTCTATTGGCCGCTGGGCTGGGGGGTGGTGGGATTTGTGCGGGGTGGGGGTCCACCGTGGAAGAAACAAGATGCTTGATATTTGGTAGTTCTTGCCTTAATCTGCGCTAGAGACAAACTACTATGCAACTTGCACCTGCATTTTTCTATTTAAATTGGATATATTGTGCTACATTAGTAAATGACTCATGAGTGAAATTCACATTTCAGTAGCATGCATTTGAACATCCTAGAATGGAAAAGGATCATCATTTGTTCACCTCGTATCTCTTTGAAGACAAAACATTATCTCTTTTTTGTTTAATTTGATATGTGAGATGGACATTCTTTTATGCAAAGTAATTTAAGTATACTTCTTTTTTTGGATGTTCAAATCTAACTGCAGAGTGTACGGCTGGCAAAGGTTGCTCTTAGACCTGGTGCCGGTAACTTGGTTAATGGGATTCTCAGGAAACTAGCAGTCCTTAAGGTATGTCTTTTATTATTCCATTAGCACATAGGATCTGACAATAAGGAATCTACTAGTTCCCTGATTCTTTCATGTCTGCAGGAGAGTGATTCCCTTCCGGCTGTGAAAGTGGAGGGTGATGATCGTCAGCAAGCACGTGGTCTTGCCACTCTATACTCTCATCCAGTTGTACGATTGAACTGTTTCTTCCTTAAATCTTTTGTCTTAGGTGTAAAGAATGGATCTTGGGCCTACCTCAACCCCAAGAGCTAGCTTTTGGGGTAGAGTTAGGCCCAAGATCCATTCTTTACATGGTATCAGAGCCTGACCCATCCCAATTCATTGTTTACCCGATGTTGGGCCCCCATCATATATTGTCCACGCTCCAGATGTCCGGTCCTGGGCGTGCGCAGGGGTGTTGATTCTCCCACATCGGTTGTGGGATGAAAATTTGGACTACTTATATGGACTTGGGCAATCCTCCTCTCATAAGCTAGCTTATGGGGTTGAGTTAGGCCAAGATCCATTCTTTGCATTAGAGAATCCAGGTCTGATATTATAGCAACGTGTCCATACTGTGTCAAATAATTTTCTAGATTCATGTTTTGGAAATTTCAAATTTTCAATGTTGTATATTTCTTTATCCATACCGTCAGGTTCTGTCATTTATTCATCAATCTGATTGGAGATAGAATGATGCTTGGGTTAAATCCTGTGGATTTAGCTTAAGTTCTAGCTAGTCTGTGTAAGAACTTGTCAAAATGGCCCTCATTTTGAAATTTTCATGATACTCCAATTATATGGTCTCTTGTCACGATTTTTATTTTTTACTATGCTTTAAAACATCACAGATTGTAGTATTTTAAGCATAGACAAACAGTACTAAAATGACTATCTTTTCACATCTCTTAGCCTTTCTTCTATATATTTCTTTACATGTTTTCTAGTGGATGGTACGAAGATGGACAAAGTATTTTGGACAGGACGAAGCTATCAAGCTTTTGACATGGAATAACAGCTGTCCAAATTTCAGTCTAAGGTATATGATGAAGCTTTTCTTTCCTCTTTTACCCTTTCTTTGGATGATAGTGTTACAGTTCTGTGTTCAAATCGTTTTAACAAAACTAGGGCAAATACCCGGAAAGGTTTGACTGGGGCTGATCTGGTCTCAAGGCTTAAAATGTTGAAGGTAATATTTAGATTCATTTCGTTCCTTGCTGGATAACAAAATCTTAGGATCACTCTAGACTCTCTCTCTATCTTTGATAATGTATCTTATTCATAATAAGTTTTGAATGTCTAGTTGACCAAAAAGAGGCAAATAGATAATTCTGAATGAAGTCGATCATAATGGAGTCTTCTTCTGTTTTTTTCACAAAATAGGATGAGTGTCCTAAACACTAATTGAGGCCATCATATTAGATTTTCTGAATTATTCTGGTTCTGCGATATTCTGCATTTGTTTCGTGTATTACTATGATTCATTGTGTTTCCCTTTCTTGAACTTCAGGTCCCACATGAGCCTTCTCTATATTTGGATGATTTTGTTCGTTTAAAAACTGGAATGCAGGTATGACTTCAACAAGGTTGATAAGATCCTCAAAGAGTGTTTACTATACGGCCATCTTTATGACATTGATATAGATTTTCTTATGTTGATAGGTCACTTCATTAGTGATCGACATTTAGTTACTTATCAAGAAATAGACCAGAATTGCATGTTCTTTACTTTTTAGTTTTCAAATTGAAATTACCACATAGACTTGATTTAAGGTAGCGTTAACTGTTTTCATGTAAAGAATAGCGTCGTGCAAAGAACCCTTCGCCTCTAACAAGGAGGTTGTTGGGGGGGTTTGATTCACCAAAGGAGCAAATTGCGAAAAGGTCCACCATTGACTCCTGAGTGGAGGGGTTTGTCGGGTGGGGTTTACCATATCAAAGAAATAGAGAAGCTAGTCTCAACTGTTTTCGCTATGGTACTGATTCTGGTTATGGACAAATTCAGCTGGAAGAAATGGAGAGACGAAGTCACATACTTAATGTAGAGTTGTAGATGACACCAAATAATGTTGATTGGAAGTGTTCTCATGTATTTATATGTCATTTAAAAGTTTGACTTGGTTTTTAATTTTTTAGCTTTGTATGTTCAGTTGATGTATTTTGCAGCTCAGTTGACTTTTTAAAGTCTCTTCTTTCAGAATGTTATACAGGCTGGGTTACTAAAAGAAGGCTTCTGTGCAGTCCAGGATGAAAGTGCCGGTAATCTCCTTATATAACTCAAATGTGGAGTTACAATAAATGTGTAGTTGAGTATGTTGTAAGAGATCCTTCTTGGAATTTCAGTTATCCCTTGCCTTTGCATACAATTATCCTTTCGGCGGGCGGGCAGAGTATTCCAGTTTAACAAAGCTTTGAAAACGCAGTTGTTTTCATATGCTTTCTCAATCAACACGAGGTTTTACTTTTTTGGAAATCATTGCTAGGAATAAGGATTGAATTGCACCTGCTTTGCTCCTGTTTGACTTCAATTACCATATGGGGCCCATTAGGATTACTTGGAGGCTACCCTAAAACCCTAATCCATGCCTTTATAAAGGGGCTACATATTCTCTTTGGAAAGGAAGGAGAATTCAGCTTTTTTTTGGATAACTTGGACCATTCACATGTCTATGTTCCAAGGATCATAATCTAGAAATTAAGCTATTCCTCAGAGGGATGTTCATACATCAATTAGCCGTGTTACATATCATCACGAAGAAAAAGAAAAAATCCCCTCTTTACTTTCCGTTTGTTAGTAATTTTCTATGATGATTTGCTTAATTTGATCCAGACTCTTTATCAGGGCGTCTCCACTTCCTTTTACAAGTTTTATACAGTGGCGACTAGTGCCTGGAAAAATGTATTGGCATTTTGTTGGTCATTGACTTGTCTATCATTTCAAAAATTTGATGGCCTCATTGAGATAATGAATTTGTTGATTCTCGAGTTTGAAACCTGTAAAAATATCACAGAAGGTGAAAAATGATTTGAGTTCATTCCCATAATAACCCTAATTACTGCAGGATTAGTAGTCTCTATTGTTGATCCACAACCTGGTGAGAATATTATTGATTGTTGTGCTGCTCCAGGAGGGAAAACCTTGTTCATGGCATCCCGTTTGAACGGCCAAGGTAACCTTCATACAAACTTTGCTCGTCATAGCTGACGGCTGAAAGCTTTTATTGCAGAAATTACATGGAAAATAACCCTTTTACATATTTTGGGAGCTAACTAAAGGCAAGATCAATTATCACAGGAGCTTAGCACATGCAGAATTTAAATTTGTGTATTCAATAATGAAATAAAACATAGGTGAGAAATGCATATCCTGGAAAAGTAGACAATCAGGGTGTCTGCAATACAAGCACCACATTCCCTTGTCCATCGCTACAACAACAACTACGCCTCAGTCCCAAATAAGTTGGGATCCATCACTAATTGCATTTATATGTTGTCTAAAAGTAACTCAATCAAAAGGTACCAGGTCCAATGCTGGTAATATCTAATTTTTTCTTTCGAGAGTTTCAGAATCAAGAGGGCTGTTTTTTTACAACTAGATACAGTCTATTTTACTATTGATAATTGGTGACATAAGCCTTGTTAAAACATTGCATATTGTCAGCATTTTCTGTGGTTATTATAGCATAGGGTTTGGCCAGCAATTCTGGTAATTAACCTTTTCTTACGTACGAGAGTTATGTCTGTTGACTCTTTAACTCTACACTCTAGTGCTTTACTTGTTTGTCAGGTACATTACTTGCCGTTGACGTAAATGAAGGTCGATTGCGGATACTCAGAGAGACAGCCAAGTTGCACCAAGTTATGGATGTTATTAGTACTATCCATGCTGATCTTCGAACTTTTTCTGTAAGAACTTGCAAGTTCTACCAAAAATACATGGTATTTTAGTGTCCAACTGCTAATCCCTGGTTTAACTTTTAGCAGACCGATAAGGTCGTAGAATGGGATAAAGTTTTGCTGGATGCACCTTGTTCAGGGCTGGGTGTTCTTTCTAAGGTATTTCCAGTCCAAGATATATGCCATTTTTATAGTTTGATATAAGCTTGCATGGTCTAAAAGTTTTGGTCCTTTTTTCCTCTTTCTTCTTTTGTCGCATTCAATATTCTTGCTTCTATGGTTTCATCCTTCTTTAAACCAGAAGTGGTAGTAGCTGGGACAATTGAAATGTGTATTTCCTCTTTGTTTGAGAAAGCGAGCAGATTTGCGTTGGAATAGGAGACAGGAAGATATGGAGCAACTTAAACATTTACAGGATGAGCTTCTCGATTCAGCTTCCAGGTAAAACCAATAGTTCTTCTTAATTCATAATTTAAGTGCAACCTTGACCTGAATTACTGCTTCCAGTGGGTTTTCTCCATTATAAATATGTTGAGTAGCTTTTTCCTAGTAATGTTGGTGACTGGTGAGGATAATGCAAGTTCTGAAGCGGATCAAAACAAGGCACATATCTTTATAAACATTTCTCCTACTGAGGACAAGAGAGTTGGAAAATGACATGTATAAGCTGGGTTGGTGTTAATTACAATTTGCCCGCTTTATTAAGTCAAGGCTGGTTAAATTTTTGACTGCAACTACACGTACTTACAGTCTGAAATGCCTCTAGTTTATATGCATTAAGACTGAGCTACTATCTTTACACATTAATATATGAGGTTCTGTTCTTTGTTTCCTTTTCTTTTATGTTTTTTTCCTGGTATCTGCAGGTTGGTGAAACCAGGTGGAGTGCTAATATACAGCACTTGTTCCATTGACCCTGAAGAGAATGAGGAAAGAATTGAAGCTTTTCTCTTAAGGCATCCAGTAAGAAAACTTGATCGAAACATGCTAATTGCTCTGCCTCTTTGCTCTATAGTTGGCTCTTTAAAAAAATCAGCTACAGCATTTATTTTATGCTCGGAACCCATTTCAGGCATTAAGGAGTGAGGATCCTGCTTCCTATTGTGGCTGTGGTAAATGGGACTATATGCTTTATGTAGAGAGCATATGCCTATTTGTGTCAAACAACTCTCACCCAATGGAAGACAGTCGAAAAAAAGAAAGAGAAGAAACTGACGTGTCGGAAATCTTTATGGAACTACTAGCGCCAACCCTATCATCTTGTCTTCCATACATATTTTGTTTCATAATTTGGGTGTCTTATCCTGATATTATCCTGCCTAAATTGATCGTCCCACATATTCTCTCTGGTTTAGGGATAAATTTATCTTCTATTCTACTTGCTATTCCTGCACATTGGTCTAACTTCATTTTCTTTGCAGGAATTCGACATTGATTCTGTGAACAAATATGTACCGGAGAATTTTGTTACTAAACGAGGTTTCTATATGTCTAATCCTGTGAAGCATGAACTTGATGGAGCCTTTGCAGCTCGTTTGGTTAAGTCTCAATAAATCCAGAATGAGGAGCATGTTTCAGTTTTCACAAATTTTTAGTATGTCGTCAAAAAGCATCTTCAGGACAGAGGGCTCTTTTCCACACACAATCAGGTTGTTGCTTTTATGCCTTTCTTTTCAGCATGCGAGTCTACACCATCTCTCTTCACATATTTCTCAGGTAGAGTGGGTCATCAGTTTGATATTCATGAACTCCTGCTTGACTTAGTTCTTGTGTAAAGCATGCTTCTGTCAAATAAATGCATAGTTGAATTGTATGACCGCTCATAAAACTTAGGTGTTAGAGAGATTTGAACCCAGGACCTCTACTTGCGATCGTACCATGTTGAATTGTGCGATCAACTCATCTAAAAGTTTAAGTTATTAGAGAGAGCAATGTCTTTAAACGTGCCTTAACTTTAATTTGTTTCCTTCAATAATTTCAGATTGGTCACTCAAAACCTCATATATGCATTCCAGTCTTCGGGTTTGAGAGCTCAAAGGTCATGATCATGTGGTACAACAACAATAGAAGTTAAAAGCATACTGCGGCTAGATGAAATATCATTTTATATGGCATTTTGGTGGCCAGTGGCTGAAAGATGGGACGCAGAGGGGGCACACTTGTTTGCTCTCGTCCATGAGAATCTGAGGTGTGAAAAATCTCAAATGACTCCAACGCGAATTCTGAGGCTTTTTCTTTACCCCTTTGCAAAACCTCGCCTGTGTATGATGTCTCTCTTCATCAGTGGGGAAGTCTCACAAAGGAGACTAATGTGTTCCTCAATTACAAAATGTGAAGAGGCGGGATTGTCCGAGTGATGAAGTTTTGGCTACATAAATATACGTATTCCGAACTGTATTCCTGAACCATATTTTTTTCTTTTATTCAATATTGATGTATATGAACCAGAACTCTTTTCTGTTTACTCTAGTGTCATTAAGATTTCAGATTAGAAATTTAGAATAGTAATCCCCATATTGTGCTTAGACCGTTTGTTTTAACGCAACAATAGGAGAAAATGGAGAATATAGTGTAATCCTCCGATACATATATTCTTTTTTTTTTCTTGGGGTGGAGTGGGGTTTTCATGATTACTCGGGAAACAATTATGTACATTGTATATCTTCAGAGTATACAATTCACATTTTGTATACCTCAATGGTGTACATCAGTAAGAATAAGATATAAAACATGTGAGTTGTATATTTTAAAGGTATATAATGTACATTCTTTCTGGGTGTTCTGTAAATATATACTTGGTACATTTAAAATAGGTACGGTGTGTAGTATTTTTTAAAATGAAAAGGTTCGCGTAATATTTTTGGCCGCATAAGCACACAACTCATACGCTAGTTAATAGGCTATGTCATAATACACTGGCATGGGTAGCCAGAAGAAGAGTAGTGATGACCGCGGCCACGAGTTCGATCCTGCATAAACCTTCTTGGTTGAAATACACATGGCTTGCCAAGTGTGGTTTACATGGTGGCGTGGTTTGCGCTTCTGCGTCGGTCAGGGTTTACTGTCTTGCACTTCGAAAGAGTAGCGATCATCGCCTTCACAAAAAAAAAATAGGCTATGTCATAAGCCGTTAGAGATATTTGTTGACCAAGATTTTGGAGGAAAATTGAGTTATATTAGTTGAAGAAGGGGGTGCGATGTGTTAGTGCAGATTTTAATGATGTCTAAACATTTACACATGTCCAAAAAAAAAGGAGCAAAGTGTCAACATTAAAAAAGATACAAAAACCCTAGAAGATATCGGCCGAAACCCTTTATTTAATGATAAGATTATTAGTCACCAAAAAAAAAATGAAAATTCTTAAAAGATGAGATATTCATAATCACATATTTATTAGTTTTAAATATAACAAACATAATTTCATTGGTCTAATTTGGGACCTTAGCACAAATTTTAACTCTATCTAACAAACATATCAAGATAAAGTGGAAAGGGCCCTTAATCAACCACCATTACTTCAGAGATCCCTACGCAAATCTTTTTTAAATACAAAAATTCAGTATCTTTCCTACATGAAGATAAGGAGCATATTCTCCTTGTACCAACGATATTCTCCACAAGGAAATAAGATTTGCATTAACGAAGATGATCGATACAAGTACCAAGCGAGATTCAGTAAAACATATGAGATCAAGACAAATATGGAATGATGATTTCCAAAGTACAAGGAAGGAAGATTATCAAGTACCAAGCCAGATCTTCTAAAGGAAGGAAGATCTCAAGACCATTGGTTCGAAAGCAGTTTATGGAAAACAATCAATCATGAAGCTCTATCCTTATTCTTGAAAAATAAGATTTTTAATTCCTTGTTCCAAGGATCAACACTCTTGGGTTGCGTTCTCTTCTAGAGTTGTGTCAACAACTATTTAAAGGCTCAACTTAAGACAAAACAAATATACATTTGTCTCAACTTCTCGGCTCTACTTTTCATAAGCATTGTATTTCTGAGTGATTTATAGTGTAAGCAAAAAAGAGAGGAGAAATACAGTATAGTTGGTGATGCATTATATCAAAAAGATTACGAGAGTTTGAGTGTAGACGTAAGAACTCCATTAAAACAAAACCTTGTACCAAACCACCATTAAAAGAGTTTAAGAGAACACCCTTGCAACCCAAGGGAACTGGACTAGGATCCATATTGGATCTGAACCAGCATAAGATATCGTGTGCCATTTACTTTACGCAAATTACTTTCTGCATTACTTAAGAAATCTTCTCTACAATGCTATTATTGGAGAGGAATATGAAAAGATCTCCACATGTGAAACGACTAAAGAAATGTGGGATAAGCTTGAAGTCACATACGAAGGAACATATAAAGTAAAGGAAACCATCATCAGTCTCCTTGTTTATGAATACGAAACTTTCAAGAAATAAGATTTTTAATTTCTTGTTCCAAGGATCAACACTCTTGGGTTGCGTTCTCTTCTAGAGCCGTGTCAACAACTATTTAAAGGCTCAACTTGAGACAAAACAAATATACATTTGTCTCAACTTCTCGGCTCTACTTTTCATAAGCATTGTATTTCTGAGTGATTTATAGTGTAAGCAAAAAAGAGAGGAGAAATACAGTATAGTTGGTGATGCATTATATCAAAAAGATTACGAGAGTTTGAGTGTAGACGTAGGAACTCCATTCAAACAAAACCTTGTACCAAACCACCATTAAAAGAGCTTAAGAGAACACCCTTGCAACCCAAGGGAACTGGACTAGGATCCATATTGCATCTGAACCAGCATAAGATATCGTGTGTCATTTACTTTATGCAAATTACTTTCTGCATTACTTAAGAAATCTTCTCTACAATGTTATTAGTGGAGAGGAATATGAAAAGATCTCCACATGTGAAACGACTAAAGAAATGTGGGATAAGCTTGAAGTCACATACGAAGGAACATATAAAGTAAAGGAAACCATCATCAGTATCCTTGTTTATGAATACGAAACTTTCAAGAAATAAGATTTTTAATTTCTTGTTCCAAGGATCAACACTCTTGGGTTGCGTTCTCTTCTAGAGCCGTGTCAACAACTATTTAAAGGCTCAACTTGAGACAAAACAAATATACATTTGTCTCAACTTCTCGGCTCTACTTTTCATAAGCATTATATTTCTGAGTGATTTATAATGTAAGCAAAAAAGAAAGGAGAAATACAGTATAGTTGGTGATACATTATATCAAAAAGATTACGAGAGTTTGAGTGTAGACGTAGGAACTCCATTCAAACAAAACCTTGTACCAAACCACCATTAAAAGAGCTTAAGAGAACACCCTTGCAACCCAAGGGAACTGGACTAGGATCCATATTGTATCTGAACCAGCATAAGATATCGTGTGCCATTTACTTTATGCAAATTACTTTCTGCATTACTTAAGAAATCTTCTCTACAATGCTATTAGTGGAGAGGAATATGAAAAGATCTCCACATGTGAAACGACTAAAGAAATGTGGGATAAGCTTGAAGTCACATACGAAGGAACATATAAAGTAAAGGAAACCATTATCAGTATCCTTGTTTATGAATACGAAACTTTCAAGAAATAAGATTTTTAATTTCAGGACACTGCTTCAAAATCACAGCTGTCCAACCCTTACCTCTTTTAGATGGTACAAAGATGTTTTCCTTAGCAGGGTGTATAATCTCCCTGAAGCCAGTAGTAGCTTCTGGAAGGCCAGATTTATTGATGGTCTCCCATCACTCTTCGCCGAAAGAGTCAAAAGAACTCTCAAGATTAATGACAGTTCACAGATTCAATGGGATGATTATTCCACTATTGAGCAAAAGGCATCAATTTCTAATTCAGTCAAACAGGAAGGGACTGAACAAAAATCCAATGCGGTTTATACTCTTGTTCTAACCATTTTCGAAAAGGAGCATAGTCCGTATTATTCCAAAATTCTTTAGAAATAATTTTTCTTAGATCAGAACCTGGACCATAATCCAGTCTGCATGCTATACGGATTCTATCAAGATCACTATCTATCATCGAAATAATTGTACTCAGTATTACTGTTTTCAGTTGAGGCCTCAACAGGAATCTGATTCTCAACCTTGATTTTGTCAACCTTTTCCTCCCTAGAGATTTCTGAGGGGGTGGTGATTTTATAAAATCTCTCATCTACCTGAGAAGTTGAAGCTCTAGCGGTAGACGTCTCAGGTCTGTCATCTAAAGGAGACAGGAAATAATGAGATGACAGGGAGTTACCTAATCTAGGTGAGTCCTTACTAAACTGAAGACGGACATTGCCATCAGTAGTTTGGATTACTTGTGCAATCCTAGAATCTATCCTTGTTTCAGCAGGGATAGCTTTCTCAATTAGCCAATCTTCAGGATAATCTATTTCATCCCAGCTTATAGGTCTCCTAGTAGTAATCTTGGACCTTTTGGCTAAATTAGTCTCAATCAAGACTGTTTGTCTATTTCTTTTATCATCCATCATCCTACAATTTGGATTCATGGTGTCTAATACACGGAAATAAACACGATAACAGATACACATAACTTCTGTTTCAGGCATGTAATTATACCCATTAGCTTTTACATATAAAGTTAAAGCATGTAATATATTTGGATCAGACAAAGATAAAGTAAGGTTTGGTCTGACATTAAAATATACTGGGCCATAGGCTAAACTTGACTGCATAGCACTCATAAGAGATTGCTTCCAGTTGAGGTTTCTGGCATCTCTTAGAACAGTCATAAAGCTTTCAGGCAAGCCTTCTAGGGTTAATGGTTTAAAAGCAATTTGCACTAAACCTATATGCAGAAATTTGTAATGCAATTTTTGATACCTTTCGATATCATCGTCAGAAAATAACTGAATAGTTTTCTCTTGATTATCCATTTGGACCGATTCTTCAATAGTCTTAATAATATGACGATTTCGAAGATTTTCAAACATGCCAAAGTTATAAATTTCTTTTGTGGCTACAAATGGAATAGTCCATTTGTTAAGAGCATCAAGCTGTTGAGGAAGTTCATATTCTTCCTTTCTAGCGTTCTTAATAGTATGCTTATAGTTTTTAAAAATATTCATTTTTAAATGAATACTGTCTAAGGATACTCTTAAATAGTGGAGAGGAATATGAAAAAATCTCCACATGTGAACGACTAAAGAAATGTGGGATATGCTTGAAGTCACATACGAAGGAACATATAAAGTAAAGGAAACCATCATCAGTATCCTTGTTTATGAATACGAAACTTTCAAGAAATAAGATTTTTAATTTCTTGTTCCAAGGATCAACACTCTTGGGTTGCGTTCTCTTCTAGAGCCGTGTCAACAACTATTTAAAGGCTCAACTTGAGACAAAACAAATATACATTTGTCTCAACTTCTCGGCTCTACTTTTCATAAGCATTGTATTTCTGAGTGATTTATAGTGTAAGCAAAAAAGAGAGGAGAAATACAGTATAGTTGGTGATGCATTATATCAAAAAGATTACGAGAGTTTGAGTGTAGACGTAGGAACTCCATTCAAACAAAACCTTATACCAAACCACCATTAAAAGAGCTTAAGAGAACACCCTTGCAACCCAAGGGAACTGGACTAGGATCCATATTGGATCTGAACCAGCATAAGATATCGTGTGTCATTTACTTTATGCAAATTACTTTCTGCATTACTTAAGAAATCTTCTCTACAATGTTATTAGTGGAGAGGAATATGAAAAGATCTCCACATGTGAAACGACTAAAGAAATGTGGGATAAGCTTGAAGTCACATACGAAGGAACATATAAAGTAAAGGAAACCATCATCAGTATCCTTGTTTATGAATACGAAACTTTCAAGTAATAAGATTTATAATTTCTTGTTCCAAGGATCAACACTCTTGGGTTGCGTTCTCTTCCAGAGCCGTGTCAACAACTATTTAAAGGCTCAACTTGAGACAAAAATAATATACATTTGTCTCAACTTCTCGGCTCTACTTTTCATAAGCATTGTATTTATGAGTGATTTATAGTGTAAGCAAAAAAGAGAGGAGAAATACAGTATAGTTGGTGATGCATTATATCAAAAAGATTACGAGAGTTTGAGTTTAGACGTAGGAACTCCATTCAAACAAAACCTTGTACCAAACCACATTAAAAGAGCTTAAGAGAACACCGCAGAACCTGAGGAATCGACTAGGATCCATATTGGATCTGAACCAGCATAAGATATCGTGTATCATTTACTTTATGCAAATTACTTTCTGCATTACTTAAGAAATCTTCTCTACAATGTTATTAGTGGAGAGGAATATGAAAAGATCTCCACATGTGAAACGACTAAAGAAATGTGGGATAAGCTTGAAGTCACATACGAAGGAACATATAAAGTAAAGGAAACCATCATCAGTATCCTTGTTTATGAATACGAAACTTTCAAGATAAAGGAAGGATAAACTGTGGAAAATATGTTTCCAAGATTTAGCAAAATTTTGGGAGAACTCAAGGCCTCAAAAAAGTTTTTTCATCTGTGGACAACATAAGAAAAATTCTCAGATGCTTTCCTCCACAATGGCATGCAAAGTTTATTGCTCTTGAAAGCATAAATAATATCAAGACTCTTACATATGATGAAGTAAGAGGAGATCTAATTGCATTTGAAAAGACTTATCTGAACAAGCCCGAACAAGATAAGAAGAAGAAGAAGAAGATGGTAGCCTTCAAAATCGAAGTTGAGGAATTTGATGATGATATTAGGAAAGATGAAGTTGCTATGATATCTTGATCTGTATTGGAAGCTATGAGAAGATCAAGAAACAACAGAAGAGAAGTATCAAGTTTTTGAAAAGGAAAATCATCAAATGATCATAACAAAAATGATGGTAAATGTTATGAGTGTAAAAATATGGACACATTGCATATGAGTGTCCTGAATAAAAAAGTAAGCCATCCAGGAACTATCAAAAGCTAAGGTCCTTCAATAATTGAAGCGAAGATAAAATTTTAGATGATGCTGTAGGTGTAGAAAATGCCTGCTTCATAGCATTTGGTGAAACAAGTGAGGAACACTACAAGGAGAAATCAAAAGGGAAAATGGTATTCAGATAGTGCGTATTCTAGTCACATGATAGGTGACAAAAGTTTGTTCGAATCAGTCACTGACTTTGATGGAGACTTAGTAACATTTGGAGACAATTTTACAGGAACAATAATTGATATAGGAAATATTGCCTTTAATAATTCTGTTGATATCACTAATATTTGTCTTGTGAAGGTACTTAAGTATACTCTCATAAGTATAAGTCAACGTAGAACATGCCAAAAGAGAGGAGGAAGAGGTTCACATACCTTATTGACGACTAACCAACACGACAAGTAGAATATGTCACAAATAGGTACTTCAACCTATAATGACAACAACACGTCTATCGACTTCATGATACTAGTATACACTTATACCACATAATGAATCTCCTTTCTTATAAAAATTTGGGCAGCACTTCCCCTATTTATACGTACTTTTCCACCTTTCTCTAAGGCCAATTTCAATAACAACCAAGCCACAATTAAGTGCACAACCAACAGTTAATCAAAGGAGATTACACGCCTACTTTACGTGTAAAATTCAGACCCTTAATCTATATAAAAACAGTCCACAAAATCAGTCCAAAATCCGACAATAACAAGGGTGAAATGTGAGGCCTTTTAACACCTTTCTACACCCTTAATCTCTTAGGACTTCCCTTAGAAATTACTACATTTTAACATGAATAATAGTGGCTGAATTTCCAGCATTCCAACGCCACAAAACACTCCCTTAAAACTGCACAATAATATCCCACAGTTTCATACAATACACGACAAACACCCCAATATAATTACCCTTTCCATAATCATTTTTAATCCAATTCAAGTTCCAATACTTTTATACAAATCATATCAACTTATCAAAAACAAGATTACTTCATTATAACATGCAATAGGTGACGTTAACAACAACAATTTCAATGGCCAAATTGCCTAGTTTCGGCCCCAACATCCAAACTGCCCCAAACACTTTTTATCCTCCATTATTTTTAGCACAAGCTCATCTATACATTATAACAATAAGTAATATCCAATTACTTCAAGAGGAAGAAGAACTATTATCTTTAAAATAGCCCAAAAATGCTAAAACAGTCCACTCGATTTTTGGCTCACAATTTTCGTTTTGCTCCAGTTCTTCAAGTTCCAATCACATCCATGTATCCACTACAACCTTATACCCATCTTCCCTTCACGTTTTACCTCCAAAAAGTTGAAGTACAAGCCTAGGGTTTCAATAGCAAACTCACGGCCCAATGGATTTTTGGAGGATCTTGGAGAGTTAACTTGGCTTAGAACTTGATTAGGGTTCTTAATCTTGGATAATAATAAACTCTTGTTCTTGGATTTTTTTAGGGATTTTCAAAATTCAAGGCAAGAGAAGAGAGATTTTGAAAGATGAAATATTGAAATGTGGCTAAGTCTTCATCTCTATCTCTATATAGAAATATCCTTTAGCAAGACAAGTGGAGGGGGACACATGTCACCCTCTCATTGGTCATAAATTCTCTTCACAAAATAATATCTACACTTGGCCAAAACATCTAAAAATCGAAGGCCCCCACAAAATTGTGAAATTTTCGGCGGGCCCCATATTATCAATTCCAAGACTTCATAATCCAATTAGAAGAATTAAACTCCAAGTTAAAAATTTCCGCCTTCACATTCTTCTGAAATTTTTCCTTAAGAAAATGTAAAAATTATTTCCTTCCAAAATTCAAATCTTATTTCCTTACGTACGTTCTTATATTAATGTCTTGGAATTACGGGGTGTAACAAAATTGACTAAAACCAAAGAGAGCAAATCTTCTACACACAGTGTAAGGTCCAAGACAAGATTTGTAGCATGATAATTGATGGTGGCAGTTGCAAAAATATGGTGGTCCATTGGGTGGTAAGGAAGTTACAATTACCAACCTGTGCCCATGTTAAGCCATAACTATGTGATTCCGATCTCGAGGTAAGATTCAAAAATTAAGATGCATCATAGAAGATACATCTGGAAAGGAACTTCTCCCTGGAAGCAGAAGTAAGAATATATATATTTTAGACTCAGTCAAAAGCCCTGTTGAACACATATGCCTAGCCTCAATGGGAGAGGACCCATGGATGTGGAATAAGAATCTTGGACATGCAAGTATGAGGCTCATTAAAAAATTAGATAAGCATGATCTTGTTATAGGACTACCCAAACTAAATTATTTAAAAAATCACATCTGCGATGCATGTAAAAAAGGTAAGCAGACTAGAAACTTTTTCAATTCAAATAATATTGTGTTTACAGATAAACCACTGCAGTTACTTCACATGGACTTACTCGGTCCTACTAGAACACTAGTATTTGAGGAAAAAGGTACACATTTGTAATAGTTGATGATTTCTCTCATTTTACTTGGGTTATTTTTCTTGCTCATAAGGATGATACTCTAATGAATTTTAAGTTTTTATGTAAGAAAGTACATCGTGAAAAAGGATACTATATCACTTCTATTAGAAGTGATCATGGAGGAGAATTCGAAAACAAAGCCTTTGAAGATTTCTGCAATGAATAAGGCTATTAATACTATTTCTCCGCACCAAGATCTCCTCAGCAAATTGGGATTGTTGAAAGAAAGAACAAGAACTTAAAAGACATGACTCGAACCATGATTGTAGAACATGAACTGTCACACCATTTTTGGGCTGAAGCTGTGAGCACAACCTGTCATGTTCTTAACAGGTGCCTGATCCGACCTACCTTAAAGAAAACACCCTATGAACTATGAAATGGTAAGAAGCCCAACATATGATACTTTCATCCTTTCGGGTGCAAATGTTTTGTTCATAACAATGAAAAAGATAATTTTGGTAAGTTTGATCGAAAGAGAGATAAAGGTATATTTCTTGGCTACTCAACTACTTCTAGATCAGATAGAGTATTAACAAACATGCACTTTCCATTAAAGAATCTATTCATGTAATATTTGATGATACTAATTGTTTGGTCGAGAAAGGTACTAATGCAGATGAAGAAGAAGGAAACATTACTACAATTGTTCCATCCACTGAAGCAAAGAATAACAAAAAGTTAATTACTGCAGAAGAAAAGTCGACTATAACCAATGATCAGTCGACTAGTGTAGTGATTGAAGCAGTACCAAATGAATGGAGAAGTGAACCCGACTATCCCAAGAAGTTTGTCAATTGTGACATAAATGAAGGAATGAAAACTAGGGCAACTAGCAAGAATAATGTAAATCTTTCCCTTATCTCTGAATTAGATCCAAAGAAAGTCGATGAAGCTCTCAAAGTTGATCATTGGATAAAAGCTATGCAAGAAAAACTGGACCAGTTTGAGAAAAATAAGGTTTGGACCTTAGTCCTAAAACCTGAAGATGCATCAATCATTAAAACTAAATAGGTGTTCAGAAATAAGTTGAATTCTGGAGAAGTAGTTATAAATAAGGATCGACTAGTCGTCCAAGGCTACTCACAACAAGAAAGAGTCAACTATGACGAAACCTTTGCTCCAATCGCACGGTTAGAGTCAATTTGCATATTCTTGCCTATGATTCTTTTAAGAGATTTAAACTTTTTCAAATGGATGTCAAAAGTGCTTTTCTAAATGGTTTTATTGAAGAAGAGTTTTTTGTTAAACAACCACCGGGTTTTGAAAATCCTAAGAAACCATACTATGTTTATAAACTCTCAAAAGCTCTTTATGGTCTCAAACAAGCTCCTAGAGTATGGTATGGACGTTTAAGCACTTTTCTAATTAACCATGATTTATTTAGAGGAAGAATTGACACCACTCTTTTCATAAAAAGATCCTCATCTAGAAATGTTACACCCTGTAGTTTCACATTCCGTCGCGTCGTCGATTGATACTTGAGTTACGTGAAGAGGTACGACCTTAAGAAAGGATAAACAAGGTTCATAACTTATTTATGGAAGTTTCAGAGTATATGGAAGTTAAACGGATCGAAGGAAGTACGTTTCGATGAAAACGAAAAACTGGGCAACTTTATGGAACATATGATGGACCTTCAAATACTTTGACAGACCATCAAATACCCAACCTGAGTCGTCAATCTTCTAGGAAGTTTGATAAGGAATATAGATGGACCGTCAGAAGTTGGATGGTCCATCCAGTGTACCATCGAAGTACGGCGGTGGAGAAAGTTGTTTTGGTTTATATATGGGTCTTGATGGTTTCCTCTTCATTTTCACCAAAACTCAGTTTATAGACTTTCTCTAACCCTTTCAATCATAGTATAACATCCCAAGACCAATCCTAAGGTAAACTACACAAGATTAACGTGATAATCCCCGCGATAATCGATGAAATCATCTTTCCGTATTGAGTGGGTTTGGAAACCCTTGGAATTGGGGAAAGTTATGGATTTGAGGAGATTTTGATGCATCGACGTAAATTTTATCCTACTCTATCTATAATTTCGATTAATTGATGATTTGGGATAACCTGTAAAGGAATTTTCATAGCTGAAACTCGTAAACCTATGAAGTTGTGATATGTTGAGTTGTGGGTCATTTTATTGAAATTGTGAGTTGAAATTGATTAATATAATGATTGTTGGTATTGTAAACCTAAGAGGGTATGTTTTGGAGAATTGTGGGGCTAAATTACATGAATACTCCTTTCATTAAACAAGACTAAAAACCCTTTTTAGTCAAGGCAATCGCTACGATACCTAAGTAAGTTTTTCTTATTGAATATGGAATAAATGTTGATACTGATCCTTTATTTGTTATAGATAATCAGTCGTGAAGAGTAGGAGAATTGATAGCATGATGTATTATTTCATGGATAAGGTTTATAATGCTATCCCTTCCTTCAAAAGTATGAAATCCAATAAACCATCATTTTAAAAAAGAAACATAGCGAACTCCACTCTACTGTCTGTCAAAGTCCTATGTTAAGAAATGTTTATCGCTTATTCATATTATTATGATTGTCGTTGTTGATTACTGAATATGTCATAAATCTTCGAAAGGAATCACTTCAAAGAGATAATCATCGAGTCGACTAAGGGTCATTTTAAGAGTTAAGTCAAGAAGTCTATGAGTTTCAAAAAGGGCTAACGAGCCGTTATTATCCTAGTTCGTTGTTCACACCTCGATTTATATTGATATTGACATGTTTTCATTAATATTGATATCATGCATCCAATCATGATTATATAGAGGATCGGGTTGCACGTTCCGCAACAACTACATCATATAGAGGATCGGGTTGCACGTTCTTCAACAACTACATTATATAGAGGATTGGGTTACACATTTCGCAACAAGCACACATATTGGATCGGATTGCATATTTCACAACATACATATATGATGGATCGAGTTGCACATTCTGCAACACATATACGAACTAGAGTGCATACTGCATTGTATATTCATACATATAATTAAGATTAAGGACATGTTATACCCCGCACTATAAGATGAGGATAGTTCATACAGTAAAAACCTATCCAGACAGGTGGTATTAAGTTTTAGAGTTTCATTATTCACCCCATGTGGCCCCAAATTGCTTATGTTTTTCTTTACAACTAACCACTTCATATTGCTTATATGTTTTTTCTTACAGCTTACAAATTCACATTGCTATTCATGCTCTACATACTCAGTACACTATTTCATACTAACGTCCCTTTTGTCGGAGGCGCTATGTATTCATGCCACATATTCTAATAGAGACTTTGCTAGACCACCGTAGTAGGAGCTATCAAGTTCAGCCATCAATAAGTAAGCTTTGTCTTTCTAGATCTTTCTAGTTGTATATATATGTAGTATTTTAGCGGAGATATGTACAGTATGGGTAGGCCGAGGCCCCTGTCCTGACCATGTATAAGTTCAATCACTCGTAGAGGCCACATACTTATTTTGATATGTACAGTGTTGATGTAGAGCCTTGTCGGCTAAGTTATATTTTGTTGGACCATGGTGTGACCTTATCGGTCATGTCATATATATATATATATATATAATCCCTCTTATCCAGTGTTATTGTTGTGATATATCCCAGTACGGCCTTGTCGATCAGAAGTTCTACTTGTACATGAGAATGGTCATCAGAGTGGTACACTCGGTCCAACAAGGCACCGGGCGCCAGTCATACCCCCTAGTTTTAGTTGTGACAAATATGGTATCAGAGCAGGTCAGTCCTAGGGAGTCTATGAGCTGCGTCTAGTAGAGTCTTATTTATGGGTATTGTCACAGCCCGAACCCCGGGCCCGTGACTGGTGCCCTACCTGGGCACCCTCCTACCTTAACAATACAAGTAAGCTGCGGAACTGAAATAACACCCCATTTTTTTTTTAAAAACAAACGTACGTGCAAGGGCAAAGCCGACAAGGCTGCCATACATACATAAACAAAATACACTACACCGTACATGAGTCCAATCCCACATATGAATACAGACCTCTAGGAGTTAAACTGAACTATGACGGGACAAGGCCCCGCCGTACCCAAAACTATACAAAGTCTGTACTGAAGGACATATACCAAAGATAAACTCCGGAATAGAAGGAGCTTATCCAAAACCACTGGCGAGGATCCTACACTGCCGATCACCGAATCGCATACCTAAACTGCGGCGTGACGCAGCCCGAAGGAGGTCGATGCGAAGAATGTACCAAGTATGTGAGCGATGAAATCGTAATAAAATCATAACGATCTAAACAAAACAGGAGACATGTCGATAGCCAACCTACGACATAACACATAAGCGGTCATATCAAGTCGTGGGCAAGACCTCAAGGTCATCGCCGAGATATAACTATGGGTCTCGCCCATAATATCAATCATGCCCGTGGAATCCTTCCTCACTGCCGGCAGTCCATGATATAACATAACATCAAGTCCCACCGGTGGTATAGCATCTTGGGGGTTTACCCCTCACTTATACTCTTACCCTGGAGAAGGTGGTAAAGCAGGTGGTATAGCATCTTGGGGGTTTACCCCTCACTTATACTCTTACCCTGGAGGAGGTGGTATAACGTCTTGGGGCTTGCCCCTCATTTATACTCTTACCCTATCTCAACCGGCCGTCAAACAACACATAAAGCAGGTGGTACAGCGTCTTGGGGGTTTACCCCTCACTAATACTCTTACCCTGGAGGAGGTGGTATAACGTCTTGGGGCTTGCCCCTCATTTATACTCTTACCCTATCTCGACCGACCATCAAACAAGACATAAGCACTACCATGTCTTCTATAAAAATCCGGGAATTTAACCCAAGTACTACAAGTAACGGAAGCATACCCGTGGAATCCCACATCACTGTCGGTACGTCCCAGTAACTTACAACAAGACAGCCGACCCTTCAACCGAGAGTCGCGACAACTTAATAAAACATAATACTTGCACTCAAAGGCTATTACCAGCACATATAGGCAAGTTCTCAATTAACCAAGCCAAAGTACTTATCAAGGCACACATAGGATAATTCTCATTTTATCAAGCCAAAGTACTAATCAAGGCATACATAGAATAATTCTCTTTTAACAAGTCAAAGTACTTATCCAGGCACACTTAGACAAATTCTCAATTTATCAAGCCAAAGTACTAATCAAGGCATACATAGAATAATTCCCTTTTAACAAGTCAAAGTACTTATCATGGCACACTTAGACAAATCCTCAATTTATCAAGCCAAAGTACTAATCAAGGCATACATAGAATAATTCTCTTTTAACAAGTCAAAGTACTTATCATGGCACACTTAGACAAATCCTCAATTTATCAAGCCAAAGTACTAATCAAGGCATACATAGAATAATTCTCTTTTAACAAGTCAAAGTACTTATCATGGCACACTTAGACAAATCCTCAATTTATCAAGCCAAAGTACTAATCAAGGCATACATAGAATAATTCTCTTTTAATAAGTCAAAGTACTTATCATGGCACACTTAGACAAATCCTCAATTTATCAAGCCAAAGTACTAATCAAGGCATACATAGAATAATTCTCTTTTAACAAGTCAAAGTACTTATCATGGCACACTTAGACAAATCCTCAATTTATCAAGCCAAAGTACTACGTACGTACATTCTTTTATAAAAGACTCCTTTCTATGTAAAGCCCCAAGATACTAACACCCGTAGTATCAAGGCGTGTCTATTTTTCAAAGTAAGTTACTACACGTTTAGAAAACTCATTTCAAGGCTTGAAATCAAGTAACTTCAAATTTTCACAATCTTGGCAACTTATGCCCTTTTTATCAAAATAGACAACTTTCTAAATCTTCCATAAAGCCGTTATAACCAACTTCCCATAAAGCCGTTATAACCCTTTATGGTTTTAGACATATCCATTCCTTTTATAACCAAGAGACTTATGCTTAAAAGCTAAGTATCACATACTTATTAAATCAAGTTCTTAACTTTCAAAATACTTCAAGTCTCTTAATAGTTAGAAAACAAGTTTTCTTCTACTTTTTAAACCTCAAGTAACTTCACCCTTAACACAAGTTACTTCTCTTAAATCATGTCATTTCTCCTCTTTTAAATCAAATAAGTAAAACACTCCTTTGACTCCCCTAAAGTCATTATAATGACCTTTAGGTTTTAAAACTAAGGCACTAGCCAAAAGATTTGGAAACCACTTCCTTTTTCAAGTCTCTATGTACTTTAAGAAAAATACCTTCACTTTTAAGAATCCAAACTTCCCTAAGGAAATGGATTATACTACTTACAATTTAAACATCAAAGTACACTCAAGGAAGTACATAGAACAAATTCTATTTTAGGCAATCCAAATACAAGCAAGGAATGGATCATTCAAGGAGTAGAACTTACTTTCTTTATTCTAAGGAATCATGCTAGAAGAGGAGATAGTTCACATACCTTTTCGGCTAATATCCACAAGCTAAGCCGAATACGCCGTACGTAGAAGTGTCAACCTATAATGGTCACAACAATACTATCAATCTTCTAGTCTCTAACGTAGAATAATACTAAGTATTTGGTCTCTAATTCTACGGAAAATCGGGCAGCACTTCCTTTGTTTCTACTCACTTTGCCACCTTTTTCAAGGCCGAATACAATAACCAACAAGCCACATTTAAGGCTCCAAACAACAACCAAACAAAGGGATTACACGCCTTACAATACGTGTAAAATTTCCGCCCCAATGATTCATCTGTAGTCTAATGCACACTAGCCAATTCTCGGCCAACTTACATAGCAACACTAAGTCCTTTCCAACCCTCTTCCAATTTCAAGTTCTTAGGTCAACATGTTATATAGTCTAAACAACTTCAACAACTACACTTTCCTTCTTTATACAACATGCGACGCTTAAACTAATAATCGACTAGAATTGAAATCTTAAAGTTAAACATGCTAGATTTCGGATTAGGGTTCCAATAGCGATAAACATATCAAACTTCATACTATATAACACATGCTTGCTAAAATCCATAGCTACAACAAGTAGTAAGTCTTAACTACTAAAACGACAAAATTTATACCTTTCAAAGCCCTTAAAATTTCCAAGATTCCAAAGTCGCGCCTTAGCAATTCTTAGCTCCTTTCCTTAGGTTCCAAACCGCTCCAAGCACTCCTTAGAGGCCTATGAAGAACCCATCTTCAAGTTCCAACTTCAAAGTTGAAGAACTCCATAGTTTCCGCTGCGACTAACGTGAAAACTCCGTTTTTCCGAAATCTTTCTATTGAGATAACCTTGAAACACCCTTAGGAACATTGGGTTAAAGTCTTGTGGCTAATGGATCAAAACTACAAAATTTTTGTCTTTGAAAGCTCCTTTGGTAGAGCACCTTTCTTGAACAAGACTAGTTCTTGATTTTTTTACTAAGTATAGAATGCTCAAGTCTTGCACTACTAGTATACTTATAACACATTGGAGGGCCAAGATTATAACAATTGTGTGGCTTAGATGAAGATCACATGGATTAAGCCTAAGTGGCAAGTTGACTAGTCAACAAAATCAAGCTTAAAGACTTATCATCTACATAGGTCAAATGACCATAACACCTTGCAATATTTCGTCCAACATCATGGAGGGTGCCACGTGTCGCCTCTCATTCGTCCATAAAATTCCGTAACCCTCGTGGGCCACACAAAATGTAAAAATTCTCGGGTGGGCCCACGTGACCAAATCGTAAATAAATTTCCATAATTTTAATAAGTTCCATATTCTTCAAATAATACATTTTGAGAATCCATTCCCAACAACGAACATTTTTCCTTTCCGACGTTGAACATTTTCCGTCGTAAACAATTCTTCCTTTCGTATCCTTTTCCAAGTCTTGTTTCCTTTCGTACATTCTCTTATACATGTCTTGGACTTACGAGTGTAACATTCTTCCACACTTATAAACATTCGTCCGAATGTTCTTAGGCATTATCAAGCTATACAAACTCGTAAACTTCATACTATGCTATCAATCAAAGCGCACAAGACCAGCGATGCCACATGACCACCACATAACATACGTAAACATAATAATGGACCTTCCGTCCGTGGTCCCTTCTCACAAAACTCAAAGGTTCTGATCTTCAAACACGGGATCCATGAGATTCCTTTCTTTCCTTACTTGTCATACTTTCTCGTATTTTCAAACTCATCCAGTACACGTACAAAATCTCAAATTTCAGAGTATGAGCGACTTCCTTCCCTTTATATACAAAGGAAGTGATATAAGCAAAAAAGATAAATCATCGACTTAGAAATATATGAGGAGTAAGGTGATGGAGGTACCGAATGTCTGAAGTATAGAAAATCGTAACAAAGCCAAAATCCAGATAATAATGAACAAGGTAATGCTGTTCCACCTTCAACGGTGATGGAATCCTAGTAAGAAGTAACTATTTATGTTATTGATCTACTGACATAAATGGACATAGTCTCAAAAGAAGTGGGACCTCAGGATATAGCACGATCCTCAGCATGGACAATACATAAGAACAATACAGTTAGGTAGTGATACCTCCTTTTTGGGAACATACAGATGATGTACCTGGGAATCGTTAGCCAAATATGACCTTGAAAGAATTCAAAGATAGCGGGCCAGGCATGAATCCATTTGTATGAAAGATAAATGATTTCCTTGGAGAGACTAACGTTAGAAGGTAGAGGTGTGGAGGGAGTTAGACATAGGAAATGCTATCTTATGAAGTATAGACAAGGATATAGGGTGATATTGGTAGCAAGAGAATGACACAATGGTAAATGAAACACCGGAATAAAGGTATGAAACGACTAAGAGTCATGAAATAAAGTATAGAAGAATGGCAAGCCGTGGCTAATAAAGATAGAAAGTGCTAAAATAGTGACGGTTAAGGGCACCCCTCGAAAGGTGTGTACCAGACGTGCCCAAGAAATATATTTTTTAATATAACTTTTACGAATATTGAAGGTCCAGGGGGGCCAAGTAATGAACTCTTTATGTGCAAGGTAAATTTTTCCCCAAAAGACTACTATCCAGAGTAAAGTAGGAATTTCAAATGCCCCAAAACGAGAGCAATTAAGAAGGAAGACATTAAAAGTAAGAACATGTTTTGTTGCAAGTATTCACACTAAGATAAGGAGTAAGGATGATATCAAGAGGATAACATAAGGATAAAGGACATCAAAATAAATGTGAGGGATGACTGAGAGTCACAGAATAAAGTATGGTAAGGTGACTAGAGCATAGTGAGTAAGACAAAAAGGTAAAAATAAGTAAATACTGAGTTGAAAAGAAGAAGATGTTATGAGACCAAATATATTAGGAAATTTGAATTGATAATAGTCAACAGAATATACTGATCAGATGAGCTAGCTCCCTGAATCAGGAAATACCGAAGAAAAAATAGAGGTCTCCTCAGTCAAATGAAAAACGTGTCAGAAACTCGGGGGATGGCGGTAACCGAAAATATTGAGAATTAGGAGTAAACAATCAAATAGTAAGAGAGTAAGCGACATAAAAAAGTAATCCTTAAAGGTTATCAAGAAAGGAATCTTAAAGTTAACATCTTGATTAGAAGATAAAAAGTTTATTGTGACGGAACATGTTAGTTGCAGACACGTGTCATTTTATGTATGCAACTGATTCAGTGTTCTCTATTAAGAGGGTATTGCTTTCAGGCAATTATAAGTTATTAAAAGATCATAGGTTATAGAGAATGTCGATCTAACGACCTGATATTTTATGAAGCAAGTCCCCAAGCACAAAGAGTGGCATATGGGATATAGTAGGGAAAATGACCGACATAGACTCATATGATGGTTTAGTAAGCAGATGTGGTGGTTACAACAAAGAATTCCTAGACAAACAAGACTGTGTTATCCAGTTGTGGATATGTTATGACTATCAAATGGTATGTAGGTATTAACGTTAAGACGTGTTTAGATCAAAATGGAATCCCCGAAAACCAGGGCTGGAGTATTGAACTTGTTCTGCTTCGATAGAGGCACTGTAGCCATAAGTGGAATAACAATCATTCGGTCGATTGCTCTTACTTTTATCCTTCCTTCGCTGACACAGAATAGAGAGAGAAAGAGCACTCCCTAAGCCAAGGATGAGTGCCAAAGAGAAGATGCACAAGCTAGTCTATCAGAAGGAGAAAGCGAGGGAGTGAGATTTTAGGTTTCATTAGGGTAGACTGAAGACCAAGCCAATCTCGAAACAAAAAAAAAGGGTGGTAGCCTTCCAATTAGAAGAGTTAAAGCAATCATAAGAGCCACCAGACGTACGAGACTCATAAAGGAAAACATGATTAGTAATCAAGACATCGACATATGTAAACCAAGGAGAGGTCATTCAGAATTAATGAATAGAAGGGTGTGTTGAGATGATAGATGATGTATATGAAAGCCTAGAAACAATCTAGCTAAAAGGTCGGAATACCAATCAATTGATATAATATTTCATATTATAGGATGGTCTCAGAGCCTGGAGTTCTAATTTCATAATAAGTAATCTCAATTCTCAGGGAGTATATCAGATAGAAAGTAATGGCAAACAAAAGGGCTAGTATGAAACAAATTGAGATAAAGAAGTATGAAACCTGGAGATGAAGTCAAAAAGTAAGAAGGATAAATGCGGGACGTTAAAAGGGCTCCAGTAGGAATACATGACGGCTTGATTGTTGTAAGTATATTGAAAAACAGATGTAAGCTAATAAACAAAGAAGGAATTTACTATGAATATGGAGGTTTGAGTATGGATGTGTACCCAATAGGGGAAGATGTCAACATTTCATTGCCAACTATGTTGGTCGAATGAGACACCAAGAGTTGACCTCAGTGTGTGACTTAAGCCAAGATGGATAAGAAACTCCAGAATAATAGGGGTGTTATGAAGATAAGTTTAAAAAGGTGTTATGAAAATTTCATAAGAGTTTGAGTTCAAGCAAATCAAAGTAAATTAAGTTCGTCGAAACTCGAGGAAGGGTAGGCCGAATTTCGAACAAGATTTTGGCCCAATTTAGTAGGGGTATATCTAATGTTATATGAATAGTTATGGGGTGCATAATCTATTTAAGTTCAATTTCAGAGAGTCTTTTTTACAACACAACAATCCGTTCATCGATACAACATCGAAGTAGAGAGATATTCACATTTTCGTCCAAGGGTGCAAACTGCCGCAGGACAGAGGGCATGGTCAGTGACACATTAAATTATCTCATACAATAAAGCCCCAAACGAATTGGAATTTCATTTCTCCCAAACTCCAAGCCCTAAACACCTCCTACAATTTCTCAAACTCTCATCCATGAATAAATACCAAATCCAAGAGTTAAACAAGTAATTACAACATAAGAAATCACGTGGTATTCGTAGAATCGTCGTTTCACTTTTTGGATGGATTCTTCAACTTGAAGTAATCTTGGTGCTGGGGTGTTTTTCATATATTGAGGTGTTTTTACACATCTTATTGATCATCCTAAGCTACTACAAGTGTTTTACATAGAAATCGGAAGGAGAATTCCCTAGAACAAGTCCTTATGAATATTTTGTGAACTCTTGCGAACTTAGCTAGTTGTGTGGGATGTATCATATGGTTTAAATATGTTGTTGATGTTGTGGAGCTATGGATGGGATTGTAATGAGAACTAGGAGTAGTAGGACAGAAAAATGGTAGCATTCTATGGGAAATTAAGCTACAAAAAGGCCTACGAACTTACGCCTGCAAGTTGCTCGGTTGAATATTTAAATGAAAGTTTCCATAAGCTATGAACTCGGAATTGATCTCAAACTGTCCGTATTATATAAAAAGGCATTCGTAAGGTGTTCAAGAACTCAGGAGAAGTATATAGCTCCATCGACGAGGTATGTAGGGCTTTATCTTCTCTTTTGTGGCATGACTAGAACTCGATGAACATTTCATTAATACATCAATTCTGTAAAAACATAAGGCTATTTTATTCTTATGCTTGAGCTTCCCTCTACTTCATATATGACTTAGACTAAAGTACTGCCCATACTTCCATATTTCTTTGGTTTTTGATTGAAACATTTTTGTTAAATTTGAGTCTACCGTATTCCAAAATGGTTAAGCTTACCTCTTCTCCTGAATGGCAGGTATTAAAATATATTCTTGCATCCTTATCTTTTTGTCCATAACTCAAAGACGACGGACCCTCCGTTGATATATGTTTTGATAAACATGAGATGAATGCGCGTCCTGGTGATTGACTAATCTTTATTTCATATATGACTTGTGTCAAGTACTTTCCCTGTTTTCATATTCGCTTTGGTTATCAATTGGAACGTCCCCAATAAACTTGAGTTGATAGTGGTTTACACGATTGAGTTGAACCTGACCTCATGTGTAATTTATATCAATTTTTTTTGATGTTCTCTATATCGGTTATCTCGTTTGTCTACCAATGGAAAGATGATGAACGTAGCGATAATAATGAAAGATGATGAACGTAGCGATAATAATGAAAGTTGAAGAATAATGATGATAGGTCACTCCGACTTTTTCTATGATATCTTCTTTGAGGTTGCTCTTGATTGCAATTATATATATGTATCTATTTTTATTAGCGCAACGCGCTATAGTCGGATGGACAAGCACGTAGATGTGCACCTGGATGTATTTCTTTCATTACAGCACTGTGTCATAGACGACCAGGTAGGCAGGTAGTTGTGCATTCCACTGATCAGTTAGGAAGATGTTTACCGCGTCCTATATGGCTGGGCATTTATGATGAGCTCATGCTACATAGGGATATATTATTATATGATATGCTGTATGCATCCACTGTGAGGAATGATTTTATGTTCATGCATTTATAGTCATATTGTGTTCTCTGGATGCCCGCAGTGGCCTTATTATCAGTTTTAGGTTGTTTCTACACATGTTTCTCATGTTATTATATACTTTATGCTTATCGTATTACATACGTAGTACATATTTTGTATTGACGCCCCTTTTTGTGCTCTGTGTCCATGCCCACATGTGCAGATAGATAGGTCGGCATGCTTACTCAGTAGGATACCGAGATCAACAGTTGGGTGTCGTACTCCACTTCACAGAAGTTGCTGGTTTTGAATATATATATATATATATGGTCTTGGGTATGGCGGGGCCCTGTCCTGACTAGTAGACGTTGTACGATAATCTTAGAGGCTTGCAGACTTGTAGTCAATGTATATATGTGTTTTTTCTGGCCTTTTCGACCGTCTGGATAGTCGATGTCATTTTTATGGCCTTGTCGGCCTTTGCATATGTATATATTGGGCTTCATGTGCTTGTAGGTTAGCATGTCTGGTTATTATTATTATCGTTTAGTGGCATTGCTGGCCCAATATTAAGTCACAATATATATTCCATGGTTAGTTCGCTTAGGCCTTCAGGTGATGGATGTCGGCCACCCCCCCAAAGATTGGGGTGTGACAAACTTGGTATCAGAGCATGTCAGTCTTAGAGAGTCTACAAGCAGTGTCTTGTTTATAGGTGTGTTGTGCACCATACTTATAAGTAGGATGTTACATGATATTTAGGAATAGTTTCGATTCTTTTATCTTATAGATCATGCAGTAGAGTTGAATCTTAAGAATTCAAGTCTAACTCGTGCATTATACTATTTTAGTAATGCTGATTAACAGAAAGACTCCGGTTAGTTCACATTGGTAGTTAGTAAATAAAAGACCTATATTAGACTATTGATACCTAATGTTTCAAAGTATGAGTATTTGTCTCACTCATATGCAGAAGAGATAACGAAAGCCTACAAAGGAAAAGTGACGGTTTTAGGATACAAAAAGAGTAAAGTAAAGAAAGTACAGAGCACCTGAACACATAGGATTGTAAGGAGATTAATATTCAGGTAGCATGATGTAAGTATCGTTATTGTGCCATCAGTAGTGGTACCTATTCCAGCTTGAGATTTACCGACGTCGATAAACATAGTTTTAGAAAGAACGAGAGCTAATAACAGTTAGAATTATCTTTACCAGGGGCAATACTAAAGAAGATTACAATTACGTTAAAGGCACCCCAGAAGATATATACATGATGTACCTAGGAATCGTTAGTTATATATTACCTTTAAAGGTCTTAAAGATTTAGGGGTCAGGTATTGGAACCTTGATGTGCAAAGTAAATGTTTCACCTCAGGAAGGCCCTTATTTAAAGTAAAGCAGAAACAACAAGTACATTGGAGATAGGGCCGATTAAATGAAGAGAAGTTAAAGACGAAAGAATATTTTATTATGAATATCAGGTCTAAGGTAAGAAGTGAGATTGATAGCAAATGGGTGATACAAGTATATGTGGAGTAGGTGAGGAATATGAGGAATAACATAGAGCCATACGGTAGTAATTCGATAAGTTGGTATCCAAGTAAACCAAAGGACAAGAAGAAGTAAATGCTAAGTTGAGAAGATGAATGTGTTATGAGACTAAGTATCTACTATGAAAATTGAACAACCAAATGTCAACATAACATACCGATCGGGTGTTTTAGCTCCCTGACTTAGAATGTATCGATATCGGGAAATTTTCTCAGTTAAATGGGATAAGAGTTGAAACCTCGAGAGATTGTTATAATGAAAGATAGTGAGAAGTTGCAAGGTAAGTAATTAGACAACAAGAGAATAAACTGCAAAAGGAAGGGGAAATCCTTAAAAGTTATCAACAAAGAAGCTCTAAAGATTAAATGTCTTAACTAGAAGATAAAACGTCTATTGAGGCTGAAAATGTCAGTTACAAACATATGTCGATTTAATAAGAAGACGAGAAGGTTATGCCGAAGAAGTTTCAGGAGGAATCAGATAGTGTTATCCAAATTTGATGAATGTGTCATGACTATAAAATGAGATGTATGTACCAACACTTAGAAAGGAATGGTAGCAACCTCTTGGTTGGAGAAATTAAGCAACGGTAAGATCCATTAGATATATAAGGCTTTGAAAAGAAGAGCATAGTCGGTAAGCAAAGATAAAGGTATATAAGCCTAAAAATGGTATTCAGAATTAATGAATAAAAGGGGTTACTCGAGTTAAGACGGAAGATAATACATGTGGAACCTAAAAGAAGATTAGTCATGAGACTGGAAGAGCCATTAATTGATACAAGTTTTACAATATGAAATGGTTTAGGAGCCTGAAGTTTTAACCTCACCAGTAAGTGATCACAACTCTAAAGAGATAATTTAGATGGAAAATAAAGGGGCTAGCATAAAGTAAATCAAGCTAAAGGGTTGTGAAACATGGAAGGGAACACATATAATTAAGAAAGTGCTCAGAACTGGTACTATCATAGTGAAAATGGATCTGAAGGTAAGGAAGATAATGATGGGCAGTTAAAAGTGCCCAAGATCCTATAAGGATATACGATTAAAGCATATAAGAAACTTCTAGTTGATAGAGGTGGAAATAAATTAATGTATTGTGATGCGCAGACCCAGAACGTATGGGGAAATAAGGTCGATTACGCTTACAAATAGTTGAGAAAGCTAAAGAAAGTTTTGGAACCCATAACCCAGGGCCATTAATAACGAGCATGTGTTTGAGGTATGATGTGATATCTTTAGGCGATAGTAGCTAAAAACAAATCGAGATGAATTTTGCTTACTAATGATAAGGCCCCCAGGATGAGTTATAATGATATAGAATCCTATGAGTCTTCTTAAAATAGTGTAACACTTCTTGGGAATAAAAAGGGTAAAGAAAGGCATGTTCAGACGATATAGAATAATAAGGCCCTCCTTTGGAGAGTGGTAAGGTCACTTACCCACAAAAAGTTATGTATCATAACAATATCATCTTAACATATAGATTGATTCTTATGAGACCTTGTATGGTCAAAAGTATAAATCTTCCATTGATTGATTTGACGTGTCTGGGAGTTAAAGGAAATTTAATAAAAAATTCCTACAACAATATTACAGAAGTGTATATAAGATTTATTTCGTATATCCCAAGTCAAGGGTGTTCAGGGAATTTATCTTATAAATATATCTTAGTTGTTATTTTATATCATTAAGTCCAGAAGTTGCGAACTAAAGAGATGGACTCTGATTGGGTTGTTGTGAATGAAGCGATGGGGTAGAGATGATTTGAAAGGTAAGAAATACATGAAGTCTAGGCACGATTGTGTATTTCAGCTAAAAGGTTACAACGACACTTGTGTAATACAATTTCCCTATTTCTATCCTATTTATCAAGCATATCTTATATATCTTGTTTAGGCAATATTACTAAGGAAGACTACGGAAGATGTGATAGATGCAACCCAAGCTTCGGTAGTTGATAGTTGAGGTGAGTTATGGACCCTTTTGGTTTCTAGATAGACGGTTGGTCGTGTGGGGCCGATCTCATTATGTTATGTTATTTTGTGGCCATGTGTGGTATTAGATATGTAATCTGGTTTCTTGACAGGTTTTGGATAGTCCTATATACCAAGTAAACTCTGCCAAAATTTCTAAGAATTATAATTTTTCCTCTACATTCGTGGACGAATGTTCTTAAGGGGGAAATATGTTACACCCCATATTTTCACGCTTATATGCATTGTAAGTAAAGTAACGTAAAGATCGGTGAGGCTAAGATACCCTATTGAGATGAAAATAAGTTTAAATAGGTGTTACTAAAGTTTCATAAGAGTTCAGGTTCAAACAAATCAAAACAAATTAAGTTCGTCGAAACTCGGGAAAGGGTAGGCCAAATTTCTAACAAGATTTTGACCCAACTTAGAAGGGGTTTATATGATGTTATATAAATATTTATGGGGTAAATAACCTATCTAAGTTCAAGTTCATGGAGTATTCTTTCCAACACAATAAACCGTTCAATGATACGACTTCGGAGTAGAGAGATATTCACATTTCTGGCTAAGGGTGCAAACTGTCGCAGGACATAGGGCATGGTCGGTGGCAACTTAAATTATCTCATACAATAAAGCCCCAAAACGAATTGGAATTTCATTTCTCCCAAACTCCAAGCCCTAAACACCTCCTACAATTTCTCAAACTCTCATCCATGAATAAATACCAAATCCAAGAGTTAAACAAGTAATTACAACATAAGAAATCACGTGGTATTCGTAGAATCGTCGTTTCACTTTTTGGATGGATTCTTCAACTTGAAGTAATCTTGGTGCTGGGGTGTTTTTCATATATTGAGGTATTTTTACACATCTTACTGATCATCCTAAGCTACTACAAGTGTTTTACATAGAAATCGGAAGGAGAATTCCATAGAACAAGTCCTTATAAATATTTTGTGAACTCTTGCGAACTTAGCTAGTTGTGTGGGATGTATCATATGGTTTAAGTATGTTGTTGATGTTGTGGAGCTATGGATGGGATTGTAATGAGAACTAGGAGTAGTAGGACAGAAAAAGGGTAGCATTCTATGGGAAATTAAGCTACAAAAAGGCCTACGAACTTACGCCTGCAAGTTGCTCGGTTAAATATTTAAATGAAAGTTTCCATAAGCTATGAACTCGGAATTGATCTCAAACTGTCCGTATTATGTAGTAAGGCATTTGTAAGGTGTTCAAGAACTCAGGATAAATATATAGCTCTATCGACGAGGTATGTAGGACTTTCTATTCTCTTTTGTGGCATGACTACAACTCAATGCATGTTTCATTGATGCATTCATTCCGTGAAAACATAAGGCACTTGTATTCTTAAGCTTGATCTGCCCTCTACTTTTTATATGACTTATACTAAAGTACTGCCCATACTTCCATGTTTCTTTGGTTATTGATTGAAATATTTTTGTTAAATTTGAGTCGACCGTATTCCAAAATAGTTAAGCTTACCTCTTCTCATGAATGACATGTATTAAAGTATATTCTTGAATCCTTATCATTCTTGTCCATTACTCAAAGATGACGGACCATCTGTTGAAATATTTTTCGATAAACATGAGATGAATGCGCGTCCCGGTGATTGACTAATCTTTATTTCATATATGACTTGTGTCAAGTATTTTCCCTGTTTTCATATTCGCTTTGGTTATCAATTGGAACCTCCCCAATAAACTTGAGTTGATAGTGGTTTACCTGATTGAGCTGAACCTTACCTCATGTGTAATCTATATCAAATTTCTTTCATGTTCTCTATATCGGTTATCTCGTTTGGATACCAATTGAAAGATGATGAACGTAGCGAAAATAATGAAAGTCGGAGGATAATGACGATAGGTCACTCTGACTCTTTCTATGATATTCCCTTTGTGGTTGGTCTTGCATTGCACTTATATATGTGTATCTATTTTTATTACCACAACGTGCTATAATCGGTCGGGAAGGCACGTAGATGTGCACCTGGATGTATTTCTTTCATTATAGCACCATGTTATAGACGACCGGGCAGGTACGTAGCTGTGCATACCACTGATGAGTTGGGAAGATGTTTATCGCATCCTATATGGCCGAACAATTATGATGAGCTCACCCCAAAGAGGGATTTATTATTATATGATATAATGTATGCCTCCACAGTGAGGAATGATTTTACGTTCATCTATTTAGTCATATTGTGTTCTCTGGGTGCCCGCAATGGCCCTACTATGAGTTTCAGGTTGCTCTGTACCTCTTTCTCATGTTTTTACATTCTTTATGCTTATTCGTATTGCCTTACATACTCAGTACATATTTCATTCTGATGCTCCTTCTTGTGTGCTGTGTTCATGCCCACAGGTGCAGATAGACAGGTTGACATGCCTCCTTAGTAGGATACCGAGATCAACAGTATAGAACAAGGTAATGTCATTCCACCTTTAGCGGTGATGGAATCCTAGTAAGAATTAATTATTTATGTTATTGATCTACTGACATCAATGGACGTAGTCTCAAAGGAAGTGGAACCTCAGGATATAGCAAGGATTTAGCATTACCTCATCATGACGGTGCCGAAGAATAGTACAGTTAGGTAGTGATAATTTTGGGAACATATACATGATATACCTGGGAATCGTTAGCCAAATATAACCTTGAAAGAATTCAAAGTTTAACGGGCCAGGCATGAAGCCCTTTATGCAAAAGATAAATATTTCCCTGGGTGAGAATCCTGTTAGAAAGTAGAGGCGAAGAGGGACTTAGACATAGGAAAGGTTATATTATGAGGGTATAGACAAGGATAGAGGGTGATATTGGTAGAAAAAGAATGACGCATAGGTAAATGAAACATTGGAATAAAGGTATGAAACGACTAAGAGTCATGAAATAAAGTATAGAAGAATGGCAAGCCGTGGCCAATAAAGATAGAAAGTGCTAAAGTAGTGATGGTTAAGGGTGTCGCACCCGTTTTTGACCTCGGGGTCTGAACGGTATCTGCAACGTTGCTCTTTGGCGCGGTTCCCTGGATGGAGCAATAATGCTGATTTTGAGGAGTCTCCACCTAATTAGTTAAGTGAATTAGGACACTTGATTTATTGCAGTAAAATACTGCAATTAATCTCCATTTAATGGTCTGCGAAATTAGTGAGATTCTGGATCAGAGTTCTTTATTATCCTAAAGGGAACGGGTTAGGCATCCTTTAAGATCCGATAACTTGCGGTTATTCGTTCAAACCTAGGTTAATTATTTATTGCTCTTTTTATTCTACATATTCTAAGCATTTTTTCATAATTTATAATTAAAATAAAATGCAATACAAAATAATAAAAACTAAAATTAAATGCGACATAAATAAAACTCCGGGACATCTTTTAGCCCTTTTTAGGCCTTCTGCACAAGATGATCTCCGGGTACCTGCATAAACACTTAGTAAAAGTGTTAATAGTAGAGTAAATAATTTTAAAGCAATGACAAGAATTAATAAGTAAAGCAAAATAAATAAATCCGTCTTTTGCACAGAGGAGGCCTTGGAAATCAGACGGAGATTCCTTCATCGGCCAATATTGCTAAAAATAATAAAATAAATAAGACCTTCAGATCTGCGCCAAAACAATAATAGTTTTAAACGCGGAGGGCTCAGATATAAAAATATATAAAGTGGGACAGCCTAAACAAGTGCGGCTGCGAGAATTCGCCCTGTCAGCGCATGTTGGTTATCCGATGTAAGTGGAAGAAATCATCATTGCCCAGAAAGCTTCATTTATTTTATTTTCCGTCTTTGCAACTGTGGAGGCCTAAAAAATCGACGGATAACTTTTTCATTGGCCAAACAAGTGTAGCATCTTGTTCAAAAATCAGTAAAATACCAAATATTCAAGTGTAGTAATATGTTCAAAATCAGTAAATGCATAAACATAGGGCCAAATTGTCCAAAGCTCAATACGGACAACGAAAATAGTATAGTAATAACCAAACAGTGGACAAAATGGCCCTTAAAAAAAATGAAGAACGCAGCCAACGCAAAGCGATGGCGGTAAACAATGTCACGGAAAGCGAAGTCGTCGAGTGTACAACTCCGACCAAAGATACCAATATCATGCCAAATCAAACAGCAAGCAGAAGCAAACCGATGGAATCCCCCAGAAATATCAGGCGAACAAATCGCAGGAGTTTTAACTCTGGCCAGCTCCCAAAAATAAATTAAAAATCAGTCCGACAACAACAGATTCCAAGAAATAAAACCAAACAAACGTCGTCTCCGACAAGATCAAAATATCATAAAATCAGTCCAAATAGAGACAAGAGTGCCGGAGTTTTAAACTCCGGTGGTACTAGAGAAATCCGAAAATTAGTCCAACATATCCAACAACAATAATAGCAACAAAAATGAAGAAACAAACTGTAGCGTCGCCGGAGTTTAAATCCGACAAGGTTCAACCTTACCAACAGAGAGAGAGAAGCAGCGGCGTCACTTCCACGGCAAAGTGGTCGGAGCGACGCCACTACTACTGAGGTTCGATGGGAGAGGGTCAGGCGACGGTGTTAATGGTGGGACAGTGGATTCGCCGGATGGGGGGTCGACTGGCAGTGGGTTGGTATGGTGTGTCGGCGATGGGTGTTCGACGGGTTTGGGGCGACGGGAGAGGGGAGAGGAGTGAGGGGAGTGCTGGTTCAGGGTTGTAGTGGTTCGCTGGTGGTTATGGGAGTTACACCGGCGACGGGGTGGTCAGCGGCGACGGGAAAGGGATGGGGAATGGTAAAAAATCTGCAGGGGAGGGGATGTTGCGGCTGAGGATGTTGTGTTGGGGGGGGGGAATGTTTTGTTTTTATAGGGGTAGGATTAGGGTTTGGTATTTGGGGGGGAAAAATGAAAGGTGTGGTATTGTTTTGGGGGGAAATGAAAAGTGGGTTTTGATTTTAGGGGAGAAAATAAAAAGATGAAAGTTTGGATGAAATTTAAAAAAATGGTGTTGGATTGGACTGATTCAAATTGTGTCTTGGACTGGACTGGTTTGACAAAATGCAAGGCGGGTTAATTATTTAAAGAAAAATTATTTCAAAAGATGCAAAATTATAAAAATGCAAATGCCGACGCAATAATAATAAAATACAATATTTTAGCAAATGTTTAATGCCTAATTAAAAGTAAAAATGGGATGCCAATTAATTATTTAAAGAGATGCAAATATTATAAAAACAAAAACATAATATTAACAAAGACATAATGCTTAATTTAAAATAAAGAGATGCAATGCCATTTTTGTGAAGAAATAAACATAGAATATTATGTAAAAATGCAAAAAATGATGATTAAAATACGGTGTCCTAAAACACATAAAATTACAACAAATGTACGAAAAACGGGTCAAAATTGACTGTCAACAGCATGTCCCTCTTTGTACGGAGATGATGAAAGAGTCTTCGGACAAAGATGTTGACTTGTAGCCAATTTTGTCCTGTTTAATAAACTAGAACTCAAAAATAGGGATGATGCAGACCCAAAATTGTCCCAGTGTCAAATCATGATGACACTGGGTCGTTGTGATGCGAAAAATAAAAAGCAAAGCTGACGCTGATTTAAAAATGTCCCAGTGTCGAAGTATGAGGACACTGGGTTGCTGCGATGCTAAAATTAAAAGACAAAACTGATGCAGATTTAAAATTTGTCCCAGTGTCGAATTATGAGGACACTGGGTTGCTGCGATGCTAGAAAATTAAAGCAGGTAGACGCCGATTCAAAATTTGTCCCAGTGTCGAAGTATGATTAACACTGGGTTGCAGGTGATGTGGTGCTGGAAAAGACATGGTGTTTGTAGATGTTGATGGCGTCATTGCATAGACGCGATGCAGATGCTCGTCGTTGCATAGACGAAACATAGATGAAACCGTTGCATAGGCTTTGATGGAATGACGTCGTTGCATAGACGCGATGCAGATGTTCGTCGTTGCATAGACGAAACATGGATGAAGCCGTTGCATAGGCTTTGATGAAATGACGTCATTTCATAGACGCGATGTAGATGTTCGTCGTCGCATAGACGAAATATGGATGAAGCCGTTGCATAGGCTTTGATGAAATGGCGTCGTTGCATAGATGCGATGCAGATGCTCGTCGTTGCATAGACGAAACATAAATGAAGTCGTTGCATAGGCTTTGATGAAATGGCGTCGTTGCATAGACGCGATGCAGATGCTCGTCGTTGCATGGACGAAACATAGATGAAGCCGTTGCATAGGCTTTGATGAAATGACGTCGTTGCATAGACGTAATGCAGATGTTCGTCGTTGCATAGACGAAACATAGATGAAGCCGTTGCATAGGCTTAGATGAAATAGCGTCGTTGCATAGACGCGATGCAAATGCTCGTCATTGCATAGACGAAACATAGATGGAGCCGTTGCATAGGCTTATATGAAATGATGTCGTTGCATAGACGCGATGCAGATATTCGTCGTTGCATAGACGAAACATGGATGAAGCCATTGCATAGGCTTATATGAAATGACGTCGTTGCATAGACGCGATGCAGATGTTCGTCGTTGCATAGACGAAACATGGATGAAGCAGTTGCATAGGCTTTTATGAAATGCGTTGGTTTATGAGCGTACCTGCTTTGTGACTCGCCTGGGTTGAGATAACGTCATTGCATAGACGTTGTGCGTTTGTAACCCGCATGTGCTTATTGTTGTGCTTCTGCCTTTGCTGATGTTATACCCCGTATTTCCAGAGTATGTACGTGAGGGAATACGTACAAAAGTTTAGCCTTAAAAGTTAAGCTTTGGACGAAAATACTTGGGCACAACTCACTAAAGAATCGTTTTCCGACGAAACGTTTTACAAGACTCGCGTAGGATAAATTCCGGCTATGTCATTTCTAATTTTTGCGGATTTTTCCGAGAGACGTAACACTTTGGACCAACGAGAGGGCGACACTTTTCACCCTCTCATTGATGGATGTATGGACGACAATAGGGCCGAATGGATGGCCTTCTTTGTCAAGTAGTTGGTAGGATATTTTGTGTGCAAGTTGGCTAGGTACACTTGCCCAAATCTTGGCCTTACACTTGCCTAGCACTTGGCTTAATCTTGGCCATTGGTTGGCCACTTCTTGACCTATAAATACCCCCCTTAAGATGAAGAGTTCTTCATCCACAAACAAGCTTTCCAAGTCTTGAAATTCCCTCCCCTCTCTTGTTAAGTTTTCGTCCAAACACCCTCTCCCCCTCTAGCCTAAGTGGCCCTTGGCCGAGGCAACCCCCCTAGCCTAGCCGAAACCTACCCCCCTCCCTTGGTAGAAAAGTTGCCTTCTAGTATTGTTATAATGCCCAAAATACCCTAGCCCAAATCCCTTAGTACTTAGTTGAAGTTGGGAAGAACTTCTAAGGGTTCTTGGAGCTATCGGAGCGTACAAATTAGGAGCTAAACCTTGCTCAGGAGCGACGTTTAACTTGGATAATTTTTGGGCTTATCGAGGTAAATAAACTTATCCTTCTTTTGTAATTAGAGAATACATACTGTAGAAGTATAGGAATAAGTATAAATACTTAGAAGGATATTACAGAATAGAATTGAACTGTTATCACCTTAGAAGGGTATAAAAGAAGAATAATTGAACTGTACTCACATAGGGCTGTTTTTACAGTAGACTGTATAACTTACCGGGTAGGGAAGTGCTGCCCAAATTTCCATAGAATAGAGAACCCTCTGCTTAGAACTGTTTCTGATGCAGTCTGAGCGTTGATAGGCGTATTGGTATTATAGGTTGATTCTCTGCGCGCAACATACTCGACTTGGCAGGCGGATTTCGCCGAGAAGGTATGTGATTCTTCCTATACTCTTGAACATGATATTTTAAATATATATAGTACGGTAGACGTACGTGTGTTAACTGAATAATAATTACGACAATGTCTTTTGACTTAAGCCTGAATAATAAGAATCTTGATACATTTCAAAAGAATACTAAATCATTTTTAATGTAAGAAAGCAGTTGGTTTCTAAACAACTTAAGAGTTATACTAGCTTTATGGGAAGTTAGGTATAACAACTTAAGAAAGATAAAAAGAACTGGTTACTTAATTGCTTATAAAAACCTTGTATTCTGTAAGGTGTAGTAAGATTGTTGATAAGTAGACATATTATGATGCTACCCGTGTTAGTGTCTTGTAATGTTGTGAAAGGGGGTCATTCTTGCTGTGCTTACATTGCTAAACGGTAAGTACATTTGTCTTGTTATTATATCACCTACCCCTGGACTTATTATACAGAGGATTGCCACGCGATGCGGTCTATATGGCCTATGCGGTCTGTGAGACTATGCGAAGCTGCGGGAGTTCGAGATTGATCATTCGGGTGTTTTAGCGTCACGGGGATGCCCTATGCGATGCGTGTGACTATGCGGTCTATTGAGACTATGCGGTGCGGGAGTCGGGGAGAATGCAGGGGTTAGCTACCGTCACGAGAATACCTCATGCGGGTGCGTGTGTGACTATGCGGTGCGGGAAGTCGGGACTAGGCACGCCTGATGATGCTATGGGCGATTGGCCTTGCTTCGATCATTCGCGGCCTAGGAAAGACCAGTTACATTATATCTATTATTGTTCTTGTTTTTGATATGACACTATGTGCAATTGAACTGGTTGTATTTGCAAATGGTTAAATACTTGATTTCATTTAAGTACTTTACAGTTTCACATACTTAGTACCTGTTGTACTGACCTCCTTCGGGGGGCTGCGTTCATGCCGCAGGTAAGGGCAAGCAGGTGCTAGATCCACATCCTTAGGATCTCGTTGCATTGGTGTCGGGAGCTCCATCTTCTAGAGGCTCTACTTTGGGTATGATCTCCTGTATTGTAGATAGTTTTGTACATTCGGGGTATGGCGGCCTGTCCCGCCATAGTTGTTTACTTCCTTAAGTGCAGTAGTCTGAGTGTACAGTTGGGATGTGCGCAAAACTTGGGTTATTTATATATATATTAGAAAGGCAAGCTTTTCATCGAGATAAAGCGTGTCTCATTTACAAGCTGTTTCATGTCTTGTTTTTATATTCTGATTTCTACGATATATGACTACTTGGGTGCGGGTAAGGCACGATCACGAGCCCTGAGCGGGTCGTGACAAAAGTGGTATCGAGCGATTAATCATCGGAAAGTGTCTATGACCGTATCTAGTAAGTCTTGATTATCGGTGTGTTGTGCACCACCAATAATCGGAGGCTATAGGATATTTAGGATTGGTTTCCATTCTTCTCACTCGAGATCGTGCCTTAGAGCCGTGTTATAAGTTGGACCCTCTAACGTATTCCTTTTACAGAACAATTATGCCTCGCGTAAGGCAACCCGCCCGAAAGGCAAAGCGCCAGGAGGCGCTAGTATGACACGAGAGTCACGAGGGCTCGGGCCAGATCTATACGAGACGGCGAGTTCCATGACGCCGCCGCCCGGCGAGACCACGATACGTACCTCGCATCCCACGGCTGGGGCGGAGAGTTAGGGTACTGAGAGATGGCCCAACTATTGGCTAGGATTGTGGCGAACGAGGGCAGTGGATCAGCGGTTCGATTCGGCCCGATCGTACCGTGGTTCACCAGGCGAGCGATTTGAGGCTACGGGATTTCTGAGTTGTAGCCCGCGAGTTTCTGGTCGAGGCGGAGGATGATCCGCAGGAGTTCATCCGTCGATTCTGAGAGGATTATGAGTGATCGGCGTCGGAGACCGAGTCCGTGATCTTAGTTCACATCGGCTGCGTGATACCGCAGTCGACTGGTTTGATTCGTGGGAGCTTTCAGGAGAGCATGCACCTCAGCGGTATGGGATGAGTTTTGGAGGCTTTCCTCACGCACTTCTTGCCTCCGCGGATGAGGAGAACGCAGCCGATAAATTCTTATTCTTTGAGGCGAGAGGCGCCTGATTAGAAGTACAATGTCGAGTTCGATTCTTTGGCTCGATATGTCCTGCGCTAATAGCGAACATGGAGGGCGTATGTACACCGCCACGTCAGGGCTAGATGATTATATGGCGAGTCTTGTGCGGGTGTGTCTCTTGACGAGCATGGACATTACACGTATGCGAGCTCACACTTGGATGCGAGGCGTAGAGACCGCCGGGTAGACCGATATCGGAAGAGAAGAAGGCGAGACGGCGGTTCTTTTAGTAGCCCTCGGGGTGGGCGGCATCGCGAAGTCTAGATTTGCACCACGCCGGCTCGAGCACTCCTACATCGTTTCGTCTGACCCGAGCATTCGGGGAAGGTCGGGGCCCGGGACTTGATTTCGGGTAGCAAGGTGCTAACCGATCGAGTCCGCTCGATGTGTCGTATGGCGAGTTCCTTTCGAGGAGTTGCGGTACTACTCGGGAGCTTGCTACACTGTGGCGGCAGGGCCATTTGCGAAATCTGTCGGCGAAGCGCGGCCCGATGGTAGGGTCGACTGCGGTCGATTGCGGTTCTTCATCCCCGATTACTCGCCCGGAGCAAGGTACTCGTGGGCGGCAGGTCGCGGCAGAGGTAAGCGCGGGCCCCGATTCTAGCGGTCTTGAGCCGCATTTATGCCTGTCCGGTAGCGGGATCCGGAGGCCTCACCTGATGTCGTCACAGGTACCTTATCAGTTTCTGGATTTGATGTGTATGCTTTGATAGATCCGGGTTCTACTCTGTCCTAAATATCTCCCCTTATTGCTAGTAGGATAGGGATATAGCCTGAGTCCATAGACCCTTTCGAGGTAGCTACGCCAGTGGGTGATTCGGTGGTAGCTCGGCGGGTATATAGGGCTTGTCCAGTGACCATTCTGATCGTCGGACCTGGCGACTTGATAGAGTTGGATATGGTGATTTCGGCGTGATCATGGGTATGGATTGGCTAGATTCTTGCTACGCCAATATAGGCTGCGAGGAAAGTAGTGCGGTTCGATTTCTGAGGCCGGTTGTTGAGTGGGAGGAGCACGGTATCGCCGAGGTAGGTTTATTTCCTACCTCAAGGCTAGGAAGATGGTGCGAGAAGTACATCTACCATCTCGTTCGGGTGTTTGATCACGAGGTGCGATGCAGATTTTGATCGATTCGAGTCGAGAGAGTTCCCGGGCGTGTTTCTAGGCGACCTCGGGTATCCTCACGAGAGAGATTGAGTTTTGTATCGATGTCTTTGCGGACACTCGGCCTATTTCCATTCCGCCATCTGAGAATGGCACCGCCGAGTTGAGAGAGTGAAGGACCGGTGAGAGATTTCTTTGGAGAAGGGCTTCATCAGACCTAGTGTTTCTCCCTGGGGAGCGCCGGTATTGTTCGTGAAGAAGAAGGACGGGACGCTGCGCATGTGTGTTGATTACAGGCATCTGAACAAGGTGACCATTAAGAACAGATACCATCTTCCCAGGATTGATGATTTGTTCGACCAGTTGCAGGGTGCGAGATGTTTCTCCAAGATTGATCTACGGTCGGGCTATCATCAGGTGCGAGTCAGAGAGTCGGACATCCACAGACGGCGATTAGGACGTGCGAACGCTACGAGTTTAGGGTTATGTCGTTCGGTTTGACCAACGCTCGTGGTATTCATGGATTTGATGAACAGTGTTCAAACCATTTTTGGACACGTTTGTGATAGTGTTCATCGATGATATCTTGGTTTATTCGCTCGAGCGGGAGCATGCGAGCATTTGAGGCTGTCTTGTGATTCTCGAGACCAGTGATTATCGCCAAGTTTTCCAAATGTGAGTTTTGGTTAACCGGTGGCTTTTCTTGGGCATATTGTGGGTGATGGCATTCAGTGGATACGACCAAGATCGAAGCGATCGAGGACTTGGCCTAGACCTACTACTCGGCGAGGTTCGCGATTTTACGGGCCTTGCGAGTTATTATCGGTTCGTGGAGAAGTTTGCTTCTATCTACGCACCATTGACTAGGTGACTCGGAAAGCGGCTAAGTTTGATGGTGATGCTTGTGGCGGGGTTTCCGATTCTTGAAGGAGGCGGCGGCAACCCCGTTCTTACTCTTCTAGAGGGTCGAGACGGTTATGTCGTGTATTGTGATGCGTCAGGCATCGGGTTGGGATGTGTGTTGATGCAGCAGGGCAAGGTTATAGCGTATGCATCCCGACAGCTGAAGAAACACGAGAGGAACTACCCCACACACGATTTGGAGTTGGCAGCGGTGATTCACGCCTTGAAGATCTGGAGGCACTATTTGTATGGGGTTCATGTGGATATTTATACAGACCACAAGAGCCTCGGTATATCTTGACGGAGGAGCTGAACTACGGCGAGAAGGTGGTTAGAGTTGCTTAAGGATTACGATGTTGATATCTGTACCACGGGAAAGCCAATGTTGTGGCGGATGCTCTTAGTCGTAGGTCGATGGGAGCCTATCGGATGTGCGGCTAGAGAGGAGGACATGGTTCGTGATTTGCATCGATTAGCGAGCCTTGGTGTCCGTTTGATTGATTACGATAGCGATGAGTTCGAGTTCGTGAGGTTGCCGAGTCTTCCATCGTCGAGAGGTGAAGAGGCGATTCGAGATCGATTTTGATTCGGTATCGTGATACAACTCTTCGTGAGGCAAAGGGTCCTTTTGAGTAGCACGATGGGGTGCTAAGGTTTGAAGCGAGTTGTGTGTTCGGATGTTTGAGGACTTGGCGTGAGTTACGGGGAAGCACCGCGGCGGCGTTACTCCATCCGTCGGTCGACCAAGATGTACCACGACCTTAGATCTATGTATTGGTGGGATGGCTTGAAGAGGGCGTTGCGAGTTCGTAGCTCGGTGCGTGTTGTCGGCGGTGAAGGTAGAGCACGGAGGCACGGTGGTTTATTCTGACGATAGAGATCCCGGCACGGAAGTGGGAGGTGATCAACATGGACTTTATCACGGGATTACCTCGCACTTTCGGAGGATACATGATTCTATATGGGTTATCATCGACGGTGGCGAAATCAGCCCACTTTCTTCCGTTAGGGCGACTTTTTGTGAGGATTATGCGGACTTTACATCAGAGATCGTCGATCGCATGAGTCCCTATTTCGATCATATCGAACAGAGAGCCCGGTTTATGGCTAACACGGAGGTCCTTCCGAGAAGGGTTTAGGGGCAGTGAGCTGAAGATCGCATTCCATCCACGAGCAGACGGACAGCAGAGCGCACTATCCGGACTCGAGGATATCTTTGCGAGCTGTGTTATTGACTTCAGGGGTAGTTGGGAGGATCATTTGCCTCTAGTTGAGTTCGCGTATAATAATAGCTACCACTCCAGTATTCAGATGGCGCCTTATGAGGCCCTGTATGGGAGGAAGTGCATGTCACGACCCGACCCCGGGACCGCGACTAGTGCCCTACCTGGGCACCCTTACAGGTATACATCAGAGATAATCAGCGGAACATACATGAAACTTTATAAAATAAAACAACAGAAGTGAAACAACAGGTTAGCCGATAGGGCTACCTTGGACATACATATATACAAGCGATTGCCTCCTTTCTTTACAAAGCGACCCACAAAATGTAACTACAGACCTCTAGAGTTTTTAACATAACAGTGGCGGGACAGGGCCCGCCATACCTGAATATACATGAATCTACTACTTGAGGAAAACCGTACCAAGAGATAAAGCCTCGGAGCAAATGGAGCTTTTCCCAAAAAGCGACCGAGATCCTAGAGCAAGGATCACCAACACAGGTACCTAAAACTGCGGGCATGAGCGGCCCGAAGAAGTCGATACAACAGTGCGAATATGGAGCAGAAATAACGTCTGATGCGGATCATAAGCGTACAAAAGAAATGACAAGGAGAAGTATAAAACAATACATACGGATCCTGTAGTGTCATTACCACTTATGAACTTAATCGCACCTATTATCTTTTCCATTCTTAATAAAATTTCTGACCACGTTCTTACGTGCATTATTAGAAAAGAATCATTAAGTTCATTACTATATAACTCACTTATCTTTCATAAGTATAATCCGGCCCTTTGGGAGGGCACCTATACTACGACCCGATCTAGGGCGCGATCAAGGTCACATAGTGCGCGTAAGGTATCTTGCCGGCCCGATCTGGGTCGATAATGTCATCTAGTGCGCGTAAGGTATCTTGCGGCCCGTTCTGGGTCGATAATGTCATATAGTGCGCGGTATGGGTATCTTGTCGGCCCGTTCTGGGTCGATAATGTCATATAGTGCGCGTATGGGTATCTTTGCGGCCCATTCTGGTCGATAATGTCATATAGTGCGCGTATAGGTATCTGCGGCCCATTCCTGGGTCGATAATGTCATCTAGAATCCGGGAATTTAACCCAACGTACTACGCCTCTACTCCTTTAGAAAGACTCTTTTCAATTACAACTTCCCGGATACTAACAACTATAGTATCAAGTCCTATCCGTCTTTCAAGACAAGTCACAATACATTTTTAGAAATACAATTACCGCTACAAAACAAGTGACTTCTTTCTTATAAAACCTTAGGCAAGCGATCAGTAAAATCAAGTTGCCTTTTCACTAAAGTTAAGTCATTTATCTTTCCATAAGGCAAATATAACTAACTTCCCATAAAGCCGTTATATTCACTTTATACCTTAGCCATAAACAATTTCCTATCCAAGGGACTTATACGTTTAAAGCGGAACAAGTATCACATCTTTAAAACTCTTCAAGTCCCTTAACTTTAAAATCAACTTAAGACATCCTTACTATTTTCAAATAAGTGAGTTAATCTCCTAACCCACCCGACTTGGCATTTACATAAAACAAGTAAAGAATGTCATAGTCTTGTACGTCTACCGTACTACATACGTGCAACTAGTCATGCTCAAAAGATAGGAAAAGTTCTACATAGAGTAAATCACATAACTACCTCTTAACTTCTAAGAGTGAAGGAAACATGAAATGATACCACAAGTATATTCCATACATAGAATCATGCCAAAGGAAGGAAGAGGTTCACATACCTCGCGACGATTGTCGACAAATAGCAAAATGCTCCAAAGTACTCCAACCTTGATAGCTATTCCACTCTCCAAGTAGGATACGCTATACTTAGTACTTCAACCTATAATGGTCACAATATGTCCATTAACCTTTTACTTCCAACGTAGAATCATTCTAAGTGCTAAGTCACTAATCCTACGGAAAATCGGACAGCACCTCCTTTGTTTCTACTAACTTTGCCACCTTTTCAAGGTCGAATACAATAACCAAACAGCCCCATTGGCTCACCACAATCAATACGGTAGTCGAATACAAAAGAATAACAAACTACTAGTCCAATTCGCTAACTCAAGTACTAAAACATCAATTCTTATCGTATTTCCATTTCACTCCAAGTTATTAGCCTAACATGATATCAAGTCTGATGCGATTAAAAATACTACAATCTCCAAGTAATTAACATGCGACTATTCTAACTACGACCAACTTGAAATCCAACTTCAAATGGCTAATGTGTCATTTCGGTTCCTAGGCTACAACAATTCATAACACTTATAAAACTTCAACACATATGCTTCATGCTAGTAAAATGTAAGGCTAACAACAATACATAATCTTGAATAACTTAAAGAGAACAAAATTATACCTCAGCGAATCTCAATCTAACTTCCAATCAAGTCGCTCCCTAGCAACTTAGAGCCTCTTCAAGACACTTCAATCCGCTACTGAGACCCTTAGAACCACACCAACAACTTTCCTTCAAACCTTGATCCAAAACCTAGAAAGCCACTAGGTTTTCACTTTGCGACTAATACGAAAACTCTTTTTCCGGGATTTTCTATTGAGAAACACTTACATAACACTCATGAACCTTGGTTTAAAGTGTGGAGCTTAAAGAACAAGGAACAAAAATTTTCCTTTTGAAGGAGAGGACAGGAGAGCTTCTTGCTCTTGATTTGTGTGAAAATTAGCTAAGTGTTTTACTCTCTCTTGCAACTAGTATACATATATAACATAAAGGAGGGGTAAGATAGGAACAATTGGGTGGCTTGGATAAGCTCTAGCTAAATATCAAGACTAAGTGGGGTCATTGACTTAGTCAATTTTCTCATGCTACTACTTGCAAGACTAAATCATCCTACCAAAGGTCAAATGACCCTTGTGCCCATGGCATTTCGTCCAAGCTCACTATAAGGGGGGGGTGACACGTGTCGCCCTCCCATTCGTCACAATAATACATCTTTCGACAATTTCCATAATTCCGGTGAAAAAAAAATTCAAGTCTCAAATCTTAACACTTATGAGTTCTTACGTACGTTCTTAAAACATGTCCTGTAAATACGGGGTGTAACAGTGCAGATCGCCTATAGGCTGGTTCGATGTGGGCGAGTGCGATTAGTGGGACGGACTTAGTGCGTGAGCGATGGATAAGGTGAAGCTTATCAGGCGGCTATTAATGGCTCGAGTCGGCGAAGTCGTATCACGAGATCATCGTCGTCGGCATCCAGAGTTCGCGATTGATGATTGGGTTTTCTGAAGGTGTCACCCATGAAGGGTGTGATGAGATTCGGGAAGAAAGAAACTTCGGCCAGTACATTGGGCCTATCGATTATCCGCGAGGTAGGCAAGGTTGCTACGAGTTGGATCTGCCGTCCGATCTGGAGGCGGTGCATCCGGTGTTTCACGTTTCTATCTTTGAGGAGATGTATCGGGGATCCATCTAGGTACACCCGATTGGCGATGTCGGTGTGAGGGGTTATCGTATGAGGAGATTCCATAGCGATAATCGATCGTCGAGTTAGCGTCTGCGGACGAAGGGCGTGGCTTAGTCAAAGTCTTGTGGCGGAACGAGCTCGGGAGGAGATGGCGTGGGAAGGCGAGGAGGACATGAGGCAGAAGTATCCTCACCTATTCCCACCTCGGGTAATTCACTTTCCTACTTGTAAATTTTCATTATCGTTTATGCCTAAGTGTTGTTTTGTGGCGTGTGTGACATTTGCAAAGCTATTTAAGTTATGAAGAACCTTATCGTTATCTGTCTTGGGAAGGAACATTCGGGACGAATGTTTCTAAGGAGGGGAGAATGTTATACCCCGTATTTCCAGAGTATGTACGTGAGGGAATACGTACAAAAGTTTAGCCTTAAAAGTTAAGCTTTGGACGAAAATACTTGGGCACAACTCACTAAAGAATCGTTTTCGCGAAGCGTTTTACAAGACTCGCGTAGGATAAATTCCGGCTATGTCATTTCTAATTTTTGCGGATTTTCGAGAGGCGTAACACTTTGGACCAACGAGAGGCGACACTTGTCACCCTCTCATTGATGGATGTATGGGCGACAATAGGGCGAATGGATGGCCTTCTTTGTCAAGTAGTTGGTAGGATATTTTGTGTGCAAGTTGGCTAGGTACACTTGCCCAAATCTTGGCCTTACACTTGCCTAGCATTTGGCTTAATCTTGGCCATTGGTTGGCCACTTGACCTATAAATACCCCTTAAGATGAAGAGTTCTTCATCCACAAACAAGCTTTCAAGTCTTGAAATTCCCTCCTCTCTTGTTAAGTTTTCGTCCAAACACCTCTCCCCTCTAGCCTAAGTGGCCCTTGGCGAGCAACCCCCTAGCCTGGCGAAACCTACCCCTCCCTTGGTAGAAAAGTTGCCTTCTAGTATTGTTATAATGCCCAAAATACCCTAGCCCAAATCCCTTAGTACTTAGTTGAAGTTGGGAAGAACTTCTAAGGGTTCTTGGAGCTATCGGAGCGTACAAATTAGGAGCTAAACCTTGCTCAGGAGCGACGTTTAACTTGGATAATTTTTGGGCTTATCGAGGTAAATAAACTTATCCTTCTTTTGTAATTAGAGAATACATACTGTAGAAGTATAGGAATAAGTATAAATACTTAGAAGGATATTACAGAATAGAATTGAACTGTTATCACCTTAGAAGGGTATAAAAGAAGAATAATTGAACTGTACTCACATAGGACTGTTTTTCTGATGTTGTATAACTTACAGGGTAGGAAGTGCTGCCCAAATTTCCATAGAATAGAGAACCCTCGCTTAGAATCATTTCTGATGCAGTCTGAGCGTTGATAGGCGTATTGGTATTATTATAGTCGATTCTCTGCGCGCAACATACTCGACTTGGCAGGCGGATTTCGCCGAGAAGGTATGTGATTCTTCCTATACTCTTGAGCATGATATTTTAAATATATATAGTACGGTAGACGTACGTGTGTTAACTGAATAATAATTACGGCAATGTCTTTTGACTTAAGCCTGAATAATAAGAATCTTGATACATTTCAAAAGAATACTAAATCATTTTTAACAGAAGAGAAACAGTTGGTTTCTAAACAACAGCTTAAGAGTTATACTAGCTTTATGGGAAGTTAGGTATAACAACTTAAGAAAGATAAAAAGAACTGGTTACTTAATTGCTTATAAAAACCTTGTATTCTGTAAGGTGTAGTAAGATTGTTGATAAGTAGACATATTATGATGCTACCCGTGTTAGTGTCTTGTAATGTTGTGAAAGGGGGTCATTCTTGCTGTGCTTACGTTGCTAAACGGTAAGTCTGTTGTACTGTTATTATATCACCTACCCCCTTGACTTATTATCAGAGGATTGCCACCCTTGATGCGGGTCTATATGGCTTATGCGGTGCTGAGACTATGCGGGCTGCGGGAGTTCGGGATTGATCATTCGGTGTTTTAGCGATCGGGGATGCTATGCGATGCGTGTGACTATGCGGTCTATTGAGACTATGCGGTGCGGGAGTCGGGGAGAGTGCAGGGGTTAGCTACCCCGATGCGAGGAATACCTGCGTGCAGTGCATGTGTGACTATGCGGTGCGGGAAGTCGGGACTAGGCACGCCTGATGATGCTATGGGCGATTGACCTTGCTTCGATCATTCGCGGCCTAGGAAAGACCAGTTACATTATATCTATTATTGTTCTTGTTTTTGATATGACACTATGTGCAATTGAACTGGTTGTATTTGCAAATGGTTAAATACTTGATTTCATTTAAGTACTTTACAGTTTCACATACTTAGTACTGTTATCTTGACCTCGCCCGGGCTGCGTTAATGCGCGGTAAGGCGGCAGTGCTAGATCCACATCCTTAGGATCTCTTTGCATTGGTGTCAGGAGCTCCATCTTCTCCGGAGGCTCTACTTTTGGGTATGATCTCCCTGTATTGTAGATAGTTTTGTACATTCAGGGTATGGCGGGGCCCTGTCCCGCCATAGTTGTTTACTTCCTTAAGTGCAGTAGTCCTAGTGTATGCAGTTGGGATGTAGCGCAAAACTTGGGTTATTTAAATATATATGCCGAAAGGCAAGCTTTTCATCAGATAAAGCGTGTCTCATTTACAAGCTGTTTCATGTCTTGTTTTTATATTCCGATTTCTCGATATATGACTACTTGGGTGCGGGTAAGGCACGATCCACGAACCCTGAGCGTCGTGACAAAAGTGGTATCGAGCGATTAATCCTCGGAAAGTGTCTGACGAGTATCTAGTAAGTCTTGATTATCGGTGTGTTGTGCACACACCAATATCGTGAGGCTATAGGATATTTAGGATTGGTTTCCATTCTTCTCACTCTGAGATCGTGCCTTAGAGTGTTATAAGTTGGACCCTCTAACGTATTCCTTTTACATGTGATTATGCCTCCACGTAAGGCAACCTTGGGCCCGAAGGGCAAAGCGGCGAGAGCTGCTAGTATGACAGAGAGTCACGAGGGCTCGAGCCCGATCTATACCCGAGGCGGCGAGTTCCATGACGCCGCCGGCCCAGCCTGAACCACGATGCCGTACCTCGTCCCACGGCTGGGGCGGAGAGTTAGGTACAAGGAGACGGCTATTGGCTAGGATTGTGGCGAACATGAGGGCGAGTTGGATCTGGCGATTCGATTCGGCCCGATCGTACCGTGGTTCACGAGGCGAGCGATTTGAGGCTACTGGATTTCTGAGTTGTAGCCGCGAGTTTCTGGTCGAGGCCAGGATGATCCGCGAGGAGTTCATCCGTCGATTCTGAAGGATTATGAGAGTGATCGGCGTCGGAGACCGAGTCCGTGATCTTCCGTTCGCGTCGGTGCGTGATACCGCGATCGATTGGTTTGATCGTGGGAGCTTTCAGAGAGCATGCACCTCCAGTGATATGGGATGAGTTTTGGAGGCTTTCCTCACGCACTTCTTGCCTCGCAGATGAGAGAGGGCACGGGCAGCAGTTATTCTTTGAGCGAGAGAAGGCGCCTGATTAGGGAGTACAATGTCGAGTTCGATTCTTTGGCTCGATATGTCCCTGCGCTAGTAGCAGACATGGAGGACCGTGTACACCGCTACGTCACCGGGCTAGATGATTATATGGCGGAGTCTTGTGCGGGTGTGTCTCTTCAGCCAGGCATGGACATTACACGTATGCAGGCTCACGCACTGGGATGCGAGGAGCGTAGAGACCGCCGGGTAGACCGATATCAGCAGCAGAAGAAGGCCAAGACGGCCGGTTCTTTTAGTAGCCCTCAGGGTGGACGGCATCAGCAGAAGTCTAGATTTGCACCACAGCCGGCTCAGAGCACTCCTACATCGTTTTCGGTACTAAAATTAAATGCGACTTAAATAAAACTCCGGGACATCTTTTAGCCCTTTTTAGGCCTTCTGCACAAGATGATCTCCGGGTACCTGCATAAACACTTAGTAAAAGTGTTAATAGTAGAGTAAATAATTTTAAAGCAATGACAAGAATTAATAAGTAAAGCAAAATAAATAAATCCGTCTTTTGCACAGAGGAGGCCTTGGAAATCAGACGGAGATTCCTTCATCGGCCAATATTGCTAAAAATAATAAAATAAATAAGACCTTCGGATCCGCGCCAAAACAATAATAGTTTTAAACACGGAGGGCTCAGATATAAAAATATATAAAGTGTGACAGCCTAAACAAGTGCGGTTGCGAGAATTCGCCCTGCCAGCGCATGTTGGTTATCCGATGTAAGTGGAAGAAATCATCATTGCCCAGAAAGCTTCATTTATTTTATTTTCCGTCTTTGCAACTGTGGAGGCCTAAAAAATCGACGGATAACTTTTTCATTGGCCAAACAAGTGTAGCATCTTGTTCAAAAATCAGTAAAATACCAAATATTCAAGTGTAGTAATATGTTCAAAATCAGTAAATGCATAAAATAGGGCCAAATTGTCCAAAGCTCAATACGGACAACGAAAATAGTATAGTAATAACCAAACAGTGGACAAAATGGCCCTTAAAAAAAATGAAGAACGCAATAACGCCAAAGCGATGGCGGTAAACAATGTCATCGGAAAACAGAAGTCCGTCGGAGTTTACAACTCCGACCAAAGATACCAATATCATGCCAAATCAAACAGCAAGCAGAAGCAAACTGATGGAATCCCCCAGAAATATCAGGCGAACAAATCGCCGGAGTTTTAACTCCGGCCAGCTCCCAAAAATAAATTAAAAATCAGTCCGACAACAACAGATTCCAAGAAATAAAACCAAACAAACGTCGTCTCCGACAAGATCAAAATATCAGAAAATCAGTCCAAATAGAGACAAGAGTGCCGGAATTTAAACTCCGATAGGTACTAGAGAAATCCGAAAATCAGTCCAACATAGCCAACAACAATTGTTGATACCCAATTTTGACCCTCCCGTCCAGTCATTAGCTATAAAATTAGACTAATTTTGTAAAATAATTTTTATGATTTTTTATAATAAAATGCAGCGATAAAACATTAAATACAGACATAAATAAGCAATTTAATAATGGCACTGCGTCTTACGTAGAGTATTAAGTACTTAGAGTCCCGCGCCCGCATTAATTAATTTTAAGCTCTGTCAAACAATTCTTAAATAATTAATAAATACATAAAATAAATAATTTATCAATGACGTCGTGTCAAGTAGCATAGTCGCATTTATTAATACGCAAAACAATTTCATAACTTATTTTAAATAATAATGCACAATAATAAGATTTTAAATAATAGCGCCATATTCTAAAATATTAAGCACTAATTAAATAGCACACTCGCATTTATTATTGTAATAATTTTAACACTTAGACTAATAAAGCACCTAAATAATTTAATCACATTTGTTAATTTAACTTATCACTAATCATTAATAATACACCTAAAACTAATACCCAATTTAAATTACAACGAGTCCATTGCGCAGCCCAACTAATTCTCTGGCCCAAACCCGCGACCCGCGAGCCCACTCGCCCCTCTGTTATCAGGCCAAAGCCCACGCCAGCAGCCCTCACTTTACCCATCGTTGCCCTTAAGAAAAACCGAAAGGAAGAAAAGCAAAACCTAAACCTAAAAACAGATAGTCGCCGCACCTCCCGCACTTCGTCCATGCCGGGATTCTCGCCGGAGAATCCGGCGAATCAGCTACCATATCGACACCCTGTCCTTACCATAGAAATCGCAACCAATATCTCTCTTTAAACACCTCAATCATTTCCTTACCTTAATGGATTTTACACACGAATCGCACAAAATCAGCACTTAAACCTCACCCAAACTTAGAACCCAAACGATGGCTATATAAAGCGCATGCAAAAGAGATTGGAAGGGCGGCAGTCCAATCGAGAAGGGCAGAGCTCAGTTGGGGTAGCAGTCGGGTAGCAATCGATGGGACACCCCTAGCAGCAGTCAACAACCCAGAGTTTAGCAGAACATCGGGGAAGGTCCAGATGGTTTTATACATAGGAGCCCCCCTCAAGATCGAGAAAGCATAGGAAAAACCTTAGAACAAATAGGCATCGGAGGAATGAGAGGAAAACACTAGAGAAGCAGATCGAAAACCAGCAGTGAGGATTCTTACCAGCAAAATCAGGAACCCAAAGCACAAATCCGAAACCTTTCTTTTCAAATAATAACCTAGAATCGACCACAAAATCGCATCGCTTTCGATCGCATAGCATAAAACCTCCGAGCGGACCGACGACTTGATACGCTGCCTCGGTTCGCTGTCCGGAGAAGGTAAACCCGAATTTTCTCTCAGTTCATTACACATTTTATGTGTGTTTTGTGTTAATCATGTGGTAGTTTAGTCGCTTATGCTGATGTTTAAAGGGACATATTGACGGGATCTATTCAGATGAACTCTTATCGTTTCAGATTATCTTATTATTATTGGGTTTGTTTTGTTAAGCATAAACTATGTGGATTCTGGTTTGACAAGATGATAATATAAGTTTGCTGACCTGTTATTCTGTTAAGAAAATGTACCTGTTTTGGTCGTAGTTGAGGTTAAAAGGTGATTATTTTCACCCGTTAAATAGCAACACAATTTGGAGATTATTTGTAGGCGCAAATATATGTTGTTAGTATGTTTGTATACTTTCTAAGACCCAATGAGAAATGTATGAATACGATGTTGAGTCGCGCTTTAAATCAGCCTAGATACATTCTGGCTCTAAGTTGCCGATAAGACTTATATCTAAGGCAATATGGTGAATATAATGATTGGTAGATTTTCTGAATTCACAACCACATTTTGATTTGTTTAGGCTAGTTTAAGATTTGTATACTCCGGTGTTGCCAATCTCCAAATGTTGGGCCATATCATGGAGTCCTGACAATAGATTTCTTCCTACATATTTGGTATAGGGTGCTCATGTGTTGGTTTACTAAGTAAAGATAACAAGATGGGTTGCCTAAATCTCCTACTAAGTTGTACTAGGAGGCATTTTGTCAAGCTTTATGAAACTTATTTAAAATGCATCTGATCTGTTAGAAGGCAGGCCTGTTTGGCATAAACTGACCAATTCAAGTCATTTAGGTATCATGCTAGGCCCATTGTAAGAAACCAGTCTAGTTAGATAGTTGAATCAGGAACTGGCATGTCTTGTTAAAGTCACAACTTAGAGTTCTTAAAAGGATAAACTCTAAATAGTTATTCTTAGTGTACCTGTCCTGATTTATGCACCTGCTTTGCCCTGTCTATCAGATGGGAAATAACTCTTCATTTGATCAAGTTGCATAAGCTAAAATGATATTATACCTTATCTATACAACATGGACGAAACCACGCAGTTGGTTGCCAGTTTATGCCAAGGGTTATTCATTCTTCCATCAGGGAATAATACAAGTACTGCCTCTAATGTATAACGACTGATTGTCCTCCTTGATTGCAGCATGCTTGTGAAAACTGTGTGGTGAAGAGTTTAAAGGGGAAACGAATGCGAAGTTATAATCTTGTCTTAATAGCTAAAACTTAGGCCCACAAATATTCATTTCTGCCTTTACACTAGCTGTTTGACCCATGAATATGTGTTAATTCCAGTCCATTTTACAATTCTCGTTGTTGGTCGTCTATTGCTCGCTACTGTTTTCTTATTGTGCCAGCATCGAGTTGCCTGACCTATGATTTGGGTTGTACGTTTTGGGCCCTTTTTGCATTTACGCTTCCTTTATGCATCCAGGCCCGATAGTATCTTTGGGCCGCTTTTTCCTTTTTAGCTTTTTGAATCATTGTGATATGTTTATGCAACAAACATATGTGTTCGTCCTAATTATTTGTATCAATTATTATTTGAGCTCGTACTAATCCTTATCTTTCGTTATTTTACATGAAATGCACCGGAGCAAAAACGAAGAGTCTCCCGGCGAGGCTCATCACGAGCTACTTCAAATGGCAACCCGCGTCTATGTGCATCCGCATTCGCGTTCCCGCTTCAGAAATTCCTAGAAAAACAAATAGGACGGAGTCATCCGCTCCAATCCCTTCACTCTCTTAACCTCCTTATCTCATTTTATGCCTTTATTTGTTTATTGTAATTTTATTATTTAATTTTGTAATTAATAGGAGAACTTCTAGCAATTAGCCTTTGAACATATGAGGTGGGAAGGTAATTTAAACTTAGAAACACACTTATTCTTTATTTGTCTTTTAGGACTGTTAGGCATGTCTAAATTCTGCAAAAAATGATCTAAATGATTTAACTTGCATCATAAAACCAACATTTTGTTTCTTATTAAAATCCATAACAGATTTCTTCTTAAACTCTCAAGAATCATCTTAAAGCACCTCTTATATAATATTGTACGCAGGTTAGGCAAGATTAATTTAGCTAGCAGTATACATAATTAGTCCGTAAATAACCTTTGCATGAACACATAATTAGTCCATAAAGCACCTTAGCATTCTGTAGCATTTCTAGCCCTTCTTAGCACTTTTAATCACCCCTTGGCATTTAGCACCTTTAGCACATTTTGTCCTTAACATTTTAGCACCTCCTAGCATTCTTTTGTACTTTAGCATATAGCACCTTTTGCCCTTTTAATACTTTAAGCACCTTTTAAATATTTTAACATTTTAGCATTTATTTTATTTCCTAACATTTTATTAAGCAGAAGGAGCTTTTATTTTGCATTTTTAAACATAATAATTACCCTAGGTTTGGCAGGACAACCGCAAGTTAGCGAATCTTAGAGGGTGCCTAACCCCTTCCCTCTAGATTAATAAAGAACCCTTACCCAGAATCTCATTAAGTTTAGCAGACCATTAAAATGGAGTTAATGTTTACTTTAAACTAGTTAACATTTAGGTGTCCTAATTCACCCAAATTAATTAGGTGGCGACTCCGCGAACCCTTAGCATTTTGCACCTTGTTAAAACATTTAACACTTTTTGCACTTTAGCATTTATTATTTATTTTCTAACTTTTTTTATTAAGCAGAGGGTTCGCTAAAAAATAAATGTCGCGGTCGAAAATGGGCGTGACAACAATAATAGCAACAAAAATGAAGAAACAAACTGTAGCGTCGCCGGAGTTTAAATCCGACAAGGTTCAACCTTACCAACAGAGAGAGGGCAGCAGCGGCGTCACTTCCACGACAAAGTCGCCGGAGCGACGCCACTACTACTGAGGTTCGATGGGAGAGGGTCAGGCGACGGTGTTAATGGTGGGACAGTGGATTCGCCGGATGGGGGGTCGACTGGCAGTGGGTTGGTATGGTGTGTCGGCGATGGGTGTTCGACGGGTTTGGGGCGACGGGAGAGGGGAGAGGAGTGAGGGGAGTGCTGGTTCAGGGTTGTAGTGGTTCGCTGGTGGTGATGGGAGTTACACCGGCGACGGGGTGGTCAGCGGCGACGGGAAAGGGATGGGGAATGGTAAAAAATCTGCAGGGGAGGGGATGTTGCGGCTGAGGATGTTGTGTTGGGGGGGGGGGGAATGTTTTGTTTTTATAGGGGTAGGATTAGGGTTTGGTATTTGGGGGGAAAAATGAAAGGTGTGGTATTGTTTTAGGGGGAAATGAAAAGTGGGTTTTGATTTTAGGGGGAAAATAAAAAGATGAAAGTTTGGATGAAATTAAAAAAATGGTGTTGGATTGGACTGATTCAAATTGTGTCTTGGACTGGACTGGTTTGACAAAATGCAAGGCGGGTTAATTATTTAAAGAAAAATTATTTCAAAAGATGCAAAATTATAAAAATGCAAATGCCGACGCAATAATAATAAAATACAATATTTTAGCAAATGTTTAATGCCTAATTAAAAGTAAAAACGGGATGCCAATTAATTATTTAAAGAGATGCAATGCTTAATTAAAAATAAAGAGATGCAATGCCATTTTTGTGAAGAAATAAACACAGAATATTATGTAAAAATGCAAAAAATGATGATTAAAATGCGGTGTCCTAAAACACATAAAATTGCAACAAATGTACGAAAAACGGGTCAAAATTGACTGTCAACAAAGGGCACCCCTCGAAAATTGTGTACCAGACGTGCCTAAGAAATAGATTGTTGAATATAACTTTTACGAATATTGAAGGTCCAAGGGGCAAAGTAATGGACCCTTTATATGCAAGGTAAATGTTTTCCCAAAAAGGCTACTATCCAGAGTAACGTAGGAATTTCAAATGCCTAGAAACGAGAGCAATTAAGAAGGAAGACATTAAAAGTAAGAATATGTTTTGTTACAAGTACTCAGACTAAGATAAGAAGTAAGGATGATTTCAAGAGGATAACATAATGATACATGACATCAGAATAAATGTGAGGGATGACTGAGAGTCGCAGAATAAAGTATGGTAAGGTGACTAGAGCACAGTTGAGTAAAACAAAAAGGTAAAAATAAGTAAATACTGAGTTGAGAAGACGAAGATGTTATGAGACCAAACATATTAGGAAATTTGAATTGATAATGGTCAACATAATATACTGATCAGATGATCTAGCTCCCTGAATCAGGAAATACCGAAGAAAAAAAAGAGGTCTCCTCAGTCAAATGAAAAATGTGTCAGAAACTCGGGGGATTGCGGTAACCTAATATATTGAGAAATTATGGAGTAAACAATAAAATAGTAAGAGAATAAGCGGCAGAAAAGAGCAATCCTTAAAGGTTATCAATAAAGGAGTCTTAAAGTTAACGTCTTGGTTAGAAGATAGAAAGTTTATTGCGACAGAGCATGTTAGTTGTGAACACATGTCATTTTATGTATGCAACCGATTCAGTGGTCTCTATTAAGAGGGTATTGCTTTAAGGCAAGTTATAAGTTATTAAATGATCATAGGCTATAGAGAATGTCGATCTAACGACCTGATATTTCAAGAAGGAAGTCCCCAAGCACAATGAGTGGCATATGTGATATAGTATGGGAAAGGACCGACATAGACTCATATGATGGTTTAGTAAGCAGATGCGGTGGTTACAACAAAGAATTCCTAGACAAACAAGATTGTGCTATCCAGTTGTGGATATGCTATGACTATCAAATGGTATGTAAGTATTAACGTTAAGAAATGATGTGTGGTAGCTTTCCAATTAGATGAGTTAAAGCAATTATAAGAGTTTCCAGAGGTACGGGACTCATAAAGGAAAACATGATTAATAATCAAGATAGTGGCATATGTAAACATACGAGGGGTCATTTAGAATTAACGAATAGAAGGGTAAGTCGAGTTACATCAAGAGATGATATATGTGAAAGCCTAGAAGCAAGCTAGCCAGAAGGTCGGATGAGCCATAAGTTGATATAATATTTCATATTATAGGATGGTCTCAGAGCCTGAAGTTCTAATTTCACAATACATAATCTTAATTCTTAGGGAGTATATCAGATAAAAAGTAATGGCAAAAAAGGGCTAGTATGAAACAAATCGACATAAGTAAGAAACCTGGAGAAGAAGGCAAACTGTCAGAGGTCATGCTCATAGTTAGTACCATCAGAGCAAAAACGATAGTAAGAGTAAGAAGGATAGGTGCGGGCAGTTAAAGGGCCCAATATCCTGTAGGAAGACATGACGACGTGATTGTTGTAAGTATATTAAAAAAAATGCCAGCTAATAGACAAAGGAGGAATTTACTCTGAATATGGAGGTTTGAGTATGGATGTGTACCCAATAGGGGAAGATGTCCATAGTTCATTGCCAACTATGTTGGTCGAATGAGACACCAAAAATTGACCATACTGTGGGACTTAAGCCAAGATAGATAATAAACTCCCAAATAATAGGGGTGTTATGAATGTAAGTTTAAAAAGGTGTTATGAAGGTTTCGTAAGAGTTCGGGTTCAAAAAAATTAAAGAAAATTAAGTTCGTCAAAACTAAGGGAAGGGTAGGTCGAATTTCGAACATGATTTTGGCCCAACTTTGTAGGGGTATATATGATGTTATATGAATAGTTATGGGGTGAATAATCTGTTTACATTCATGTTCAGGGAGTCATATTTCCATTACAAAAAACCATTCATCGATAAAACATCATAGTAGAGATATTCGTATTTCCGTCCAAGGGTACAAACTGTCGCGGTCCAGAGGGCATAGTTGGTGGCAACTTAAATTAATCATATAATAAATCTCCAAAACGAATTGGAATTTTATTAAAATCCAATCTCTCAAAATCTCCTCCATGAATCAATACCAAATCCAAAAGTTAAACAAATAATTACAACATAAGAAATCACGTGGTACTCGTAAAATCATCGTTTCTCCGCCGTTTCACTTTTTGGAAGGATTCTTCAACTTGAAGTTATCTTGGTGCTGGGGTATTTTTCATAAATTGAGGTATGTTTACTCATCTTAATGATCCTCCTAAGCTACTACAAGTGTTTTACATAGAAATCGGAAGGAGAATTCCCTAGAACAAGTCCTTATGATTTTTTGTGAACTCTTGTGAACTTAGATAGTTGTGTGGGATGTATCATATGGTTTAAATGTGGTGTTTGAAGTTTTGAAGCTATGGATGGGATTGTAATGAGAAGTAGTAGTAGTAGAAAAGAAAAATGGTAGTGTTCTACAAGGTATTTGACAATCGTGACAAGTTCTTTTATAATATTTTTTTCGTTGTATTTTATTATTTTTAAAAATAAAGTTTATAGAAAATTGTATTTTTTCAAGAATATCTTGAAAAAGTAATAGACCATCCTTTACAACTAAGTTATAAATATGACACACACATTTTATATGAAAGTTATTTGGAAAAGATGGAGTTAAAACATCTTTTAAAACTGTAATAGCAGAATTATTAGAAGATGCATTATCTAATGTAATACTCATAATTTTATCAGTTATTCCGTAATAATCGCAAACTAAATAAATATTTTCTGAAATAAAATCACCAGTGTGCCTACTATCTATATATTTATACGCTCGTTTTTGCATAGACCATTTATAATTTATCCAATGACAGGTTACCGTTAAATAATCATGACCGTTAGTACTACATCCTATATCAGAAGTGAGAGCCATTTTTCCATTAAAATGATATAATGAATAACGTAAATATTGTTGATATTCATCTGCAAATTTAAATACATCTCCCTTAACAGTTGATCTAGGAAAACTTTTAAAAACAGGATTATACATTTCTCTAATATAATGAATAAAACCAGGAGATGAAGGAAATGAAAAAGGCAAACCCTCCACAACAACTAATTTTGATAATGCTTCCCTATCTTTATGTTTATCATATTTAGGGCCTATAATTCCCCCCATCATAGGGTTAATTTGACCCTATACTAGATCCGGGACAATATGTGAACCTTGTCCCGATGGAGAGGGCGCTTGTGCATGTTGAGTGTATTTTATACACTCTTTTGAGTCATTTTTAATTAGTATTTTACTTTTTTATTTTACGTTGAGTATAATGTTAGGTGTGTTTTTCGTTCGTTTGTGTCACAACGGTCATACAGGAGAAGATACTACTTTTTAGGATAAAATTGCACAAGAAAAGCCTAATAAATGAAGTCTAAGAAGTCCCGGGAAGCATTGAAGAAATCAGATGAAGTCCGGACGAAAAAAGGACGCAATTTCGAAAAATGACATCATCGGCGCCGCGGCCCCAGCCAGCAGCGCCGTGATGCCAAATATCCTGCAGCGCCTGATAGAATTCACGAAGCCAGTGTCGCGGCGCCGACGCGGGTCTGGGCAAGAAAAGTTCGATTTTTCCGATTTTTCGAAGGGCAAAAGGGTCTAAAACGTGATTTTTTACATCTATAAGACCTAGGGATTATACCATAATTGATATCATACTTTGGAGAGGAAAAAGGAGACCACAAGCTACAATTGGAGACTCTTGTTCAAGTTCTTTCTCTTTCCTTTATTTTAATTTCAGTTTATGTTGGATTGTAAATTAGTTCTTCACATGACAATGTTTAGGAGCTAATTACTTTAGTAGGGTTTTCCGTCGAATCTTCTTGAAGCTCTTTCATATAGTTAATGCATAGTTATTGAGTTCTTCTTTAGCATATTAAGATTTATTCAATATTGTTTTGATTGCTTGATAATTAATTGATCACTAATTGTCATAACTTATATGATTTTGAATCGAGATCCAAGAGGGGAGATTTAAATATGTTGTAGTTGTTTAGACATAGGTTAAAATCGTGGACGAAAGTACCCCAATACTTGTGTAGTATTCAAGGTTATTGTTCTTAATCCTCTTGTGTGGTAAAAATCTATCATAGAAATATAGAAGGTTTCTGCACAAGGTTGAGCTTTTATATATCCTAACCGGAATATAAAACATATTAGTTAACCTGCTATCTTAATAAGAAAAAGAATCACTAGCATTGCATTAATACGTGAAAGAGTGGATAGTTGAGGAGATTGGAAGTCTTATTTCCTTTATAACTGTTTTAAACCCTAAGTATCATCATTAGTTTATTTTCTGCAAATTACTTTAGCTTTAGTTCTTAGTTATATCCAAACAAAATAACGTTAACCAAATAGATACCATAGATTAGATGTTCGATACTTGACAAACCAGTCTCTGTGGACGGTAACTCGGTCTTACAGATCTTTATTACTTGAACGATACGTACACTTGCGTAAGCATGTTGAAATATCGCAACAACGCACTATCTTTTTCAGCCTCATATTGTGAATACCTAGTTGGGTGATCATTTGCAATATGTCTCATTAAACCCCCCGTCCCACCCTTGCCTTTTTCAATTTTAAATCTATAAACCCCTTTACAAATTTTACATATAGCTACTTGATTTTGTACGTCCCTATCAAAAAATTTCCATGCATATGATTTTAATGGTCGTTTTGCCAGACCTCGTCTCATACTAGGGGGAATAAGATGTGTTCCAGTTGGAGGTTCACTAGTGGGTGTCTCATCTACATTAGTGGGTGTGTCATCTAAATCATCTTCTAAATTAACGTCTTGTTGAGTTTCAGAAAATATCTGCTCGTCTAAATCATATGGTATTTCAGGAAAATGTTCAATATCAATAAAATCATCATGTCTAAGAGTAGGACTAGGACTACTAGAATAAGTACCCCTGCCCTTGTTACCCCTACTAGAAGAAGTCTGACCCTTACCTTTACCCAACATACTTCTTAATCATTTCATTTTAATTATGCTAATAAATAGTTAAAGATAATAAAATAAAATGTGTTAAATATAATAAGACACAATAATAATTTAATGAAGGAATGAATGTACCAAACGCCGATGTAACGTCGACGTGTAATCGAGAGGTTGGAAATTGAAACTTTGCTCGGTGGAAGATCCTCAAGCTAGTTCCGAACTTCACTCCTAAATAAATAAATATAATTGAATATTTAGTAGACAATGTAGATTTGTATAAGATACATTGAGAGATTGTAGGAAGAGTTGTGAGAAAGATGAAGAGAAAATGTGGTATTTATAGTTGGAAATTGGGTTAAAGTGTAAATATAATAACTAAGGGGTTAAAAATAAATATTAAGGGGGTAGTGGGAAGCCATAAATGGTCGTTGCACAAAGGCCAAAATATAAAATGACCGTTGGTGCAACATCTATTTTGTGCAAAGGGGAGGGGATCAAGCGGGATCGGGTCTTGGTAGGCCTTGGTGACGGTCCTGGTGGGACGAGACCATGTACCGTGCCGGTTCGAGTCCCGGTACCGTAATTGTTTTTTTTTTTAAATATCGGGGTCGGGGCGGGATCGGGTCCGTTGGCCACCCCTACATAGATGTGCACCTGGATGTATTTCTTTCATTATCGTGCCATGTCATAGATGGTCGGACATAATCGTAGTTGTGCATACCACTAATCAGTTGGGTATATGTTTACCGCATCCTATATGACTGAACATGTATGACACCCCACATAGGGATTTATTATTATATGATATGATGTATGCCTCCACAGTGAGGAATGATTTTATATTCGTGCGTTTATAGTTATATTGTGTTCTCTGGATGCCCGCAATGACCTTATTCTGAGTTTCAGGTTGCTCTGCACCTCTTTATCATATTATTACATTCTTTATGCTTATGCTTATTGCCTTACATACTCGATACATATTTCATACTAATGCCCCTTCTTGTGCTCTGTGTTCATGCCCACAAGTGTAGATAGACAGGTCGACGTGCCTCCTCAGTAGGATACTAAGATCAACAATTGGGTTTCGCACTCCACTTCTCTGAAGTTTCTGGTTTTGAGTCTATAGGTACAAATGCATATATATATGGTCTTGGGTATGGAAGATCCCTATCTTGACTAGTAGACGTTGTACGATACTCTTGGAGGCTTGCAGACTCACAATTAGTGTAGATATGTGTTTTTGCTGGCCTTGTCGATCTTCTGGATAGTCGATGTCATTTTGATGGCTTTGTGGGCCTTGCATATGTAAATATAGGTTATTAGGCTTCTTCTTCTTGCAGGTTATCATGTTTGGTTATTATTATTGTTGTTTAGTGGCCTTGCCGACCCAATATTATGTATCATTACATATACCATGGTTGGTTCACTTGGGCCTTTTGGTGCAGGGTGTCGGCCACACCCCCAAGGTTGGGGTGTGACAAATTGTTCCTTCAACCATTTGAGAATCCAAGTATGGGACTCAATAAAAATTGAATTATTACGAAAACTCAGTGATGCCTCCCTTAGCTGATGAAATGGAGGAATAACCATACAAGGATTTGATACTATTACAAGTTAAAGAGAAAGTTTGACATAACAAAGTGGCAACCTTCAGGACAACATAAGATAAAAGGTATATGAAATTTTCCCATCTAGAGGCCAGGGAGAGAGAAAATAAGCCAAAGAGCTTCAATAGTTAGCAAGTTCAAGGGGTCCAAATTTAGGATTCCAATGATAATAGAGTTGTAGCGCATGAAGTATCAGTGTCGCCTCTGTGGTAAAGTAAATAAGTAACAATGTGGGAAATTAGAGTTAATACTATCGAAAGAGAAGGTTCTGTGACAAGAAATATGTTCTTTTTATACATATGTTTAGAAAACACCTACCTAAGTTTCTTTTTTTTTTTGCAAAATAGGAGGATAGCTCCCATTTTCCATATAATCACCGATAAAACCTACCTTTTAATTCGACGTAACGAAATTACTTCGACTTTATAACCATCAATCGAACGGGTAAGGCCAAGGTAAGGGCCTGTTCATAATCCATATTCAAATTGCTTGCTTGACTGATGTTGGTGGCTTTCCTGTTGTTCGCAAAGAACACCAATGTTTAAGTTAAACGGGGATGGAGTTCTCCGATACATAAGTTGATCATGTGTCCCATATCTAGCTGATTGCAAGAAAATATTAGAGTAAAGGTGTTTCATTCTCGCTTTTTTCTATTCATCCGAGTTCGACGAAGACGTACCACCCTACCCAAGACATAGATTGAGGTAATAATGAAAAAGGCAAAACAATGTCAAGTTTTAGCATGTAGACCCCATGATTATCTAGTAACGATAAATCATTAGAGGCCTAATGGGCTAGTGGAGAGAAATACAAATTTCCACCTGGAAATAATAAAATGAGTCAAAGATAAAGTCCAGTATGGGTTTATCCCTGATCTTATCAGAAATGCTACTCCAGGTAATCAATGGTCAACATATATATAAGTTTGACCCACTTCTTGCTAAGATAGAGTGATCCACACAGTCGAAGATTAAACTAGCTATACACTGAAAGAGATGGTATGATTTCAGGACATTTTAACTGTCTAATGAAAAATGAAGAGGTTCAGATATAGTAAAATTCTAAGACTTCTCTTAGAAACACAGGGAAAGCCCTAATATTTCTCATTCCTAGATAGGCGATCAGGCCAAACACATGGTTCAAGCACTCGATGATATGATATGGGCATGTATGCTTGATTTAAAAGGGAATTGGGATGGTCATTTACCCCACTATGAGATGTGTATTATCAAGATTATTATGTCGCCATCAGGACCAATCATTATAAGACCTTGTCTGGTTGGGAATAAACATCATCTATGGATTGACTTGACATAAGAAAATAAGACTTGCTTAAACATGTGTTAGTCTTGTTAGTTCCCTAGAATATGTAAGAGATAAATCTCCTTTAGAAGTAAATGTTAATAGTCCAAGATTTCTAGAAGTCACCCATCGATGTGTGATCTCAATACTTAAAAACATTGTTCATGATTGGGTATCCATGAAGATTTTACTCATAAAAATGTAACGATAATTTGACCGGAAAAGCAAATTTAAACCATAGATACAGTGGGTCGTATGATATTACTTAGAGACCTAGCTAAATGACCCTTGAGCTTGATATTACCTTCAGATCCAGAAGCAGTTTATTTAGTTTATCTCGTGTATTACAGTAGAGAGTAATCAAATTACTGAAGACCTATCCATGAGGAGGTCCTAAATATGAATTTTTAATATTAAGTCCAGAATTTTCGGACTGAACAAATAACATCCATTAAAGTGTTGTGGAGGAATAACAATGTAGAAGAGATGACTTGGGAAGCCAAATAACATATGAAGTCCAAATATCATTACCTATTTCAGTATTTAGGTGTTGATATTGAGACAGATGGGATATGTGCATCTCAAAATACAACAGAAGACATTTAAGGTAAGTTATGGATAACCCTCTTGATTCTTGCGTATATAGATGGTCGTGTGAGGCCAAGTTGAATTTATTTGATTATGCCGCCCTATGTGGAGTTGGATATATGTTTGGGTTGTTTATCAGGTTTTGGATAGTCATGTTTACAAAGGAAGCTCTGTCGAAAATTTTAGAACCCTCAGAGGTTAAGAATATCTTTAACATTTGCAGACAAATGTTCCTAAGGGGAAAGGATGTTACACTCTGTAGTTTCACATTTCTTCGCATTGTCAATTGATAATTGAGTCCATGGAAGAGGTTGATGAGCGATTTATGCACACACTAAACGCAAGGGCACGTGTCGTGACAAGTAATATAGTCTAGAAGACCGAGTTATCGTCCTCAGGGATTAGTGTCCAATTATTAACTTCTATTCTGTAGTATCTACTTGGTAACCGATAGTTTGATGAATTGTTTATAGCTATGATTATAGATGCTAAGTAAACTACTTTACTTTACTTCAGATATGGTGGAAATAGGGCTTCCAAATCTCCTCAACTATCCACTCGCTTTACTTGTTAATGCAAATAATTATGGTTCTTCTTCTATTTTGAGATAGCAGGTTAACTAAGCCGTTTTATACTCATGTTAAGGTAATATAAACACTCAACCCCAATGTAGAACCCTTCTATCTTTCTGATGTGCGATTTATGTACACACTAAACGCAAGTGCATGTATCGTGACAAGTAATATAGTCTAGGTAAGACCGAATATCGTCCTCAGAGACTGGTTTTCAAGTACCGATTATCTATCCTTTAGTTTCTATTTGGTTAACGTTAATTGAGTTGGAATTCTAAACTAATAATGCAGGAAATAAACTAATTATGAAAATACTTTGATTTAAATAAGTTATGATGGAGAATTAGGGCTTCCAAGATCATCAACTATCCACTCTATTCAATCCTTAATACAATTAGACTGACTTCTTCTTCTACGTTAAGATAGCAGGTTAACTAGACCATTTTATACTCCTGTTAAGGTAATATAAACACTCAACCCCAATGGAGAACCCTTCTACCTTTCGGTGACAAGATTGACTACAAAGGAGGATTAAGAGCAATAACCTATTAAGCTACACAAGTATCGGGGTACTTTCGTCCACGATTTAAACCTATGTTTATTCAACTATATCACATTCACAATCTCCCCTTTCGGATTTCGATTAGAACTCATATAAGTGATGATAACTAGTGATCAATTAATTATCAAACAATCAAAGCAATTATTGAATAAATCTTAAATAAGTGAAGAAGAAACCAACTAATGTATTAATTCATGAATAAGAGTTTCAAGAGAATCACAAGGAAATCCCTAATAAAGTAATTAGCTCCTAGTCATAGTCACGCTAAGAACTAATATAATCTCCATACATGAACTGAAATAAACAAAGCAAAAGAAAGAAAAGAAAAATACTCAAGAACAAGTCTCCAAGCCTTCTAGCATCCAAGGATTGTGTTGTGGAATATTTACAAGATGGAATGGTGGATGGAGAATGATGGATGGAGAATGGAATTTGTCAAGTGTGGGATGGAATGTAGGATGGTCTCAATTCTTCTAATGATGTAGAGACTATTTATAGCCCAAGCATCCTTTAGGTAAAGGGTTAGGGATTATGTAGGTAAGAAAAGTTATGGAATCCTTTTAGGTAAATGGTTAAGGAAAAGTTATGGAATCCTTTAGGTAAAGGGTTAAGGAATATGTAGGTAGGAAAAGTTATCCCTTTTGGACTCTGAAAACGTGTCAAATTCGGCCCAAAACTCAGAAATCCCGCGTCGGCGCCGTGGCCCTGCAATCCGGCGCCACGACGCTGAAGAACCTGCAGTCAAATCAGCTTTCTGAACATTCAGCGCCGCGGCGCCTGAGGCGTTTTTCTGGCGGATTTTCGTTTCGTCTTCCAGTTTTCATCCGGGTTTCGTCTGATCTTGTCTATACTTCTCGGGACTTCTTAGACTTCATTTATTGGCCCCTTTTAGTGTGCAATTCCATCTCAATTAAGCTCATTTCCTCTTCTTTTCGCCATTTCTCCATTTCTGACCGTTGTGACACAAAAGAAAGGAAAACGACCCTTATACTATACTAAACATCAACAAAATAAGTAAAATACTGACTAAAAATGACTCAAAAGGTGTATATAAAATATACCGATCAAACACCCCCAAACTTAACCTTTGCTCGCCCTCGAGCAAAGATCAAAAATATAAACAAAGACACGAAAGAAAGGAAAATAAAATGACTCAAAGACATTGATCAAATTGCTGCATCATTGTTACTTAGAAAAGCATGAAGGTTAGTAGAATAATATGCAGGAACATATAGCATGGATTTTTAGCATTCTAAACACTTCAAGTCAGATATTTCGCAAATTCAATTTAATCATGCTTAATGGAAGTAAGAATACCTAACTATGCATGTCAATTTCAAAATCCTATGGCATGTTTACTTGTTATTCTCCACTAATCATGGATACACATATTAGATATCTTCAGGGCTTTTCAGGGTTGTAATGTAGGCTTAGGCAGGGGTAGGTAAAAATAGGCTTTTAGGCTCAACTTACGTACCATAAGTTCTTTTTCTTTCAACTCTTCCCTTTTCTTTTGATTTTCTTTTTCACTTCATACCCATCTTTCCCCTCTTTTGTTTTGAGAGAATGAAGTGTATCATGAATAGCCGACACCCCCAAACTTAGGCTTTTGCCTATTTATTATTTCCTTTTCATTGGGGTGCATCAAAAATTATTCACTCTTTTTTTTCTCTTTTTCAACACTTTGTATTCCAATATCTCAATTTTTTTCACTTATAGCACAAATATGGAATTATAGGGTGTCAAAGAAAGGTCTTATTTTTGGCTCAAATGGGCTGACTAGGGATTCAATTGTAATGTCAGGGATAGGCAAAGAATGGTAAGAAAGGGCTAACAAAGAAATGTCTGAATCATCTCCCTAACATGTATATCCTAACTATTTCGCCTCAAATAACAAGCAAGCAGACACATAGGTTTAATCACTAACAATGCATAAATCAAGCAAGATACCCCAAATAGTTCGATTTCATAAATTTTTGGCATATCTATCCTAAGTGTTCAGATGGTTGCTTCTAATTCCATTACATTATTCCACTTTACTTCACTAGGTGTTTCAAGTAACTACAGCATGCTTGATCATAAAAAATAAAAAAAATAAAAATTAGACTAAAAAAAATTAGACTCATAAAACATAGAAATAAACAACAAAAAGACTCAAAAACACATAGAATAAACTAAGAACTCCCCCCAAACTTAAATCACACATTGCCCCTAATGTGTGCAAGACTCAAAACTAAAAGAAAGACGGGACAACTTACAGACACAACGCAACGGTCATAATGGAGGTCTGGGAGAAAAAATTCTGGAATTTGCACGGAATCTGGGTTTCTGAACCTTCGGCGCCACGGCCCTGAGATTTGGCGCCGTGGCGTCCCAAGTACTGTGGCTCTCTGAAGTTCCGGCGCCACGGCGCTTATTCTGGGCGTCGCGGCGCTGACGACGACTTTTCCTTTTTTCAGCGTTTTTGCTCCTTTTCCCTCAGATTTAGCTTTCAGTCCACCTGTCATCCAACAACACAAAACAAGAACCCAAGACCGTGAGACTGTTCAAGACAAAATAAAACAACTAAAACACAAATTAAAATAACATAATTAAAAACATTGGGTTGCCTTCCAACAAGCGTTGTCTTTAACGTCTTTTAGCCGGACGCAATTAACCTTTACGAGTGCCCATTGTATCCTTCTGCGAACTGCTTGCAATCCGCATAGTTATTGTTGCAGGTCTCACTTCAACTACAATAATTGCTTCAAACAAGGGCCTTAGATATACGATTATCCCCCAAGTAAACAAGGCAAGCTTGTCTTCTAGACTCTCTATAATGTAGGGATCAGTGAGATTCCCAATATCTCTCAACTCTAGGGGGGCCCCTTGATGGTATGGACTTCCTATTTGGGGATCAACAGTGACCGCTAGTGGTATTTCTTTTTCAATGGGTACATGAAAAAGAATTTCCAAAGAATCCAAAAAGGTGAATAATTGGATATCAGTAATCTTTTCCTTCTCTACACCAACTATCTCGCCAGATTCCTCAACAACTGGGTGTGGTTCAAGTTCCTCAACTTGCTTACCACCTCCCATAATGATGTCGCTAGGCAGATTTTCTTGAAGTGTATTGCTCATCCTATCCATTAGTTGCCCTATTTGTGTCTCCAAATTTCTGAGGGACTCTTTTGTCTCAGCCATAAACTGAGTCTGGTACTTGGTGAGCCTGAGTATGCCTGCCTGCAACTCATCTAGATCTTCCTCTAGAACCTGTGGGTTAAGCTGTTGTTGATGACTCCACTGTCTCTGATAGTAGTAGTCCATGTGTCCTGAATTTTAATTTTTTTTTTAATTTTTTTTCCAAATTTAACCTGCAAAAGAAGAAAACAACAAAAGGTTATAAAAAGATGCTCGCAGAACAAGTTAGAAACTTGTTCTTGGAGCAACCAAATTAGAAATAAGAATAGATAAATCGATATTGAAAGTACGCCAATCCCCGACAACGGCGCCAAAAACTTGATGTGTGATTTATGCACACACTAAACGCAAGTGCACGTATCGTGACAAGTAATATAGTCTAGGTAAGACCGAATATCGTCCTCGGAGACTGGTTTTCAAGTACCGATTATCTATCCTTTAGTTTCTATTTGGTTAACGTTAATTGAGTTGGAATTCTAAACTAATAATGTAGGAAATAAACTAATTATGAAAATACTTTGATTTAAATCAGTTATGATGGAGAATTAGGGCTTCCAAGATCATCAACTATCCACTCTATTCAATCCTTAATACAATTAGACTGACTTCTTCTTCTACGTTAAGATAGCAGGTTAACTAGACCATTTTATACTCCTGTTAAGATAATATAAACGCTCAACCCCAATGGAGAACCCTTCTACCTTTCGGTGACAAGATTGACTACAAAGGAGGATTAAGAGCAATAACCTATTAAGCTACACAAGTATCGGGGTACTTTCGTCCACAATTTAAACCTATGTTTATTCAACTATAGCACATTCACAATCTCCCCTTTCGGATTTCGATTAGAACTCATATAAGTGATGATAACTAGTGATCAATTAATTATCAAGCAATCAAAGCAATTATTGAATAAATCTTAAATAAGTGAAGAAGAAACCAACTAATGTATTAATTCATGAATAAGAGTTTCAAGAGAATCACAAGGAAATTCCTAATAAAGTAATTAGCTCCTAGCCATAGTCACGCTAAGAACTAATATAATCTCCATACATTAACTGAAATAAACAAAGCAAAAGAAAGAAAAGAAAAATACTCAAGAACAAGTCTCCAAGCCTTCTAGCATCCAAGGATTGTGTTGTGGAATATTTACAAGATGGAATGGTGGATGAAGAATGATGGATGGAGAATGGAATTTGTCAAGTGTGGGATGGAATGTAGGATGGTCTCAATTCTTCTAATGATGTAGAGACTATTTATAGCCCAAGCATCCTTTAGGTAAAGGGTTAGGGATTATGTAGGTAGGAAAAGTTATGGAATCCTTTTAGGTAAAGGGTTAAGGAAAGTTATGGAATCCTTTAGGTAAAGGGTTAAGGAATATATAGGTAGGAAAAGTTATCCCTTTTGGACTCTGAAAACGTGTCAAATTCGGCCCAAAACTCAGAAATCCCGCGTCGGCGCCGTCTCAGAATCCGGCGCCACGGATCAAGAACTGCGATCAAATCAACTTTCGAACATTCGGTACGCGTGCGAGCGTTTTGCGGATTTTCGTTTCGTCGTCCAGTTTTCATCCAGGCTTCGTCTGATTTTGTCTATACTTCTCGGGACTTCTTAGACTTCATTTATTGACCCCTTTTAGTGTGCAATTCCATCTCAATTAAGCTCATTTCCTCTTCTTTTCGTCATTTCTCCATTTCTGACCGCTGTGCACAAAAGAAAGGAAAACGACCCTAATACTATACTAAACATCAACAAAATGAGTAAAATACTAACTAAAAATGACTCAAAAGGTGTATATAAAATATACCGATCACTTTCGATGACAAGATTGACTACAAAGGAGGATTAAGAGCAATAACCTATTAAGCTACACAAGTATCGGGGTACTTTCGTCCATGATTTAAACCTATGTTTATTCAACTATAGCATATTCACAATCTCCCATTTCAGATTTCGATTACAAATCATATAAGTTATGATAATTAGTGATCAGTTAATTACCAAGCAATCAAAACAAATATTGAATAAATCTCAACAATAATAAGAAGAAACCAAAACATGCATTAATTCATAAGAACGAGGTTCAAGCGATTCGACATGAAAAGCCCTAAATTAAGTTAGTTCCTAGCCATAGACATTCCAAGAACTAAACTAATATCCAACATACACAAAAAGAAATAAAATAAAGAACAAGAAATTACTCAAAAGTAAGTCTCCAATCTTGATCTCCAAGTTGTGATGAATTCTAAAGTGTGGAACTCCTCAAAATCTGACCTAAAGGTCCTTTTTATATCACCAAAAACGTCCCAAAACTTTTCCTTATTGGCCTTGGCCCATTCCTATTCGGATTTGACAATTTTCCCGCCTTGGCGCCATGCCAGCTGGCAGCGCGCGCCAAAACTCTGCGGCTCTGCTCTTTGGTTGGCGCCTCTGCTTTCGCCCGAATTTCCAACTTTTTAGCTTTTTGAGCTCTGGAACCTCTGTTTCTTCCCTCTTTTCGCTCCTTCTCGCCAATGTGCCATTTTAAACCACTGTGTCTCAAAAGAAAGAAAATCTATCCTAACACGACACATATTTGTACAAAAATTGGCAAAAGACTAACTAAAAATGACTCAAAAGGTGTATATAAAATACACCGATCAAACACCCCCAAACTTAACCTTTACTCGCCCTCGAGTAAAGATCAAAAATAGAAACAAAGACACGAAAGAAAAGAAAATAAAATGACTCAAAGACATTGATCTATTTGCTGCATCATTGTTACTTAGAAAAACATGAAGGTTATCAGAATAATATGCAGAAACATATAACATGGATTTTTAGCATTCTAAACACATCAAGTCAGATATTTCGTAAATTCAATTTAATCATGCTCAATGGAAGTAAGAATACCTAACTATGCATGTCAATTTCAAAATCCTATGGCCTGTTCATTTGTTATTCTCCACTAATCATGGATACACACATTAGAGATCATCAGGGCTTTTCAGGGTTATAATGTAGGCTTAGGCATGAGTAGGTAAAAATAGACATTTAGGCTCAACTTACGTACCATAAGCTCTTTTGCTTTCGATTCTTCCCTTTTCTTTTGATTTTCTTTTTTAACCTCATACCTATCTTTCCCCTCTTTTGTTTTGAGAGAATGAGGTGTATTATGAATAGTTGGCACCCTCAAACTTAGGCTGTTGTCTATTTATTATTATTTTTCATTGGGGTGCATCAAAATTGTTCACTCTCTTTTTGTCTCTTTTCAACACTTTATATTCCAAACAACTCAATTTCTTCACTTATGGCACAAGTATGGAATTATAGGGTGTCAAAGAAAGGTCTTATATTTGGCTCAATGGGACGGACTAGTGATACAATTGTGATGTCAGGGATAGGCAATGAATGGTAAGAAAGGGCTGACAAAGAAATGCTTGAGTCATCTCCCTAACATGCATATCCTAACTATTTCGCCTCAAATAGCAAGCAAGCAGATACATAGGTTTAATCACTTAACAATGCATAAATCAAGCAAGATACCCCAAATAGTTTGATTTCATGAATTTTTGGCATATCTAATCTAAGTGTTCAGATGGTTACTTCTAATTTCATTACATTATTCAACTTTACTTCACTAAGAGTTTCAAGTAACTACAACATGCATGATCATAAAATAAATAAATTAGACTCACATAAACATCGAAAATAACACAAAAAGACTCAAAAAACATATCAAAAATAACTAAGAACTCCCCCCCAAACTTAAATCACACATTGTCCCTAATGTGTGCACGACTCAAAAATAAAATAAAAATGGGACAACTTACAAACTTGGTTTAAAATGGTGGAGATGTCGGCGGATAATGCATGGACCACTGGTTGAACAAGGAACTCATCTCATCAAATCTCAGGTTCAACTGTTGTTGCTCCTGCCTTATTTTTGTTGTCCTTGCCTCAGGTCCTGTTGACCTTGTATCATTGTGTCAAAACTCTGCATCATCCTCCGCTGGTTCATGAGCAACTGCTCCATCATAGGCACCGGAGGTTCCAATTCAGTCTGTGGCGGCTACTGCACCTACGCCGAGCCTCTGTCTCAGGCTCATCTTCATCCATGGCAGTCTCTGCTGCTGTTGGCGCTGGTCTCCTTCTTGCTACTTCTGGAGGGACTGGTTCTGGGAAGGTATGCACTATCCCATATGACACAGGAGGTTGACCCTTCTCATATGTATCAGTAGCTAGGGTCGGGACTCCATGTCTAGAACATAAACTGCAAATAAGTGATCCATGTCCCAACCCACCTGTAGTGACCAACCTACTGGTTTCTCCAATGTTCTGCAATATCTCCTTCCCAACATCAATCGTTTTCCCTTCCATAATTCCATATATCATTTTTATTCTATCCGCTGACACTCTGGTGAAGTGCGTCGATTGAATCAGGCGGGCACTAACGAAATATAACCAACCCTTGGTTGTTTTGTTGAACTAACATCTGATCAGTCCTCTTGATCTATTTCGTGCAATATCATACTCAGCCCCAGGGTAGCATAATGTGCTTGCGACGATATCCCAATTGATGTTGTTGGCATCTCTAGACCATGTTCTGAAATAGCTTCGATCATCGCCTCTTTCTTCAACATCGGTTGTTCTTAATAGCTCATTCACCACCTCAGCCGTCAAAGGCACATACTGTCCTCTCACAAAGCATCTACCATTTACCCTTTCTGGAAAGTTAACATAGAATTCTTTCACCATTACGGTGTTATGTGGTACTATTCTTTCCGGATTAACAAATATCTTCCACCCCATGGCCTCTATCATTTGCCCGAATAGGCTCATAGACATCTTCATCCTCAAATGACTCCTTTGGTACTCCATTCCTCGCTCAGGGATCAAGGGTCTACTACTAAGTTTGTAATATTTGTCTTCTGCTTTTTGACTGACAAACCTAATAGCGTCATATTGTGGAACGGAGGCGGATGTGGAAGCTCTTTTTTTTCTGGCAGACATTTTGAAAATTTTTCAGCAGCGTTTCCTCTGTTTCAGTGATATTACCCAACAACTTTCAATCACACCAATCAACACACATCATAATCAGCAAACTACAACACCATTCAACCCCCAAACTTCACTCAAAGCACCGGTACAACACCCCACGATCACTACGTATAATCTTACCGCGAAATTTTCACACCAAACTTCAACACACCCCACACTATCCACCAATAACGCACATTCCCAAGCTTATGAATTACCTCCCCTGATTGCTTTGAAAATTTCAAGAAAAGTGATGAAACTTACATTGGACGGTGTTCTTCAAGATTTTCGTGTTCGTAGTGATGGATTGAGGCAATGGAATGAGGGTTGTTGTTTGAGATGGTTAAGGGTGCAAGGAATTGAAGTACTTTGGTTGTGATTGAGTTTAGTTTGTGGAAGATTTTGAGTAATGAAGGTTGATTTCATGGGTTTGGAGAGAGGAAGGGTTTTGGGTTTTTGATTTGGAGAAGGGAAATCAGATTAGGGCTCCTTTAAATTCAGTTTTTCCATCGCGGCGCCACGACCCTGATATAGGCGCCGTGACGCCCAAACATCTGCGACCCTCTAAACTTTCGGCGCCGTGGCGCTCTGATTTGGCGCCGCGGTGCCCAAACTTCAGAGACCTTCTGGACTTTCGGCGCCGCGGCCCTGCAACCTGCGCCGTGGCGCCCAATTTCCTGCGCCTTTCTGTATTTTCGGCGCCATGGCCCTCTGCTGGGCGCCGTGGCGCCGAGCCGATTTCCTCATCTCTTCACGTTTTTCGTCCTCCACTTTTTAGCCCTGTATCTGTCATCACAACATGTAAACAATACCTTCTGTGAGATTGTTCTAACTAAAACTAAATTGCACAATTGTTTTAAAAACCTTGGGTTGCCTACCAAGTAGAGATGTCTTTAACGTCTTTAGCCGGACGCAGGTTCCTTATCAAGAGGCATGGGGTAAGTTAACCCCACAGCCTACCCATTTCATAATCATTTTTCTCTTCCGCCTTCTATTTTTCTTTTTCTCTTTTTTCTCAAGTGAAGGTTTAGCGTTGCTCACCTGTACTGGCGAACTGATTTCCCTTGTTTTGGCCTGTGTTGGCTCAACTGATGTGCTAACGCTGCTGACTGCAAAACATTTGCTTATGACTGGGGGTTCAACGGTGTGTTTAAACACCTTGAACACCATCTCTTCTTCCTCAACTCTGAGTTTCAGCTCGCCTTTTTCTACATCAATCAAGGCTCTCCCAGTTGCCAAGAATGGTTTTCCCAAGATGATAGGGATTTCGTCATCTTCCTCCATATCAAGGATGAGGAAGTCTGCAGGAAAGAAGAATTTTCCACCTTAACCAATACGTCCTCAATTATTCCCCTGGGATGCACCACTGTCCTATCCGCCAACTGCAAGCTCACAGTGGTTGGTTTGGCTTCACCCAAACCCAACCTCTTGAAAACAGACAAGGGCATGAGATTTATGCTAGCCCTCAAATCACACAGGGCCCTGTTACATGTCACCCTACCAATTGTGCAAGACAATGTGAAGCTCCCTGAATCCTTAAGCTTGGGGGGCAGTTTCTTCTGCAATATGGCACTGCATTCCTCTGTCAATGCCACTGTCTTATACTCAACTAGCTTCTTCTTTTTCCCAAGAATTTTCTTCATAAACTTGAAATAAGTAGGCATTTGCTCCAACGCCTCAATGAAAGGGATATTAATGTGCAGCTTTCTAAATACCTCAAAGAACTTGGAGAATTGCTTATCGACTGCTTTCCTTTGCAACCTCTGAGGGTAAGGAATCTTCTATGTGTATTCCCTCACTGGAACTGTTGGATCCTTCTCTAATATAGGGCGGCCCTCAGTAACCCCCTCCTTCTCTGCATCTACTCTCTGCTCAACTCTCTGTTCTATCACGGGCTGAGGTGTAGGCTGTTCTAGCTGCTTCCCACTTATTAGCTGCACCGCCTGACACTGCTCTCTGGGATTCATCTCTATATTACTAGGAAGAGTGCCATGTGGCCTATTATTTGCCATCTTTACTAGTTGTCCCACCTGCGTCTCCAAGTTCCTGATAGAGGATCTTGTCTCTGCCATGAACTGGGTTTGTGAATTCGTAAGTGTCAACAAAGCTCATGATTAAATGCGGCTTTTCTTGTGGAGCGGCGTCTTGAATCGCTGGGAAGGTGAGGCCTGGTTAAATGGTTGCTGATTTTGGTATTGGCCTCGGAACTGGTTCTGTTGCCCTTGATTACCTCTCCATGAAAAGTTAGGGTGATTCCTCCACCCTGGATTGTAAGTGTTTGAATAGGGGTTATTCTGGGGCCTTGGGTAATTCCCCATTGCCTGACATTATTCTTGCTCAATAGGGATGTTGTTGGGGTCTGCTGATGGGCACCTATCAAAGGTATGAGGACCCCCACACATCTCACAACTCAATGACATCTGAACTGCATTCACTGACACTGTGTTCTGCTGCAGTTGCTTGGTCAAGAGAGCAACCTGTGCGTTTAACGTTGTGATGGCATCGATCTCATGAACTCCTATCGCTCTCCTTCCACTTACCCCTCTATCACCTGTCACATGGTTATTGGTGGCCATGTCTTCTAGCAAATCTTGGGCCTCATGTGTTGTCTTCTTCATGAAGGTTCCACCTGCAGCTGCGTCAATGATGGTTCTTGTGGTCCCACTTAGCCCATTGTAGAAAATATGGACCAAATTCCACAGCTCAATGCTATGATGTGGACACTTTCTTTGCAGATCTTTAAATCTCTCCCAAGCTTCATAGAGTGACTCTCCATCAACCTGGTAAAAATTGTTCAGCTCTCCTCGCAGCTTAGCGGCTTTGGACGGTGGAAAAAACTTTGCCAAGAACTTCTGTGCCAACTCCTGCCATGTGAATATAGAATATGTAGGCAGGGAATTCAACCAAACTTTTGCTCTATCCCTGAGTGAGAAGGGAAAGAGCCTCAATCGGATGACGTCGTCAGTAACGCCATTATACGTGAAAGTTGCGCATAGCTCCAAGAAATTTGCTATGTGCATATGATGATCTTCAAATGGTAACCCTCCGAATTGAACTGTATTCTGCACCATACTCAGGATCGCAGACTTGATTTCAAAATTATTTGCTCCTATTGCTGGGAGCCTGATGCAATTCTGTGCTTCATTCACCCTTGACAACACATAATCTCTCAAGCTTCGCTCAACTTGGACCTGGACCCTTTCTTCCACATCCATTGGTAACCTCCGGGGCATCCTCTGGTTAGGTTGATGATCACCTAAACCTTCGTTCATCTCATTGTTATTCTGCAAGCCTCCCATTGCTATTAAGGCCAAGATTCGTTTGTTTCTCCGGTTCAGCTTGCAAGTCTTTTCAATCTCCGGGTTGAAGGGAACAAGTGCATCTGCTCCTCTTCTCCTTCGCATAAACTAGATGCCTGTAACAGATCAAAATCAACAAACGGATCACGGCGCACGGTTTCACCAATATATATAAAAAAAAAAAAAAAAAGAACAATAAAAACCAAATTAGAAATTAAGAATAGAAAGAATGATATTGAACTACGCCAATCCCCGTCAACGACGCCAAAAACTTGATGCGCGATTTATGCACACACTAAACGCAAGTGCACGTGTCGTGACAAGTAATATAGTCTAGAAGACCGAGTTATCGTCTTCAGGGATTAGTGTCCAATTATCAACTTCTATTCTGTAGTATCTATTTGGTAACCGATAGTTTGATGAATTGTTTATAGCTATGATTATAGATGCTAACTAAATTACTTTACTTTACTTCAGATATGGTGGAAATAGGGCTTCCAAATCTCCTCAACTATCCGCTCGCTTTACTTGTTAATGCAAATAATTATGGTTCTTCTTCTATTTTGAGATAGCAAGTTAACTAAGTCATTTTATACTCATGTTAAGGTAATATAAACACTCAACCCCAATGTGGAACCTTTCTATCTTTCGATGACAAGATTGCCTACAAAGGAGGATTAAGAGCAATAACCTATTAAGCTACACAAGTATCGGGGTACTTTCGTCCACAATTTAAACCTATGTTTATTCAACTATAGCATATTCACAATCTCCCCTTTTGAATTTCGATTAGAAATCATATAAGTTATGATAATTAGTGATCAATTAATTACCAAGCAATCAGAACAAATATTGAATAAATCTCAACAATAATAATAAGAAACCAAAACATGCATTAATTCATAAGAACGAGGTTCAAGCGATTCGACATGAAAAGCCCTAAATTAAGTTAGTTCCTAGCCATAGACATGCCAAGAACTAAATTAATATCCAACATACAAAAAAAGAAATAAAATAAAGAACAAGAAATTACTCAAAAGTAAGTCTCCAATCTTGATCTCCAAGTTGTGATGAATTCTAAAGTGTGGAACTCCTCAAAATCTGACCTAAAGGTCCTTTTTATATCACCAAAAACGTCCAAAAACTTTTCCTTCTTGGCCTTAGCCCACTCCTATTCAGATTTGACAATTTTCCCGCCTTGGCGTCGCGGCCTGCAACTGGCGCCGAAACTTCTGCGGCTCTCTGCTCTTTGGGCGCCGTGGCACTCTGCTGCTGCTGGTTGGTTGGCGCCGCGGCGCTGCCCTGTTTCTCGCCCGGATTTCCAACTTTTTAGCTTTTTGAGTTATGGAACCTCTGTTTCTGCCCTCTTTTCGCTCCTTCTCGTCAATGTGCCATTTTAAACCACTGTGACTCAAAAGAAAGAAAATCTATCCTAGCACGACACATATTTGTACAAAAATTGGCAAAAGACTAACTAAAAATGACTCAAAATGTGTATATAAAATACACCGGTCAGAGGTACAACCTTACAAAAGGATAACTAAGGTTTATAACTTGTTTACGGAAGTTCCAGAGTATATGGAAGCTAAACAGATCGAAGGAAGTACGTTTTGACAAAAAAGGGAAACTAGGCAACTTGACGGGATAGATGATGGACCGTCAAATACTTTGATGGACTTTCAAATACCCAACATGAGCCATCAATCTTCTAGGAAGTTTGACAGGGAAGATCGACAGACCGTCGAAAGTTTGATGGTCCATTGAGTGTACCGTCGAAGTACGACATTGGAGAATTATTTTTGGGTTTATATATGGGTCTTAACATTTCCTCTTCATTTTCCCCAAAACTCAGTTCATAGAATCTCTCTAACCCTCTCAATCATATTATAACATCCCAAGACCAATCCTAAGGTACATCACGCAAGATTAACGTGATAATCCCTGCGGTAATCGAAGAAATCATCTCTCCATATTGAATTGGGTTTGGAAACCCTAGGAATTGGGGCAAGTTACAGATTTAAGGAGGTTTTTATGCATCAAGGTAAAATTTATGATGATTTTGGATAAGTTATAAAGGGATTTTCCTAGCCAAAACTAGTAAACCTATGAAGTTGTGATATGTTGAGTTGTGGGTTATTTTATTGAAATTGTGAGTTGAAATTGATAAGTATACTGATTGTTGATATTTAAACCTAAGAGGGTATGTTTTGGAGAATCTTGGGGCCAAATTACATGAACATCCCTTTTGTTAAATAAGACTAAGAACCTTTTTAAGTCAAGACGATTGCTAAGACACCTAAGTAAGGTTTCTTATTGAATATGGAATAGATGTTGATACCGATCCTTTTATTTGTTATAGATAATCTATTGTGAAGAGTAAGAGAACTGATAGCACGACATATTTATTTGTGGATAAGGTATGTAAGGCTATCCCTCCTTCAAAAGCATGAAATCTAAAGAACTATCATTTTTAAAAAGAAACGTAGCGAACTCCACTCTATTATCTATCAAAGTCCTATGTTGAGAAATGTTTATCGCTTATTCATATTCTCATAATCATCATTATTTGTTACTAAATATGTCGGAAGTCTTCGAAAGGAATCACTCCAAAGAGATAATCGCTGCGTCGATTAAGGATCATTTTAAGAGTTAAGTCAAGAAGTGTATGTATTTCAAAAAGGCCAAACGAGCCGTTATTATCATAGATCGTTGTTCACACCTCAATTTACATTGGTATTGACATGTTTTCATTGGCATTGATATCATGTATACAATCATGATTATAAAGAGGATCAGATTGCACATTCCACAATAAGTGCATCATATAGAGGATCAGGTTGCACATTCTGCAATAACTGCATAATATAAAGGATCATGTTGCCCGTTCTGAAACAAGCACATATATTGGATTGGGTTTCATGTTCCATAACATACACATATAATATATCGGATTGCGCGTTCCGCAACACATATATGAACTAGAGTGCATATCGCATTGCATATTCATACACATAATTAAGATAAAGGACATGTTATACCTTGAACTATAAGACGAGGATAATTTATACAGTAAAAGACTATACAGACAGATTGTATTAAGTTTCAGAATTTCATAATTTGCCCATGTGGCCCCAAGTTTCTTATGTTTTCCTTTATAGCTAATCATTTCATATTTCTTATATTCTTTTCTTTACAACTTGCAGATTCATATTGCTATTCATGTTTTACATACTCAGTACACTATTTTATACTAATGTTCCTTTTGCCAGTGGCACTGTGTGTTCATGCCATAAGTTCTAATAGGCTCTGCTAGGCCACCACAATAGGAGCTGTCAAGTTCAGCCGTCAGTAAGTAAGTTTCATATTTTAGGTGCTTTCTAGTTATATATATATATATGGAGTATTTTAGCGGAGATATGTACAGTATGGGTAGGTCGAGGCCCCTGTTCCGACATATGTTAGTTCAGTCACTTGTAGAGGCTCACAGACTTTTTTTGGTATGTATAGTATTGATGTATAGCCTTGTCGGCTAAGTTGTCTTTTGTTGGACCATGTAGTGACCTTGTCGGTCCTGTAGTATATATGTTGGGTTAATCCCTCTTATCCAGTGTTATTGTTGTGATATATCCCAGTACGGCCTTGCCGGCTAGTTCTACTTGTACAGGAGACTGGTCATCATAGTGGTACGCTTGAGCCAGCAGGACACTGAGTGCCGACCACACCCCTAATTTGTGGTGTGATAGAAAATCTCATTTTTTTTCCAAATTTGTGTTGATGATATTATATTTGGAAGTTCTAACCCCTCTATGTGTAAGGAATTTTCTGACCTTATTGTTACACCCCGTAATTACAGGACATGTTTTAAGAACGTACGTAAGAACTCAGAGGTATCAAGATATGAGACTTGTAAAATTTTATCGGAATTATGAAATTGTCGGAAAACGTATTGCTATGTGAGCGGGAGGGCGACACGTGTCACCCCCCCTTATGTGATGCCTTGGTCGAAATGTGCAAGGGCAAGGGAGTCATTGGACCTTTGTTGCAAGACAAGTCTTGCAACTTGTGTAGCATGAGAATGTTGACTTGGTCAAGGGCCCACAAGGCTTGATATTTAATGAGAGATCATCCAAACCACCCAATTGTTCCTATCTTAACCCTCCATTATGTTATATATGTATACTAGTAGTGAAGCTAGTCCCACACTTAGCCAAAATTTGCAAGAAATTGGATGAGCAAACTAGTGAGCTCTCGGCTTCACCAACAAGAAATAAGAAAAATCTTTGTTCCTTGTTCTTTTAGATCCCCATTTTAAACCAAGGTTCATGAGTGTTATGTAAGTGTATCTCAATAGAAAAATCCCGGAAAAAGAGAGTTTTCGTATTAGTCGCAAAGTGAAAACCTAGTGGCTTTCTAGGTTTTGGATTGTAAGTTGAAGGAAAGTTGTTGGTGTGGTTCTAAGGGTCTCAAGTAGCGGATTGAAGTATCTTGGAGAGTCTCTAAGTTTCTAAGGAACGACTTCGGATTTGAAGATTGGATTGAGAATCATTAAGGTATAATCTTGTCCTTTAAGATGTTACAAGGTTATATATTTATTTTGTGTTGTTAGCTTTACATGTTGATAGCATGAAGTTGATATGTAGAAGTTTATAAGTATTATGGAGTGCTTGTAGCTAAATTCGAAATGTTATATAAGCCACTTGAAAATTGGATTACTAATTGGTCGTTTATTAGAAATCGTCGCATGTTACCTACTTAGAGATTATGGATTGTTATAATCAAATGCGACTTGATATCATGTTATGCTACCAATTTGGGTTGAAATGGAAATTTGATAAGAATTGGTATGGTTGAACTCAAGGTGGCCGAATTTGGACTTTTAGTTTGTTATTCATTTGTATTGGACTACTTTCTAAATTGTGAGCCAATTGGGGCTGTTTAGTTATTCATTGTATTGGAATACCTTCTATATTGTTGTGAGCCAATTGGGGCTGTTTGGTTATTGTATTCGGCCTTGAAAAAAGGTGGCAAAGTGAGTAGAAACAAAGGAGGTGCTGTCCGATTTTCCGTAGAATTTAGCGACTTAGCACCTAAAATATTCTACGTTAGAAGTGAAAGGTTAATGGACATATTGTGACCATTATAGGTTGAAGTACTAAGTATAGCGTATCCTACTTGGAGAGTGGAATAGCTATCAAGGTTGGAGTACTTTGGAGCATTTTGCTATTTGTCGACAATCGTCGCGAGGTATGTGAACCTCTTCCTTCCTTTGGCATGATTCTATGTATGGAATATACCGGTGGTATCATTTCATGTTTCCTGTTACTCTTAGAAGTTAAGAGGTAGTTGTGTGATCTACTCTATGTAGAACTTTTCCTATCTTTGAGCATGACTAGTTGCACGTATGTAGTGCGGTGAGCGTCTGACACCTTGATATCCTTTACTAGTTTGTGAATAGCCAAGTCGAGTGAGTTGGGAGATTAACTCACTTCTTTGAAAGTATAAAGGATGTCTTAAGTGTTATTAAAGTTAAGGGACTTGAAGAGTTTTAAAGTATGTGATACTTGTTCCGTTTTAAACGTATAAGTCCCTTGGATAGGAAATTGTTTTTGGGCTAAGGTATAAAGTGAATATAACGGCTTTATGGGAAGTTAGTTATATTTGCTTTATGGAAAGATAAGTGATTTGATTTTAGTGAAAATGCCACTTGTTTTAAGGCATTAATTGCCTAAGGTTTTATAATAAAAGGAGTCACTTGTTTTCTAAGGGTTAAGAGACTATTTGTATTTTTGAAAGTTATGAGAATTTATTTGAAAGTATTTAATACTTGGTTTCAAAAAGTAGAAGTCTCTTGGTTATAAAATGAACGTGTTGGTCTAAACCATAAAGGGTTATAACGGCTTTATGGGAAGTCGGTTATAACGGCTTTATGGAAGGTTAAGAGAATGGTTTTCTCTAATAGAGTAAGCAAAGAAATAACTTGTGTTAAGGAAGGGCAAATTGTTTTAAAGGTACCAATTGCTTAAGGTTTTAAATAAGGAAGTCACTTGATTTAGAAGCGGTAATTGTATTTTCTAAAAGGTATTGTGACGTGTCTTGAAAGGTGAATAGGACTTGATACTACGGTTGTTAGTATCGGGAAGTTTTATTTGGAAAGGAGTCTTTTGAAAGAGAATGCGTCACGTAGTACTTTGCTGTTTAATTGAGAATAATTCTATGTGATGCCTTGATTAGTACTTTGACTTGTTAAATGAGAATTATTCTATTTGTGCCAGATAAGTACTTTGGCTTGTTAAATGAGAATTATTCTATTTGTGCCCGATAAGTACTTTGGCTTGTTAAATGAGAATTATTCTATTTGTGCCCGATAAGTACTTTGGCTTGTTAAATGAGAATTATTCTATTTGTGCCCGATAAGTACTTTGGCTTGTTAAATGAGAATTATTCTATTTGTGCCCCGATAAGTACTTTGGCTTGTTAAATGAGAATTATTCTATTTGTGCCCGATAAGTACTTTGGCTTGTTAAATGAGAATTATTCTATTTGTGCCGATAAGTACTTTGGCTTGTTAAATGAGAATTATTCTATTTGTGCCACGATAAGTACTTTGGCTTGTTAATTGAGAATTAGCCTATGTGTCTGGTGATAGCCTTTGAGTGCAAGTATTATGTTTTATTACGATGCCGCGACTCTCGGTTGGAGGGCATTTGTTTTGTTATAAGTTACTTGGGCGTCACAAGCGGTGATGTGGGATTCCACGGGTATCTTAGTTATTTGTAGCACTTGGGTTAAATTCGGATTTTATAAAAGACATGGTAGTGCTTATGTCTTGTTTGATGGTCGGTCGAGATAGGGTAAGAGTATAAATGAGGCAAGCCCAGAGCGTTATACCACCTCCAGTGGTAAGAGTATAAGTGAGGGTAAACCCCAAGACGATGTACCACCGCTTTATGTGTTGTTTGTGGCCAAGTCGAGATAGGGTAAGAGTATAAATGAGGGCAAGCCCAGGCGTTATACCACCTTCTCCGGGGTAAGAGTATAAGTGAGGGTAGACCCAAGATGCTATACCACCGCTTTACCACCTTCTCCCGGGGTAAGAGTATAAGTGAGGTAGACCAAGACGCTATACCACCGGTGGGACTTGGTGTTCATGTATGCCTATTGGTGTATTATTATACCACTGGGTATCGGCGATGATGTGGGATTCCACAGGCGGGATATATATATATGTATTGTGTATGTGTACGACGGTGAGGTGGGATGCCACGCGCGTCACGTGGTTATATTTTACACTAATAGTATCGGCGGTGATGGGGATTCCACGGGCATGCTTTGATATTAGTGTGACTTGATCGCGTCTAGATTGGTAGGGTAGTATATGTGTCCCTCCGTAGTGGGCGGACTATGTTATGAAAGATAAGTAAGTTATATGGTAATGAACTTAATGATTCTTTTCTAATAATGCGTAAGAATGTGACTATAACTTTTATTGGGAATGGAAAGGATAATAAGGTACGATTAAGTTCATAAGTGGTAATGACACGGCAGGATCGGTATGTATTTTTATACTTGTCCTTGTCATTCTTTTATCTGATTATGATTTGTTTATCAGACGTTATATTACATTCCACATTCGGTACTTTATCGACCCGCCCGAAGTGCGTTAAATGCCGCGAGTTTAGGTACGATTGTGGATCCGAGCTTAGGATCCGGTTGTGAGTTGAGATGGCTCGGTGTTCGGAGTTGTCACGTTTATGTTCATTCGAGGTATGGCGGGGCCTGTCATACGATGGTTGTTAAAACTCTTAAGTGCAGTAGTCACATATTGTGGGTCGTTTGTAAAAAGAAAGGAGGCTGCTTGGTTGTTTTTATATATGTTCGGAAGGTAGCCTGTCGGCTAACCTGTTGTTTTACTTACGATGTTTTATTTTTAAGTTTCGTGTATGTTCCGCTGATTTTCTCTGATGTTTACCTGTAAGGGTGCCCAGGTAGGGCACCAGTCGCGGTCCCGGGGTCGGGTCGTGACAAAAGTGGTATCAGAGCAGTTAGTCCTCGGAAAGTGTCTACAGACCGTGTCTAGTAGAGTCTTGATTATCGGTGTGTTGTGCACCACATCTATAATCAGGAGGCTGCAGGACATTTAGGATTGGTTTTCATTCTTCTCACTCTGAGATCGTGCGATAGAGCTGTGTTGTTAGGGTCGTTCCTCCCTAACGAGTTATGTTGATTGCAGCTACGAGAAAGGCAGCAGTGACCCAAGAAGGACTATGTGGATTGCGTATCCAGGTTGGTAATGATTGTAGTATAGTTGGTATGGTGATATACATCTATACGGAGTTATGTACGAGTGTCAGACGCGTGTTGCCTAGAATGATTTTAGATTACCAGGAATTGGTAAAGACTAACTAGATACCGGGAAGGTATGGAATAGTTAATGAATTTTCGCCAAGGTCTTATGTTTTATTTAAGGTAATTGGGAAAGGATGAGCTGTCTGATAGGGTAGTGAACCCTTAAGAAGCCATGTTAAGGAACCTAACGGAATGTCATGTTAATAGATTAAGTTGCGTAGTAAGCTTAAGAGAATTATACGGATGAGGTCTGGATAGAGTAAGTAATGGTTGTTGTGATCGAGACAACATGGTTATGGTTTAATGAGATGTTTTTGTACCGGTTCTTGGGAATTGTAAGGTAGGCGTGGAGCATGGAAATTGCGAGCCTAAGAATATTGATTATCGAGACCTTGGTATATAAGGTTTTCTCCGGCAATAAGATTTTAAGTCGGACCGAGGATAAGAGTTAAGTGCGGCCGAGTGGTTGAGGACTCACGGGTCTCCCATGGCCCGGAATGGAGTGGGATCAGTTGGTAGTAGTTCCGCTACGTGGCGATGTCACGGCGCAAGGCCCAGTTTAGTTAAATGTTTTACGGGTTCGTGGACGCGTTCCACGGAACCAGTCATGGCGGAAATGACCTTATATTGTTTCATAGAGTGACTCCAAGATTAGAGGCGAATAGGTATGGAAGTTATGTATGTATGTTAGAAGGAGTTGGAAATGCGAAAAGGTAACCTCTTTTGGGCTTGTGATGGACGGGTATGCGTGTACAAGGTATTAGGACCATGTGTGGCATTGTTGGTATGTCGGGGTTGTGAAAGGGAACTATGTCGCTAATTATAAGTTTGACTCTGAAAGAACATTCGAGGACGAATGTTTCTAAGGGGGGGAAGAATGTTACACCCCGTAATTACAGGACATGTTTTAAGAACGTACGTAAGAACTCAGAGGTATCAAGATATGAGACTTGTAAAATTTTATCAGAATTATGAAATTGTCGGAAAACGTATTGCTATGATTGAACGGGAGGCGACACGTGTCACCCCCTTATGTGATGCCTTGGTCGAAATGTGCAAGCGAGAGTCATTGGACCTTTGTTGCAAGACAAGTCTTGCAACTTGTATGCATGAGAATGTTGACTTGGTCAAGGGCCCATGAGCTTGATATTTAATGAGAGATCATCCAAACCACCCAATTGTTCCTATCTTAACCCTCCATTATGTTATATATGTATACTAGTAGTGAAGCTAGTCCCACACTTAGCCAAAATTTGCAAGAAATTGGATGAGCAAACTAGTGAGCTCTCGGCCACCAACAAGAAATAAGAAAAATCTTTGTTCCTTGTTCTTTTAGATCCCATTTTAAACCAAGGTTCATGAGTGTTATGTAAGTGTATCTCAATAGAAAAATCCGGAAAAGAGAGTTTTCGTATTAGTCGCAAAGTGAAAACCTAGTGGCTTTCTAGGTTTTGGATTGTAAGTTGAAGGAAAGTTGTTGGTGTGGTTCTAAGGGTCTCAAGTAGCGGATTGAAGTATCTTGGAGAGTCTCTAAGTTGCTAAGGAACGACTTCGGATTTGAAGATTGGATTGAGAATCATTAAGGTATAATCTTGTCCTTTAAGATGTTACAAGGTTATATATTTATTTTGTGTTGTTAGCTTTACATGTTGATAGCATGAAGTTGATATGTAGAAGTTTATAAGTATTATGGAGTGCTTGTAGCTAAATTCGAAATGTTATATAAGCCACTTGAAAATTGGATTACTAATTGGTCGTTTATTAGAAATCGTCGCATGTTACCTACTTAGAGATTATGGATTGTTATAATCAAATGCGACTTGATATCATGTTATGCTACCAATTTGGGTTGAAATGGAAATTTGATAAGAATTGGTATGGTTGAACTCAAGGTGGCCGAATTTGGACTTTTAGTTTGTTATTCATTTGTATTGGACTACTTTCTAAATTGTGAGCCAATTGGGGCAGTTTAGTTATTCATTGTATTGGAATACCTTCTATATTGTTGTGAGCCAATTGGGGCTGTTTGGTTATTGTATTCGGCCTTGAAAAAGGTGGCAAAGTGAGTAGAAACAAAGGAGGTGCTGTCCGATTTTCCGTAGAATTTAGCGACTTAGCACCTAAAATATTCTACGTTAGAAGTGAAAGGTTAATGGACATATTGTGACCATTATAGGTTGAAGTACTAAGTATAGCGTATCCTACTTGGAGAGTGGAATAGCTATCAAGGTTGGAGTACTTTGGAGCATTTTGCTATTTGTCGACAATCGTCGAGGTATGTGAACCTCTTCCTTCCTTTGGCATGATTCTATGTATGGAATATACCGGTGGTATCATTTCATGTTTCCTGTTACTCTTAGAAGTTAAGAGGTAGTTGTGTGATCTACTCTATGTAGAACTTTTCCTATCTTTGAGCATGACTAGTTGCACGTATGTAGTACGGTGAGCGTCTGACACCTTGATATCCTTTACTAGTTTGTGAATAGCCAAGTCGAGTGAGTTGGGAGATTAACTCACTTCTTTGAAAGTATAAAGGATGTCTTAAGTGTTATTAAAGTTAAGGGACTTGAAGAGTTTTAAAGTATGTGATACTTGTTCCGTTTTAAACGTATAAGTCCCTTGGATAGGAAATTGTTTTGGGCTAAGGTATAAAGTGAATATAACGGCTTTATGGGAAGTTAGTTATATTTGCTTTATGGAAAGATAAGTGATTTGATTTTAGTGAAAATGCCACTTGTTTTAAGGCATTAATTGCCTAAGGTTTTATAATAAAAGGAGTCACTTGTTTTCTAAGGGTTAAGAGACTATTTGTATTTTTGAAAGTTATGAGAATTTATTTGAAAGTATTTAATACTTGGTTTCAAAAAGTAGAAGTCTCTTGGTTATAAAATGAACGTGTTGGTCTAAACCATAAAGGGTTATAACGGCTTTATGGGAAGTCGGTTATAACGGCTTTATGGAAGGTTAAGAGAATGGTTTTCTCTAATAGAGTAAGCAAAGAAATAACTTGTGTTAAGGAAGGGCAAATTGTTTTAAAGGTACCAATTGCTTAAGGTTTTAAATAAGGAAGTCACTTGATTTAGAAGCGGTAATTGTATTTTCTAAAAGGTATTGTGGCGTGTCTTGAAAGGTGAATAGGACTTGATACTACGGTTGTTAGTATCGGGAAGTTTTATTTGGAAAGGAGTCTTTTGAAAAGAATGCGTCACGTAGTACTTTGCTTTATTTAATTGAGAATAATTCTATGTGATGCCTTGATTAGTACTTTGACTTGTTAAATGAGAATTATTCTATTTGTGCCCGATAAGTACTTTGGCTTGTTAAATGAGAATTATTCTATTTGTGCCCGATAAGTACTTTGGCTTGTTAAATGAGAATTATTCTATTTGTGCCCGATAAGTACTTTGGCTTGTTAAATGTGAATTATTCTATTTGTGCCGATAAGTACTTTGGCTTGTTAAATGAGAATTATTCTATTTGTGCCCGATAAGTACTTTGGCTTGTTAAATGAGAATTATTCTATTTGTTCCCGATAAGTACTTTGGCTTGTTAAATGAGAATTATTCTATTTGTGCCCGATAAGTACTTTGGCTTGTTAAATGAGAATTATTCTATTTGTGCCCCGATAAGTACTTTGGCTTGTTAATTGAGAATTAGCCTATGTGTGTCGGTGATAGCCTTTGAGTGCAAGTATTATGTTTTATTACGATGCCGCGACTCTCGGTTGGAGGGTTTGTTTTGTTATAAGTTACTTGGGCGTCAAGCGGTGATGTGGGATTCCACGGGTATGCTTAGTTATTTGTAGCACTTGGGTTAAATTCGGATTTTATAAAAGACATGGTAGTGCTTATGTCTTGTTTGATGGTCGGTCGAGATAGGGTAAGAGTATAAATGAGGGCAAGCCCAGGCGTTATACCACCTCCTCCGGGGTAAGAGTATAAGTGAGGGTAAACCCAAGACGATGTACCACTGCTTTATGTGTTGTTTGTGGCCAGGTCGAGATAGGGTAAGAGTATAAATGAGGGCAAGCCCAGGCGTTATACCACCTTCTCGGGGTAAGAGTATAAGTGAGGGTAGACCCAAGATGCTATACCACCGCTTACCACCTTCCCGGGGTAAGAGTATAAGTGAGGGGTAGACCCCCAAGACGCTATACCACCGGTGGGACTTGGTGTTCATGTATGCCTATTGGTGTATTATTATACCCTGGACTGTCGGCAGTGATGTGGGATTCCACGGGCAGGATATATATATATGTATTGTGTATGTGTACGCCGACAGTGAGGTGGGATGCCACGGGCGCGTCACTTGGTTATATTTTACACTAATAGTATCGTGATGATGGGGATTCCACGGGCATGCTTTGATATTAGTGTGACTTGATCGCGTCACATATTGGGCCGGGCTGTATATGTGTCCCTCCGTAGTGGTCCGTAATATGTTATGAAATATAAGTAAGTTATATGGTAATGAACTTAATGATTCTTTTTATAATAATGAACGTAAGAATGTGACTATAACATTTATTGGGAATGGAAAGGATAATAATGTACGATTAAGTTCATAAGTGGTAATGACACGGCAGGATCTTGTATGAATTTTTATACTTGTCCTTGTCATTCTTTTGTCTGATTATGATTTGTTTCTTATGCGTTATATTACATTCCACATTAAACTGTTATGCGACCCTCTTGAAGTGCGTTCATGCCCGCAGTTTAGGTACGATTGTGGATCCATGACTTAGGATCGGTTGTGAGTTGAGATGGCTCGGTGTTCGGAGTTGTCACGTTTATGTTCATTCGTGGTATGGCGGGGCCTGTCCATACGATGGTGTTAAAACTCTTAGAGTGCTGTAGTCACATATTGTGGGTCGGTTTGTAAAAAAGAAAGGCAAGCATTGCTTGGTTGTTTTTATATATGTTCGGAAGGTAGCCACATCGGCTAACTTTGTTGTTTTACTTACGATGTTTTATTTTTAAGTTTCGTGTATGTTCCGCTGATTTTCTCTGATGTTTACCTGTAAGGGTGCCCAGGTAGGGCACCAGTCGCGGTCCCGGGGTCGGGTCGTGACACTTATGCAAAGTGAATTTGAAATGACTATGATGGGAGAGCTAACATTCTTCTTGGGACTACAAATTATACAATCAGACAAAGGAGCCTACATATGTCAAACCAAGTATACAAAGGAACTCATTTAGAAATTTAGCTTGATGGATTCAAAATCATCAGCCACCCCAGTGAGTCCTACTTGCTCTATTGACAAGGATGATGAAGGTAAATCAGTTGATGAAATCAAGTATCGAGGTATAATAGGGTCACTATTATATTTAATTGCTAGTAGACCAGACATCATGTTCAGTGTATGCATGTGTGCTAAATTTTAGGCTGCACGAAAGGAATCTCACCTTACTACGGTCAAAAGAATCATTAAATATCTCATTGGAACAACAAATTATGATTTATGGTATCCTGCTACTAACAATTTTGTACTTGACGGATTTTCAGATGCTGAATTTGCAAATGATAAGGATGACAGGAAAAGTACTAGTGGGATATGTCAATTTCTTGGGAAATCTTTGATCTCTTGGCATAGTAAAAACAAGGATATGTCTCACTTTCAACTAATGAGGTTGAATACATTGCCATTGGTCAATGTTGTACTAAAATTATTTGCATGATGCATCAATTGAGTGATTATGATTTATTCTTTAAACCTGTTAATATTTAATGTGATAATTCTAGTGCCATATGATTATAAAAATATCATGTGCATCACTGTTGGTCAAAACATATAGAGATCAAGTATCATTTCATTAGAGATCATGTGGTTAAGGAAAACATTAATATTTCATTCGTGACTACTAATTCCAAACTTGCTGATGTGTTTACTAAACTCCTGCTTGAAGAACGTTTTTGCTCACTTCCAAAATCTATAGGCTTAATTGCAAACCCTTTGAAAAGTTGAAAAGATTTTCTATTATGTTGTTACTAGTTTATATTTGGTATATTCTTCACAATATTGTCTTGCTATATTTTTCTTAATTAAACTGCTTTGGTAACCGCCTAAAATTCTCTCCTCTCACACATCTATTTAAATCTTTTTCACATTCCTCCAAGTGTCCTCATTACCTTGCCGTTTCTTTTATCCTCTGACATTTGCTGTCAAATGTCACACCGCTTACTTTCCCCATAAGTCTCTCCAATTTCCATCTACACCCTTTATCTACCCTTACAAGCCATCTCTCTTCTCCACTTACTTCATCACTTTATCTCTCTCTTCCTAAAGAACTCTCTGCTACCACCTTCTCTTTCAACCATGGAAAAATCATCTAAGAAATCTTCAAATCCGACCCACAAAAGTTCTTGTGGTAAGCCCAAAACTTCTCACAAAATAGAGCATCCTGTAAGTATTGAGTCTGATAACTCCGTCTCTGATCATGACCTCTCAGATGGTGGAGAAGTTCTCTCTGAAAATCAACTTGGTAAGCGCCCCATCTCTCCTGATGCATGCCTGTTAAATATAGACTAATCAATATAAGATCAACAATTGGATAGAGGGAAAGAGATTATGGAAACATCAACAGTGTAAAATAGGAGAGGAATGTTTTGGGGCTCAAATGAGCTTCTAAGATAATTCTTATTATTTCCTCTCAAACTAGAATATTACAAAATGACCCCTATTTATAATTGTTGACAACTAATCCCTAATTGACAAAATATCCCTAGTGACAAAATATCTAACTAATCCAAAATATATAATTAACAACTAACTAACCACACATATATATACAATGTATATATGTGGTATATCTCAACACCCCCCTCAAGCTATGTCACGACCCGACCTCGGGCCCGTGACTGATGCCTTACCCCGGGCACCCTTGTGATCCAACATCAGAGAAAACCAGCGGAAGTAAACTCATAAACAAGAAACAATATAAAATACAAAACAGGCTAACCCAAAATGGCTACCTTTCTGTAAATATAAATATAACAAAACTGAACAATTACATCCTTTACAAACCCAATTTATAACAGGACTACGGGCCTCTAAGAGTTTGTAACAACTATGACGGGACAGGGCCCCGTCATACCCCTGAATGTACATAATATCCACAACATCAGGGAGAACCATACCATAAGACAAGCCTCCAAAGAAATGGAGCTTTTGACACCTGATCAAAGATCCTAAGAATGAGGATCCACCACCTGCTTACCCTTTCCTGCGGCATTGTTACACCCCGTACTTACAGGACATGTTTTAAGAACGTACGTAAGAACTCAAAGGTTAAGGTTTGAGACGAGTAAAATTTATCGGAATTTTGAAATTTGTCGGAAAACGAAATATTGCGACGAGCGGGAGGGCGACACGTGTCACCCCCCCTTAATGGTCTTGGACGAAAATGTGATGGAGAAAATGGTCTTTTGACCACAAATTAATAGATCAAGTCTTGCAAAGACATTTAGCATGACATTGTTGACTAGGTCAATGCCACTTGGCTTGATCCATGTGAAAAGCATCCAAACCACCCATTTGTTCTAATCTTGACCCTCCATTTATTTATATAAGCTCCCTAGTGCAAGACAAGGCTTAACACTTAGCAAATTTTCAAGAAAAATTGGATGAGCATGGAAGGGAGCTCTCGACCAACCTAGGGTTCCAAAGGAAAATTTTCAATTGTTGTCCAATAATTCCCCCACTTTAACCCAAGGTTCATGAGTGTTATGTAAGTATATCTCAATAGAAAAATCCGGAAAAGAGAGTTTTCAGATTAGTCGCAAAATGAAAACCTAGTGGCTTTCTAAGTTTTGGATTGGAAGTTTGAAGGAAAGTTGTTGGTATGGTTCTAAGGGTCTCAACAAACGGATTGAAGTGTCTTGGAGAGGTTCTAAACTACTAAGGAGCGACTTCGGATTGGAATTGGATTAAGAATCGTTAAGGTATAATCTTGTCTTTTAAAAGTGTTACAAGATTATATATTTATATTGTTGTTGTTAGCTTTGCTTGTTGCTAGCATGAAGTTGTTAAGTTGAAGTTTATAAGGATTATAGATCGATTGTGGTCTTGGAAGTTCGAAATGTAATGTAGGCCATGTTAAGTTGGATTACAATTTGATCGTTATTAGAATAGTCGCATGTTAATTACTTGAAGATTACGGTTTATATGATCAAATGCGACTTGATATCTTGATATGCTACCAATTTGGATTGAATTGGAAATTGGTTAAGAATTGGTATTGTTGAACTTAAGGTGGCCGAATTTGTACTTTTAGTTTGTTATTCATTTGTATTGGACTACTTTCTAAATTGTGAGCCAATTGAGGCTGTTTAGTTATTCATTTGTATTGGACTACCTTCTATATTATTGTGAGCCAATTGGGGCTGTTTAGTTATTCATTTGTATTAGACTACCTTCTATATTGTTGTGAGCCAATTGGGGCTGTTTGGTTATTGTATTCGACCTTGAAAAAGGTGGCAAAGTGAGTAGAAACAAAGGAGGTGCTGTCCGATTTTCCGTAGAATTTAGTGACTTAGCACCTAGGATATTCTACGTTTGAAATAAGAGGTTAATGGACGTATGGTGACCATTATAGGTTGAAGTACTAAGTATAGCGTATCCTACTTGAAGAATGGAATAGCTCAAGGTTGAAGTACTTTGGAGCATTTTGCTACTTGTCGACAATCGTCGCGAGGTATGTGAACCTCTTCTTTCTTTGGCATGATCCTACGTATGAAATATCCATGTGATAACATTTTAAGATTCCTTCTACTCTTAGAAGTTAAGAAGTATCCACATTGTTGACTCTAAATTAAGTATGTTAAATTGTCCTAAGTCCTTACCAAGCCTTATGGGAGATATTGGTAAGAATCGTTAGGAAATTATGAGATTTGATTTCAAGCTATGTATCTTGATTTATTTAAAGTAAGTATGTAAGTTGATTTTTATGTTTGAAAATGACTTGAATTTATATGTGAAAAGAGGATTGGTTTTAAAAGTGTAGATGACATGATTTTACAAGTATAAGTAATTGGACTTTAAAGAATGCATGTTATGAAGTTTTAAGACTATGAACTTTGATTTTCTTTAAAGGATTATGAAACTTTATTTTTCAAGTTATGGGACTTGATTTCTAAAGTATAAGCGACATGATTTGAAAGAGTGTATGCTTTAGGTGTTAAGGCTATAAGCCTTGATTTTATAAGTGGAAATGACTTAATTTTACAAAGTATGGCTTAATTTATTTCAAAAGATAAGGAGATGGCTTCCAAAGGAGTATGTGACTTGAGCTTTAAAAGAAAGGAGTTCTATGATTCTTTTAAGTATGTATGTACGTAGTATTTTTGGGTTTAGTTTCCTAATGTTGCAAGAATAAAGGGCCTTAAGTTCTCTAAAATGAATGGTTGTTATAATAGCTTTATGGGAAGTTGTTATGACGACTTAAGAAGAAGTGAAAAGATGGTTTGAAAATGTTATGTAAGGAAAATCACACCGAGCCTACAAATAGGCGGATTACGTTATGCAATACACCGAGCCTACAAATAGGCGGATTACGTTATGAAATACACCGAGCCTACAAATAGGCGGATTACGTTATCTGATACCGAGCCTACAAATAGGCGGATTACGTTATGAAATACACCGAGCCTACAAATAGGCGGATTACGTTATGAGATACACCGAGCCTACACATAGGCGGATTACGCCATATTACCCCGAGCCTTCACATAGGCGGGTTACGTCATCTTACACCGAGCCCACAGCGGGCGGATTATCTTACATGATTCCACAAGACACCGAGCCCCAAAGCGGGCGGATTATGCTACATGATTCCACAAGACACCGAGCCCCACAGCGTGGTCGGATTATGCTACATGATTCCACAAGACACCGAGCCCCACAGCGGGCGGATTATGCAACATGATTCCACAAGATTGCAGCCCCACAGGCGGGCCGGATTATGTCACATGATTCATCAGTACACCGTGTCCCGCAAATGGGCCGGATTGTGTTATGTAAGATATGTAAGTTATGTGAAAAAAACTGGATTAAACTCTTAAGTAAGTATGTAAGAATATGTTGTTAAATCTTATCGAAAGAAGGAAAGGAACGGTTAATATATGATTGATTTCAGGAGTAAAAAGGACATTCTTTTATACAGATATGATTTGGTTATTGCATTTTATTTCTATTCCATACTCGGTACCTGTTGTACTGACCCCCTTCGGGGGGCTGCGTTCATGCCCGCAGGTGATAGGTACACAGGTTGGTGATCCTTGCTCTTAGGATCTCTGTTCAGTTTTTGGAAAGAAGCCCCTTCCACTCCGGAGGCTTGTCTTTGGTACGGTTTCCCTGATGTGGTAGACTTATGTACATTCAGGGTATGGCGGGGCCTGTCCCGCCGATTGTAATTCTTAAGTGCAGTAGTTACATATTGTGGGTCGGTTTGTAAAATAAAAAGAAAGGGATGTAATCGCTGTTATGTGTATATGTATATGTGTCCAGGAAGGTAGCCTTATCGGCTAACCTGTGGTTTAATCTGTCGTTATTTTATTTTATAAGTTTCATATATGTTCCGCTGCTATTCTCTGATGTATACCTGAACAGGGTGCCCAGGTAGGGCACGATCGCGACCGGTCGGTCGTGACAGCATGAAACGCAGCTCAGGAAGGGGTCAAGACACAATATGTACCAAGTATGTAAATCAAAAAATCAGTAATTATATCATAAGTCTAAATAAAGTGGAGACATGGATGATAATCAAATTACGATTACCGTGCCTTACTAACAATGAGAGTAACAAGTATAAACTTTACTGCATAAAAATAGGAGGCTCATGATCAAAGTAGGGCCACCCGCCCGTAGTATCATTAAGCAATCCTACTCCTAGGACTATTTCACCCGCATAGATCCTGTGGACCCGCAATGAGGTCATCCGCCTCGCATGGGACTATTTCACCCGCATGGGCCCGGTGGGCCGGCAATGAGTACAAACACCGCACTCGCATCATGGGTAGCAAATCCATGGAATAAGTAGTAACCCGGGGTCTACCCCGTAAGAATACATAACCTAGCACAACCGGCTATCATACATAACATAAGCGCTACCGGCTTATCATAACATAAGCAAGTTAAGAAATCCCCTAACTTCTTATGAACATTATTAATATATCCTCTCATTTTAGTTTACTTAAGGCACTAACATGTCATTTAAGAGAAAATCCGGAAATTTAACCCGAGTACCACGTACCTCTAACCTTTTAAGAACGACTCCTTTTTATATAAAACTTCCAAGATACTAATAACCGTAGTATCAAGTTACGACTACTTTTCAAGACAAGTCACATTTCCTTTTAGAAATATAATAGGCTTCTAAATCAAGTGACTTCTTTTCTTTTTAAAACCTTAGGCAATTGATGCCTTAAAATCAATTTGTCTTTCATAAATTCAAATCATTTATCCTTACTTATTTTACTTAGAGTAAATCTTTCTTTTGTTAACCTTCCATAAAGCTAATATAACCAACTTCTCATAAAGTCGTTATATTAACTTTATACATTAGTCAAATACATTTCCCTATATCCAAGGGACTTATACTTTTAAAACGAAACAAGTATCATATACTTAAAACACTTCAAGTCTCTTAACTTTGAAAACTTAAGACATCCTTAATACTTTTAAAGAAGTGAGTTAATCCCCTTACTCACCCAACTTCACCATTCTTAAAACAAGTAAGAGATATCAAAGTCTTGTACGTCTACCGTACTATATAAGTGCAACTACTCATGCTCAAGAGATAGGAAAGTTCCACATACCTCTCCGGGTCAATCCACTCGCAAGTCCAATATACCGCACGTAGTATGTTAACCTATAATGACCATAATACGTTCATTAGCTTCTAGCTTCAACGTAGAACATTCTAATTGAAAATCCCCTTATTCTACGAAAAATTGGACAGCACTTCCTTTGTTTCTACATACTTTTCCACCTTTTCAAGGTCCAATATCAACTACTAAACGCCACATTTAAGGCCCAACAATTCAGCAATACAAGGGGATTACATGCCTAACTTGGGCGTGTAAAATTCTGCCCTACAATACAAATTAAACAATCCAATAAGTTTAAGGTATTATCTTGGCTACAACATGTTCACATATCATCTTTATTCAATCCTTCCAAATCCAAATCATTATTCTTACATGCAATATACCTAAAAGAAAAATTGATAACTACAAATCCTATCTTCCTCACATGAAACACAATTTTACTTAAAAAGAGAAATGGATTGTTACCTTAAAGTTTACCCAAATTAGTCCAATAAATTTCACTTGCCTTCTTTCCACAATCACCTCCACAAACTTCCTACAAGCTTGTCAACATGTTTCCTTCTTGCCACCTTTATGAAATTTCTCTAGGCCTTGGTTTCTTCTTGAATTTCTAGAGTGAAGTGACAGGAATTTTTAGAGAGAAGGAAGAGGAAACTTTTGTAGTGAGAAGAAGGTTTTTGGAAGAATGACCAAGTCTTCAAGACTTGGTCAAATAAATAGCATTTCCACTAACTCAGATGGGAGGGACACTTGTCACCCTCCCATGGACTTTTAAAAGAAAATATCTGATTTTCCCCCAGATTTAGCAAAAATCCCGCCTCGGCGCTGCGGCCCTGCATTCCGACGCCGCGGCGCTGCAACTTCAGAGAATTCTCAAGACATCGTGCGCCATGAGCTGTGGCCCGACCAAAATGCTTTTACGCCCGATCACAAGACCGAACTTGTAACCTCCACAACTTTCTACTCCGGTGTCCTATCGACGAACGGTTTGTTGTGTTGGGAACTAGACTCAACGAACTACATACTAGGCCTTTGAACTACCTACGAACTCCTAATGTAACGGGACACAAACTGCCTCAAAGTTGGCTAAAAACCCGTCCGAAACATTCCGTCAACCTATCATTTAACAATTTAAGTCTCAATTCCTTTCGTACGTTCTCAAAAGCATGACCTGAATTACGGGGTGTAACATTCTCCCCCCCCCCCCCCCCTTAGAAACATTCGTCCCGAATGTTCCTTCTAGGCTTACTCAAATCACAATATCTACGTAGACCCTCTTAACTATGCTTCTTGCAAATAAGGACGCTTCACATGGCCACAACAATACTTAAGCATATATGCCAAATTAAAACTAATAAGCGGAAAAGTGGGTTACCTGGAGGTGTAGGGAACAAGTGAGGATACTTCTTCATCATGTCCTCTTCTGCTTCCCATGTCATTTCTTCCCTGTTCTCGTTCCGCCATAAGACCTTGACGGAAGCCACATCCTTTGTCCGTAGTCGCCTAACCTGACGATCGAGTATCGCTATGGGACTCTCCTCTTATGATAACCCCTCTGTCACCTGGACATCACAAATCTGGTGCACTCTAGATGGATCTCCAATACACTTACGCAACATAGACACATGAAAAACTAGATGTACTGCCTCCAGATCGGACGGCAGATCCAATTCATAGGCAACCTTGCCTACCCTACGGACAATCTGGTAAGGCCCAATGTACCTTGGGCTAAGTTTCCCCTTCTTCCCAAATCTCATCACGCCCTTCATGGGTGATACCTTCAGGAAGACCCAATCATCCACCTCAAACTCCAAGTGTCGACGCCGATGATCTGCATACGACTTACGCCGACTCGGTGACAATAACGCCCGGATAAGCTTCACTTATCCATCGTTCGAATCAAGTCTGGCCCGACTAACTGAACTTCTCCCACCTCAAACCAGCCTATCGGTGACCTGCACTTCCTCCCGTATAAGGCCTCATAAGGCGTCATCTGGATACTAGAATGGTAGCTATTGTTATATGCAAACTCCACAAGAGGTAAATGATCCCCACTACCCAAATCAATAACACAGTCCGCAGATATCCTCGTTGTCCGGATGATGCGTTAGGCCTGTCCGTCGGTCTGAGGATGAAACGCAGTACTGAGACTCACCTGTGTCCCTAATCTCTCCTGGAAAGACCTCCAGAAATTAGCCGTGGCGGGCTCCTCCTGCGAAATAATTGATATAGGAACTCCGTGCAGTCTCACAATCTCTCGGATATACAATCTAGCATAATCCTCGGCCAAAAAAGTCGTCCTGACTGGAAGAAAGTGGTCTGATTTCGTCAGCCTGTCGACAATAACCCAGATGGAATCATGCTTCCTCTGAGTGTGAGGTAACCCTGTAATAAAGTCCATATTGATCACCTCCCACTTCCATGTCGGAATCTCTATCACCTGCAACAACCCACCAGGCTTCTGGTGCTCCACCTTAACCTGCTGACAATTCGGACACTGCGCCACAAACTCCGCAACGTCCCTCTTCAGGCCATCCCACCAATATATACACCTGAGGTCATGGTACATCTTAGTCGACCCCGGATGAATAGAGTAACGAGCACTGTGTGCCTCCTCCAGAATCTGACGGTCTGCTACATCGTACACATAACGCCTCAAATCTTAGCACCCCATCAGGTGTTACCTCAAATAGACTCTTCTCCTCCCGAAGAGTCGTATCTCGATACCGTACCATAATCTGATCCTCATACTGTCGCCTCTTCACCTCCTCGACGATGGAAGGCTCGACAACCTCTCGAACTCGAACCCCACTACTATCAGAACCAACCAAATGAACCCCAAGGCTCGCTAGCTGATGTAACTCGCGGACCATGCCCCTCTTCTCTGGCTGCACACCTGACAGACTACCCATCGATCTGCGACTAAGGGCATCTGCAACTACATTGGCCTTCCCTGGGTGATATAGGATATCGACATCATAGTCCTTAAGTAGCTCTAACCACCGTCTCTGCCGCAAGTTCAGCTCCCTCTGGCTGAAGATATACTGGAGACTCTTGTGGTCTGTGTAAATATCCACATAAACTTCATATAAATAATGTCTCCAGATCTTCAAGGCATGAATCACTGCTGCCAACTCTAAGTCATGTGTGGGATAGTTCTTCTCATGCTTCCCGAAATGTCGAGATCGTAGCTATAACTTTACCGTGCTGCATCAGCACACACCCAAGCCCGACACCCGACGCATCACAATAAACCACATATCCGTCTAAACCCTCTGGAAGAGTAAGAACTGGGGCGGTCATCAATTTCTCCTTCAGTAACTGGAAGCTCTCCTCACAAGCAACCGTCCATCGGAACATAGCTGCTTTCTGGGTCAGCCTAGTCAAAGGTGCTGAAATGGAAGCAAACTTCTCCACAAATCTCCAATAATAATCCGCAAGGCCCAAAAAGCTACGCACCTCCGTTGGTGTAGTGGGTCTAGGCCAAGTATTGACTGCCTCAATCTTTGTTGTATCAACCCGAATACCATCGGCCCCGATAACATGCCCTAAGAAATCCACTAAAGCCAACCAAAACTCGCATTTTGAGAACTTGGCATACAACTGTCGGTCCCGGAGGACTCTCAGTACCGTCCTCAAATGATTTGCATGCTCCTGCTCTGTGCGCGAATAAACCAGGATATCATCAATGAATACTATAACGAACATATCCAAGAATGGCTTGAACACCCGGTTCATCAAATCCATGAATATTGTTGGGGCGTTGGTCAACCCGAAAGACATTACCCTGAACTCATAGTGCCCATACCGGGTCCTGCATGCAGTCTTTGGGATATCTGCCTCTCTAACTCGCACCTGATGATAACCAGACCGCAGGTCTATCTTGGAAAAACACCTCGCACCCTGCAACTAGTCAAACAAATCATCAATCCTGGGGAGGGGGTATTTGTTCTTGATAGTTACCTTATTCAGCTGTCTGTAATTAACACACATACGCAGCGTCCCATCCTTCTTCTTTACAAATAAAACTGGCGCTCCCCAGGGAGAAACACTAGGCCTGATAAAGCCTTTTTTCCAGCAAATCCTCCAGCTGGTCTTTCAATTCCCTCAACTCAGCAGGTGTCATCCTGTATTGTGGAATAGATATAGGTCGAGTTTCTGGCGACATATCAATGCAAAATTCAATCTCCCTCTCATGAGGGATACCCGGAAGATCGTCTGGGAATACGTCTGAAAACTCTCTAACAACCGGAACTGACTGAAGGTCTGGTATCTCGGCCTCAGTATCGAATACCCGAACCATATGGTAGATATACCCCTTCCGCACCATTTTCCTAGCCTTGAGGTAAGAAATAAACCTACCTCTCGGCGACGCGGTATTCCCCTTCCACTCGATAACCGGCTCAGAAACCGGAACTGCACTAATCTCTCTCTACAGTCCACATTGGCATAGCAAGACGCTAGCCAATCCATACCCATAATCACATCAAAGTCCGTCCTATCCAAATCTATCAAGTCGGCTAGGGTCTGACGACTGTAAATAGTCACTGGGCAAGCTTTATATACCCGCTCAGCTACCACCGAATCACCTACTGGCGTAGCCACCTCAAAAGGTTTTATGGACTCGGGCTCTATCCCTATTCTACCAAAGAATATGAGGAGATATATAGGACAAGGTAGAACTGGATCTATCAAAGCATATACATCACAACATGAAACCAATAATGTACTGGCGACATCCGTGACGCCTCCGGTCCTCGATCGGACATAGCATAAATGCGGTTCTGAGGACCGCTGGAACTGGGACCCCCACCACGACCCCTGCCGCGGCCTACTGTTCCGTGAACACCCTGCCCTCCGGGGCGCATGACCACCGAAGATGAAGATCCAAAGAATCGACCCACCGAACCATAACACTCCCGCCGCCTCGGTGGACAACCTTCTTCATGGCCTGCGCCACAAGAGTAACAAGCTCTCGGAGAAACACGACACTTCGTGATGGTAATCGCCACATCGGCCACACTGAGGTATAGGTGGCCTCGTCTGACTGGAACTCTGGTTCCTCTGGGAACCCAAAGCCCGAGCCTGTCCCCGCCTCGAATACTGGACGCCCGAAGACGCGGTGGAGGAGCGCTCAACCGGTGAGGTGCAAATCCGTCTGCCGAGGTTGTCGCCTCGAAAATTACCGAGGACCTGCTGTCCCGGCCTCTTCTGCCGGTATCTATCAATCCGCCGACCCTACGTTCACACCTGCGCATAAGCTGCATGCGGCAATGTCCATGCCCGGTGAAGAGCTACTCAGGCAACCTCTTCTAAGTAATAATCGATCCTGTGACATAGCGGTGCACTCGCCCTCTATGCGCCGCTAAAGCGGGACGTCGAGCCAACGAGTCAAACTCACGTTGTACTCCGGACCGCCCGCCCACTCGCCTCAACGCCGTAAATCTATCGGCGAGCTCTCATCTGCGGAGGCAAGAAATGGCTAAGAAACGCCTCGAGAACTCGTTCCAAGCGGTGAAGCGCATGTTCCCCGGACGCTTCCATAAATCAAACGACCAATCGCAGATCACGCGGCCGATGTGAACTCAATACTACCGACTGTCTCGAGGCCTTGATCACTCTCACGATCTGCAGAATCGCTTGATAAACTCCCGAGGATCATCCTCGTGCCTCGACCATAGAACTCGGTGGCTGCAACTCAAAAGTCCCAAGTCTCGCTATCGACTGGGGTGAACTACGTATAACCGAATCGCTGCCTCTCCGTCTCCTACTCTTGCCACGATCTCGCCATAATCGGTCCATCTCCTTGTAGCCCATATCCTCTGCTCCAGGCTGTGTAACCGGAGGCTCAGGTACCGCGGTCTTAGTAGCCGATGCTGCTGCTCCGAACTCTGCTGGGGCTAGCGACGTCGTGGAACTCGCCGTCTGAAACATCACCTCAGGTAAAGACTGGGCCTGTGCCCTCGTAACCCTCTCAAGGCGTCTACTAGCGGCTCACCGCCTTGCCTTGCCGGGCGCGGTTGCCTTGCGTAGAGGCATAACTGATACATAAAAAATATGTCAGAGGGAGTTCAACCTATAACACAGCTCTATTGCACGATCTTAGAGTGAAAGAATGGAAACCAATCCTAAATATCCTGTGGCCTCCTGATTATAGGTGTGGTGCACAACACACCGATAATCACGACTCTACTAGATACGGCTAGTAGACACTTTCCGAGGATTAACTGCTCTGATACCACTTTTGTCACGACCCGACCTCGGGCGTGGATCGTGCCTTACCGCACCTCGTGATCCAACATCAGAGAAAACCAGCGGAAGTAAACTCATAAACAAGAAATAATATAAAATACAAAACAGGCTAACCCAAAATGGCTACCTTTCTGTAAATATAAATATAACAAAACTGAACAGTTACATCCTTTACAAACTCAATTTATAACAGGACTACATGCTTCTAAGAGTTTGTAACAACTATGACGGGACAGGGCCCCGTCATACCCCTAAATGTACATAATATCTACAACATCAGGGAGAACCGTACCATAAGACAAGCCTCTGGAGAAATGGAGCTTCTGACACCTGATCAAAGATCCTAAGAATGAGGATCCACCACCTGCTTACCCTTTCATGCGGCATGAACGCAGCCCCCGAGGAAAGGGGTCAGTACACAATATGTACCAAGTATGTAAAACTGAAAAAATACTGTAATTATATCATAAGTCTAAATAAAGCTGGAGACATGGATGATAATCAAATTACAGTGCACTGTGCCTTACTAACAATGAGAGTAACAAGTATAAACTTTACTGCATAAAAATAGGAGGCTCATGATCAAAGTAGGGCCACCCGTTCGTAGTATCATTAAGCAATCCTACTCCTGGGACTATTTCACCCGCATAGGTCATGTGGACCCGCAATGAGGTCATCCGCCTCGCATGGGACTATTTCACCCGCATGGGACTATTTCACCCGCATGGGCCCGGTGGGCCCGCAATGAGTACAAACGCCGCACTCGCATCATGGGTAGCAAATCCATGGAATAAGTAGTAACCCGGGGTCTACCCCGTAAGAATACATAACCTAGCACAACCGGCTATCATACATAACATAAGCGCTACCGGCTTATCATAACATAAGCAAGTTAAGAAATCCCCTAACTTCTTATGAACATTATTAATATATCCTCTCATTTTAGTTTACTTAAGGCACTAACATGTCATTTAAGAGAAAATCCGGAAATTTAACCCGAGTACCACGTACCTCTAACCTTTTAAGAACGACTCATTTTTATATAAAACTTCCAAGATACTAATAACCGTAGTATCAAGTTACGACTACTTTTCAAGACAAGTCACATTTCCTTTTAGAAATATAATAGGCTTCTAAATCAAGTGACTTCTTTTCTTTTTAAAACCTTAGGCAATTGATGCCTTAAAATCAATTTGCCTTTCATAAATTCAAATCATTTATCCTTACTTATTTTACTTAGAGTAAATATTTCTTTTGTTAACCTTCCATAAAGCTAATATAACCAACTTCCCATAAAGTCGTTATATTAACTTTATACATTAGTCAAATACATTTCCCTATATCCAAGGGACTTATACTTTTAAAACGAAACAAGTATCATATACTTAAAACACTTCAAGTCCCTTAACTTTGAAAACTTAAGACATCCTTAATACTTTTAAAGAAGTGAGTTAATCCCCTTACTCACCCAACTTGGCCATTCTTAAAACAAGTAAGGGATATCAAAGTCTTGTACGTCTACCGTACTATATAAGTGCAACTACTCATGCTCAAGAGATAGGAAAGTTCCACATACCTCTCCGGGTCAATCCACTCGCAAGTACAATATACCGCACGTAGTATGTTAACATATAATGACCATAATACGTTCATTAGCTTCTAGCTTCAACGTAGAACATTCTAATTGAAAAGCCCCTTATTCTACGAAAAATTGGACAGCATTTCCTTTGTTTCTACATACTTTTCCACCTTTTCAAGGTCCGATATCAACTACTAAACGCCACATTTAAGGCCCAACAATTCAGCAATACAAGGGGATTACATGCCTAACTTGGGCGTGTAAAATTCTGCCCCACAATACAAATTAAACAATCCAATAAGTTTAAGGTATTATCTTGGCTACAACATGTTCACATATCATCCTTATTCAATCCTTCCAAATCCAAATCGTTATTCTTACATGCAATATACCTAAAAGCAAAATTGATAACTACAAGTCTTTTCTTCCTCACATGCAACACAATTTTACTTAAAAAGAGAAATGGATTGTTACCTTAAAGTTTACCCAAATTAGTCCAACAAATTTCACTTGCCTTCTTTCCACAATCACCTCCACAAACTTCCTACAAGCTTGTCAACATGTTTCCTTCTTGCCACCTTTCTGAAATTTCTCTAGGCCTTGGTTTCTTCTTGAATTTCTAGAGAGAAGGGAGAGGAATTTTTAAAGAGAAGAAAGAGGAAAATTTTGTAGTGAGAAGAAGGTTTTTGGAAGAATGACCAAGTCTTCAAGACTTGGTCAAATAAATAGCATTTCCACTAACTCAGATGGGAGGGACACTTGTCACCCTCTCATGGCCTTTTAAAAGAAAATATCTGATTTTCCCCCCAGATTTCGCAAAATCCCCGCCTCGGCGCTGAAACCTCCGAGAATTTCAGTACTTCCGGCGCAGCGGCCCTGCATTCCGGCGCCGAGGCGCTGCAACTTCAGAGAATTCTCAGCACATCCGGCGCCGCAGCGCTGTGGCCCCTGACCGAAAATGCTTTTTTGCCCGACTGCGCACTAAACTTGTAACCTCCACAACTTTCTACTCCGGTGTCCTATCGACGAACGGTTTGTTGCGTTGGGAACTAGACTCAACGAACTACATACTAGGCCTTTGAACCATCTACGAACTCCTAATGTAACGGGACACAATCCGCCTCAAAGTTGGCGAAAAACCCGTCCGAAACATTCCGTCAACCTATCATTTAACAATTTAAGTCTCAATTCCTTTCGTACGTTCTCAAAAGCATGACCTGAATTACGGGGTGTAACAAGCTAGGCACGAAAAATAGAGTTTTCAGTCCTAGCTTGGGAATGCATCATTAACAGCAAAATCAACAACAGACACATTAGCAGATGTAACAACATCAGTCCAGCCCTGCATTTAGAAACAAAGTTGCAGTTTCCTCTGGTGTCTTAGTGTAGTGTTGAGAAGCAAGAAGCTACAACAAAGCCAACATCAGGAAGCAACTTCAGCAACCATAGGTTCTGCATCATGTCCAACAACATTTCTTTGTTCTGAGATTTCTTTCTTTGTTCTAAGATAAGAAATTAATCACACAGCAGTCTTGGCAGCAGCTCAAACAACAATTCCAGCGACGAAATGGTGTGTCCTGCAGCAGTAATAGTAACTAGCCACCACACAAGCAACAACGGCTCAAACATCAAAGAATAATAGCAAAGCGATGGCGAGAACCACAACAATATTGTTTTTCTTTGGCCACATTCCTGAAATTTCTAGTGCATCACTTGCATTCTCAGCAGCAACACAACTGCTCACACTTCTCCTTAATCAAACAACAGACAAGAAACAGTCTCTGCTCCTCTCCTTTGCTGCGCACAACAACACCGCAGCAGGCGTAATCGCATCGTCAAGCAAAATCAAGAACAAGAACATCGATTGCGATGCAAATTGTACTCAAGAACCACCTTAGCACGATGAGCAGCCACACAATGCAACACTTGCATATTTCACCATCGACACTTAGTATCCACCTTAACACAATGGCGAGCACAAGTTGCACCATATCTCTGCAGCGATTGCAAATCAGAGTTCCAAAGAAGACGCGAGTTGAAGCTGTCTGCGCAGCAAACATCGATCATTTCTCAAAGAAAACTATGCTAATGGCAAAGAACAATGTAACCAAAGAAGATGCTCGTGGCTCGGCTTTGAAGATGCGAGGGCTCGAGGAGAAATATGGCGGGATACCAAACCAGCCGGTGACAACAAGTCGATTTCTTTGGCAGGTTTTATTTATGCATTGATTAACAACAGCCACTATCATGAGTTGCAATAGCAGCCAACAAACCAGCAGCAACATAGCTGTGGCAAGTCCCACAACAATAATGAAGAACCTCTCGTTCTCTAGTCTCACTCGAACTAGAGAATCCCTCGATTCTCCTTATAAACCGGCGGCAGAACCTCGCTTCTCTAGTCTCATTCGGACTAGAGAATCCCTCGATTCCCATCACGTCAACTATTTTAATAAGCGGCAAGAACCTATCGTTCTCTAGTCTCGCTTGGACTAGAGAATCCCTCGATTCTCATCACACAGTCTCACTCAATCCATATTGTCTTCGACGAAGTATCCCTCAATTCTTAGTCTATTTATCGCTAAGAACTCCTCGATCCTCCTATCGATAGACATTTTCTACTCTTATGATTCACTCAACCATAGAACTCCTCCATTAATATCCCTATCATGAGTTGCAATAGCAACACTTACACCAACTGCTCACCATGAAACGATCACGCAGAACAGGTTAAAGCAGTTGTTGCAGCAATATCTACACCAACAGACTCAGGTGCATGTAGTAATATTCAACTATGAGAAACAACTAATAATGCAGCTGCACACAACAATCGCAAATAGCAATAGCTGCTATTGCACATCATTTTCCACCAACAGCAGCAACTAAAAAACCATTATTTGTTTCACCAACTGCTTGCTGATTCAATACTAGAAACCGCAACAACAATACCAACACGTACACGAATAGAAACTAACAACCACATTAGAAGCAACAACAACCACAACGACATTTTTCTCCAATTCTCCAATTTACCATCACAGAAATGAAAACAACAACTATCAACAACAGAATAGAAACTAACACAATTCTCCAAATCAGAACCAATTCTCCAAATCAGAACTAATGTGAAAATACTGACTCGCCAACACAGAACAATCGACAATGAAATTGATGAAATTGAATAATTTCCAGAAATTCTCAAATCGATACCTCATAAACACAGAAGTTCTCGACGATAATCGACGTCGCAACGATAGCCAAAGGCGGAGTGTATTCGCTGAAAATGATAGCATCTCCATCGCGGATCGATCTTCGATTCTAAGAGATGAATCGATCTTCGATTCTAATTTTCAGAAGGAAATCGTGATTTCGGTGATTCTGATTTTGATTTTCTCTTCTCGCGATTTCGGCGATCTGATTTTCTCCTATCGATCGATTCTGATTTTATCCTCTCAATCGATTTTGATTTTCTCCTTTTCAGTTTCTTCAATTCCTTTCCTCGATCAATTCATTCGATGTTCAATCGCGCAATAGGTGTTGAATTCCGGATCGATTCCAAACTGAGAATTCTGATTTTTTCAGCGATCTTCAAATTCCTCACTTCGATTGGACCGATCTATAACGAACTCGGCTTTGATACCATGTTAAATATAGACTAATCAATATAAGATCAACAATTGGATAGAGGGAAAGTGATTCTGGAAACAGCAACAGTGAAGAGGAAGTGCAAAAGTGTAAAATAGGAGAGGAATGTTTTGGGGCTCAAATGAGCTTCTAAGATACTTCTTATTATTTCCTCTCAAACTAGAATATTACAAAATGACCCCTATTTATAATTGTTGACAACTAATCCCTAATTGACAAAATATCCCTAATGACAAAATATCTAACTAATCCAAAATATCTAATTAACAACTAACTAACCACATATATATACAATGTATATATGTGGTATATCTCAACAATGCCTCTATTCCCCAAAGAAATTTAAAGTTGACCCCTGCTTAACCTTTTCCGATGCTCGCTTAAATTTATGGGAATCCAAAAACTTCAATATCTTTGTGTCACTATCAAATAAGTCTGTGAATGCTGATCGTATTATTGATTTGAACTTACTTGAAACTCTTCAATGTTCTATAAAACCCTACTTTAATTTTCAAGGATGGGGGTATATTATGTATAGTTTTGTATATTTATATGTATAATATACAAATAAATATATAAAACCTATACATTTGGTCACATTTTATAAACTAGATCCCTAAAGATATTGAGTTGTAAATAAATATTCCGGGTGTATATATTAACTTGATAAGCCATATTCCTGTAAATGCACTAGTTAAGTCAAGGGCTTATTGATTTAATCGTGACTTGAGTTTGATGAATTGGACTTTAATTCAAGGGTTGGGACGATTGATCTTGAACTTGATTCGTTGAGTTTATATTATACGTTAATGAAGAGTTCAATGTTTGCCATGAGAAATGATTTTTAGATTGAATAGCACAAACAAATAATTTGAGCTCGAATATCTTAAATCTTGATTTATGATTCTTTTTTTTTAACTCGACCTTGGATTTGAAAAAGTCGTTCAAACGTTTTGTTAGTCAGAGTTTTCTCTGGCTTCATTTTATGTTTTTAGGTTAATGTCCCCCTATCGTGGAAGAAATATTTGTGTTTTAGATAAACTAGTCTGCTTGATCTGATTGATTCCCTCGACTCATCTGTCCATCAGATTGAACCTACGACAATACAATTTTGATTAGTCAATACATGTTACTCCAACATTTGAAAGACATTGATTGACCTTTTACCTTTGCCTACCACATTTTAATATTTTATAGTACATGACAATATGATATCAACATCACTGTATTCATTCGGCACGTCATGGCTTTTCACGTTGCCACGTTGACTTAAATTGGGATTCTACATACTAACATGAAGTTTGGGATTTAAGATGAAGTAATCAAATGAGTTTTAAGCTAATGAAGTGGGAGCATTTGATAAAGACTAAGTAGCGTGACTAACTTACAGCTGGACTTATACTTGAGTATGTATTGAACTTAAATACATTATAAAAGAATTAGTGACAGTCGCTAATCTTATTTAACGATTAAACAATATTGAATTATTAAAAACTCCTGTTTAGCAACGAGTCATTAAACAACATACTAACGATAAATTTCATAGCTAATTCATATTTTTTTATAGTGACAATTACTTTTAATTTGTGCAATACTTGAATTTTGGATTTAAGACCAAATATCATATGTGTTTTATCGAATAAAAATTCAAATGTCTATAGTGGGTTTGGCCTATGCATTGAGCTTCATCTACTCAAGCATTTTCTTCTACGTAAGTATTAATCTATATATGCTTTCTCCGTGTAAATATTCAAAATTTCTCGGCGGATGTGATCAAGAAGAAGTTTATTACGCATAAAAAGGCAGCCCAGTGGATAAAGCATCTCATGTTAGTAGGGTTCGAGAAAGGAACTCACTCCAAGAGATCTGATGTAGACAGTCTAACGTCCTAACCTAATACAAATATTTATTACGCATGTTCAAATAAAATTACTTATAAAGTTCTCATTCTTTTTTTTCATTGTGTATATAGATATTAGAATTTTCATGGCTATTAATAAAATCAATTTTTTACATTCAGATGATAATTGTTGATAATGTCATTCTTTATACTCAATTATTACTTCTCACTTTTATTTTTTGTCTTGAAAATAATATTTCTATAGGTAAGTATATTACATAGATTAAAAAGAAGAAGAAAAATCATCATTTTATGGAGGAAAAAAAGAACGATAAGGGTTGATAATGTAAAGGTAAAATATACATTTTAAAAAGTCAATTGATATATAGGGGAAGAATATCTATTGTTCAAAGTTGAGGGGAAAATTGATTTTTTAAAACAACGTTAAGGGGTATAAATAATTTTTACCCTTCTCATAATTAGGAACCATACTTTAATATAGATGGAAATGAGACTAACTCTAAGTTTATAAAGTATATGGGTTTACTGTAAATGTGTGAACATACATAACTAACACTGATAATATTTAAAGAGTTCATGCAATTTCTATGAAGTACTCTATATTAGAGACTGTTGCAGTTTAAACTTAAGAAGAACGTCTTCTTCCCAGTACAGTCAAAGCAAAATATTGAGTTTAGAGTCAATCTTCTTCTTCTTCTTTGAATATAATTAGTTACTTTGACAAATATTACTAGTTGAGATATATATTCTAATGGTCCGCCGATCTGTTATTAATTTGGACTTAGTAATCATAATATTTTTTGACTAACGAATAATGACCCTTGATTAGAAATTAAAACCCACAGTGCCACACTCAAATATTCAAGTCGGCTAAAACATAAAACGATAATTTTTTTATTTTTTTTTGTTGACGAAGGAACCCGCAGCCGCTGCTCTTTCGAGTGCGCACAGGGTAAACCCCGGACTGACGCAATAGCCTGCAAACCACGTCAGCCAGTTAAACCACACTTGGCAAGCCAGGTGTGACAGGCTCCCCCAAGAGGCGAAGGCAGGCCAGACGTTACCCTGGGGTCTCGAACTTGTGACCAAGCTCTCCCACACCACCCAATGAAGATACCCTCTGCCTTCAATACCAACTGGTCTAGGGCTTCGGATATAAAACGATAATATTTGATTTGGTTTGATTTGTAGTTAGGCATGTTTGAAAACATATACTATGTAAGGTCGTTATTTGACTTATGAAAGTGAATTTGTAGAAGTATTATACATGTGCACCAAAGTGCCATGAGGTGCATAGTAGAAGATTAACTTGCACTAGTCTAGTTTAATTCATTAAATTAATTATGGGTGGTTAGTTGTATTAATGGAAGTTGAGGAGGTCACAGTGTATAGATGTGTGGGTCAAAGTGTATAGTTGTGATATTGAAAGTGTAAAGTGTATATAGACTAAAAGTGATACAGAGGAAAATTATTCAGTTTTCCAAAAGTTAATCCAACCGACACAATTCCTCTCTCCTCCTCGTCGTCCCCATTTTCTCTGTTCAGTTCACATTCCTTCGTTCTTCATTCTCACTGATAAACCACCCATGACTACCGACTGCACATCCAATATGTGATTCTTGTCGTCTTTAACATGGTATCAGAGCGCAAGGTATTGGATGGAACGATCTGGAGAGAAAAACATTTGGATCGAGATGAACCCTAGATTTTAGGGATTATCGGTTGAACCCTAGATTTTAGGGATTATCAGTCGATCGAAATAGATATCAATGATTCTATTGTAGAGATCGAGGATTATTTTGATGTGCGCTTGTTGATTTGGTTGCATGCCCTAAATCTCGATTTTGTTGGTCACACTTGTTGATCCAACTTTCTGGTATCTCTCGAATTTGTTGGTCACGCTTGTTGATCCAACTTTCTGGTATTGTTTGTTGACCTAATCGTCTGTTTCATTATATTTTCGAGTTTGTACTTGAGGAAGAAATCGTCTGTATTCATCACTCACTACGTTTTTCGAGCTTATACTTGAGGAAGAATGGGAAGTATTGAAGGAACATCAACTGGTAGAACAGATACGATTGTGACCATAGACCACAACCATCCACTGTATCTATACCCATCCGACGCCCCTGGATCGTTGTCAGTTGGGATTGTGCTCACAGGGATGGATAACTACACAATATGGAGCAGAGCGATAAGGCTTGCACTGCTGGGAAAGAACAAGATTGGATTCGTCGATGGAACTGTGAAGAAGGAAAACTTCTCTGGAAATCTTGTGAGTTTGTGGGAAAGATGTGTCACGACCCGACCCCGGGGCCGCGACTGGTACCCTACCGGGGTACCCTGTCAGGTATATGTCAGAGAATAGCAGCGGAACATACATAACACATAACTTATAAAAAAGGGTAAACATCACCGCCACCGATAAGGTCGCTTTCCATAAAACATACTTAAACAAAGTATAGTAGTACAACCGTTCTTATAGCCCAAAACATATATGTGAACACGCACTTAAAGATAATAATCGTGGCGGACGGGGCCCGCTGCACTTGAATGTACAAAATACCTATAGCATCGTGGAATGTCCGATACAATAAACAAGCTTCCGAGGAATGGAGCTTCGACAGGAATAGTGATCCTAAGAACGAGGATCCACACCGCTTACCCTTACTGCGGCATGACGCAGCCCCAGGAAGGGGTCGACGCATATGTACCAAGTATGTAAAGCTGGAAAATACTGTAATAATGATATCATAAGTCTAAGAGTAAGCTGGAGCCATGGAAGACAATAAAATACCTTTTACTGTGCCTTACTAAGAATGAGAGTGACAAATATATATATATAATACTGCATAAAATAGGGGCCTTAGGATCAAAACAGGGTACCTCGCCCGTAGCATCAATAAGCACCCCTACTCCTGGGACTATTTCACTCGCATAGGTCCTGTGGACCCGCATGAGGTATTCCTCGCATAGGTTGTACCCGCCCGCATGGGACTATTTCACCCGCATAAGCCCATAAGGACTCGCATGAGGTATTCCTCGCGTCATGGGTAGCAAATCCACGGAACAGGTGGTATAACGATCTTGGGGACTTACCCCTCAGATATACTCTTACCCCGAAGCAGATGGTATAACGATCTTGGGGACTTTCCCCTCAGATATACTCTTACACTGAAGCAGCTGGTATGACGATCTTGGGGCTTGCCTCGACATACTCTTCTTACGAAGAAGGTGGTATGACGATCTTGGGGCTTGCCCGCCGGACATACTCTACCCCGGAGAAGGTGGTATAACGATCTTGGGGCTTGCCTCCGGATATACTCTTACCCTAGCTCAAACTGTCATCATATCATAATCATAAATAAGTTAAGAAAACTTATAACTTCTTATTAGTCTTGTTCATATACCCTCTCATTTTAGTTTACTTAAGACACTTAATTAAATCTTTAATAAAAGAAAACCGGGAATTTAACCCAAGTACTACATACTTCAACTCTTTTAAAATTGACTCTTCTTTATACATAAAAACCCTTGGGCAATTGATGCCTTAAAACCAATTTGCCTCTTCATATACTTATCTTACTTTAGAGTAAATCTCTTCTCATTAACCTTTTATGAAGCTAATAAACCAACTTCCCATAAAGTTGTTATATTAACTCTATACTTTAGTAAAATCATACTTTTCCCCTAACCAAGAGACTTATACATTCTTAAAACGAAACAAGTCATTATATACTTAAAACAAGTAAGAATACCAAATCTTGTACGTCTACTGTACTACATAGTTTCATTTATTCATGCTCAAGAGATATGAAAGCTTCACATACCTTTTTGATCAATCCACTTGCTAAGTCCAAACTACCGCAAGTAATATGTCAACCTAAAATAACCATGATACGTTTATTAACCTCTAATTTCAATGTAGAATAATCTAAACTCAAAGCCACTAAATTCTATGGAAAATTGGGCAGCATTTCCTTTGTTTCTACATACTTTACCACCTTTCACAAGGCCGAATTTATCATCCAAACGCCACATTTAAGGCTCAACAATCCAACATTTCAAAGGGGATTACATACCTAAACTTGGGTGTGTAAAATTCTGCCCCAATAGGTACAACAATTCACTTAACAATTCTAAGGTAGTTTTTAGGCTACACCATGCTCATAATATCTTCTTAACCAATTCCTTCACATTCAAACCATAGTTCTTACATGCAATGAGTCTAAGAGCATTATTTACTACCACATGTTCTTTCTTCTTAACATGCAACACTAAAAACTAATTATAAAGGAGGAACCATTACCTTAGAGCTTTAGCCAAATTTATTCCAACAATTTTGCTAGCCTCCTTTCCAAGAATACCACCACAACAACCTTCACAAGCTAGCCACAAGTTTCCTTCTTGCCTTTATCTTTTCAGATTTCTCCTAAGGCTAAAATATCTCTTGGAATTTTAGAGAGAAGTGGGAGCTTAAGCTTTAGAGAGAGAGAGAAATTGGAAGATGACCAAGTCTTCAAGACTTGGTCAATATATTGCATGCAAGAAATCAGATGGGGGGGACACTTGTCACCCTCCCAAGGTCTTTTAAAAGAAAAATCTGACTTTTCCTAAGTCTTTCCGCCCAAAATCTCGCTCGGCATGCGCGCTGAAACCTCGCAGCCTCTCTAAACTTTGGCGCGCGCCTGCGTCTGGCTCAGCGCGCGCTGCAACCTCCGCAGCTTCTCACGAACTTCGCGCGGCCGCTGCGCCGCGCTTTAGGCTGCCCTGCGTCGATGGCTCGCATCCGCGCCGCGCCGCGCGCTTTGTCCAAACACATTTGTCCTGCGCACCGAACTTGTAATTCTAACTTTCTACTCCGACGTCCTTTCGACGAACGGTTGGTTGCGTTGGAATCTAGACTCGACGAACTACGCCCCAGGCCTTTGAAACACTTAGGAACTCTCAATGTACCGGGTCATAACCCGCCTTAAAGTTGACTAAAACCCGTTCGGAATAATCCGTCAACCTACCCTTTGAAAATTTTAAGTCTTACATGCTTTCGTACGCTCTCATACGTAGAGTCAGAACTACGGGGTATAACAAGATGCAACGCTATTGTGGTGTCGTGGTTAATGGGGAACGTGAGTAAGAGCTTGTTGACTGGAATGCTCTTTAACTCAGATTCATACATGATATGGGAGGAACTGCGAGATAGGTTTGATAAGGTAAATAGTTCTAGAGCATTTCAGTTACACAAGGATATATTTACACTGCGACAAGGAACTACACCTGTGTCTTTATATTACTCGAGACTTAAGGATTTATGGGATGAGTATGATTCCATCATACCTGTACCAAATTGATGTGCTAAGTCCAAAGAATTCGTAGATCATCTTCAATATCAAAGGATGCTACAATTCTTAATGGGACTTAACGATAGCTATAGTCATGTGAGGAGTCAAGTGTTGTTAATGAACCATTTGCCCAATCTAAATCAAGTTTATGCTATGATAAATCAAGAGGAGAGTCAGAGGTGTTTGGCTGGGACTATCCAGGGTAATATACATGATGAAGGTGGAAACTCTTCTGCCATGTTCACTGCAACCAGACATAGCAGTGATACATACAAACAGAAAAAATCATATAGCTCGAATATAACATGTGATTTTTGTCATATCAAGGGGCATAAGAAGATAGATTGCAATAGGCTGAAGAAATGCACATATTGTGGAAAGACAGGTCATGTGCAGAAGAATTGTTACAGATTGAATGGTTATCCAGATGATTCGACACAGGGTAATGTGAAGAAGGCAAATATGGTGACTGAGAATGATCCTATGTGCGAGAACACTGAGACAGGCTATGGAGTTATGGGACAGAATCAGAATGATGCAGAAAGACAGATGTTACAAAAGGGAACATACCAGTTTACACATCAACAACATCAGCAGCTACTCAACTTGCTGAAGGACCAAGCAGAAACTGGAAGAGCAAACAGCTTCGTGGCCAACATGGCAGGTATCTGTAACAACTTTGACACACAGCCTATAATAAAATGGATAATAGACTCAGGAGCCACCAATCACATGGTTGGCAATCAACGAGATTTACATAACAAACGACTAACAGAAGGTGCAGGTAAAGTGCAGCTACCTACTGGAGAGTCGACCAAGATATCACACATAGGAGACTATCACATTGGAGGAGGTGATGTCTTAAAAGATGTTCTCTGTGTTCCTACCTTTCAGTTCAACTTGATGTCAGTTTCCAAAGTAACAAGGGAACTGAATTGTAGTGTCAATTTCTTTCCCACATGTTGCATATTTCAGGATCTCTCATCTGGGAAGGTGAGAGCGATTGGTACTGAGGAGGATGGATTATACATCCTGTCTATGGACAAACAGAATAAAAGACAGGAACCACACAGAAGCTTGACAGCAGCACAGAAGACTGATGCAGCAGTGTGGCATCAGAGGCTATGTCATGTGCCATTGAGTGTGCTGAGAAGGATACCCTGTTTCCAGCAAGATAATTCATTTACATTCCATAATTGTGAAGTGTGTCCCTTAGCAAGACAGACTAGAGTTCCATTCCCTGTTAGCTCTACTAGAACATCTACTCCTTTTGAATTGTTGCATTTGGATGTATGGGGACCTTATAGAGTTGATACCTATAATGGAATGAAATACTTTCTTACAATTGTAGACGATTACTCTAGATGGACATGGGTCTTTCTGATGAGGCTGAAATCTGATGTGTTTACTCTGCTTAAGAACTTTTTCTTAACAGTGAATACACAATTTGAAGCTAAAATTAAGAAAGTAAGGTCGATAATGGGCCGAATTTTTAACAAGAATCGCAGGCCTTTGTTTGAGAGCATGGAGTGGTCCATGAGAGCTCATGTCCCTATACTCCTCAACAGAATGGAGTTGTTGAAATGAAGCACAGACACATTTTGGAGACAGCAAGGGCCATCAAGATTCAGGCGCACTGGCATTACGGGGCTTCGTTGAAGGGCGCTTATGTCTTGAATAGGGTTTCCTTATCTGTACTGAACCATGTGTCTGCTTATGAGAGGTTATACGAATCAGCCCCCTTCTCTATCTCATTTAAGAGTCATTGGGAGTCTATGTTTTGCGACTAATCTTCTTCATCATGATAAATTCAGCCCCAGAGCAGTGAAATCTGTACACCTGGGATATGGTTCAATGCAAAAAGGTTACAAGTTATATGATTTAGATAATAGAATTATCTTCATGAGTAGAGATGTAGTTTTCATGGAGGACATTTTTCCTTTAAAAAATGGTAGTAATGAGACTGAAACAGGATCTATACATACTCATGATTCATTTTCTTATGATGTTCTAGTCCATCCAGGAGATATGACCATTGGACATCCTCCAGTCAATGCTAATACTCATGAAAATGAAGTCATTCCAGTTCCAGTTCTACAGCAGGCAGCTACCACCAATGCAGATGTTCCTAATTCCAGCCTGCAGAATCCTGAGTCAGTCATACAGGGTGATAGTCCTGATCTAAGAAGATCAGCAAGGGCCAGCAGGCCTCCTATCTGGCATAAGGATTACATCACAAAAGAGGGGTCATTTAATTGCTTATATTCTATCTCTGCAGGTTTAACCTACTCAGGGCTTTCTTCCAGATATCAGGCATTCATAGCCAAGTCCTCCATTGCCATAGAACCTTGCAATTATAATGAGGTTGCCAAGGATGTGAAATGGGTTGAGGCCATGAAAGCTGAAGTTCAGGCACTAGAGGAGAATAAAACCTGGGAGCTAGTGTCATTACCTAAGGGTAAGAAAGCCATTGGATGTAAGTGGGTATACAAAATCAAATACAAAGCAACTGGTGAGATTGAAAGATTTAAAGCAAGGCTAGTTGCGAAAGGATACAACCAAAAAGAAGGTCTTGATTATCAAGAAACATTCTCACCTGTTGTGAAAATGGCAACAGTGAGAGCTGTCATATCCATTGCAGCAGCTAAGCAGTGGATCATACATCAGATGGATGTTTACAATGCCTTCCTCCAAGGTGATTTATTTGAAGAAGTTTATATGCAACTTCCTGAAGGTTTTCAATCAACCACTGCAGCTGGTAAAGTCTGTAAACTACTGAAATCATTGTATGGATTGAAGCAGGCATCGAGACAGTGGAATATCAAGTTATCTTCAGCGTTAGTCGATTCTGGTTTTACGCAGAGTCGCAGGGATTACTCTCTCTTTACCAAGCAGCAGAATGGGAAGATTGTAATTGTTTTGGTCTATGTCGATGATCTTCTACTAACAGGGAACGATAGAGCATTACTTCAGTCAACAAAGGAGGTTCTACAATCAGCCTTCAAAATAAAGGATCTTGGTGAGCTCCGGTATTTTCTTGGCATTGAATTTGCTAGAAGTGAACAGGGGATTGCTATGCATCAGAGGAAATATGCACTTGAATTGATTTCTGATATGGGCTTAGCAGGAGCCAAGCCATCTCCTTCTCCTATGGAGATGCATCAGAAACTGACGACTGCAGAGTTTGATCAACACACTGCTGCATCCACCAATTCAGAAGAAGCTGATCAACTGAAGAAGGATCCTCTACTCCTGGATCCTGGTATCTACCGACGACTTATTGGCAGGCTGTTGTATCTCACAAATACCAGACCAGATATTGCTTATCCGGTGCAGTGCCTTAGTCAGTTCATGCAGGCTCCCAAGCAGTCTCATCTTGAGGCAGGACTGAGGATTGTCAAGTACATCAAAAATGCCCCCGGTTCAGGAATCCTATTGAGCAGTACCAGTTCATCGAGTCTGCAGGTGTTCTGTGACGCTGATTGGGGATCATGCCCCAACAGCAGGAAATCTGTTACTGGATATTTGGTCCTATTTGGGACTTCTCCTATTGTCTGGAAATCTAAGAAGCAAGTTACTGTATCCAGAAGTTCTGCCGAAGCTGAGTATCGGGCATTGGCAGCATCTGTCGCAGAGGTGGTTTGGCGAGTGCATACAAAGAACTTGGGGTGTCGTCGACTTACGGTCGATTCATACTGATAGCCATTCAGCGATCCTTATTGCAGCTAATCCAGTTTTTCACGAGAGAACTAAACACATCGACATCGACTGTCACTTCATTCGGGAAAAGATCATGCTTGGCCTCATTCAGACGAAGTACATACCTTCGGCTGAGCAACCAGCAGATTTGTTTACCAAGGCAGTCAGCCGAGGACAACATCAGTTCTTAATGTCCAAGCTCGGAATGAAGAATATCTTCATCACTCCTAGCTTGAGGGGGGGTGTAGAAGTATTAGACATGTGCACCAAAGTGCCATGAGGTGCATAGTAGAAGATTAACTTGCACTAGTCTAGTTTAATTCATTAAATTAGTTATGGATGGTTAGTTGTATTAATGGAAGTTGAGGAGGTCACAGTGTATAGATGTGTGGGTCAAAGTGTATAGTTGTGATATTGAAAGTGTAAAGTGTATATAGACTAAAAGTGATACAGAGGAAAATTATTCAGTTTTCCAAAAGTTAATCCAACCGACACAATTCCTCTCTCCTCCTCGTCGTCCCCATTTTCTCTGTTCAGTTCACATTCCTTCGTTCTTCATTCTCACTGATAAACCTCCCATGGCTACCGACTGCGCATTCAATATGTGATTCTTGTCGTCTTTAACAGAATTTTCACATATACATGTTTCCAAGGGCGAATGCGGTTCATCTAAATTAAACCTAATATTTTCGATGCAAATTAAAATATAAATTTATGTGTTAAAATCTATTAAAAGTGTAACAAATAGTAGCTATGAATTGAACATGTAATTTTAAAAAATATAATGAATTTACTGCTAAGAATTTTAACAGTTGTATCCATAAAGTTTAAATTTTAAATCTGTTTTCGAATGTTTTAGCATATACTAGTAAATTAATCAATTTGTTCGGTTCTTTCTAAACATACACATGCATATGAGAAATTTTGTCCTTAGATATATTAGTTTGAATAAAATAATTTTATTATTTCATGTGGAAAAAAATTGACAAAACCAAAAAAGAAACTGACTCAGCATATTTAATAAAATAATAGAAGCGATTTGATTTTTATTTGATGAAAATTAATTAATACTGAACCATGAACAACCGTACATTTTAGTTATGTTGGACGTAAGATGGGCTTATCATCAATTGCCAACATATTGTTACTTAACTGAAAGAATGAAGTTTGAGGTGATTACATACCATAAGCATTTTGACTACATTTAGCATTTTTAAATGACCAAAATATTCATCAAATGTCGTATAGAGGCCTATGTTCCCCATCAAGATTTGCCTTTAGTTTTATGAGATTAACACATCCATTTTATTTTTGAGCTTCTTTGAAGAATTGAACGTAATAACATAATTAACTATAGTAAGTTTACATGATTTGATATAAACACCGAATTTTAATTGTTATACCTCCTTCATACCTTTAAATTCGCTTTGAGGTTAGTTTAAACATGACACAATCGTCGATTGAACATCCATCTTTAATTAGAGATATCAATTTCGAATTTTGAAAATGAAAAACTTCAAGTACGAGGCACTTCCCCTTAAATGGAACATATGCAATGTAAATCTTTTAGTTGGACTAGTGAATTAATATCATATGGTTTCCCAAAAATAATTACAAGACATAACCTATAACCGCCACCTTTAACTTTATGTCTTGATTTAGAACCTTGAAAATGAAAATATTCAGCTAGTGAGTGCTTCTCCTTGAATGAACAATATGCGGCCAGTCCTAAAGTTAGAATTTTCACTTAGGAAGTCAAAATGAGTCAAAATATAAAGAAATAAACACACAAAAAAGTTAAAAAAATTTAACAATATATATATATATTTCACTTATTTATCTAATGTAATTTTTAAAAAGTGTTAATTGGATTGGCACGAATAGTATATGTTGGTTCGTATACCCTATAGTTGTACAAAAAAGATATATACATCAAGAAGACAACCTGTAATAACGTGGCCCACATCACCACGTAAAACCCAGAAGACGAAATCAACGAAGTGTTGGTCTAATTGGCCCACCCACCCGTACGCACACGGCACACCAGACTTACTAATAAGACTACATACTACTTTCTCCTATTTAAACAACTTTCTGCCATGCATCACTTCATATATTCACTACATTGTTTTCATAACTTCCTATTACGTACAGGCACTTAATTAGTAGAATTAACCTAATTCTTATTATATCTTATGGAGAAAATGTTGGTTCAAAATGGTGTGAAGAAGATTAATCATAATATTCATGAGCTGCTTCCGGCGGTTAATGATGAGCATGGAGGAATTATTGTACTAGTAGAGGATCCTATGGAACCCAATGTCTTCCATTACATGCTTAAACATTCCATTAAAGTGTGGAAGCTGCAGGTATTAATAATTACAATTTGTTGATTAATTTTATTGCTTCTGCCTGCCGTACCTTCCCTGGTCACAGCTATATAGCTAGCTTCCTTCTAAATTATGGTGGAAAGATTCTACCATTTAATAAAAAAAGGTAGCCCGGTGCACTAAGCTCTCGGGGTTCGGGAAAGGACCGGACCACAACGGTCTATTGTACGCAACCTTACCTTGCACAAGCTGTTTCCACGGATAATATTGATATATTATTTTGTAGGGAAAGAAGGGTGTGTGGATTAAAATGCCTATTGAACTTGCAAATTTGGTTGAGATTGCAGTTAAGGTAATTTTTCAATTACATGTACTTTCACTACAAAAAAGGGTAATTTGCGGAGGTTGAAAGTGTAATTCGCAGAGGTTAAAAACCTCCGCTATTGCTGATAGCAAATCATGGAGTTTCTTAACCTCCGCGAATTGCACATTCAACCTCTGCAAATTACTCAATTTTTTGTAGTGTTTAAACTTTCATACGATAATGATGTTTGCACGAGGTGGTCAATGAAATTTGACTTGGTACACTTGAGTATGCATTTTGTTATTTTTCCTAGAGCTTTGAACTGTTTATATACGATATGTTGAAGTGTTTCTCCAGATGAATAAGATTGCCCATAAGGCTCAGAGCCATCCAATACTGTAAACGTGTAAATACAGGACAATATATTTCCTACCCATAATTAGAATATTTTCATATATTATGTAAATATAATTATGGTAAGACTATAATTCCTCTTTTGTATAGGCTTAGGATTCCTATTGTATAAGGGATGAACATTGTACTCTATATATACCTTGATATTAATGAAAGACTCCCCAAAGGAGATTAATATCATCTTAGAAATACAAATGTAGGGATGTTGATGTGCATATATATATATATATATATATCTACAAAATAAAATGTTATCGGGTGTGTCGGATCCTCCAAAATAAAACATTTTCAGAAGATTCGATACGGCGTAATAACAATTTTTGAGAATCCGAGCAAATTATTAGCTACTGCTAAATTTTTACCAACACGCAGGAAGGGTTTTGGTACCACCATGCAGAACCTGATTACCTGATGCTTGTGCATTGGATTGCTGATAGTGAGAGTACCATACCTGCAAATGCCTCACACAAAGTCAGCATTGGTGCTATTGTCTTCAATCACAAAAGAGAGGTATATACACTCCAAAACTGGCATTGTTCCTGCTTTGGCGTCATCAGTAAGGAGGGAATAATAGATGAAACTATTTGTTCCTGCTTTGGTGTCATCAATATGATATGCTTGGACAGTTATGCTTGAGCATCTTGGTTGTAATAAACTATTTAGATTCTAAAATTAAATTTGCAAAAATATTGTTGCTTTCAGTTGCTTGTTGTACAAGAAAATTGCGGCAGATTAAAGGGAAGTGGTATATGGAAAATCCCTACTGGTACTGTTGAGGAGGTATAAATATATGCTCATGATCATTAACTCAATCTGCTAAACTCAGCTCCCAGAACGCTACGTGTCCCCTCTAACACTGTATGTTGAGCTTTTCTTGTTGTGCAGGGTGAGAGTATATTTGAAGGTGCAATAAGGGAGCTAAACGAAGAAACTGGAGTAAGTACATTATAATTACTGAATATCAGAGCGCGTTTTTGGGCCCGTGCGAGGTGTATTACCGCGTAGGGTCCCCGAAAAATGAAAAATTTTAGGGGCCCATTTTTTTTCATTTTTTATTAAGTAGTATTAGTCAGAATTTACTGTAACGATCCATAATTCACAGGTCATAACCCAATCAAAGTAGGGTTGATTAACTTGAAGTTGTATTATGTTGTTATTTATAATTTAAAATAATTTCTAATTATTGAAATCATATATTTACTTATATTAAGGGCTCACTTGTACGAATTAGAACAGGGCCCCCAAAATGTTTGAGATGGAGTGAATATTAATTATGAAAATCCGTACACTAAAACATCCCATTTCTGCTATTAATGTGATTACTAACATTGTGTCTTAGATTTAATTCCTCGTCTCTTTATTGCAGATTGACACAGAATTTCTGGAAGTGCTTGCATTCAGGTAAGAAACTAATTGTACCATAGAGTAATTCGAAAAGGAGAAATATGTGTCGTGGCTAAGACTACAAGATTTAACTTATCATATTTTAAGAAAAAGTAAGAATATTATAGAGTCATGATGAAATATTGAAATTTGATTACAAAAAATAAAGTAAAAAATAACTCAATTTGTCAAGGTTCTTGCTTTTGTGTACACAAAAAGATTAACTTTTAAGAAACATCTAACATTTTGGAAATTTGTGCTGGTTAAATAGAATACAAATCAATCTTGGACCTAACTCAATCCTAAAAGCCTTTTTTGTTTTTTTAATTTATTTTTTCACTAAATTAAAAATACTAAATTACTAACAAAGTAACATTAACATATACTTGTCATATAGTCATATACATATACTATAATATTATAGACTTATAGTATTATAATTATAGTATTATACTCATATATATAATATATTTATAAAGTATAAACTATAAAGTATAAACTATAATAAAGATAAAGTATAAACTAAATAATTAAACAAAGACAAAAGAGTGTAAAATCTTATATTATTAATTATTTCATTGAAATATACAAGATTCAAAATTACAACATTGTAGTGTTGAAAAAATTGCAAAAGACATAGAAAAATTAAAAATTGCAATGAAATAAATTATCAATTTGAAAATATTTTTCTAATTTCTTTATAATTTCTAGTCTTCGGTTGGAGTTTTCTATTGGTATATCTTGGTCAAATTGTTCCACGCTCATGCCTTGAGATAAAATGTCGTTGTAGTTGTTGTCTTCTTCGTTAATCTCGGGCGGCTCTCTCCGGCTCCTTTTCGTATCACGCATTATCCGATCTCTATTTGAAAATGTTCAAAATATCTCGCCATCATTGAAAGTGTCGGAAATGTCTTCTCTGCATTACCAATATTTGTCTTTTTCTTCTTCATTGATAATCGCTGTAAGGTAAATTACGCAAAACAAAAACATCGAACTCGCTAATTTTTCATCTTCTATTCAACACTTCTTCTAGCGTTAGTTCAATAGGTGGCTCAACATTTAAATTTTTGGGAGTGTATCCATACGCTTGGAGGTGGTAGTGCGTACATCTGATTATAAATATTTTCAATAAGACTTTACAACCTCTACTTTAATAGTTTAATACAACACCAATAATATAAATAGGGAATAGGAATAAAATATTTCTTTAATTTCATAAACATTTTTTTATAAGCAGGTTTTTCCATATATTCTTTAAAAAGTAAAAATATTATAGCTATATAAAACAACATAGTTGAAATAGTAGGATAATATAAAGTAGAAAATTCTTTTGTTGCTCGTTGAAAATTTTCTAGAAATACAATAAGTTCTCTAATTTTCTCCCAATCATTATCAACAATCATATCATTTGAATTTTGATTATGGGCGTTAAAAATAAAGTAATAGGTTTTCTATAGTCATAAGCAACAACTAGTTGGTCATATAAAGAATTTCACTAGTTGGTACTTGTGACAAGTTTTTTATATTATTTTCTCTGTTGAATTCTATTATTTTTAAAAATAAAGTGTATAGCAAATTGTATTTTTCAAGAATATCTTGAAAAAATGAAAGACCATCCTTTACACTAAGTTATAAATATGGCACGCACATTTGATATGAAAATGTTTTGGAAAAGCGAAGTTAAACCATCTCTTAAAATACTAATATGAATAAATATTTTACGAAATAAACTATCTATATATCTATATGCTAAAATACGTTTTTGCATAAACCATTTATAATCTATCCAAGAGCGACTTTGCAATTTAAATGATATTGATATTCATGCAAATTTAAATACATCTCTTATCTAGGAAACCTTATAAACAGGATTATACATATCTCTAATATAATGAATAAAGAAATGAAAAAGGCAAACCAAAAGAATAAACATTTCAAAATATTTCAGTGGGTCATCATCTCTCTATTTTAAGGTGTGTATCATCACTAGAGTGTCATCTAAATTAAAATCTCTTTCACCTGAGGATAATCATTTGTGTCAAGATCATATGGTATTTGAAACATTTCAGATCTATAAAATCATCTTGTCTACTCAATCAGAAGAATAGAGACTAGAAGCTTATTCTTGCCCTGTTACCCGCCCCTAGAAGAAAATACCTACTAAAAAGACTTTTTGCTCTTTTCATTTTAATTATGATAATAAATAGTTAAAGACTTAAAGATAATGAAATTAAATGTGCTAAATGAAATAAAAACAAAATAATAATTTAATGGAAACTTTGCTCGATAGATAATCATTCTCAAATTAATAAATAGATTGAATATGTAGTAGACAATGTTGTATAGAGATTGATTGATTGGTCAACCCTATATAAGACTCTTAACATTGACTATAGAAAGTTGGAAAAATTAGAATAATTAATTGAACATTTGAATAAGTGCAGCAAATATTGTGATACAAAGAATTATTGACATTTCAATACCTAGAATGTGGACAATATATGTATGGATTTCTTAATTCAGTCTTGCTCTCATGGGCATGCAGGCAAATACCCAAGTCATTCTTTAACAAGTCAGACTTATTCTTCCTTTGCATGATGCGCCCTTTATCATTTGACATCCAAAAACAAGACTTAGAAATTGAGGCAGCCCAGGTATGTAAATTTTATGATTTATAGTTTTATGTGATGGCATTTTAAAAGATATATACATAATGAGGTCACTTATAGTGTTATAACAGGTAATATTTTGTAATAAACATTAGTAATTGACAATCTAATAAAAGTAGAATAATCTGCTATCACAGATTAAAATTCACTGATAGTTCCATTTTTTTTTTTACAATATAATTCTTAGCATGGTGCATGTAACTTCCTTGCAGTGGATGCCATTTGAAGAGTATGCCAATCAACCATTAATTCAGAAAGATGGTCTTTCCAATTACATCAAAGATTTATGCTTAGCAAAGGCAGAAAGAGACTACCAAGGATTCACTCCAATGCCAATAACATCATCAGTTTTTGATGATCATATGAGTTCTCTCTATTTTCTTAAGGATGGTCTGGACCAGGAAAATTCTGCACTATAATTCGTTCATAAATCACTGGAGGAGTAGGATTAATGCACCATGAATTCTTCTTTTATTAGTTCTATTCACCTAATTTTTACTACTAAATTTTTTCATGTGGTAATTGTTTCAATTGCCTCTACTCCGAAATAAAGTTGTATCTAAAAGAATATCTGTATGTATCTTTTTCTATAAGACATGGAATAAAAATGTAATATTCTTTCAATTTGCCTACATCATCTTTTAGCCATCCTTTCATTTCGCCAGGAATCTCACAATAATTTAAATAAATTACAAAGCATAACTATAATGTGTATTTGAATTACATATCATATCTACATTATATATTTAAAGTAAACTACTCTACTACTATTATTTTCATTCTTGAGGGAGAATCTTAGGGGCTAGGCTCTGAGGTGCTTCTTCTCCTTTCGCCGTCATCAACCACCACGAAATTGCCACCAGAGCTCCGGCGAAACCCACTGCTCTGGCACTGTCTCCTCGCCATTGACATCGCCGCCGGAGACCATCTTCACCTTGCGATCAGCGACAACCACCGTCATCGACCGCCGGCGCTCCGATTGCGTTCAGTTGGAGGCTACGACCGCAAACCTGATCTAAACAAAGGTCTCAAATATGTCCGATTCTATTCTCATATCGGAGGCTCAGATATGGCCAGCGACAGATCTAAACGGTGGCTTAGATCTGGCCGGCCACCACGATTTCATTCTCAGATATAAACGGTGGCTCAGATCTGGCCGGCGTCGAAAACCCATTTTGAACTCAGGCGAACTCACAGATTGGAGTGTATTTTATTTCTTGTATATTAGATCCGAGTGTATTCATTATTTTTAGTGTAAAATAGAGTGTTTTATATATTTTTCATATGTATTTCCAAGGAGATTTTTTGTATACAAATGAATACAATAAATTTTGAATATAGCTGAATATTCATGTATTTTTTTTTGAATTTATGTTGTTTGAATACAATCGAATTTAAATACAATAAGTTGAATACAATTTTTTTTTTTTGCATTTATGTGGTTTGAATACAACTGATTTTTAAATACAACAAATTGAATACAGTGTAAAAGTAGATACAAATGAATACAACTAAGTTGAATACATCTGACTTGAATACAACGAAACAGCTAAATCTAAATACATGTTAGCTACGAAATGTAATTAGCAAAAGTGTAGCTATGCCTACCCCCACCCCAAAGTATAGCCATTTGTGAAAAATTTCTAATTCAATATGATTTGGTCAAATATATATATATATATATATATATATATATATATATATATATATATATTATACTTAAAATTATACTATTTTTAAATAAAGAAGTTATATAATATTTCAATTTCTATGGGTTTTCTAACAATGTGTTGTAGGAAATAAGAAATCCATGAATATAGCAAAAACGAATCTCCTCAAGATATATTTTGCTCAAAATCCATCTCCTTAAGATACATCTCCTCACATGGCATTTCAACACTTAATGAAGGAATGAATTTCTATAAATAGAAGGCAACTCTCTCTTCCTTTCTTCCTTCTTTATTCTTGTAATTAATCTTATGAATTTCAGAAAGTATTGGCAATATGGCCAATATTATAGAAATTATTTTCTTTGCTAGATTTAAATACTCCTTAACCGAGTAGTATATTTTTATTGGGATAAGTTGATCAAGCTTGATATATATATATATATATATATTTATTTATAATAAATCTCTCAATTTTAATGCCTTTTTACTTCAGAATTTCTGATTTTATTTTTATATTGTGCTAGAATGTTAGATTTTAATTCAACACGTCTATCAGTTTATTGCTAAGTTATTCTTGTTGGAAATATTTAGTCGCCGCGGTCATATAGGTATACCGCCTATCTTTAATGCCGTAGCGTACCGATATATCAGCCGCAATGCCGTGGGTATACTGCTCAGAAGGTATCGCGTCTGCGCGGTCATATATGCGCCGCCGTGAATCAGAAGGTATTGTGCTCGACCCGCCGGGTCGATATACCGCCCCGTATCTTGCGCGCCTCCGCATTAGCGCTTCGTGATGTGGCATATGACGCGGTAAAGGTATATACTGCGCCATCCTGCGGTCGATAATGTCATATACGCGCGTATATGCGTGGTCGATAATGTCATATAGTCCGCGTGCAGGTATCTTGCTCGCCCATCTGGGTCGATAATGTCATATAGTAAGCGCGTCCCATCGGTCAATGTCGATAATGTCATATACCCGTGCCGCTCTCTCCGGTCGCGTCCATCTTTTGTCATATAATGTCGCGTCTATCTTCTTCCATCTGCTGGTATACCGCCCTCACGTATGCGCGTTCTTGCGCCATTCTTCATAATCCCATAATATCTTTGCCCGTGCGATATACTGCCTATATCTGCCGAGACGTATACGCGATAGCATGCCGTCGAGCCTCTAAGCGTCAAAGTCACTTCAGTCTCTAGCATATAGGTCGAATGGTATCTATTTCTGCATTGTACCTCAATCGATACTGTCTTACGCCCGTAGGTAGACTCGTCATAAAATGTCATACTATCGCTGATGGGGTCGATACATTCTATTCTGACAAGTATACCGCCTCGATAAATATTCAAGTATAAACATCATAAATTAAACAATTTCAAGTACTTTTAAAAGTAAATCACTCTACCTTTAACTAAATACATCTAAATTCAAGTTTCATATATCACAGAAAAATCATTCTGCTTCAATACAAGCTCAAAACCTTAACTTTTATTTAATAACTTACTTTATTCTAATCAAATACCTTATTAAAATATTATCTTAATCTAACTTTAAATGGTCCCATAAAGTCACATACTTATTTTATGCTTAAATAAGAAAAGATTCTTTAACCAATTTCAAATCAAATCAAAGTTCATAAAAACTTAAAATTGAATAATCTCTTAAGAAAACAAGTTTCAAAGTCTTAAAACTTTATAATAAACCTTTTAAAAGTCTCTTATACTTTATTAGAATACAGTTATACTTTATAACATTAACTCTTAATAAGCCATGATCTAGAAAATGTAATCAATTTTGTCTTATCTTATTTCTATAATATTCTACTGTTTCTTTAATATAAGTACTAATTTCCTTTATTACATGCTTGCTTATAATTAAGATGGAGTTCTACTTATTTACCAAAATGTAAATACCCAAGTCACTAACTCAACTGCTTTTCACGAACTATCCTTGCGACTTATTTTTATAACGTGGCTTCTTAACTTAAATCAACATAACACCTCTACCTTAGAACTAAGTAGCATCATGAAATATCATACACCTTTAAATCGTAATACATGAATCACAGCAAAAATTTGGTTCAAATCATGCAACATCTAAAGCAGCACAAATTGCTAAATTTTTCAAGTCCAAATACTTGGTACTTCAAGTGGATAATCACAAAGCTTAGTTAACCTTACTATAACCAATTAATAACTAAGTGCTAAGTCACCTTAACAAATCAAAAGACTAACTAACCTTAATGCCACCTTTTCATAACATACTTTATACGCCAATAACTAAGGCCCACATAGACGCTAAAATTCCGTCACTACAAATAGTAAAATAAATTTCCATAATTCAATAAGTCCAATACTCTTCAAAATGCTTTTAAACCTAATTTCCAAGTAATCTTTTTCTTTCCAGTTAGAATTTTGTAATAAACAAATCTTAACAATTATACTTCCAAGTCTTATAACACGCACTTTAAACGTCCTAAATTCTTACAATCTTATAATCTACTTTCCACTCTAAAGTTCCACACATTATTCTTCATAATAGGGACTTTAGCATTAATCTCCTTATTTACTAAAATTCAGCATCTTGAATTGATAATACAAGATTAGATGGCATTGAACCTTTTAAGCTAGAAACAAATTCATCCTCAAAACCTTTTCTAAGTGCAACTAATTTCTAATGGTCACAATCTTTTCTCTCTTTCCAAACACAAGCTTTATTTTCTAAGAAACGTCTTGCTACGTGATTGGATTACTACATAAACGTAACAGTTTCAAAAAGGAATAAGGAATGAGTTGACTTAAGATAAATTGAAAAAATACTAAGACCAATATTTTCATTGAATCAATTGCGAACATTTCTCTTTTCTTAAGAACTACATTTGATCCACAAGCTAAGATAAGAGCTGAAAACAAATTAATAATAATTCCGTACAAGTCTTTCAAAGCATAATAATTTACCAATTAACGTTCCAAACCCAAAATACACCAGGATTCAAGCCTTCCAAAATTTTTTCATGACCAATTCTTCATGTTCAATTTGTGAAGTCGCTGACGCCACGAACATTCTTCCATTAAGTTCCAATTTCAATTCGCACCTAAATTGGTTTTAAATGCTCTAATTCTGGGTGCTCACGCGATGAAACAAGATTCCTCTTGATTAGAAGTCACCTTACGCAAATTTCACCGTTGAAGATTTTCACTGATTTAGGAGTTAAGTCCATTATTCTCCATTCAAATTTCACTCACATTTACTTACATATTCTGACAATGGCCATTCTGCATGGCATTGAAGCGCCAAGATTACCTGGCATTTTTACACGAAATGACATTTCATCTTGATTCTAAAATTTCAATGTGACAACATTCATCTTGATTTCTTTACTGATTTAAATTGACAAGTGAACAATCTTTGATTAATCAGTACTCAATTCTTGTTGATTATTTGATCTAGAGATAACCTTGATATTATTTGTCATTATTAGAGAGATAAAATATTATCTTAAAATATCAAATTTGCAATCCATCAAATTGAACCAACAATACAATTTGTTCATTTGTTCATTCTATCATTTGTCACATTGTTTACATTTCATTTTACACATTTGATGCACTTAAGATCCTAAGCAATAAGGTATATACAGCATGCTGACGATATGCTTATTCCCACTAAAGCAAACCTTGGCAACAGCGTGGCATCCAGAACCAAATGCATTCCCAATTCAGCCTTCCATAAGCCTCCGATGTTCGCGGGTGCTTCATTCTTGCTCTAAGCAATAGTGCCAACGATGCGACGCCGAGGCGTCGAATGACGCTTCAAGTTTTCACCATTTCCTGAGATGGGTTCACTTTGGTTTAGCTATAAGCGTCCTAGAAAATGGTGCTCACTTAATGACAACAAAAGATGTTGTTGGAAGTTTATGAAACGGGATGAAATCCGAAATGCTTATTTGTGGGAGGCGACATGAAACAAAATATTGGCGACATGAGGATGAACTTCTAAACTATGGAAACACAATTTGTCCGATACTACTATTGTGATAACCTATGCACCAAGTATGGACAAACTTTTAAAATAAATACAACACCAAGACACGGGCAGTAAGAAGTTCATCATTAGGAAGTTCCTAAAAAATTTCAAATGGTGGACAACAAAGTGTGTCATCCCAAGTCCAGAATTTCAAAATGATTCTACATCACCGATTTGGAATGATTGAAGCCTCAAATAGCAATTCTTAGTTGGGCATTAATCGAGAAGTCGCTCTCATAAGTGAAGTTTATGAACTATTTGAAACTCAAAATGAAGGAGATAACCTTAGATGAACTTATTTGTCAAATTCCAAATTCAGGAAGACAATAAGAAGGCCATACTAAAGGGGAAACAACCCGCCGAAGCTAAGGAAAATCTGACGGAAGTCAAAGGGAACCCAAGCAAAGTTGGAAGTTGGCTATCCCAAACAACTGAAAAGTTTAAGGGAACATGCAACTATTGTGGTAAAGTTGGTCATATGTACAAAGGATGTCGACTTGTAAATGGAGTTGTACGGGCTGAAACAGGCCCCTAAACAATAACACGAGAAGTTTGATAGTACTCTACTATCAAAAGGGTTCGCCATTAACAAGTGTGACAAATATGTTTACATGAAACGAAATATCGATTCGTTCATCATGATATGCCTCTATGTAGATGATTTGTTGATCACTGGAAGCAGTCCTAGGATAATTCTAGAGACTAAGAACATGCTAAAATAATGTTTTGACATGAAAGACATGGGTGTCGCAGATGTCATCTTAGGGATCAAGATCTCTAAGACATCTAACAAACTGGTCTTGTCTCAATCTCACTACATTGAGAATGTGCTGAAGAAATTTGAGATGTTTGACAGTTCACCAGTAACGACACTATTGGATAGAAGTCAAAATATTGACAAACATCTTAGTGTATCTGTACGCCAGGAAGCGATATGCGCAGGTGATTGGTAGTATGATGTATCTCACAAACTGCACTCGACCTGATATCGCTTATGTAGTCAATAAACTGGCTAGGTTCACCCGTAATCCAAGTGATGATCATTAAATAGCATTGAATATGGTACTGCGGTTCCTAAAGTTCACGCTAAAGTTTGGGTTACACTATTCTATATATCAAGCAGTACTAGAGGGGTACAGTGACGCAAACTGAATATCTGATAGCGAAGACATCAAGTCCACCATCGGATATATTTTTACAATCGGTGGTGGAGCTGTGTCTTGAAAATCCTCTAGGAAAACCCTTTTTGCCCGATCCACGATGGAGTCAGAATTTATCCCTTTAGATAAAGTGGGAGAAAAAGCTGAGTGGCTTCATGGTTTCTTAGAGGATGTCCCTTGTTGGGATAAACCCGTGTCTCCGGTAATGATCCACTGTGATAGTCAGTAGGCTCTAGGAAGGGCACAAAGTTCTATGTACAATGGAAAGTCTCATCACATTCGACGGAGAAATGAGTACATTAGGCAGCTGATCATCTCGAGTATTATTTCCATTGATTACGTCAAATCTTAGGAAAATATCGTTGATCCCTTGACGAAGGTAATGACCAGAGATCAGATGTACTGCATGTCTAGGTGAATGGGCTTAAAACCCAATCAATAAAACGGATACGGTGGATACCCAACCTTACCAACTGGAGATCACAGAAAGTAGGTTCAATGGGAAAACTAAATCGTAAAGGTTCAGTTGAGCGCTTCGGAGGAAGCAAGAGCACTTCGGATAATGATTTCTTCTTAAGAAACATAATTCAAGGTCGTTCCCGTGATAGACATAAAGTGCTACCTGTAGAGGGGTAAAGGAAAATTTTCCAAACATTTAATGATCCTCAATATGGAGGTTAGGTTGAGGAAACTTTTAATAGTTCCCTACACTGGTATATTGGGGTATTGCAGGATACCTTATAGGAGACCACCTATTTAAGTGCGAGGACATACCGCCTCAAATGAACACACTTAAGAATCCAAGGGTGTCCACGGCCCACGACGAACAAAACATTTAAGAAAGATAGAGTAAGGAAAAATGTAGTGTTGATATCATTGTCTTGGCTTATACTAAATACTGACGGTTCAAGACATCACATTCACCACGCAGTAAATAAGTCAGATGATATTCTACTATGGAAGGTTCAAATCTACGGCTACCTCTCCAGATACAACATCGTTCCGCCAGATGATTGCTAGAAAGTCACCATGTGCGTGCACCAAAATCTCTTACAAGAGGGGATTGTTGGAAATCTTTATTAAACGTGAAATAAAGTAAATCCTATTAATTATGATTCGAACAATTAGGGCCCCGCACGTCAGAAACACGGTTTCCACACACGTGCACATAAAGTGCCAAAGATCATAATTTCCGTAATAGAAGGGATATTGGTACGCATACGAATTATTTGAGACGTAAGATGATAGACGGTTATTGGCCAAATGATAATGTTTTCACGTTGGTAAATGAAGGAAGAAGTGTACAATGTGAACAGATGAAACGAGTCAGGAAATGGGTGAAGGGCCGCAGCGTCGCGATGGCTGAGCTGCGGCACCTGAAACGCTGTGGCGCCTCCCGGAAGGGCCGCGACCCTAATTACGGTAAAATTCACTGGAGCTACTGGAATTTAGGCGCCCCAGCTCCTTCCCGAAGGGCCGCGGTGCCTCGGCCCCAGGGCCTGAGGTTCCGTGACGCCCTCCCGAAGGGCCTTGGCCCTTCGACTCTAGTGTTACCGTTGGACACGATTTTCACCTGACGTTTGGGCTGACTTTGGAGCATTAAGTCTCCATTATTTACCTCATGAATTCAGCCATTACTTGGCTGAATTGTAACCCCTAATAAATGGCCATTACATGGCATTGAAGGTCTTTATTAGGTCATTTAGGAAGAAAAATTCATCTTGCTATTAATTGAAACGTTGTCAGATTGTTGTCAATCTTCTTCCTCTCTAGCAATCACCAATACTCTCAAGATCTTTCTTTCCTAAGCGAACACTTGAGTCTCATTTGCTCACTTGTTTGATTGTTGTTTTATCTTGGGACATAAATTTCCATTACACCGTTTAAAGGAATGTACGGGGCAAAATTATCTTAAGGATATATTGAACCAACAATAGACTCAGGATGCCTATTACTTTGTTCATTTCCATATTCTAACATATTGTTTTTATTGTTACATTTCCCATTTCCTTGATTTACACATTTGATCCCACAATTCTTGTATAGATTTTGTAATTCTCACGAAGCAAAAATCGATACATAATGATTAGTGATAAATTAGTAGATGAATGGTAATTTTAAGATATCTAGCATTTCAAATCTTGATTTTCACCTACTTCCATTTTTATTACAACAACAATAACAACAACTTTCCTAGTGTATTCTCACGCGGTGGGGTACGGGGAAGGTAGAGTGTACACAGACCTTACTCCTACCTCTCAAGGTAGGCAGACTGTTTTCGAAGACCCTCGGCTCAAGAGAAGACATAACAAAGAAGGTCAGATAAGGTTTGAATAAAAGTAAGTGTAGTAAATTAAAGCAAAACAAAGTAAATAGATCATGTCGCAACATATAACAAATAATACCATAAATCAAAGGACAAAAAATTACATGAGTAATCTGAGCGTGACATGCCCAACTACCTACTAGTCTTCTATCCTGATATGTGTCCTCCAAACCCTCATATCTAAGGTCATGTCCTCGGTGAGATGAAACTGTGATATGTCCTTTCTAATTACCTCTTCCTAATACTATTCGACCTACCTCTACCTCTCCGAAACCATCGATTGCTAACCTCTCACACCTTCACACTAGGACGTCCACGCCTCTCTTCTACACATGTTCGAACCATCGCAACCTCACTTTCCTCATCTTTTCCTCCATCGAGGCTACCTCCACCTTATCCTGAATATCTTCATTCATCGTCTCTCCTCGTGTGCCCACACATCCACCACAACATCCTCATTTTTGCCACCTTCATCTTCTGAGAATAAGAGTTCTTAACTGGCCAACACTACGTCTCATACAACATAGTTGATCTAACCACAACTTTGTAAAACTTACCTTTAAGTTTAGGTCGCACATTCTTTTCACAAAAACTCTGAATGCGAGCCTCTATTTCATCCACTTGCACTAATACGATGTGTGACATTATCGTTAATCTCTCCATTACCTTGTATAATTGACCCACGATATTTGAAACTTATTTTTGTTGGAATTTCCTGAATACTAAGCCTCACGTCCACGCCAACCTCATATGATACGCTACTGAACTTGCACTCCAAATACTTTGTCTTGGTCCTACTCAACCTAAACCCTTTTGACTCCAGAGTATGTTTCTAAACCTCCAGCTTAGCATTCACTTCGTTGTGAGTCACATTAATCAGAACTATGTCATCCGCGAATAACATACGCTATGGCATCTCACCGTGGATATTCTGTGTCTGACCATCCATCACCAAGGCAAATAAAAATGGGCTAAAAGTTGATCTCTGATGCAATCCCATCATCACATGAAGGTGTTTCGAGTCCCCTTCCACTGTCTTTACCCTGGTCTTGACTCCATCATGCATATCCTTGATCTCCCTAATATACACCATAAGTACTCCTCTAGCCTCCAAGCATGTCCATAGGACATCATTTGGGACTTTATTGTAGGACTTTTCTAGGTTGATAAAAACTATGTGCAAGTCTCTCTTCATCTCCTTATACTGCTCCACCAGTCTCATCATAAGATATATTGCTTCAGTAGTTGAATGACCCGACATGAAATCGAACTGGTTCTTTGAAATAGACACACCTCTCCTAACCCTCATCTCCACCACCCTTTTCTACACTTTCATAGTGTCGGTAAACGGCTTAATACCTCTATAGTTGTTGCAACTCTGTATGTCTTCCTTGTTATTATACAAATGGATCATTGTATTACACCTCCATTCTTGGAGTATCTTCGTCGTCTTAAAAATGACATTAAATAACTTAGTCAGCCACACCAGACCTTCTCTGTCTGTGCTCTTCCAAAATTCCCCCGGAATCTCATCTATCCTGATTGCTCTTCCCCTATGCATCCTACATACAACATCCTTAAACTTCACAACCTTTATGCTCCTACAATACCCAAAATCATGATGCCTCTCGGAGTGCTCCAAATCTCCCAACACAATTTCTATATCCCCTTCTTCATTAAGGAGTTTATGAATGTATAACTGACATCGCCGTCTAATGAGAGCATCATCCAATAATACATTGACATCTTTGTCCTTGATGCACTTTTCTTGACTAACCTATACAACTTCTTATCCCCTCATTTTTCTTCTAGTTTTGCATACAAACATTCAAAATCTGCCATATTTGTTACCATAACCGCTAACTTAACCTCCTTTCTCACCATCTTTTACTTTTACCTATTCATTCATTTCTCCTAATCATTCATGTTGTATACCAACTTCGCATATGCCACCTTCTTTGCTTCCACTTTGGACTTCTCCATTCCACCACCAGTTTACTCGATGCCCACCAGGACTACCTCTCAAGACCCCATCACATCTTTAGATGTTGACTATGACTTGAACAAGAGAGTACTAGTCGGTGGGTATTATTATACTAAGATCCCTGCATATATGTATGGATTGATTATACTTGACTATGATTGGAACTTGATGTGAACAATGTGACTTGAGGAATCAGTGAATTGATATATATACAACATGACTTATATGGGTTATTGAACTGTTAGTATAGACCTATTGTGAGTCAACTTGACATTTATCCCTATTAAGTATCTTCCGTCGTTGTCCACATATGATGTCTACAGGGGTACGTTGTGTACTCATACTACACTTGTTGCATATTTTCTTGATGCATATATAGATTTCAGTACCAGTTCGCGAGCTCAAGTGTGAGTCCGAGCGGGTAGGCTTAGGTATTCGGGGTAAGGATGTTTCTTTCAACATGACCCGGGATTCTTATATCATTATATATGTATTTATTTGATTCTGGAGACACATTCATACATTTCGGATTATGTACTCAGTTTTGGCTTATGTTTCCCTTCATTTCAGACTTGTACTGTTATTAGCGCTCTTGTATTCACATACCAGATATTGGGGAATTCTGTATTGATCTTCAAACTTATGTTCCACATTTTCTTATTATGATAGACAATGTTTTATAATACATATTATCCTTACGTATTTATTCGCATATCTTGATTTATGAGATTGGGCGTGGTTCGCCTACCGGCGGGAAATGTAGGTGCCACCACGATCCCTAAAAGAGGTCGTAACACCTTAGAATCCCCCCCCCCCAAATCAAATGGGTTTTTATACTCAAATCAAACTTTACACCATGATTATCTAACATATTCAATCACTAATTCATAATAATCAAAGTAATTTACTCCATGAACACCATTTAAATCAATAATTTAGCTCTCTTAATTTCATAAGAAACTTACAACTCATCTTCCCCAATTTATAAACATACTATATCACCATTGTAAGACTTAGAAACATAAAATCAAATCACAAAGAATTATAATTCTTACCCCAAAGATGAATTCACTCTTAGACCTATGAGTTTCCCTTATGGCGAGTGGCGACACTAGGTTCGAGGATATCTAATTTGAGAAAAGTGGTCAGTCCAAGGGAAATAAATAGTACACCTAAAATAGAGATTCTACCACATCGAAATTGCTTCTGCTGGCATGGACCCGCTACTGCAAGAAGCGACCTCTCTTAGGTGGTATCACTTGACACCTCGCCTCAGTGCCATGGCGATCCCGATCCCACATAGCGTACTCGCCCCTACAAACAAATCCCCCACCAAGGAAAAACTCTTAAAAAGTTCATAACCTACTTTTTCAAGACAACCTCCACAGAGGTGGACACGCAGGATCAAACACCGTGCCGTTGAGGTGGACACCAAACACCAGCAACACTAAAATCAAGCCAAACTCCCATCAAACAGCCAAAATACTCCCAAGACCACCCTGACACAAACTAGACATGCTCGTCTAAGGTAAATAGTGTTACAAACTCACTCATACCCTTGGATTTTCCATTTAACCGAGCTAAGACATATTTTTCTAAAAAAATCATCTGAAATAATAAAAAATCAAAATATTATAAATAAGGCCACACAATACATCTGATTGTCTCGGGAAGTGAACCAATGACTTGACTAAATCATAAATACCCTCCATAGCTATGGGATGCGACAGAACTCGAAAATGAACTCATCTACTCAAAAGTTAACCTTGAGTCAAACTATCCAACTCTAAGGTTGTAGTTTTGGATTTTTCATCTGAAACTCATATAAATGGACCTCTGGATCTTTGCCACCCATCACTTGTACTTCAAAAACCCTACTTAGAGACCACGAGAAGGGTAAAATAGGAAAATAATGGTCTTTAGATCAATATGATCGAATGGGTCATTACATTGGGAGACCGAGTCAGATAAGCGGACTAGATATCCCTGGATTTTTGAGAGACATGTTATTTCCTTTTCTTTAATGTTCAAGGAAGAACGTTTATTTAAGTGCTATATGTGGTATATGGTGTAACAACTTTCTTAGTCATTTTGAACTTTTTTCTTACTTTTCCTAAATTACCCTTTTGGTAGTTTTGTATCAATGTTTATGACTTGGGAGATGAGTGACATAATTTATGAGCCAATCAGGTGGGTTTTGGAGTGATTTTAGTAAATTTAGAAGTCCTATGTTAAGAAAAGTAGAAAGTTTGACAAAAGTCAAAATTAGAGGGTAAATGCATCATTTTTGATGTTTCGTCGATTGCATTAGGTTCATAATGTAATTTATGACTTAGTCGAGCCATTAATTCAAGTCACAATATATTTGACTGTGATTTGGGTAGTTGGTTGGAAATATAGGCTTTTAGAATTAAGAGTTAACCTTGGTTAACATCAGTTTAAGGTGACTTTTTCGGAAATTTCAATTGGTCGAATGAGTTCGAAGAATGTTTTAAGACTGAAATGCATATTTGGGTTGGTATTCGGGAGGTTTCGAATAAATTTTGGAGGTTAGTTCGAGCTTTTAAAGAAACTAGAGAGGCACGGGGGACGCCATGGTTGGTATTCGGGAGGTCACCTGGTTTCCTTCATCGCAATCGCGAGAGCCTTAGGGGATGCTATGGCGATAGGTGGTCATACGTAGGGTCTTAGTCTGGCATTGGTTGTTATCGATTGCATAGAGCAAGAGCCAGGTTGGGTCAGGATAGCTCATTGCAGTCGTGATGGCCCTGTCCCAATTGTGATATTCTGGGTAGGATCCCGATCGTGAGAATGGTCTCGCGATCGCGAATGATAATGAACCTGGACAGAATTTAAAACTCCTATTTTGAACTTCATCTTCCAAAATACATTTTGAGAGCTAAGGAGCTCATATTAGAGTGATTCCAAGTGTCATTTTCAAGATTCATCATTAGGTTAAGATTTAACTTTAATCTAAGATTTATTTATGTTTCCATCCATTATTTACTGATTCTTCCCATGATTTAGAACACATGATAAAGGTTTTCTCTAGGAACACAAGTTTAGTATTCTTGATCAAATTTAGGGTCAATTTGTAAATAAATTTCCATGATTTTTAGGATTAGTACTATTTAGACTATGAGTAAGCTGAATTTAAGTTGATATTACAGTTTTGACCTTCGAGACTCGGGATGGGGTTTTGGATTGACCTTTTAGACCAGAATCATTTATATGGAAATATTCATATCGTTAGCTTCGTATTCTCATGTAGATACCGTACTTGAATAGAGTGGGCTTATTCAGAGACTCAAAGGAAAGGGAAGGATGCGGAGTGACTCGTCAACTTTGGATTCAGGCAAATTGAGACTTACTAGACTTTTTATGTAGTGTTATGTGTTGGTTTGATAAATTAAGGGTTGTAATGGGAAATCAGGGTCTCATACTTTTGAGGTGATTGCATTTGTGCGCAACCTGTTTAGGTAATTAAAATATATTGTAACAGAGATTATGTGTTTAGCATTCGTGCCTTGGAGGTGGTACACAAATCCAGTAGGTTGGCACGGTTGTTGCTTATTTGAGTTATGTTATCCATGATTGATTGACTTTCTTGATATTCACTTGTTCATTCATTAATCACTCTACATCTCATATAAATTATGGAAGAGGAATTCATTTTGATGATTTGAACTGATATTATGCATTTGTATGGTGTACACATATTCATTAGATTCGTTCAAGATATTACTGACATATAAATGACAGGATATGACGAAATGGTCCAGAGAGGCCAAATTTGGATATGTTACATAGATAGGCGTGATAATGATGATATTATAGCCTACAAGCTAGTACCAGATGTGATCTTGGATATATGATATTCTAGGTGGGTATATGTACCTCATGAGTCCCCTAATGGTCACGTGAAACCTACTGCGGGAGCGTGTGTATACTAGTTCATATGACCATTTCATATAATACATCATACATTTCACTTGCATTTCATAACATTTATATATAATTGACTTGTTTTCATGACATACATGCCTTGATTGATGGAAAGATTGGATCTTTGTAACCTTACATGCTTTTATTGATGAAAAGTTTGAATCTTTACGATTTACTAGTCCCAAAAGACTGAGTCTTTATGACAAAGCTGACCCAAATTGTTACAAAAGTTGGATCTCTATAAAAATACATGGAAAAGGATAGACTTTATGACTTTTTGAGTTACAGATTCCTCACTTAAACTGTCGAGTGCTAATGACTTGTAAATCTTAATGCTAATAAAGTGAAAATGTGAGTATCAAAAGTACCACCCCTAGCCACCACTATAGTTTAGGGTCGTTCAATGACATTATTGAGTACACGTGCTTCCTGTACTTACTCTACACTTGCTTCACCTTTTGTGTGCAGGTACAAATCCGGTCACAAGTGGAGTTCAAGATTTGTGTGACTTCTTGTAACCACCCGTTTGGTTGTTTTTAGCTAAAGACCCTTATTTGACTAAATTACCCATCCCGTAGACTCTATGTGGGGTTTGTGACCGTGGGGATGGGTAGTACGAATTTTGACCTTTATGTGATTTTTGAAAGAAAAATAAAAAATAAAGAGTTTTGAAATGATAAGTTTAACACAATGTTGATTTTCGGGTATATGGGTTCATTTTTGGGTTCCTCACTTTTGATAGTTCAGGGGGTCTTTTTTGACATAGTCGAGTCATTGGTTTACTTTTCAAGGCATTCAGATGTACTTTATGGTTTTATTTATAAAATTGTGAAATTTGGATGTTTTAGGTGTTTCATAAAAAAATATGTCTTAGCTCGATACTATGAGAAATATGAGTGCGCAAACAAGTTTGTAGAATCGTTTACCTTAGGGTAGCATGTTTGGTTTGTATCCTTGGGGTTCTGGGAGCGTATTTGGTGTTTGGTCGTGAATTAGATATGTTTCTAGTTGATGTTTTTTGGTGTGCCGCACCAACGAACTTCTAGCCGCTTTAGCGGGTCTATCTCTATGGAGGATGGCTCACATATATGAACCTGGTGAGAATCTGAAGTTTCCACTCCTTTGGACTTTCTTCTCGCAGAGGAGATCTGCCTCTGCGTAGTCATTCCCACTGTAGCACCCATCCGAGATCTTATGTCATTCTGCCTTGACGACCTTTTTTTCGCCGAAGCGTCTCTGCCTTGGCGACGTAGATTCCACCGAAGCAGAATCGTTGTTCATAATCCGAATTTAATGCCATAAAATAATTTCATTTCTCTAAAAATGTTCTCTTGGGATTAGAGCTCGACAATGAGGGGGTTTCTTATGTATTCAATCATTGTTATTCTTAGAGGTAAAGATTTCATCCCTTTTCATTTATTGATTGTCATTTGGGTCTTCTAATAGTAGTATAATTTCTATTTGGGGAAGAATATAACCTATGTTTACATTCAAGAATAAGAGGCTATGAATCATGATTTGGGGATTGATTAAGGTTTATATTGTTGTGATTTTGTAATATAGTGTTGGGTAATGATAGAAGATGATATTGTGATGGTTAATTTGATATTCAAAACCCTTTTGAAATTGAGGGGAAAGCCTAGGGTTTTGAATTGGTGTTTTTTTGCATAATCGTGAAATTAAGGGTCCAAGTGTGTTTAGTTTGCAAATTAACACTTAAGGATACGATTCTATAGCATGTTATCATACTTTTTGAGTAACAATGTTTGGGTTTTTCTACCGTGGGCCGGGGGTCAATTTTGGGGTGAATCTTTAGATTATTCTAAAGGACTAAGTCCTTATGTTTGTATTAGCTTACTTATTAACTTAGCATCTATATGTTAGACTACGAGTACTACGAGACGCTTTGCAAGGGCAAGATCTGTGTTGAGGGTTGGAGTTCGTGGCTCCTGCTCGACTCTAAGGTAGGTTATGGTTTATCTTTTATAGACTCTGATAGAAGTACGTATTAGTTATACATATTGAGGGATATTGGGCACGTTTGGAGGTCCACCTTAGCGGTTGTGATGAACGCTTGGGTGAGTACCAGTGTTGAACTGTGTTGAACTGTGTTGAACTGTGTTGAACTGTGTTGAACTGTGTTGATAGGTGATTTGGGGAATCTGTCTTATGTGGGCTTATTGCCTTATTTGGGGAATTAGGCTTATTCCGACTACAGTTATTTGGGCTTGTTTCCATTGTGTGGGCTTGTCGTTATTGTTGATAATTGTTGTATTTATTCATCACATTGCTTTCGATATGATAGATTGATTTACGTGGAATTACGTGTCATTGACATTTTGAAAGCATGTGATATTCATCTCTTATACATAATTGCATATCATACATCGTAAATAGTTGCATTGTTATTGTATTGCGTACATACACTCATGGTTCTGATGATATTGTATAGAAATTGTGTGGGTCCAATGAGACCAGAAGGGTAATGAAGAAACGGTACATGGATAGTGGGGTACCCTATGGGTCATAGTTAATAGAATTTGAACGTGCTTATACCGGTTGTGAAAAGATACCTAGTTTTTGCGTTCATATCATACATATATTTACACATTGATTTATTGTTGATTGGTAACATTATTTGGAATGGTTATTGGAACTTGGGTGAATTCATGAAAAATGATCTTGTTGATTGATTTCATAATACTTGGATTGTTGGTTATTGAATTCCTATGTGAACAAGGTAACTTATGTGATTCATTGAACTCCTATGTGAACAAGGTGACTTATATGATTCATTGAACTGCTTAGTACATGACTACTTGAGAGTAACTTGATGTTTATTTCTATTACGTATCTTTCATTATTTTTAGCTTATGATGCCTATAGGGGTACGTTGTGTACTTATGCTACACTTGCTGCATTCTTTAGGATGGTAATATAGCACCATCTTCTAGCTTCAGACCACGTGGCTGAGTCCAGTTGGGAGATCTAGTGTTCGGGGTGAGCCTTCATCCTTCCAGCATACCTTGGACACTTTTCTCTACTTTTGTTCTTATACTTGTTCATGAGACAATTTTAAACTTTCAGACTATGTTACTCTAGTGTTGGTGCTCTTATATTCACAGACCAGATCTTTTGGGGTTGTAATAACTTATTATCAGACTTATTTCCATATTTATGTTATGATGAGAAAATCTTTATAACTATTATGTTATTTTCACTTTTCTTATTTATATTTGTTGTTTATTAGGAAGTGGTTCACCTACCGGTGGAAAAAGTGTAGGTGCCACCACGATGCCCGAAAAGGATCGTGACACCCTTGAGGCATGCTATCTGGTGACATTTCCATTGCACCAGACTTCTTTTTATATTTATTTAATGTATTCATTTGTTTCAGGTAGTATTTTGTAGTATTTATGAGACATCTATTCGTATTAGCAAGATCATGTACTTGTGACTTTTAAATTTTGGGGAGTAGTCTGACTTAGACTTATTTCTATTTATGTTATAAAGATAGAGGTGGCAGATTGCCGTTTGGGCTGAAGTTGGGCGGGTCAAGATGTGCTGAAGTTGTAGATGAGTCAATGCCCAATCCGCCCAAAACTTACATGAACTAAGATGAATGTGTCAAGATGGGCTAAGTGATAGGTCATAACCCAACTTGCCCAACTTGACCCTTTATTTTTACAAATTTCAAACTTACCTTCTATGATGTTATTTTAATTTTTATGATATTTGATTTTTTCATATCTTTATTTTTAAGATTTTTTTCATTTTTTATTGAAGAAAAAAAACTGAAATCGAAATTTGAGGATGTGGTGGGGGTGGAAGGGGGTTGGTGTGGATAGGGGCCGGGTAAAAAGAAATCATATTTTTTTATAAATTATTTATAAAAGTAAAAAAATAGAAATTTGAGAAAGATGTGGGGGTAGGTGGAGTTAGAGGCGGAGGGTAAGAATTTTTTTATATTTTTATAAATTGTTTATAAAAAATATAATTTTTTTTCTTACCCCCTCTGCCCTAACTCCACCTACCCCAAAGTAAAAAAAAATTGAGATTAGGGTAGGGGGGAGGGGAGGGGGTAGGTACGATAAAATTTCATATTTTTATTAATTTTTTTATAAAAATAATAAAAAATATGAAATAAAAATTTGAGGATGGGGTGGGGGTTGGTGGGGTTAGGGCGGTAGGGGGAGGTAAGAAAAAAATTTATATATTTTTTATAAAAGTAAAAAAATATATAAAATAAAAATTTGAGGATGGGGTGAGGATTGAGGGGTAGTTGTGGGTATGGGCGTAAGAAAAAAATTCATATTTTTACAATTTTTTTATAAAAGTAAAAAAATATAAAATCGAAATTTGAGATTGGGGTAGGGTGGGGAGGGTGGGGAGGGGAGGGAGGGTAGGTGGAAGTAAGGTAAAATTTCATATTTTTAATATTATTTTTATAAAAGTAACAAAATTATGAAATAGAAATTTGAGGATGGGGTGGGTAGGTGTGGGCAGGGGGTAAGAAAAAAAATTAATATTTTTATAATTTTTTATAAAAGTAAAAAAATATATAATAGAAATTTGAGATTGGGGTAGGGGGGGGGGGAGGGGGTATGGCGGTGGTAAGATAAAATTTTATATTTTTAATTTTTTTTTTTTTATAAAAGTAACAAAAATATGAAATAGAAATTTGAGGATGGGGTGGAAGTGGGGTGGGGGTATGTGGGGGTTGGGTGGTGGGGAAAAAAATCCATATTTATTATAAAATTAAAAATGAAATTTTTCTTACCTCTACCGCTCTAACCCCTACCCACTCTTCACTTCCACCCTATCATCAAATTTCTACTTCATATTTTTTGTTACTTTTATAAAAAAAATTATTAAAAATATGATTTTTCAGATTACCTAACCCCCGCTCAATCCCAATATCAAATTTCTATTTGATATATTTTTTACTTTTATAAATAATTTATAAAAAAATATGAATTTTTTTCTTACCCTTATACCCACACCTACCCCTCCACCCCACCCCATCCTTAAATTTCTATTTTATATTTTTTCACTTTTCTTATTTATATTTGTTGTTTATTAGGAAGTGGTTCACCTATCGGTGGAAAAAGTGTAGGTGCCACCACGATGCCCGAAAGGGATCGTGACACCCTTGAGGCATGCTATCTGGTGACATTTCCATTGCACCAGACTTCTTTTTATATTTATTTAATGTATTCATTTGTTTTAGGTAGTATTTTGTAGTATTTATGAGACATCTATTCGTATTAGCAAGCTCATGTACTTGTGACTTTTAAATTTTGGGGAGTAGTCTGACTTAGACTTATTTCTATTTATGTTATAAAGATAGAGGTGGCAGATGGCCGTTTGGGCTGAAGTTGGGCGGGTCAAGATGTGTTGAAGTTGTAGATGGGTCAATGCCCAATCCGCCCAAAACTTACATGAACTAAGATGAATGGGTCAAGATGGGCTAAATGATAGGTCATAACCCAACTTGCCCAACTTGACCCTTTATTTTTACAAATTTCAAACTTACCTTCTATGATGTTATTTTATTTTTTATGATATTTGATTTTTTCATATCTTTATTTTAAAGATTTTTTTCATTTTTTATTGAAGGAAAAAAAACTGAAATAGAAATTTGAGGATGGGGTGGGGTGGAAGGGGTTGGTGTGGTTAGGGGCGGGGTAAAAAGAAATCATATTTTTTATAAATTATTTATAAAAGTAAAAAATAGAAATTTGAGAATGATGTGGGAGTAGGTGGAGTTAGAGGCGGAGGGTAAAAAATTGAGATTAGGGTAGGGGGGAGGGGAGGGGGTAGGTACGATAAAATTTCATATTTTTATTAACTTTTTTATAAAAATAATAAAAAATATGAAATAGAAATTTGAGGATGGGGTGGGGGTAGGTGGGGTTAGAAATGTAGGGGAGGGAAGAAAAAAATTTATATATTTTTTATAAAAGTAAAAAAAAATATAAAATAAAAATTTGAGGATGGGGTGAGGGTTGAGAGGTAGTTGTGGGTATGGGGGTAAGAAAAAAATTCATATTTTTACAATTTTTTTATAAAAGTAAAAAAAATATAAAATTGAAATTTGAGATTGGGGTAGAGCGGGGAGGGGAGGGGGTAGGTGTAAGTAAGGTAAAATTTTATATTTTTAATATTTGTTTTTATAAAAGTAACAAAAATATGAAATAGAAATTTGAGGATGGGGTGGGTAGGTGTGGGCGGGGTAAGAATTTTTAAATATTTTTATAATTTTTATAAAAGTAAAAAAAATATATAATAGAAATTTGAGATTGGGGTAGGGCGCAGGGGGGGGGGGAGAGGGGTATGGCGTATTTCCAGAGTATGTACGTGAGGACGTACGTAGAAAAGTTTTAGCCTTAAAGTTAGGCAAGGACGAAATTTTGTTCACAACTACCGAAAAGAATCGTTTTTCGACGAAACGTTTTACAAAACTTGCGAAGGGAAAAATGCGGCTATGTCATTTATTATTTTTGCGGATTTTTCCGAGAGATAAAATATTTTGGACCAACGAGAGGGCGACACTTGTCACCTCTGGTGGCGGATGTGTGGGCGTCTTTTGGACGATTTGGAAGTCTTGGAGTAGGTAGGATATTTGTGATATTTTGTGTGGTAGTTGGATAAGGTACACATGGATGAATCCTCACCCTACACTTGCCTACCACTTGGCTTGATCTTGGCCATTGATTTCCCTATAAATACCCCCCTAACTTGAAGGTTTTCTTCATCCCTTAAATCATTTCTAAGTCTTGAAATCCCTTCCCCTTCTTAGTTGTGCTAGCGAAACCCCTCCCCGCTGTGAGGCCTTGGCGAAACACCTCCCCCCTTGAGAAGGCTTTGGCCGAGAGGTACCCCCCTACTACCTTGAGTTGTCTCGTAAAATACACCCCCCCTTGGTAGAAAAGTATTCTCCAAGTATTGTTACTATTCCAAAATACCTTGGCCCAAATACCTTGTAGTATTCCAAGGTTACACCTATACGAAAAGCCCAGAAATACTATTATACTTCCCTTCAGTCACAAAACGAAACCCTAAGGAAAATCTTCATGGCCGGTTGAAGTATTAAGAAGAAGTTGCGTAAACTTCTAAGGGTTGTTTGGTGCGGGTTGGAGCGCCCAGAGTAGGAGCTAAACGTTGCTCAAGATCGACATTAAATCTTGGATAATTTTGGGCTTATCGAGGTAAATACTCTTGTCTTTATATTGTAATTGGAAATTACATACCGTAGTAGTATAGAAATGAATATAAGATTCATAGAAGAGAATTGAACTGTAATAGAAGGATATTCTGAGAAAAAGACTTGAACTGAAATCCCATCAGAAGAATATTAAAGTAGAAGATTGAACTTGTTACACCCCGTAAGTCCAGAACCTGTAAAAGAGAATGTACGAAAGGAAACAAGACTTGGCATTTCTACACTTAGAAAAATTAGAAACCTTGTTGTCCACTATAGTTGCTCTCGGGTTTGCCATGTTCCCACACAAAAAAATTTGTAGTTTTGATCCTTTGTTCACAAGACTTTAACCCAATGTTCCCGAGGTATTGTAAGGTTATCTCAATAGAAAGATTTGAAAAAGCGGAGTTTTCACGTTAGTCATGGCAAGGAAACTAAGGGAGTTCTTCAACTTTGAAGTTGGAACTTGAAGATGGGTTCTTCATAGGCCTCTAAGGAGTGCTTGGAGCGGATTGGAACTTAAGGAAAGGAGCTAAGAATTGCTAAGGCGCGACTTCGAATCTTGGAAATTTTAAGGGCTTTGAAAGGTATAAATTTTGTCGTTTTAATAGTTAAGGCTTACTTATTGTTGTAGCTATGGATTTTAGCAAGCATGTGTAATATAGTATGAAGTTTGATATGTTTATTGGCTATTGGAACCCTAATCCGAAATCTAGCATGTTTAACTTTAAGATTTCAATTCTAGTCGATTATTAGTTTAAGCGTCGCATGTTGTATAAAGAAGGAAAGTGTAGTTGTTGAAGTTGTTTAGACTATATAACATGTTAGACCTTAGAACTTGGAATTGGAAAAGGATTGGAAAAGACTTAGTGTTGCTATGTAAGTTGGCCGAGAATTGGCTAGTGTGCCTTAGACTATTTCGTATGAATTGTGGGGTAGGTGTAAGTAAGGTAAAATTTTATATTTTTAATATTTGTTTTTATAAAAGTAACAAAAATATGAAATAGAAATTTGAGGATGGGGTGGGTAGGTGTGGGCAGGGGGTAAGAATTTTTTTAAATATTTTTATAATTTTTTATAAAAGTAAAAAAAATATATAATAGAAATTTGAGATTGGGGTAGGCGCGGGGAGGGTATGGCGTATTTCAGTATATGCGTGAGGACGTGCGTAGAAAAGTTTGAGCCTTAAAGTTAGGCAAGGACGAAATTTTGTTCACACTACAGAAAAGAATCGTTTTTAAATGAAGCGTTTTACAAAACTTGCGAAGGGAAAAATGCGGCTATGTCATTTATTATTTTTGCGGATTTTTCCGAGAGATAAAATATTTTGGACCAACGAGAGGAGACACTTGTCACCCTCTAATTGGCGGATGTGTGGGCGTCTTTTGGACGATTTGGAAGTCTTGGAGTAGGTAGGATATTTGTGATATTTTGTGTGGTAGTTGGATAAGGTACACATGGATGAATCCTCACCCTACACTTGCCTACCACTTGGCTTGATCTTGGCCATTGATTTCCCTATAAATACCCCCCTAACTTGAAGGTTTTCTTCATCCCTTAAATCATTTCTAAGTCTTGAAATCCCTTGCCCCCCCTTCCTAGTTGTGCTAGCAAACCCTCCCCTGTGAGGCCCTCGGCGAAACACCTCCCTCGAGAAGGCTTTGGCGAGAGGTACCCCTACTACCTTGAGTTGTCTCGTAAAATACACCCTTGGTAGAAAAGTATTCTCCAAGTATTATTCTTATTCCAAAATACTGCCCAAATACCTTGTAGTATTCCAAGGTTACACCTATACGAAAAGCCCAGAAATACTATTATACTTCCCTTCAGTCACAAAACGAAACCCTAAGGAAAATCTTCATGGCCGGTTGAAGTATTAAGAAGAAGTTGCGTAAACTTCTAAGGGTTGTTTGGTGCGGGTTGGAGCGCCCAGAGTAGGAGCTAAACGTTGCTCAAGATCGACATTAAATCTTGGATAATTTTGGGCTTATCGAGGTAAATACTCTTGTCTTTATATTGTAATTGGAAATTACATACCGTAGTAGTATAGAAATGAATATAAGATTCATAGAAGAGAATTGAACTGTAATAGAAGGATATTACAGAAAAGACTTGAACTGAAATCCCATCAGAAGAATATTAAAGTAGAAGATTGAACTTGTTACACCCCGTAAGTCCAGAACCTGTAAAAGAGAATGTACGAAAGGAAACAAGACTTGGCATTTCTACACTTAGAAAAATTAGAAACCTTGTTGTCCACTATAGTTGCTCTCGGGTTTGCCATGTTCCCACACAAAAAAATTTGTAGTTTTGATCCTTTGTTCACAAGACTTTAACCCAATGTTCCCAAGGGTATTGTAAGGTTATCTCAATAGAAAGATTTCGAAAAAACGGAGTTTTCACGTTAGTCGCAAGGCGGAAACTAAGGGAGTTCTTCAACTTTGAAGTTGGAACTTGAAGATGGGTTCTTCATAGGCCTCTAAGGAGTGCTTGGAGCGGATTGGAACTTAAGGAAAGGAGCTAAGAATTGCTAATGCTAGACTTCGAATCTTGGAAATTTTAAGGGCTTTGAAAGGTATAAATTTTGTCGTTTTAATAGTTAAGGCTTACTTATTGTTGTAGCTATGGATTTTAGCAAGCATGTGTAATATAGTATGAAGTTTGATATGTTTATTGGCTATTGGAACCCTAATCCGAAATCTAGCATGTTTAACTTTAAGATTTCAATTCTAGTCGATTATTAGTTTAAGCGTCGCATGTTGTATAAAGAAGGAAAGTGTAGTTGTTGAAGTTGTTTAGACTATATAACATGTTAGACCTTAGAACTTGGAATTGGAAAAGGATTGGAAAAGACTTAGTGTTGCTATGTAAGTTGGCCGAGAATTGGCTAGTGTGCCTTAGACTATTTCGTATGAATTGTGGGGCGGAATTTTACACGTATTGTAAGGCGTGTAATCCCCTTTTTGGTTGTTGTTTGGAGCCTTAAATGTGGCGTGTTGGTTATTGTATTCGACCTTGAAAAGGTGGCAAAGTGAGTAGAAACAAAGGAAGTCTTGCCCGATTTTCCGTAGAATTAGAAACCCTATACTTAGTATTATTCTCGTTGAGACTAGAAGTTGATAGTCTTGTTGTGACCATTATAGGTTGACACTTCTAAATGCAGCGATTCGGCAGCTTGTGGATATTAGCGAAAAGGTATGTGAACTATCTCCTCTTCTAGCATGATTCCTTAGAATAAAGAAAGTAAGTTCTACTCCTTGAATGATCCATTCTTTGCTTGTATTTGGATTGCCTAAAATAAAATTTGTTCTATGTACTTCCTTGAGTGTACTTTGATGTTTAAATTGTAAGTAGTATAATCCCTTTCCTTAGGGAAGTTTGGATTCTTAAAAGTGAAGGTATTTTTCTTAAAGTGCATAGAGACTTGAAAAGGAAGTGGTTTCCAAATCTTTTGGCTAGTGCCTTAGTTCTAAAACCTAAAGGTCATTATAATGACTTTAGAAGTCAAATGAGTGATTTACTTATTTGATTTAAAGAGGAGAAATAACATGATTTAAGAGAAGTAACTTGTGCTAAGGGTGAAGTTACTTGAGGTTTAAAAAGTAGAAAACTTGTTTTCTAACTATTAAGAGACTTGAAGTATTTTTGAAAGTTAAGAACTTGATTTGTAAGTATGTGATACTTGGTTTTAATAGTATAAGTCTCTTGGTTATTGAAGGAATGGATATGTCTAAAACCGTAAAGGGTTATAACGGCTTTATGGGAAGTTGGTTATAACGGCTTTATGGAAGGTTAGAAAGTTGTCTATTTTGATTAATCGGCATAAGTTGCCTAGATTGTGAAAATTTGGAGTTACTTGATTTCAAGCTTTGAAATGAGTTTTCTAAAAGTGTAGTAACTTACTTTGAAAAATAGACACGCCTTGATACTACGGTGTTAGTATCTTGGAGCTTTACATAGAAAGGAGTCTTTTATAAAAGAATGTACGTATGTAGTACTCGGCTTGATAAATTGAGAATTTGTCTAAAGTGTGCCTTGATAAGTACTTTGACTTGTTAAAGAGAATTATTCTATGTATGCCTTGATTAGTACTTTGGCTTGATAAATTGAGAATTTGTCTAAGTGTGCCTTGATAAGTACTTTGACTTGTTAAAGAGAATTATTCTATGTATGCCTTGATTAGTACTTTGGCTTGATAAATTGAGAATTTGTCTAAAGTGTGCCTTGATAAGTACTTTGACTTGTTAAAGAGAATTATTCTATGTATGCCTTGATTAGTACTTTGGCTTGATAAATTGAGAATTTGTCTAAAGTGTGCCTTGATAAGTACTTTGACTTGTTAAAGAGAATTATTCTATGTATGCCTTGATTAGTACTTTGGCTTGATAAATTGAGAATTTGTCTAAGTGTGCCTTGATAAGTACTTTGACTTGTTAAAAGAATTATTCTATGTATGCCTTGATTAGTACTTTGGCTTGATAAATTGAGAATTTGTCTAAAGTGTGCCTTGATAAGTACTTTGACTTGTTAAAAGAGAATTATTCTATGTATGCTTTGATTAGTACTTTGGCTTGATAAATTGAGAATTTGTCTAAGTGTGCCTTGATAAGTACTTTGACTTGTTAAAAGAGAATTATTCTATGTATGCCTTGATTAGTACTTTGGCTTGATAAAATGAGAATTATCCTATGTATGCCTTGATTAGTACTTTGGCTTGATAAATTGAGAATTTGTCTAAGTGTGCCTTGATAAGTACTTTGACTTGTTAAAAGAGAATTATTCTATGTATGCCTTGATTAGTACTTTGGCTTGATAAAATGAGAATTATCCTATGTGTGCCTTGATAAGTACTTTGGCTTGGTTAATTGAGAACTTGCCTATATGTCGGAAATAGCCTTTGAGTGCAAGTATTATATTTTATTAAGTTGTCGCGACTCTCGGTTGAAGGTGTTTGTCTTGTTGTAAGTTACTGGGACATAACGACAGTGATGTTGGATTCCACGGGTATGCTTCCGTTACTTGTAGTACTTTGGTTAAATTCCAGAATTTTTATAGAAGACATGGTAGTTCTTATTTCTTGTTTGATGGTCGGTCGAGATAGGGTAAGAGTAGAAATGAGGGGCAAGCCCCAAGACGTTATACCACCTCCTCGAGGTAAGAGTATTAGTGAGGGTAAACCCCAAGACGCTGTACCACCCGCTTTATGTGTTGTTTGTGGCCGGTTGAGATAGGGTAAGAGTATAAATGAGGCAAGCCCAGACGTTATACCACCTCCTCCAGGTAAGAGTATAAGTGAGGGTAAACCCCAGATGCTATACCACTCTTTACCATACTCCCGAGGGTAAGAGTATAAGTGAGGGTAAACCCCAAGATGCTATACCAGGTGGGACTTGATGTTATGTTATATCATGGATGCCGGCGGTGAGAAGGATTCCAGGCATGATTGATATTATGGGCGTGAGACCCATAGTTATATCGAGTAGTGACCTTGAGGGCTTGCGTCCACGACTTGATATGATCGCTTATGTGTTTTATCTTGTAGGTTGGCTATCATACATGTCTCTGTTTTGTTTAGGTTATGATTTCATTACGCATCTTATTGTTCACATACTTGCATTCTTCCCGTCTTGACCTCCTTGAAGCTGCGTTCATCTGCGCGAGTTTAGGTACGTTGTTTGGTGATCGGCAGTGTAGGATCTGCTCGGGGTTTTGGATAGCTCCTCATCCGAGTTTATCTTTTGGTATATGTCCTTGATGCAGGCTTTGTCTGATTTTAGATGCAGCGGGGCCTTGTCCCGTCACATTTCAGTTTAACTCCTAGAGGTCTGTATTCATATGTGGGATTGGACTCATGTACGGTGTAGTGTCTTTTGGTTATGTATATATGGCAGCCTTGTCGGCTTTGCCCTTGCACGTACGGTTGTTTTAAAAGAAAAAAAAAATGAGGTGTTATTTAATTTCCGCAGTTTACTTGTATTGTTAAGGTAGAAGGGTGCCCAGGTAGGGCACGATCACGAGCAGGGTTCGGGCGTGATGAGTGGTATCGAGCGATCGTCCTCGGAATGTCTGAGGCCGTGTCTAGTAAGTCTTGATTATCGGTGTGTTGCGCGCCACCCATAAACGAGAGGCTACAGGACATTTAGGAGTTAGTTTCTATTCTTCTCACTCTAAGATCGTGCCATGAGCCGTGTTAGTAAGATAATTCCTCTCGGCGTATTGTTGTGTTCTGATTATGCCTCGAGGAGAACAACGGCCCGAGAAGGGCAAAGGAGTAGGAGCTACTAGTCGGACTCGAGGAGTTGATAGGGCTTATGCCCGTGTTATCTGGATGTTGTTCCACGATCAGCGAGTTCTTGCGCGGAGTTTGAGGCCCGACCGAGCCTCGGTTTCTCGGTTAGGAGAAGACTATAGGGTCGTGAGGAAGCGATTATGTTATTGACCAAGATAGCCGTGCTAGCGATTGTAAGTGATAGTACCCAGGTAGGGATACTTTGATTAGTAAAGTGAGAAGTAAGAATGTTGACAAGAATGATAGGTGGCGAGACTATAGTTGTATAGAGTTCACAACTTGTAATTACCCCGTATAAGTGTAAGACCGATAGGGAAGATTGTGCAGTAGAAATACTTTGGCTTATGTGACGAACCTCTAGTGAATAGGGGGTAGGGTAAGAAGTACCTTGAGATAAGAGAGAGATTTATTTCAGACTAAGAATGAGAAGTTACGAGTGACGATGAGTCGGGTTATGGACTCATTTCGGTCACCGATAGTTTGGAATGGGGTAATGTAAGTTAGAAATGGTCCCGTTATGTGATAGGGTCCTGAGGATGCCAGGCCCAAGTTTAGTTAATCGTTGTACGAGTTTGTGGACGCGTTCCACCGGAACTAGGTCATAAGGACCGAGAAGGGCCTTAGCGGAAATTCAAGTAGCATAATGGCCAAGTTGGTTAGTAACTCCAAGGATTGGGGAACAGAAACATAATTTGAGATTTTGTACGTGTACTAGATGAGTTTGAAAGTACGAGAAAGTATGACAAGTAAGGAAAGAAAGGAACCTCTAAGGATCCCGTGTTTGGGAAGACTGTAACCTTCGAGTTTTGTGAGAAGGGACCACGGACGGAAGGTCCATTATTATGTTTACGTATGTTATGTGGTGGTCATGTGTGACATCGTTGGTCTTGTGCATTTGATTGATAGGCATAGTATAGAGATTGTGCCGGAGTTTGTATAGCGTGACAACCGACTAAGAACATTCGGGGACGAATGTTTCTAAGGGGGGAAGAATGTTACACCCCGTAAGTCCAGAACCTGTAAAAGAGAATGTACGAAAGGAAACAAGACTTGGCATTTCTACACTTAGAAAAATTAGAAACCTTGTTGTCCACTATAGTTGCTCTCGGGTTTGCCATGTTCCCACACAAAAAAATTTGTAGTTTTGATCCTTTGTTCACAAGACTTTAACCCAATGTTCCCAAGGGTATTGTAAGGTTATCTCAATAGAAAGATTTCGAAAAAACGGAGTTTTCACGTTAGTCGCAAGGCGGAAACTAAGGGAGTTCTTCAACTTTGAAGTTGGAACTTGAAGATGGGTTCTTCATAGGCCTCAGGAGTGCTTGAGCGGATTGGAACTTAAGGAAAGGAGCTAAGAATTGCTAAGCGCGACTTGAATCTTGGAAATTTTAAGGGCTTTGAAAGGTATAAATTTTGTCGTTTTAATAGTTAAGGCTTACTTATTGTTGTAGCTATGGATTTTAGCAAGCATGTGTAATATAGTATGAAGTTTGATATGTTTATTGACTATTGGAACCCTAATCCGAAATCTAGCATGTTTAACTTTAAGATTTCAATTCTAGTCGATTATTAGTTTAAGCGTCGCATGTTGTATAAAAAAGGAAAGTGTAGTTGTTGAAGTTGTTTAGACTATATAACATGTTAGACCTTAGAACTTGGAATTGGAAAAGGATTGGAAAAGACTTAGTGTTGCTATGTAAGTTGGCCGAGAATTGGCTAGTGTGCCTTAGACTATTTCGTATGAATTGTGGGGCAGAATTTTACACGTATTGTAAGGCGTGTAATCCCCTTTGTTTGGTTGTTGTTTGGAGCCTTAAATGTGGCGTGTTGGTTATTGTATTCGACCTTGAAAAAGGTGGCAAAGTGAGTAGAAACAAAGGAAGTGCTGCCCGATTTTCCGTAGAATTAGAGACCCTATACTTAGTATTATTCTACGTTGAGACTAGAAGTTGATAGTCTTGTTGTGACCATTATAGGTTGACACTTCTACGTACGGCGTATTCGGCTTAGCTTGTGGATATTAGCCGAAAAGGTATGTGAACTATCTCCTCTTCTAGCATGATTCCTTAGAATAAAGAAAGTAAGTTCTACTCCTTGAATGATCAATTCCTTGCTTGTATTTGGATTGCCTAAAATAGAATTTGTTCTATGTACTTCCTTGAGTGTACTTTGATGTTTAAATTGTAAGTAGTATAATCCCTTTCCTTAGGGAAGTTTGGATTCTTAAAAGTGAAGGTATTTTTCTTAAAGTGCATAGAGACTTGAAAAGGAAGTGGTTTCCAAATCTTTTGGCTAGTGCCTTAGTTCTAAAACCTAAAGGTCATTATAATGACTTTAGGGGAGTCAAATGAGTGATTTACTTATTTGATTTAAAAGAGGAGAAATAACATGATTTAAGAGAAGTAACTTGTGCTAAGGGTGAAGTTACTTGAGGTTTAAAAAAAGTAGAAGAAAACTTGTTTTCTAACTATTAAGAGACTTGAAGTATTTTTGAAAGTTAAGAACTTGATTTGTAAGTATGTGATACTTGGTTTTAATAGTATAAGTCTCTTGGTTATTGAAGGAATGGATATGTCTAAAACCATAAAGGGTTATAACGGCTTTATGGGAAGTTGGTTATAACGGCTTTATGGAAGGTTAGAAAGTTGTCTATTTTGATTAATCGGCATAAGTTGCCTAGATTGTGAAAATTTGGAGTTACTTGATTTCAAGCTTTGAAATGAGTTTTCTAAAAGTGTAGTAACTTACTTTGAAAAATAGACACGCCTTGATACTACGGGTGTTAGTATCTTGGAGCTTTACATAGAAAGGAGTCTTTTATAAAGAATGCGTATGTAGTACTGGCTTGATAAATTGAGAATTTGTCTAAAGTGTGCCTTGATAAGTACTTTGACTTGTTAAAAGAGAATTATTCTATGTATGCCTTGATTAGTACTTTGGCTTGATAAATTGAGAATTTGTCTAAGTGTGCCTTGATAAGTACTTTGACTTGTTAAAAGAGAATTATTCTATGTATGCCTTGATTAGTACTTTGGCTTGATAAATTGAGAATTTGTCTAAGGTGTGCCTTGATAAGTACTTTGACTTGTTAAAAGAGAATTATTCTATGTATGCCTTGATTAGTACTTTGGCTTGATAAATTGAGAATTTGTCTAAAGTGTGCCTTGATAAGTACTTTGACTTGTTAAAGAGAATTATTCTATGTATGCCTTGATTAGTACTTTGGCTTGATAAATTGAGAATTTGTCTAAGTGTGCCTTGATAAGTACTTTGACTTGTTAAAAGAGAATTATTCTATGTATGCCTTGATTAGTACTTTGGCTTGATAAATTGAGAATTTGTCTAAAGTGTGCCTTGATAAGTACTTTGACTTGTTAAAGAGAATTATTCTATGTATGCTTTGATTAGTACTTTGGCTTGATAAATTGAGAATTTGTCTAAGTGTGCCTTGATAAGTACTTTGACTTGTTAAAGAGAATTATTCTATGTATGCCTTGATTAGTACTTTGGCTTGATAAAATGAGAATTATCCTATGTATGCCTTGATTAGTACTTTGGCTTGATAAATTGGGAATTTGTCTAAAGTGTGCCTTGATAAGTACTTTGACTTGTTAAAAGAGAATTATTCTATGTATGCTTTGATTAGTACTTTGGCTTGATAAATTGAGAATTTGTCTAAGTGTGCCTTGATAAGTACTTTGACTTGTTAAAGAGAATTATTCTATGTATGCCTTGATTAGTACTTTGGCTTGATAAAATGAGAATTATCCTATGTGTGCCTTGATAAGTACTTTGGCTTGGTTAATTGAGAACTTGTCTATATGTGCTGGAAATAGCCTTTGAGTGCAAGTATTATGTTTTATTAAGTTGTCGCGACTCGGTTGAAAGGTCATTTGTCTTGTTGTAAGTTCTTGGGGCGTCTGCAAGCGGTGATGTGGGATTCCACGGGTATGCTTCCGATACTTGTAGTACTTCGATTAAATTCACGGATTTTTTTAGAAGACATGGTAGTGCTTATGTCTTGGGTGTTGGTCGGTCGAGATAGGGTAATAGTATAAATGAGGCAAGCCCAGACGCGTTATACCACCTCCTCAGGGTAAGAGTATTAGTGAGGGTAAACCTCAAGACTGTACCACCTTTATGTGTTGTTTGTGGCCGGTTGAGATAGGGTAAGAGTATAAATGAGGGGCAAGCCCCAAGACGTTATACCACCTCCTCCAGGGTAAGAGTATAAGTGAGGGGTAAACCCCCAAGATGCTATACCACCTGCTTTACCACCTTCTCCAGGGTAAGAGTATAAGTGAGGGGTAAACCCCCAAGATGCTATACCACCGGTGGGACTTGATGTTATGTTATATCATGGACTGCCGACAGTGAGGAAGGATTCCACGGGCATGATTGATATTATGGGCGTGAGACCCATAGTTATATCTGAGTAGTGACCTTGAGGGCTTGCGTCCCTGACTTGATATGACTGCTTATGTGTTTTTATCTTGTAGGTTGGCTATCATACATGTCTCTGTTTTGTTTAGTATTATGATTTCATTACAGATCTTATTGTTCACATACTTGGTACATTCTTCATCGACCTCCTTCGAAGTGCGTTCATGCCGTGAGTTTAGGTCTGTTGTTTGGTGATCGGCAGTGTAGGATCCCTTTCGGGGTTTTGGATAGCTCCTCTATCCGAGTTTATCTTTTGGTATATGTCCTTGATGTGCTTTGTACAGTTTGGGTGCAGCGGGGCCTTGTCCGTCACATTTGATTTAACTCCTAGAGTGCGTATTCATATGTGGGATTGGTCTCATGTAAGGTGTAATGTCTTTTGGTTATGTATATTTTGCAGGCTTGTCGGATTTGCCCTTGCACGTACGTTTGTTTTAAAATAAAAAAAAAAGAGGTGTTATTTAATTTCTGATTTACTTGTATTGTTAAGGTAGAAGGGTGCCTGGGTAGGGCACGATCCACGCCCGGTTGGGCGTGACAGTGGTATCGAGCGATCAGTCCTCGGAATGTCTACGCCGTGTCTAGTAGAGTCTTGATTATCTCGGTGTGTTGCGCGCCACCCATAATGAGGCTACAGGACATTTAGGAGTTGGTTTCTATTCTTCTCACTCTAAGATCGTGCCATGTAGTGTTAGTAAGATAATTCCTCTGACGTATTGTTGTGTTACGATTATGCCTCGAGGAGGGCAACACTACTGAAGGGCAAAGGAGTAGCGAGGAGCTACTAGTCATATTATAAAAGTAAATATGAAATTTTTCTTACCTCCTACCGCCCTAACCCCACCTACCCCTCACCCCACTTCCACCCTATCATCAAATTTCTACTTCATATTTTTTGTTACTTTTATAAAAAAAATTATTAAAAATATGATTTTTTTACCTAACCCCCGCTCAATCCCAATATCAAATTTCTATTTGATATATTTTTTACTTTTATAAATAATTTATAAAAAAATATGAAATTTTTTCTTACCCTTATACCCACACCTACCCCTCCACCCCCACCACATCCTTAAATTTCTATTTTATATTTTTTTACTTTTATTAAAAATGAAAAAAATCTCTAAAATATTTTTCTTATTTTAAAAATAAAGATATGAAAAAAATCAAATATCATACAAAATAAAATAACATCATAGAAGGTAAGTTTGAAATTTATAAAAATAAAGGATCAAGTTGGGTTATGACCATCATTTAGCTCATCTCGACCCGCTCATCTTAGCTCATGTAAGTTTTGGGTTGGTTAGGCATTGACCCATCTACAATTTCTGTCCATCTTGACCCGCCCAACTTCAGCCCAAATAACACATCTGCCACCCCTAATTACTTGTAATAAAAATACTTGATATATATATTGGAACTTCTTATGATTACGACTTAGGATAGGAAAACGATACATACACCGTTTAGTTAGAATCGCCAAAAATGATTTCAAAAGGATGAAAGAGATTTCGGACCTATTTTGGACTTTAAATTGATTTTAAGAACTGAATTGGGACTGGATTTGAACAAAAAATGAACTGAATTGAGCTAAATTGGACTCTGTATTTCTTTTAAAATCTGGACTTTATTTGTAAAATGCTAAAAGGATTGTCTTTAAGAGGAAAACGAAATTGATTTGTTAACAAAATTCAGATTCTAAAAAACCGATTTTCCAAGTTGATAAATTGGGCTGAATTGACATTTCTTTGGACTGAGCCCAACTAAAAAATAATTTTTTAAAAGGAAAATCAAACCTTTTTAGGAATTGGGTTGATATAAGGGTCTTTGGGAAGTTGTAGAGTATGAATTGACCTTTGAGAATAGCATGTAAAAGAAAAAAATTATTTCTATTCTTCTAAAATTCTAAACATGCCATTTTAAATAAATTGTAATCTTTTCTTCAAAATATTTTCAAAGACAATGTGTAAAAAATACTGGATAACTTATTAGACTAAACAGTGGAGTTTTACTCAAACTATTTTTGTCTGGCTTCCTCGGACATCTCATCGTTGGGAACATCTTCCTCTTGGGTATGTTCACCTCCGGAGGTGGCTCCATCTGCATCCATGAGATCATCTGGTACCTGATCTTCTATCAGTAGGCCATCTGGTCTAGTTGGGGGATTGTTAGTGTTATTTCCGGTGTTGCGGTTGCCTCTGAGTTCTTCTACTCCTCTCATCTGTTTGTTTTGAACAAAAAAACAAGACTAAAAAAAGATTTGATTAATAAAATGGGTCATTTGTGACACCACAATTGCCCAAGTCCTACGGTGGATGTCAAACTATTTACCCGTAAAATGGTACAGTTAAATTTGTATATGTGATCAAGGACATATCGATCTCAAGTGACTAATTTGGTAAGATTATCAAATAATATGTAATGAAAATTAATAATATCAAGACAAAATAAAGAAATAGTTAGTCATTCATCTTATTAGAAGGTTGGTGGAGCAGTATAGGGAGAGAAAGAGAGACTAACATATGGTTTTTATCGACCTCAAGAAGGCATACGAAAAAGTCCCTTAGGAGGTTCTATGGAGATGTTTGGAGGTTAAATGTGTAACTATAGCGTACACTATGGCGGTCAAGGATATGTATGATAGAGCCAGGACTAGGGTACGGACAGTAGGAGGAGACTCAGAGCATTTTCCAGTGACGATGGGGTTGCATCAGGGATTAACTCTTAGCTTATTCCTATTTACCTTAGTGATGGACGAACTGGAGCCACAAATCCAAAATGAGGTACCATGGTGTATGTTATTCGCATATGACATAATACTGATTTATGAGACTCGCAGCGGAGTGAACGCCAAGCTGGAGGTTTGGAGACAGACTCTGGAGTCTAAAGGGTTCAGATTGAGTAGGACCAAGATAGAATATTTGGAGTACAAGTCAGCAACAGGGGCGAATCTGAGACAAGCATGAAGGTGAGGCTTGGTACTCTGGTCATTCCAAAGAAATGAAGCTTCAAGTACCTAGGTCTATTATCCAAAGGAATAGAGAGATTGATGATGATGTCACACATTGTATTGGGGAATGGTGGATAAAATGGAGGCTCACATCTGGAGTCTTGTGTGACAAAAATGTGCCACCAAAACTTAAAGACAAGTTCTATAGGGTGGTGGTTAGACCGACTATGTTGTATGGGGCGGAGTGTTGGCTAGTAAAGATTTCGCATATACAAAAGATGAAAGTTGCGGAGATGAGGATGCTGAGATGAATGTGTGGACATACAAGTAGAGATATGATTAGAAATGATGATATTCGGGATAAAGTGGGAGTGACCTCGGTGGATGATAAGATGCGGGAAGAGATGTTGAGATGGTTCGGGCATGTGCAGAGGAGAGACACATATATTCCAATGCGGAAGTGTGAGAGGTTGGCAATGGATGGGTTCAGGAGAAGTAGAGATAGGCCGAAGAAGTATTGGGGATATGTGATTAGATGAGATATGGCGCAGGTGCAACTTACTAAGGACATGACCTTAGATATGAGGTTGTGGAGGACACAGATTATGGTAGAAGGGTAGTAGGTAGTCGAGTGTAGTCCTACTTACGCTGACAAAATGATAGGTGTAGTGTTCTTAGTATAGGGTCGATTAACTTATCACATTTATAGGCGCAATATTGCTTTATAGTCTCCTGTAGTTTGATTTCTGCTTCTATGTGTTCTTTAGTGTACTTTATTTATCTTATTTAGATGTGTTAGCTACTGCTTTCTTTTGTTAGAATGTGCTACCGTGGCATATTCAATTTTGTTATCAGCATGTTCATATTGCTTTAATTTCTTGTCTGAGTCTGCCCGTTTCTCTTGCTTTGTGTTTCCTTGCTTGCTTTGCTTGTGATTATGCTTTATCTTGAGCCGAAGGTCTCCCGAAAACAACCGATCTACCTACCAATATGGAGGTAAGGTCTGCATACACTTTACCCTTCCCAGACCCCAGGTTGTGAGATTTCACTAGGTATATTGTTGTTGTTGTAAAGAAATAGTTAGCCTAAGCCTGATATTTAGCTTCTTGACAAAGCCTTCGTGACTAGTATGAAAGCTCAAGTATTGAGAATAATATTGATAAATGTATTGTAATAACTTGTATATCTGATGATTTACAATGGAACAATCCGTCCTATTTATACATGAGCTCACAGGTACACACCCACGATATATGTCCTTATTAATACAAGAGAATGAATGTTTTTATAATTGGATAATTAGTGTATTCATAAATGTCATTAATACTCTGTTGGAAGATGTGATATCGGACTAGTAACGATCGCTCGTTAGAATTCAAATTGTTCACCTGACCTTCTTAATCACAAGTACTTTACGTCCTTACAACGCCCCAGACCTGCTTATGCTCTACCGGTAGCGCCATAGGCTGACATGGACCTGACTCGTCATTATCTACCACGTGTCACGACATAATTCATCCAGCTATATTATATTAATTTTGCCATATACAATAATAAATCTCTCAGTTTTAATGTGTTTTTACCTGAGATTTTGTGATTTTATTTTTATATTGTGATGGTGTGTTAGATTTTTATTCAACGCGTCTATCTAGTTTATTGCTAAGTTATTCTTGTATAGATTTTGTAATTCTCATGAAGCAAAATCGATACATAATGATTTAGAATAAATTAGTATATGAATGGTAATTTTAAGATATCTAGCATACTTCAATTTTAATTCTCAAGAAGAAACTGTCGAAAGCAATTTCATCGATTTTCATTAAAGATAATCTCATGAGGTCTTTACTACTTTTTAGCACAATTCAGGTAAGAAATATATTTCGGTCTTATCGTAACTAGTCGTATATTGGTTAATATACACAACCTCAAGGAGTGTTACTAGTGTAGGGTTTTGTTGGGTCTAAAACACGTAAGTAAGGCACATCAGAAGTTTCAAAATTTGTTTAAGTTACTTACCCAACAATTTCGTCTCTGGTAGAATTACGTTACAATTGAAACTTGTAAAGACATGAGATATAAACTTACCATTGATATTCTTGGAGTCTTTACTAAAGGGAGCGCACGTGAGTATCATTTCGACCGCAAGCCTTGTTGTGGTATATTTCTCTGTCAGGAAAGCTAGGAAATCTTGGCAGAGGTTTGAGAGGATTTTATTTTTTGAACTCTGAGTTCAGAAAGTAAGAATTGAGTTATCAATTTCAGTAACCAAAATAATGGGGTTAAGTACTGAATATATAGGGGAGGTTAGTTTACAAATCAAATTAAAATTAGGCTTAAAACCTGACTCAAAATCCGAGATGCAGTGGGCAAGTCGGACTGGGCCCACTGCCGTACAGGCGTCGCGGCGCTCCCACCCTTTTTTAATATTTTCAGTACGTTTTAATTTAATTAAATTCAAAATCCAATTTTGACTTAATTAAATAATTTTCCATCAAATATAAATTATCCCATAATTTATTATTGGTTTAAATATCTTGATTCTAAATCAAGTATTTTACATTCTCTCAATATACCCTTAGACCGAAATCACAATCGACTTAGTGTGACAAGGTTCACACGGAACTCCTAGACTGCGACATATGACGAACTCAATATGTGAAATACGTTTATATGACTCCTGTAAACACAACCTTTATGTGAGATGATAAATTCCCTTCATTCGGGACACACTCAATCAAGCTTAGAATTTTCTATGTGTCTATCCAAATGACTTGATCACTTTATCTCATCTATATTAGTCGACAACTAGACCATATCCTAAATATGTCTTTTGCATTGACTAATGTCTTGGATGAAAAACCCTCTGTTGTATCATATACACCTCTTCAATTAGATTACCATTGAGGAAGACAATTTTAACATCCATTTGCCAAATATCATAATCATAGTATGCAGCTATGCAAGCAAAATCCGAATGAACTTGATCTTTGCAACTGGTGAAAAGGTTTCATCATAATCGACCCCAGACCGTTGATTATAACCTTTAGCCACCAATCTTGCCTTATAAGTGTTAGCCCGATTTTCAATTGCTCACGCAAGTGAACGCATCGTTACAAGTAATATAGTCTGGTAAGACCGCATATCGTCCTCAGAGACTGGTTTCTAATTACCGAACATCTATTCTAGGTTATCTATTTGGCAAACTATAAGTTTATTTGGTTTTTATCTAACACTAGTAGAGTAATTTCAACAATTAAACTATATTATTGAGGTTTAATCAGTTATGAAGGAATTAGGGCTTTTAATATCCTCAAATATCCACTCTTTTCAATCCTTAATGCAACTAGAATGAATTCTTCTTCTACGTTAAGATAGCGGTTAACTAGACTGTCTTATATTCTGGTTAGGATATATAATCGCTCAACCCCAGTGCAGAAACTTCTATATTTCTATGATAGGTTTTACCACATAGGAGGATGAAGAACAATAACCTATAATGCTACACAGGTATCGGGGTACTTTCGTCCGCGATTTTAACCTATGTCTATTCAATTACAGCATATCCAAATCTCTCATTTCGGTTCTTGATTCGAAATTATATAGATTATGATAATTAGTGATCAGTTAACTATCAAACATTCATACCAATATTGAATAAATCTTAATCAAGTGAAGAAGAAACCAAACTAATGCATTAATTCATGAATAAGAGTTTCAAGCGATTCAATAGGAAAGCCCTAATAAAGTGTTTAGCTCTTAGCCATAGACATGCTAAGAACTAATAGAAATCCAAACATGAACTGAATTAAAATAGAGAAAAGAAAAAGAAATACTTAGAACTAATGTCTCCAATTGTAGCCGCCAAGGTTGTGATATGTTGTGTATCCCCCCTAAAATATGTTAGTAAGGGTTTAAATATGCTGCAAAAATTGTGTGCCCTGGACCCTTCTGCCCCTGGCCAAATTTGCCTCGGATCGGATTTTCCCGCATCGGCGCCGCGGGCCTGCATTATGGCGTCGTGGCGCCGAATGTTCTGCAGCTTCTCAGGATTTCTGGCGCCGCGGCCCTGAATGCTTTCGTACGTATCTGCCAATTTTCGTCTTTTTTGCTTCGGGAGCCTACTTTTCGCTCCATTTCGCCATTTTGCCTTTTTGAACCGCTGTGACTCAAAAGAAAGAAAAACGACCCTAACACGACACTTATTTAAACAAAAATAAGAAAAATACTAACTAAAAATGACTCAAAAAGTGTATATAAAATACACCTAACAATAAGTTTGTACCTTGCCATGTGCATCAATCTTCTTCTTGAAGACCCATTTGCATCCTATGGGTCTAACCCCTATTAGAAAATCAACCAAGTTCCACACTTGATTGATGTACATTGAGTCTATTTCAGATTTCATGGCTTCTTTTCATCTTTGTGAATCAATGTCTAACATAGCTTCGCTGTACGTTGTAGGTTCATCGTCATCAGGAATATCTATCTCATTGTATGTTTCAATAAGGAGATTAAGTCTTTCAGGCGGACGATGAGTTCTAGTGGTCCTACGGAGTTGAATATTCTACGTTTCAGTGTTTGTTGTATTCTGATTGTGAGGAGGTGTTTGTGTGTTGGACAATCCACCACCTTGAGAGCTTTCAGGAATGTCATTTTCTTGTCTTTCCTGAATGGGATGGTGTACAACTATTGTATCATCTTTTATTGGTTGTGTATGAGAGTCTTGCATTTCTGCATTATCTCTCACAGCACTCCCACTGGGTGAAGGGCGTACTCTAAGTATCCAATCTTCACCAAATACTCCCATTGAATCCTTGCCTAGGTCATTTTGACAAGGGTTCAACCTCTGTATTATCTTGTGCTTCTTGAATTTCTTCAAGTTCTATCTTATTGCAACTATGTTCCTTGTAGACATAGTCTTCTTCAAGGAAAATTATTTCTGGAAACAATGACCTTATGTTCTTCAGGAAGATAGAAATAGTATCCCCTAGTTTCTTTTGGATACCCCACAAAATAATACGTCTCACTTTTGGATTCCAACTTGTCAGTAAGCAACTTCTTTACATATGCAGGGCACCCCAGGGTCGCATGTGTTTAAGTGTTGGCTTTTTGCCGTTCCATATCTCATATGGTGTTTTCTCTACTGACTTTGAAGGAACTCTATTCAGAATATATATTGAGCTTTGTAATGCATATCCCCAAAGGTATGTCGACAAAGCTGAGAAGTTCATCATGGATCTAACCATATCTAATAGGGTTCGAATTCTCCTTTCAGCAACACCATTCATTTGTGGTGTTTCGGGAGGTGTCTATTGTGATTGGACTCCATGAAGCTTCAAGTAATCTAGAAATTCTTTACTTAAGTATTCACCTCCTCGATCTGATCGAAGGGTCTTGATACTTATTTCAAGTTGCTTCTCCATTTCTAACTTGTACTCCTTGAATTTCTCAAAAGTTTCGGACTTGTGTTTCATAAGATACACATGTCCAAACCTTGTGAAATTGTCTGTAAAAGTGATATAGTAAGGGAAGCCTCCCTTAGCTTGAGTCGAAAATAGTCCACATACATCGGTATGGACTAACTCAAGCATCTCTTTGGCACACACACCTTTCCTAGAAAATGGCTTGGTGGTCATCTTCCCTCTCAAGCAAGATTCACAATTACCATATGATTCCAAGTCAAATGGTTCTAGGTAGTCTAACTTACTTAATATTGCTATCCTTGATTCATTGATGTGACCAAGTCTACAGTGCCATAAGTAACTGGGGTTTCTTGGATTACTTATTTTAGCTCGTTTATTTTGTATATTGAAAAATTTCATGAATACAACTTAGAACTTACAATCCATCCACAAGCAGTGTATTTCCACAAATAAAACCATTAAAAGATAACATATAATTGCCATTCATAATAAATGAGGAAAAACCCTCAACGTCTAACATTGAGACATAAATAATATTCCTCGTTAACGAGGGAACAATAACAATTATTAAGTTCTAAACAAAAGCCATAAGGTAAATCTAAACTATAGGTTCCCACGCGTTCAACATCCATTCGTGCTCCATTTCCAACGCGCAGATCCACTTCCCACGGTCCAACCCTTCTGTTGTCAGTTAGCCCCTGCACATTGTTACAAATGTGTGAGCCACGAGATATATCTAATACCCAGCAGTGAGAATTAGTTATAGACGTATTTATTTCAATAACAAACATACCTTGTCCAGCAGGGCCAGGAGCACCTGGTGCTTTGTCTCCCCCTGGAGCTGTGCAATCCTTCTTCCAATTCCCTTTCTCTTGCAGTTGAGGCAAACATCTGCTGTTATTTTTACCTTCTTCTGAAAAACTCCTCGAGGTCTCAAAACTGTGGGAGTGGTGGAAACCGCCTTACCCTTCTTCTTTTGCATATTCTTACCTTTTGGTTTGAACTTGCTAGAGGAGTCCACCATGAGCACAACTTTACCTTTGGAGGTGGATGATTCAAAGGTCCTCAATATATTGTGAAGCTCTGGGAGACTCGTCTTGGTTCCATTCATGTTGAAATTTACAATAAAGTTCTCAAACGAACCGGAGAGCGAGTTAAAGATTAGGTTGACAGAAACATTCACGGGCAACTTCGTTCCAATCGAAGACAACCTCTCTATTAACCCAATCATCTTCAAAACATGTTGTGACACCTGACCCCCTTTCAACTTACATTTGAAAAGGTCTCTCCGCAGTTCATACTCCATTGTCTGAGACTGTGAGTCATAGAGACTCTTCAAATGTTCTAGCATCTCGTTGGGCCCCATGTTCTCATGCTATCTTTGTAACTCTGGAGTCATAAAAGACAACATAACACATTGCGCCACAATAGCATCATCAAGATATTTCTGATATGCTGCCTTGTCAAACAGGTCGTACTCTTCAGAATCTTCAGCAAGGACTGTTGGGAATGCTTTATCTAACACATACTCAATCATTTACAACTGTAACACCAGATGCAAATTTCTTAGCCAGTCAGGGAAGTTTGCTCGAGTCAGCTTGTTTGTTTCAACCAACATTTTAAGTGACATATTCGACATTGTAAACTGAAGATAAGATAAACCTGAAAATTAACATCATAATATATATTTTCTATTTGAACATATTCATTAACTAATTAATCGTGACCTTTAGTTTAATTAGCTCCAACTATTTTAATATATCTTATTACCCCATGAAAGAATACAAACTTATATCAAATATGGTCATAATGGGCCCAGATCTAGACTCATGTTGTCTCCGCGTTTGCTGAGGCTGATAACTTCAACAACATGGTCTGGTAGGTCTCTAAACCAATTACAAATAATTTGCAACCCTTGGTTGACTGAATGTTCTAAACAAAATGATATGCGTCCATCGGCTTGTCCGACACTGAGGCGTCAAGACAACCTAGCAATTCAACCCCATTATGCGATTGCAATTATGTATCTAAGTGAGTTTTGCCTTCATAGAGCAAACACTGGGGTATAAATACCCATGAAGGTTTATCACCTACTTCTACATTTAACATGCATCTATGAAATAGTCTGAGTCCTCGTAGACTTAAAGCAAATGCTGGGGCATAAATACTCATCTCGCCGAAAAGAATTTTTCACTACAATCAATTATAACAGACGACGCGTTCATATTAAATGTGACTTATATTAAAATTTGGGGAACATTTTTATTTAGGGTTTTAATCAAAATCAACTCTAACATATTTTAAACATCACTCAAAGTATGATATTAAGCAATTAAACATGTATTTTGGCGCCGCCTACCCAATAATAATTTACGGACGCTAAACTAGTATTGGGCACCGCCTACCCAAGCATTATTTGCGGATGATATTCTAGTATAATAAATGATGATCAATTAGCACATAAAACAATATACTAAATATACTGTATAGTAATAATCATGGGTTAACTTTCTGAAATTGATTTTTTTACTTACTGGACATCAGGCACCGCGACGTTTGCGAGGCAGAAACCTTTCGGTTTCTATTTTGTGAGTTAGAGTCGTGACTCTCCACCATGGGGCCGCGATGCTTCTTGTCCAGTGAGTTCTGAATTTTTAAAAAATGAGGTTTTAATCACGATTTTGGATTTGTGTCGCGACCCTGCCTATTATCATGATCGGTGTCGCGACACTCCACCATAGAGCCGCGATAACTCCCTGAAACCCCAGTAAGTACCGCGGCGCCCTGCAATAGGGTCGCGACGCTGACGTCTTGTCAGAACGATATCGCGTTGATTTTCGAAAATTGTCCAAAACCTAAATCTACTTTAGGGATCAGATCATCACGAATCCTTTACTATCACCCACCAATATCAATAACGCACATGTGGACCATCATCCATTCCCACTCGTTCTTTGCCTGCACCATGCTCGCAATGAACCGATTTCTACACTAGGTTTAGTTCGAGCTGAAACGGAATGACTTCCTCGATTTAGCATAGTTGATAATTTAGGGTGACTACAAAGGTCAATCGTTCAATCAATGTATGTCGGATTTCAAGTGATCTTGTTTTAATTCAGATTAAAAATCAATTTTTCGTTTAACCCATATTATTATGTCTTTCAATTGTTACGTAACCATTGAACCAGCATGAGCTCTAATACCATTGTAGGGTTTTGTTGGGTCTAAAACACATAAGTAAGGTACACTGAAAGTTTTAAAAATTATTTAACTTATTTACCCCAACAATTCCGTCTCTAGTATGATTACGTTACAACTGAAACCTGTAAAGACATGAGATATAAACTTACAGTTGATATTCTCGGAGTCTTTACTAAAGGCCTTTTTTTTAATATTTTCAGTATGTTTTAATTTAATTAAATTCAAAATCCAATTTTGACTTAATTAAATAATTTTCCATCAAATAGAAATTACCCCTTAATTTATTATTGGTTTAAATATCTTGATTCTAAATCAAGTATTTTACATTCTCTCAATATACCCTTAGACCGAAAAGACAATCGACTTAGTGTGACCCTTTAGACCTTCACACATCGACATTAATCAAATTAAGGTTCAAACGGAACTCCTAGACTGCGACATATGACGAACTCAATATGTGAAATACGTTTACATGACTCTTGTAAACAAACCTTTATGTGAGATGATAAATTCCTTTCATTCGGAACACACTCAATCAAGCTTAGGATTTGCTATGTGTCTATCCAAATGGCTTGATCACTTTACCTCATCTATATTAGTCGACAACTAGACCATATCCTAAATATGTCTTTTGCATTGGCCAATGACTTGATCGACCTAATATTAATAAGAAGGGACCTAATATTAATGAGAAGATGAGTGTTCTCTCTCGAATATCCAATCGAGGAATAAATCTTATTCTTGGCTCAACTACCACCTTAGTTTACATCGCAATGTACCCAACTCAAGCCATATCTTATTCTATAAGTAATATAAGCTTAAGATAGGGTCAAAGTACATTACTCTGTAAATTAGGTGTGTATTGACCTCAAGTCAAAGGACCTATATATCCCACATGCTGATAATACTCTAGACATTTACAACATATAGTTCATCAGCAGGGTATACCAATACCCTCTAAGAGTATCTATGTTTCATTCACTAGTAATCATACTAGTAGTAAGTGAGAAATACTACATTCTCTAAGAATGTGATGTAGACCACATATTGACTTATAATATATCATTGATATCTCATTCTCAATGATCATCAGTCAATGCTATTTTGATAGTTACATTTTGTCATTAATATATCACTTTATCAATGACAACGTAAGCTTAAGAGATGCACATTAATGAATAATCACAAGCAATCAAAATAATAATTCAATAATGCAAATGTCAAATAATATTAATCTTATTAATAATATGAATGTGTTCAAATATATTTGTCCCTAAAATAATTGTTTCAGGACATACATACTTTCAATCTTCCACTTAGTTTAGAGCCAATCACCAACGTATCTAATTCCAATGTTTTCAAAGTGACCATTATGCTTGACTAAGCTTAATGGTTTAATAATTGGGTCTGCTAGATTTTCATATGTGAGAACGTAGTTCAATCTTATTTCTTCAGTCTCCACCATCTCTCTGAGTATGTAGTATTTCCTTGGTACATGCTTGTATTTGTTCGTTGATCTTGGTTCCTTAGCTTGGACAATTGCACCAGTATTGTCACAATAAATCGTTATTGGACAAGTGGCACTTGGAAAACCCCCTAGTTCTTTCAAGAACTCAAATATCGCGACAACTTCCGATCCAACAATGTACTCGGCTTCAGTTGTCAAATCAGCAGTTGTAGCTTGCTTGGAACTTTTCAACTCACTATTCCACCATTTAAAATGAAGGCATGTCCATATTGAGATTTGAAGTCATCAAGATCTTTCTGGATGCTAGCGTCAGTGAACCCAGGAGCTACTAGCTTTTCTTGCCCACCATAAACTAGGAAATATTCTTTCGTTCGTCTAAGATACTTAAGAAACTCTTGACTACTTTCCAGTGTTCCTCCCCAGGGGTTTGCTAGAATTTGCAAGTCATACTAAGTGCATATGCCACATCTGACTTCGTACATGTCATTGTATATATGATTGATCCAATAGCTGAAGCATATGAGATCCTCTACATGTGTTCAACAACTGTAATAGTAGAAGGACTATCCTTATTTGATAACTTGATGCCTTGACCCATAGGAAGACTTCCTTTCTTGGAATTTTCTATAGAGAAATATTTTAGCACTTTGTCTATGTATATGGATTGTGACATCCCCAACAATCTATTAGGTCTATCTCTGTAGATCCTAATTCCAAGAATGTAGCAGGCTTCACCTAAGTCCTTTATCATGAAGGTGCTGGATAACCATTCATTGACTAACATCATGAGAGTCTTGTTATCTCCCATTAATAATATGTCATCAACATATATAACAATGAAGACAATACATTCATCCGTGCGTTTACTATAGACGCATGAATCTTCTTTGCTTCTAACAAAGTCAAACGATTTGACTGCTTTGTCAAAACAAATATTCCAACTCTTTGAGGCTTGCTTAAGTCCATAAATGAACTTCTTTAATTTGCATACTGATTTTGGTTGAGTCTTGGATGTAAAATCCTCTGGTTGTATCATATACACCTCCTCAATTAGATTACCATTGAGGAGGGCAGTTTTAACATCCATTTGCCAAATATCATAATCATAGTATGCAGCTATTGCAAGCAAAATTCGAATGGACTGGATCTTTGCAACTGGTGAAAAGGTTTCATCATAATTGACCCCAGACCGTTGTTTATAATCTTCAGCCACCAATCTTGCCTTATAAGTTTGTACCTTTCCATATGCATCAATCTTCTTCTTGAAGACCCATTTGCATCCTATGGGTCTAACCCCTGTTGGCAAATCAACCAAGTTCCACACTTGATTGATGTATATTGAGTCAATTTCGGATTTCATAGTTTCTTGCCATCTTTGCGAATTAATGTCTAACATAGCTTCATTGTAGGTTGTAGGTTCATCGTCATCAGGAATATATATCTCATTGTGTGTTTCAACAAGGAGATTAAGTCTTTCATGCGGACGATGAGTTCTAGTGGTCGTACAGAGTTGAATATTTTGTGTTTCAGTGTTTGTTGTATTTTGATTGTGATTTGGTGTTTGTGTGTTGGAAAATCCACCACCTTGAGAGCTTTCAGGAATGTCATTTTCATGTCTTTCCTAAATGGGATGATGTACAATTATTGTATCAACTTTCATTGGTTGTGTATGAGAGTCTTGCATTTCTGCATTATCTCTCACAATACTCTCACTGGCTGAAGGGTGTACTCTAAGTACACAATATTCACCAAATACTCCTACTGAATCCTTTCCTAGGTCATTTTGACAAGGGTTCAACCTCTGCATTATCTTGTGCTTCTTGAATTTCTTCATGTTCTATCTTATTGCAACTCTGTTCCTTGTAGACATAGTCTTCTTCAAGGAAAATTATTTCTGGAAACAATGACCTTATGTTATCCAGGAAGATAGAAATAGTATCCCCTAATTTCTTTTGGATACCCCACAAAATAATACTTCTCATTTTTTAATTCCAACTTATCAGAAAGCAACATCTTTACAAATGCAGGGCACCCCTAGGGTCGCATGTGTTTAAGTGTTGGTTGCTTGCCATTCCATATCTCATATAGTGTTTTCTCTATTGACTTTGAAGGAACTCTATTCAGAATATATATTCAGATTTGTAATGCATATCCCTAATGGTATGTTGGCAGATCTGAGAAGCTAATCATGGATCTAACCATATCTAATAGGGTTTGATTTCTCCTTTCAGCAACACCATTCATTTGTCCCTAAAATGATTGTTTCTAGGACATACATACTTTCAATGTCCCACTTGGCCTAGAGTCAATCACCAACGTATCTAATGCCCATGTGTTCAAAGTGACCATTATGCTTGACTAAGCTTAATGGTTTAGTAAACGGGTCAACTAGATTTTCATATGTGGGAACGTAGTTCAATCTTATTTCTTCAGTCTCTACCATCTCCCTAAGTATGTGGTATTTTATTGGTATGTGCTTGTTGTTGATCTTGGTTCTTTAGCTTGGGCAATCGCACCAGTGTTGTCACAATAAATCGTTGTTGGACAAATGGCACTTGAAATAACCCCTAGTTCTTTCAAGAACTCATATATCGCGACAACTTCCTTACCAGCTTTCGATCCAACAATGTACTCGGCTTCAGCAGTTATAGCTTGCTTGGGACTTTCCAACTCATTATTCCACCATTTAAAATGAAGGCATATCCATATTGAGATTTGAAGTCATCAAGATCTGTCTAGAAGCTAGCGTCAGTGTACCCAGTAGCTACTAGCTTTTCTTGCCCACCATAGACTAGGAAATATTCTTTAGTTCGTCTAAGATACTTAAGAATACTCTTGACTGCTTTCCAGTGTTACAACCCAGGATTCTGCTGGAATTTGCAAGTCATACTAAGTGCATAGGCCACATCTGGCCTAGTACAGGTTATGACATACATGATTGATCCAATAACTGAAACATATGAGATCCTTTTCATGCGTTCAAGTTCTGTAACAGAAGAAGGACTATCCTTATTTGATAACTTGATGCCTTGACCCATAGGAAGACTTTCTTTCTTGGAATTTTCCATAGTGAAATGTTTTAGCACTTTGTCTATGTATATGGATTGTGACAGCCCCAACAATATATTAGGTCTATCTCTATAGATCCTAATTCCAAGAATGTAGCAGTCTTCACCTAAGTTCTTTATCATGAAGGTGCTGGATAACCATTCCTTGAATGACAGCATGAGACTCTTGTTATCTCCCATTATTAATATGTCATCAACATATATAACAATGAAGACAATACTCTCGTGCGTGCGTTTACTATAGACACATGGATATTCTTTGCTTCTAACAAAGTCAAACGATTTGACTGCTTTGTCAAAACAAATATTCCAACACCTTGAGGCTTGTTTAAGTCCATAAATGGACTTCTGTAATTTGCATACTGCTTTTGGTTGAGTCTTGGATGTAAAACCCTCTTCAATTATATTATCATTGAGGAAGACAATTTTAACATCCATTTGCCAAATATCATAATCATAGTATGCTGCTATTGCAAGCAAAATCCGAATGGACTTGATCTTTGCAACTGGTGAAAAGGTTTCATCATAATCGACCCCAGACCATTGATTATAACCTTTAGCCACCAATCTTGCCTTATAAGTTTGTAACTTGCCATATGCATTAATCTTCTTCTTGAAGACCCATTTGCATCATATGTGTTACACCCCGTAATTCAGGTCATGCTATAAGAACGTACGACAAGAGTTAAGATTTAAAATTTTAGAAAGATAGGTTGTCAGAATGGTTCGGACGGGTTTTAGTCAACTTTGGAGCGACATATCTCCTAGTTCATTAAGAGTTTGTAGGTGTTTCAAAGGCCTAGCATGTAGTTCGATGAGTCTAGTTCCCAACGCAACCAACCGTTCGTCGATAGGACATCAGAGTAGAAAGTTATGGAGGTTACAAGTTCAGTGCGCAGTCGAGCCGAAAAGTATTTTCGGTCAGGGGCCACAGCGCCGCGGCGCCGGATGCAGGGCCGCGGCGCCGGATAGTCTGGAAGTCGCTGAAGTTGCAGCGCCGCGGCGCCGGAAAGCAGGGCCGCGGCGCCGGAAAGCAGGGCCGCGGCGCCGGAAGTTCTGAAAGGTTGCGGAGGTTTCAGCGCCGAGGCGGGTTCTGCGAGGCTGGGGGGAAAAATCAGAACTGTTTTGTTTTAAAAAAGATCATGGGTGGGTGACAAGTGTCCCCCCCCCCCCATCTGATTTTGTATGTCCTATTTATTGACCAAGTCTTGAAGACTTGGTCATTCTTCAAGCTCTCATCTCTCTCTAAAAATTAAAAGCTCTCCCTTCTCTCTAGAAGATCAAGAAGAAATCAAGGCTTAGTGAAAAATCTGGAAAGGTGGTAAGAAGGAAACTTGTTGCCAAGTTTGTAGGAGTTTTGTGGAGGTGATTGTGGAAAGAAGACAAGTGAAAATTGTTGGATTATTTTGGGTAAGCTCTAAGGTAACAATCCTTTCTCTTTTGCTAGTAGATTATGTGGCATGTGTGGAATAAGGGACCTATAGTTGTCAATAATACCTTTAGAAGTATTGCATGTAAAAATTGGATAAGAAATTGGATTAAAAAGGAATTGGATAAGAAATTATGTTGTTATACCTCAAAAATTGCCAAATTGGACTTTGTAGTTTGTATTAGTTGTTGTATATTGTGGGGCAGAATTTTACACGTCCAAGTTAGGCGTGTAATCCCCTTTGTGTTGATTGTATTGTTGAGCCTTAAAGGTGGCGTGTTTGGTTATTGAATTCGGCCTTGAAAAAGGTGGCAAAGTATGTAGAAACAAAGGAAGTGCTGTCCAATTTTCCGTAGGAATAAGGGACTTTACATTAGAATAGTCTACGTTGAAGCTTGGAGCTAATAGACGTATTATGGTCATTATAGGTTGACATCTACGTGCGGTATATTGGACTTAGCAAGTGGATTGACCGAAGAGGTATGTGGAAACCTTCTTATCTCTTGAGCATGAGTAGTTATAACTATATAGTACGGTAGACGTACGTGTTTTAAATGAAGTTAATCCATTTGTTATACTTGACTTGTTTTAAAAATGTCTAAGTTGGTTGAGTTAGAGAGTTAACTCACTTGTTCTTGAGGAATGGTTTATTCTAATAAGGTAGACAAGGATTTCTTGACAGGAAAAAGTATTTTGAAAATTGTGTAATCTGATTTGAAGTATAAGTCTCTTGGTTAATAAAAGAACGAAATTGTTTGAGATATAAGGAGTTATAACGACTTTATGGAAAGTTAGTTATAACGGCCTTATGAAAGGATAAAAATGTCTTAATTTCTAAAGCATAAAGTTAGTATAACGGCTTTATGGGGAGTTGGTTATAATAACTTTATGGAAGGTTAAAGAAATGGTCTTCTTGAGTAAGGTAAACAAAGATGAAAGAATCTAAATTAAGTAGGGCAATTTTATTTAAAGGCATCGATTGCTTAGAGCGTAAAATGGGGATTTTATGTGAAAAATGGATCTTTTGAAAGAGTAGAAGTACATAGTACTTCGGGTTAAATTCTCCGGATTTGATTAAGCAATAAGAAGGTGCCTTAATGTCAAAAATGAGATTCATTTGGTAGATTAATGAAAGTCTAAAGAAGTTATGAAGTTTACTTGGACGTACCGACAGTGATGTGGGATCCCACGGGTATGCTTCCATTGTCTTAGTATGAGTTACTTGGACGTACCGGCAGTGATGTGGGATTCCACGGGTATGCTTCCATGGTGTAGTATGAGCTTACTTGGACGTACCGACAGTGAGGTGAGATTCCACGGGTATGCACCTTGGACATGCTTACGAGGAGGGATTCCGAGGCATGCAGTATGAGTTTACGGGCGTGCAAGCGGTGATGTGGGATTCCACGGGTATGCTTCCATTGTGGTTGATCCTTGGACCCGGGTTGTGGCATTTGCATATTCCGTGGATTTGCTACCCACGATGCGAGGAATACCTCATGCGAGTCCGTAGGGCTCATGCGGGTGAAATAGTCTCATGCGGGCGGGTATAGCCTATGCGAGGAATACCTCATGCGGGTCCACACGACCCATGCGGGTGAAATAGTCCCAGGAGTAGGATTTCTTGATGATACTGCGGGTGGGTGACCTTGCTTTGATCATGAGCTTCCTATTTTCATGTAGTATAGTATATGCTTGATATTCTCATTATTAGTAAGACACAGTGTTCTGTAATTGATTATCATACATGTCTCCAGTTATTTTATACTTATGAGGTATTTTGGTATTTTCGGTTCGCATACTTAGTACATATGTGTCTTGACCCCTTCCTGGGCTACGTTCATCTGCCGCAGTAAGGGTAGCGGTGGTGGATCCTCATTCTTAGGATCACCGTGCAGTGTCGAAGCTCCATTCCTCGGAGGCTTGTTTTGTTGGTATGGTTTTCCACGATGTTATAGGTATTATGTACATTCGGGGTTATGGCGGGCCCCGTCCACTTTGTTATTCCTAAGTGCGTAGTCACGTTTGTGGTTTGAAATTTGTAAGAACAGAGTTATCTTGTTTTACTTTTAATTAAGTATATTACATGGAAGCGACGCATCGCCAGCTTGATGATGTTTACTATCTACGAGTTTATGTGTTATGTATGTTCATTGCTATTCTCGATGTATACGGCGGGGTGCCGGTAGGCACGATCGCGCCCCGGGTGGTCGTGACAAAAGTGGTATCAGAGCAGTTAGTCCTCGGAAAATGTCTACAGACCGTGCCTAGTAGAGTCTTGATTATCGGTGTGTTGTGCACCTCATCTATAATTAGGAGGCTGCAGGGCATTTAGAATTGGTTTCCATTCTTCTCTCTCTGAGATCGTGCAGTAGAGCTGTCCTACTAGGTTGAATCCTCTCTGACCTATTCTTATGTACGATTATGCCTCGCGCAAGGCAGCGAGCCCGGGAGGCAAGGCGGTGAGGAGGCTGCAAGTAGGGCGAGAAGGTTCTGAGGCCTGTGCCCGATCCTTACCGGAGGTGATGTTTCGGACAGCGAGTTCCACGACGTCGCCAGCCCCAGCAGAGTTCGGAGCGGCAGCAGCGGCTACTAAGACCGTGGTACCTGAGCCTCCCGTTCCACAGCCGGGGGAAGAGTATAGGGATTACGGAGAGCAGATCAGGTTGTTGACTAGAATTGGCGAGCGCAGCGCCGGGGCCGTGCTAACCCAGCCCGGCAGTTTAAGGATTGGGACTTTACGAGTTGTAATCCACCCGAGTTCTATGGGTCGAGGTGCGAGAGGATCCTCAGGAGTTCGGCAGGTGCGACGGACTATGCAGGTGCTTAGGGCCTCGGAGACGGAGTCCGTTGTGTTAGTTTCTTACCGGTTACGCGATATTGCGTTGAACTGGTTTGAGTCGTGGGTGTTGTCTAGAGGTGTGGGTGCTCCTCCAGCTAGTTGGGATGAGTTCACGGAAGCCTTCATCGACCACTTTTTGCCTCCTGAGACAAGGAGAGCCCGCTTGGATAGGTTCTTGGCATTGAGACAGAATTGGCGGACCATCAGGGATTACAACCTGGAGTTTGACTTATTGGCCAGGTATGCGCCCACTATTGTGGCGGACATGGCGGACAGAGTTCACCGCTATGTGATGGGGCTAGACCGTTATATGGTTACTGCATATCTGGGAGTGGCTCTTCAGCCCGGTATGGATATTGTCAGGATGCAGGCGTATGCACAGGGGATTGAGGACAGGGAGAGTGAGGCGGCCGGCCAGTGCAGCCCGGCAAGAGGCGGGGCAGCGAGGGTTTGAGATAGCTTTGGGGTGGGCGGCCTGTGCGGCAGTGGTCTACATTTCGCCGACGCAGAGTGCCTCTTCCGGTCTTCGTGGGTGGTTTGACCATGGGGATATTCGAGGCAGTCGAGGCTCGAGCGGCGAGTTCACAGTGTCGAAGATAGTAGCGAGGAGGCCACATTTGCCTAGGTGTGGTCACCGTGGTAGATCTCATTTGGGAGTGTCGGACTAGGTCGGCGACATTCTGTTTGCGGCAGCGAGCCCGTTTGGCGAGACCGTCCAGACGGAGGTGGCGGGTGGGATGGCCGATCTATTGGATCGATTGCGGGTTCTTCACCTTGATGGCTAGGCGGGATGTTAAATGCGGCGGCAGCCGCGAAGTCGTGGTAGTAGTTCCCAGTTTTAGCGGTCCTTTGACCCGCCTATGTGATGTCAGGTATATATTTGACCCTTTAGAGATTAGTATGCATGATAGGATTGTTGTATGATTTAGTGTCATGAACGGAGGATATTGAGACTATGTACATGTGATAGAATAAGTTGGTAGATACGAACAGGCAATCCTGTTAGGCCGTGAATGGGAGTAAGTGGTGATGGTTCACACTTTGGATTCGTTTTCCTGTTTGACTTACGATGAATGAATATGCGTGTGCGGTATCTTAGGGTCACAAGTGGCATAATAAGGTCCCATTAAGCGTAAAGTACGAGGATGTACCGGGGAATATTAGATTGGCTCCAAAAGAACATTCGGGGACGAATGGTTCTAAGGAGGGGGGTGGGAATGTTACACCCCGTAATTTAGGTCATGCTATGAAAACGTACGACAAGAGTTAAGATTTAAATTTTTAAAAAGATAGGTTGTCAGAATGGTTCGGACGGGTTTTAGTCAACTTTGGAGCGGCATATATCCTAGTTCATTAAGAGTTTGTAGGTTTTTCAAAGGCCTAGCATGTAGTTCGATGAGTCTAGTTCCCAACGCAACCAACCGTTCGTCGATAGGACATCGGAGTAGAAAGTTATGGAGATTACAAGTTCGGTCTGTGATCGAGCGAAAAGTATTTTCGGTCGAGACCTGGCCTTGTGGCCGGATCTGAGGCTGCGGCGGATAGTCTGGAAGTCGCTGAAGTTGCAGCGCCGGAAAGCAGGGCCGCGACGCCGGAAGTTCTGAAAGGTTGCGGAGGTTTCAGCGCCGCGGCGCCGAGGCGGGTTCTGCGAGGCTGGGGGGAAAAATCAGAACTGTTTTGTTTTAAAAGAGGAAATGGGTGGGTGACAAGTGTCCCCCCATCTGATTTTGCATGTCCTATTTATTGACCAAGTCTTGAAGACTTGGTCATTCTTCAAGCTCTTCTCTCTCTCTAAAAATTAAAAGCTCTCCCTTCTCTCTAGAAGATCAAGAAGAAATCAAGGCGTAGTGAAAAATCTGGAAAGGTGGTAAGAAGAAAACTTGTTGGCAAGCTTGTAGGAGTTTTGTGGAGGTGATTGTGGAAAGAAGACAAGTGAAAATTGTTGGATTATTTTGGGTAAGCTCTAAGGTAACAATCCTTTCTCTTTTGCTAGTAGATTATGTGGCATGTGTGGAATAAGGGACCTATAGTTGTCAATAATACCTTTAGAAGTATTGCATGTAAAAATTGGATAAGAAATTGGATTAAAAAGGAATTGGATAAGAAATTATGTTGTTATACCTCAAAAATTGCCAAATTGGACTTTGTAGTTTGTATTAGTTGTTGTATATTGTAGGGCAGAATTTTACACGTCCAAGTTAGGCGTGTAATCCCCTTTGTGTTGATTGTATTGTTGAGCCTTAAAGGTGGCGTGTTTGGTTATTGAATTCGGCCTTGAAAAATGTGGCAAAATATGTAGAAACAAAGGAAGTGTTGTCCAATTTTCCGTAGGAATAAGGGACTTTACATTAGAATAGTCTACGTTGAAGCTTGGAGCTAATAGACGTATTATGGTCATTATATGTTTACATCTACGTGCGGTATATTGGACTTAGCAAGTGGATTGACCGAAGAGGTATGTGGAAACCTTCTTATCTCTTGAGCATGAGTAGTTATAACTATATAGTACGGTAGACGTACGTGTTTTAAATGAAGTTAATCCATTTGTTATACTTGACTTGTTTTAAAAATGTCTAAGTTGGTTGAGTTAGAGAGTTAACTCACTTGTTCTTGAGGAATGGTTTATTCTAATAAGGTAGACAAGGATTTCTTGACAGGAAAAAGTATTTTGAAAATTGTGTAAACTGATTTGAAGTATAAGTCTCTTGGTTAATAAAAGAACGAAATTGTTTGAGATATAAGGAGTTATAACGGCTTTATGGAAAGTTAGTTATAACGACCTTATGAAAGGATAATAATGTCTTAATTTCTAAAGCATAAAGTTAGTATAACGGCTTTATGGGGAGTTGGTTATAATAACTTTATGGAAGGTTAAAGGAATGGTCTTCTTGAGTAAGGTAAACAAAGATGAAAGAATCTAAATTAAGTAGGGCAATTTGATTTAAAGGCATCGATTGCTTAGAGCGTAAAATGGGGATTTTTATGTGAAAAAAGGATCTTTTGAAAGAGTAGAAGTACATAGTACTTCGGGTTAAATTCTCCGGATTTGATTAAGCAATAAGAAGGTGCCTTAAGGTCAAAAATGAGATTCATTTTGTAGATTAATGAAAGTCTAAAGAAGTTATGAAGTTTACTTGGACGTACCGATAGTGATGTGGGATCCCACGGGTATGCTTCCATTGTCTTAGTATGAGTTACTTGGACGTACCGGCAGTGATGTGGGATTCCACGGGTATGCTTCCATGGTCGTAGTATGAGCTTACTTGGACGTACCGACAGTGAGGTGGGATTCCACGGGTATGCACCTTGGACATGCTTACGAGGAGGGATTCCGAGGCATGCAGTATGAGTTTACCTGGACGTACCGACAGTGATGTGGGATTCCACGGGTATGCTTCCATTGTGGTTGATCCTTGGACCCGGGTTGTGGCATTTGCATATTCCGTGGATTTGCTACCCACGATGCGAGGAATACCTCATGTGAGTCCGTAGGGCTCATGCGGGTGAAATAGTCCCATGCGGGCGGGTATAGCCTATGCGAGGAATACCTCATGCGGGTCCACACGACCCATGCGGGTGAAATAGTCCCAGGAGTAGGATTTCTTGATGATACTGCGGGTGGGTGACCTTGCTTTGATCATGAGCTTCCTATTTTCATGTAGTATAGTATATGCTTGATATTCTCATTATTAGTAAGGCACAGTGTTCTGTAATTGATTATCATACATGTCTCCAGTTATTTTAGACTTATGAGGTATTTTCAGTATTTTCCAGTTTCGCATACTTAGTACATATTGTGTCGCGACCTTCTCTGGGCTGCGTTCATGCGCGGTAAGGTAGCGGTGGTGGATCCTCATTCTTAGGATCACCGGTGCAGTGTCGAAGTTCCGTTCCTCGGAGGCTTGTTTTGTTGGTATGGTTTTCCACGATGCTATAGGTATTATGTACATTCGAGGGTATGGCGGAGCCCTGTCACTTGTGATTATTCCTGAAGTGCGTAGTCACGTTTGTGGTTTGGGTGTAAACGAGTTATCTGTTTACTTTTGTTTAAGTATATTCTATGGAAGGCGGCCTTGTCGGCTTGCCAGTGATGTTTACTATCTATAGGTTTATGTGTTATGTATGTTCCGCTGCTATTCTCTGATGTATACCTGACGGGGTGCCCCGGTAGGGCACCAGTCGCGGCCCCTGGGTCGGGTCGTGACAATATGGGTATAACCCCTATTGGCAAATCAACCAAGTTCCACATGTTACACCCCGTAAGTCCAGGACATGTAAAGGAGAATGTACGAAAGGAAACAAGACTTGGAAATCGGTACGAAAGGAAGAATTGTTTTTCCGACGGAAAATCTTCCGAACGTCGGTAAGGAAAAATGTTCGTTGTTGAGAATTGGATTCTCAAAAGGCATTATTTGTAAAGTATGGAACTTATTAACACTATGGAAATTTATTTTTACGGATTTGGTCACGCGGGGCCCACCCGAGGAATTTTACATTTTTGTGGGGCCCGCGAGGGTTACGGAATTTTATGGATGAATGAGAGGGCGACACGTGGCACCCCAACTAGTGTTCTTGGACGAAAATGTTAAGGGTAAAATGGTCATTTGACCTATGTAGATGATAAGTCTTGCAAGCTTGAGATAATTGACTAGTCAACTTGCCACATAAGCTTGATCTTTGTGATAATTATCCTAGCCTCACATTTGTTAATATCTAAGCCTTCCAATATGTGTTATATACTAACTAGTAGCAAGACTAGCTCATTTTAACACTTAGAAAAATTAGAAACATTGTTGTTCTAGCAACATTGCTCTCGGGTTCAAGCCCTCTCCCACACAAAAATTTTGTGATTTTGATCCATTAGCCACAAGACTTTAACCCAATGTCCCCAAGGGTATTATAAGGTTATCTCAATAGAAAGATTTGGAAAGCGGAGTTTTCACGTTAGTCATGGCGGAAACTATTGGAGTTCTTCAACTTTGAAGTTGGAACTTGAAGACGGGTTCTTCATAGGCCTCAGGAGTGCTTGAGCGGATTGGAACCTAAGGAAAGGAGCTAAGAATTGCTAAGGCGACTTTGGATCTTGGAAATTTTAAGGGCTTCGAAAGGTATAAATTTTGTCGTTTTAGCAATTAAGCTTACTTATTGATTGTAGCTATGGTTATTAGCAAGCATGAGTTATATATTACGAAGTTTGATTATTATGTTGGCTATTGGAACCCTAAATTCGAAAACTAGCATGTTAGCCTTAAGAGTACATTTCAAGTTGATTTTTCGTTTAAGTCGTCACATGTTGTATAAAGAAGGAAATTGTAGTTGTTGAAGTTGTTTACGACTAAATAACATGTTGACCTTAGAACTTGGAATTAGGGAAGAATTGGAAAATACCTTAGTATTGTTGGTTATAAGATTGGCCGAGAATGGCTTGGAGTTTTAAGCTATTTTGTATCAATTGTGGGGCGGAATTTTACACGTATTGTAAGGCGTGTAATCCCCTTTGTTTGGTTGTTGTTTGGAGCCTTAAATGTGGCTTGTTGGTTATTGTATTCGGCCTTGAAAAAGGTGGCAAAGTGAGTAGAAACAAAGGAAGTGCTGCCCGATTTTCCGTAGAATTAGAGACTAAATACTTAGTATTATTCTACGTTAGAGACTAGAAGATTGATAGTCTTGTTGTGACCATTATAGGTTGAAACTTCACGCACGGCGTATTCGGCAGCTTGTGGATTTAGCGAAAGGTATGTGAACTATCTCTCTTCTAGCATGATTCCGTAAGATAAAGAAAGTAGGTTCTACTCCTAAAATGATCCATTCCTTGGTTGTATTTGGATTGCCTAAAATAGAATTTGTTCTATGTATTTCCTTGAGTGTACTTTGATGTTTGGATTGTAAGTTGTAGAATCCATTTTCTTGATGAAGTTTGGATTCTTAAAAGTGAAGGTATTTTTACTTAAAGTACATTTAGTCTTAAAAAAGTGGTTTCCAAATCTTTGGCTAGTGCCTTAGTTCTAAAACCTAAAGGTCATTATAGTGACTTTAGGAGTCAAAGGAGTGATTAACTTATTTGATTAAAAAGAGGAGAAATGAAATGATTTAAGAGAAGTAACTTGGGTTCAGGGTGAAGTTACTTGAGGTTTATAAAGTAGAAGAAAACTTGTTTTCTAACTATTAAGAGACTTGGAGTATTTTTGAAAGTTAAGAACTTGATTTGTAAGTATGTGATACTTGGTTTTAATAGTATAAGTCTCTTGGTCATTGAAGGAATGGATATGTCTAAAATCATAAAGGGTTATAACGGCTTTATGGGAAGTTGGTTATAACGGCTTTATGAAAGATTTAGAGAGTTGTCTATTTTGATAAAAGGGCATAAGTTGCCAAGATTGTGAAAATTTGGAGTTACTTGATTTCAAGACTTGAAATGAGTTTTCTAAAAGTGTAGTAACTTACTTTGAAAAATAGACACGCCTTGATACTACGGGTGTTAGTATCTTGGGGCTTTACATAGAAAGGAGTCTTTTATAAAAGAATGTACGTACGTAGTACTTTGGCTTGATAAATTGAGAATTTGTCTAAGTGTGCCTTGATAAGTACTTTGACTTGTTAAAAGAGAATTATTCTATGTATGCCTTGATTAGTACTTTGGCTTGATAAATTGAGAATTTTTCTATTTGTGCCCGGATAAGTACTTTGGCTAGTTAAATGAGAATTTATTCTATTTGTGCCCTGATAAGTACTTTGGCTTGTTAAATGAGAAATTTTTCTATTTGTGCCCGGATAAGTACTTTGGCTAGTTAAATGAGAATTTATTCTATTTGTGCCCTGATAAGTACTTTGGATTGGTTAATTGAGAACTTGCCTATATGTCGGGTAATAGCCTTTGAGTGCAAGTATTATGTTTTAGTAAGTTCGCGACTCTCGGTTGAAGTCGGTTGTCTTGTTGTAAGATTCTTGGGACGTCTGCAAGCGGTGATGTGGGATTCCGGGTATCTTCGCTACTTGTAGTACTTGGGTTAAATTCGGATTTTTATAGAAGACATGGTAGTGCTTATGTCTTGTTTAATGGTCGGTCGAGATAGGGTAAGAGTATAAGTGAGGGTAAACCCCAAGACGCTGCACCACCTTCTCCAGGTAAGAGTACAAGTGAGGGTAAACCCCAAGACGCTGTACCACCCGCTTTATGTGTTGTTTGTGGCCGGTTGAGATAGGGTAAGAGTATAATTGAGGGCAAGCCCAGACGTTATACCACCTTCTCCAGGTAAGAGTATAAATGAGGGCAATCCCAAGACGTTATACCCCGCTTACCACCTCCTTCGTGGTCGAGTATAAATGAGGGTAAACCCCAAGACGTTATACCACTGCTCGTTTGCCTACTTGCGTCTGATTTTAGAACACATGTGGGACTTGGTGTTCATGTATGCCTATTGGTGCTATGTTATATCATGGACTGCCGGCAGTGAGGAAGGATTCCACGGGCATGATTGATATTATGGCGTGAGACCCATAGTTATATTTGAGTAGTGACTTTGAGGGCTGCGTCCACGACTTAATATGGCCTTATGTATTGTAATCGTAGGTTGGCTATCATACATGTCTCACTGTTTTGTTTAGACTGTTATGATTTTATTCTGACTTACTCGCTCACATACTTGGTACATTCTTGTCTTGACCTCGCCCGGGGCTGCGTTCATCCGCAGTTTAGGTCTGTTGTTTGGTGATCGGCAGTGTAGGATCTGCTCGGGGTTGTTGGATAGCTCCTCTGTCCGTGAGTTTATCTTTTGGTATTTATCCTTGATGCAGGCTTTGTGCAGTTTTAGTACGGCGGGGCCTTGTCGTCATATTTGATTTAACTCCTAAGTGCAGTATTCATATGTAGGATTGGACTGCGGTATGCAGTGTAGTGTCTTCTGTTTATGTATATGATAGGCAGCCTAGTCGGCTTTGCCTTGTACGCACGTTGGTTTTAAAAGAAAAAATATGAGTGTTATTAATTTCCGCAATATACTTAGTTGTTAAGGTAGCAGGTGCCCGGTAGGGCACCACCACGCCCGGGTTCTGTGACAGAGTGGTATCGAGCAACGATCCTCGGAATGTTTACTGACCGTGTCTAGTAGAGTCTTGATTATCGGTGTTGCGCCACACCCATAAACAGTGAGGCTACAGGATATTTAGGAGTTGGTTTCTATTCTTCTCACTCTGAGATCGTGCCCTAGAGCCGTGTTAGTAAGATAATTCCTCTCGGCGTATTGTTGTGTTCTGATTATGCCTCGAGAGGGCAACAAACGCCAGAAGGGCAAAGGAGTAGCAGAGCTACTAGTCGACTCAGAGAGTTGATAGGGCTTATGCCTGTGTTATACCGGATGTTGTTCGCGATGGCGAAGTTCTTCTTCGCTGAGTTTTGAGAACACAGCACGAGCCTCTGATTTCGCCAGGGGCAGACTTTAGGGTCATGGAGGAAGCCATTATGTTATTGACCAAGATAGCAATGTCGCAGCTTCTCGCAGGAGGTTATTCGCCAAGCATGCATGTGTGTACAGAGGTAGAGGCCGCGGAGATCTGCGTAGCAGGCTAGACCGTTGGTTATCCGTGAGTTTTGGACGAGCCGCCTCAAGAATGAGTGAGATATTCGTCCCCGCTACCCAAGACATACCCCGCAGCTCACAGGTGGGAGATTTGATCTCACAAGGTATTTAGGAGCCGGTCCGAGCTCCAGAGGTCGAGGTTCTCAGAGTAGCAGAGGATGTTCTCGGTCGATGCCACCGATTCCTCAGTGTATGAGATGTGGTAAGCGTCATTCGGTGAAATGCCGTTATGGCACGACTTTGTTTTTATTGTGGCCGTCCGCCATATTCTCGAGGGTATGTCCTTTTAGAAGGAGCACCGGTGAGTGGCTCACCTTATGAGGCCGATGGTTGGTTCCTTCCTCCCCACCGTATGCTCCCAGACAGGTGTTGGATGTCACCGGTCGTGGTAGAGGTCGTGGAGTTTATAGTTCGACGGTCCTTGAACCGCATAGATGACGCGACTCATCGACAGATCGTGAAGCAACGTCGCTAGGTTCTGTGTATATCTCGGTTCTTTTGAATCATACGTGCATTGTTAGATTCAGATTTTGCCCTAGCGTATATGTTTTCCCTTTATTGCAAGAGTTGTAAAGTAATAGTACCCTGCAGGTAGGATACCTTGTGATTAGTAAAGTGAAAAGTTAAGAATATTGACAAGAATGATAAGTGGATCGAGACTATAGTTGTGTAGAGTTCACAAGTCAGAATTACCTCAGAATGTTGTTAGGCCGATAGGAAGATTGTATAGTAGAAATACTTTGGCTTATGTGACGAACCTCTAGTGAATAGGGATAGGTAAGAAGTACCTTGAGATAAGAGAGATGTATTTCGGACTAAGAACGAAGTTAAGGGTGACGATGAGTCGGGTTGTGGACTCATTTCGGTCCGCCGATAGTATGGAATGGGGTGATGTCAGTTAGAAATGGTCCCGTTATGTGATAGGGTCACGAGGATGCCAGGCCCAAGTTTAGTTAATCGTGGTACGAGTTCGTGGATGCGTTCCACCGGAACTAGGTCGTAAGGACCGAGAAGAGCGTTAGCGAAATTCAAGTAGCTTAATGGCGGGTTTGATTAGTAACTCCAAGGATTGGGAACGAAACAAAATTTGAGATTTTGTACATGTACTAGATGAGTTTGAAAGCACGGAAAGTATGACAAGTAAGGAAAGAAAGGAACCTCTAAGGATCCCGTGTTTGGAAAGATCAGAACCTTCGAGTTTTGTGAGAAGTGAACACGGACGGAAGGTCCATTATTATGTTTACGTATGTTATGTGAGTGCGTCATGTGGCATCGTTGGTCTTGTGCATTTGATTGATAGGCATAGTATAGAGTAGATTGTAGGAGTTTGTATAGCGTGACAACCGACTAAGAACATTCGAGGACGAATGTTTCTAAGGGGGGCAGAATGTTACACCCCGTAAGTCCAGGACATGTAAAGGAAAATGTACGTCAGGAAACAAGACTTGGAAATCGATACGAAAGGAAGAATTGTTTTTCCGACGGAAAATCTTCCGAACGTCGGAAGGAAAAATGTTCGTTGTTGAGAATTGGATTCTCAAAAGGCATTATTTGTAAAGTATGGAACTTATTAACACTATGGAAATTTATTTTTACGATTTGGTCACGCGGGGCCCACCCGAGGAATTTTACATTTTGTGGGGCCCACGAGGGTTACGGAATTTTATGGACGAATGAGAGGGCGACACGTGACACCCCAACTAGTGGTCTTGGACGAAAATGTTAAGGGTAAAATGGTCATTTGACCTATGTAGATGATAAGTCTTGCAAGCTTGACATAATTGACTAGTCAACTTGCCACATAAGCTTGATCCTTGTGATAATCATCCTAGCCTCACATTTGTTAATATCTAAGCCTTCCAATATGTGTTATATACTAACTAGTATCAAGACTAGCTCATTTTAACACTTAGAAAAATTAGAAACATTGTTGTTCTAGCAACATTGCTTCCTGTTCAAGCCCTCTCCCACACAAAAATGTTGTGATTTTGATCCATTAGCCACAAGACTTTAACCCAATGTCCCCAAGGGTATTATAAGGTTATCTCAATAGAAAGATTTCTAAAAACGGAGTTTTCACGTTAGTCGCAAGGAAACTATTGGAGTTCTTCAACTTTGAAGTTGGAACTTGAAGATGGGTTCTTCATAGGCCTCTGGAGTGCTTGGAGAGGATTGGAACCTAAGGAAAGGAGCTAAGAATTGCTAAGGCGACTTTGGATCTTGGAAATTTTAAGGGCTTCGAAAGGTATAAATTTTGTCGTTTTAGCAATTAAGCTTACTTATTGATTGTAGCTATGGTTATTAGCAAGCATGAGTTATATATTACGAAGTTTGATTATTATGTTGGCTATTGGAACCCTAAATCCGAAAACTAGCATGTTAGCCTTAAGAGTACATTTCAAGTTGATTTTTCGTTTAAGTCGTCACATGTTGTATAAAGAAGGAAATTGTAGTTGTTGAAGTTGTTTACGACTAAATAACATGTTGACCTTAGAACTTGGAATTAGGGAAGAATTGGAAAAGACCTTAGTATTGTTGGTTATAAGATTGGCCGAGAATGGCTTGGAGTTTTAAGCTATTTTGTATGAATTGTAGGGCGGAATTTTACACGTATTGTAAGGCGTGTAATCCCCTTTGTTTGGTTGTTGTTTGGAGCCTTAAATGTGGCTTGTTGGTTATTGTATTCGGCCTTGAAAAAGGTGGCAAAGTGAGTAGAAACAAAGGAAGTCGCCTCGATTTTCCGTAGAATTAGAGACTAAATACTTAGTATTATTCTACGTTAGAGACTAGAAGATTGATAGTCTTGTTGTGACCATTATAGGTTGAAACTTCACGACGCGTATTCGCTTAGCTTGTGGATTTAGCGAAAAGGTATGTGAACTATCTCCTTCTAGCATGATTCCGTAAGATAAAGAAAGTAGGTTCTACTCCTAAAATGATCCATTCCTTGGTTGTATTTGGATTGCCTAAAATAGAATTTGTTCTATGTATTTCCTTGAGTGTACTTTGATGTTTGGATTGTAAGTTGTAGAATCCATTTTCTTGATGAAGTTTGGATTCTTAAAAGTGAAGGTATTTTTACTTAAAGTACATTTAGTCTTAAAAGGAAGTGGTTTCCAAATCTTTTGGCTAGTTCCTTAGTTCTAAAACCTAAAGGTCATTATAGTGACTTTAGGGAGTCAAAGGAGTGATTTACTTATTTGATTTAAAAGAGGAGAAATGACATGATTTAAGAGAAGTAACTTGTGTTAAGGGTGAAGTTACTTGAGGTTTAAAAAGTAAGAAAACTTGTTTTCTAACTATTAAGAGACTTGGAGTATTTTGAAAGTTAAGAACTTGATTTGTAAGTATGTGATACTTGGTTTTAATAGTATAAGTCTCTTGGTCATCAAGGAATGGATATGTCTAAAATCATAAAGGGTTATAACGGCTTTATGGGAAGTTGGTTATAACGGCTTTATGAAAGATTTAGAGAGTTGTCTATTTTGATAAAAGGGCATAAGTTGCCAAGATTGTGAAAATTTGGAGTTACTTGATTTCAAGACTTGAAATGAGTTTTCTAAAAGTGTAGTAACTTACTTTGAAAAATAGACACGCCTTGATACTACGGGTGTTAGTATCTTGGGGCTTTACATAGAAAGGAGTCTTTTATAAAAGAATGTACGTACGTAGTACTTTGGCTTGATAAATTGAGAATTTGTCTAAGTGTGCCTTGATAAGTACTTTGACTTGTTAAAAGAGAATTATTCTATGTATGACTTGATTAGTACTTTGGCTTGATAAATTGAGAATTTTTCTATTTGTGCCCGGATAAGTACTTTGGCTAGTTAAATGAGAATTTATTCTATTTGTGCCCTGATAAGTACTTTGGCTTGTTAAATGAGAAATTTTTCTATTTGTGCCCGGATAAGTACTTTGGCTAGTTAAATGAGAATTTATTCTATTTGTGCCCTGATAAGTACTTTGGCTTGGTTAATTGAGAACTTGCCTATATGTGCTGGTAATAGCCTTTGAGTGCAAGTATTATGTTTTAGTAAGTTGCCGCGACTCTCGGTTGAAGGGTCACCGTCTTGTTGTAAGTTCTCGACGCATCGACAGTGATGTGGGATTCCACGGGTATGCTTCCGTTACTTGTAGTACTTGGGTTAAATTCCCGGATTTTTATAGAAGACATGGTAGTGCTTATGTCTTGTTTGATGGTCGGTCGAGATAGGGTAAGAGTATAAGTGAGGGGTAAACCCCCAAGACGCTGTACCACCTTCTCCAGGGTAAGAGTACAAGTGAGGGGTAAACCCCCAAGACGCTGTACCACCTGCTTTATGTGTTGTTTGACGGCCGGTTGAGATAGGGTAAGAGTATAATTGAGGGGCAAGCCCCAAGACGTTATACCACCTTCTCCAGGGTAAGAGTATAAATGAGGGGCAAGCCCCAAGACGTTATACCCCCTGCTTTACCACCTCCTTCAGGGTCAGAGTATAAATGAGGGGTAAACCCCAAGACGTTATACCACCTGTTCGTTTGCCTACTTGGCCCGTACAGTTTTTAGAACACAGGTGGGACTTGGTGTTCATGTATGCCTATTGGTGTTATGTTATATCATGGACTGCCGGCAGTGAGGAAGGATTCCACGGGCATGATTGATATTATGGGCGTGAGACCCATAGTTATATTTGAGTAGTGACTTTGGCGGCTGCGTCACGACTTAATATGACCGCTATGTATCAGGTATCGTAGGTTGGCTATCATACATGTCTCTGTTTTGTTTAGATCGTTATGATTTTATTACGATTTCATCGCTCACATACTTGGTACATTCTTCGCATCGACCTCCTTCGGGCCGCGTTCATGCCGCAGTTTAGTACGTTGTTTGGTGATCGGCAGTGTAGGATCTGCTCGTGGTTGTTGGATAGCTCCTCCGTCCCGTGAGTTTATCTTTTGGTATATATCCTTCAAGATGCTTTGTGCAGCTGGGTACGGGGCCTTGTCCCGTCATATTTCAGTTTAACTCCTAGAGGTCTGTATTCATATGTGGGATTGGACTCGTGTACAGTGTAGTGTCTTTTGTTTATGTATATGATAGGGCAGCCTAGTCGGTTTTGCCTTGTACGTACGTTGGTTTTAAAATAAAAAAAAATATGAGCTGTTATTAATTTCCGCAATATACTTAGTTGTTAAGGTAGCAGGGTGCCCAGGTAGGGCACCAGTCACGGGCCCGGGGTTCGGGGTGTGACACCACACTTGATTGATGTACATTGAGTTCATTTCGGATGTCATGGCTTCTTGCCATCTTTGCGAATAAATGTCTAACATAGATTCGTTGTAGGTTGTAGGTTTATCGTCATTAAGAATATCTATCTCATTGTGTATTTCAACAAGGAGATTAAGTCTTTCAGGCGGAAGATGAGTTCTAGTGGTCCTACGAAGTTGAATATTCTGTAATGCATATCCCCAAAGGTATGTCGGCAGAGCTGAGAAACTCATTATGGATCTAACCATATCTAATAGGGTTCGATTTCTCCTTTCAGCAACACCATTCATTTGTGGCGTTCCGGGAGGTGTTAATTGTGATTGGACTCCATGAAGCTTTAAGTAATCTAGAAATTCTTTACTTAAGTATTCACCTCCTTGATCGATCAAAGGGTCTTGATACTTGTTTCAAGTTGCTTCTTCACTTCTAACTTGTACTCCTTGAATTTCTCAAAAGCTTCGGACTTGTGTTTCATATTATACACATGCCCAAACCTTGTGAAATCTTCTGTAAAAGTGATGAAGTAAGGGAAGCCTCTCTTAGCTTGAGTCGAATATGGCCCATATACATCGGTATGGACTAACTCAAGCATCTCTTTGGCACACACACCTTTCCCAGAAAGTGGTTTGGTGGTCATCTTTCCTCTGAAGCAAGATTCACAATTACCATATAATTCCAAGTCAAATGGTTCTAGGTAGTCTAACTTGCTTAATCTTGCTATCATTGATGTGACCAAGTCTACAGTGCCATAAGTAAGTGGGGTTTATTGGATCACTCATGTTAGCTCGTTTATTTTGTTTATTGAAAATTTCATGACTATAGTTTAGAACATACAATCCATCAGTTGATATGTTCTCAAACCATTGTTATTGAAGCACATCTCGCGATTTACTGTTAGTAGTGTTGAGGGACTGGTACTACTACCTCCAGGACTAGTCTGACGCAAACCGGAAACCTGTAGTACAAAAAAAAAGCCCCATAGCTCTAACTTGAACTCCACAGACCCTTTTTCTGTCTCAATTAAAGGGGCTGACATGAATGTTTCCATGTGACTCAATCTTATTGTTGGAGAATAATAATGCAAACGGTATACGATAATAAAGATAAATTCTTGTATACGCTAGACTATCATCCACAATATGGAACATAATTAGCTATCAAGGAAAAGTTGGCTGGCATCGTTTGCCTATTTTCCGAAGGCAAGATAAAAAGTAAGCAAGTTGTTTGCCTGTTAACAAGTCATCTCCAACTTAATATTTACTGTAAGATATTTCAATGAAAATTAATTTGGGAGGTCCAAGATTTTAGAGAATTGAAAAATAAATTCAAAGTGTAAGATGATAATAATCTCCCTTAGGGAGTCTTCTCATTAATATCAAAGTATATATAGAGTACAATATTCATCCCTTATACAATAGGAATCGTAAGCCTATACAAAAGAGGAATCCTAGTCTTACCATAATTATATTTACACAATATATAGAAATATTCTAATTATGGGTAGGGATACAATTGTTTCTATAATATACACATTTACATACCCCCTCAGTCGCAGCGGGAAGAGGTCGGACGCTGAGACTGGATCTGGAGTCAAGAAATAACTGTCTGAGAAGTCCTTTGGTAAATATGTCTGCATACTGATATGATGATTGAACATGTAACACTCTGACATGGCCTAGCGCAATTTTCTCACGAACGAAGTGTAGGTCTATCTCAATATGCTTGATTCACCGATGTTGAACCGGATTATGAAAAAGATAGATGGCAGAGAATTTATCACAATACACAATAGATGTCTGACGCAAAGGACACTGAAGTTCTAACAGTAAATTTCTGAGCCAACAAATCTCAGCTACCACATTTGCAACGCTCAGACTTACCGACATCGGATCGAGATAGGGTAGTCTGTCGCTTGGCAGACCAAGAAATCAGATTATCCCCTAAAAATACACAAAAGCCGGAGGTGGAGCGTCACGTGTCCGGACACCCTGCCCAATTTGCATTCGTATAAGAGAGCAACCTGTTTGGTGCAGAGGGGTATAGGTGCAAACCTTAATTAAGTGTGCCCTTAATGTATCGAATGATACTCTTAAGAGCAGTGAAATGAGACTCCCTGGAGGTATGCATGAATAGGCATACCTGCTGAAGAATAAGAAATATCTGGCCTTGTGAATGTGAGATACTGAAGTGCACTTGCAAGGCTCCTATACAGAGTAGGATCGGAGACTGGAACACCATCCATAGTACTGAGCTTAGATTTCGAATCAACTGGAGTAGGTGAAACTTTGCAGTTCGCCATCTTAGCCCTATACACAATCTCCTCTTCATACTTACACTGACACAAGAACATGTGGTTGGTAGACCTGGTCACTGATATCCCTAAAAAGTAACTCAACTTCCCCAAATCAGTCATTGCAAATTCGGACATAAGCAAGACAATAATCTCATTTTTCGATCTGTCGGAGGAGGCAGTAAGAATGATATCATACACGTAATAAGTAAGCTGTTACACCCCGTAGTTCAAGGGCATATAAGTGAGAACGTAAGCAAGGAAATAAGATTGGAAGGAAAGTATATTTACATTTTTATATGGAAAATTTTGGAAAAATGTGACGACGAAAAATTATTAACTTGGAGTTTAATTATTCTAATTGGATTTAAGGACATAGTATTGTATTAGGAAGTCTTGGCATTGATAATATGGGGCCCACTGAAAATTTCACAATTTTGTGGGGTCCTTCGAATTTTAGATATTTTGGCCAAGTGTAGAGACATTTTGTGAAGAGATAATTATGACCAATGAGAGGGTGACATGTGTCCCTCCCCCACTTGTCTTACAAGTGGCACATTGTATAGAGATATATGGATAAGTCTTGCAAGACTAAAGGCTCACAAATATCTCATCTTCTTCAAACAATTTCTTTTTTCTATCCCTTAGCATGCAAGTTCGAAAATCCATGGCCTAAGAAGACCAAAATTAACCTATTTTCTCCTAGATTAAACACCTTGTCTAAGTTCTAAGCCAAGTTTAATACACAATTAGTGGGTCACGGTTTTGGGACAGATTTGTCCAAGAAAAACCTAAACTTGAGATGAACTTTTTGAAGTAAAACAAGAAAGGAAAATGGTTACAAGCTTGTAGAGGTTACATGAGTGTTGTTGGAGATTGAAGAAGTGGTATGGATGTGAAGCTATGACCGAGAATCTTGTGGACTGTTTTGGCTAAATATTGAGGTAAGAGTTCTTCTTATTTTAAAGAAATTGGATATTACATGTTGTTATAATTAGGGGGTGAACTTGTGTTAAGAGAATTGGAGAATAAGAAATGCATGAAGTGGTTTAGCATGTTGGCCGAAATCTAGGCAGTTTTTGGTATATTGGATTTCGTTGGTTATTGTTGTTATTAACGTCACTACTTGCATGATTAAATGAAGGAAGTATTGTTATTACAAGTTGACGTGGTTTATATTAAGTATTGAAACTTGAATTGGAATATAAGGAATATTGAAAAGGGCTTTGGTTGTGGTTGTTTGGCCGAGACTTGTATAAAACTGTTGGATATTGTTATGCAGTTTTAGGGATTGTTTTGTGGCGTGTATATGCTGGAAATTCAGCCACCAATATGCATGTTTAAATGTAGTAATCTCTAATGAAAGTCATAAGGGAATAAGGGTGTAGAAGGGTGTTAAAAGGCATCACATTTTACCCCTATTGTTGTTGAAATATGGATTGATTTTAGTGGACTGTTTTACGTGATTAAGGGGTTGTTTTACGTGAGAAATAGGTGGGTGAATCACATTGGTTGCTGTTTGGTTGTGCCCTTAATTGGTGTCTTGGTTATTGATGAAAATGGTCTTCTTGAAAGGTGGAAAAGTACGTATAAATAGGGGAAGTGCTGCCCGAATTTTTATGTGAAAGGAGAGTCATTATGTGGTATAGATGTCACGCCCCGAAATCCGGGCCCGCGACTGGTGCCCTCCCTGGGCACAATTCTAGACATACATCAGGAGCAACACGCAGAAGATAAATAACATTCATTTTAAAAAAAAAAATGAAGGCAAGGCCGATAAGGCTGCCATCATATACATCATACCCGAATGGGTCTACACTGTACAATAACGTAATACAACTCTAGCCAGTCCATCCCACATATGAATACATACCTCTAAGAATTTTGACACATACTGTGATGGGACAAGGCCCCGTCGTACCTTTGAATGTACCTAGCCAATATGACAACTCCGGAACATTGGAGCTATCCCAAAGCGCTGAACAAGGACCTAAGCTCGCGGATCCACAACTGAGTACCTAGTCCTGCGGACATGAACACAGCCCCCCGAAGGAGGTCAGTACAACAAGTACCAAGTATCTAAAACTGAAAGTACTGTAATTTAAATCATAAGGTCTATATATAAAAAGCTGGAGACAAGTATGATATTCAAATTAACAGTACAACCGTGCCTTGCCGAAATGAAAGTAATGAAAGTCAGTTTTACCTTTTTAAAGACTATTCAACACATGAACAATAGTTACACCATGGTTAGCAACACAAGCCCTCAAAACCATCACATAGTCCAGTAAGGGTCTCAAGCCCGCAAAACATCAAAGCGTGCCCGTGGAATTCTCCATCACTGCCGACAGCCGTAAGTGTACAATATATCCATGTAACGCGCCCGTGACATCCCACATCACTGTCGCCATTTATCTTTCTTTACATTACTTGAGAAAACCATTCCTTTAACCTTCCATAAAGTTGTTATAACCAACTTCCCATAAAGTCGTTATACTAACTTTATGCTTTAGAAACTAAGACATCTTTAACCTTTCAAAAAGTCGTTATAACTAACTTCCCATAAAGTCGTTATAACTCTTTATGTTTTAGAAAAATTCATTCTTTTTTTAACCAAGAGACTTATACTTTCAAATCAAGTTACATAACTTTCAAAATACTTCAAGTTTCTTAACTTAGAATATCAAGTTTCTTAACTTAGAAATCAATTCTCTTATCTTTAGAATAGTTCAAGAACCAATACATTCCAAATCAAGTATTCTATACTTTTCAAATCAAGTAATCTATACTTTTCAAATCAAGTAATCTTTATTTTGCAAATCAGAAATCCTTACTTTCCAACTCAAGTATTCTATACTTTTAAAGTAAAGTATTATATACTTCCAAAATCAGGTATCATGTACTTCAAAATCAATTTACTTATACTTCATATAACCAAATCACACAAACTTTCAAAATCAAGTCACATAACTTGAAAATAAAGTCTCATAATTATTTAGATAAAACAAGCCGCATAACCTTGAAAATCAGTTTACTTACTTCCAAGAATCAAGTCACATAGACTTTCACATAATTCGAGTCACCTAGACTTATCACATAATTCAAGTCACCTAGACTTATCACATAATTCAAGTCACCTAGACTTATCACATAATTCAAGTCACCTAGACTTACCAAAATAATTCCAGTCCTCTAGACTTATCAAAATCATGTCAAAAGAAGTAAGAAGTTCACATACCTCTTCGGCTAATCCACACGCTAAGTAGACAACGCCGTTGATTGGAAATTGCTGTCCGGACTGCCTGAGAGTACTGTGGAACATTTTCGGGTGGTTGAGCAGCGTGAACTGCCGCCATTGGTGGCAGAATTCTCACTACGCCGCTACCCGTCGCCGGAATTGTTCGCCGGAAAATTCCATTTTTGATCCGTTGGAAGTGAATTCATCGAATTGTTGTTGCGTGGATGAATTATGGAGGAAAATCAATTTTGGAGGTCTGCTTGTGGTCCTGCAGCGGCACCGCCGCCAGCGAGCTCAAGGCGGCGTCAATGGAGGATTCCAAAATACAGAGAATTGAGGCTCGGGATTAGTTGCAAAACATAGCTAAGATCAATACGAACACAACGGTATACGCCTTACCCCTCAACTGTACTGGAATCGATCGGAATTTTCCAACTTCCGATCGAAAAATATGATTTGGTCGACCCGACGATCTGGGTTGAATTGGAGGTCGTGGATGGTGCCATAATGTAGGCCTTTCCACCCTGAATCTTTCTACACTAGCCACGACCGTCGACTCTACCTGTGGTGGCCGGAAAAATGCTCGTCGGCGACTTATGGTTTCGGCGAAGATCGATCTGGTCGACGGCGAGTTTGAGCAAGAATCGAGGGTCCTGGTTTACATGGAAATGACGGAAAGGAGATGGTGGTTCTGATGGTATACTCCACTCCCGTCGATTGCACCTCAGTTGGCCGGAAAATCAGAAAAATCGAACGAGGAAGATGGATGAACAGTGACCGAAACTTCGATCTGAAATTGCCGGCGATTCCGGAAGAATCGACGGTGGCGGTTGGTATGGATTTGACGGGCTAGACGGTACAAAGCGTTTGGTATATGTCTCGCCCCCGGCGGATTCCTGGTTTGGCCGGAAATGGCGTTTTTCCGAACACTGTTCATCGAACGACACTGTTCATGGACGGGTTTTCACTGTTCATACACGTTTTGGTTTTTTTTTTGTTTTGTGTTTTGCCTTCCCTAACTCCCCAAAATATACAAAATTTCTCGGGTGGTCCCACATGACCAAATTTCGAAATTAAATTCCAAAATTTCGATAAATTCTAAAAGTCCCAAATGCCGAATTCGAGAATTAAATTCAACTAATAAACCTTTTTCCTTTACAAGGTTCGGAGAAATTTTCGGAATTTTTCATTCTTTCTAAAATTCAATTCCCAATTTCTTACGTACGTTATTATCTCAACTGCTGGAAATACGGGGTGTAACATCCTTCCCCCCTTAGAAACATTCATCCCGAATGTTCATACTAGGTCCAATCTAAACAGATATAGGTATAGTCTCATTGGAACTACACCCTATGAAACCTATCATGCCACATATGGCCCTAATGTATCACACATGCATATACATAAATCATAAGCCAACCGAGAGTTAAATCTAAAGTGTATAATATCACTATTAACTCCCATTCACGGTCTAAAAGGATACTATCTTTGTACCTCCATTTCGCATACTATAACACTTTACTATTATAATACTTGTTCGCCCTCTTTCTTACCCGTCGTACTCTTCTCGTACCTCCGAACCCTTTCCAGTATACGTACATAATCTCACATTATGCTTCTGTCTTTCCATCCTTAGAATTTCTACTTCCAACCGTTTAAGGTTATAACACTAGATTCAATTCCCTTTAAGGCCATTCTTGGCCCTCACGACCCGGTTATGGTGGAACGGATCCACGAACTCGTACAATGATTAACTAAACTTGGGCCTTGCACCCTCATGACCCTATCACATAGCGGGACCACCTCAAACTGACCTCACTCAAATCCGGGTTGCGGGTTGACCCTCAATTGGTCCCCCAACCCGACCCATTACCGCACTAATTCTCATTCTTGGTCCGAAATAAGTCTTACTACCCGAGAAGGCCTTGTACATCAAAGGTTTTTGCGGTTATCAATACTCTAAAGTTCACAATATTTTTATATCACCAGCCTACATTATCAGTCCCTATACACGGGAAATGTAGCTTCTCAATATCTCAAAATCATGTTGTCTTACTCACGACAACTCTATTTACTCCATACCAATATTTCCCTTTAATTCTATGGAAAATCGGGCAGCACTTCCTTTGTTTTTACGCACTTTTCCACCTTTTCCAAGGCCTGTATTCAAAAACCTATACGCCACATTTAAGACACAACTAACAGCCAACCAAAGAGGATTACACGCCTTAACAGGATGTGTAAAATTATGCCCCACAATATATATAAGACAGTCCGCAAAATAATGCACAATATATCCAATATTTAGGCTTTACCAATTCATGGTAACTCATATGCAACACACATATGACCCTCATACATATAACCGTATAGATGTACATCATTGTACAAACTATACAACAATTTATACTAACCTGGATACGCAATCCATATAATCTTTCCTGGGTCACTGTCGTCATTCTCACAGCTGCAATCACAATAATACGTTAGGGAGAGACTACCCTAAAAACACAACTCTATTGCACGATCTCAGAGTGAGAAGAAGGGAAACCAATCCTAAATGTACTATAGCCTCCTGCTTATTGATGTGGTGCACAACACACCGATAAACAAGACTCTACTATACACGGTTTGTATACATTCTGAGGACTAACTGCTCTGATACCACTATGTCACGCTCTGAAATTCGGGCCCGCGACTGGTGCCCTCCCTGGGCACCCTTCTATACATACATCAGGAGTAACACGCGAAAGATAAATAACACTCATTTTTTTAAAAAAAATGAAGGCAAGGCCGATAAGGCTGCCATAATATACATCATACCCGAATGGGTCTACACTGTACAATAACGTAATACAACTCTAGCCAGTCCAGCCCACATATGAATACAGACCTCTAAGAATTTTGACACATAATGTGACGGGACAAGGCCCCGTCGTACCTCTGAATGTACCTAGCCAATATGACAACTCCGGAACATTGGAGCTATCCCAAAGCGCTGAACAAGGATCCTAAGCTCGCGGGTCCACAACTGAGTACCTAGTCCTGCGGACATGAACACAGCCCCCCGAAGGAGGTCAGTACAACAAGTACCAAGTATGTAAAACTGAAAGTACTGTAATTTAAATCATAAGGTCTAGATATAAAAAGCTGGAGACAAGTATGATAATCAAATTAACAGTACAACCGTGCCTTGCCGAAATGAAAGTAATGAAAGTCAGTTTTACCTTTTTAAAGACTATTTCAACACATGAACAATAGTCACACCATGGCTAGGAACACAAGCCCTCAAAACCATCACACAGTCCAGTAAGGGTCTCAAGCCCGCAAAACATCAAAGTGTGCCCGTGGAATCCTCCATCACTGCCGACAATCGTAAGTGTACAATATATCCATGTAACGCGCCCATGGCATCCCACATCACTGTCGGCGTGCACATATGCAATATATATATATATATATCTCATGTCCGTGGAATCCCTCATCTCGGGTACATGACTTCATGGAGAGCTAATCCATGGGGTAATAATCGTATATAACATGTCTGTGAAATCCCTCATCTCGGGTACATGTCTTCATGGGGAGCTAGTCCATGTAGTAATAGTATATAACATGGTCGCATGCCCCAGAATCCTTCATCGTATAAGCATGGCCATGGAGTAATAATAGCATCCGGGAATTTAACCCGCATCCTGGTCGCATGCCCCGGAATCCCTCATCGTATAAGCATGTCCAAGGATCAATCACAATGGAAGCATACCCATGTAATCCTCCATCACTGTCGGTATGTCCAAGTAAATTCATAACAAGACAATGGAAGCATACCTATGGAATCCTCCATCACTGTCGGTACGTCCAAGTAAATTCATAACAAGACAGTCGGCCCTCCAACTGAGAGTCACGACAGCGTAAAAATATAATACTTGCACTCAAAGGCTATCGCAAGTAATCATACACAAGTTCATAAAATCTTTTAGACTTTCATTAACATACAAACATGAACTTCATTTTATAAACTCAAGGCACTTTCGTGTCACATAAAAATCCGGGATTTTAACCCAAAGTACTACGTACTTCCATTCTTTTCAAAAGACTCCTTTTTATATAAAATCCCAAGATACTAACATCCCTAGTATCAAGGCTTGTCTACATTTCAAACAAGTCACTACACTTTTAGAAATACATTTTTAGGCTTCTAAATCAAGTGACTCTTACTTTAAAACTTTAAGCAATTGATGCCTTTAAATCAAATTGCCCTTCTTTATTTCAAGTCATTTATCTTTCTTTACATTACTTGAGAAAAACATTCCTTTAACCTTCCATAAGATGTTATAACCAACTTCCCATAAAGTCGTTATACTAACTTTATGCTTTAGAAACTAAGACATCTTTAACCTTTCATAAAGCCGTTATAACTAACTTCCCATAAAGCCGTTATAACTCTTTATGTTATAGACAAATTCATTCTTTTTATAACCAAGAGACTTATACTTTCAAATCAAGTTACATAACTTTCAAAATACTTCAAGTTTCTTAACTTAGAATATCAAGTTTCTTCACTTAGAAATCAAGTCTCTTATCTTTAGAATAGTTCAAGAACCAATACTTTCCAAATCAAGTATTCTATACTTTTCAAATCAAGTAATCTATACTTTTCAAATCAAGTAATCTATATTTTGCAAATCAGAAATCCTTACTTTCCAACTCAAGTATTCTATAATTTTAAAGTAAAGTATTATATACTTTCAAAATCAGGTATCATGTACTTCAAAATCAATTCACTTATACTTCATATAACCAAATTACACAAACCTTCAAAATCAAGTCCCATAACTTGAAAATAAAGTCTCATAATTATTTAGATAAAACAAGCTGCATAACCTTGAAAATCAATTTACTTACTTTCAAGAATCAAGTCACATAGACTTATCACATAATTCAAGTCGCCTAGACTTATCATATAATTCAAGTCACCTAGACTTATCACATAATTCAAGTCTCCTAGACTTATCACATAATTCAAGTCACCTAGACTTACCAAAATAATTCCAGTCCTCTAGGCTTATCAAAATCATGTCAAAAGAAGTAAGAAGTTCACATACCTCTTCGGCTAATCCACACGCTAAGTAGACAACTTCGGTTATTGGAAATTGCTGTCCGGACTTCCTAAGAGTACTGTGGAATATTTCCGGGTGGTTGAGCAGCCTGAACTGCCGTCATTGGTGGCAGAATTCCCACTGCGCCGCTACCCGTCGCAGGAATTGTTCGCCGGAAAATTCCATTTTTGATCCGTTGGAAGTGAATTCATCCAATTGTTATTGTGTGGATGAATTAATTGAGGAAAATCAATTTTGGAGGTCTGCTTGTGGTCCTGCGGCGACACCGCCGCCGCAGGCGAGCTCAAGGCGGCGTCAATGGCGGATTACAAAATAATGATAATTGAGGCTTGGGATTGGTTGCAAAACGTAGCTAAGATCAATACGAACACAACGGTATACGCCTTAGCCCTCAACTGTACCGGAATCGATCAGAATTTTCCAACTTCCGATCGAAAAATATGATTTGGTCGACCCGACGATCTGGGTTGAATTGGAGGTCGTGGGTGGTGCCAAAATGTCGGCCTTTCCACCCTGAATCTTTCTACACTAGCCACGACCGTCGACTCTACCTGTGGTGGCCGAAACAATGCTCGTCGGCGACCTAAGGTTTCGGCGAAGATCGATCTGGTCGACGGCGAGTTTGAGCAAGAATCGAGGGTCCTGGTTTACATGGAAATGACGGAAAGGATATGGTGGTTCTGATGGTATACTCCACTCCCGTCGATTGCACCTCAGTTGGCCGGAAAATCAGAAAAACCGAACGGGGAAGATGGATGAAGCGACCAAACCGATCTGAAATTGCCGGCGATTCCGGGAGAATCGACGGTGGCGGTTGGTATGGATTTGACGGGCTCGACAGGACGAAGCTTTTGGTATATGTCTCGCCCTCGGCAGATTCCTGGTTTGCCCGGAAATGGCATTTTTCCGAACAATGTTCATCGAACGACACTGTTCATGGACGGGTTTTCACTGTTCATACACGTTTTGGTATTTTTTTGTTCTGCGTTTTGCCTTCCCAAACTCCCAACACATACAAAATTTCTCAGGTGGTCCCACATGACCAAATTTCGAAATTAAATTCCAAAATTTCGATAAATTCTAAAAGTCCCAAATGCCGAATTCGAGAATTAAATTCAACTAATAAACCCTTTTCCTTTACAAGGTTCAGAGAAATTTTTGGAATTTTTCATTCTTTCTAAAATTCAATTCCCAATTTCTTACGTACATTCTTATCTCAACTGCTGGAAATACGGGGTGTAACAATAGCGTATACTAGTATTCATGAAGTTGATAGACGTGTTGTTGTTAATATAGGTTGAAGTACCTATTCAGGACATATTCTACTTGTCGTGTTGGTTAGTCGTCAATAAGGTATGTTAACCTCTTCCTTATCTCTTTTGGCATGTTCAACGTGTGAACCATAACTATGGTATTGTTTTTCAAAGTTATTCTACTCTTAGAAGTTAAGGAGTATTCATGTTGTTGATTTTATGCTAAAGGCATGTCTAAATTATTCCTAAGTCATTACCAAGTCTTATGGGAGATGTTGGTAAGAGTTTTTTGTAAGCTTTGTCGAGTTGATCTAGCTAAGCTACAACACTAATAAGTACTAAGCGTTGAGACTGATTTTGGTAAACGTGTTAAAACAAGCCATTGCAGCGTTAAATAAAAAAGGGTATCGAACAAGCCATTGCAGCGTTAAATGAAAAAGATATCGACAATCAATTATATTGAAATGAGTAGAATTTCCATCTGCATAGAAGCTAAGATATAACCAGTTCGTTTTACATTTTCTAGGTTCACAACTGATTAGATAAGATCATTATTAAATATATAACCTACTAACGACTCATAAAATGGATTAATTTGGCAATTCAGATCGGTTATCACCATTTAAATGTTTACATAATGTTAGCCAGAGGAGAGAGACGAATTTAGATTATCGAGTTGGTACAGACGACATGTGTTAGTATGTGAACTCTTATTTTCTTCCTTGGGCATGAACTTTATAAATGTGAACTCTTATTTTCTTCCTTGAGCATGAACTTTATAAAATGAGTGTACGGTGGACGTACGTGTTTTAAATGAATCTAGATTTCATGTGGTACATGAGGTGATAGTAACTTGATTTTAAAAGTATACTTGACTTGATTTTAAAAGTATAAGTCACTTGGTTGTAAAAGTGTAAGTGTCTTGATTTCCAAGAGAGGATTTAAAATGATACTTGATATGATAAGTATCTTGATTTTTCAAATGTGGATTTAAAAATGAAAGGTATGAGAGTGCCTCGGTATTTCTAAAAAGGAAGGCATGGTATTGCCTTGGTATTTCTAAAAAGGAAGACATGGTATTGCCTTGGTATTTCTAAAAAGGAAGGCATGGTATTGCCTTGATTTTTCTAAAAAGGAAGGCATGGTATTGCCTTGGTGTTTCTAAAAGGAAAGGCATGATAGTGCCTTGGGTTTTCTAAAAGAAAGGTATGATAGTGCCTTGGTGTTTTCTAAAATGAAAGATGTGATTGGTACATGAAATGTTGGTACCACACATTTCTAAATGGAAAGTTCATTTTAATATTTCGTACACGAGATGTTGGTACCTAGGTTTGGTTAAAATGAAATATTTTATATGTGTTTAGTACATGATATGTTGGTACCTTGGCATAGTTAAAATGAAAGATTTTATATGTGTTTGGTACATGCTGTTTTGGTACCTAGGTTTGGTTAAAATGAAATATTTTATATGTGTTTAGTACATGATATGTTGGTACCTTGGCATAGTTAAAATGAAAGATTTTATATGTGTTTGGTACATGTTGTTTTGGTACCTTGGCATAGCTAAAATGAAAGATTTTATGTGTTTGGTATATGATATGTTGGTACCTTGGCATATCTAAAATGAAAAGTTCGTATTTATATGTGATTGGTACATGAGATGTTGGTACCTTGGTTTTATTCTTTTTTTAGAGTAAAAAAATGAGTTAAATTGCACAAGGTTGCTTTTGATAGCTATTCGTGCAAATGTTATTATTCCATTTCCCCGAGTCCCTCACTAAAGGGCCGGGATACGTTATAGTGATTTCGCCGAGTCCCTCACTAAAGGGTCGGGATGCGTTATATGAAAATAGATACGATGACTCTCATTTCTATAAGGTACAGTGGTACAATGGTACTACGGTACAGTGATACAAGGTACAATTGGCTCTTATTTTATATGGCACGGTAGGATCTGGTATTTGATTTTCCTAGTTGTCCCTGTCATTCTTTTGTACAGTTATGATCTTGTTTATTGTACCTCATGTTTACATACTTGGTATCTTGTTATACTGACCCCCTTCGGGGGACTGCGTTCATGTCCGCGGGTATAGGTACTCAATTTGGTGATCCTCGAGCTTAGGATATTTTCCCAGCTTTTTGAGATAGCTCCACTGTTCCGAAGCTTGTCATTTTGGGACAGGTCTTCCATTATGACTTATGTATATTCAGGGGTACGGTGGGGCCTTGTCCCGTCACATGTTTTTATCAAACTCTTAGAGGTATTGTAGACAAGTGTGGGTTGTATATGTATTTGGACATTTGTGAGTTGTACTAGTTTTGGTTATATCTATATACAGTAGCGGCCTTGTCGACTTGCCTATTTTTATAACATGAGTTTACTTAGAGCTTCAGCTGATTTTATGTGATGTATGGGTAAAAAGGTGCCCAGGTAGGGCACCAGTCGCGGGCCCGGTGTTTGGGTCATGACAAGAGTGGTATCAGAGTAGTTAGTCCTCGGAATGTCTACAGACCGTGTGCAGCAGAGTCTTGGTTATCGGTGTGTTGTGCACCACACTCATAAACAGGAGGCTACAATACATTTAGGATTGGTTTATATTCTTCTTACTCTAAGATCATGTGATAGAGCTATGTTGTTAGGGTAGTCCCTCCTAAACGTATTATTATGGTTGCAGCTATGAGAAAGCGACAACGACCCAGAAGGGGAATATATAAACTTGGTATACAGGTTGGTGTGATAATGATGTACATCTATACGGACATATTTATTAGGGCCATGTGTGTGTTGGCTAATGTGATGGTGGGTTATCATGAGTTGGTTAAGCTTTAATAATGGCTTGGAAGGTATGAAACAGTTTAATGAATCCACGTCAAGGTTATATATGTGCTAATTTAGAATAGTTAGGATGTGATGAGTTGTGTGAGAGGGTGATGAACCCTTAAAGGATCATGTTTAATTGACTTAATGGCATATCATGTTGTTAGATTAAGCTGTATTGTATGTTTAAGTGAGATGCATGAATAATATTGGTATGGAGTGAATAGGGTTGTTGGGATTAAGACAACATGATTTTGAGATATTGAGAAGCTATCTTTCACGTATATGATGAGAGATAATGTAAGCTTGGGACATGAAATATTTGAGGATCTTAGAGTATTGGATAATCGTTGAGACCTTAGATAGACAAGGCCTTCAAGAGTAAAGTATTTTATGTGTGATCGTGGTTAAAGTACATGGTATATGTGAAGTATATTAGAGGTGATGATTCCTTGGTTTGAGTATGAACCACTTGTGATTGTTGTTGATGATTGTTGTGCCGATTGGGAATTTGTATTGCTTGAGACCTTGGATGAACATTCGAGGACGAATGTTTCTAAGGGAGGAAGAATGTTACACCCCGTAGTTCAAGAGCATAAAAGTGAGAACGTAAGCAAGGAAATAAGATTGAAAAGAAAGTATATTTACATTTTTATATGGAAAAATTTTGGAAAAATGTGTCGATGAAAAATTATTAACTTGGAGTTTAATTCTTCAAATTGGATTTAAGAACTTAGTATTGTATTAGGAAGTCCTGGCATTGATAATATGGGGCCCACTAAAAATTTTACAATTTTGTGGGGTCCTTCGAATTTTAGATATTTTGGCCAAGTGTGGAGACATTTTGTGAAGAGATAATTATGACCAATGAGAGGGTGACATGTGTCCCTCCCCCACTTGTCTTACAAGTGGCACATTGTATATAGATATATGGATAAGTCTTGCAAGACTAAAGGCTCACAAATATCTCATCTTCTCCAAATATTTTCTTTTCTCTCTCCCTTAGCATGCAAGTTCGAAAATCCATGGCCTAAGAAGACCAAAATTAACCTATTTTCTCCTAGATTAAACACCTTGACTAAGTTCTAAGCCAAGTTTAATACACAATTAGTGGGTCACGGTTTTGGGACAGATTTGTCCAAGAAAAACCTAAACTTGAGATGAACTTTTTGGAAGTAAAACAAGAAAGGAAGATGGTTACAAGCTTGTAGAGGTTACATGGGTGTTGTTGGAGCTTGAAGAAGTGGTATGTAAGTGAAGCTATGGCCGAAAATCTTGTGGACTATTTTGGCTAAATATTAAGGTAAGAGTTCTTCTTCTTTTAAAGAAATTGGATATTAGATGTTATAATTAGGGGATGAACTTGTGTTAAGAGAATTGGAGAATAAGAAATGCATGAAGTGGTTTAGCATGTTGGCCGAAATCTAGGCAGTTTTTGGTATCTTGGATTTCGTTGGTTATTGTTGTTATTAACGTCACTACTTGCATGATTAAATGAAGGAAGTATTGTTATTACAATTTTACGTGGTTTATATTAAGTATTGAAACTTGAATTGGATTATAAGGAATATTGAAAAGGGCTTTGGTTTGGTTGTTTGGCCGAGACTTGTATAAAACTGTTGGATATTGTTATGCAGTTTTGGGGACTGTTTTGTGGCGTGTATATGCTGGAAATTCAGCCACCAATATGCATGTTTAAATATAGTAATCGCTAATGAAAGTCCTAAGGAAATAAGGGTGTAGAAAGGTGTTATAAGACCTCACATTTTACCCTTGTTGTTGTTGGAATATGGACTGATTTTAGTGGACTGTTCTACGTGATTAAGGGGCTGCTTTACGTGAGAAATAGGTGTGTGAATCACCTTGGTTGTTGTTTGGTTGTGCCCTTAATTGGTGTCTTGGTTATTGATGAAATTGGCCTTCTTGAAAGGTGGAAAAGTACGTATAAATAGGAGAAGTGCTGCCCGAATTTTTATGTGAAAAGAGAGTCATTATGTGGTATAGCGTATACTAGTATTCATGAAGTTGATAGACGTGTTGTTGTCATTATAGGTTGAAGTACCTATTCGGGACATATTCTACTTGTCGTGTTGGTTAGTCGTCAATAAGGTATGTGAACCTCTTCCTTCTCTCTTTTGGCATGTTCTACGTGTGAACCATATCTGTGGTATTATTTCAAAAGTTATTCCACTTTTAGAAGTTAAGGGGTATTCATGTTGTTGATTTTATGCTAAAGTCATGTCTAAATTATTCCTAAGTCCTTACCAAGTCTTATGAGAGATATTGGTAAGAGTTTTTAGTAAGCTTTGGTGTCGAGTTGATCTTACTAAGCTACAACACTAATAAGTACTAAGCGTTGAGACTGATTTTGGTAAACGTGTTAAAACAAGCCATTGCAGCGTTAAATAAAAAAGGGTATCGAACAAGCCATTGCAGCGTTAAATGAAAAAGATATCGACAATCAATTATATTGAAATGAGTATAATTCCATCTGCATAGAAGCTAAGATATAACCAGTTCGTTTTACATTTTCTAGGTTCACAGCTGATTATATAAGATCATTATTAAATATATAACCTACTAATGGCTCATTAAATGGATTAATTTGGCAATTCGGATCGATTATCACCATTCAAATGTTTCCATAATGTTAGCCAGAGGAGCGAGATGAATTTAGATTATCGAGTTGGTACAGACGACAAGTGTTAGTATGTGAACTCTTCCTTTCTTCCTTGAGCATGAACTTTATAAAACGAGTGTACGGTGGACGTACGTGTTTTAAATGAATCTAGATTTCATGTGGTACATGAGGTGATAGTAACTTGATTTTAAAAGTATACTTGACTTGATTTTAAAAGTATAAGTCACTTGGTTGTAAAAGTGTAAGTGTCTTGATTTTCCAAGAGAGGATTTAAAATGATACTTGATATGATAAGTGTCCTGAATTTCCAAATGAGGATTTAAAAATGAAAGGTATGAGAGTGCCTCGGTATTTCTAAAAAGGAAGACATGTAATTGGCTTGGTATTTCTAAAAAGGAAGGCATGATATTGGCTTGGTATTTCTAAAAAGGAAGGCATGGTATTGTCTTGGTTTTTCTAAAAAGGAAGGCATGGTATTGCCTTGGTGTTTCTAAAAGGAAAGGCATGATAATGCCTTGGGTTTTCTAAAAGGAATGTATGATAGTGCCTTGGTGTTTTCTAAAATGAAAGATGTGATTGGTACATGATATGTTGGTACCACACATTTCTAAATGGAAAGTTCATTTTAATATTTCGTACACGAGATGTTGGTACCTAGGTTTGGTTAAAATGAAATATTTTATATGTGTTTAGTACATGATATGTTGGTACCTTGGCATAGTTAAAATGAAAGATTTTATATGTGTTTGGTACATGTTGTTTTGGTACCTTGGCATAGCTAAAATGAAAGATTTTATGTGTGTGGTACATGATGTTTTGGTACCTTGGCATAGCTAAAATGAAAGATTTTATGTGTTTGGTACATGATGTTTTGGTACCTTGGCATTAAAATGAAAGATTTTATATGTGTTTGGTATATGATATGTTGGTACCTTGGCATATCTAAAATGAAAAGTTTGTATATGTGATTGGTACATGAGATGTTGGTACCTTGGTTTTATTCCTTTTTAGAGTCAAAAAATGAGTTAAACTGCACAAGGTTGCTTTTGATAGCTATTCGTGCAAATGTTATTATTCCATTTCCCCGAGTCCCTCACTAAAGGGCCGGGATACGTTATAGTGATTTCGCCGAGTCCCTCACTAAAGGGTCGGGATGCGTTATATGAAAATAGATACGACGACTCTCATTTCTATAAGGTACAGTGGTACAATGGTACTACGGTACAGTGATACAAGGTACAATTGGCTCTTATTTTATATGGCACGGTAGGATCTGGTATTTGATTTTCATACTTGTCCCTATCATTCTTTTGTACAATTATGATTTTGTTTATTGTACCTCATGTTTACATACTTGGTACCTTATTGTACTGACCTCATCCGGGGGGCTGCGTTCATGCCCGTAGGTATAGGTACTCAATTTGGTGATCCTCGAGCTTAGGATCTTTGCCCAGCTTTTTGAGATAACTCCACTGTTCCGGAGCTTGTCATTTTGGTACAGGTCTTCCATTATGACTTATGTATATTCAGGGGTACGGCTGGGCCTTGTCCCATCATATGTCTTTATCAAACTCTTAGAGGTCTTGTAGACAGGTCTGAGTTGTATATGTATTTGTACATATGTGAGTTGTACAAGTTTTGGTTATATCAATATACAGTGACGACCTTGTCGGCTTGCCTATTTTTATAACATGTGTTTTATTAGAGCTTTCGCTGATTTTATGTGATGTATGGGTAAAAGGGTTCTCAGGTAGGGCACCAGTCGCGGGCCCGAGTTTCGGGTCATGACAAGGGTGGTATCAGAGCAGTTATTCCTCGGAATGTCAACAGACCGTGTGCAGTAGAGTCTTGGTTATCGGTGTGTTGTGCACCACACCCATAAACATGAGGCTACAATACATTTAGGATTGGTTTATATTCTTCTTATTCTAAGATCATGCGATAGAGCTATATTGTTAGGGTAATCTCTCCCTAACGTATTATTGTGGTTACAGCTATGAGAAAGCGACAGCGGCCAGAAGGGGAATATATGGACTTGGTATACAGGTTGGTAAAATTGTTGTATAGTTGGCGTGATAATGATGTAAATCTATACAGACATATTTATTAGGGTCATGTTTGTGTTACCTAATGTGATGGTGGGTTATCATGAGTTGGTTAATCTTTGATAATGTCTTGGAAGGTATGAAACAGTTTAATGAATCCACATCAAGGTTATATATGTGCTAATTTGGAATAGTTAGGAGGTGATGAGCTGTCTGAGAGGGTGATGAACCCTTAAAGGATCATGTTTAATTGACTTAATGGCATACCATGTTGTTAGATTAAGCTGTGTTGTATGCTTAAGTGAGATGCACGAATAATATTGGTATGGAGTAAATAGGGTTGTTGTGATTAAGACAATATGATTTTGAGATATTGAGAAGTTATTTCCCGTATACGGGGATAGATAATGTAAGTTTGGGACATGAAATATTTGAGGATCTTAGAGTATTGGATAATCGTTGAGACCTTAGATAGACAATGCCTTCAAGAGTAAAGTATTTTATGTGTGATCGTGGTTAAAGTACATGGTATATGTGAAGTATATCAGAGGTGATGATTCTTTGGTTTGAGTATGAACCACTTGTGATTGTTGTTGATGATTGTTGAGCCGATTGGGAATTTTATAGATTGAGACCTTGGATGAACATTCGAGGACGAATGTTTCTATGGGGGAAAGAATGTTACACCCCGTAGTTCAGAGGCATATAAGTGAGAACGTAAGCAAGGAAATAAGATTGGAAGGAAAGTATATTTACATTTCTATATGGAAAAAATTTAGAAAAATGTGACGACGAAAAATTATTAACTTGGAGTTTAATTCTTCTAATTGCATTTATGGACTTAGTATTGGATTAGGAATTCTTGGCATTGATAAAATGGGGCCCACTGAAAATTTTACAATTTTGTGGGGTCCTTCGAATTTTAGATATTTTGGCCAAGTGTAGAGACATTTTGTGAAGAGATAATTATGACCAATGAGAGGGTGACATGTGTCCCTCCCCCACTTGTCTTACAAGTGGCACATTGTCTATAGATATATGGATAAGTCTTGCATGACTAAAGGCTCACAAATATATCATCTTCTCCAACCATTTTCTTTTCTCTCTCCCTTAGCATGCAAGTTCAAAAATCCATGGCCTAAGAAGACCAAAATTAACCTATTTTCTCCTAGATTAAACACCTTGACTAAGTTCTAAGCCAAGTTTAATACACAATTAGTGGGTCACGGTTTTGAGACAGATTTGTCCAAGAAAAACCTAAACTTGAGATGAACCTTTTGAAGTAAAACAAGAAAGGAAGATGGTTACAAGCTTGTAGAGGTTACGTGGGTGTTGTTGGAGATTGAAGAAGTGGTATGGAAGGGAAGTTATGGCCGAGAATCTTGTGGACTGTTTTGGCTAATTATTGAGGTAAAAGTTCTTTTTTTTTTAAAGAAATTGGATATTACATGTTGTTATAATTAGAAGATGAACTTGTGTTAAGAGAATTGGAGAATAAGAAATTCATGAAGTGGTTTAGCATGTTAGGTAGTTTTTGGTATCTTGGATTTCGTTGGTTATTGTTGTTATTAACGTCACTACTTGCATGATTAAATGAAGGAAGTATTGTAATTACAAGTTGACGTGGTTTATATTAAGTATTGAAACTTGAATTGGATTATAAGGAATATTGAAAAGGGCTTTGGTTGTGGTTGTTTGGCCGAGACTTGTATAAAACTGTTGGATATTGTTATGCAGTTTTAGGGATCGCTTTTTCACGCCCAACCCCGAAGCGTGGATCGGTGCCCTACAGGCACCGCTTCTACCTTAACAATTAAGCAAACTGCGGAATTTAAATAACACCTCATTTTTTTAAAACCAACATACGTGCAAGCGACAAGGCGCGGATAATATACATAATAAAAGACACTACACTGCATACGAGTCCAATCCCACATATGAATACTGACCTAAGAGTTATCTTGAACTATGACGGACAAGGCCCCGCCGTACCATAATCGCATAAAAGCACATCTTGAAAGAACTTATACCAAAAAGATAAACTCCGAGCGAAGGAGCTATCCAAAACTCGAGCGGTGGTCCTACACCGCCGATCACCAAACAGCGTACCTAAACTGCAGATGAACGCAGCCCGAAGGAGGTCGAGACGAAGAATGTACCAAGTATGTTAAGCGATGAAATCTTGTAATGAAATCATAACGATCTAAACAAAACAGGAGACATGTATGATAGCCAACCTACAGTACACAATACATAAGCAGTCATATCAAGTCAGGGACGCATGCCCTCAAAGTCACTACTCAAATAACAGTACACAGTGCCTTACTAACAATGAGAGTAATCAAAAGTATAGGTAGCAAATCCACGGAAACAGGTGGTATAACGATTTTTGGGGATACACCCCTCATTTATACTCTTACCCTGGAGAAGGTGGTAAAGCAGGTGGTATAACGATCTTTGGGGATACACCCCTCATTTATACTCTTACCCTGAAGAAGGTGATAAAGCAGGTGGTATAACGATCTTTGGGGATTTACCCCTCATTTATACTCTTACCCTGAAGAAGGTGATAAAGCAGGTGGTATAACGATCTTTGGGGATACACCCCTCATTTATACTCTTACCCTGAAGAAGGTGATAAAGCAGGTGGTATAACGATCTTTGGGATACACCCCTCATTTATACTCTTACCCTACCTCAACTGGCCATCATACATAACATAAGCACTACCGGCTTATCACACAATAAGTAAGCAAGTTAAGAAATCCCCCTAACTTCTTATTAGTCTTATTCATATACACTCTCATTTTGGTTTACTTAAGGCACTAATAGAATAATTCTCAATTAAACAAGCCAAAGTACTTATCAAGGCACACATAGAATAATTCTCAATTAAACAAGACAAAGTACTACGTACGTACATTCTTTTCAAAAGACTCTTTTTTATGTAAAACCCCAAGATACTAACACCCATAGTATCAAGGTGTGTCTATTTTTCAAAGTAAGTTACTACACTTTTAGAAAACTCTTTTCAAAGCTTGAAATCAAGTAACTTCAAATTTTCACAATCTAGGCAACTTATGCCTAATAATCAAAATAGACAACTTTCTTAACCTTCCATAAAGCCGTTATAACCAACTTCCCATAAAGCCGTTATAACCCTTTATGGTTTTAGACATATTCATTCCTTTTTATAACCAAGAGACTTATACTTAAAACCAAGTATCACATACTTACAAATCAAGTTTCTTAACTTTCAAAATACTTCAAGTCTCTTAATATTTAGAAAACAAGTTTCTTCTACTTTTAAACCTCAAGTAACTCACACCTTTAAAACAAGTTACTTCTCTTAAACCATGTCATTTCTCCTTTCTTAAAACAATTAAGTAAATCACTCCTTTAACTCCCCTAAAGTCATTACAACAACCCTTAGGTTTTGGAACTAAGGCACTAGCCAAAAGGTTTGGAAACCACTTCCTTTTCAAGACTCTATGTACTTTAAGTAAAATACTTTCACTTTTAAGAACTCAAACTTCACTAAGGAAATGGATTATACAACTTACAATTTAAACATCAAAGTACAATCAAGGGAGTACATAGAACGAATTCTATTTTTGGCAATCCAAATACAACCAAGGAATGGATCATTTAAGGAGTAGGACATACTTTCTTTATCTTAAGGAATCATGCTAGAAGAGGAGATAGTTCACATACCTTTTCGGCTAAATCCACAAGCTAAGCCGAATACGCCGTACGTAGAAGTGTCAACCTATAATGGTCACAACAAGACTATCAACTTCTAGTCTCAAACGTAGAATAATACTAAGTATACGTTATATAATTATACTGAAAATCGGGCAGCACTTCCTTTGTTTCTACTCACTTTGCCACCTTTTTCAAGGCCGAATACAATAACCAACACGCCACATTTAAGGCTCAATACAACCAACCAATCAAAGGGGATTGCACGCCTTACAATACGTGTAAAATTCCGCCCCACAATTAATACGAAGTAGTTCCATATTCAAGCCATTCTCAGCCAACAACATATCCAACAATTCAAAGTCTTTTCCAATCCTTTTCCAATTCCAAGTTCTAAGGTCTAACATGTTATATAGTCATAAACAACTTCAACAACTACAATTTCCTTCTTTATACAACATGCGACGACTTAAACTAATAATCAACTTGAATTGTAATCTTAAGGCTAACATGCTAGTTTTCGGATTAGGGTTCCAATAGCCAATATACTTATCAAACTTCATACTAAACATCTCATGCTTGCTAATATCCATAGCTACAACAATAAGTAAACCTTAATTACTAAAACGACAAGATTATACCTTTATAAGCCCTTAAAATTTCCAAGATTCAAAGTCGCTCCTTAGCAAATTCTTAGCTCCTTTCCTTATGTTCCAAACCACTCCAAGCACTCCTTAGAAGCCTATGAAGAACTCATCTTCAAGTTCCAACTCCAAAGTTGAAGAACTCCTTAAGTTTCCGCCTTGCGACTAATACGAAAACGTCGTTTTTCCGAAATCTTTCTATTGAGATATCCTTACAATACCCTTAGGGACATTGGGTTTAAGTCTTGTGGACAATGGAACAAAATTACAAATTTTTTGTGTGGGATAAAAGGTGAACCCGAGAGCTTCTAAAAGGACAAGAAATGTTGTGATAAATTCTAAGTGTTGAAGACCTTGTCTTGCACTAGTAGTAAGCTTATATAACACATTGGAGGGCCAAGACTTAAACAAATGTGTGGCTAAGATGAGTTTCACTAGGATCAAGCCCAAGTGGCAAGTTGACTTTGGTCAATAATATCAAGCTTTGAAGACTTATCTTCTACCATGGTCAATGACCATTTTATCCTTACTCCAATTCGACCAAGACCATATGTGGGGGTGCCACGTGTATTGCCTTGGTATTTTTTAAAAAGGAAGGCATGGTATTGCCTTGGTATTTCTAAAAAGGAAGGCATGGTATTGCCTTGATTTTTCTAAAAAGGAAGGCATGGTATTGCCTTAGTGTTTCTAAAAGGAAATGCATGATAGTGCCTTGGGTTTTCTAAAAGGAAGGTATGATAGTGCCTTGGTGTTTTCTAAAATGAAAGATGTGATTGGTACATGATATGTTGGTACCACGCATTTCTAAAAGTAAAGTTCATTTTAATATTTGGTACACGAGATGTTGGTACTTAGGTTTGGTTAAAATGAAATATTTTATATGTGTTTGTTACATGATATGTTGGTATCTTGGTATAGTTAAAATGAATGGTTTTATATGTGTTTTGTACATGATGTTTTGGTACCTTGGCATAGCTAAAATGAAAGATATTATATGTGTTTGGTACATGATGTTTTGGTACCTTGGCATAGCTAAAATGAAAGATTTTATGTGTTTGGTACATGATGTTTTGGTACCTTGTCATAGTTAAAATGAAAGATTTTATAAGTGTTTGGTACATGATAAGTTGGTACCTTGGCGTAGCTAAAATGAAAAGTTCGTATATGTGATTGGTACATGAGATGTTGGTACCTTGGTTTTATTCCTTTGAGAGTCAAAAGATGAGTTAAATTGCACAAAGTTGCTTATGGTAGCTATTCGTGCAAGTGTTATTATTCCATTTCCCGAGTCCCTCACTAAAGGGTCGGGATACGTTATAGTGAGTTCGTCGAGTCCCTCACTAAAGGGTCGGGATGCATTTTATGAAAACAGATACGACGACTCTCATTTCTATAAGGTACATTGATACAATGGTACAACGACACAGTGATACAAGGTACAGTTGGCTCTTATTTTATATGGCACGGTAGGATCTGGTATTTGATTTTCATACTTGTCCCTGACATTCTTTTGTACAGTTATGATCTCGTTTACTGTATCTCATGTTTACATATTTTGTACCTTGTTGTACTGACCCCCTTCGGGGGGGCTGCGTTCATGCCCGCAAGTATAGGTACTCAGTTTGGTGATCCTCGAGCTTAGGATCTTTGCTCAACTTTTTGAGATAGCTCCACTGTTCCGGAGCTTGTCATTTTGGTACAGGTCTTCCATTATGTGTATATTCAGGGGTACGACGGGTCCTTGTCCCGTCACATATTTTTATCAAACTCTTAGATGTCTTGTAGACAGATGTGGGTTGTATATGTATTTGGACATATGTGGGTTGTACTAGTTTTGGTTATATCTATATACAGTGGCGGCCTTGTCGGATTTCCTGTTTTTATAACATGAGTTTTCTTAGAGCTTCCGCTGATTTTATGTGATGTATGGGTAAAATGGTGCCCAGGTAAGGTACCAGTCGCGGGCCCGGAGTTCGGGTCGTGACATAAGCAGTGCTATTACCTCGATGAAAAATGAAGAGTGACGTATCACTCTTGCAGCATACAAACTCAATCTGCAAGATATACCTGGCAAAGCGATCATATCATGCACGGGGGGTCTGTTTCAGGCCATATAGTGACTTACGGAGATGACACACATAGTGAGGAATTGTTGGATGGGTGAACCCTGGCGGCTGATGCATGTAGACTGTCTCTCTCAGATCCTCATGTAAGAATGCATTTTTCGCATCAAGCTGATGGATCGACCAGTTGTCACGCCCTTTTTCGACCGCGACAAATTCAACTCCTGCTTAGAGATTTTAGGAAATAAAAGAAAATGCTAGAAGTGCTAAAAGGTGCTAAAGGGTTAAGGGTTCGCGGATTCGCCACCTAATTAGTTTTGGTGAATTAGGACACCTAAATATCAACTAGGTTAAAGTCAATATTAACTCCATTTTTTATGGTCTGTGAAACTAGTGTGAGATTCTGAGTATGGGTTCTTTATCAATCTAGAGGGAAGGGATTAGGCACCCTCTAAGATCTGCTAACTCGCGGTTTTTCTGCCAAACCTAGGTTGATTATTATGTTAGAGAAAATGTATGTTTAAAAAGATGCTGCAAGTGCTTTATAAAAAAATGCATTGCATTTTGGATAAAAGATTTATAAGACTAATGCTATAAAAATATACGTAAAGTTTAAAAGTAGGCATTTATGTTATTTATAAGAAAATGATGCAAAGTTGATTTATTGACTAAATGCATGTATTTACTTGCTAACTTAATCTTGATTAACACAAGTATGACATGATGCATAAAAATATTTAATTTTGCAATTGAGAAGAATCTATGCCTAAATTTCTGAGTAGATATGCAAATTACATTGTTAGGAAGAAGTTTAGGTGTGCATGATAAGCCTAGGATAATTAACTTAAAGGGAAGCAAATTTCTAGTATCCAACTGCTTGCTAATCATTGATTCAAGATTCAATTATTCTAAGTGTTAATGTAGCGTTAGACAATTAATTTACAATAAATGAATAGGGTAGGGCAGGAATAAATAAAAGGACTCGAGGAATGGCGATGTCATTCGCCTGCGGCTTGGATTTCTGAGGCAGAGATAAATGCACATAGATGGGGGTCTTCACGTTTGCCACGATGAATCTCACCATGAGACTCTTTGTTGCTCCGGTGTATTTTATGTAAAGAAAGAAAAGATAAGGATTAGTATCGACCCAAATCATATTAATAATGCAAATAAAAGAGTGACATAGCTATGTAAATTTGAACAGGCACATAATCAAAATCATCATTCAACAGTAGCGATCCAACAATCATTTCCAGATTTAGAATTATGCCCGATAGTATAATGGGCCCAGATAACAAATATTCATGTATAAACCCAATGTATTTCCTTATACACCAAATATGTAAGCATGTAGCTATCATTCAATTGCAACAACCGAGAGTAGTGATGCATGATGTTTTCAGATTATGGAAGATGGGCAATCTCCAAATCAATGAGTGGTGCACATGCAAAGGGGCAAAAGAGGAGGCAAATAATGCATAGGAATAACAGTAGATTCAGCTTAACAGATTATCATAGCATAAGAAAAGGCATTATATGCTATCCTAGACCCCCTTTCGACACTTAAACATGCAAATGCAATTATTTTGACAATCGTGAGGGCCAGAAGATAAACAAATAATCACAAAGAGATGACATTTTAGACATACATAACCAGTTGACTTAAGACTAAATGTGCTTGCCTATATATATGATATACACTATGTGTGATGACACGGAAGTAGGCAGACAAGCAAACCCAACTAACATTTAAGTAGGCAGAATCATTTACCCTAGGCTGAGCACACAATTATATTTAGGTTGTATATCTAAACAGACCCCCCAGATCAGTAGCTGTTATTACGTTGTAACTGTCCACCACATGAGACATATTGAACTGAATACCGAGACTTCCCAAAGCAAATGATATCCGCATTTTGTCTCCAATTAATCAAATAATATGCACACGAAGGCTTCCCATTTCAGTAGAGGTTTAAACTTAGCTTTCAACCCAGAACTTAAGGATTTAAACAAGGCTATTCTTAGGGAAATACCAACTAAGGTTAATTCATATTAGAACATGTTGGGTGATCATAAAAATTAGACTAATTAAGTGGGTACAAGTTCAGGACCGGTAGAGAAGGCTATTTAGGAATGAGGGAGGATTCAAATGGAAATTACTACATATCCTTTAAACATTCAGTACCTGAGGAAAATAAATTCATTCACAAGCCTTGACCTAAAAATAGAGGAAAACATAAAATAGGCCTGGCACGCAGGACAACCACAGATCACACCACAGTCCTATCATATTTCAGACAGTATCATACTTAAGAAATTCCACATAGTAAACATGTCTCAGTTTTATCCATCCCTGCAGTGGATATAAATCTAAACAACAACTTAAAGCAGGAAGGCATCTAAAACGATCAAACAGGCATCACATTCACGCACGAACACAGTAATACAAATATGAACAGAGAGGAATTTGGGTTTACCTTCTCTGGACAGCGAACCGAGGCAGCGTATCAAGTCGTCGATACACTCGGATGGTATTGCGATGCGATTGAAGAAAAGTGATGGCTTGGGTGTTTTGACTGCTGGTTTCGACTGAAAAGGTAAAGGGGTTCCCTCGAGGTTGAAGGTTGTCTTGCTATTCTAAGGGTTTGTCCTATGCTTTCGATTGCTGAAGGGGTTTTTGACTATGCGAAAGTGATATTTCAATGATTCCACCCCCCCCCCCCCCCGATTATTATTGCATGTATCAGTTTTCCCACTGATTTTTCGATGGTCGAAGGCTTGTTTTTCCTTCTGTCGAACCCATTTTCTTGCTAATTTTCTAGATGTCGAAGGCTGCTACAATTTCCCGATTTGCTTCCCCTTGCTGTTAATTTTTTTATTGATTTTGAGGGGGGTTTCTCCATGTAAAACTCCCCCCCCCCCCTGCATATGTATATTGATTAGTTATATAGTCTCAACTCTGGGTTCTAAAATTGGTAGGCTTTGATGATGATTTTGGGCTGATTTGAAGGAGATTTGTCATAGTTTCGTGCAATTTTTGGACTGATTTTGTATTATTGATTAAGGTAGGAGATTTGGGTTGTAAATGGTAAGTTTCTATTTGGGACGATTGGGGTTATTTTGTTAGTTGTTTTGGTAAGATTCGGATTCTCGTGAGAATCCTACCGAGGAGCGAGTGCGCGCTGAAAAAGGCTTAGGGTTCTTTAGGTTTATTTATGTTGTTGCTGCTGGATTGAAGAAGAAGGAGAATAAAAGGCTGAAGGGGATGAGTCAAGTGCGGTTAGGAGTAGTCAATGGGAGATTTTAATAGGTTTTGGGCTGTGGGTATTTAATTGGGTATTAGTTTTAGGAGTTAGTTTTAGGTAAAAAATTAATTAATGGGAAATAAATGGGGGTTTAAATTATTATTAAATTATTTAAATGTTAAATGCATATATGATATTTAAGGATTGCTTAATGCTTTTATAAATGCGACGTTATTATTAAAACGCATGTATTAGATTAAAATTAGGTTAATAGGGGTTTAAATTACAAAATAATTATGAAATTGTCTTGCGTATTAATAAACGTAGCTATAATTTTAAGGAATGCTTGATGCGACGTTATTGTTAAATTATTTATTTTATGTATTTATTTATTTATTATTTATTTGTCATTAAGAATTGTTTGAGTTTTAATTAATGGAAAATATGACTTAAATTATGAATAATATTCATGAAATTGCTTGTTATTAAAATGACGAATGCGGACGTGAGACTCAAGAAATACTTAATACTCTACGTAAAATGTGGTGTCATTATTAAATCGCTTATTCATGCATGTATTAATGTTTCATTGTTGCATTTTATTATTATAAAATTGTTAAACTTATTTTGAAAAATTTAATGTAATTTTATAGTTAATGACTGGACGAGAGAGTCAAAATTGGGTGTCAACAACTTGTCCCTCTTTGTATGGAGATGATGGAAGAGTCTTCAGACAAAGACGTTGACTTATAGCCAATTTTGTCTCGATCCTCAAAATTAAAAATGTTGGGCAATTAAGACAAGGCTGACGCAAATTCAAAATTTGTCATAGTGTCGAGTTATGACAACACTGGGCTATCATGGGCAAACACCAAGGCGGGCTAACGCAGACTCAAAATTTATCCCAGTGTCGAGTTATGACGACACTGGGTCGATGTGACGTTTAAAAAATATAAAATAAACTGGCTTGAACTTAGGAGTGTACCGGTATCGACTCATGATGATGCTGGACTTGTTGGTGATGTGAGATGAGTGGACCGACGCTCGAGGCCGCTTCTGTCATTCGTTGGGAAGGTTGGCCCCCCAACAAATTTCCCCGGTTCGCTGTAAGAGAAAATCCACGTTGTGCTCCTGCTCCTGCATGCTAAGACTTAAGCAAACGGTTAGTGCATAACTGTTACGGCAAAATGATAACGCATGAATTTATAGGCAATATAATTGTGTGAGTAGAAATGTTATCCTGTAAAATGTGATGTTGGTTGTGTTGATGTGATGCTGCAAATGCTGTGATTTCGTCCTTGCACGGACGTGATGCGATTGTGAATGCGGCTATGTTGTCCTTGCTGCAACTTCCCCTTTAGATTGAAGCTCCGTAGACTAAAGCGCAAGAAAAAGTTAGTGCGTAACTGTTAAGACAAAATAATAAAGCATGAATATATAAGAAATGCAATTCTGAGAGTAGAGAAATCGTCCTTGCATAGATGTGATATGCTGATGACGTCGTATTTGAACGTGACGTCGTTTTCGGACTCGGCGTCGTTTTTGGGCTCGGAGTCATTTTCGAACTCGGCGTCGTTTTCGGACTCGGAGTCGTTTTCGGACTCGGCGTCATTTTCGGACTCGGCGTCGTTTTTGGACTCGGCGTCGTTTTCGGACTCGACGTCGTTTTCGGACTCGGAGTCGTTTTCGGACTCGATGTCGTTTTTGGACTCGGCGTCGTTTTCGGACTAGGCGTCATTTTCGGACTTGATGTCGTTTTCGGACTTGGAGTCATTTTCAGACTCGGCGTCGTTTTCGGACTTGGAGTCATTTTCAGACTCGGCGTCGTTTTCGGACACGATGTTGATAAAGACGTCATTGTGTTGATGTTACTATTCCTGTGAATTAATGCTCATGCATGCTAAAACTTTATAAAATATGCATATCAAAGTAATGAATATATGAAAAAATGAATTTTTGTGAGTAGAGATATCGTCCCTGTATGATGTGTAGGACGCTGCGAATGCTGATGTTGTCTCTGCACGGACTTGCGAGATGCTACGGATGCCGATATCGTCTCTGTACAGATTTGTTGGATGCTGTGAATGCTTGTTGAATGCTGATGTAGCCTCTGCACGGACTTGCTGGATGCTGTGAATGCTTGCTGACTGTTGCGAGTGCTGATGTAGTTTCTGCGCGAACTTGCTGGATTCTGTGAATGTTTGTTGAATGCTGTTAATACTGATGTAGCCTCTGCACGGACTTGCTGGATGCTGTGAATGCTTGTTGAATGCTGCTAATGCTGATGTAGCTTCTGCACGGACTTGCTAGATGATGCGGATGCTTGCTGAATGCTACTAATGCTGATGTAGCCTCTGCACGGACTTGCTAGATGTTGGTAATGTTTGCTGAATGTCGCGATTGCTGAGATGTTGTTGCTTGTTGTGTTTATGAATCGCCTGCTTGCAATGATGCTTTCAACCTGGACATTGTGTGTTTGTGAACCGCATTGGTTGCAACGATGTCGTTGCATGGACACTGTGCGTTTGTGATCCGCATAGCTGAAGTGTGATCCTTTGACTGAGCTGATGTGCTGGACTTTGGCTGTTGTTGTTTTTTTTTCTATTTCTGCTAAGTTGAAGAACATGCGCTCAAATAAAACTTGTGAGTTTGGGGGGAGGGGGGGCGGTTGATTCGCATTGACTTTGTAGTTTTGACTCTTGATGCTCGGACGTCTGCCTTGTTTGGACTCATAACCCTGCCTGGTTTCCTACCTTGACTAACTGTTAATGGTCATAGTTTTGAATATGCAAAGGACGTTTGTCCTAAAGTGGGTCTCAATGGGATTGTTTGTCTATCATGTGTATTTTCGTTATTTTCAAAATAAAGATAAGACTTCCTAATGGTGTGATCGAAGCCGATTTAGGCCTCATACGTATCCCCACGAGGTAATCAGGTCTTGACGTAGTTCATTACAAGCGAAATTGGGTAAAATTTCTAAAGGTGGGACCGAAGCTGGTATGGCCGCCTACGTATTCGCCAAGGGAATCAGGTCAAACGTAGTTCCATTTTATTACAGATAAAGGGCAAAATATATTAAACTAACTATTTTAGGACTCAGAGGGCCAAGGTAGAGGCACGAGTCCACTTGTTCAAAATGTCTTCTTGCTCTGCGTCTTCAATGGCTGAGTCTTTAGCATGATCATCTCTTGCAGCACACAACTAGACGAATGACTTATTCAACGGTTAAACAATCTCCGGCAAGGAGCACCTCATTTTCTCTGGCGGTTGGTCGATGATTCAACTTTCTTCCTTTTTTGGGCTGGCGTAATAGTCCCTTCTAGACTGTTTTCTTCATCTTTAGTTATCATGTTCACATAGGCATCTTCATAACCGGGAAAAGGGTCATTGTTTACATTGAGAGGAGCATCTTTCAGCTGGATGACTCCTTCTTTGATTAACTCCTCTATTATGTCCTTGAGTGTATAACAATTTTTGATGTCGTGTCCCTCCGCACCGGAGTGGTATGCACAATGTTTGGTTTTATCGTGCCCTCGGAAAGTAGGCCCGGAGGTATTTCTGGGAATTGGTTGGAGTATTCCTGCGGCTTTCAGCTTCTCATACACTTGGGCTATGGGTTCGGCTAAAGGTGTATAGGTTTTGGTTGGTTTTCTTTCGGCATCTATGCGGGGTTTGGGTCCGTTTGGTGTACGGGTTCGTGACTGTAGTGAGTATGAGGGATTTGGATATGCTGGTTGGGTATGGTAAACAGGATATGGGGTAGCGCAGTGCTGATAATACGACTGTGGATTTTGAGTGTTTTGGTTATAGTAAGAAGGTGGTGAGCTTTGATACACTGGAAGTTGTTCTGGCTTATGTTCCTGAATGACCATGACAGAGGGTGATGCATTTTTTTTCTTCTGTGAGGTACCATCGATGGAATCTGACCGCATTACTCTGCTAGTTGCTTGTAGGGCTGCCAGGTTTGTAATCCTGCCCGTTTTAATGCCTTCTTCCACGAAGTCGCCTATTCTCATGACTTCTGCAAAACTTCGCCCAATTACACTGATCATCCTTTCATAATATGCCGCGTCTCTTAAAGACTGCACGAACAAGGTGGTCATTTCGCTCTCTGCCATTGGAGGTTGGACCTTTGCTGCTTCTGACCGCCACCTCAGGGCGTATTCCCTAAAAGTTTCTGTGGATTTCTTTTCTAGTTTCACAAGATAAAATCTATCCGGGAAAGTGTTAGTGTTGAATCTGAATCTATCCATGAAATCTTGTGCCATGGCATTCCAACCGTCCCATTTTCGAGGGTCTTGGCATGTGTACCAGTCCAGCGTCTCGCCGGTTAGACTCCTGATGAATAGTTTCATGATGATTTCTTGATTTTTCCCAACTCCAATAAATTTATCGCAATATGACCTTAGATGAGCTCGGGGATTCCCTTTTCCATCGAACATGTCAAATTTGGGCACCTTGTACCCCACAGGTAATTCAACGTCGGGGTGCATACATAAGTTTTCATATTCTAACCCTTTTTCCCCTTTGTTCATTTGAATGCTTTTGAATACCTCTTTCAAGCTACATATTTCTTTTGCCACATTTTCATCAGCTCTAGCTCGAGTCTGCCGCTCCACTTCCTCGTATTGATTTGTCTCTTGAGAGGATACATGCATAATAAATGGTTGGCTTTCGGTCGTATGTGCTAAGGCCCCATATTGTTTGTTAGGTCTAGTGATGTGTGTCGTCTGCTCGTATTGGGTGGCTTGGCAATTTGGACTGAGTGGGGAGATATAAGTAGGTGCAGGTTGGGATATGTATGTAGTAAACGGATCATTTTGGAGGTCGGCTTGCAAATTGACCGGGCGAGTGACATTTTGGTGTGAGCTGGTATGTTGCGGCCTTTGCAGGGGGTTTTGTGGAAGTGGAGGCTCAAGGGCTTGTGATACGATTGCATTTGTCCTTTGCTCCGGGAGTGGTGCATTCAAACTAATAGACAGGTTTGTCATATTTCGGAGCCTTTCCATTTCGGCTTGCATGTTTCCATTTGTTGCAATAATTTGACGAGGTGTTGATCATTGGTGTTTCTCCTTTCTGCGTCCTCTACAGGAACGGGGACGAGTCCTAAGCTGGTTCGTTCTGGTGCCTCTGGTTTAGTCATTTATTGGATGATTGTGCTTCTACCAGTCAACGCGAATAAACCTTTTGGGGATAAGTTAGGCAAAAATAATCCTCTAACAAATGAAGCAAACCAAGTTAGTATAATATGCAAAGAGTTGCAGGTAACACACAATAATAAGCAAATTACAAATCAAGCGCGTGCTCTAACATGTTTGGGACCTCTTTTATGCCAGAGGGAGGCCTAAATGTCACATATGCGAGGTTATGATAGATTTGTCCAAGTCGTCAAACTGTAATGCTTTTGTTGGAAATGGCGACCAAATAACGGTGCACTTTTTTTCCAATTTCGGCATGTCGTGATTAGGTTTGGATTTGTCTATCATTGTCACGCTACACATAATATGCTGGTTGGTCGTTGGGTTGAGAAATCCGTCGACAAGTTTGGTGTTTTCCTAATTGTGGAGACGATGTCAAGGATCGACCCACCTAAGGTAAATGCATGCCTTAAAATAAAGGGTGGTATAGCTCTATCCTAAGTTTCTAAGATTTGGCTTACTAGACGCAAGGTTCCCGAGTGGAAAACTCGAGTGAGAAGGCTACGCGGCCACCGGATTGTCCGGGCACTCCACATATAATACCAACTCTCCTAGATTTGGATTTTGAATAAAGAATTTTACTGATGCACCAAGCGCACCTCGCGTGTAGTGTGTGATTGTGTGAATTTTTCAGAGTTGAAGAAGTATGAGCGGAATGTCAGTTTAAGGAAAGCAGTAAAAGCAAATAGCAATTAAAACAGTTAAACATACAAAATTAAAGCAAACAATTTTAAGACATTCAAAACAAATAAAAGCAAATAAAATCGAGCAATAATAAACATAGGTTTGCTATGGTCAAGAACCTAAAATCCCCAGCGGAGTCGCCATTTCTGTTACGCCCTTTTTCGACCGCGACAAATTCAACTCCTGCTTAGAGATGTTAGGAAATAAAAGAAAATGCTAGAAGTGCTAAAAGGTGCTAAAGGATTAAGGGTTCGCGGAGTCGCCACCTAATTAGTTTGGGTGAATTAGGACACCTAAATATCAACTAGGTTAAAGTCAATATTAACTCCATTTTTTATGGTCTGCAAAACTAGTGTGAGATTCTGGGTAAGAGTTCTTTATCAATCTAGAGGGAAGGGATTAGGCACCCTCTAAGATCCCCTAACTCGCGGTTTTCCTGCCAAACCTAGGTTGATTATTATGTTAGAGAAAATGTATGTTTAAAAAGATGTTTCAAGTGCTTTATAAAAGAATGCATTGCATTTTGGATAAAAGATTTATAAGACTAATGCTACAAAAATATACGTAAAGTTTAAAAGTAGGCATTTATGTTATTTATAAGAAAAGGATGCAAAGTTTATTTATTGACTAAATGCATGTATTTACATGCTAACTTAATCTTGATTAACACAAGTATGGCATGATGCATAAAAATATTTAATTTTGCAATTGAGAAGAATATATGCCTAAATTTCCTGAGTAGATATGCAAATTAAATTGTTAGGAAGAAGTTTAGGTGTGCATGATAAGCCTAGGATAATTAACTTAAAGGGAAGCAAATTTCTAGTATCCAACTGCTTGCTAATCTATTGATTCAAGATTTAATTATTCTAAGTGTTAATGTAGCGTTAGACAATTAATTTACAATAAATGAATAGGGTGGGGAAGGAATAAATAAAAGGACTTGAGGAATGACGATGTCATTCGCCTGCGACTTGTAATTTCTGAGGCAGAGATAAATGCACATAGATGGGGGTCTTCACGTTTGCCACGATGAATCTCACCATGAGACTCTTTGTTGCTCCGGTGCATTTTATGTAAAGAAAGAAAAGATAAGGATTAGTATCGAGCCAAATCATATTAACAATGCAAATAAAAGAGTGACATAGCTATGTAAATTTGAACAACCACATAATCAGAATCTTCATTCAACAGTAGCGATCCAACAATCATTTTCAGATTTAGAATTATGCCCGATAGTATAATGGGCCCAGATAACAAATATTCATGTATAAACCCAATGTATTGCCTTATACACCAAATATATAAGTATGTATCTATCATTCAATTGCAACAACCGAGAGTAGTGCTGCAGGATGTTTTCAGATTATGGAAGATGGGCAATCTCCAAACCAATGAGTGGTGCACATGCAAAGGGGCAAAAGAGGAGGTAAATAATGCATAGGAATAACAGTAGATTCAGCTTAACAGATTATCATAGCATAAGAAAAGGCATTATATGCTATCCTAGACCCCCTTTCGACACTTAAACATGCAAATGCAATTATTTTGACAATCGTGAGGGCCAGAAGATAAACAAATAATCACAAAGAGATGGCATTTTAGACATACATAACCAGTTGACTTAAGACTAAATGTGCTTGCCTATATATATGATATACACTATGTGTGATGACACGAAAGTAGGCAGACAAGTAAACCCAACTAACACTTAAGTAGGCAGCATCATTTCCCCTAGGCTGAGCACACAATTATATTTAGGTTGTATATCTAAACAGACCCCCCAGATCAGTAGATGCTATTACGTTGTAACTGTCCACCACCTGATACATATTGAACTGAATACAAAGACTTCCCAAAGCAAATGATATCCGCATTTTGTCTCCAATTAATCAAATAATATGCACACGAAGGCTTCCCATTTCAGTAGAGGTTTAAACTTAGCTTTCAACCCAGAACTTAAGGATTTAAACAAGGTTATTCTTAGAGAAATACCAACTAAGGTTAATTCATATTAGATCATGTTGGGTGATCATAACAATTAGACTAATTAAGTGGGTACAAGTTCAGGACCGGTAGAGAAGGCTATTTAGGAATGAGGGAGGATTCAAATGGAAATTACTACAAATCCTTTAAATATTCAGTACCTGAGGAAAATAAATTCATTCACAAGCCTTGACCTAAAAATAGAGGAAAACTTAAAATAGGCCTGGCACGCGGGACAACCACAGATCACACCACAGTCCTATCATATTTCAGACGAAATCCGACTTAAGAAATTCCACATAGTAAACATGTCTCAGTTTTATCCATCCCTGCAGTGGATATAAATCTAAACAACAATTTAAAGCAGGAAGGCATCTAAAACGATCAAGCAGCATCACATTCACGCACGAACACAGTAATACAAAAATGAACTGAGAGGAATTTGAGTTTACCTTCTCCGGACAGCGAACCGAGGCAGCGTATCAAGTCGTCGATACACTCGGATGGTATTGCGATGCGATTGAAGAAAAGTGATGGCTTGGGTGTTTTGACTGCTGGTTTCGAATGAAAAGGTAAAGGGGTTCCCTCGAGGTTGAAGGCTGCCTTGTTATTCTAAGGGTTTGTCCTATGCTTTCGATTGCTGAAGGGGTTCTTGACTATGAGAAAAGTGATCATTCAATGATTCCCCCCCCCCCCCGATTATTATTGCCTGTATCAGTTTTCCCACTGATTTTTCGATGGTCGAAGGCTTGTTTTTCCTTCTGTCGAACCCATTTTTTTGCTAATTTTCTAGATGTCGAAGGCTGCTAAAATTTCCCGATTTGCTTCCCCTTGCTGTTAATTTTTTTCTTGATTTTGAGGGGGGTTCCTCTATGTAAAAATCCCCTCCCCCCTGCATGTGTATATTGATTGGTTTATATAGTCTCAACTCTGGGTTCTAAATTTGGTAGGCTTTGATGATGATTTTGGGCTGATTTGAAGGAGATTTGTCATAGTTTCGTGCAATTTTTGGACTGATTTTGTATTATTGATTAAGGTAGGAGATTTGGGTTGTAAATGGTAAGTTTCGATTTGGTAAGATTGGGGCTGATTTGTTAGTTGATTTGGTGCAAGATTCGTCGGATTCTCCGGCGAGAATCCCGGCTGGCGAGGGGAGCGAGGTGCGGCGACTGAAAAAGACTTAGGGTTCTTTAGGTTTATTTGTGTTGTACCTGCTGGATTGAAGAAGAAGGAGAATAAAAGGCTGAAGGGGGTGAGTTGGGCCGCGGGTTAGGGTAATTGGGCTGGGCGATTTTAATAGGTTTTGGGCTGTGGGTATTTAATTGGGTATTAGTTTTAGGAGTTAGTTTTAGGTAAAAAATTAATTAATGGGAAATAAATGGGGGTTTAAATTATTATTAAATTATTTAAATGCTAAATGCAGATATGATATTTAAGGATTGTTTAATGCTTTTATAAATGCGACGCTATTATTAAAACACATGTATTAGATTAAAATTAGTTTAATAGTGGTTTAAATTACAAATAATAATTATGAAATTGTCTTGCGTATTAATAAACGTAGCTATAATTTTAAGGAATGCTTGATGCGACACTATTGTTAAATTATTTATTTTATGTATTTATTTATTTATTTGTCATTAAGAATTGTTTGAGTTTTAATTAATGGGCAATATGACTTAAATTATGAATAATATTCATGAAATTGCTTGTTATTAAAATGACGAATGCGGACGTGAGACTCAAGAAATACTTAATACTCTACGTAAAATGTGGTGCCATTATTAAATCGCTTATTCATGCATGTATTAATGTTTTATTGTTGCATTTTATTATTATAAAATTGTTAAACTTATTTTGAAAAATTTAATGTAATTTTATAGTTAATGACTGGACGAGAGAGTCAAAATTGGGTGTCAACACCAGTGTTTGCCCATGGCAATGCTCAAAATTGTGCGGATGGTAGCCAATTTTACAACCGTGTTTAAGGTCTCACCACAATCAATGCCCTCCTGCTGATTTGTGCCATTAGCCACAAGTCATGTCTTATACCTCTCAATATCTCCACTGTCTCTGAATTTGTGATGAAATAGCCACAGACAATGAATCACATTCACCCCTCAGGTCCAGATACTAGATCTCATGTGTGCTATTTGGTTAAAGCATTGAATTCCTCAAACATAGCTGTATTCCAATTAGGGTCTTGTTTGGCCAATATAGGGTTCTTAGGAATTGGTGAAATGGTTTGGGCAGACAAGTTAAATTGAACTTTGGGTTTAAGATTTCATGTTTTGCATGAGTTTCCATTTGGTGAGTGGGGATAGTGAGAGGCTCCAAGGCGGAGGGATTTGTTGGATATGAAGAAGGAGAAGCTGATGACGTAGGAGGCACCGCGGTGCTATGATCAAGGACCGTGGTGCTGGAAGGAGCCGTCGGCGGCACCATGGAGCCGGCGGCGGCACCATGGCGCCGTGATCAAGCGTCGCGGCGTTGTAGGACTGACAGACCTCTCTGAAGTTTTGGCGCTGCGGCGCTGTCGATGGTGAAGCAGGAACCTATTCGCAGGAGTTTTGGCATCGTGGCGCTGACCCTTGGGGGCGCTGGCACTGATTCTGCGGTAGTGATATGCTCTAGTTGATTGTGGATGATGGAAGAGATGACATGCTCGTCAAGAAAATAGTAATTCGGTTTTTGGAACTGTTTAAGATTTGAAAATGGGAATGTGGTCTCGTCGAATCTGACGTGACGAGAGATGTGGATCTGACGAGTGGACAAGTCATAGCATAGATAGCCCCTATAGTTCGGTAAGAAGCCTAGGTAGACACATGGAGTGGAAAAAGGGGGCTAGTTTATGAGGGGCAGTAGAGGGAAGGTTAGGATAGCATAGACAATCGAATATCCGGAGATGATCATAAGAGGGGACTCTATGATAGAGGATTTCGGTAGGGGTCATATTGTGAAGAGTGCTAGTTGGGAGAATATTGAGAACGTATTCTGACATTTTAGAAGCATAAACCCAGAAGGACGGAGGTAGGTAGGCATAAATCAATAGAGTAAGAATCATATTGTTAATGGTGCGGATGATTCTTTCAGCTTTACCATTTTGTGGAGAGGTATGAGGGCAGGAGAAGCGAAAGACCATGCCATTATTGGTACAAAACCGGTGAAACATAGAGTTATTGAATTCACGACCATTATCGCACTGAAAATATTTTATACCTTTTTCAAACTGTGTTTGAATAAATGTTCGAAACTCAAGGAATTTGGCAAACACTTCCGATTTAAATTTGAGAGGATACAACCAAACAAAGTGAGAAAAATCATCTAGTAAGATAAGATAATATTTATGACCTAGAGAACTAGCAACATGTGATGTCCATAAATCGGCATGTATAATATCAAAAGGTGCAAAAGTAACACTAGTAGATGATTTAAATTGAGGACGAGTATGTTTGACTAAAGAACAAGAAACGTAGTTTTGGGCAAGCTTCTCATTACAAGTAATGAAATTATTGTCTCTAAGAAAACTAAAAACTAGAGCTCCTTGATGACCAAGCCTATATGCCATGTTGAAGAAGAAATGACCGCTAGAGAGACGGGAAAGCTAGATCTGGCAGCGGAGGTGGGAGTGAATGGATATAGATCCCCCGTGCTATTGCATCTCGTAAGAGGTGTCCCCGTATGAAGATCCTTCACAGTGAAACTAAAAGGGTCAAAATCAACAGAGACATAATTATTACGAGTGAATTTGCGGATAAAGATTAGATTCTTAATTACATGTGGGGCATATAGGGTATTTTGAAGTGGGAATGGATTAGGAGGTGGTGTGTATGATGTACCAAAACCCTTTACCGGAATGCGGTGACCACTACCAACTTTCACAAATTGAGGATGCTTTAAACCAAATAGTTTGTGAATATTACCTGCAGTCCGGGTGAGGTGAGAAGTGACTCCGGAGTCCATGTACCAGTTGTTGTCAGGCAGTTGCATGTTGAGACTGTTGAATGCCTGATCTAACTCAGTGGGTGTCGTGTTGTATGAGGGCTGCTGAAACTAATTGTGCATGAAGTGGGCTTGCTGCGGGTACTGGACGTGTCGAGGGGCTGGAGCAGGGCCCAACACACCCTGGTGGAAGGGTTGTTGGTACTGGAACTGCGACGGCTCCGCGGCGCTGTACGGGTATTATTGGGGCAACGCGGTGTCAGACGGTATCGTTGGGGCAACGCGCACCGAATCTGGGCCATTGTTGATGCCGCACTCTTCTGCTGTCTGCGACCCTTGCCACTGCGTCCCTGCTACGGTTGAGAGTTTTCTGTCGGCGTTGCATCTTGAGGGCGTGTTTCGACAGCTAACGTCTTCTGATTGTGCTCATCCTGCTTAGCACGTCGAGTCTCTTCAAGCAACAACTGCGAGCGAGCTATGTTAAAACTGGGAAGCGGATCTGTCTGTTGAATTATGGCGGCTAACATATCATAGTCGCCTTTGGGAAGGCCTGCAATCAATTGCAACACCATCTTAGTGTCTGATACAGGCGTGTCGACGTTGTAGAGTTGATCCGCCAGTAGTTTCAACTGTCTGCAGTCATGTTGGAGAAATTTTCAAGGCGTGTATTGTTAAATTGTTCCTTCAAATACACCGCACGAGTGTACTTGTTATCTTGAAAGATTTCCTCTAAGCAGTTCCATAATTCACGGGCTGTGGCGCCAGATTTCATGATAGTAAGAAGAAGATTCTGAGAAATACTACTATAAATCCACTGTTTGACATCGGGCGTCTAGACGACGCCAAGTAAACTCATCAACCCCTGAAGGGCGCGGAAGAGTGTCGTCGATGTGGTCAAGAACGTTATAGAGACATGCGTGATTACGAAATACCCACTGATGGACTTGGTGTTTTCTATATCAGATATCCAGTTTGCATCAAAGTACCCCTCTAGTACAGATGGATATCTCGAATAGTGCAACCCGTAGTTTTGCGTGTATTTCAGGTATCTTAGTACCCGATTGAACGCTTTCCAGTGGTCGTCACTCGGATTAGGGGTGAACCTAAACACATCTAACGGGCAACGGTAGCTCATCGGGTTTAACTTCGGTTCACTGACCACGCCAAGACCGCCAACTGGCCGGTCGATTCATTACGATTTCGTGCGTGTCCGGAATCAACTGAGCCTACCGCCCGTTTTTTTTAATTTCTAGTATTTATTTTCTACAATGTAAACAAAATTCAATTTAAATATGTAATATAATAATATAATAATATAATATATAATATAGTTTTATATATTAAAATTGAAACTTTAAAGTTAACTTTCTATTTTATAGTTTATAACTTTATACTTTATACTTTATAGTTTATAGTTTATAACTTTATATTGTAATTGTCGCGCCCGTTTTTTACCTCGGGTCTGAACGGTATCCGCAACGTTGCTCTTTGGCGCGGTTCCCAGGATGGAGCAATAATGTTGATTTTAAGGAGTCGCCACCTAATTATTTAAGTGAATTAGAACACTTGATTTATTGCAATAAAAATACTGCAATTAATCTCCATTTAATGGTCTGCGAAATTAATGAGATTCTGAATCAGGGTTCTTTATTATCCTAAAGGGAAGGGGTTAGGCATCCTTTAAGATCCGCTAACTTGTGGTTATTCGTTCAAACCTAGGTTAATTATTTATGGCCTTTTTATTCTACCTATTCTAAACATTTTTTCATAATTTATAATTAAAATAAAGTGCAATACAGAATAATAAAACTAAAATTAAATGCGACATAAAATAAAATTTCGGGACATCTTTTAGCCCTTTTTAGGTCTTCTGCACAAGATGATCTCCGGGTACCTGCATAAACACTTAGTAAAAGTGTTATTAGTAGAATAAATAATTTTAAAGCAATGACAAGAATTAATAAGTAAAGCCAAAAAATAAATCCGTCTTTTGCACAGAGGAGGCCTTGGAAATCAGACGGAGATTCCTTCATCGGCCAATATTGTTAAAAAAACAATAAAATAAATAAAACCTTCAGATCCGCGTCAAAACAATAATAGTTTTAAACACGGAGGGCTCAGATATGTATAAAAATAAAGTGGGACATCCTAAACAATTGCGGCTGCGAGAATTTGCCCTGTCAGCGCATGTTGGTTATCCTGTGTAAGTAGAAAAAACCATCAACGCCCAGAAAGCTTAATTTATTTTATTTTCCGTCTTTGCAACTGTGGAGGCCTCAAAAATCGACGAATAACTTTTTCATTGGCCAATAAGTGTAGTATTTGTTTCAAATCAGTAAATACCCAATATTCCAGTGCAACACTATGTCCAAAATCAGTTTAATACCCAATAAAGGGCAGAATCGATCAAAATAAGTCCAAACCCAAAGTACAGTGAACAGCGAGCAAAAAATGGTCCGCCAAACCAGTGGAAACAACATCAACACAGCGACAAAGTGATCCCAAAATCAGTCTAAAATTGATAAAAACGGTAGCGGACGGTAGGTCGCGAAAATAATAAGCGGCCAGCCGCTCACGGATTTAGCAAAACGTCGTCGGAGTCTTAAAACTCCGGCAGATGCCCCCAAAAACATAAAATCAGCCCATTAACCAAGATAACAACCGATGCCCAAAAAATGCAGTCAAGAACAAGGTCGCCGGAGTTTTAAATTCCGGCGACACAACAAAAATCAGAAAATCAGATATCGAAATAAAGCCAACAAGATTCGCCAGAGTTTTTAAACTCCGGCAAGTTACCAAAAGTCAAAATCAGTCCAACAACCACAAAATATAGTTGCAATAACAGAGAAACAAACAACATCGCCAGTAGTGTCCGCCGCTGGTGGTCAAATCTGGCGGAGGACTGGCAAAACAGAGGGGAAGGGAAGCACGACGTTGCTTCAACTGTTTTCACCGGAGCAACGCCTAAAATACAAGCCAACAGATGGTCGACGGGAGTTGGGGTTCGACGCAGCCAGGGGTGTGGGGAAAGCAGTGGACGGTTGTGGAGTTCGTTGGGTCGCCGACGATGAGGAGCAGTGGGGTCAGTGGTAGTCGACGGTTCTGGAGAGTAAAGGTTGGGGGAGAGTGGTGGTGGTTGTGTGGGGGTTCACCGGAGAGACTGGCGGCGACGGGGACTGGCGAGATGGTGAGCAGAGGGCAGGGAGATGGGAGTGTGTGGCTGTGTGTGTGTGTGTGTGAGGGAAGGGAAGGGGTGAGAAATGAAAAATGGGGAGTGGGCTGATGAAGTGGTGCGGCTGCTGATATTGTAGGGCTGCCCCCTCTTTTTTTTAAGGAGGAGTAATGTTTATTATATAGGGGTAGGATTAGGTTTAGGGTTTGGGTTTGATTTGGGGGGGAAATGAAAAGTGGGTTTTGATTTTAGGGGGGGAAATAAAAAGATGAAAGTTTGGATGAAATTAAAAATGGTGTTGGATTAGACTGATTCAAATTGTGTCTTGGACTGGACTGGTTTAACAAAATGCAAGGCGAATTAATTATTTAAAAGAAAAATTATTTAAAAAGATGCAAAATTATTAAAATGCAAATGCCGACGCAATAATAATAAAATACAATATTTTAGCAAATGTTTAATGTCTAATTACAACGGGATGTCAATTAATTATTTAAAGAGATGCAAATATTATTAAAATAAACGACAGTGTAATAATAATAGAAACATAATATTAACAAAGACATAATGCTTAAATTAAAATAAAAAAAATGCAATGTCATTTTGTGAAGAAATAAACATAGGATATTATGTAAAAATGCAAAAATGATGATTAAAATGCGGTGTCCTAAAACACATAAAATTGCAAAAAACATACGAAAAACGGGTCAAAATTGACTGTCAATAGTAATTACACTTTTATTAATTTATTACATTAGTAGATATAATTTAACAAATAAGTAATAACAAATTAACAACTAAATAGATAGTAAAATTAAAACTAATTATAAGATGTAAACTTTTGAACTTTCATAATGTTAATAAGAGTACATAATGAAGTAATAATAATTTTATTTACATATTATGCATTCTTCTTGCAAGTTCTTCGTAATCTATAGGTTGATTGAATTGGTTATGCTCTATAGCCTCTAAATCTGGAATATTAATTCCAGTCCCGCCTCCGCTCCCACCTTCCAAAATATTGCCTATTTCTTCATCTTCCGGAGAATTAACGTCTACACATCCTTAATTTCTTCTCTCTGATCTGATCTAATCCCTTAAGCAGACTAACACTTCTAATGTGCTTCGACCCAATGAGTGATGTGTGTCTCCTATTTGATCTCGTGCTTGACTAAATGCACTTTCAGAAGCCATTGTTGAGATATACACATTAAGAACATCTCGTGCCATCGCTGCAAGTACCGGGAATTGCCTTTTGTTATCCTTCCACCATTGTAAAGGGTCAAAACTTTTCTTCGGCTCCGCTGGCTTTTGCAAATAAAATTGCATCTCATCGCAAGATCGACTTGTGGTTGCTTATGTTGTAAAAGTGTTTCATATGTCTAAAGATTCATCATCGTCATCTTCATTGAATCCTGAAGGTGTAGACACAGAAGCAGAACTAGAAGAAATATTAGTAGCAGAGTTGTTGTTATCATGTAATGTATCATAATATTCATATAATGTAGTTAAATTAGTATCAAGTTTACTTATGCAATCAAATGAAGACGGAGTTTCTGTTGCACCTACTTCCATATAAGTATATAAACTACATATTAAATTATGACAATCTACTTTTTTAATAGAAGGATTTAAGACTGCACCAATACAATAAATATCAGGAATAGGGGAAAAATATTTTTAAAAAATTTCAAACATAAGTGTAACTGCATCTTTATATTTCACGTTTGATTTTAAACCATAAAGTAAATATGAAATTTCAGCTATATGAGCTAAAGCACTACAAACAGTTGGGTAATAAGATCCTGAAAATTCAACAGTAGCAGTGTAAAATTTACGTATTTTTTTTAAAAGTTCACCAATTGATTTCCAATGTTCGTCGGTTAACATATACATCACGTTCTTACAATGCGCATTTGCAACAAGTATTATGGGGTCTTTATACTTATAACATTCTTTTAACAATAAATAAGTATAATTTCACCGTGTTATAATATTCTCTGGCATGAATTTAGGTCTCAAATTAAATTGTTTACATTTTTCTTTAAATTCTATAATTCTATTTTTCCTATTATTACCCTGAATAACTCCAACAGCTCTTTTGACAAGTTTTATTTCAGGTGCAAATAAATCAAGACTACTTTTAACAATTAAATTATAAATATGACAAGCACAACGAACATGAAATATATGAGGAAATGGTGGTTGTACTTCCGCTTTTAAAAGATCTACAGCAGTATTATTATTAGATGCATTATCGAATGATACACAAAATATTTTATTATAAAGATTATATTTTTGGGCATAAGAACAAATAGTTTCGCTTATATATTTTCCAGTATGACTTTGATCCTCGTCATACGCAAAAGCAATAATACGTTTTTCCATTCTAAATTTTTCATCAATCCAATGACAAGTAATTGTTAAAGAATCATAATCGTTTAAAGCATGTCCAATGTCTGAAGTAAAACTAACTAGGCATGGAAGGTTAGCAAACAAATATTGCAAAAAAATAACATAATCATTATGAAGTCTAAAAATATCGACTCTAGTAGTACTACGAGGAACACCTTTAAAAAAAGGATTATATACTCTTTGAATATATGTAATTAAATATGAAGAAGAAGCAAAAGAAAAAGGTAAACAACCTCCGACAATCATTTTTTCTAATTCAATGCGATCCTTTTTTGGATCGTACTTAGCCACCCCCCCCCCCAGTTAATGGATTAAGTTGTTGTTGATCGGGTTCTAAATCAGAGACAGCATTCCATTGTGCTGTATGATCATTTTTTATATGTCTACCTATAGTGTCTGCCCCCCGTCACCACCCCCTGTCTTATGTTTATAAGTTCTCCCACAAATATTACATCTAACTCTATCAATGCCCACAACTTTATCATAAAAGAGCCACATTTTACTCTTTTTTTTCTTACTTCTGGTTCTGGTAAAGGAGGTCTACGACTACCACTAGCAGTACCAACATTGACAGAAGGAACACTAGTAGGTGTAGGAGGTTCATTTTCTTCAAGTTCAACAATATTATCTAATTGAACGTTATCATATTCATTATCTTCTATTCCAAAATCTTCTTGTATTTGATCATAATCTATATTTTGATTAGATGATGAAGAACCTATAGATTTTTTACCTCTTGAACTAGATTTACGGCGTAGTCCCGACAAATTTGCCCTTAGCGAAGACATTATAAAATATTTAAATAATCAACAAATAAATATGACAATTTAATAAAATAATTAGAGAATGAAACGAGTGTACCAAATTTCGGGATTCAGAATTCAATTGAAACTCGAAGCTCGAAGTCTTGCGTCTTGCTACTTTGAATTTGAAAACTAATAATAATAATAACTTGAAAATTGATAATAAAGATAATTAAGAGAGTATGAGAAATTGAGAATAAGAGAATTGTTGTGTGATAAAAATGAAAAAAAATGTAGAGAATTTGTAGATTTTTTAAAGGGTAAAAATGTAATTAAAAAAATAATAAACAAAACAAAAAAAAAACCAAACGGTCGAAATGACCGTTGGCACCCACCCCCACCCCCTCCCAATGGTAACATTACCGTTTGGGTCGAAAAAATGTGCAATTTCTTTTTTTAATTTTTGTGTTACCGGTCCGGTCCGGATCGGTTAAACGGTAATGTAACCGGTTTCCGTTATTGGGTCTAACCGGTCCGGGCCTTATCGGGTTTTTATATAACCCGTTGGGGTTGGGGATTAACCCAACCCCCAACCCGGTAAGCCTTTAACGATCCGGTTCGGACCGAATTTTCTATCGGGTCAACCCGGACCGTTAGACAGGTTTAGGTGAACCTAGCCAACTTATTGACTGCATAAGCGCATGTCTCAGTAACACAAAACGAGGGTTTCGCTCGTTATAGGACTTGACCAAACATCTCACGACACGAGCTGACGACAGATATGCAGCACCTGTATAAGCGATATCAGGTCGAGTGCAGTTTGTGATGTACATCAAACTACCAATCACCTGCGCATACCGCTCCTGACGTAAGGGCGCACCATGATGTTTATCAACCTTTTGATTTACATCCAGTGGTGTCGTTATTGGTAAACTATCGAAATCCTCAAATTTCTTCAGCACATCCTCGATGTAGTGAGATTGAGATAAGACCAGTCAGTCAGATGACTTAGAGATCTTAATCCCCAAGATAACATTTGCGATACCCATATCCTTCATGTCAAAACATTGTTTCAACATATTTTTAGTCTCTAGGATTATCCTAGGACTGCTCCATGTGATCAACATGTCGTCTACGTAAAGACAGATCATGACGAACGAGTTGACATTATCTTTTTTGTAGACACATTTGTCACACTCATTAATGGCGAATCCTTTTGATAATAGAGAATTATCAAATTTCTCATGTCACTGCTTTGGGGACTGTTTCAGCCCGTACAGAGATTTGACAAGCTGACAGACTTTGTTTTCTTGTCCTGGAACCACATACCGCTCGGGTTGGTCCATATAGATTTCTTCTTCCAAATCACCATTTAGGAAGGCTGTCTTGACATCCATCTGATGTATTTCAAGATCCCGCAATGTGGCGATAGCTATGAAAATACGTATGGATATCATCCTAGACACCGGAGAGTAGGTGTCAAAGTAGTCAATGTTTTTTTTGTCGATAGCCCTTGACTACCAATCTGGCCTTGTACTTGTCTATAGAACCATTTGCTCTCAACTTCTATTTGAGTATCCATTTACAACCCAGCGGTTTATTTCCCGGAGGAAGATCAACCAACTCCCATGTATGATTGTGCAGGATGAATTCTATCTCACTTTCAATAGATTTTTTCTAAAGCGGTGCTTTTGGAGTTGACAACGCTTCAGCAATTATCCATTGTTCGTCATAAACCATATAAGCTACAAAGTCCGGACTGAAGGATTTTTCTACCCTGGCCCTTTTGCTTCACCTTGGTTCCATCTCTAGACCCTCCAAGTCCTGAGAATCTGGAATATCAGATTTCGAATAATCAACCACTTCAGAGTTCACTAGATCTGAACCGCTTAGATCCGGACAGCCAATGACTCCTGAATCCTGTGAGGTTTGTTCATAACATTTGTGAGAGGTTATGGCTCTTTTCATTCTAGGAAACGAGTCTTCAAAGAACCTTGTGTTCCTTGATTCCATGATTGTACCCACATGAACGTCGGGTACACTTGACTTATGCACTAGGAAACAATAAGCACTACCGTTATTTGCATATCCGATGAATATGCAATCTACAGTCTTAGGTCCAATCTTGACCTTCTTTGGCTTAGGTACATCAACCTTTGCCAGACAACCCCAAACTTCAAAGTATTTGTAGTCGAATTTCTTTCCTTTTCATAGCTCGTATGGAGTCTTGTCCTTACTCTTATGTGGGACTCTATTAAGAATCTTACAAGCGGTAAGGAAAACTTCTCCCCACATGTTTTGGGAAAGGCCTGAATTGATGAGTAATGCATTCATCATTTCCTTTAACATACAGTTCTTTTTTCAGCAACACCGTTTGATTGAGGTGAGTAAGGAATCGTTGTTAGATGAACAATGCTCGATTGGGCATAGTATTCTTCAAAAGGCGCTACATATTCTCCCCCTCTGTCGCTACGTATTTATTTAATCTGTTCGCTTAGTTGATTCTCAACTTCTGCTTTGTAACGTTTGAATGCTTCAAAGGCTTCATCTTTACTTTTTAGGAAGTAAGGTAACAATACCTTGTGTTATCATCTATGAAAGTCACAAATTACTTTTTCCCCCTCTAGTTGGTACGAACTTCAAATCACATATATCAGTGTGTATGAGTTCTAGAGGAGCGGTTTCCCTTTTGACGGATCTAAAGGGAATCTTTGAAAGTTTTGCCTCTACGCACACCTCACACTTACGTTGAGGGTTTACGTCGATAGATGACAACAACTCAAACTTTACCAATCTTTGAATAGATTGATAGTTTACATGTCATAATCTATGATGCCATAAATTAGATGACTCAGGCAAATAAGTAGAAGGCTCAATTTTATTGATAATAGAAGCAGGAATTACAGATGAAACATTAACTTTAAAGAGGTCTTCACAGACGAAGCCCCTTCCTACAAATGTTTTGTTCTTAGTGATTACAAACTTATTGTCCTCAAACACTAGCCTAAAACCAGCATTTACCAACAGCGGTCCAGAAATTACATTTCTTCGAATTTTTGGGACATGCATCACTTCCTTCAGAGTAAGCTTCTTTCCAGAAGTCATCTTCAGAACCCCCAGCACCTCTGAAGAAGCGTTGTTGCCCATGAACAGGTTCTTATCTGTGACTGGTGTATATGTGGAGAAGGCATCTTTGTTGGAACAGATGTGACGGGTAGCACCCGTGTCCATCCACCACGGCATTGAATTCTCAACGAGGTTAGATTCAAGTACCACTGCTGAGAACTCCTCAATCATATCGTCTACGAGCTTGTCTTCGATGATGTTAGACTTAGCCTTGCCTTTGGCCTTATTCTCATTCTTGAGTTTGCAGCAATCCTTGACCATGTGACCAGGTTTATCGCAGTGATGGCAGGTCCCTTTAAACTTTTCAGTTGTTGGGCCCATACCGTCCTTCTAGAATTTTCGCTTCTTACTTGAACTCCCTTTGACTTTTGCCAGGTTTGTCTTAGACTCAGCGGGTTGTTTCCCCTTTGGCATAGTCTTCTTATTATCCTCCTGAATCTGGAGTTTGCTAATAAGTTCCTCTAGGGTCATCTCTTTTGTTTTGAGTTTTAGGTAACTCATTCCACAAGGGATGTAACTTCTCAATAAATGAGGCAACCATGAATTGCTCGTTAGGCTTCAATCCTTCCAAATCCAGATGATGTAAAATCATTTAAAATTCTTGGACTTGGGATGCCACAGTTTTGTTGTCCACCATTTGAAATTTTAGAAACTTCTCAAAGATGAACTTCTTAGATCCCGCATCTTGTGCGTTGTATTTCTTCTGAAGTTTATCCCACAACTCTTTGGCAGTGCTAACGATGCAGTATACCATGTAAAGAGGATCAGAAAAACAATTCAGGATATAATTACGACAAAGGAACTCACTATGACTCCAAGCATCTTGAATCATCTTCATGTCATTAATGACATGGATATCTTGGCCCCCATACGCCATTTCATTAGGCTGAGGGTCCACTTCATCTCCAACGTTTGGAGGATGTTCGGTTAGGATATGTGACATTCCCATAATCGTCAGGAAGAATAACATTTTTTGTTGCCATCTTTTGAAATTAGTGCCCATGAATTTCTCAGGGCGTTCACGATGAAAGCCCGCGGGTGGTGGAACGGAAGCATTTCCATGAGTAGTGACAAAGGCATTGTGAGTGCCTTGAGGAGCAGTGGGGTTGGCACTAGTGCCTTGAGCAATGGTGGTGAAGGCATTAGGATTGCCTTGAGAAGTGGCAGATGTTTCAGTTTTGAATCCAGTCATGTTGTTGTTGCTAGGAGCGAATATTATCTTAAGTTGTTGGAAAAATTGCAGTTACAATGAAAAATAACAACAAGAACAAATGGTTACATATTTGGAATTAAAAACAAAAAATGTGGCTTGCTGAGTCGATTGATAGTCAATCTATTCTTAAGACAATATTGCCCCGTAATAATCATTTAACGACTATTGGCAATTCGTCTCCCAAGATAAAACATTAACAAACAATTGAGTAAAGGATAACTCAAGTGTTTACTAAAAGGAGAACCTTTGAGTGTGTGGAAATATACTAGAGAAGAAGAATAACTTAGAAAATCTGAAGTCTCTGGTGTGTTCTTCAATTGAGTCAATGACCTCAATTTATAGTGTGATCAAGATGTCTTCCCAAGTAGCCAAGTAATGATATTTAATTTGGGGTTACAATTCAGCCAAATAATGGCTGAATTTATGAGCTAAATAATGGAGGATTAATGCTCTAAAGTCAGCCCAAAAGTCAGTTTTAAAACGTCTCCCAACGGTCTTATTGGAGCCGAGGCGCCACGACGCTTCATGTGCAGTAGCTACTGGAGCCCAGGCGCCGCAGCGCTTCATGTCCAGTATCTCCTAGTGATTTTTCCCGTCACCGGCGTTGCGGCTCTGGGGAGGAGGCGCCGCAGCTCAGACTGGGTCGCATCGCGGCCCTTCACGGTTGCGCGACGATTTCTGACTCATTTCATCTTTTACACATTGTACACTTCTTTCTTCATTTACCAAAGTGAAACCACTTGTTATTTGGCCAATAACCGTCTATTATTTCATGTCTCAAATATTTTGTATACGTACCAATATCTCTTTCACTAAAGAAATTTACGATCCTTGGTACAATGTTTGCACGTGTGTGAAAACGACATTTCCGACGTGCGAGGCCCCAATTATTCGAGTCAAAGGAGTTTATTATCTCATTCAAAATGTGAAGGAGGTACTATTTCCCAAACTCAAAATATTAAGGGGGCAAAGTGGAGTATTTTTATGACAAATTTGGTTGACTGATTTTATAAGAGAAAATCCTAAGTTGTGTAACTTTAGTCATACAAAGTGAAGTTAAATGGCTTTGATACATAATTTTTCATAGTTGAGTGACCTTTTGAGATACTTACTCTCAGATTTTCAATGATACAACTTGCAAGAAATTTAACGAGATAGATAAAATGAAGATTGTACTAAAATTATGCCCCGCCTAACATAATTTTTAAATTGAAGCTTATTTTTTTCATTTTCCCACTAGAATAACTTTGTGAAAGTTATGACCCGTAGAGTTATACTTGCATAAATTTGTTAATCGGGACAAAATTTAAATAGTGACCTTAAATAGGAGTGCTTATCGGTTCAGTTCGGTTTTGTGTATTACCGGTTCGGTTTATCGATTTTTGGTTTATAAATATTCTCAACCGATAACCAAACCGATAAGATATTTGTTACTGGTTTTCGATTTATTGGTTTTTTATCCTTAACGGTTCGATTTTCAGTTTAACTAATAAAAAATGCTCTGCTAATTTTTTGCTTTCTCTTGTTTTCTTTTGTTCAGATATATATTGCGGCAGATTTACTCTAATGTCAACTCAACAAAATATATCCAAAATAAAATACACAAATTAAATCATATTATAATTAAGCAGACTCATTCTATTGTCGCTGCAATAAGCTCTAATTTAGTTTGAGAAATAAGAGAATAAGGCAATTAGCTTGCCTTGATGCCATTTGTAAGAAGTTAGGAATAGGTTTCTATTTTAAAACAAAACTTTAGAGTCATAATTATATAATTAGGGATAAAAAGGTAATTTTAATATAAGCTTATTGGATTATCGATTTAATCATTAATTAAATGCTTAAAATCGGGAATTGGACCGATAACTTAATAAAAAAATTACAAAATTATTTACAAAGTTAACCCAATAACCCGATACCGATAAATCAAGTAGAGCATCAGTTTCTTTATATGATCTTCAATGATTCTCACCTAATGAGTAATCTTTTAAAATTAAATAAATTAGATTTATAGGTAATACTTAAGTTATTTTTATGAGTGAGTTAGTCTCCTAAATTTATTTTATTTACAGGGATTTATTGTCAGTTGTAACTTGTAACAAAGGACCCATTTACGGAACCTTTTCAAAGGGCGACGGCGTCAACCTTCTATCTTGTAGCTCCTCCCACCAGCTCCATTATTAATGGAGTAATAAAAGCATTTGCCAAACACGCGATTCAAGAGAAAATCTAGACTCCAAATCTACAGATCTATACCCAACATACAAAGCTGAATTTATTTACATAAAAATAAAATTGTCTCACAATATAAATTCTAAACTAATTTCATTTCTTTCAATTTTTCGAGACCTATATTGCTCGTACTTTTTAAAATATTGATGAGTGTGTGTAGAATATTCTAAAAGTAATGTAATTTTGGAGAATTCGACACGGATGCGTCAACAAAAGTGAAGAGTACTTGTAACTTAACTCGAGACTAAAAAACAACAATAACATATCCAGTGTAATTCGACAAGTCGAGTCTATTCTTATAAATCCTCTGCTCAGGATAGCTCCAGACCAGGAAGAATGCTAAATTCTTCGATAGTTCATCTACCGGTTTTCGTGAAATAATGAAAAACTTCATCAACTGGTAAAAAAATTATAAGATCTGGAATCTGGATGGCAGTTAAAAAAATATAAAAGAGCCTCACGTAAGTTATGATTCACAAGCACAAGAGTTTCCGTGTAAATATAAAACAAATTTCACTCTGTAGTAGATGATTAAAGAAACAAACACAAAACCTGGTAAAAACAATCCTACTGTTACAAGTACAAATTACAATTCAAGAATCCATCGTACATTGGCCAATCTTATTTCAGATCTAAGACATAAACAGCAAATCTGTAAAAATAAAATTACAGCAATAAATGGCCAAACCAAACCAAGAAAACAGGGACCAACAATGCTCCAGCATTGTATCTAAACCCACCGTTCTTATCATCTGCCTTTGAATCCGCAACTTTACCTGTAGGACCGTCTGCCGGAGAATCCGCCGGAGAATCCGGGGCGGGGGGCGACTTATGTTTCTTCCCAGCCGGTTTAGGAGAGTCGGCATTGGCCTCAGGTGCAGGTGCAGGTGCAGGTGTCGGTGCACCTTTAAACAATTCCGTAGGTTCTAAAACCGTGTCGATCGAAAAAATAGCCAACGGCTCTTTATCAATAACGGTCCCTGTAATTCTAGCATTCACAATTTTCGTCCTTAACGTCACATCTTGTCCATCATTCTGAACAACGAAGTCGTAGTTGTTAGCTCCATCTGTAGCTAACGTGTTCATTAGACCATTACTTGTTCTCAAACTCGACAACGAATTGTATACTGGGACACCATGATATTCAAGAACGGATTGTTTCCCTTCAGTGGTTAGGTTTTTGAATTTAGGTGCGAATGTTTTCATTGCATCGTCGGTTGGGCAAAATATGGTTACACCGCCTTGGAGATTGTCCTCAAATGTCTTCTCAGCTGGGGAAGATAGTAATGTATCAGCGAAATATTTGCATCCGTGAGCAGACATTACTGATGTGAAGCTAATTGCTGGTGCTGGAGCGTCTCCTTTAGCGGATGGCTGAATTTTACTGATCTTAATCTTTTGGGACTCAGAGGAACCATGTGGAAATATGACTGCAAGAAAAATAACCACTGTGATTGCATTATTGAGCTTCATTTTCTTTGGAAGAGTGAAAGAGAGAGAATGGCTATGGCTACTGTGTCTGTGCGGAGTGGAATGGTCAGTGGAGTGATGTTTAACTGAAGTAATAAGTGTATGCTTGGGGAGAGGAAATGACAATAATGGTCCTTTATGTTTGAGCCTAGGTTCAAAATAGTTTTTTAAGTATGTATTTAATAATTGTGATCTTTTAAATCAAAATTTAACACTTTTAGTCATCGTCAAATATTTTAAACTATGTCCGTTAAATTTGACGTAAATGAACTTTTTTTAACTATAAACAACAAAAAAGCCAAATCAAATTTTAAAATATGCAACACAAAAGCTATAATAGACACTAAAAAAATATAGTAAAAACTATAAGAAATTACACCTCAAAAAATTACACCAGACTCTAGAAATAAATTAAAAATAGCATAAGCTGATAGAATATTTTCGTATCTTTGTATATATTTTATATTATGTAAATTTATATTCCAATTGTAATTAGAAAAATTAGTTACATAGTTTGTAGCCATGTAAATAATTACGTAACATTATATATATTGTACACAATAATCAATAAAAGGCAAGGGAACATATTCATTTATGGTATCAGAAGTCAAACCCTAACTTTTTCTCCCTCTCTAGCCCTCCCCTTTTTTCGTCGTCCTCCTCCTTTTTCGACTTCTCGACAACATACTTCCTCTCTTCTTCTCGAATTTTCAATGGTTGAACAACCTAAATTCCATCTTACAGTTAAACAACAACAATAATTTTATTCTCATAACTCTTGAGATGGAAAATGTTAAATATTCATCTTGGACAGAATTATTTAAGATTCATTGTCGTGTGTACAAAGTCACCGACCATATCATCCCTCCAAAATCAAATCCCTTGGAAAAACTTAATGATTCTGATGATGAACTTTGGCACTACTTAGATGCGGTTGTCCTACAATGGATCTACGACACGATCTCGAATGATTTATTGCATACAATTATTGAAACTGACGCCATTGCACGACAAACATAGGAGTATTTGGAAAGTATTTTTCATGATAATAAGACACAATGTGTCTTGTATTTGTAAAATCCATTCAAAGACATTTAACAGGACAATATTCTTAATGCATCAGTCTATTATCAAGAACTTAAGATGATTGTCGATCAACTCTCCAACGTCGGTGCACATATCACTAATCAACGATTGGTGATGCAACTCATTGCGGGTTTGAATGAATCTTATGACGGCGTCATTACCATCCTCCAACAAAGCACGACATTACCTCCATTCTATAAGGCCCGTTCGAGATTATGTGTTATTTTTGGATGATTATTCCATCTTTCTATGGACTTTTTCCATTGGAAATAATAAGTCACAAGTCTATTCTATTTTTTCTTCCTTTAATGTTTTAATAAAGACACAATTTAAAATAATATCAAATGTCTTCAATGTGACAACGTGAGGAAATTCGATAATCAACAATTCAAACTGTTATGCGCCAAACACGGCCTCGTTTTTCGTTTTTCCTGTCCACACATCTCTCCACAAAATGAAAAAGCCGAACGTAAAATTAGAACTATAAATAACTTAATTCGTGTCCTACTTATCCACGAATACAAAAAATATACTTCTAAATATGAACTCCCACTAATTTCCTTTATTTTCATAGTTTCTGTCAAATACTGGCAGAGTTTGTAAATATGGGACGGAGACTAAAAATATTAATTTTTAACAAAGTTAAAAGACCAAAATTATTAAGGGACTGTTTTAACTATCATCAAACATAAGGGGCGATGTTTGTCATTTTCTTCTCGTTGCTTGGGACTTGGGACTTGGGAGTAGCGAGATCTGAAGTGAGTACCGATTCTATTGGCCAGAATGGTGCTTGTAATTGTTGGGTTTTGATATTGGTGAATAGGAAATGATGGGATAAAAATTAAAGAGGGTAAAAGGCTCTTTTGTCCCACATCGAAAAAAGGGAAGGAAAGAGAGGTGTATATATTACATTACACCTTCTCGAGCTGCTAAAAGGGTTGAGAGGGCAAGGACCGCCTGCGTCGTCGCTTCGCTCGGCTCGGCCGCCGCTTTGATTCGGCCGGATTCGGATTTGGATTGATTGATAATCTTTTTGGACAAACGTTTCTTTAATTAATTAATTATTTAATTAAAAACAAATCCAAACGGATCGACCCGCGACCCGTCCGCTCTCCTCTCTTTTTCAATTTCCTCCAAAATGAGGTGACTATTCGAATGGTTGCAACCATTCGTAATCGACCTCTAACCCTATAAATTCTTGAAATTCAAGAATTTATTCACTAATTCATATTCTAATCAATTCTGAAATTCTGAAGTTGCTCTTCAACTCGAAAATTTCATTCTGTGTGATATACTGCCGTTGAGTGGTTCGTTGCTATCGGAATTTGGAGTACTACTATTCTGGTAAGATAATCGTTCTATCACGGGAGGCGATATTCCGCTAACCTCGAGTAATGTGAGGGAATAATTTCCTAAGGACACACTTTGAACTAAGTGGACTCGATTACATTCTGAAATTATTTTTCCAAAACAGATTCTGTTTTCGTTTATTGTTTCATTAATGTTATATGTTTCACTAAGTGATTAACAGATTGTTTTGAAACATTATTTAGCCAAATACAGATTATTAAACCAACATTCTTAAGGAAATTATTTTTATTGTATTTTAATCAGATCTGTTGGAGATTAAAACTCGTGTGGTTTTCACTCAGTATGACATTTCATATTCTAACTTGAAGACATAAAAACTTCGTTGGAATATTAAAAGTCCAGAAAAAGTGTTTTCCAAAAAGGAAAAAAAGTGTTTTTGAAAGGAAAAAAAGTGTTTTTTTGTATGTTGTTTGGAGATTAAAATCTTGGATTTTCTACTCCTTGAGATTAAAGTTTTCATAACTTTCTACTATTTGGATACTTGATTTGAAGATATAAAACTTCATCAAGTATATAACATACAATTTATTGCACTGCTTTCTATCAATTTTGATTCGGTTTGAAGAAATAAAATCTTCACCGTTGTGTATTTTATTTGTTGCTATCAAAATTGATTCGGTCAAGAAATAAAATCTTCACCGTTGTGTATGATATTTGTTGCAACGATTTGAAGAACATAAAAACTTCATCGCTCGCTTTAAGGAGATTAAAACTTGTGTAGTTTTCACTCCATATGAATATTAGTATTCGACTCGAAGATATAAAAACTTCGTTGGAATACTAAAGTTTCATAATTATACTACGATTTGAAGAAATAAAATCTTCATCGTTTAAGTTTATAATTCATTGCGATTTGAAGAAATAAAATCTTCATCGTTGAAGTGCGTGAATTAATTGCTATTTTGGTTTTATTAATTAAAATAGTTTGTCTATTTGATGATGACAAACAATGACAATTGAAATTGGAACTACCTGCAAATCTCGCACACGTTACATTACTACAACCTGCATCGCAGCACACCTACCGAGAAACTGCGAGGTTCACGGTGCCAACTTTAAAGGATGGCGAAAGAATGTTCTTTTGGCTTACCACCCTTGGTTTGCAAAAGTTCACGGTGAGGACCCTCCCGCGCCGCCGATATGTCCGACAACCAGATTCATGGTTACCGGGCTTGAAACAGGCTGATTTTTGTGCAAAGGCTACATTTTAAGTGCCTTAGAAGATGACTTGTACAATGTCTACAGGCAAGAGAAACTTCCAAAGAACTATGGAGTGCACTTGAAAAGAAGTACAAGATGTAAGATGCTTGAAGAAGTTTGTGGTTGTCAAATTCCTAGACTATAAAATGGTTGATGAGAAAACGATTGGAACCCAAGTTCAAGAGCTTCAACTTATCTTCCATGACCTTATTCTTTGAAGGTATGGTAGTGAATGAAGCATTCCAAGTGGCTGCAATGATTGAGAAATTGCCGTCTTCGTGGAAAGATTTCAAGAATTATCTTAAGCACAAAAGAAAGGAAATGAAGTTGGAGGATCTTGTGATTCGTCTCAAGATCGAGGAAGATAACAAAACCATTGAAAGAGGTATCGTAAGAGTTCACCAAGGGGGCCAACATCGTTGAAGATGTTGCTCAAAATGAACAAGAAAAGAAAGAGGCCTACGGAAAAGAAGGTTTCTAACAAGAAAAGTTCAAGGGCAATCGCTTTAATTGTGGGAAAGGCGCCACAAAAGCCTGATTGTCGTCTCAAAAAGACAAGGGAAAAAGACAAGCCAATATGGTGGAAATGAATGATGATCTGAGTGATCTGTGTGCAATGCTGGAAGAGTGCAATTTGGTTGGAAACCCAAAAGAGTGGTGGCTGGATTCTGGTGCCACTCGACATGTTTGCGCTGCAAAAGAAGCATTTGCAACATATGCTCCCGCTGGACCCGAAGAGGTACTGTTTATGGGAAATACTGCAACAGCCAAGGTTGAAGGATATGGGAAGATACTTCGAGGATGACTTCAAGCGTCTCGACTTCAACAATGTTCTCGCACGTTCCAACAATTGAAAGAATTTAGTTTCAATGACTACTCGTCCAAAAGCGGGTTTAAGTGTGTGTTGGTTAGTGAGAAAATTGTAATAAGTAAGAATGATATGTTCATAGGAAAGGGCTACCTCACCGAGGGCCTTTTCAAACTCAATGTAATGGTTGTTGACAGTATTAATGAAAATTCAGCTTCGTCTTACTTATTGGAGTCAAATGATTTATGGCATGTTCGTTTAGGACATGTCAATTACAAAACCTTGCGAAAATTGATCAATTTAGAAGTATTGCCTAAATTCGAGTGCAACAAATCAAAATGTGAAATTTGTGTTGAATCTAAGTTTGTTAAACATCCATATAAGTCTATTAATAGAAATTCAAATCCTTTAGACTTAATTCACACAGATATATGTGATATGATGTCAATGCTATCTCGTGGTGGGAAAAAGTATTTTATAACTTTCATTGACGACTGCACTCGATACTGTTATGTGTATTTGCTTAATAGTAAGGATGAAGCAATTAATGCATTTAAGCAATACAAGAACGAAGTGGAAAATCAATTGAATAAAAAGATCAAAATGATTAGAAGTGATAGGGGTGGAGAGTACGAATCTCCTTTGCAGAGACATGTTTGGAATATGGAATTATTCATCAAACTATCGCCCTTACACACCACAATCAAATGGAATTGCGAAAGGAAAACCGAACATTAAAGGAAATGATGAATGTCTTACTAATTAGTTCCTGCTATCGCAGAGCTTGTGGGGAAGCTATCTCATACTAATCGAATACTCAACAGAGTACCCCACAAAGAAACACAATCTATTCCATATGATCTATGGAAAGGAAGAAAACCCAACTTGAAATATTTCAAAGTGTGGGTGTTTAGCAAAGGTCCAAGTTCCTTTGCCCAAAAGGGTAAAAATCGGACCAAAGCGTGGATTGTGTTTTTATTGGCTATGCTACAAACAAAGAAAGCTTATCGGTTTTGGTTCACAAATCGGACAATCCCAAATTCATGTTAATACGGTAATTGAATCGGATAATGCTGAATTCTTTGAAAACATCTATCCGTATAAACCGAATGTGAGTCGTCAAGTGAAAGATCTAAACGATCGCGGAAGAACCAAAGGAAAGTATACCAAGCAAAGAGGATCTAAGGCGTAGCAAACGCCAAAAACATCTACTTCCTGGACGGACTTTGTAACATTCTTGCTTGAAAATGAGCCTCAAACATTTAAAGCAAAGAATGTCATCTTCCGATTCAACATTTTGGAAAGAAGCGGTCAATAGTGAGATTGAATCGATTTTAAACAACCATACGGGAGTTAGTTGATCTTCCTCCCGAAATAAACCTTTAGGATCAAAATGAATCTTTAAAAGGAAAATGAAAGCTGATGACACTATTGACAAATACAAGGCAAGACTTGTGGTCAAAGGTTATAGACAAAAAGAAGGTCTTGATTACTTTGACACATACTCGCCGGTGACAAAAATAACATCTATTCGGGTGTTAGTGGCGTGTCAGTATATGGTCTTGAAATCCATCAAATGGATGTCAAGACAGCTTTCTTAAATGGAGAATTGGAGGAAAAAATTTACATGGAACAACCTGAGGGTTTTGTGGTTCCTGGTAAAGAAATGAAAGTGTGCAGACTTGTGAAGTCACTTTATGGACTTAAACAAGCACCCAAACAATGACATGCAAAATTTGACCAAACAATGTTGGCAAATGAATTTAAGATTAATGAGTGTGACAAATGTGTTTACATTAAAAATACTCCAAATCATGAAGTCATTGTTTGTTTGTATGTTGATGACATGCTGATAATGAGTAAAAATATTGTCGATATAAATGCTACGAAGCGTATGCTCGCTAGCAAATTTGACATGAAAGACTTAGGGGTTGCCGATTTGATCTTAGGAATTAAGATCCATAAAACTCCACAAGGTAGCATTATCACAGTCACATTATATTGAAAAAATACTTGACAAGTTCAAGTATTTAAATTTCAATGTTGCAAAGACTCCAATTGATGTAAGTTTTGCACTTCAAAAGAATGAAGGTGAAAGTGACTCACAATTGGACTATGCACGAGTTTTGGGAAGTTTGATGTATATTATGAATTGTACACGACCAGATATAGCATGTGCTATAAGCAAGCTGAGTCGATTCACGAGTAATCCCAATCAAACTCATTGGATGGCAATGAAACGAGTCTTGGGATATTTAAAACACACCCAAAACTATGCTTTGCATTATAATAAATATCCCGCAGTACTTGAGGGATATAGTGATGCAAATTGGATCACCGGATCGTTTGAAGTTAAATCCACGAGTGGATATGTTTTCACCGTCATGAGGAGCAAATGTCTTGAAAATCATCAAAGCAGTATACGCATCACCCGCTCTACAATGGAATCGAATTTATAGCTTTAGACAAGGTGAAGAGTTGAATGGCTCTGGAATTTCTTAGAAGATATTCCATTCTGGCCCAAACCTTTGGCTCCTATATGTATACACTGTGACAGTCAAGCAGCAATAGGTAGGGCAGGGAGCGTAATGTATAACGGAAAATCTCGTCACATACGACGGAGACACAATACTGTTAGACAACTCCTCTCTAGTGGCGTTATCACAATTGATTATGTAAAGTCAAGAGATAACGTGGCGGATCCGCTACAAAAGGCTTATCTAGAGGAGTTGGTAGATCATCAATGGAATGGGTTAAGGCCAAGGACAAGTCATCATGGCGGTAACTCTACCCAGCGATGGAGATCCCAAGAGCTAGGTTCAAGGAGATCAAACAAAGTTGGATCGACGGTTCAACATTGTCAAATAACTCAACCCATTCTCGGATGAAGACAATGTTCGTAAATAAGGATAAGACTTTATGGCTTGTTAATGAGTTAATAAAGCATTAAGGTTTTTTAACGGTTATCTAAATCGGCGATGTATGACCGGATAATGTGGCTATAGGACCACGTGTTTAGAAATCACCTATGTGTTAAGTGTAAGCCGCTTTAAAGGGAATGACAAGAAAGACCCATTCTCTATGCACTCACGAGACCAGCGGTGTTCATGGTGAAACGAACACAACCGTGAGAACCATAAGCGGTTGAGGTTGATTGTGTGTCTTATGTTGTCTAGGTATACAACAAAGTTCGACGGTTCAAAGATATCAAATCTACCGATTGATCGAGTATATCCGATATAAGTTCACTACGGAAAGTTCAAAGGAAACCTACTTATCCAGATGCGATCAATTCTCGCCAGTATATCACACTCGAACGTAAATTCTTCTATATTATAATCATTCCCCATTCATGTGGGGGATTGTTGGGTTTTGATATTGGAGAATAGGAAATGATGGGATAAAAATTAAAGAGGGTAAAAGGCTCTTTTGTCCCACATCGAAAAAAGAGAAGGAAAGAGAGGTGTATATATTACATTACACCTTCTCGAGCTGCTAAAAGGGTTGAGAGGCGCGACCGCTAGCCGATCGTCGCCGCCGGCTCGGCTCGGCCGGCTTGCCGGCCGCTTTGGATTTGTCAAACGATTGATTGATAATCTTTTTGGACAAACGTTTCTTTAATTAATTAATTATTTAATTAAAAACAAATCCAAACGGATCGACCCGCGACCCTATCCGACCCGTCCGGCTCTCCCTCTCTTTTTCGAATTTCCCTCCAAAATGAGGTGACTATTCTGAATGGTTGCAATCATTCGTAATCGATTTCTAACCCTATAAATTCTTGATTATTTCAAGAATTTATTCACTAATTCATATTCTAATCAATTCTGAAATTCTGAAGTTGCTCTTCAACTCGAAAATTTCATTCTGTGTGATATACTGTCGTTGAGTGGTTCGTTGCTATCGGAATTTGGAGTACTACTATTCTGGTAAGATAATCGTTCTATCCTGGGAGGCGATATTCCGTTAACCTCGAGTACTGTGAGGGGAATAATTTCCTTAAGGACACACTTTGAACTAAGTGGGCTCGATTACATTCTGAAATTATTTTTCCAAAACAGATTCTGTTTTCGTTTATTGTTTCATTAATGTTATATGTTTCACTAAGTGATTAACAAATTGTTTTGAAACATTATTTAGCCAAATACAGATTATTAAACCAACAGTAATTACAGATAACGCCGCTGAGGTAGTGAGGTGTGGGGTATTGCTGACTGGTTGGCAGTCTGGTTGATTTTGTTGTTCTCGTTTCTTGTTATGAATTTTTGTAACGACTTGGAGACTGATTGTTTCCAAATTTACATGCACGTAATTTTAAAGCTCAAAGTAATAATTGCTATGTGATTACTGATTAGCTTGAAAAGGACCAGAATCTTCAATTTAATCACCAACTCATTGCTTCCAAATTTACATTCATTTAAGTAAGGATGTTTAGGAGAAATCCAAAAACTGTATTGACATGTTTTTCCGTTTATAAATAAAAGCTGAAAAACAAGTTTCTCAGAGAAGAAAGTGTTTTTCATTTTTTAAGGACAAGTTTATTCATATTAATTATTTATATTTACCCAAAATTTAATAGTAACTTTCTTTTTCATAATTTAACACTTAAATTATTAGGCAAACTCAAACTACTAATAAAAACAATTCTCAAATTATTTAGAGGTTGTTTGACTAACTTTATAAGTTGGTCAATAATAAATAGTCAGTGCCGTCTTTGAACCCATGCGTAGAGATGTCAATGGGGCGTGGCGGGAGCGGGGGAAGGGTACCTCATACCCGTACCGGCCACCTAAAACCCACCCCCACCCCGCCCCACCACCCATTACGCGTAGTAATTCCTCCACCTGCACCCGTTCCACTTTTTCGACGGGTACCCACTTACCCGACAGATACCCACTTATCCGGCGGGTACCCATCACGGGTAGTAAAAAAAAGTTATATAAGAAAAAAAGGAGGTCCAACAAAATGGAAAAAATGATTTTTTTTCACTATGGTGTATCAAATATCGAAGTCTGAAACTTTACCAAAATATTAGGAATATTAAATGGTTAAAATAAAACGTGAAATTTATATAGAAGAAGACAAGAAATTTTTTAGTCCTTTCAAATGATCACAATTGTAAATAAAAAAGGAAAAGAGAAACTCCAATGTCATTACCAAAGTTGTCACATACGCACAAATAGAGTTGTTGCATTGTACCATACATTTTCACACAAAAACATTAAAAAATTTAAAGGGTACCGTAGACTTTATTTTAAATGATAATAATAATAATAATAATAATAATAATAATAATAATAATAGATTGATGACTTGACAAGAATCGGGGAGTCTTGACAAAATAAGAGATTTCAAGTCCTTATCTAGTTAAGAATACCAGAAAATCAGAATAATTAAATAATCAAACACAAATATGTACGGGGCGGGTAGCGGGGTGGGGCGGGTACGCGGGTCTTATATGAAATCCACCTCGCCCCACTACCCATGACGGGTAGCACTTTTAATATCCATACCCGCCCCACCACCCACCAAACCATCCTCATACCCGTCCCAACTGGAGCGTGTGCGGGGCGGTACCAGCATTTACCTGCCCCACTGACATCCCTACCCATGTGAGCCGTGCTAACGCATAGACCCCCCGAAAAATAAAAAATTTTAGGGGCTTTTTTTTTTTTAATTTTTATTAAGTAATATTAGATAAAATTTATTGTAAAGGCTCATCATTCGCATGTCTTAGCCCAATCAAAGTAGGGGTTGATTAACTTGAAGTTGTATTGGGTTGTTATTTATAATTTAAAATAATTTCTAATTATTGAATCGTATATTTACTTATATTAAGGGTCCACTTTTACGAATTAGAACAGGACCCCTAAAATATTTGAGACGGCCCTGTAAATATTATAATATGATATACTTACCATAAGTATATCACGGTTTGGAGCATTGATTTTAGGACAATTTTGTATATAATTAGAATTGTACACTTACCATAATTGTATAATTATTGTACAAGTAGAATAATATTTTGAGAGTAGAATAGGAATTGGATTTTCCTATTATGCAAATTGTAAATTGTATATATACTCTTTTATTAATAAAAATAATCAAGAGATTATTTCTTTCATGGTATCAGTAGTCTAGGGAAAACTTTTCCTTCTCCAATTTTTTTCTCTTCCGCTGCCCTCCCTTCAATTTCCTCTTTTCTTCCAAAATCCTTTCTTACAAAATTCTTTCAATATGTCCACTTCAAAGATCACATTTCACCTAGCCCTTACAGTCTCCAATATCATGAATCACATCTCTAAAAAAGAACGTCCAATATGCATCGTGGGCGGAGTTATTTAAGGTTAACACATGCTCGCATCAGGTTCTACATCATTATCCCCTCTGTCACATGCAAGGAGAAGATGACTACCCTAGAGGAGGACACAATGTTATGGTCAACCCTTGATGCTACTGTCCTTCAGTGGATTTATTCTACTATCTCTACCGACCCTTTACTGATAATTATTGAGCCCGACGCTACATCAATAGAAACTTGAAATAGGGTGCGTGATATTTTCCAAGATAACAAGAATTCTCGTGCAGTCACTCTGGAATAAGCATTTTTCCATGTCTCTATGGAAGATTTTCCGAATGTCTCGGCCTATTGTAAAAGGCTGAAGGAGTTGTCGGATTAACTCAAGAATGTTAGGGACCATCACCAATGATCATCTCGTTCTTCAAATGGTTGTCGGCCTATCCGAGGCCTATAATGGTGTTGGAACCCTCCTTCATCAAAGCAACCCTCTTTTTACCAGGTCTGATCTATGCTCACCCTTGAAGAGGCTGGTTTGGCGAAAAAGACCGCCATCAGAGCAAATTCTACCATGATGGAAAAAATGCCCTCAAATTCCGCTACCAATTGGTACAATGGGGGTGAAAATAGGGTCAAAATCGAATATTCTGCGACAAATAAAGTGGTCGTGGAAGCGGCAAGGGCATAAAATGCGGCGGTACCAGTGGCGGCGCAGCGATGCAGGCATCCACAGACGCCGGCCAAGGAAGTGGCACGCCAAGAGCTCGCAGCCGCCCATCCACTCCTGGTCTGTTCCACCTTATCCAGCGATGTGGGCTGACCAGCAACAACCTAGTTATCCACAATTCCAATAGCAATACTACTCGCCCCAAAGAATGCCTTGGCCCACCGATAGTTCGGCTGGCTGGGACCTCGACCTCGATGACCTTCGTGGCTGCGGGCCCAGCGGTATTTCCAACACTTACCGACATTGAAGCCGCAATTCACACACTTGGATTGAATTCTCCATATGCAAATTGGTACATGGACACTGGCGTCACTTCTCACATGACGTCCGACCAAGGTACTCTTTTGTCTTATTCTAATTTGAGCAACAATCGTGACATAATTGTTGGTGATGGGAATCAATTCTAATTCATGGTTGCGGTCATAAAACTTTGTCTCCCCCAATCCACCTCTTGTCTTAAAGAATGTTATTCATGCCCCTAACTTAATTAAAAATTTGGCGTTTGTCCGTAAATTCACCACTGATAATTGGATTTCGATTTATTTTTATCCTTTTGTGTTTTTTGTGAAGGATTTCAAGACGGGGATACCTCTCATGAGATGTGATAGTAGGGGAGAGTAGTAAGATCTTATCCCATTATTAGTAGCCGGCCGGCTAATTCAGGAAAAAACTTATCCTATCACGCCTGCATCAGTCTTTCGAGTCAAGCTTTTCCATCTACTTTTGCAGCTCTAGCTCATTCCTTGTAGCATGCACGTTTGGGTCACCCTGGGTCCTCCATTGTTTCTTCCTTGCAGAAAAATAATTTTATTTCTTGTAAGGGTACGCGTAGTACTCTATTTTGTCAATCATGTCCTTTAGGAAAACATGTTAGATTACCATTTGTAGCCTCTACTTCTCGTACTTTAATGTCATTGATATTATTTATAGCGATTTATGGACATATCCCGTTTTATGTTCTATGGGTCATCGTTATTATGTTCTATTTTTAGATGATTATTATAATTTTTATGGTCCTTAACGTTAGGGAAAAAATCCCAAGTTTTTTTCACATTCTTAAAATTTAGAGCATTCATTTGTACCCAATTCGACCTGAAAATAAAAAATATTCAATGTGATAATGGATTGTTTCGGGATTTTTGTGACACGAATGACATAGTTTTTCGTTTCTCTTGTTCTCATACTTCCTCACAAAATGAGAAAGCCGAACGAAAAATGTGTACCATTAATAATATTGTCCGCACTTTATTGGTCCATGCTTCTGTACCCCCTTTATTTTGGCATCATGCTCTACAAATGACTACATATTCTCTTAACATACTTCCTACCAAAGGTTTGGCATATTCATCCCCTCTTCAAATTTTATATAATAAGACTCCTTCGTATTCACATTTTAGGGTCTTTGGGTGCTTGTGTTATCTACTATTTCTATCAACCACATTAACAAACATCAGGCTCATTCTACCCCTTGTGTGTTTTCGGTTTATCCTTCTAATCTTCATGGTTACAAATGTTTTGATTTATCATCTAATAAAATCATCATTAGTCGTCATATTATTTTTTATGAATCCCAATTTCCGTTTGCTAAAGTGAGTAGTCTCGTGCCTAGTTCGTATAATTTTTAGATGACGATGTCTCCCCATATATTATCCACCATTTATCAGACTTGTCCCGTACCCAAAATAAGCCAGCGGGCTTACTGCCCGCTGGACCCACTATTCCACCACAACCTATTGTTTCCAGTGTTATTTCTGCCCCAGTTTCGGTTGTTGGGCCAGTTTACCAGCCAAATACCTAAACTCTTCTCAGTCTATTTCCTGCTTCTGCTTCGTGTTGGGCAATAACAGTCCACCGCTCACGATCCACACCCGATCTATTTTTTTAAAATCCACAAAATTCTCCCCCGAGTCATAGACTTGTTACTCGTAGTCAGCGAGGTATTTTTAAACCAAAAAGACATTTTAATTTCAATTCTAATATTCTTAAATCACCCTACCCCGTAATCCAGTTTCAGTTTTAAATGACCCAAATTGGAAAATTACTATGACCGATGAATATAATGATCTTATTGATAATAAGACGTGGCAGTTCGTACCTTGTCCTTCTGGTGTTAATATTATTTCGGTCTATGTTGATTTTTCGTCATAAGGATAATTCTGATGGCTTTTTTGCGAGGCATAAGGCTCGTCTTATAGGTAATGGTAAGACTCAGCAGATTGGCGTGGATTGTGGTGAGACGTTTAGTTCGGTGGTCAAACCGGCTACCATTCACACTGTTCTAAGTCTGGCTCTTTCAAAAGTTTGGCCCATTCATCAGTTAGATGTGAAGAATACTTTCTTATAGGATGATCTTAAGGAGATAGTTTACATGCATTAGCGATTGGGTTTTCGAGACCCCAATATCCTCATCATGTCTGTTTATTGAAGAAGTCATTGTATGGACTTAAGCAGGCCCCACGGGATTGGTATAAGAGATTTGCAGCAAATGTTTCATCTATTGGATTTTCACACAACAAGTCTGATAATTTGTTATTCATATATCATCATGGTACTTCCGAGGCTTATATACTCTTATATGTGGATGATATTATCTTGACTTCTTCTTCTGATGTTTTGTGCAAGTCTATCATGACAATGCTCAATTATGAGTTTGCTATGAAAGACTTAGGGTCCTTTAGTTACCTTTTGGGGATTGTTGTCACTCGTCATACATGTGAGTTATTCTTGTCACAAAGAAAGTATGTAGTTGAGATCATTGAGCGAGCTGATATGTCCTCGTATATGTCTACTTTCACTCAAGTTAATATTGAACCCAAGTTGGGTGCTACGACTGGCTCACCTTACGAGGATCCGATCCACTATCGCAGTCTCGCAGGGGCTCTCAGTATCTTACTTTCACGAGACCAGATATTATATATGTCGTACAATAAGTCTGTTTGTTTATGCATGATCCTAGGGTTGAGAACATGAATGCTCTCAAACGCATTATCAGTTACATCCATGGCACACTTGACTATGACTTGCATTTTTATCCGTCGTCTACTTCTACACTTGTCTCGTATATAGATGTTGATTGGAGTGATTGTACGTATACCAGACGTTCCACGTCTGGCTATTGCATGTTTCTTGGTAATAACTTGGTTCATGGTCTGCGAAGCGATAGTCTACGTTATCACGTTCTAGTGCGGAGACTGAGTATCGAGGGGGTAGCCAATGTGGTCTCTGAATCATGTTGGTTACGTAATCTTCTCTTAGAACTTCATTGTCTCATTCACAAGGCTACCTTAGTTTATTGTGATAATGTTAGTGTCATCTATCTTTCTGGTAATCCGGTCCAACACCAGCGCACTAAACACATCGAGATGGATATACATTTTATTTGCGAAAAGATAGATCGTGACAAATGCTCTCGATGTGTCCCTTCCGTATCAAATCGCGTACATCTTTGGTCTTCTCGCTCTATTTAAAGATTTTGGTGACGCCTCAACAGACAAAGACCGCCCGCTATGACTGCAGGGGTGTGATAAATAGAATATCGTGATATACTTACCATAAGTATATTACGGTTTGAGCATTGATTTTAGGATAATGTTGTATATAATTAGAATTGTACACTTACCATAATTGTATAATTATTGTACAAGTTGAATAAGGTTTTGGGAGTAGAATAGAAATATGATTTTCCTATTATGGAAATTGTAAATTGTATATATACTCTTTCATTAATGAAAATAATCAAAAAATTATTTCTTTCAGTCAAACTGTTTTTTCAGCTTATAAACATTTTTGGTTTAATCAAGTATTTTACTATCTTATCCTTAATATATTTTGTAATTCTCAAAATATCTTTTCCAAAACAAAACTCCTAACTTTCTCTTCACTCTGAATTTGTCGTTCCTCTTTCTTTTTTTTACAAGAAAACTTTTAAATTATAATTTTTGCAAAATCATTTTTTGATTATTCTAACAAAAAAAAAGACTTATTGACATTTTTTAAAAAACACATCAACTATTTAACCAAACCCATCAAATTTTTATTAACAATTTCAACACTTCTATCCAAACACGTAATTGTTTATTTATCAAATCGATTTCAACACTTCAAAATGTTTTAAGCTAATTACAATCAACAACTCCAAACATGCTCTTAGATCTCCCAAAATAATTTTTTACATTTGAAAGTTATAGTTCAAAAGGATAACGTAAAGAAGACACGGTTTAAATATGAAATTGATAAAAATATGATAGTTCAAGGGTTTTTGATTTTTGATCTATTATCTCTTTTTTTTAATATGAAAATCGAACCAAATAAAAAAAAACACCCTAATTTCAAGCATATTAAAAAAAGGCGGAATGGATGAATTATTTCATCTATTAATCTTTATTTACTCCTTCATCTAGTTAAAGTGAAAATGAACCAAAGAGATACCACGTTCACTCGCATTCTTTCCTCACAAAGGCAATTAGGAAACAAATATAAAGCCAGCTTCACTGATTCTAGGGATGGTAGATTGTTCTCGCAGGCAAGTTGAGTCACGATATCCGCAATATGGAAGTTTCATTCCTCCTTTGTGGGGGATGACTTCATGTAGGCACCAGACACTGTTTCTCCCATCTAGTGGGTCGCTGAATCACTATGATTTACCTCCTCCAACAATCTCTGTCGGACCGGGAAGATGGGGATCCTGTGGGCGAGAAATTTCTCCTTTTGCCCCGAAACAAATATATTATGTTCCAAGATTTCTAAAACGCTTTTGTCATGTTCCACTTAGCCCGAGTCACTTCAAAAATAGTTTACTATTGAACTTGAATATGTCATAGAAGTTCACGTAACCAAAAAATAATGTCAAAGCTAGTTTAATTTGAGTACTCCTCTACTCTCAATTTATGTAATATATATATATATTTTTAATTTATTCAAGAAAATAATATATTTTTATATATTTAAAAATAATAATTTTAAAATTTTATTTTACCTTTGATGAGATAATTTATAATCATATAAATATTTAATCACGAAAAAAAATTAAAAAATCTTTATTAAATGACGTATCCAATCAAATATAGCACAAAAGTGAAAAGACTCACACCCAATTCCCAAATAGGAGAAGAAGAAAATAAAAAATCTAGCTGGCATGTATGTCCCAGTAATAAGATGCCACGTGATTCGGCAGGGAAGACCACCGACAGGAAGCCAAAGCTTCGTGGCTTGTGCTAGGTTTTACGTGTGATGATGGTTCCTCGTTCTTTGTAAAGCTGCACCCTTATTACCAGCTATTAATGTTTGTTTGTGTTGAAAATTTATTAGACGTGAAATAAGTTAATTCTATTAATTATGATTCGAATAATTGGGGTTTTGCACATAGGAAATATGGTTTTCACACACGTGCACAAGTTGTGCAAAAAATTATAAATTTTCTAAGTGGAATAAATATTGGTACGTATACAAAATGTTTGAGACTTAAGTTGATGGACGGTTATTGGCCAAATGACAAATGATTTCACGTTGGCAAATGAAGGAAGAAGTGTATAATGTGTTAAAGATGAAACGAGTCATGAACACGGCGCTAAATCGCAGGATCGCGGCCAACTCTACGAAGTCAGCCGCGGCCTCCTGTAGGGCCGCGGCGCCGACTCTCTGAAGTTGGAGCGCCTCGGCGCCTCTCTGCAGGGCCGTGGCGCTGGTAGTCCAGAGATTGTGACGGGAGATGAAAAGACATGACTCTTGGGCTGGTTTTGAGGCATTAAACCTCAATTACATCCCAAATGAATTCAGCCATTATTTGGCTGACACTACTACATTTCTGGCCTAATGTGACGGCCCACAGAAGTCTAATGCAACACTCAATGTATTATCGTTATATTAGATGTGGCTAATGTGACGGCTAAGTGTGTAACAAATAAAAAAACAGTCTAATGCAACAACAAGGATAAATTTGCACTACTTGGTGAAATAGGTTCTTTTAGAATCAATTTCAAACCATCTGCTAGAGGTTGTAACAATCCAAACGATCCCACTACATCAGGACCCTTTCGACGTTGCACAAAAGCCATTACTTTACGTTCAGCTTGCCCTTCATCCTCTCTTCCCTACCTTCGGTCAAGATTGATCTCGCCTCGGACCTTGACGCGCGACTTCTACCCTAACAGAACGACTTGCCATGCAACGACCATACCATATCGTTGCATTAGTCTCTCTAATGCAATGGCCCTCAGAGGCTAATGCGACGGATCAATATATAATCTTGTATATATCGATCGATATATTTCATTAGCCGCGGTAAAATTAGAAAAAATTTAAATCCCCCACGCACCGCTGCCATCTCATCCCTTCCCCATCGCTAGCCATCGCACTTCATCCCCATCGCCACCGTACTACCCCCTTCCCCCACTGCTCAATGTCGTCGCCATCCCCTTCTCCCACTGCTCGTCGTCGCCCTTTTCCACTCGTCATCGCATCCGCTTCATCATCTTCTCCAAGGTTAGATTACGTTTTAACTTTCCCTTTACATTAGTATGTTTATATGTCTTAAATCAACTTTTTCTGAAAGTCTATAGTCCATTCTCATTGGAGTTTTAAGAATCCAAAATCAAGAACTCTTTCATTTTTTTTTCAATTCAGAGTACTCATTGGGTATTTGATTAAGTGAATCATTTTTGTAAGCTTTTCAGTTCTAGTTGTCAATTTGGTTTTATTGTGAATCTGATTAAGTGAATTTGACAATTTGGTTTTATTGTGATGAAATTTTAAATAGAGAGCTTTCTTGAGAATTTTGAATAAATTGAATTTGATTTGATAGTTACTGTAATGTTATTTATACTTATTTTGATGTTGTACCTTTAATTAAGGTAACTCTCTTAAATATTACATTAAGGAAATGGATTGTGGAACTAAGAAGTGGTGGATGACTGCCAAATGGAGTGATGAATATGAACGAGGAGTAGACGAGTATATTAAAAAGGCTTTTGCTACAAAGTCTCAAGGAAACCAAATTTGTTGTCCATGTGATAGTTGTCACTATCGTTATTGAAAGCATGAGAATGTTGTGAGAGATCACGTAATATGTAATGGTTTTGTGCCAAGAACAGATAAGTTATCTGAATTAGGGATCGAAATTGAAAGAGAAAGAACTAATCTGGATCATGATGAACAATCAAATATGGATGATTGCAATGATGACATAGCAGAGTTATTGAATGATGCTCGTGATGTTTTTACAGATGGGCCGAATGACGAGGCAAAAAAGTTTTTCAAGTTAATTGAAGAAGGTCAGGAGGAACTATATCCCGGATACAAGAAACATTCAAAGCTTTTCTTAATGATTCGACTATTTATTTTGAAGTGTGATCACATGCTTACCAATGTTGCATTTGCTGATATATTAGAGCTTGTAAGGGAGGTGTTACCCGATGCAAAATTGCCTAAGTCTTTTAATGAAGCGAAGAAAGTTTTAAAAGTACTAGGGTTGGATTATACTAAGATAGATGCATGCCCCAATGATTGCATGTTGTATTGGGAAGAATATGCAAATGCTACAAGCTACCATGTTTGTGAGACGCCACGATGGAAGTCGAATGATAAAGAGAATGACACACGACATGAAAATGGAAAGATCCATAGGATTCCTAATAAGATCCTTAGGTAATTTCCAATAAAGAAAAGATTGCAAAGGTTATTTATGTGCGAAGAGACGGCGAAGTATATGACATGGCATGCTGATGAGCGTGAAAAAGATCAGATTTTACAACATCCAGTGGATGTCCAAGCTTGAAATTTTTTTGATTTTGTATACTCAAAGTTTGCAGAAGATCCGTGCAATGTGAGGTTGGGGTTAGCCATAGATGGATTTAGCCCATTCAACTCGATGGACATTGTTCATAGTACATGACCTGCTATATTGATCAATTATAACTTGCCTCCATGGATGATTATGAAGCCAGAGTTTTTGATATTGACTTTACTTATCTCTGGTCCTTCTTCCCCGGGTAATGATATTGACATCTATTTGCAGCCACTAATCAAGGATTTGAAGAATTTGTGGGTGTCTGGGTTGAAAACTTACGATTCTTCAAGTAATCAAAGGTTTGACATGCGTGTAGCTTTGATGACTACTGTTAGTGATTTTCCAGCTTATGCAATGTTGTCTGGGTGGAGCACAAAAGGATATTTGGCATGCCCTTCATGTCATTATAAAACAGATTATGAGAGGTTGCCTTATAGTAATAAGAATTGCTACAGGGACACTCGTAGATTTCTTGATCCAACTCACCCTTGGCGTCAAAATAAGAGGAATTTCGATGGAAAAACCGAGGAAAGAAGTGAACCTATTCCTTTGACAGGAATTGATATTGAGAATATGTTGCGTGATTTTCCAAATGAATTTGAAAAGAAGCGAAAGAAAAAGAGGAGTAATGATAATGATTATCCAAATCCATGGAGAAAGATATCCATACTTTTTCAGTTGCCATACTGGAAGCATTGTTCTAATCGTCATACTCTCGACCCAATGCATATCGAGAAAAATGTGTTTGATAATGTCATTGGAACATTGTTAGACATACCGGGGAAGACTAGAGATCATGTAAGTGCTCGTCGAGATTTGATAGAACTTAAAATTATGCTAGAGCTTCAACCAATAGAATTAGAAGATGGTAGCGAAGAAATTCCATGCTCTCGCTTTTGGATGTCACTTGAAGAAAAATGCAAGTTCTGCCAAGTCATAAAAAATGTTAAGTTACCACAAGGTTATGCTTCTAATATTTCTCGATGTGTGCATGTTGAAGAAAGGAAAATCATAGGCTACAAAAGTCATGATGCTCATTTTATGATGAATTACTTGCTCTCTATTGCTGTGAAAACAGCATTACCCAAAGATGTTGCTACTCCATTGATAATACTGTGCTTTTTCAGAGGCATATGGAATAAAGCTATTGATCCTCGACATCTTGACAAACTCAAGTCAGATGTAGTTGAAACACTTTGCCTGTTTGAACATATTTTTCCACCCGTATTTTTTAACGTAATGGTGCATTTACCTGTACATCTAGTGGACAAAATTAAGTTGGGTGGACCAGTTAGTTCAAGGTGTATGTATGGGATTGAGAGGTATCTTCGAGAGTTAAAGTTGGATGTTCGAAACAAGAGCCGTTCAGAAGGCTCAATGGCAGAAGGATACCAAACTAAAGAATGTATTACCTTCATTTCTAGACATCTGAAACGATCAAACTCGTCCACAATTAATATTAATAAGGATAGTGTCGCAAAATCATTTTTACCTAAGATTGGGCGTCCTATCAAGGGAAAGGGAAGGACCTCAAAGAAAAAGCATTGTGGACACATGATTGATCAAACTATATGGACACAAGCACATCACTATGTCTTATTCAATTGTGAGGAAGTTGAAAGATACATAAATTAAGATGAAAAACCATGATGATAATTTTTTACCTTATTTTTTATATGTATTATTCAATTGTATTGTGTTATTAAGATATTTGTTTTTCTATTTTTTATCACAGTGAACACAAAACGTGTGTAAGCACCAAACAGAAAAGAAAATGGGATAGTGCACAAGATCACAATAAGAATTTCATTGATTGTTTTAGGGAGAAAATTGAAGTGAAACTTCAAGAAGGTCAAGACATTATTCCGAATCATATCTTATGGTTATCGAAAGGACTTTCTTATGTTGTTAAAAAGTACACAGGGTACTCTGTTAACGAATATAAGTTTCATACCATGAAGCGTGACGCGAAATGCGTAACTCAAAACAATGGAGTCACACTCACAGCCGTAACACATAGCTTTGCGAGTTCCAAAGATCAAAATCCTATACTGGGAGTTGTCAATTATTATGGTTCAATACAAGACATCATTGAGATATCTTATCATGAGCATTTTAGTGTTGTCTTGTTCAAATGTTTGTGATTTCACTCAGAAAAAAATGATGATGAGTTTATCATGGTTAACATGAATAAGACAATTTATGTAGAAGAACCATTTATCTTGACATCTCAGGCACATCAAGTTTTTTTTTATTGAAAATTTAAACAAAAAGGGTTGGCAGTATGCTGTTGAAATCCCTCCTAGGGAAATTTCTGATGGTATTAAAATATCTAATTATTTACTCGTGTTTTAACTTATTTTTACTTTCTAGTTAATTTTGTATCACATTTTGACTTATGTACTTGTTTATATTTGTTGATATGTGCAGATGAAAGCTAATAAGTCCAAATTTTCTACTCCGCAAAGTCAAATTCCAGAATATGAGCGACAACAGATCGAGAATTTGAAAATGAATGCAGAATTTATGGATGCTCAAGGTGCTAGATATTTGGCTAATCAAATACTACGTAAAAAGATTCTTAGTTTAGATCGTCCAAGTAGTGGTGGACATCGCAATGACCAGTTGGAAGAAAGAGATGATGAGGCCACATCTGCATATGATGAAGGCGGTAACGAGGAGGAAATCACTAGCAATATGGGTGCAAAAAGGAAGGTAAACATTTGAACTTTAGAACCTGTTGCATTATTGATGTTGGTATTGGTGCTGCCTCGACGAGCATTAGTCGCTTACGCCTCGCCGACGAGCATTAGCCGCTGCCGCTTACGCCTCGACGAGCGGTATGCTTGCCGCCGCTCGATGAGCTGTACCGCCTCGATGAGCGCTTGTCGCTGACGAGCAATGCCGCCGCCGACGAGCGCTTATTGACTGCCGCCGACAAACACAAGGAGTTGTTGTTGCTGCTGCCGCCGACGAGCGCCATCGCCGATGCCTCGACGAAGCCGCTGCCGCCGCCTCGAGCAATGCACGCCGACGAGAAGCTACTGCTGCCGCCTCGATGAGCAGTTGTTGCTGCTGTTGCTGCCGCCTCAACGAGCAGCTGTTGTTGCTGTTGATGCCGCCTCGACGAGCAGCTGCTGCTGCCTCGACGAGAAGCTGCTACTGCTGCCTCGACGAGAAGTTGTTATTGTTACCTCGATGAGCAGCAGCTGCTGCTGCTGCCTAATTTCGTCCATACTCTAATTTCGTCCATTACAGGTTTTAGCTCGGCCACAAAATATAGAGGATTTTGTGAAAAAAATAATCCAAAATAGAAGCATCATCAAGTTGAGAATAATCAACAATCTTTTGTACCGCAAAAACAACAGAAAAAGAGGTCACTTTGTTCTCCAGGTTCTATGTCAGCATATCTTGAATTGAGAAAAAAACAAGTAGAAAACATATAAATGGTTGCAATAAGGAATGAGATTGTCACTCATACTAATGCATCAGCAGAAAGACAAGATAATGAAAGAGATGATAATGATTATGTCCAACTAAATGATAATGACAATGATGTGGGACATTACCATGAAGATTTGGCATCAGCAGCTGAAGACGAAAATGAAGGTACACATTACTATTTATTAATAATTTAGCTTATTAGCATACTAAATTAATACATGAATTAATAGTTGAATCTAAAACAGCTGCCAATAAGAAGAAGCATCGAGGGCCAAAAAAGCTTACAAAGGTTCATGCGCGTACAAAAGAGGGGCGCCAACTTATTATTTTGAACTCATTAGGCCAACCAGTTAGACCTACGAAGAAAATAGTTTATGAATTCAAATTTTTCTTGGGAACTTTGGGGAAGGATTCCGAGCTTGCGCCACTGAATTATACTTGTTTTCCAAGTCTTCCCACACATGACAAAATATGGGAGTATGTTTTGGTATGTTGCAATATTATTCTTTGAAATATTATGAGTATATTCTTGGTTCTAGACCTTTATCTATTACTAATGTGTCGCTTTAATGATTGATATAGGAAAAGTATATGGTTGCTGAAGACGGAAGAAAATATGTAATGGAGGCAGTTAATGCAAGTTGATGAAGTTATAAATGCAGAATTAAAAAGAATCACTTCTATAAATATGATAGTGATAATTTAAGATGGTTTCACAAACCTGAGACTATTTCAGTACCTCAGTTTCAGGACCTCTTAAATTATTGGAATTGTGAAAAGATTGAGGTATTCAATTAAATTTGCTTAAGTTTTCGTGTAATAATGATGTAATATTATTCTAACTTATTATTTTTATCTCACAGGAAGAACGTAAGAGAAATAGAGACAATCGTCTATTGATGGATGATATGCACACGATGGGTCGTAAGTCGTTTGCAATGTTACGTCATGAATTGATATACACTTTTCTTTTTCAATAATTGAATTATCTCTTTGCTTCCATTAGTTCTAACTAATTTTAATTTGTAAAAATTTAAGGCTTAGGTATTTGTGTGATTTGTGTGCTAAATTTCATTTTGTTTTTTTATAGCAACAAAAGGATCCGAATAAGGAAGAACCTTCTCAACCAAATGTCTACAAAAAATCAAGGAAAAGAGTTCCAGGGAAAACATACCATACCATCAACGAGAAAATTGAACATAATATTGTGAGTTAACAAATTGTATTATCATATATTTGCGTACTATTGATAATTTAGTAAGACAATGACTTAAAATTCTATAAATAGGCAAAGATAGATGCTATGGAGTCCACCCAACACAAAGAATGTAGCAACTCTAAGGATCTAGTTGTTTACTCTGAAGTGTTTCAAGGTCCCAAAAGCAAAAATCGCTTACGACTTGTCGGAAAAGGTGTAACAAAGACTGATTTGAAGAAAAATGAGAAAAAAATAGGTTTCATAATTTCGGAGGAATTCTTGCAGAGTATGAAAGCTGAGTTAGTGCAACAGCTTGCACCGACCGTTGCATCAATGATTATATCACAACTTCAAGAAGCTAATCCTGGAATAAATCTTGTGATTCCTTCTTTTGTGAGTCCATCAATTCCAAATGATTCGTCTAGTGCACCGCATGTCAGTGAACCAAATGGACAGTCTCCTAGAACAGCTAATCAGGTAATTTTTGTGTTTCCTTTCTTTCCAACACATAGTAATATTCCGGAGCTTGAAATTTTATATATTATTATACGAGTAAACTACATTGAAGTTATTATTTATGATGTTTTGGCTAGTCTACCATTTTTTTATTTATGAATATTATTTATGTTAACTTGTAGGAGTCTGGTGAGCTAAATAGAGAAGAAATCTAGCAATCTAACAAATGGATGTGTGGATGGAGGCTTATGTGTAGATACTTTTGTGAACAATTATTTTGTAATATGTCCTAAGGGTCTAATATTGTACATTTGTGAAAAATTAGTAATACAATTATTTATTATTATTATTTGCAATATTGTGAGCTAATCCTTTTGTAATAGTATACATTTTGTAATTTGTGAACAATCTAACAATCAATCAGGTGCACATCTAATGTGGATCACTGCACAGACGTCGCGTTAGTGGTAAAATAAACATAAAATCTGTCGACTTTCTTATGCGACGGCTTTGCCTTGTCGTCGACAGAGGGTCGAGCGTCGACAAAGGGGGCCGTCGATTACGGGGTGAGTCGTTGCATTAGATATGAAGCTAATGCGACGGCTAAACACAACCGTCGCATTAGCTTCATATCTAATGCAACGGCTGTAAATGTGTCGCATTAGGCCCTTCTGACCGTTGCATTAGACCTAATGCAACGCCAAGAGATACCACGTCTCCTAGACGTTGTATTAGGTCTAATGCAACGTCCAGAAGTGCCTAATGTGATGAGGTGGGGGCGTCACATTAGCCTAGAAATGTAGTAGTGTGAATTAGCACTCCATAATCAAGGTCATTACATGGTCATTCAAGACCATTACATGGGCAATTGGAAAGTCATCTTCTCAACACTATAAAATGAGGCCTTTGGCTCATTTGCAAAAACACACTTGACATTCACTAAACAATTCTGAAATTGTCTTCCTCTCTTGCAATCACAAACACTCAAAGATCTTTCTTCCAAAGCAAACACTTGAGTTCACTTTGCTCATTTGTTTGATTGTTGTTTTATCTTGGGAGATAAGTTACCATTACAACCGTTGAAAGGATATACAGGACAATATTATCTTAAGGATATATCAAGAATTTGGTCGACTCAGCAAACCCTCATATTTGATCATTTCCAGATTTCTTACTCACTTGTTGTTATTGTTGCATTCCCATTTCCTTGTCTCTACACATATTTCCCACAAGCTTAAGATAATATACGCTGCTTTCAACAACAACATGTCTGCTGAAGATCAATTCAATGCCATGAACAATACCGATGCTCAAGGCAATCCTATTGTCTTCAATCCAACTGCTCAAGGCACTAACGCTGCCTTTAACTCCACTATTTTTGGCACTTCTAGTGTCACCACTGATCATGACATTCCTAATGCCTTCCAAACTACTGGTTTTGGCACTTCTAGTGCTACCGCTGCTTTTGGCACTTCTAGTGCTACCGCTGCTTTTGGCACTACGAGTGCCACCACTGCTTTTGGCACAACTAGTGTCAACACTGGTTTTGACACAACCAATGCTTCCGCTGCTGCTCCGGGGACTTATAGTGCCCATGCTCTTGCCCAAGGCGTCAACAATATTTATGCTCCTATTGGAAGCATTCCCAACGCCTTTGCAACTGCTCAAGGGGGCGTCACTTCCCTTACACCTGCTGGTTTTCACCATGAGCGTCCTGAAAAGTTAATGGGTGCTCACTTTAAGCGATGGCAGCAAAAGATGTTATTTTTCCTGACGGTTATGGGAATGTCACGTTTCCTAACCGAAGACCCTCCACTAGTTGGGGAAGATGTGGACCCTCAGCCAAATGATTTGGTGGGAGGGGGCCAAGGTAACGATGTTGCTGACGACATGAGGATGGTTCGCGAAGCATGGAAACATAGTGATTTTATGTGTCAGAACTATATTCTAAACAGTTTATCCGGTCCACTATACACAGTATATTGCACCGTTGAAACTGCCAAGCAGTTATGGGACAAACTCCAGAAGAAATACAACACCCAAGATGCGGGTAGTAAGAAGTTCATCATTGGGAATTTCCTGAAATTTCAAATGGTGGATAACAAAAGTGTGACATCCCAAGTCCAGGAATTTCAAATGATTTACATCACCTGGATTTGGAATGATTAAAGCCCAATGAACAATTATTGGCTGGGGCATTGATCGAGAAGCTACCTCCCTCGTGGACTAAGTTTATGAATTATCTAAAACTCAAAACAAAGGAGATGACCTTAGACAAACTTATTTTCAAACTCCAGATTCAGGAAGACAATAAGAAGACCATGCCAAAGGGAAAACAACCCGCTGAGGCTAAGGCAAACCTGCCGGAAGTCAAAGGGAACTCAAGCAAGAAGCGGAAGTTCCAGAAGGAAGGCAAGCCCCCAACAACTGAAAAGTTCAAGGGAAATTGTAACCACTATGGTATAGTTGGTCACATGGCCGAAGACTGCCGCAAGCTCAAACGTGAGAATAAGGCCAAAGGCAAGGCCAAGGCTAACATCGTTGAAGACAAGCTCGTAGACGATATGATTCAGGAGTTCTCAGCGGTGGTTCTTGAAGCTAACCTCGTTGAGAATCCGGTGCAATGGTGGCTAGACACGGGTGCTACCCGTCACATATGTTCCAATAAAGAAGTCTTCTTCACTTATACACCAGTTTCAGACAAGAAGTTGTTCATGGGAAACAATTCTTCTTCAGAGGTGCTGGGGGTAGGAAAGGTGATCCTAAAGATGATGTCCGGGCAGGAGCTGACTCTGAAGGAAGTGATGCATGTTCCAGAAATTCGAAGAAATTTATTTTTTGGACCTTTGTTAGTAAATGCTGATTTTAGGCTAGTGTTAGAGGCTAACAAATTTGTAATCACTAAAAATGGATTCTTTGTAGGAAGGGGCTTCGTCTGTGAAGGCCTCTTTAAGTTGAATGATGCACATGTAATGCCTTCTGTTTCATCTATCAATAAAATTGCGCCTTCTACTTACTTGATTGAGTCATCTAATTTATGGCATCATAGATTAGGACATGTTAACTATCAATCTATCCAACGATTGGTAAAGTTGGAACTATTGTCGTCTATCGACATAAACCCTCAACGCAAGTGTGAGGTGTGCGTAGAGGCAAAACTTTCCAAGAGTCCCTTTAGATCCGTCGAAATGAAAACCGCCCATCTAGAACTTATACACACTGATATATGTGATTTGAAGTTCGCTCAAACTAGAGGGGGAACTAATACTTTGTGACTTTCATAGATGATGGCACAAGGTTTTGTTACATTTACTTACTAAAAAGTAAAGATGAAGCTTTTGAAGCATTCAAACGCTACAAAGCAGAAGTTGAGAACCAACTAAGCGGACGGATTAAAACAATCTGTAGCGATAGAGGGGGAGAATATGTAGCGCCTTTTGAAGAATTTTGTACCAGTCGGGTATAGTTCATCAAACAACGGCTCCTTACTCACCTCAATCAAACGGTGTGGCTGAACGCAAGAAAAAAACACTAAAGGAAATGATGAATGCTTTACTCATCAATTCGGGCCTCCCTCATTCCATGTGGGGAGAAACTGTTCTTACCGCAAATAAGATTCTTAATAGAGTCCCACACAAAGGTAAGTACAAGACTCCATACGAATTATGGAAAGGAAAGAAACCTACCTACAAGTATTTAAAGGTGTGGGGTTGTCTGGCCAAGGTAAAATACCTATGCCAAAGCAGGTCAAGATTGGACCTAAGACTATGGATTGTATATTCATCGGATATGTTGATAATAGTAGTGCTTATCGCTTCATAGTGCATAAGTCCGATATACCAAACATATATGAAGATACGATCCTGGAATCAAGGAACGCGTGGTTATTTGAAGACATATTTCCATATAAGGAAAACAACATAACCTCTCACAAACGAAGTTATGAGCAAACCTCTAATGAACTAGCAGTCACTGACTACCTAGATCAAAACGATTCAGATCTAGTAAATTCTGAAGTAGCTGACGATCCGGAATTTAGTACTCCAGATTCTCAGGACTTGGATGATTCAGAGATGGAACCAAGGCAAAGAAAAAGGGCACGGAATGACAAGTCCTTCGGTCCAGACTTTGTAGCTTATTTGGTTCAGGATGAACCACAGACAATCGTCGAAGCATTGTCAACTCCAGAAGCACCGCTCTGGAAGGAAGCTTTAGAAATTGAGATAGAATCCATTCTGCATAACCATACCTTGGAGTTGGCTGAACTTCCCCCGGGACACAAACCGTTGGATTGTAAGTGGATCCTTAAACAGAAGTTAAAGGAAGATGGTTCTATCGACAAGTACAAAACTAGGTTAGTAGTCAAGGGCTATCTCCAAAAGGAGGGCCTTGATTACTTCGATACTTACGCTCTAGTGTCTAGAATGACATCCATACGTATGTTCATAGCTATCGCCTCCTTGCGGGATCTTGAAATACATCAAATGGATATCAAGGCTGCCTTCCTAAATAGGGATTTGGAAGAAGATATATATATGGATCAACCCGAGGGTATGTGGTTCCAGGACAAGAAACAAAAGTGTGTCGGCTTGTTAAATTGTTGTACGGGCTGAAACAGGCCCCTAAAAAATGGCACGAGAAATTTGATAGTACCTTACTATCAAAAGGGTTCGTCATTAATGGAGGTGACAAATGTGTCGACATGAAAGGAAATGTCGAATCCTTCGTCATGATATGCCTATATGTAGACGACTTGTTGATCACTGGAAGCAGTCCAGGGATAATCCTAGAGACTAAGAACATGTTAAAACAGTGTTTTGACATGAAAGATATGGGCATTTTAGATGTCATCTTAGGGATCAAGCTATCTAAGACATCTAATGGACTGGTCTTATCTCAATCTCACTACATCGAGGATGTACTGAAGAAATTTGGGATGTTCGACAATTCCGGTATCAACACCATTGGATATAAGTCAAAAGTTTGACAAACATCTTGGTAAGCCCGTACTCCAGGAGCGATATGCGCAGGTGATTGGTAGTCTGATGTATATCACAAACTGCACTCGACCTGATATCGCTCATGCAGTCAATAAATTGGATAGGTTCACTCGAAATCCAAGTGAGGATCACTGGAAAACGTTGAACAGGATACTACGGTTACTAAAGTTCACAATACATTTTGGGTTACACTATTCAAGATATCCAGCGGTACTAGAGGGGTACAACGATGCAAACTGGATATCTGATAGCGACGACATCAAGTCCACCAGCGGATATATTTTTACAATCGGTGGTGGAGCTGTGTCTTGGAAATCCTCTAGACAAACTCTTATTGCCCGATCCACGATGGAGTCAGAATTTATCGCTTTAGATAAAGCGGGAGAAGAAGCTGAGTGGCTTCATGGTTTTCTAGAGGATGTACCATGTTGGGATAAACCCGTTTTTTCTGTAATGATCCATCCGCGACAAATCGGTGGCACAGGCACGAAGTTCAATATACAACGGTAAGTCTCGTTATATTCGACGGAGACATGAGTCAGTTAGGCAGTTGATCACCTCGGGTATTATTTCTGTCACGACACGACCCCGGGCCCGCGACTGGTGTCCTACCTGGGCACCTTTACAGGTATACATCAGAGATAACCAGCGGAATATAAATAAAGCTCATAGACATGCAGTAATGTGAAATAAAAACCAGGTTAGCCGATAAGGCCACCTTCCTGCATATATACATAACAAAGGGATACATCTTTTATAAGTATAACCCACAAAATATGACTACAGACCTCTAAGAGTTTGGACCCTATCTATGACGGGACAGGGCCCCGTCATACCCCTGAATGTACATAAATCTACAACAACAGGGATCCGTACCAAAAGGTAAGCCTCCAGAGTAATGGAGCTTCCAAAAAGCTGAACAGTGATCCTAAGAGTGATGATCAGCAACCTGTTTACCTCTACCTGTGGCATGAACGCAGCCCCCGAGGAAAGGGGTTCAGTACAAAACATGTACCAAATATATGAAACTGAAAGTACTGTAATGAAATCATATAGTCTAAAATAAAGCTGGAGACATGTATGATAACCAAATTAACAGTACATTGTGTCTTACTAATAATGAGAGTAAATAAGAGTAAACCTTACTGTTTAAAAATAGGAAGCTTATGGTCAAACTAGGGCCACCCGCCCGTAGTATCATTATGCAATCCTGCTCCTGGGACTATTTCACCCGCATAGGTCTTGTGAACCCGCATGAGACAATTTGCCTCGCATGAGACTATTTCACCCGCATAGGATCATTTCACCTGCATGGACCCTGTGGGCCCGCAATGACCATATACGCCATACTCGCATCGTGGGAAGCAAATCCACGGAAATGCAAAATGCAACATGACCCGGGGATTGACCCCGTAATAAATAATATAACACTAGCACTAACGGCTATCATGAACAAAATATGCAAGTTAACAATCTTTAACTCTCATTCATTAAACTCAAGGCACTATCATGTAAAATCCGGGAATTTAACCCCAAAGTACTACATACTTTTATTCCTTTAAAAAGAATCATTTTCATATAAAAGCCACAAGATACCAAAACCCGTAGTATCAAGGCATGTCTATTTTTCAAATCAAGTTACTACACCTTTAGAAATTCATTTCAAGGCTTTGAAACCAAGTAACTTCTACTTTCCAAACTCAAGTAACCTATACCTTTAAATCAAGTTACTTATACTCTTTAAATCGAGTATCGTATATTTTCAAAATCAAATCATTTATTCTCTTTTAAATCATTCAAGTAAATAACTCTTTTAACTTCCCATAAAGTCGTTATAACTAACTTCTCATAAAGTCATTATAACACTTTATGTTTTTAGAAAACTAAGGCATTTACATCCTTTAAAAACCAAGTGAGTTCAACTTTCCAACTCAACTAAACTTGTACCTTTTTTAAATCAAATCAATGGTACCAAAATGAAACCGAATTCATTTAAGACATGTACGTCAACCGTACTATACATTTATAAGAATCATGCTCAAGAAGATAGGAAAAGTTCCACATACCTCTTCGGCTTATCCACATGCTAAGTTGAATACGCCACACGTAGAATGTCAACCTATAATGACCATAATACGTCTATTAACTTCTAGCTTTCTAAGGTAGAATGATACTAAGTATAAGGTCTCTTATTCTACAGAAAATTGGACAGCACTTCCCCTGTTTCTACGTACTTTTCTACCTTTTTCAAGGCCCGAAATCAATAACCAATACGCCACATTTAAGGCACAACCAACCAAACAACAATACAACATATAGTCCTTTTTTAATTTTGTAATCCAAGTCGTTACTCCAACATGTTAATACGTCATAACAATTATAACAACTAAATTCCCTTTCTTGTATAACAGGTGACGATTATAACTAACAACCAAATTGATTAACAACTTCAATGGCTAGCATGCCATATTTCGTATTCACCCTCCAAATTCCCCAACACTTATAAATCTTTATTCCTTATATCACAAGCTCATTTATCAACTACTATAACATGTAATCTTCAATTACATTAAGAAGACAAGGATCATTACCTCACTAAGCCCAAATATAATCCAAGATTAAAAGTCGATCCTTAAAAACTTTAGCTCCTTTCCTTTACGTTCCAATCCACTCCAAGCAACCCTTAGAAGTTCATAACCAACTTCTCTTCAAGTTCCAACTCAAAATATGAAGAACACCTTATGGTTTCAAGGTGCGACTAGCGGATTAACGTAGTAATTTCGGGATTTAAGAGGTTATTTATGCTTAGTATACTACTATGGATCCTTGGTTTGAATATGGGGATTTATCAACAACATTTGAAGAATCTTGTTCTTCTAGAGAGCATTGGCCGAGAGCCTCAATAAGTGCACAAAGTTTTCTTGAAATTTTTCTAAGTGTTAAAGTCTTGCACTAGTATGGATATATAATGAAACCAAGGGTGGAGATTAAAACAAATGTGTGACCAAGATTGAGATGAAAAAATATCTTGAGTCAACTTGGCCACTTGGCCATGCCATTCTCGCCCAACATGGGCCATGTGGGGGTGACACGTGTCACCCTCATATTGGTCCAAAATATTTTATCTCTCCATAATTCTAATAAATTCCATAAGTCTCAAATATCAAATTTGAGAACCAAATCTCAATTATTAAACCTTTTTCCTTCACGAGGTTCGGAATATTTTCCGTAGGAAAAAGTAATCTTTCTTTCATTTCAAGCTTAAAGTCGTATTTTCTCACGTAGGTCCTTATATACATGTCCTGGAACTACGGGGTGTAACATTTTTCCCTCCATAGAAACATTCGTCCCGAATGTTCTTATTAAGTTCAATCTTAAACCGATGTCGGCATAGTCCCCTATAACTATACCCAACACAAACAAATATGCCACACATGGCCACAATATAACACTTATGCATATACGACAATCAAAATCGATAAGTAGGGAGAATGAATTACCTGTAGGTGTAAGGAACAAGTAAGGATACTTCTTCATCATGTCCTCATCTGCTTCCCAAGCCATCTCCTCTCTATTATCATTCCGCCACAAGATCTTGACAGAAGCCACGTCCTTAGTCCGTAATTGTCTGACCTAGCGATCAAGTATCGCTATAGGACTCTCCTCATACGATAACCCCTATATCACCTGGACATCACTAACCGGGAAAAACTCTGGATGGATCTCCGATACACTTCTGTAACATGGAAACATGGAAGACCGGATACACTGCCTCTAGATCGGATGGCAGATCTAACTCATAGGCAACCTTGCCTATTCTACGAATAATCTGGTATGGCCCAATGTACCTCGGGCTAAGTTTCCACTTCTTTCCGAACCTCATCACACCCTTCATGGGTGATACCTTCAAGAACACCCAATCGTCAAGCTGAAACTCCAAGTGTCAACGTCGATTATCTGCATACGACTTCTGTCGACTCTGAGCTGCTAATAACCTCTCATGGATAAGCTTTACCTTATCCACAACCTGATGAATCAAGTTTGGGCCAACTAACTGAACCTCGCCAACATCGAACCAACCGATCGGCGACCTACAATTCCTTCTATATAAGGCCTCATAAGGCGTCATCTGAATAATGGAATGGTAGCTGTTATTATACGCAAACTCAACAAGAGGCAAATTATCCTCCCCTACCCTCGGTCAATAATACAGCCCTCAAAGATATCCTCAAGTATTCGATAATACGCTCGCTGCCGTCGATCCGAGGTGAAATGCGATCGAGACTAACCTGCGTCCCTAACCCCTTTTGGAAAGACCTCCAGAAGTTAGCCATAAACTGGGCCTCTCTGTATGATATAATAGATGTAGGAACTCCATGCAGTCTCACAATCTCCCGGATATACAGTCTAGCATAATCCTCAGCCGAATAAGTAGTCATGACTAGAAGAAAATGGGTTGATTTCGTCAGCCTGTCTACTATAACCCAGATGAAATCACACTTCCTCTAAGTACAAGGTAACCATATAACAAAATCCATGTTGATCACCTCCCACTTCCACGTCGGAATCTCAATCGTCTGTAATAGCCCACCAGGCTTCTGGTGCTCAACCTTGATCTGCTGACAATTCGGACACTGAGCAACAAACTCTGCTACGTCCCTCTTCAGGCCATCCCACCAATACACACCTCTGAGGTCATGGTACATCTTAGTCGACCCCGGATGAACCAAATAACGAGCACTGTGTGCCTCCCCTAGAACTCACGACGGAAGTCCTCGCAACATCGTACACACAATCTATCTCGCACCTTAGCACCCCATCAGTGCTACTCAAATGAACTCTTCTCTCTCAAGAGTCAGATCTCGATACCGCACTGTAACCGGATCCTCATACTATCACCTCTTCACCTCCTCAACGATGGAAGACTCGACAACCTCTCAAACCCGAACTTTACTATCATCGAAATCAACCAACCGAACCCCAAGGCTCGCTAACTGATGAATCTCACGAACCATGTCCCTTCTATCTGGATATACGTCTGATAGACTACCCATAGATCTACGACTAAGAGCATCTGCAACCACGTTGGCTTTCCCCGGGTGGTATAGGATATCAACATCATAATCCTTCATCAACTCTAACCACCGTCTCTGCCGCAAGTTCAGCTCCCTCTGCCTGAAGATATACTGGAGGCTTTTGTGATCTGTATAAATATCCACATGAACCCCATATAAGTAATGCCTCAAAATCTTCAAAGCATGTATCACTGCCGCTAGCTCCAAATCATGAGTAGGGTAGTTCCTCTCATGCTTCCTGAGCTGTCGGGACGCGTAAGCTATAACTTTACCATGCTGCATCAACACGCAACCAAGTCCGACACCCGAAGCATCATAAAAAACCACATAACCCTCTAATCCCTCGAGAAGAGTAAGAACTGGAGCTGTCGTCAACTTCTCCTTTAATAACTGGAAGCCCTTCTCACAAGCATCCGTCCACTGGAACTTAGCCGTTTTCTGAGTCAGCCTAGTCAAAGGCGCTGAGATCGAAGCGAACTTTTCCACAAATCTCCGGTAGTAACCCGCAAGCCTTAAGAAGCTGCGCACCCCAGTCGGTGTAGTAGGTCTAGGACAAGTTTTCACCACCTCAATCTTCGCCGTATCAACCCGAATACCATCGGCCCCGACAATGTTCCCCAAGAATGCCACTGAGGCCAACCAGAACTCACACTTAGAGAACTTGGCATACAACTGTCGGCTCTGGGGGACTCTAAGTACCGTTCTCAAATGATCCGCATGCTCCTGCTCCGTGCGAGAGTAAATCAGGATGTCATCAATGAACACTATAACAAACGTATCCAGAAATGGCTTGAACACCCGGTTCATCAAATCCATAAATACCGCTGGAGCATTAGTCAATTCGAACGACATCACCCTGAACTCATAATGCCCGTACCGGGTCCTGAATGTAGTCTTCGAGATATCTTCCTCTCTAACTCGCACCTGATGATACCTTGATCGCAGATCTATCTTGGAAAAACACTTCGCACCCTGCAACTGATCAAACAAATCATCAATCCAGGGGAGGGAGTACCTATTCTTGATGGTTACCTTGTTCAGATGCCTGTAGTCAATACACATACGCAGCGTCCCATCATTCTTCTTCACAAATAATACCGGCGCTCCCCAAGGTGAAGTACTAGGCTTAATAAAGCCTTTCTCCAGCAAGTCTTTCAGCTGGTCCTTCAACTCTTTCAACTCAAAGAAAGCCATTATGTGCGAGGAATAGATATAGTCGAGTATCCGATGTAATATCAATACAAAACTCTATCTCCGCCTCGAGGAATACAGAGATCATCCAAAAACACCCGAAATTCTCTAACCACCGGAATCGATCAAGAATCGCATCTCACTCAGACGAACAACCGAATAAGATGATAAATATACCCTTTCTGAACCATTTTCCTAGCCTTGAGGTAAGAAATAAACCTACCCATCGGCGACGCAGTATCCCCTTTCCACTCAATAACCAGCTCACCGGGAAACTAGAATCGAACCAATCTGTCTCTACAGTCAACATTGGCATAACAAGAAGCCAACCAGTACATACCCATAATAACATCAAAATCTATCATATCCAGCTCTATCAAGTCTGCTAGGGTCTGACGACTGTGTATAATCACCAGGCAATTCTTATATACCCACTCGGCTACCACCGAATCACTCACTGACGTAGCTACATCAAAAGGTTCTATCGACACCGGTTCTATTCCTATTCTACCAGCAATAAGAGGAGATATATAGGACAAGGTAGAACGCGGATCTATCAAATCATAAACGTCACAGCATGAAATCAATATTATACATGTGACGACATCCGGCAAAGTCTCCTGATCTTGTCGGCTGGCTAAGGCATAGATGCGGTTCAGAGGCCCGCTAGAACTAGACCTCTCGCACGACCGCCTCGCCGCCGCCCGTAAACACCCTGCCCTCCGGGGCGCATGACTATAGAAGATGATGACCCTGCAACTGACCCTGTAGGCTGAGCCATACTACCCGTTCCGCCTCTGGTCTGACAATCCCTCTTCAAATGGCCCTGCTGGCCGCAAGAGAAACATGTTCCCGAAGAAATACGACACTCTACAGGATGGGATCTACCACATCGACCACACCGAGGTAAAGGTGGCCTCATCTGGCTAGTACCCTTGTTCTCCGAAACCCAAGCCACGGGCTTGACTGCTCCGAATAACCCGTTGATCAAACCGCTCGCCGTAAGACCGAGAGGAGCACTCTGTGCTGGATGAGACGCAGACCTAGCCTGCTGCTGAGGTTGTCCGCCTCGAAAGTTACCCAAAATCTCGCCGCCCCGCCTCTTATACCGCCTCCATATGGTCGACTTTATGTCCGCTCTTTTCACTCCTCGCGTATGCTTGGATCCTGGCAATATCCATACATGGCTGAAAAGCCACTGCCATGCATCCATAAACCAAGTAGCGGTCTAGCCCTATCACATAGCGGTGAACTTTATCCGCCATGTCAGCCACAATAGCGGGCGCATACCTAGCCAATGAGTCGAACTCTAGGCTATACTCTCTGATGGTCCTGCCACTCTGCCTCAATGTCAGAAACCTATCAACCCGGGCTCTCTTCATCTCAGGAGGCAAAAAGTGATCTTGGAAGGCCTCCGTGAACTCGTCCCAAATGGCTGGAGGAGCACCCACGCCCCTGGACAGTTCCCACGACTCAAACCAGTTCACTGCAACATCGCGTAACCGGTAAGAAGCTAGTACAACTGAGTCGGCCTCTGAGGCCTTAATCACCCGCATAGTCTGCTGCACATGTCGAATAAACTCCTGAGGATCATCCTCAGGTCTCGACCCATAGAACTCTGGCGGATTGCAACCTAGAAAATCCCGAACCCTTAAAATGTCTGCTCTAGGGTTCTCTACCGCTTCAGGCCGCTCGCCACTATCTCGCCAAGAATCGAATCAGTATCTCGTAGTCTCTATCCTTCGCCCCTGAGGAATCGAGGCTCGCATCGAATACCGCAGCTACTCTAAGCTCCTTCGTACTATTTCCACAGAATCGAACTCGCCGACTGGGCCACAACCTCAGGCATAGTCTGGGCCACAACCTCAGGCATAGTCTGGGCCACAACCTCAGGCATAGTCTGGGCCTGAGCGCTAGTGACTCTCTGCGTCCTACCAGCAGCTCCTACTGCTGCCTTGCCCTTCTGGGCTGTTGTTGCCTTCCGTGGAGGCATAACTGATACACAAGATTATGTCAGAGAGAGATCAACCTAATAACACATCTCTACTGCATGATCTCAGAATGAGAAGAATGGAAACCAATCCTAAATATCCTGTAGCCTCCTGATTATATGTGTGGTGCACAACACACCGATAAGCAAGACGCTACTAGACACGGTCTGTAGACACTTTTCGAGAACTAACTGCTCTGATACCACTTTAGTCACGACCCGACCCCGGGCCCGTGACTGGTGCCCTATATGGGCACCCTTACAGGTATACATCAGAGATAACCAACAGAATATAAATAAAGCTCATAGACATGCAGTAATGTGAAATAAAAACCAGGCTAGCCGATAAGGCCACCTTCGTGCATATATGCATAACAAAGGGATACATCTTTTATAAGTCCAACCCACAAAACATGACTACAGACCTCTAAGAGTTTGGATCCTATCTATGACGGGACAGGGCCCCGTCATACCCATGAATGTACATAAATCTACAACAACAGGGATCCGTACCAAAAAGTAAGCCTCCGGAGTAATGGAGCTTCCAAAAAGCTGAATAGTGATCCTAAGAGTAATGATCAGCAACCTGTTTACCTCTACTTGCGGCATGAACGCAGCCCCCGAGGAAAGGGGGTCAGTACAAAACATGTACCAAGTATATGAAACTGAAAGTACTGTAATGAAATCATATAGCCTAAAATAAAGCTGGAGACATGTATGATAACCAAATTAACAGTACATTGTGCCTTACTAATAATGAGAGTAAATAAGAGTAAACCTTACTGTTTAAAAATAGGAAGTTTATGATCAAACTAGGGTCACCCACCCGTAGTATCATTATGCAATCCTGCCCCTGAGACTATTTCACCCGCATAGGTCTTGTGAACCCGCATGAGGCAATTTGCCTCGCATGAGACTATTTCACCTGCATAGGACCATTTCACCTGCATGGACCCTGTGGGCCCGCAATGAACATATACGCCATACTCGCATCGTGGGGAGCAAATCCACGGAAATGCAAAATGCAACATGACCCGGGGATTGACCCCGTAATAAATAATATAACACTAGCACTAACGACTATCATGAACAACATATGCAAGTTAACAATCTTTAACTCTCATTCATTAAACTTAAGGCACTATCATGTAAAATCCGGGAATTTAACCCCAAAGTACTACGTAATTCTATTCCTTTTAAAAAGAATCATTTTTATATAAAAGCCACAAGATACCAACACCCGTAGTATCAAGGCATGTCTATTTTTCAAATCAAGTTACTACACCTTTAGAAATTCATTTCAAGGCGTTGAAACCAAGTAACTTCTACTTTCCAAACTCAAGTAACCTATACCTTTAAATCAAGTTACTTATACTCTTTAAATCGAGTATCGTATACTTTCAAAATCAAATAATTTATTCTCTTTTAAATCATTCAAGTAAACAACTCTTTTAACTTCCCATAAAGTCGTTATAACTAACTTCTCATAAAGTCATTATAACACTTTATGTTTTTCGAAAACTAAGGCATTTACATCCTTTAAAAACCAAGTGAGTTCAACTTTCCAACTCAACTAAACTTGTACCTTTTTTAAATCAAATCAATGGTACCAAAATGAAACCGAATTCATTTAAGACATGTACGTCAACCGTACTATACATTTATAAGAATCATGCTCAAGAAGATAGGGAAAGTTCCACATACCTCTTCGGCTTAATCCACCTGCTATGTTGAATACGCCGCACGTAGAATGTCAACCTATAATGACCATAATACGTCTATTAACTTCTAGCTTTCTAAGGTAGAATGATACTAAGTATAATGTCTCTTATTCTACAGAAAATTGGACAGCACTTCCCCTGTTTCTACGTACTTTTCCACCTTTTTCAAGGCCCGAAATCAATAATCAATACGCCACATTTAAGGCACAACCAACCAAACAACAATACAACATATAGTCCTTTTTTAATTCTTTAATCCAAGTCGTTACTCCAACATGTTAATACGTCTTAACAATTATAACAACTAAATTCCCTTTCTTGTATAACAGGTGACGATTATAACTAACAACCAAATTGATTAACAACTTCAATGGCTAGCATGCCATATTTCGTATTCACCCTCCAAATTCCCCAACACTTATAAATCTTTATTCCTTATATCACAAGCTCATTTATCAACTACTATAACATGTAATCTTCAATTACATTAAGAAGACAAGGATCATTACCTCACTAAGCCCAAATATAATCCAAGATTAAAAGTCGATCCTTAAAAACTTTAGCTCATTTCCTTTACGTTCCAATCCACTCCAAGAAACCCTTAGAAGTTCATAGCCAACTTCTCTTCAAGTTCCAACTCAAAATATGAAGAACACCTTAGGGTTTTGTTACACCCCGTAAGTCCAGGACATGTAAAAGAGAATGTATGAAAGGAAATAAGACTTGGAATTTGGTACGAAAGGAAGAATTGTTTTTCCGACGGGAAATGTTCCGAACGTCGGAAAGGAAAAATGTTCGTTGTTGAGAATTGGATTCTCAAAATGTATTATTTAAGGAGTATGGAACCTATTAGAATTATGGAAATTTATTTTTTACGGAATTGGTCACGTGGGGCCCACCCGAGGAATTTTACTTTTTTGTGGGGCCCACGAGGGTTACGGAATTTTATGGACGAATGAGAGGGAGACACGTGGCACCCCCACTCATGTTCTTGGTCGAAATTGAGTAAGGGTAAAATGGTCATTTGACCAAAGTGTAGATGACAAAGTCTTGCTAATTAAGAGCTTGAGATTGTTGACCAAGTCAAGGGCCATTTGGCTTGATCCCTATCATCCAATTAATACAAGTGTTTTTATCTAAGCCCTTCATTGTGTTTTATAAGCTTACTACTAGTGCAAGACTAGTCTTAAACACTTAGAAAAATTGAGAGAGCTTGTGTGTGCCCATTGTTGCTCTCGGGTTTGACCTATCTCCCACACAAAAATTTTGTAATTTTGATCCATTAGCCACAAGACTTTAACCCAATGTCCCTAAGGGTATTGTAAGGATATCTCAATAGAAAGATTTCGGAAAAACGGAGTTTTCACGTTAGTCGCAAGGCGGAAACTAATGGAGTTCTTCAACTTTGAAGTTGGAACTTGAAGATGGGTTCTTCATAGGCCTCTAAGGAGTGCTTGGAGCGGATTGGAACTTAAGGAAAGGAGCTAAGAATTTCTAAGGCGCGACTTTGGATCTTGGAAATTTTAAGGGCTTGGAAAGGTATAAATTTTGTCGTTTTAGTAGTTAAGACTTACTTATTGTTGTAGCTATGGATATTAGCAAGATATGTGGTATATTGTATGAAGTTGATAAGTATATTGGCTATTGGAACCCTAATCCGAAAACTAGCATGTTTAGCTTTAAGATTGGAATTCAAGTTGATTATTAGTTTAAGTCGTCGCATGTTGTATAAAGAAGGAAATTGTAGTTGTTGAAGTTGTTTATAACTATATAACATGTTAGACCTTAGAACTTGGAATTTGGAAAGGATTGAAAAAGACTTAGTATTGTTCTAGAGGTTGGCCGAGAATGGCTTGGAGTTTTAAACTATTTCGTATGAATTGTGGGGCGGAATTTTACACGTATTGTAAGGCGTGTAATCCCCTTTGTTTGGTTGTTGTTTGGAGCTTTAAATGTGGCGTGTTGGTTATTGTATTCGACCTTGAAAAAGGTGGCAAAGTGAGTAGAAACAAAGGAAGTGCTGCCCGATTTTCCGTAGAATTAGCGACCGTATACTTAGTATTATTCTACGTTGAGACTAGAAGTTGATAGTCTTGTTGTGACCATTATAGGTTGACACTTCTACGTACGGCGTATTCGGCTTAGCTTGTGGATTTAGCCGAAAAGGTATGTGAACTATCTCCTCTTCTAGCATGATTCCTTAAGATAAAGAAAGTAAGTTCTACTCCTTAAATGATCCATTCCTTAGTTGTATTTGGATTGCCTAAAATAGAATTCGTTCTATGTACTCCCTTGATTGTACTTTGATGTTTAAATTGTAAGTTGTATAATCCATTTCCTTAGTGAAGTTTGGATTCTTAAAAGTGAAAGTATTTTACTTAAAGTACATGAGTCTTGAAAAGAAGTGGTTTCAAACCTTTTGGCTAGTGCCTTAGTTCCAAAACCTAAGGGTTGTTGTAATGACTTTAGGGAGTTAAAGGAGTGATTTGCTTAATTGTTTTAAGAGAGGAGAAATGACATGATTTAAGAGAAGTAACTTGTTTTAAAGGTGTGAGTTACTTGAGGTTTAAAAGTAGAAGAAACTTGTTTTCTAAATGTTAAGAGACTTGAAGTATTTTGAAAGTTGAGAACTTGATTTTTAAGTATGTGATACTTGGTTTTAAAAGTATAAGTCTCTTGGTTATAAAAGGAATGAAATTGTCTAAAAACCATAAAGGGTTATAACGGCTTTATGGGAAGTTGGTTATAACGACTTTATGGAAGGTTTAGAAAGTTGTCTATTTTGATTAAAGGGCATAAGTTGCCTAGATTGTGAAAATTTGAAGTTACTTGATTTCAAGCCTTGAAATGAGTTTTCTAAAAGTGGAGTAACTTACTTTGAAAAATAGACATGCCTTGATACTACGGGTGTTAGTATCTTGGGGTTTTACATAAAAAAGAGTCTTTTGAAAAGAATGTACGTACGTAGTACTTTGGCTTGATAAATTGAGAATAATTCTAAGTGTGCCTTGATAAGTACTTTGGCTTGATTAATTGAGAATTATTCCATGTGATGCCTTGATAAGTACTTTGGCTTGATAAATTGAGAATAATTCTAAGTGTGCCTTGATAAGTACTTTGGCTTGATTAATTGAGAATTATTCCATGTGATGCCTTGATAAGTACTTTGGCTTGTTAATTGAGAATTATTCTAAGTGTGCCTTGATAAGTACTTTGGCTTGATTAATTGAGAATTATTCTAAGTGTGCCTTGATAAGTACTTTGGCTTGATTAATTGAGAATTATTCCATGTGATGCCTTGATAAGTACTTTGGCTTGTTAATTGAGAATTATTCTATTTGTGCCTTGATAAGTACTTTGGCTTGATTAATTGAGAATTAGTCTAAGGGTGCCTTGATAAGTACTTTGGCTTGCTAAATGAGAATTATTCTATGTGTGCCTTGATAAATACTTGGGCTTGTTTAGTTGAGAATTGCCTATGTGTGCTGGAAATAGCCGGTTGTGTGCTATTGGTATATCGTTGGGGTCATTCCGGTTTGTGGCATTTGGATATTCCGTGGATTTGCTACCCACGATGCGAGAATACCTCACGCGTCCGTAAGACTTATGCGGTGAAATAGTCCCACGCGCGTCCACCTATGCGAGGAATACCTCACGCGAGTCCTGTAAGGGCTTACGCGGTGAAATAGTCCCATGCGAGAATACCTCACGCTGGTCCACGCGACCTACGCGTGAAATAGTCCCGCGAGTAGGATGACTAAATGATACCGCGCGGATGGTCCGCTTTGATCATGAGCTTCCTATTTTATATTGTAAGGATAATCATCGCTACTCTCATTGTTAGTAAGGCACAATGTGTTGTAATTTGATTATCATATATGTCCCGAATTTGTTTGTGTTACCCTATGGTCATGCTTTTACGATGTGGGATTAGGGCATGAGACCACGTGGTATTTAGGACACAAGTGGGACTTGGTGTTCATGTATCCTTATTGGTGTTATTACATCATGGATCGGCATGAGGAAGGATTCCACGCATGATTGATATTATGGGCGTGACCCATAGTTATATTTGAGTAGTGACTTTGAGGCCTGCGTCCACGACTTGATATGATCGCTTATGTGTTATATCGTAGGTTGGCTATCATACATGTCTCGCTTTGTTTAGACTGTTATGATTTTATTACGCATTTCATCGCTCACATACTTGGTACATTCTTCGCATCGACCTCCTTCGGGCCGCGTTACGCCGCAGTTTAGGTACGCAGTTTGGTGATCGGCAGGTGTAGGACCCTGCTCTGAGTTTTGGATAGCTCCTCATGTTCGGGAGTTTATCTTTTTGGTATAAGTTCTTTCAAGATGTGCTTTTGTACGATTATGGGTACGGGCGGGCCTTGTCCGTCATAGTTCAAGATAACTCTTAGTGTCCGTATTCATATGTGGATTGACTCGTATGCGATGTTGTGTCTTCAGTATGTATCACGGCAGCCTTTGTCGGCTTTGCTCGCACGACGTTGGTTTAAAAAACAAAATAGGTGTTACTTCATTTCCGCAGTTTACTTAGTTGTTAAGGTATAAGGGTGCCCAGGTAGGGCACCACCACGCCCGGATCGGGGTGTGACACGATGGTATCGAGCGCGATCCTCGAATGTCTACGCACCGCTTCTAGTAGTCTTGATTATCGGTGTGTTGCGCGCCACACCGATAAACAGGAGGCTACAGGACTTTTAGGAGTTGGTTTCTATTCTTCTCAATCTAAGATCGTGCCAAAGAGCTGTGTTAGTAAGATAATTCCTCTCTGACGTATTGTTGTGTTACAGTTATGCCTCGCGAGGGCAACACTACCGAAGAGGCAAAGGAGTAGCAGAGCTACTAGTCGACTCAGAGAGTTGTTAGGCTTATGCCTGTGTTATACCGGATGTTGTTCGCGATGGCGAAGTTCTTCTTCGCGAGTTTTGAGGCCCCAGCACGAGCCTCCGTTTCGCTTAAGGGGAGACTTTAGGGTCATGAAGCCATTATGTTATTGACCAAGATAGCGGTGCAGCTTCACAAGAAGAAGAGGTTATTCGCCAAGACACCGGTTGGTTATTCCGGTGAGTTTTGGACGAGCGCCAAGAATGAGTGAGATATTCGTCCCAAATTACCCAAAGACATACCCCGCATCTCACAGGTGGAAGATTGGACCCCACAAGGTATTTAGGAGCCGGTCCCAAGCTCCGGGGTCGAGGTTCTCGCATGAGGCGAGGATTTTCTCGCCAAGGCCACCTATTCCTCGGTGTTTCAGATGTGGTAAGCGCTATTCGGGAAATGCCGTTATGGCACGTCTTTGTTTTATTGTGGCCGTCCCGCCATATTCGAGGTATGTCCTTTTACAAAGAGCACCGGTGAGGTGGCTCAGCCTATGAGGCCGAAGGTTGGTTCCCTTTCCTCCACACTGCGTTCCCGGCGGTGGTGTTCAGATGTCAGCCAGCCGTGGTAGAGGTCAGGGTGGAGTTTATAGTTCTGGCGGTCCCTCGAACCGCAGAGATGACGCGACTACTGGACAGGATCAGGGGGCGACATCGCACGGGGTTATAGGTATATTTCGATTCTTTGGAATCATACGTGCATTGATAGATTCAGATTTTACCCTAGCGTATATGTTTTCCCTTTATTGCTAGAGTTGTAAAGTGATAGTACCCCAGAGGTAGGGATACTTTGATTAGTATAAGTGAGAAGCTAAGAATATTGACAAGAATGATAAGTGAGCTGAGACTAGAGTTGTGTAGAGTTCACACGTAGAAATTGCCCCATGACAGTGTAAGACCGATAGGGAAGGATGTATAGTAGAAATACTTTGGCTTATGTGACGAACCTCTAGTGAATAGGGGATAGGCTAAGAAGTACCTTGAGATAAGAGGGAGATTTACTTCAGACTAAGAATGAGAAGTTAAGTGTGACAATGAGTCGGGTTATAGACTCATTTCGAGTCAACCGATAGTATGGGATGGGGTGATGTCAGTTAGAAATGGTCCCGTTATGTGATAGGGTCCCGAGGATGCAAGGCCCAAGTTTAGTTAATCGTTGTACGAGTTTGTGGACGCGTTCCACCGGAACTAGGTCGTAAGGACCGAGAAGAGCCTTAACGGGAATGTAAGTAACAATATGGCCAAGTTTGGATAGTAACTCCAAGGATTGGAGAACAGAAACAAAATTTGAGATTTTGTACGTGTACTAGATGAGTTTGAAAGTACGAGAAAGTATGACAAGTAAGGAAAGAAAGGAACCTCTAAGGATCCCGTGTTTGGGAAGACTGTAACCTTCGAGTTTTGTGAGAAGGGACCACGGAAGGAAGGTCCATTATTAAGTTTACGTATGTTATGTGGTGGCCATGTGTGGCATCGTTGGTCTTGTGCATTTGATTGATAGGCATAGTATAGAGTTTGTGCCGGAGTTTGTATAGCATGACAACCGACTAAGAACATTCGGGGACGAATGTTTCTAAGGGGGGAAGAATGTTACACCCCGTAAGTCCAGGACATGTAAAAGAGAATGTACAAAAGGAAACAAGACTTGGAATTTGGTACGAAAGGAAGAATTGTTTTTCCGACGGGAAATGTTCCGAACGTCGGAAAGGAAAAATGTTCGTTGTTGAGAATTGGATTCTCAAAATGTATTATTTAAGGAGTATGGAACCTATTAGAATTATGGAAATTTATTTTTTATGGAATTGGTCACGTGGGGCCCACCCGAGGAATTTTACATTTTTGTGGGGCCCACGAGGGTTACAGAATTTTATGGACGAATGAGAGGGAGACACGTGGCACCCCCACTCATGGTCTTGGTCGAAATTGAGTAAGGGTAAAATGGTCATTTGACCAAAGTGTAGATGACAAAGTCTTGCTAATTAAGAGCTTGAGATTGTTGACCAAGTCAAGGGCCATTTGGCTTGATCCCTATCATCCAATTAATACAAGTGTTTTTATCTAAGCCCTTCATTGTGTTTTATAAGCTTACTACTAGTGCAAGACTAGTCTTAAACACTTAGAAAAATTGAGAGAGCTTGTGTGTGCCCATTGTTGCTCTCGGGTTTGACCTATCTCCCACACAAAATATTTGTAATTTTGATCCATTAGCCACAAGACTTTAACCCAATGTCCCTAAGGGTATTGTAAGGATATCTCAATAGAAATATTTCGGAAAAACGGAGTTTTCACGTTAGTCGCAAGGCGGAAACTAATGGAGTTCTTCAACTTTGAAGTTGGAACTTGAAGATGGGTTCTTCATAGGCCTCTAAGGAGTGCTTGGAGCGGATTGGAACTTAAGGAAAGGAGCTAAGAATTTCTAAGGCGCGACTTTGGATCTTGGAAATTTTAAGGGCTTGGAAAGGTATAAATTTTGTCGTTTTAGTAGTTAAGACTTACTTATTGTTGTAGCTATGGATATTAGCAAGCATGTGGTATATTGTATGAAGTTGATAAGTATATTGGCTATTGGAACCCTAATCCGAAAACTAGCATGTTTAGCTTTAAGATTGGAATTCAAGTTGATTATTAGTTTAAGTCGTCGCATGTTGTATAAAGAAGGAAATTGTAGTTGTTGAAGTTGTTTATAACTATATAACATGTTAGACCTTAGAACTTGGAATTTGGAAAGGATTGAAAAAGACTTAGTATTGTTCTAGAGGTTGGCCGAGAATGGCTTGGAGTTTTAAACTATTTCGTATGAATTGTGTTACACCCCGTAAGTCCAGGACATGTAGAAGAGAATGTACGAAAGGAAACAAGACTTGGAAATTGGTACGGCAGGAAGAATTGTTTTTCCGACGGAAAATGTTCCGAACGTCGGAAAGGAAAAATGTTCGTTGTTGAGAATTGGATTCTCAAAATACATTATTTGAAGAGTTTGAGACTTAGTAATATTATGGAAATTTATTGTTACGGATTTGGTCACGTGGGGCCCACCCGAGGAATTTTACTTTTTGTGGGACCCACGAGGGTCATGGAATTTTATGGACGAATGAGAGAGGCGACACGTGGCACTCCCACACGTGGTCTTGAGCGAATTGGAGGAGGGTAAAATGGTCATTGACCATCTTGAAAGATAAGTCTTCAAGCGTGACATTGTTGACAAGTCAACTAGTCCACATAAGCTTGATCCAAGTGAAACACATCCAAGCCACACATTTGTTGTAACCTAAGCCCTCCAATGTTTTATATAAGCTCACTACTAGTGCAAGACTTGCTCTTCTAACACTTAGAAAAATTTTACACATTTTCTTGTCCACAAAGCTTGCTTCGCTTAGGTGCCTTCCCCACACAAAAATATTGCAAATGTAGTCCAATAGCCTCAAGACTTAAACCCAAGGTTCATAAGGGTATTTTAAGGTTATCTCAATAGAAAGATTTGGAAAACGATTTTCACGTTAGTCGCAGGCGAAACTATGGGAGTTCTTCAACTTTGAAGTTGGAACTTGAAGATGGGTTCTTCATAGGCCTCTAAGGAGTGATTGGAGCGGATTGGAACCTAAGGAAAAGAGCTAAGAATTTGCTAAGGCGCGACTTTGAATCTTGGAAATCATAAGGGCTTATAAAGGTATAATCTTGTCGTTTTAGTAGTTAAGAGTTACTACTTGTTGTAGCTATAGATAGTAGCAAGCATGAAGTATATATTATGTAGTTGGACAAGTATATTGGCTATTGGAACCCTAATCCGAAAACTAGCATGTTAGCCTTAAGACTACAATTCAAGTTGATTATTCGTTTAAGCGTCGCATGTTGTATAAAGAAGGAAATTGTAGTTATTGAAGTTGTTTATAACTATATAACATGTTAGACCTTAGAACTTGGAATTGGAAAAGGATTGGAAAAGACTTTGAATTGTTAGTATGTTGGCCGAGAATGGCTAGTGAAGTTTGAACTACTTTGTATATAATTGTGGGCGGAATTTTACACGTAGTGTAAGGCGTGTAATCCCTTTGTTTGATTGTTGTTTGGGGCCTTAAATGTGGCGTGTTGGTTATTGTATTCGACCTTGAAAAGGTGGCAAAGTGAGTAGAAACAAAGGAAGTGCTTTGCCCGATTTTCCGTAGAGAATTAGAGACCAAATACTTAGTATTTTTCACGTAGAGACTAGAAGTTGATAGTCTTGTTGTGACCATTATAGGTTGACACTTCCACATACGGCGTATTCGGCAGCTTGTGGAATTAGCCGAAAAGGTATGTGAACTATCTCCTCTTCTAGCATGATTCCTTAAGATAAAGAAAGTATGTTCTACTCTCTAAATGATCCATTCCTCGTTGTATTTGGATTGCCTAAAGTAGAATTTGTTCTATGTGCTTCCTTGATTGTACTTTGATGTTTAAATTGTAAGTCGTATAATCCATTTCCTTAGTGAAGTTTGGATTCTTAAAAGTGAAAGTATTTTACTTAAAGTACATAGAGTCTTGAAAAGGAAGTGGTTTCTAAACCTTTTGGCTAGTGCCTTAGTTCCAAAACCTAAAGGTCATTAAAATGACTTTAGGGGAGTCAAGGGAGTGATTTACTTAATTGTTTAAAAGAGGAGAAATGACATGATTTAAGAGAAGAAACTTGTTTTCTATATATTAAGAGACTTGAAGTGTTTTGAAAGTTAAGGGACTTAAAAGTTTTAAAATATGTGATACTTGTCCGTTTTAAACGTATAAGTCCCTCGGATAGGAAATTGTATTTGGCGAAGGTATAAAGTGAATATAACGACTTTATGGGAAGTTGGTTATATTTGCTTTATGGAAAGATAAATGACTCGATTTTAATGAAAAGACAACTTGATTTTAAGGCATCAATTGCCTAAAGTTTAGTAATAAAATAAGTTACTTGGTTTCTAAAGGTTAAGAGACTAAGTGTATTTTTTAAAAGTTAAGAAAATCGATTTGAAAGTATTTAATACTTGGATTTTAATAAGTATAAGTCTCTTGGTTATAAAAGGAATGGATATGTCTAAAACCATAAAGGGTTATAACGACTTTATGGGAAGTCGGTTATAACGGCTTTATGGAAAGTTTAGAAAGTTGTCTATTTTGATTAATCGACATAAGTTGCCTAGATTGTAAAAGAAAATTTGAGTTACTTGATTTCAAGTGTTGAAATAAGCTTTCAAAAAAAATGTAGTAACTTACTTTGAAAAATAGACACGCTGATACTACGGTGTTAGTATCTTGGGATTTTTCACAAAAAGGAGTCTCTTGAAAAGATTAGTACTTTGGCTTGATAAATTGAGAATTTGTCTAAGTGTGCCTTGATTAGTACTTTGGCTTGATTAATTGAGAATTAGTCTAAGTGTGCCTTGATTAGTACTTTGGCTTGTTAAATGAGAATAATCCTATTGGTGCCTTGATTAGTACTTTGGTTGTTAATTGAGAATTATTCTAAGTGTGCCTTGATAAGTACTTTGGCTTGATAATTGAGAATTATTCCATGTGTGCCTTGATTAGTACTTTGGCTTGATTAATTGGGAATTGCCTATGTGTGCGGTGATAGCCTTTGAGTGCAAGTACTATGTTTTATTACGTTGTCGCGACTCTCGGTTGGAAGTGGTCACTGTCCGTCAGAAGTTATCGACGCACTCTGCACCGATGTGGGATTCCACGTATGCTTCCGTTATTGGTAGTACTTGGGTTAAATTCTGATTCTTTTATAAAAGACATGGTAGTGCTTATGTCTTGTTTGACTGGTCGAGATAGGGTAAGAGTATATGTGAGGGTAAACCCCAAGACGCTATACCACCCGCTTTACCACCTTCTCCAGGTAGAGTATATGTGAGGTAAACCCCAAGACGCTATACCACCGCTTACCACCTTCTCCAGTAGAGTATATGTGAGGGTAAACCCCAAGACGCTTATACCACCTGCTTTACCACCTTCTCGGTAGAGTATATGTGAGGGTAAACCCCAAGATGCTATACCACCGCTTTACCACCTTCTCCGTGGTAAGAGTATAAGTGAGGGTAAACCCCAAGATGCTATACCACCGGTGGGACTTGTGTTCATGTATGCCTATTGGTGTTGTACTATATCATGGATCGCCAGTGAGGAAAGATTCCACGCATGATTGATGTTATGGGCGAGACCCATGGTTATATTTGAGTAATGACTCGGCGGCTGCGCCCCGACTTGATGTGGATCGCTATGTATTATGTAATCGTAGGTTGGCTATCATACATGTCTCCCGCTTTGTTTAGATCGTTATGATTTTATTACGCATTTCTGCTCACATACTTGGTACATTCTTCGCATCGACCTCCTTCGGGCCGCGTCACGCCGCAGTTTAGGTACGCTGTCGGTGATCGGCAGCGTAGGATCCCGCTCGTGGTTTTGGATAGCTCCTCTGCTCGTGAGTTTATCTTTTGGTATATATCCTTGATGTGCTTTGTATGCTTTGGGTACGGGCCTCATTCCGTCATAGTTGATATAACTCTTAAGTGCGTATTCATATGTGGATTGGACTGCGTATGCAGGTGTTGTCTGTTGTTTATGTATATATGGCAGCCTTGTCGGCTTTGCCCTTGCACGTACGTTTATTTTAAAGAAAAAAAATGAGTTGTTACTAATTTCCGCAATGTACTTAGTTGTTAAGGTAGAAGGGTGCCCAGGTAGGGCACCAGTCACGGGCCCGGGGTTCGGGGTGTGACAAATTGTGGGGCGGAATTTTACACGTATTGTAAGGCGTGTAATCCCCTTTGTTTGGTTGTTGTTTGGAGCCTTAAATGTGGCGTGTTGGTTATTGTATTCGACCTTGAAAAAGGTGGCAAAGTGAGTAGAAACAAAGGAAGTCTTTGCCGATTTTCCGTAGAATTAGCGATCGTATACTTAGTATTATTCTACGTTGAGACTAGAAGTTGATAGTCTTGTTGTGACCATTATAGGTTGACACTTCACGCACGCGTATTCGGCTTAGCTTGTGGATTTAGCCGAAAAGGTATGTGAACTATCTCCTCTTCTAGCATGATTCCTTAAGATAAAGAAAGTAAGTTCTACTCCTTAAATGATCCATTCCTTAGTTGTATTTGGATTGCCTAAAATAGAATTCGTTCTATGTACTCCCTTGATTGTACTTTGATGTTTAAATTGTAAGTTGTATAATCCATTTCCTTAGTGAAGTTTGGATTCTTAAAAGTGAAAGTATTTTAATTAAAGTACATGGAGTCTTGAAAAAGAAGTGGTTTCCAAACCTTTTAGCTAGTGCCTTAGTTTCAAAACCTAAGGGTTGTTGTAATGACTTTAGGGGAGTTAAAGGAGTGATTTGCTTAATTGTTTTAAGAGAGGAGAAATGACATGATTTAAGAGAAGTAACTTGTTTTAAAGGTGTGAGTTACTTGAGGTTTAAAAGTAGAAGAAACTTGTTTTCTAAATGTTAAGAGACTTGAAGTATTTTGAAAGTTGAGAACTTGATTTTTAAGTATGTGATACTTGGTTTTAAAAGTATAAGTCTCTTGGTTATAAAAGGAATGAAATTGTCTAAAAACCATAAAGGGTTATAACGGCTTTATGGGAAGTTGGTTATAACGGCTTTATGGAAGGTTTATAAAGTTGTCTATTTTGATTAAAGGGCATAAGTTGCCTAGATTGTGAAAATTTGAAGTTACTTGATTTCAAGCCTTGAAATGAGTTTTCTAAAAGTGTAGTAACTTACTTTGAAAAATAGACATGCCTTGATACTACGGGTGTTAGTATCTTGGGGTTTTACATAAAAATGAGTCTTTTGAAAAGAATGTACGTACGTAGTACTTTGGCTTGATAAATTGAGAATAATTCTAAGTGTGCCTTGATAAGTACTTTGGCTTGATTAATTGAGAATTATTCCATGTGATGCCTTGATAAGTACTTTGGCTTGATAAATTGAGAATAATTCTAAGTGTGCCTTGATAAGTACTTTGACTTGATTAATTGAGAATTATTCCATGTGATGCCTTGATAAGTACTTTGGCTTGTTAATTGAGAATTATTCTAAGTGTGCCTTGATAAGTACTTTGGCTTGATTAATTGAGAATTATTCTAAGTGTGCCTTGATAAGTACTTTGGCTTGATTAATTGAGAATTATTCCATGTGATGCCTTGATAAGTACTTTGGCTTGTTAATTGAGAATTATTCTATTTGTGCCTTGATAAGTACTTTGGCTTGATTAATTGAGAATTAGTCTAAGGGTGCCTTGATAAGTACTTTGGCTTGCTAAATGAGAATTATTCTATGTGTGCCTTGATAAGTACTTGGGCTTGTTTAGTTGAGAATTGCCTATGTGTGCTGGAAATAGCCGGTTGTGTGCTATTGGTATATCAGTCGTTTCGGGGTCATTCCCCGGGTTTGTGGCATTTGGATATTCCGTGGATTTGCTACCCACGACGCGAGGAATACCTCGTGCGGTCCGTAAGGACTTATGCGGGTGAAATAGTCCCATGCGGGCGGGTCCAGCCTATGCGAGGAATACCTCATGCGAGTCCGTAAGGGCTTATGCGGGTGAAATAGTCCCATGCGAGGAATACCTCACGCGGGTCCACGCGCCTACGCGGTGAAATAGTCCCGCGAGTAGGATGACTAAATGATCTGCGCGGATGGTCTGCTTTGATCATGAGCTTCCTATTTTATATTGTAAGGATAATATCGCTTACTCTCATTGTTAGTAAGGCACAATGTGTTGTAATTTGATTATCATATATGTCCCGGATTTGTTTGTGTTACCCTATGGTCACGCTTTTACGATGTGGGATTAGGGCATGAGACCACGTGGTATTTAGGACACGGTGGGACTTGGTGTTCATGTATCCTTATTGGTGTTATTACATCATGGATCGGCAGCGGTGAGGAAGGATTCCACGCATGATTGATATTATGGGCGTGAGACCCATAGTTATATTTGAGTAGTGACTTTGAGGGCTGCGTCCCCGACTTGATATGACCGCTTATGTGTTATGTATCGTAGGTTGGCTATCATACATGTCTCTGCTTTGTTTAGATCGTTATGATTTTATTACGATTTCATCGCTCACATACTTGGTACATTCTTGATCGACCTCTCGGCCGCGTTCACGCCGCTTGAGTTTAGGTACGCATTTGGTGATCGGCAGTGTAGGACCGCTCGAGTTTTTGGATAGCTCCTCTGCTCGTGAGTTTATCTTTTGGTATAAGTTCTTTCAAGACAGGCTTTTGTACGATTATGGAGTACGGCGGCCTTGTCCGTCATAGTTGATAGATAACTCTTAGAGGTGCGTATTCATATGTGGATTGGAGGGCTCGAGATATGTAAAAATATAAAGTAGACAGCCTAAACAAGTGCGCACATGAATTCGCTGCCAAGCGCATGTTGGTTATCCGATGTAAGTGGAAGAAATCATCCTTGCCTGTAAAGCTTCATTTATTTTATTTTCCGTCTTTGCAATCATGGAGGCCTAAAAATCGACGGATAACTTTTTCATCGCCATTCAAGTGTAGTATCTTGTTTATTATCAATTAACCAAAGAAAGAGCCTAAAACGATCCAAAGAACAATGGGCCCGAATATCGTGAGCAAAATGGCCAAAACTACCCAATAATATGGCCACAACAAGAGCAAAATGGCCAAAATCACCCAATGAATGGCTAAAAACAGAGTAGCAATAATTCCAACCAAAAACGCGACGGTGACATAATAAGACAACAATACCAAACAGAAAAATGCAGCCGCAACGCAAAGACGCAACAATACCAACGAGAAAATGCAACTTGACGAATATCAATGTCTTGAGTTCGAACTCAGCGGAGTTTTACTCGGCAGATACTAAAAAGAAATCAAAGCGATCGACAACAGATTCCAAGAAATAAAAAAACAAACAAACACTGAAAATCGAGCCAACAGGGTCCAACGAACAAACGGTTCGTAATCAGTCCAAAAATGAAACATAACATAGGTCGCCGGAGTTTGAAACAAACTCCGGCGACATTCAAAATAATAAATCAGCCCAACAAAAAAGATACAAACAGTGATTTCAACAATGCGAAGCGGCGTGGCGCAGTGATGGGGTTCACGGTGGTGTGGCGACGGGAGTGAGGGAGAGGGCGACGGGAGTGAGGTTCGACGATGATGGGACAGGGGGTGTTCGAACAGTGGCAAGGTGAAGGTTCGCGGTGGTGGGGTGATGTGTGGGTGAGAGAGAGGGTGTTCGCCGGAGCTTGGAGCTCCGGCGAAGGCGGCGGCGATGATGGAGGGGACTGGTTCTGTTGGTTTTTGACGAGGAGAAAGGAGTGAGGGTGAAAGTGAGTTAGGAGCGGCAGTGATGGTGTGAAGTGTGCGGGTGTTCGCCGGAGATAGAACTTCGTGGCGGGCGCGGCGCGCGGAGCAGATGAGAGGGTGTCGACTGCTGAAGGTTAGGGTGAGGGACGGCTAGTTATGTTGTGGGCTGATGGGTAGTTCGCCGGAGATAGAACTCCGGCGAAGGGCGGCGGCGGCGGCGACGGGAGAAAGTGGGGGAGATGAGTGGAGAGGGAAGGGGCTTAAGTGGGCTGGGGTGAGGGACGGCTAGGGTTTAAGGGCTGATGTTATGTGGGTCTAGGGTTCGCCGGAGCTGGCGGCGGCGGGAAGGGCGGCGGCGGTGGCGACGGGAAGGGCGACGGGGTGAGGGAGAGATGGGGTGAGAGAAGGGAGAGGGGTGTAGGGTTAGATAAAGGGGGCTGATTTTTGTGTTGGGGGGAAAGTGGGGTATAATGTTTTATTTATAGGGTAGTTTTTAGGGTTTGATATTTGGGGGAAAAATGAAAAGTGGAGTATTTGATTTTAGGGGGGAAAATAAAAGAGGGTGTTTGGATGATAAAAATAGTGTTGGCTTGGACTGATTCAAATTGTGTCTTGGACTGAACTGGTTTGACAAAAATGCATGGCGGGTTAATTATTTAAAAGAAAAATTATTTAAAAAGATGCAAAATTATTAAAATTCAAATGTCGATGCAATAATACTAAAAATGCATTGAATTTTTTATTTACTTATTAAAATAAAAAACTGGTTGTAAATTAATTTTTTAAAAGATGAAATTATTATTAAAATAAAACGACGGTGTAACAATAATGAAAACAAAATATTAACAAAAACATAATGCTTAATTTAACATAAAAAGATAAAAAATGCAAAAAATGCTGATAAAAAATGCGATGTGATAAAATACTTAAAATTGCAACAAATATACAAAAACGGGTCAAAATTGATCACAACAGATGTCCTCTTTGTACGGAGATGATGGAAGAGTCTTCGGACAAAGATGTTGACTTGTAGCCAATTTTGTCCTGTTTTATAAACTGAAACTCAAAAATAGGGATGATGCAGATCCAAAAAATGTCCCAGTGTCAAATCATGATGACACTGGGTCGTTGTGATGCAAAAATTAAAAAGCAAAGCTGACGCTGATTAAAAATGTCCTAGTGTCGAAGTATGATTGACACTGGGTTGCAGGTGATGTGGTGCTGAAAAAGACAAGGTTATTGCAGATGAAATGACGTCGTTTCGGACGCCAATGCAAATGTTCGTGGCCGAAACATAAATGAAACATAAACGGCCGTTGCATAGGCTTAAAGAAAATGGCGTCGTTGCATGTGACGCGATGCAGATGAATGTTCGCGTAGGCGACGAAAGAAACATGAATGCCGTTGCATAGACTTAAAAGAAATGACGTCGTTTTTGGACGCCGCGTCAGATGCTCGTTGCGTGGGACGAAACATGAATGAAGCGTTGCATAGGCTTATATGAAATGAAAGGCGTCGTTTTGGGCGCGCGATGCAGATGCTCGTCGTTGCATGACGAAACATGAATAACCGTTGCATGGGCTTTTAATGAAATGGCGTCGTTGCATGACGCAACGCAGATGCTCGTCGTTGCATGGAAGAAACATGAACGGCCGTTGCACGGGCTTAAAAATAAAAGCGTCGTTGCATGGACGCGTCACGGATCTTCGTCGTTGCGTAAACGAAACATGAATGAAGCCGTTGCATGGGCTTTTAATGAAATGGCGTCGTTGCATAGACGCGATGCAGATGCTCGTCGTTGCATGGACGAAACATGAACGGTTGCCGTGGGCTTAAAAATAAAGGCGTCGTTGCGTGGACGCGATCACGATCTCGTCGTTGCATAGACGAAACATGAATGAAGCCGTTGCATGGGCTTAAAAATAAAAGGGCGTCGTTGCATGGACGCGATGCAGATGCTCGTCGTTGCATAGACGAAACATGAATGAAGCCGTTGCATAGGCTTAAAATGAAAAGGCGTCGTTGCATAGACGCGATGCAGATGCTCGTCGTTGCATGGACGAAACATGAATGAAGCCGTTGCATGAGCTTAAAAATAAAAGGGCGTCGTTGCATGGACGCGATCACGGATGCTCGTTGCATAGACGAAACATGAATGGCCGTTGCATAGGCTTAAAATGAAAAGCGTCGTTGCATGGACGCGATCACGCAGATGCTCGCCGTCGTTGCAGACGAAACATGAATGAAGCCGTTGCATGGGCTTAAAAATAAAAGGGCGTCGTTGCATGGACGCGATGCAGATGCTCGTCGTTGCATAGACGAAACATGAATGAAGCCGTTGCATATGCTTAAAATGAAAAGGCGTCGTTGCATAGACGCGATGCAGATGCTCGTCGTTGCATGGACGAAACATGAATGAAGCCGTTGCATGGGCTTAAAAATAAAAGGGCGTCGTTGCATGGACGCGATGCAGATGCTCGTCGTTGCATAGACGAAACATGAATGAAGCCGTTGCATGAACTTTTAATGAAATGACGTCGTTGCATAGACGCAATGCAGATGCTCGTCGTTGCATGGACGAAACATGAATGAAGCCGTTGCATGGGCTTAAAAATAAAAGGGCGTCGTTGCATGGACGCGATGCAGATGCTCGTCGTTGCATAGACGAAACATGAATGAAGCCGTTGCATGGGCTTAAAAATAAAAGGGCGTCGTTGCATGGACGCGATGCAGATGCTCGTCGTTGCATAGACGAAACATGAATGAAGCCGTTGCATAGACTTAAAATGAAAAGGCGTCGTTGCATAGACGCGATGCAGATGCTCGTCGTTGCATGGATGAAACATGAACGGCATTGCATGGGCTTAAAAATAAATGGCGTCGTTGCATGGACGCCGACGGATGCTCGTCGTTGCATAGACGAAACATGAACGGCCGTTGCATAGGCTTAAAATGAAAAGCGTCGTTGCATGGACGATCACGCAGATGCTCGTCGTTGCATAGACGAAACATGAATGAAGCCGTTGCATAGGCTTAAAATGAAAAGGCGTCGTTGCATGGACGCGATGCAGATGCTCGTCGTTGCATGGACGAAACATGAATGAAGCCGTTGCATGGGCTTAAAAATAAAAGGGCGTCGTTGCATGGACGCGATGCAGATGCTCGTCGTTGCATAGACGAAACATGAATGAAGCCGTTGCATAGGCTTGAAATGAAAAGGCGTCGTTGCATGGACGCGATGCAGATGTTCGTCGTTGCATAGACGAAACATGAATGAAGCCGTTGCATAGGCTTAAAAATGAAATGCATTGGTTTAGGGGCGTACCTGCTTTGTGACCCGTCTGGGTTGAGATAGCGTCGATTCTGTAGTTTTGGCTCTTGACGCTTGCATTCTTGGTTTGCACTGAAGACCTAGTTGGCCTGCTTTTTCCTGTCTATTGCCATTTTCTTGCACTGAATTCCTTAAAATGTCCCAGTTTCTGGTAATGAAGATGTTGAACTGGGTAAGGTTGCATCTTGACGCTATCAAGGCGATCAGGTAAGCATTTTTTTTTTATTTTTTATAATGAATGAAAAGCTAATGTGAGAATATGGACAATGTACAATTGAGTAGATGAGAATGCAATCCCCCGAAAATATGTAGGTAGTAATGGATGCAAAATATATGAGGATGCTAAACTCTCCAATGGACAAAATCGAGTCATGTGCAGAAACAAGGAAGAAATATTTCTAACGGTGGCGACTGGCCGATGTGGTCGCTTCACGTATCCCGCCGAGGAGTCGGTCAAGACGTAGTTCATGCCGCAAAAATAAGAATTTTTATGATTTTAAAATGACGCGGACCGGCCGATGTGGTCGCCACGTATCCCGCCGAGGGAGTCAGATCAAAACGTAGTTCATGCTGCAAAAATAAGAATTTTTATGATTTTAAAATGATGTGGGACCGAAGCCGATGCGGCCGCCTACGTATCCCGCTGAGGGAATCAGGTCAAGACGTAGTTCGTGATGCAAAAATAAGAATTTTTATGATTTTAAAATGATGTGGGACCGAAGCCGATGTGGCCGCCTACGTATCCCGCTGAGGGAATCAGGTCAAGACGTAGTTCGTGATGCAAAAATGATTTTTTATCTAATATGCATTTTGTTGTTTTTTTCTGAAAAAATGGAAGACGACATTTCGTTCTGACTCCAGTTGATACCAACAATTAGTATTGTGCATAAGGATGTTCTTTTATTGTTTTCAGTCTAACCGAGTTTGACTCTGGTGTAATTCACACAGTTTCAGATAGTACCTCAAACATACCTGAGTGTCGACACACTTGCTTGCATCCAAGGTTTCGAACTAAACGTAATCTCATGTTTCAAATGCCTCACTGAAAGAAGGTCCCATCTCACACATATATTCCAATATTTTGAATTTTGGGACGTTGAGAGAATTGCGCTCACACTCAAAAAGATGTTCAATGCATGCAATTGTGATACCATAGGCTTGGCCGTCATGTAAGTATCCACTAATGTGAGAACCCTCAGTATAAGATCATGTAGGGCTTGTCACGGGCTTGTAATGTAGGCTTGGTGAAAGGAATGGATATCATTTGGGTAAAAGTGACTAATCATTCCTCGAGAGTTGGACTACGTCCATGCTTGATATTTGTGTGTTTTAATGCTGACTTGCTTTCTTTTTGTCCCAGTTTTTCTGTATTGACTTCTTTTGAATCTTTCATTTGGAGCCCCTTTATTTTTCGGGGTTATGTATTCCCCTTTTTTTTTTATCGGGGCTTTTGATTTCCTCTTTATGTGAAGTCGTTTCTGCTTTCATTCTTTGAGACTTTGACAATTTTTGTCTTTGCAAACTTCAGCTAGAATTTTGTCAGCCACTTGCACATTTCTAAAGCACTCGAGGAGGTCGGGCCAAGAGAGGGATAGTGCGTACGCACTCAGAAAGGTTATAGGTGTAATATGCGGTTGTCGAAAAATAGGTTTTAGGCTCAAAGGGGTGTATTATGGTTAATGTTATTTGGTAGGCTGAAAAGGCTCAAACGGGTCAAAGAAAGCCTACGATCATTTCCCACACCGAGTGTTACTCAGGATTTCGCCTCAACAAACATTCAGGCCAAGTTCTAGATCACAATGCAATGCAATTGAACTTATTCAAATAACTCACCACACAGTGCATATGAAACGATGAGGTCGGTTTCATTCTTATCTTGGAAACATGCAAGACATGGTCATCTGCAGGTATGAATAAGAGGTACCAAAAGAATCTATGGTTTACCACAAAGTCAACCCATACTGATTATCACTTGTTTTTTTTTTTGTTTATGCACATTTGTAACTGTGTTGGTATTAACAAAGTCAAACAATAATACTTACAAAATGTTTTTGTATTTTTTGAATAACATTTTTTTTTTTTGTATTTTTTGTATTTTTTGAAGAAAATATACATTTTTTTTTTTTTTTTGAATAAAGTGTACCGAACTGAATAGTACGCCACGTATCCCGTAGGGAATCAAAGCGCGTAGTTCGCTCAAATATGTTATAAAATGTATGCTTGAAAAGAATTTATCAATGAAAGGATGACAATGTAAAGCTATGCAAAAGAAAATGATTGTCCACTGTGGACGAATGCAAAGTAAAAATGAATGCCCGAGAACATGATGAATGGGATGCATGTGTGAGAAAAATATGTTTATTTTTTTGTTTTTATTTTTTATGGTTATTTTTTTTTTTTAATTTTATTTTTGTGGTGTCGAACCCAAAATGAGTTGCCTACGTATCACACCGTGTGGTGAGAATCAGACACGCGTAGTTCGGAATAATTATGCTGTAAAATGCATGATATGAAAGAACTATGTAATTAACGCTAAACATATCAATTGAGTTTGCAAATATGAATAAAAATACAAAGTATAAAAGAACTGAGAGCGATGTCTCGTTGAATCTGGTATAAACTGATTTCTATTAGTCAATATAACTATCGCTCATTATTGTGATTTTTTTTTTTTTGACCGTCCTAGGCAGATTGCGAGGACGACGTTCCTGCAAAAATATGAGAAATAGGTGAGTAGGAAAATGACAAAAATAATAAAAAATGCAAAGGTGTGACAATATAGTCAAAGACTCCCCTGATTGGTTCAACCGGACTGGTGGTTGATGCTTCACAAAGTCCAAGTTGCGCTATTCAAGAGTGATTTACGCAATAGAAGTCCTGATTGCAATGTGACAGCAAAAGTGCAAAAATGTAAAAATGCAAATGCTCGAACCCGGAATCACAAAAGAGTAATTATTGAATTAAACAATATGTACAGAGTTGCTAGCGACAAACAATAATAAACAAAAAACATGCAAATCAAGCGCGTACCCTAATATGCTTGGGACCTCCCTTATGCCAGAGGTGAGTCTAAACGCCAAATATGCGGGATTATGATAAATAGGTCCAAGTCGTTAAACTGCAATATTTTGTTGGAAATGGCGACCAAATGACGGTGCACTCTTTCCAATTTCGATGTGTCATAACCAGGCTTAGATCCGTCTATCATCATCACGCTACACATAGTATGCTAATGGGTCGTTGGGTTGTGAAACCCGTCGACAAGTTTGGTGGATTTCTAATTGTGGCGTTAATACCAAGGATTAACCCACCTAAGGTTTATGCATGCATGACTTAATAAAAAGTGGTATAGCTCTATCTTAAGTTTTCTAAGATTTGGCTTACTAGACACAATGGTTCCCGAGCGGACTACTCGAGTGAGAAGGCTACGCGGCCACCGGTTGGACCGGATTCTCCGCGTCTATTACCAACTCTCCTAAATTTGGGTTTTGAAGAAAGAATTTTGCTGATGCACCAAGCGCACCTCGCGTGTAGTGTGTGATAGTGTTAATTTTCCAGAATGGAGGAAATATGAACGGAATGACAATTTAAGGAAAGCAATAAAAGAATGTAGCAATTAAAGTAGTTAATTACAAAATAAAAGCAAACAATATAAAATATTTACAACAAATATAAAAGCAAAATAAAGTGCAATATTTAATTAACCTGAGTATGTTATGATCAAGAACCTGATATCCCCAGCAGAGTCGCCATGCTGTAACACACCATTTTAACCGGAGTTGAAATGGGAGTACCACGTATGGTTGATTCCTAGATGTATTTTAAGGAGTCGCCACCTAATTATTATAGTGAATTAGGACACTTAGTTTATTGCAATAAAAATACTGCAATTGACTTCCATTTAATGGTCTGCGAAATTAGTGAGATTCTGGATCAGGGTTCTTTATTATCCTAAAGGGAAGGGGTTAGGCATCCTTTAAGATCCGCTAACTTGCGGTTGTTCGTTCAAACCTAGGCTAATTATTTATTGCTCTTTTTATTCTACCTATTCTAAGCATTTTACATAATTTACAATTAAAATAAAATACAATGCAAAATAATAAAACTGAAATTAAATGCGGCATAAAATAAACTCCGGGGCATTCTTTTGAAATGCATCTCGGATACTGCATAAACACTTAGTAAAAGTATTAGTAATAGAATACATAAATTTTAAAATAATAGCAAAATTAACAAACAAAGCAAATAAATCCGCTTTTTGTATGCGGATGCCTTGGAAATCGACAGGATTCTTTCATCGCCAATATTGCTAAAAATAATAAAGTAAATAAAACCTTCGGATCCGCGCCAAAAACAAGAATAGTTTTAAACACGGAGGGCTCGGATATGTAAAAATATAAAGTAGATACCTTAAACAAGTGCGGCTGCGAGAATTCGCCCTGCCAGCGCATGTTGGTTATCCGGTGTAAGTGGAAGAAATCATCCTTGCCCAGAAAGCTTCATTTATTTTATTTTCCGTCTTTGCAACTGTGGAGGCCTCAAAAATCGACGGATAACTTTTTCATCGGCCATTCAAGTGTAGTATCTTGTTTATTATCAATTAACCAGCAAAAAGAGCCTAAAACCAGTCCAGCAACAATGGGCCCAGAATATCAGTAGCAAAATGGCCAAAACCAGTCCAATAATATGGCCACAACAGTAGCAAAAATGGCCGAAAATCAGTCCAACAGAATGGCTAAAAAACAGTAGCAATAATTCCAACCGAAAAACGCAGCCAGTGACATAATAAGCCAACAATACCAAACAGAAAAATGCAGCCCGCAACGCAGTAAGCAACAATACCAACAGAAAAATGCAACCAGCGACAGAATATCAATGTCCGTCGGAGCTCAAACTTCGCCGGAGTTTTACTCCGGCGTATTACCAAAAAGAAATCAAAACAGTCCGCCAACAACAGATTCCAAGAAATAAAAAACAAACAAACACTGAAAATCGAGCCAACAGGGTCCAACGAACAAACGGTTCGTAATCAGTCCAAAAATGAAACATAACATAGGTCGCCGGAGTTTGTTAAAACTCCGGCGACATTCAAAATAATAAATCAGCCCAACAAAAAAGATACAAACAGTGATTTCAACAATGCAGCGGAATGGCGCGTGATGGGGTTCACGGTGAGGCTGGCGGCGACGGGAGTGAGGGAGAGGGCGACGGGAGTGAGGTTCGACGATGATGGGACAGGGGGTGTTCGAACAGTGGCAAGGTGAAGGTTCGCGGTGGTGGGGTGATGTGTGGGTGAGAGAGAGGGTGTTCGCCGGAGCTTGGAGCTCCGCGGGCGCGCGATGATGGAGGGACGTTCGTTGGTTTTTGACGAGGAGAAAGGAGTGAGGGTGAAAGTGAGTTAGGAGCGGCAGTGATGGTGTGAAGTGTGCGGGTGTTCGCCGGAGATAGAACTCCGGCGAAGGGCGGCGGCGGCGACGGGAGCAGGAGATGAGAGGGTGTCGACTGCTGAAGGTTGGGGTGAGGGACGGCTAGTTATGTTGTGGGCTGATGGGTAGTTCGCCGGAGATAGAACTCCGGCGAAGGGCGGCGGCGACGGGAGAAAGTGGGGGAGATGAGTGGAGAGGGAAGGGGCTTAAGTGGGCTGGGGTGAGGGACGGCTAGGGTTTAAGGGCTGATGTTATGTGGGTCTAGGGTTCGCCGGAGCTGGCGGCGGCGGGAAGGGCGGCGGCGGTGGCGACGGGAAGGGCGACGGGGTGAGGGAGAGATGGGGTGAGAGAAGGGAGAGGGGTGTAGGGTTAGATAAAGGGGGCTGATTTTTGTGTTGGGGGGAAAGTGGGGTATAATGTTTTATTTATAGGGTAGTTTTTAGGGTTTGATATTTGGGGGGAAAATGAAAAGTGGAGTATTTGATTTTAGGGGGGAAAATAAAAGAGGGTGTTTGGATGATAAAAATAGTGTTGGCTTGGACTGATTCAAATTGTGTCTTGGACTGAACTGGTTTGACAAAAATGCATGGCGGGTTAATTATTTAAAAGAAAAATTATTTAAAAAGATGCAAAATTATTAAAATTCAAATGTCGATGCAATAATACTAAAAATGCAATGACATGTTTAATGACTGATTAAAAGTAAAAACAGGATGTCAATTAATTATTTAAAAGATGCAAATATTATTAAAATAAAACGACGGTGTAACAATAATAAAAACAAAATATTAACAAAGACATAATGCTTAATTTAACATAAAAAGATAAAAAATGCAAAAAATGCTGATAAAAATGCGATGTGATAAAATACTTAAAATTACAACAAATATACAAAAAATGGGTCAAAATTGACTGTCAACATACTTAGTTGTTAAGGTAGAAGGGTGCCCAGGTAGGGCACCAGTCACGGGCCCGGGGATCGGGGTATGACAGGTTTCAAGGTGCGACTAGCGGATTAACGTAGTAATCCCGGGATTTAAGAGGTTGTTTATGCTTAGTATACTACTATGGATCCTTGGTTTGAATATGGGGATTTATCAACAACATTTGAAGAATTCTTGTTCTTCTAGAGAGCCTTGGCCGAGAGCCTCAATAAGTGCACAAAGTTTTCTTGAAAATTTTCTAAGTGTTAATGTCTTGCACTAGTATGGATATATAATGAAACCAAGGATGGAGATTAAAATAAATGTGTGGCCAAGATTGAGATGAACAAATATCTTGAGTCAACTTGGCCACTTGGCCATGCCATTATCGCCCAACATGGGCCATGTGGGGGTGACACGTGTCACCCTCCTATTGGTCCAAAATATTTTATCTCTCCATAATTCTAATAAATTCCATAAGTCTCAAATACCAAATTTGAGAACCAAATTCCAATTATTAAACATTTTTCCTTCACGAGGTTCGGAATATTTTCCGTAGGAAAAAGTAATCTTTCTTTCGTTTCAAGCTTAAAGTCGTATTTTCTCACGTAGGTCCTTATATACATGTCCTGGAACTACGGGGTGTAACAATTTCCATTTATTACTTAAAATCTAAGTAAAATATCGCAGATCCCTTGACGTAGGGAATACCCAAAGATCAGTTGTTTTGTCTGTCTAGGGGAATGGGCTTAAAACCCAAACAATAAGAACCGATATAGTGGACACCCAACCTTACAGACTGGAGATCTCAGGAATAAGGTTCAATGGGAAAACTAAACTGTAAAGGTTCTGTGAGCGCTTCGGAGGAAGCAATAGCACTTCGGATAATGTGTCTTTCTTAAGAAACATAATCCAAGGCCGTTCTCGTGATAGGCAAAAAGTGCTACCTGTAAGAGGGGTAAAGGATAAATTTCCAAACCTTTAATGATCCTTAACATTTGAGGATAGGCTGGGAAAATTTTTAATGGTTCCTAATGCTTGTATAGCAGGGTATTACAGGATACCTTGTAGGAGACAACCTATTTAAGTGCGAGGACAGACCGCCTAAAATGAACGCACTTAAGAATCCAAGGGTGTTCATGGTCCACGACGGACAAAACACTAGAAAGATTGAGTAGGAAAGGTGTTATGTTGGTACCATTATCTTGGCATATACTAAACACTGATGGTTCAAGACATCACGTTCACCGCGCAGTAAATATGTCCGATGGTATTCAACTACGGAAGGTTCAAAGCTATGGCTACCTATCCAGATGCAACATCGATCCGCCGGATGATTGCTAGAAAGGCACCATGTGCGTGCACCAAAATCTCTTCCAAGAGGGGATTGTTGGAAATTTATTAGACGTGAAATAAGTTAATCCTATTAATTATGACTCGAAAAATTGGGGCCCCGCACGTAGGAAACATGGTTTCCACACACGTGCACAAGTTGTTCCAAGGATCGTAAATTTCCTAAGTGGAATAGATATTGATACGTATACAAAATGTTTGAGACTTAAGTTGATGGACGGTTCTTGGCCAAATGACAAATGGTTTCACGTTGGTAAATGAAGGAAGAAGTGTATAATGTGTTAAAGATGAAACGAGTCATGAATCGGGCCACGGCGCCAAACTGCAGGGCCGCGGCGCCAACTCTCTGAAGTTGTGGCGCCGCGGCGCCTCCCTGCAGGGCCGCGGCGCCGACTCTCTGAAGTTGGAGCGCCGCGGCGCCTCCCTGCAGGGCCGCGGCGCTGGTAGTCCAGAGGCTGCGACGGGAGACGAAAATACATGACTCTTGGGCTGATTTTGAGGCATTAAACCTCCATTACATCACAAATGAATTCAACCATTATTTGGCTAAATTAACACTCCATAATCAAGACCATTACATGGTCATTCAAGGACATTACATGGACAATTGGAAAGTCATCTTCTCAACACTATAAAATGAGGCCTTTGGCTCATTTGCAAAAACACACTTGACATTCACTAAACAATTCTGAAATTGTCTTCCTCTCTTACAATCAGAAAAACTCAAAGATCTTTCTTCCAAAGCAAACACTTGAGTTCCCTTTGCTCATTTGTTTGATTGATGTTTTATCTTGGGAGATAAGTTGTCATTACAACCGTTGAAAGGATATACGGGGCAATATTATCTTAAGGATAGATCAAGAATTTGGTCGACTCAGCAAGCTCTCATATTTGATCATTTCCAGATTTCTTACTCACATATTTCCCACAGTTTGGTCTAATAACTTCATTACAAAGTTACAAGGTCAACTTTTGTGAAATCTGAACTCTTACCAGGTATGAAAGTTGAGTATGGATTTATAAGCACTCAACATAAGCATATTACTAAGCTTGAAATCGTTTTTGAAGCAAAACATTGTGGATGCTAGAAATCTACTAATTAGAGGAAAAAAACACTCACAACATGGGAGAAAAATAAGCAATATAAAGATGAACCAAATCAGAAGATCGATCAAAATAGTAACAACAACCACAACACACCTACTGTAATCCCATGAGTAGAATTTGGAGAAGGTAGAGTGTATACAAACTTTATTCTTATCTCGGGAGGTAGAGAGGTTGTTTCCAATAGACCGTCGGCTTAAGAGAAAATATTTCAAAGCAGGTCGGAAAGAGAAATAACAGATATTCATGACAAAATACTATAAAAAGCAAATCAAATCATTCTAAATAAAGAGACAGTAACTACAACAAAATAATACGCTAATCGAAGTACATGAAATAACATATAGTAGTAGAATTCGAAGTGCAAGAAACTACCAGAGTAATCCTACGCTTACTAGTGTGGAATGATAAGTGAGACAATGTTATGTGGGAACAAAGTGTAGAAATAAAGGAAATAGGAATATAACAACAACAACAATAAATTGTAAGAAATCTGGAAATGAACAAATAAAATGACTTGCTGAGTCGACCAAATTCTTGACCTATTCTTAAGATAATATTGCCCCGTATATCTTTTCAACGGTTGTAATGACAACTTATCTCCCAAGATAAAACAACAATCAAACAAATGAGCAAAGAGAACTCAAGTGTTTGCTTAGGAAGAAAGATCTTTGAGTGTTTGTGATTGCAAGAGATGAAGACAATTTCATAGAATTGTTGAGTGTAAGGTGTCTTTGCAAATGAGCCCAAGGCTCCATTTTATAGTGTAGAGAAGATGATATTTCACATAGCCAAGTAATGGCCAATAAAGACCATGTAATTGCCATGAATGTGGAGTAATAATTCAGCCAAATAATGGCTGAATTCATGAGCCAAATAATGGAGAATTAATGCTCCAAAGTCAGCCCAAAAAATAGTTTTCGTCCATCTTCCAACGGTCTGAAACGTCTGTAGCGCCGCGACCCTGCAGGCTGGCGCCGCGACATTTTTCAGACTCGTTTCATCTTTCACACATTGTACACGTCTTCCTTTCATTTACCAACATGAAACCATTGTTATTTGGCCAATAACCATCTATTATTTTACGTCTCAAACAATTCGTATACGTATCAATATCTCTTCCACTTAAGGAAATTACGATCTTTGACACTTTATGTGCACGTGTGTGGAAACTAAGTTTCCGACGTGCGGGGACCAAATTATTCGAGTCATAATTTAATGAGATTAACTTATTTCACATTTAGTATATTTCCAACAATCCCCTCTTGGAAGAGATTTTGGCGTACGCACATGGTGTCTTTCGAGCAATCACTCGGCGGATCGATATCGCATCTGGAGAGGTAGTCGGAGCTTTGAACCTTCCATATTAGAATACCATCGGACATATTTACTGCGCGGTGAATGTGATGTCTTGAACCGTCAGTGTTTAGTATATGCCTAGATAATGGTACCAACACAACACTTTTCCTACTCAATCTTTCTAATGTTTTGTCCGTCGTGGGCCGTGGACACCCTTGGATTCTTAAGTGTGTTCATTTGAGACAGCCTGTCCTCGCACTTAAATAGGTGGTCTCCTACAAGGTATCCTATAATACCCCGCTACACAAGCGTTAGGAACCATTAAAAATTTCTCCAACCTAACCTCAATTATTGAGGATCATTAAAGGTTTGGAAATTTATCTTTTACCCCTCTTGCAGGTAGCACTTTTTGTCTATCACGGGAACGACCTTGTATTATGTTTCTTAAGAAAGACACATTATCCGAAGTGCTCTTGCTTCCACCGAAGTGCTCTTGCTTCCACCGAAGCGCTCATGGAACCTTTACAGTTTAGTTTTCCCATTGAACTTTATTCCTGGGATCTCCAGTATGTAAGGTTGGGTGTCCACTATATCGGTTCTTATTGTTTGGGTTTTAAGACCATTCCCCAAGACAGACAGAACAACTGATCTTTGGGTATTTCCTTCGTCAAGGGATCTGCGATATTTTCCTTAGATTTTATGTAATCAATGGAAATAATACCTGAGGTGATCAACTGCCTAACTGACTCATGTCTCCGTCGAATATGACGAGACTTACCGTTGTATATTGAACTTCGTGCCCTTTCTAGAGCCGACTGACTATCAAAGTAGATCATTACAGAAGACACGGGTTTTCCCTACATGGGACATCCTCTAGAAAACCATGAAGCCACTCACCTTCCTCTCCCGTTTGATCTAAAGCGATAAATTCCGACTCCATCGTGGATCGGGAAATAAGAGTTTGCCTAGAGGATTTCCAAGACACAGCTCCACCACTGATTGTAAAAATATATCCGCTGGTGGACTTGATGTCGTCGCTATCAGATATGCAGTTTGCATCGTTGTACCCCTCTAGTACCGCTGGATATCTCGAATAGTGTAACCCAAAATTTATCGTGAACTTTAGGAATCGTAGTACCCTGTTCAACGCTTTCCAGTGATCCTCACTTGGATTTCGAGTGAACCTAGCCAATTTATTGACTGCATGAGCAATATCAGGTCGAGTGCAGTTTGTGATATACATCAGACTACCAATCACATGCGCATATCGCTTCTGGCGTACGGGCTTACCAAGATGTTTGTCAATCTTTTGACTTATATCCAATGGTGTCGATACCGGTGAACTGTCGAACATCCCAAATTTCTTCAGTACATCCTCGATGTAGTGAGATTGAGACAAGACCAGTCCATTAGATGTCTTAGAGATCTTGATCCCTAAGATGACATCTGAAACGCCCATGTATTTCATGTCAAAACGCTGTTTTAACATGTTCTTAGTCTCTAGGATTATCCCTGGACTGCTTCCAGTGATCAACAAGTCGTCTACATATAGGCATATCATGACGAAAGATTCGACATTTTCATGTAGACACATTTGTCACCTTCATTAATGGAGAACCCTTTTGATAGTAGAGTACTGTCAAATTTCTCGTGCCATTGTTTAGGGGCCTGTTTCAGCCCGTACAACAATTTAACAAACCGACACACTTTTGTCTCTTGTCCTGGAACCACATACCCCTCGGGTTGGTCCATATATATTTCTTCTTCCAAATCATCATTTAGCAAGACAGTCTTAACATCCATTTGATATATTTCAAGATCCCGCAAGGCGACGATAGCTATGAACATGCGTATGGATGTCATTCTAGACACCGGAGCGTAGGTGTCGAAGTAATCAAGGCCCTCCTTTTGGCGATAGCCCTTGAATACTAACCTAGCTTTGTATTTGTCGATAGATCCATCTGCCTTTAACTTTCGTTTAAGGATCCACTTACAACCCAACGGTTTGTGTCCCGAGGGAAGTTCTGCCAACTCTTAGGTGTGGTTATGCAGGATGAATTCTATCTCACTTTCTAAAGCTTCCTTCCAGAACGGTGAAACTGGAGTTGACAAAGCTTCGGCGATTGTCCGTGGTTCATCCTGAACCAAATAAGCTTCAAAGTCTGGACCAAAGGACTTGTCCATTCGGGCCCTTTTGCTTCTCCTTGGTTCCATTTCTGAATCGTCCAAGTCCTGAGAATCTGGAATACTGGATTCCAGATAATCATCCACTTCAGAATTCACTAGATCTGAACCTTTCAGATCTAGGTAGTCATCTACCCGTTGATCCTCAAAGATTTGATCATAACTTCATTTGCGAGAGGTTATGTTGTTTTCATTATATGGAAACGTGTCTTCAAAGAACCATGCGTTCCTTGATTCCATGATCGTACCTTCATAACTGTCCGGTACGTCCGACTTATGCACTATGAAGCGATAAGCACTACTGTTATTGGCATATCCGATGAATATGCAATCCACAGTCTTAGATCCAATCTTGACCTGTTTTGGCATAGGCACTTTTACCTTGGCCAGACAACCCATACCTTCAAATACTTGTAGGTAGGTTTCTTTCCTTTCCATAGATCGTATGAAGTCTTGTCTTTACCCTTGTGTGGAACTCTGTTAAGAATCCTATTTGCGGTAAGAACAGCTTCTCCCCACATGGTTTGAGGGAGGCCCGAATTGATGAGTAAAGCATTCATCATTTCCTTTAGTGTTCAGTTCTTGCGTTCAGTAACACCGTTTGATTGAGGTGAGTAAGGAGTCGTTGTTTGATAAACTATACCCGATTGGGTACAAAATTCCTCAAAAGGCGCTACATATTCTCCCCCTCTATCGCTATGGATTGTTTTAATCCGTCCACTTAGTTGATTCTCAACTTCTGCTTTGTAGCGTTTGAAAGCTTCATCTTTACTTTTTAGTAAGTAAAGGTAACAAAACCTTGTGCCATCATCTATGAAAGTCAAAAAGTACTTGTTCCCCCTCTAGTTTGAGCGAACTTCAAATCACATATATCAGCGTGTATAAGTTCTAGAGGAGCGGTTTCCCTTTCGACGGATCTAAAGGGACTCTTGGAAAGTTTTGCCTCACCTCACACTTACGTTGAGGGTTTATATCGATAGATGGAAATAATTCCAGCTTTACCAATCTTTGGATAGATTGATAGTTAACATGTCCTAATCTATGATGCCATAAATTAGATGACTCAATCAAGTAAGTAGAAGGCTCAATTTTATTGATAGTTGAAACATAAGGCATTACAGGTGCAACATTAAACTTAAAGAGGCTTTCACAGACGAAGCCCCTTCCAACAAAGGTTCCATTTTTAGTGATTACAAATTTGTTAGCCTCTAATACTAGCCTAAAACCAGCATTTACTAACAAAGGTCCAGAAATTAAATTTCTTCGAATTTCTGGGACATGCATCACTTCCTTCAGAATCAGCTCCTTCCCGGACGTCATCTTTAGGGTCACATTTCCTACCCCAGCAACTCTGAAGAAGAATTGTTGCTCATGAACAACTTCTTATATGTGACTGGTGTATATGTGGAGAAGACATCTTTATTGGAACAAATGTGACGGGTAGCACCCGTGTCTAGCCACCATTGCACCGGATTCTCAACGAGGTTAGCTTCAAGAACCATCGCTGAGAACTCCTGAATCATATCATCTACAAGCGTGTCTTCGACGATGTTAGCCTTGGCCTTGCCTTTGGCCTTATTCTCACGTTTGAGTCTGCGGCAGTCTTTGGCCTTGTGACCAACTATACCACAATGATTACAATTTCCTTGAACTTTTCAGTTGTTTGGGGCTTGCCTTCCTTCTGGAACTTCCGTTTCTTGCTTGAGTTCCCTTTGACTTCCGTCAGGTTCGCCTTAGCCTCAGCGGGTTGTTTCCCTTTTGGCATGGTCTTCTTATTGTCCTCCTGAATCTGGAGTTTGACAATAAGTTCATCTAAGGGCATCTCCTTCATTTTGAGTTTTAGATAGTTCATAAACTCAGTCCACGATGGAGACAGCTTCTCGATCAACGTTTCAATCAAGAATTGTTCGTTGGGATTTAATCCTTCTAAATTCAGGTGATGTAGAATCATTTGAAATTCCTGGACTTGGGATGTCACACTCTTGTTATCCACCATTTGAAATTTCAGAAATTTTCCAATGATGAACTTATTGATACCCGCATCTTGGGTGTTATATTTCTTCTGAAATTTATTCCATAATCGCTAGCTTAACGGCAAGATAATCGCAGTGTAGAGGATCGGACAAACTGTTTAGAATATAGTTCCTACACATGAAATCACTATCTTTCCATGCTTTGCGAACCATCCTCATGTCGTCAGTGACATGGTTACCTTGGCCCTTTCCCGCCAAATCATTTGGCTGAGGGTCTACGTCTTCCCCAACTAGTGGAGGGTCTTCGGTTAAGAAACGTAACATTCCCATAATCGTCAGAAAAAATAGCATCTTTTATTGTTATCTCTTAAAGTGAGCACCCATGAACTTTTCAGGACGTTTATGGTGAAAACCAGCAGGTGTCGGGGCAGTAGCGCCTCCTTGAGCAGTTGCAAAGGCATTGGGAATGCCTCTAACATGAGCATAGAGTGTTGACGCCTTGGTCAGGAGCAAAGGCACTATAAGTGCCCGAAGCAGCAGTAGAGGCATTGGTTGTACCAAAAACAGTGTTGACACCAGTTGTGCCAAAAACAGTGGTAGCACTCGAAGTGCCAAAAACAGTGGTAGCACTAGAAGTGCCAAAAACAGTGGTTTGGAAGACATTAGGAATGCCATGATCAGTGGTGACACTAGAAGTTCCAAGAACAGTGGAGTTGAAGACAGCGTTAGTGCCTTGAGTAGTGGGATTGAAGACAATGAGATTGCCCTGAGCATCGGTGGAATTTTTAGTGTTGAATTGATTGAATTGATCTTGTCCAGTCATGTTGTTGTTGTTGAAATAATGAATATTATCTTAAGCTTGTGGGAACAAAGTGTAGAATTAAAGGAAATGAGAATATAACAACAACAACAATAAATTGTAAGAAATCTGAAAATGAACAAATAAGAGGACTTGTTGAGTCGACCAAAATCTTAACATATTCTTAAGATAATATTGCCCCGTATATCCTTTCAACGGTTATAATGACAACTTATCTCCCAAGATAAAACAGCAATCAAACAAATGAACAAAGAGAACTCAAGTGTTTGCTTAGGAAGAAAGATCTTTGAGTGTTTGTGATTGCAAGAGAGGAAGACAATTTCAGAGAATTGTTGAGTGTAAGGTGTCTTTGCAAATAAGCCCAAGGCTCCATTTTATAGTGTAGAGAAGATGGTCTTCCACATAGCCAAGTAATGGCCAATAAAGACCATGTAATGGCCATGAATGTGGAGTAATGATTCAGCCAAATAATGGCTGAATTCATGAGCCAAATAATGGAGAATTAATGCTCCAAAGTCGGCCCAAAAAACAGTTTTCGTCCATCTTCCAACGGTCTGAAACGTCCGCAGTGCCGCGACCCTGCAGGCTGGCACCATGGCGCCGAAACTTCGTAGCGCCGCATCATTTTTCAGACTCGTTTCATCTTTCACACATTGTACACGTCTTCCTTTCATTTACCAACGTGAAATCATTGTTTTTTGGCCAATAACCATCTATTATTTTACGTCTCAAACAATTCGTATACGTACCAATATCTCTTACACTTAAGGAAATTACGATCTTTGACACTTTATGTGCACGTGTGTGAAAACCAAGTTTCCGACGTGCGTGGCCCCAATTGTTCGAGTCATAATTTAATAGGATTAACTTATTTCACATTTAGTAAATTTCCAACATGTTATACTACCTACAACCCTTCTACTCTAATTCGTGTCCTCACAACCTCCTATTTAAGATCATGTCCTCGGTCAGTCGAAGTTGCACCACGCCCTATCTAATCACATCTCCCCAATATTTCTCTGGTCTATCTCTACCTCTCCTTAAACCATTCATAGCCAACCTCTCACACCTCCGTACTGGGGCATTCATGCATCTCCTCTTCATATGCCCAAACCATCTCAGTCTCGGTTCAAACATCTTGTTATCCACCGAGGCCACCCAACTTTGTCCTGAATATCTTTTATTTCTAATCATATCTCTCCTAGTGTGGACACACATCCATCGCATCATCCTCATTTCCGTCACTTTCAGCTTCCCAAACCATCTCAGTCTCGGTTCAAACATCTTGTCCTCCACCAAGGCCACCCAACTTTGTCCCGAATATCTTACATTTCTAATCCTATATTTCCTAGTGTGGACACACATCCATCGCATCATCCTCATTTCCGTCTTTTTCAGCTTCTAAAAGTCAGACTTCTTGACTGGTCAATACACCACCCCATACAACATAGTAGATTTAACCACCACTATGAAAAACTTGTCCATCGATCAGAATAGTAAGAAAGCAATATAAGTCTTATTAAATGGAACCTCCCCCAAGTTCTGGTAGGTATAGTGCCTTTGCCCTTACATAAAAGGGAAGTACAAGAGCGACTGAGGTAATTTGGGAGTATTAATGGAGGAGAAGTGGTGGCTGGAAACTTCAATTTTAGCGAGATTAGAAGAGTTGATTCGAGTTCCCCTTAAGGATGATGTTAATTAAAAGAGTTGGTGCGAAGGACCCATTCCTAGATCTTATGAGTTTGTTGAGTTTTACGGCGTGGTCAGTCAAACTAGATGATGCATAGTCACGCAGCGCTGGTGAACTGATGCAGTATGAGCATACTAGTTGGGCTTAAGTGCAGCTGGGTTTGGTATTTGATTGTTGTTGGGCCTAGCCCAGACTAACTTTGACTCCACAACAATCCAATGTAAGAAACAGGAAAGTCATTGAACGGAGAAGGCTAACCAGCATAATTCTGATTCTGTGCCAACAGGACAGAAGTATCTATTGCAGCTCGTATCAGTTGACTGCACCAGACTTTGGGAAATATTTCCTTCTTGATGCGTTGATCACATCAAGAATGATGCTTTGATATGAAAAAGACATACCAAAAACGAGCAAAGAGCTTCCACCAAACAGATAACTATGTGTCTTCTCCCTAGCTCCATAATATTTTTTGAAATTGGTAATATGTTCTCCCTGGCTCCATATTCATATGAACAAAGCTCACATAAAGAGTTAGATTAAAAGGGAACACAACACAAGCATTCTATTTTTTAAACCGTCGTGTCTGGGCCAGCTTGCGTGCACCTTAACTAATTTCAGGGATTCCTGCCACATCCCACCATCAACAAGTATGTCTCGAGTCAAGGAAGAAAAACCAAGCTCTGTCAGTCAGACCTCCTCAGAAGTACGTGATTTCGCCTTTTCAACTAATTGATGTAGAATCCACCAAGACTAGAACAAATGGAAAGAAGTCACTTAGTGTTTTTTGTCGAATTTGAACCTGAGACGGTTCTCAACCCGTTTCATTGACCACTAGGCCACACCCGTGGGTGCTAGCACAAGCATTCTATGGACATGAGATTCTCGTCACTTAAATGAAACAAAAGAAGGAAACCGTAGTAAACTAGAACCGAAACAAAGGATGAAGAGTTGACATAAACATGAGAAGAATCATCAAGGCAATACTAACAATCATCAAGGTAACACCAATTATGCAGAGGGAAGCAAAACTCACCATTTTGAATGCTATACATGAGGCAAACATATCTATGCAAACTCCATATTGCTAGCCTACTTAAGCCAAACAATACCTACATAACATAGAAAGGTTAATAAAAAATAAATGGGGTTTGAACGGTATAAGACTATGTCCTTACACAAACATCCATGATTTTCTGATTCCTAAATGTCCACAACATTATGTTCAGTATGCATAACAGGTGCTCTATTGAAAGTCTATTTTGCCACTAGCCTTTTAGGGTAAAATAGTCAGACATCTTGATGTCACCAGTTCATCATAATCTGTATACAAATTCATATTACTCCATTAATGTATATGTTGAAGGTGAGTTAAAACCTCTGGCTTCCAGAGCAGTTCAACAGTAGCATGTATTTCACCAAAACGGAAGCTGAGGGTGAAGAACCTAAAGCAACAAAGTGTAAGTCCTACGCATCCTTGCATTAAAGCAAATGATATTTGCATTCAAAAAATTGAGGTGTTCCGTATGTCCTAGTTACTAGCATGGCTTCACTTTGTTGCTTGGATTTCTCTAGGTCCTCGAGTCCAAGGGCAGCAACCTCATTCTTAATGTCATACAAACCACATACTTAATGTCAATATAATACCTAAGAATAGATTTCAGAAGACTTAATCAACATTTCTATCATAATTTCATGATAGCGCAGAATATTCACTAGCCAACCACACAAGTATTCAATCAAAAGAAACAGTAAATAGTGTCGCGTATGAAATTGAAGATGGTGATACCAAGTCCGTTGAAGGGACTAAAAGATCTCCTACAAGTTGGGAGTAAATCTTTGCCATCTAGGTTTGAGTATCAACATCTAAAAAAGGTTTTAAGGTCCCAAAACACTTTAGCATCTACGCACCAGCAAAAGATGGATATGATCACCTAAGGTTTCCTAAATAAGCAAAAGATCCAGAATCATAAAACCTGCAGCCATTAAGAGAATTATTTCTTCCATCCTAGTTTTAGCATATTGTTTCTTTTGTTCAAGGGTAAAACCTTAAATATACGAGAAATGGAAAGGGCACCGGCAAGAGAGGCAAACTAGCATTGTACATAAAGAAGGTGTACAATAGATGCCAATACGGTAATACCTATAGGTAAATCGCCTAGGTCTCTGTCAGTAGCTCAAGCTCTACGAGGAGGTGAAGGGAACTCTTGGAATTCTCTCAAACAATAACACCACCACTCGATGTCAACCTTTTGCGTACCTCCACAAGACCCTAAAATCATGATACAACTAGTATCTCTCTAATGGCGAATGAAGATCATAAATTTCTTCCTTAAGCATCAACATAAGTAACACGTTACCTCATCCAAAAAACAAAAAAAGAATGATGATGTAACATGTTACCTACAAATAGGGATTGAACTACCTACATTTAAAAAAATGATATGACTTGTTGATAATATCACCACCTCTATGGCACTCAATGACATGGAATTGAGGTCCACGAAGCTGGAATTTTTTTTATAGATGACTAGAGTTCAAATCCAGGCAGAGGCAATAAAGTTAGGTATTTCTTTTCTTTGCCTAAGTCTAGTGGACAGAGTTACTTAGTACCAAAGTTGAGGTGTATGCAAGTTCACCAGGACATTACGGTTATTAACAAAAGAAATACATCTATGCGAGTATGTTATGACAGATATTTAGGAATTTTTTTAAGCCAATAAAAGAAATAAAAATGTTCCTAATTCCATCACAAGAACTTACAAATCCACATTCAGAAACAGCAAAATGATATGCATGAACTAGGTTCTAATGCTGAAGCCATGAATAAGAGCGACAAAAGTAAAAGAGCATAAACATTTACTTCCGAACAAAAGCTATTACAACAACATACTCAGTGTAATCCATAAGTCAGCTCTGGAAAGGGTAGGGGGTAAGCAGACCTTACCCCATACCCATACCTCGTGGAGGCAGAGAGGTTATTTCTGAAAAGAACTTCAGCTCAAGTAACGCATATCAAAGCAGTTTGAAAAAAAAAATACAGAAGTAAAGAAGACACAGAAAATATTAGAGAAATCATTACATAACATTCTGAAAACAAAAAAAAAATGCGATAATCGAAGCACAAGAAAAAAAATAGCTATTATTTGTGAATAATTAATTAAGTGTACAAAAGAGGAAGAACCTCCAAACTAAGTAGTAAATCTATAGGACTTGCCTATCAGCAGCTTCAGCAACAATAGGCAACCTAGGTAACTGACCCAACAAACAAGAAGAAGAACCATAAACTAAAGAAACTAAAAGAAACAAAAATACAGTACTATCAAAGCTCATCATCAAATCCAAACCCAACCCATCTTTTGGATTAAAACTCCTCTCCAACAAATCAGGAAATATGAGTAGCACATCAAGAACAATAGCTTGCATAGTATTGAACCTCACATATCTACTAAAATTCTGATTTCTAACAACAATAAAGTAAAGGGTAAAGAAAACCAATAACCCATTAAGTGGAAATGACTTGAATACCCTTATAGCTGGTACTAAAGGTTGAATAAGTGTTTGGATTGGAGCAAACTGTGTGATAACGTATTTGCCATACTGAATACCGTCAAAGAAAGGGTAGAAGTAAGTGATGGCTGAGATTAAACGATCTGGGGCGTCTGCTGAGTCGTTGTTCTTGGATTGGGCTCGAATTGTTGGCCTTTTTGTTGGGTGAAGAAATGGGGAGTGTTTAGGGTGGCAAGTGAAGGGAAAGGGTGTAATGGTGGTGGATAAAAGATTGGTGATAGCCATTCTTGAGGATGGCCAAATGATATTTTGTTTTTTTGGGGAGAAAGAAGAAAAAGGGGATGTAGGTACAGTGAGTATTGAGAATCCTGATTGAATTCCGGGTCGGGTTATATTGATTCCAATTCGGATATCCAAAGCCAACGGAACCACTAGTACTATATCCCATTTTTAACATGGAAAAAAGAAAAAGATATAGGGTGTATTTGGTAGGAAGGAAAATGTTTTCTTATAATTGATAAGCAAGTAAAAAGTATTATTTCAAGAATATGTATATATAATCTAGCAAAATATTATAAGATTGAGAATGTGAGTGGTGGGTATGAGCGAATTTATTTACATATAAAAAATAAAGTACATGAACCCATGATCTCTCTGTTATCTCTTCTAGAATTGATATTATTTTAACCGGTGACACCCACTGGCGGACACACACACCCAATTGGGTGCAAGTGCACCCACTTTTTTTTATCACCTTGTAAAATGATGTCCGTTTTACAAGGTGACTCGCCTATCATTTTCAACGTGACCCACATATAGTGTTGGATTGACTGAAATGCAGGATAAAAATAGTGTTGGAGAAGTTCTACTGAGGAAAGTTGAAATATAAGTAAGAAATTTTGCATATGAAATATTTCTCTTTAGTTCCAGAAAAGTGGAGAAATAGTCGCGGTCCGCGTACCAACATTTATTTGAAACTATCACAATTCTATAATGTGACTAGTTTTTATTAATTATCACTTTTAGTCCCTTAAGTTTTCCTTAATGGGAAATGCTCAAAAAAATTCAAATGATTTCCCCGCACATTGAAAAAGATATTATTCATTGTTTTGCACAAGAGATAGTACAAAAAATAATTGAAGAGATCAAAGATGATTTTTTTGCATTAATGGTGGATGAGTATAGTGATGTATCTAACAAAGAACAAATGACTGTGGTTTTGCGATTTGTTAACTCTTGTGGGAATGTTCACGAGAGATTTATTTGTGTTGTCCATGTGATGGAGACTTCTGCTTTGTCTTTGAAATATGTTATTGATAATATGTTTGCTGATATTGGTTTGAGTTTGGTGAAAATTCGGGGTCAAAGTTATGATGGTGCAAGTAAAAATGAATGGTGAATTCAGAGGGTTGAAGACTTTGATTATGAATGAAAATCGGTCTGCATATTATATTCATTGCTTTGCTCATCAACTTCAATTAGCTCTTGTTGTTGTGGCTAGAAAAAATGTTGATATTGCAGACTTTTTTAACATGATTTCCACTTTATTAAATGTTGTTGGAGCATCTTGTAAGCGTAAAGATATTATTCGACAAAAACAAGCACAAAAAATGGCTGAAGGAATCGAGAGTGGTTTGCTTGAGACAGGGAAGAGATTAAATAAAAAATTAAGTCTTAAAAGGGCTGTGGATACACGTTGGATATGAATGCTGAATATGTTAACCGTCACCGTCCTCGGTGTAAGACAAACATTACTAACGATTTTCATTATCGTGTGGAATGTTTTAATGCCATTATGGATCAACAAATTTTAGAGATTAATGATCGGTTCAATGAGGTCAATTCTGAGTTGTTTCTGTGTGTTGCTTGTTTGAATCCAAGTACTGATTGTGTTGATTTCAATATAGCAAAATTGGTAAGAATGACTCAGTTTTATTCGAATGACTTATCTCTAGTTGATTGTATGATGCTTGAAAATAAACTAGAGACATATATTATGGATTTGTGATGAGATGACAGATTCAGTCGATTGGAAGGGCTTGTTGATCTATCTACATTGCTTGTGCAAACACGAAAATAATTGTTGTACCCATTGATGTGTCGGCTTTTGAAGTTCACATTGATTTTGTCGGTAGCAACAGCAAGCGTGGAAAGATGCTTCTCTGCAATGAATATTGTCAAAACGGATCTATGAAACCGAATTTGTGATCAATTTTTAAATGTTTGTCTTGTATGTTTTATTGAAAAAGATTTGCTTAAGAGTGTTACAAATGATGATGTAATTAAACATTTTCAAATTATGAAAACGCGTAGGGGACAATTATGATTTGTAAAATTTATTAAATTTGGGCACCCGAATGATTTATAAACTTTATAAATGTGTGCACCCAGTTTAAAAATTCTTTGCGTCCGTCACTGGTGACACCATACTTCAAACACGTTGAATGGTGCACTAGTGACCACAACCACCACCGCTTTCATTTTTTTTTTTTTTAAATATCCTCATCCCATTCCTCCTTTTTCTTTGTCACTTTGTCATCCTCTTTAGTCAAAATTCAGATGTAAAGTCTCAGATTAAAGTTTTACAGTAGTAATCTGATGGTAGTCGTTATCTTTCAGATGATATTTTTTTTTGGAAGGAGTTTAAGAGAAGAAAAAAATGGATGAAAAGATGTAACAGTCGGAAAGAAAATTTCATTTCCGGCAATATTCTCCAATCCTCCTTCAATTTTGTGTTCCTTCATTATTAGTGTATAATTATTGTATATACATTATACAATGTTTTGTATTATTTATTATTTATTTATTATACACATAATATACATAGGAGAAACGACATGAAACATTACAGTAGATACCATATATATTGATCAGTGTTTTGTCGTATCTATTTTTCTTTTGTTTTTTTCATTTTTTTGCAATCCTCGTCTTAGTTCAAACTTCAAAGTAAATAACCAGAAATGTGTGTGTATATATATAATTAAATAAAACCTGTCCAGGCCCAAATTGGAGCCGATCTGAAAATAAAACAAAAAAAAAGAAAAGTGCAATGTATCTAGTGTGCAACTAAGGCTGGCAGTGGGCCGGGTCAGCCCGGTCCCGACCCGTACTCGCCAAGATCCCCCAAAAAATGATAACATGACTCAAAATCAGGATGGGACCTGGGCTCGTCCCGACCCAGACCCGCCCCGCCCCGCCCCAGGCTCGTCCCGACCCCGACCCCCATTTGCAAAAATGACCGTTGCACTTGTGCAACCCTCACCCCTTAATATTTATTTTTAACCACTAAGTTACTATATTTACACTTTAACCCAATTTTTTAACTCTAAATACTTCATTTTCTCTTCATCTCTAGCACAAATCTTCGTACAATCTCTCAATATATATCTTTACAAGTCTACATTGTCTACTAAATACTTTATTATTTGCTCAGCAGTATAATTGTATCAAAGTTAAAAAATTGGGACTGAATTTGACAACTAGCTTGAGGATCATCCATCGAGCAAAGTTTCAAATTTCAACCTCGATTACAAATCGATGTTACGTCAGCGTTTGGTACCTTCGTTCCTTCTTTAAATTATTTTTGTTACTTTATCTTAATTATCACACTTAATTTTATTATATTTAATTATTTATTTACATAATTAAAATGAAAGGATTAAGAGGTATGTTTAAGGGTAAGGGTAATGGTGTTTCTTCTAGATGACACACCCACTAATCTAGATGATACACTCACTAGTACACCTCAAACTGAAATTGGAACGCCTCTTATTCCCCCATAGTATGAGACGAGACCCAACACAACGAAAATTAAAATCAGTTGCATGCGATTTTTTTGATAGGGACCAAAAGAATCGAGTAGTTAGATGTCAAATTTGTAAAAATGTTTATAAATTTATAATAGGGAAAAGGTCAGGGTGGATGAGAGGTTTATTGAGACATGTACAAAACGTTCACAAAGCTAGGTGGGATGAATACGAGGCTACAAAGTCGGGTGCGTCAATGCGTTCTTGTCACAACCCGACCCCGGGCCCGCGACTGGTGCCCTACCTAGGCACCCCTGTCAGGTATACATCAGAGAATAGCAGCGGAACATACACAACATACAAAAAAACTTAGACAGTAACCAACAACAGGCTAGCCGATAAGGCCACCTTCCGTAAAATATACTCAATCCGTAAATAATAAAGACATTTTTCTTTTCTTTACACCCAATCCACAATGTGACTACTGCACTTAAGAATAACAACTCAAGTGACGGGCCCCGCCATACCACGAATGTACAACAACCGACAATACCGAGGATAAGCCTCCGAAATGAAGGAGCTTCTCAACACCAATAACAGTGATCCTAAGAGCGAGGATCAAGAATCAGCACTTTACTCGCGGCGTGAACGCGGCCCAAGGAGGTCTGACAACATGTACCAAATATGTGAAATCAAAGATCAGAATGAAATCATAAGTCTAAAATAAAGCGGAGACATGTATGATTACTCGATTAACGATAATCGCGGCCTTACTAACAATGAGTAAATAGAGTATACTTACAATATAAAGTAGGAGGCTCACGATCAAAGCAGACCACCCGCCCGCAGATCATTAAGCAATCCTATTCACGGGACTATTTCACCGCGTAGATCGCGTGGACCCGCATGAGGTATTCTCGATAGTCAGACTACCGCACGGGACTATTTCACCCGCATAAGCCCATAAGGCCTCGCGTGAGGTATTCCTCGCATCACGGGTAGCAAATCCACGAAAAACAGTGGTATAACGTCTTGGGGTTTACCTCATTTATACTCTTACCACAAGTAGGTGGTATAACGTCTTGGGGTTTACCCTCATTTATACTCTTACCCTAGCTCAACCTACCATCATACATAACATAAGCCCTACCGCTTATCATACAATAAATAAGCAAGTTAAGAAATCCCCTAACTTCTTATTAGCCTTATTCATATACATTCTCATTTTAGTTTACTTAAGGCACTAACATGTCATTATAAAATCCGAATTTAACCCAAAGTACTACGTATTTCTATTCTTTTAAAAATGACTCTTTTTCATATATAACTTCCAGGATACTAATAACCGTAGTATCAAGTCATAACTACTTTTCAAGACAAGTCACGATACCTTTTAGAAATACATTTAGGCTTCTAAATCAAGTGACTTCTTTCCTTTAAAACCTTAGGCAATTGATGCCTTAAATCAAATTGCCTTTCAATAAATCAAGCCATTTATCTTTCCATAAAGCCAATATAACCAACTCCCATAAAGTCGTTATATTCACTTTATGCATTAGTCAAGTACAATTTCTATCCAAGGACTTATACGTTTAAAACGAAACAAGTATCGCATACTTTAAAACTCTTCAAGTCCCTTAACATACTTAAATTACTTAGAGTAAACCACTCTTTAAACTTTCCATAAAAACAAGTATCAAAATACTTTCAACATACTTAAAGTCTCTTAACTTTGAAAACCAAGATATCCTTAACATTTAAACAAGTGAGTTAATTCTCTAACTCAATCAACTCGACATTCCTAAAATAAGCCAAGGATGTCAAATGGACTAGATTGTCAAAATTCAGACGTCACCGTACTATATACGTGAAACTAGTCATGCTCAAAAGATAGGAAAAGTTCCACATACCTCTTCTGGTCAAACCACTTGTCAAGTACAAATTCCGCCCGTAGTATGTCAACCTATAATATTCACAATACGTCCATTAAGGCCTTACTTCAAACGTAGAATATTATAAGTGTTAAGTCTCTAAATTCTACGGAAAATCGGACAAGACCTCCTTTGTTTTTACTAACTTTGCCACCTTTTCCAAGGTCGAAATACAATAATCAAACGACCAATTGGCTCACAACAATATAGAAGGTAATCCATGCCAATGAATAACCAAACAAATTTCAATTGGCTCACAATAATATGGAAGGTAATCCAATGCAAATGAATAACCAAACATTTCAATTGGCTCACGATAATATAGAAGGTAATCCAATGCAAATGAATAACCAAACAACCCCAATTGGCTCACAACAATATGAAGGTAATCCAATGCCAATGAATAACCAAACAGCCCAATTGGCTCACGATAATATGTAAGGTAATCCAATTCAAATGAATAACCAAACAAATTTCAATTGGCTCACAATAATATGTAAGTAATCGATGCAAATGAATAACCAAACAAATTTCAATTGGCTCACAATAATATAACAATACCAATTCTTATTCAATTTCCATTTCAATCCAAATGGTTTAGTATAACATGATATCAAGCCGCAATCGATTACAACTACTACAATTCTCAAGTAGGTAAACACGACGATTCTAAATTAACGACCAAAATTGCATTTCAATTTCAAAAGGCTAATCATGTCATTTTCGGTTCTAGGCTTCTACAATCCATGTCACTTATCAAACTTCATAACACAAATCACATGATCACTTCTAACTTATAATAACGTGGAATCTTGATTACAAAAGTAAAACGAAGATTATACCTCAATTAGCCCAATTATGATCCAAGATCACAAGTCGCTTCCTTAGCAACTTTAGCTCCTCCTTCGACGTTCCAATCCACTCCAAGCAACCCTTAGAAGCTTAAGAATAACTCATCTTCAAGTTCCAACTTCAAAGTTGAATAACCCTTTAGGTTTTCGCCTTGACTAATACGAAAAACGCCTCTTTTCCAAATCTTTCTTTTGTAAAACCTTACAATACTCTTAGGAACCTTGGTTTAAAGTGGGGGAATTATTGGACAAGAATTGGAAATTTTCCTCTTGGAAACTTGTCAAAACCGTGAGCTTCCATAGTGAGCAAGACAAGATTTCAATTTTTTTTCTTCTAAGTGTAGAGAATGACAAAGTCTTGCTACTAGTAAGCTTATATAACAAAATGGAAGGTCTAGATTAGTACATATGGATGGCTCGGATGTGTTTCACATGGATCTTGCCCAAGTGGCCTTTGGACTTTTAGTCAACAATGTCAAGCTAAGTCATTTGCAAGACTTGTCTTCCTAACAATGGTCAAATGACCCTTTTGTCCTTGATAAATTTCGTCCAAGACAACATAAGGGGGTGACACGTGTCGCCCTCCCATTCGTCACAATATTTCGTTTTCCGACAAATCCAAAATTCCGATAAATTTTACTCGTCTCAAACCTTAACATTTGAGTTCTTACGTACGTTCTTAAAAACATATCCTGGAATTTCCGGGGTGTAACAGTTCTGAGTTGGGAAAGGGTTCACATAGTGTCCCAGACCAAGTACATGGTCAAATTAACCCGATGACGAGGGGAATTGTTGGCTCTAAATACGATAAACATAGAAATAGGGAAGCAATAGCAAAATTAGTTGCGGTGGAGGGTTTGCCTTTTTCATTTTCTTCCTCTCCTAGTTTTATTCATTACATAAGAGATATGTACAATCATGCTTTTAATTGTTTTCTAGATCAACTGTTAGGAGATGCGTTTTTTAATTTGCACATAAATATCAACAATATTTACGTTCTTCATTATATCATTTTTCTGAAAAATTATATATCACGTCTGATAGGTCGTAGTACTAACAACCATAAGTATTTAAATGTAACATGTCATTGGATAGATTATAAATGGTGTATGCAAAAATGTTGATGATAGGCACACTGAAACTTTTATTGCAGAAAATATTCATCGAGTTTGCGAATATTATGGTATAACTGAAAAATAATAATTGTTACGTTAGATAATGCTTCTTCTAATAATTATGTTGTAAGATTTTTAAAATCTATCAACTCCATATTTTCCTAATCATTTTCATATAAAATGTGTGTGTCATATTTATAACTTAGTTGTAAAGGATGATCTATCACTTTTTGAGGATATTCTTAATAAAGTACAATTTGTTATAAACTTTATTTTTAGAAGTAATAAAATACAAAGAAAAAAAGAATATAAAAAAACTTGTCACGATTGTGGAATACCTTATAGAAAAATTCATGAAAAAGTAGCGACTAGGTGGAATTCTCTATATAAAGCATTTATTGAAACTATTTATTATTGTGTAGCAGTACTTCCACCTCCGACTCCAAATGAACTACCAACTTACGAACCAACTAAAGAAGAAGTTTTGTCTAGCATGCACACTTAATACAAAATAGTATATACGCATTACCAACAAGAAAGTGCTAGCAATCAACCGACTTCTATACCATCTTTTTTTTCTTCTTCTTCTTTACAACCTTATAAAAGACATGTTGTTTCTGCGGCTAGTATTGTAAGCCTTAGAAATATAATGTTTAATGGTTCCACTACTAACCAAGTTAGCGAGTTTGATGTTTTTGTTTGTAGGGTGTTATACCGCACCAAGCAGTTCTCAATGAAGAAGGACGTGAAAGCTTGCTTAAATACTGGAGGGAAAATGAGAAGACATTTCCAACAATAACAAAGATGACCCGAGATGTGTTGAACATTCAAGCGTCATCAACAAGGTCTGAAAGCGTTTTTTCTGTCGGAAGATCAAATAGGAGAGCACAAACACTCCTTGGCGGGAAACAGCTTGGAAATTGCAGTTTTATTCAAAGATTGGATACGAGCGGAGCGTAGAAGGTCCGGTCAACCAGAGATCAACGAAGAAGATGATTTAAACTACAACGAAATCTTGTCACTCTCTTGTATGCCCTTTCTTATGACAATAACTACAGTATAAATCCACATTCCACCTAGGTCTAGCATTTGAATCACTTGTTAGTGCATTAGGTCTTCCATTTTAGTTATTGCCAGGGATGAATGCATTGTTAGATACTGTCAAATGTGTATTATCTAAAATCCCTGATTCTCCACCAAAACATCCATTCATCATTTGTCCTTCTTCATGTATTATCATATCATAAGCTTGGTCTTGTGAGGGAACATGATCCATTATGAGGATATGACTCATCTGTGGACTATATGTTTCCTTTAGTCCCATTAGAAACTGCATCATTTTTTTGTGTGTAGGAAATCAATAAATTCTTTGGATTTAGGGAAATCACAGCTAGGATATGGAACTATAGACTCAAATTCAACCTATAGGTCATTCAATATAGAGAAATATATGGACACCATCGAAATTCCTTGTGTCAATGAGCTAATCTCTCTATTTCAAGTGATAAATTCGAGTTCTATTTACCATATCGAATCTATCTTTGAAGGCTTCCCAAACATGCTTAGCATCTGATAAATATACAATTCCTTTACACAGTTCCTTCACAACTTAACTCATCATCCATGATTGCACAATTGTATTGCATTTTTCCCACTGATGCAATCGATAACTGTCTCATACGAAGCTTTCTCTGCTACACGAGACATCAATGAATCCAATTTTGTTCTATAATAACAATGACAATCGCATTGCTCTACTCCATTCTGAATAATTCTCAGTCCCTATCAACAATTGTGAAACTAGTACTAATCCCGAAGTGTCCGATGGATGCACATACAGTTGATCGTTCGAATCAAGCAATTGATTGGTTGAATTCACAGAATTAGTAGTGTTTAAGTTCAGATTACCTAGGGTTTCCATTTTGAAATAGAGAGATTGAAATTGTACAGTTCAATTAAGCTAAAAATGATTCGTGATCCAAGAATATCAAATGATCGAGAGAGCTTGTGAGAAAATATCTTCTTTCATTAATGAACTAACTGTGAGAAAAATGTGTAGTAACACGAAAACGGTAATGAAAAACAACAACAAGGAAGTGGTTAGAAATATGAAAATAAATAAATAAGGTAGCTTGTTGAGTCGATTGATATTCAATTTTCTTTAAGATAATATTACCCAGTATATTCCTTTAACGATGTAATGGAAACTTATCTCCCAAGATAAAACAACAATCAAATAGGTGAGCAAAAGAGACTCAAGTATTTGCTAGGAAAGAAAGATCTTTGAGTATTTGCAATTGCTAGAGAAGAAGACAATTTTTTGAAAATTATTGAGTGTTAAGTGTGTTTAGCAAATGAGCCTAAGACCTCATTTTATAGTGTTGAGAAGATGACCCTCCAATTGGCCAAGTAATGGCCTTGAATGACCATGTTAATGCCTTGATTATGGAGTTACAATTCAACCAAGTAATGACTGAATTCATTTGAGAAGTAATGGAGGTTTAATGCCTCAAAACCAGCCCAACAGTTATGTATTTTCGTCTCCCTTCGCGACTTCTGGAAGCCAAGCGTCGCGGCCGTTACTGGGAGGCGCTGCGGCGCTCACTGTTCAGCAGACCACTGGAACCTGAAATGTCAATTAGAGCCGCGACGCTTCCCGTCCAAAAAGCTATTGGAACTCAAACGACATTTAGAGTCGCGGCCCTTCGGGGAGGCGTTGCGGCCCTTGCGGCTCCGCAGCGATTTCATGACCTATTTCATCTTTCAACATATTGTACACTTCTTCCTTCATTTACCAACGTGAAATCATTGTCATTTGGCCAATAACCGTCTATTAACTTACGTCTCAAACATTTTGTATACGTACCAATATCTCTTCCACTTAGAAAATATATGATCATTGGTACAACGTGTGCACGTGTGTGGAAATGAAGTTTCCGACGTGCGGGGCCCCAATTGTTCGAGTCATAATTAATAGGATTAACTTTATTTCACGTTTAATAAATTTCCAACAATCCCCTCTTGGAAGAGATTTTGGCGCACACACATGTTGTCTTTCTAGCAATCGTCTGGCGGATCGATGTTGCATCTGGATAGGTAGCCGTAGCTTTGAAACTTCCATTGTAGAATACCATCGGACATATTTACTGTGCGGTGAACGCGATGTCTTAAACCGTCAGTGTTTAGTATAAGCCAAGACAATGGTACCCACACAACACCTCTCATACTCAATCATTCTTTATGTTTCTGTTCGTCGTGGGTCGTGGACACACTTGGATTCTTAAGTGCGTTCATTTGAGGCGGCCTATCCTCACACTTAAATAGGTGGTCTCCTACAAGGTATCCTGCAATACCCAACTACACAAGTGTTAGGCACCATTAAAAATTTCCCCAACCTAACCTCAATCATTGAGGATCATGAAAGGTTTGGAAAATTAACATTTACCCGCTCTGCAGGTAGCACTCTATGTCTATCACGAGAACGACCTTAGATTTATGTTTTCTAAAAAGAAATCATAATCCAGAGTGCTCTTGCTTCCACCAAAGCGCTCAACTGAACCTTTACAATTTAGTTTTCCCATTGAACCTTATTCCTGGGATCTCCAGTCTGTAAGGTTGGGTGTCCACTATATCGATTCTTATTGATTGGGTTTTAATCCCATTCCCCTAGAAAGGCAGAACATCTGATCTCTGGGTATGCCTTTCGTCAAGGGATCTGCGATATTTTCCTTAGATTTTACGCAATCAATGGAAATAGTACCCGTGGTGATCAACTGCCTAACAGTCTTATGTCTCCGTCGAATATGACGAGACTTGTCATTATACATAGAACTTTGTGCCCTTTCTAGAGCCGACTGACTATCGCAGTGGATTATTATAGAAGGCACGGGTTTATCCCAACACGGGACATCCTCTAAGAAATCATGAAGCCACTCAGTTTCCTCTCATGTTTGTCTAAAGCGATAAACTCCGACTCCATCGTGGATCAGGAAATACAAGTTTGCTTAGAGGATTTCCAAGAAACAGCTCCACCACCAATTGTAAAAATATACCCACCGGTGGACTTGGTGTTTTCTATATCAGATATCCAGTTTGCATCACTGTACACCTCTAGTACAGCTGGATACCTTGAGTAATGTAACCCGTAGTTATGCGTGTATTTTAGGTATCGTAATACCCGAGTCAACGCTTTCCAGTGGTCCTCACTCGGATTACGGGTGAACCTAGCCAACTTGTTGACTGAATAAGCGATATCAGGTCGAGGAAACTACCAATCACCTGTGCATACCGCTCTTGGCGTATGGGTGCACCATGATGTTTTTCAATCTTTTGATTCATATCCAGTTGTGCCGTTAGTGGCGAACTATCGTACATCCCAAATTTCTTCAGCACATCCTTGATGTAATGAGATTGAGACAAGACCAGTCCGTCAGATGTCTTAGAGATCTTGATCCCTAAGATGGCATCTGCGATACCCATATCTTTCATGTCAAAATATTATTTTAACATGTTCTTAGTCTCTAGTATTATCCTAGGACTGCTCCCAATGATCAACATGCCATCTACATAGAGGCATATCATGACGAATGAATCGGCATTCTCTTTCATGTAAACACATTTGTCACATTCATTAATGGTGAACCCTTTCGACAGTAGGGTATTATAAAATTTCTTATGCCATTGTTTCGGGGTTTGTTTCAGCCCGTAAAGTGATTTGACAAGACGACAAACTTTTGTCTCTTGTCCAGGAACCACGTACCCCTCGGGTTGGTCCATGTATATTTCTTCTTCCAAATTACCATTAAGGAAGGCTACATCCATTTGATGTATTTCAAGATCCCGCAACACGGCGATAACTATGAACATGCGTATGGATGTCATTCTGGACACCAGAGCGTAGGTGTCGAAGTAATCAAGGCCCCTTTTTTATGATAGCCTTTGACTACCAACCTAGCCTTGTACTTGTCGATAGATCCATCGGCTTTTAACTTCCGTTTGAAGATCCACTTACAACCCAAATGTTTATGTCCTGGAGGAAGATCAACCAGCTCCCATATGTGGTTGTGCAGGATGGACTCTATCTCATTCTCTATAGCTTCCTTCTAGAGCAGTGCTTCTGGAGTTGACAATGCTTCAGCGATTGTCCGTGGCTCGTCCTGAACCAGATAAGCTACAAAGTCTGGACCGAAGGATTTGTCCTTCCGGGCCCTTTTACTTCGTCTTGGTTCTATCTCTGAATCTTCTAAGTCCGGAGAATCTGGAATGTTGGATTCCAGATAGTCAGCTACTTCAGAATTCACTAGATCTGAACCGTTTAGATCAGGGCAGTCAATGACTTCAGGATCCTCAGAGGTTTGCTCATAACTTCGTTTACGAGAGGTTAGGTTATTTTCCTTCTTAGGAAATGTGTCTTCAAAGAATCACGCGTTCCTTGATTCCATGATCATACCTACATGAATGTCTGGTACATCCGACTTATGCACTAGGAAGCGATAAGCACTACTGTTATTAGCATATCCAATGAATATGCAATCCACAGTCTTATGTCCAATCTTGACTTGCTTTGGCTTGGATTCTTCTACCTTGGTTAGACAGCCCCACACCTTCAAGTATTTATAGGTGGGTTTCTTTCCTTTCCATAGTTCGTATGGAGTAAAGACAACTTCTCTCCACATGTTTTGAGGGAGGCCCAAATTTATGAGTAAAACATTCATCCTTTCCTTTAGAGTTCGATTCTTGCGTTCAACAATACCGTTTGATTGAGGTGAGTAAGGAGCCGTTGTTTGATGAACTATACCCGATTGGGTGCAATATTCTTCAAATGGCGCTACGTTTCTCCCCCTCTATCGCTACGGATTGATTTGATCCATCCGCTTAGTTGGTTCTCAACTTCTGCTTTGTAGCGCTTAAACACTTCAAAGGTTTCATCTTTACTTTTAAGTAAGTAAAAGTAGTCATACCTTGTGCTATCATCTATGAAAGTAAAAAAGTACTTGTTCCCCCCTCTAGTTTGAACGAACTTCAAATCACATATGTCGGTATGTATGAGTTCTAGAGGAGCGGTTTCCCTTTCGACGGATCTAAAGGGACTCTTGGAAAGTTTTGCCTCTACGCATACCTCACACTTACGTTGAGGGTTTATGTCGATAGGCGGCAGTAATTCCAACCTTACCAATCTTTGGATAGATTGATAGTTAACATGTCCTAATATGTGATGCCATAAATTAGAAGACTCAACCAGGTAAGTAGAAGGCTCAGTTTATTAATATTGAAAGGCGAAGGCATTACAGATGCTGCGTTAACTTTAAATAGGACTTCACAGACGAAGCTTCTTCCTACAAATGTTCCGTTTTTAGTGATTACAAATTTATTAGCCTCTAATACTAGCCTAAAACCATCATTTACTAACAAAGGTACATGAATTAAATTTCTTCGAATTTCTGGGACATGCAACACTTCCTTGAGAGTCAGCTCCTTGTCTGACGTCATCTTTAGGATCACATTTCCTACCCCCAGCACCTCTGAAGAAGAATTGTTTCCCATGAACAACTTCTTGTCTGTGACTGGTGTATAAGTGGAAAAGGCTTATTTATTGGAACATATGTGACGGGTAGCACCAGTGTCCAACCACCACTGCATCGGATTCTCAACGAGGTTTGATTCAAGAACCACCGCTGAGAATTCCTCGATCATATCGTCTACGAACGTGTCTTCGATGATGTTAGCCTTGGCCTTGCCTTTGGCCTTCTCTTTATTCTCGCGGTTGAGCTTGCGGCAGTCTTTGGCCATGTGACCAACTATACCACAGTGGTTGCAATTTCCCTGGAACTTTTCAGTTGTTTGGGTCATGCCTACCTTCTGGAACTTTCGTTTTTTGCTTGAGTTCCCTTTGACTTCCGTCAGGTTCGTCATTGCCTCAGCGGGTAGTTTCCCTTTGGCATGGCCTTCTTGTTGTCCTTCTGAATCTGGAGTTTAACTATCAGTTCATCTAAAGTCACTGTTGGCACCCAATTTTGTCTCATCTTTTGATTATTTGTTGCAATTTTAAGTATTTTAACATCACATTTTTATCATCATTTTTGCATTTTTTATATACTAATCATATTTTACTTAGTATTCTACGTTATTTTATTTTCGTAAAATGGCATCGCATTTTTTAAAAAAATTAGGCATTAAATATTTTGTTATTATTACTCTGACATTTTATTTTAATAATTTTACATCTCCTTAAATAATTTTTCTTTAAATAATAAATTATTTTATATATTAACCCAAACCAAATCAGCCCAATCCATACCCTTTTACCCCCCCCCCCCCCCAAAAAAAAAACAAATTCCACATTTCATTTCCCCAAAACCTAACCTAACCTAACCTAACCTAAAATATCAACCCTATAAATAAAACATTACACTCCCATTTCTCTTCCAACAACATCAACAAATGACACAATAAGATATCTCACCCCCTTCTCATTTTCAGATAATCAGTCGCACCTCCCCTTTGTATATACTCCCCTCTTCATTTTTTACTAACACTCTCCCATTCAACTCTCTCGCCGCCACTGCTCATGCGATGAGCTTTTAGCTCCGATGAATCGGAGCGAACCACCGACCATCACGCTCCGATAAACCCCCTTCACGACACCACCACTGACCTACTCCCGTCCCACTGTCACCTCCGGCGAACTCACGATGCAGGAGTTTAATAACATTTACCACCACACAGAATCACCACCGCCATTATTGTAGACTATTAAACGGTTTGTTCTTTTGCTTTACTAGATCTGACCCGAAAGGTATTCCGGCGTCGCTCCGACATCTCACCGTCAAACCGACGCCATCCCTCTGCCCCTTCTCCATTTATTAATGTTTTTCTGATGTCACTGGTTTACTACTCTGTTTGAATCGATTGTTCTACATTTTGGGTTTCATTTCATGGGTATTTTTATTTTTGGACGACTGTTGAAGCATATTTTGTTACTGTCGCAGCTTCTACTAATTTTCACACTATTTTGATATTTTGTGACAAATTTTATTGGTTGCTGGAGGACGTTGTTTTCACCAGAAAAGTACGATTAGTTCCCATTTTGACGAACAATCTCCGTCACCATTTTGTGTTGTGTTATTACTTTGTTTTCTATCATTTTTTGAATCTGATCAATTCCCATGGCTGCTGGACTGATTTGGTGTGTGTTGGGTCAGATTCACTATTTTCCGATGATTTTTTTAGGGTACCAGTGTTGCTCCGGCGTTCCGTTGTTGAAGTAACGCTTGAACTTGTTGTTGTTGCTTCCACTGTTTCTGGTGAACCATACTTATTCTGGCGATGTTCTAAAATTTCCGGCGTGTTTGATGTGCTGCTATTACTGTTTCTACTATTTTTTTTAGTTGTTGTCGGGCTAATTTTGACGATTCAGCCCTTTTTATTTATTTATTAAACTGATTTTGAACAAATTGATACACTGGATAAAATCCCATTGATTTGAACAATATACTACACTTGATGGCCAATGAAAAAGTTATCCGTCGATTTTTGAGGCCTCCACAGTTGCGAAGACGGAAATAAAATCTTCTGGGCAAATGATGATTTCTTTTACATACACGGGGTGCCAACGTGCGCTGACGGGGCAAATTTTCGCAGCCAGACTCGTTTAGGATGTCCCACTTTTTTTATATATATCTGAACCCTCCGTAATCAAAACTACTATTGTTTTGCACGGATATGAATGTGTTATATATTTTATTGTTTCTAACAGTTTTTTTTATAGCTTGTGAAGAATGCATATAAAGGTCAAAGAAGACAAGATACTCTTTGGAATTTTATTTTATTTTGTTGTATTTTATTTTGATTATGTATTATATTTTTTATTGTAATTGTAATTATTGAAAAATGCTTAGAATAGGTAGACATTAGTACTTTAAAAGGGATAAATTAAAATAAATCGCTAGTTTATTTATTTTTTAGGTCCGTCGAAATACTTTCAAACATTTCTTATTTTTCAAACACATTTTTTTCTAAAGCCGATAAATAATTAACCTATGTTTGACCGGATAACCGCAAGTTAGCAGATCTTAAAGGATGCCTAACTCATTCCCTTTAGGATAATAAAGAACACTTATCCAGAATCTCATTATTTCGCAGACCATTAAATGGAGATCAATTGCAGTATTTTTATTGCAATAGTTCAAGTGTCCTAATTCACTTAACTAATTAGGTGACGACTCCTCAAAATCATCATTTTGCTCCATCCAGGAAACCGCGCCAAAAGAGAAATATTGCGGATATCGTTCCGACCCTGAGGTCAAAAATGGGTGTTACAGCATGACGACTCCGCTGGGGATATCAGGTTCTTAACCATAGCAAACCCAGGTTAATTAAATATTGCACTTTATTTTGCTTTTATTTTTGTTGTAAATGCTATAAATTATTTGCTTTTAATTTTGTAATTAATTGTTTTAACCGCTACTCCTTTTACTTCTTTCCTTAAACTGACATTCCGTTCATATTTCCTTTCTTTCGGAAATTAACACTACACGCGAGGTGTGCTTCGCGCACCAGCAAATTTCTTTCGGATACCCAAATTTAGGAGAGTCGACTTTTGCGCGGAGTGTCCGGTCTAATCGGTGGCCGCGTAGCCTTCTCACTCGAGCAGTCCGCTTGGGAACCTTGTGTCTAGTAAGTCAAATCTTAGAAAACTTAGGACAGAGCTATACCCTTCTTTATTTTAAGTCATGCATGCATACACTTTAGGTGGGTCGAACCTTAGTATCGTGTCCACAACTAGGAAATCCCCAAATTGTCGACGGGTCTCACAACCCAATGACCAAATCTCGCATATTTGGCGTTTATGCCCACCCCTGGCATAAGAGAGGTCCCAGACATATTAGGGTACGCGTTTGATTTGCATGTTTTTTTGCTTACTATTATTTGTCGCTTGCAAGACTGTACATATTATTTAAAGCAATAATTACCCGTTTCAAACTCTGTACATATCATACCATGTGCTTGTAACTCCGGGCATGAGCATTTTCCTTTTGCACTTCTACTGGGACAACCCCATATTTTTTGGTTCATGGGACAGAAGTTGCGCTACCAACGGGGTAGGGTAAATCGCTCTTGAACAATCCAACTCGGCCCTTGTGAAGCGTCAACCTATAGTCCAAGCAAACCAATTAGGGGAGTCTTTGAATATGCTTTCACTCTCTCACATTTTATTATTATTATTCTGTGGCTATCCTACTCTCACTCATTGCTCGTATCTTTTGCAGGAAGACCGTCCTCACAAACAATCGGGTCGGTCATTCCAAAACATTAGCCCCGGAGATACTCCAGGAAGGAAAGAACAAAATAAAAGCATGACTAAGAGGGTCGAGAGATATTTTCGACTGAAAGAAGTCAATCAGCCTTCAGTCCGAGCAAATCAAACAGAGAAGTCTTGACTATACTGTCGTATTCTCGCATTTTATTATTTTTTCATCACTTTTCTACTCTCACCCGTTTCTCTTATTTTTACAGGAAACACGTCCTCGCAAACAGTCGAGGGCAGTCTTACCAAACCTTAAAAAAAATCAATCCATGACCGGAAGATGTTTCGACTGAAAGAAGTCATTCAACGAGGCATCACTCTGAGTTGTCTATACTTTTGTATTTTATACATACTTGCATATTCAATTGACATGCTTAGTTTTAATTACATAATACATTCATATCACCACACGGTGTGATACGTAGGCAACTCATGTTGGGCTCGGCACCACAATAAAATAGCATATGTGGCCCACTCATGCATTTCATTTATCCCATTACGGACATCATTTTTCATTACATTCATCATATCATGAACATTCATTTTTTATTCCACTCATCCTGACGTGGACAATCATTTTACTTTGCATTCGTCTCATAGTGGACAATCATTTGTTTTGCACAACTTTTACTCTTACTATCCTATCATAGATGAATTCTTTTTCAAGCATATATTTTATAACCTATCTGAATGAACTACGCGCACCTGATTCTCATCAAAGTGAGATAGGCAGCCCTACTCGGGTTCGGTACTCTTTATTGGAAAAAAAATGTTATTCAAATTATTATTATTTTTAGTATCATTGTTTGACTTGGTTGATACCAACACATTTAGGAGTGTTCGTAGGAAATAATAAATAATATTCAGTATAGGCTGACTTCGTGGTAAACCATAGGTTGTTTTGGTACCTCACATTCATACTTGTAATGACGTTGTCTTGCGTGCTTTCAAGATAAGAACGAAACCAACTTCATTCGTTTCATGTGCATTGTGTGGTGAGTTTTAGAATAAATTCAATTGCATTGCATTGTGATCTAGAACTTGACTTGAATGTTTGTTGAGGAGAAATCCTGAGTAACGCTCGGTATAGAAAATGATCGTACGCTTTCTTTGAGCCGCTTGAGCCTTTTCAGCCTACCAAATATCATTATCCATAGTACACCATCCTTTGAGCCTAAAGCCTATTCTTTTGACAGCCACATATTAAACATATACCCTTTCTAAGTGCATACATGCACTATCTCTCTCTTGGCCTGACTTTCTTGAGCGCATTGAAAAAGTGCAAATTGCTGACAACGATGTGCGTTGAAGTTTCCAGGGATAAAGTTGCAATGTCTCAAAAGAAAAAAAGCGAAAGCAAATGACAACTTCACACAAAGATGAAATCCGAAGCTCGACAATATCAAGGAAAAGAAAATAAAAGAAAAAAAAAAAAGAAGATGAGAAAATAACTATGAAAAGGGAGAAAAAGCTCCGAACGAATGATTCAAAAGAAATCAGTTAAAAAAACAGATCATCATCAAGGCACACAGATGTCAAGCGCAAAAATAATTCAACGCTCAAGGAATGATTAGTCACTCCTTACCCAAATAATATCCTTCATTTCCCCAAGTCTACATTACAAACCCGTGACAAGTCCTACATGATCGTATACTGAGGGTAGTTGATACTTACATGACGGCCAAACCTCACAGTTGCATGCATTGAATATCTTTCTAAGTGTGAGTGTACTTTTCTTGACGTCCCAGAGTTCAAAATACTGAAATATATGTGAGGATGAGAATTTCTTTCAGTGATGGCATTTGAAACATGAGGATGCGTATAGTTCGAAATCTTTGCTTGAAGCAAGTATTGACACTCAGGTATGTCTGAGGTACCATATGAAACTATAAGAATTATCCTGGAGTCAGTCTCGGTTAGACTGAAAGTAAATAATGGAAATCCTAAGCACAATACTAATTGTTGGTATCAACTGAAGTCAGAACGTGATGCTGTCTTTCCATTTTTTCAGAAAAAAACAACAAACAATACATATATAAAAATCCTTATTTTTGCATCACGAACTACGTTTTGACCTGATTCCCTCGGAGGATACGTAGGAGGCCACATTGGTTTCTCTCACATTGTTTGAAAACCATAAAAATTCTTATTTTTGCATCACGAACTACGTCTTGACCTGATTCCTTCAGGGGATACGTAGGCGGCCACATTGGTTTCGGTATCATTTTTTAAAAATGTACAATCCTCTTTTTCTTATCACGAACTACGTCTTGATCTGATTTCCTCAGTGGGATACGTAGGCAGCCACATTGGCTTCGGTCACACCATTTGAAATCTTTCTTTTTTATTTTTGCACATAACAAAATAATCTCATCTGATCACCTTGATAGAGCAGACAAGCTACCTACACATGACTCGATTTTGTCTAGTGGAGAGTTCAGCATCCTCATATACCAGAAATTAGGGCATATTTTGGGATCACATTCATGTTTGACATCTGTACAAAAGCAACATATTGACCTACAGGGTCCCAACTGCATTATGTCCGCACAAAGACGGTGTTAGGGTCATATTTTTATCCTTATCTATTCATTTTTTTACATTATCTATATCCATGCATTAACTTTTTATCCAGATTGAGTTTGCAAGAACTTCAACATCATTTCAACTCAGGCGGGTCACAAACGCACAACGTCCAGGCAACGATGTTATTTCAACCTAAACGGGTCACAAATACGCGTCAATATAATAACGCCATTAACATCGTCAACACAATGATGACATAAACATCGTCAACACAATGATGACATCATCATCGCAGTAATATAATGACGCCATCAGCATCGTCAACACAATGATGGCATCAACACAATAATTGCATCATCATCGCATCAACACAATGACACCATTAGCATCGTCAACACAATGACACCATTAGCATTGTCAACACAATAACGACATCATCATCGCGTCAACACAATAAGGTCATCATCATCGTCAATACAATGATGACATCATCATCGCATCAACATAATGACATCATCATGTTAGGTGTATTTTATATACACTTTTGAATCATTTTTAATTAGTATTTTACTCATTTTATTGATGTTTAGTATAGTATTAGAGTCGTTTTTCTTTCTTTTGTGTCACAGCGGTCAGAAATGGAGAAATGACGAAAAGAAGAGAAAAATGAGCTTATTTGAGATGGAATTGCAAACTAAAAGGGCCAAGAAATGAAGCCTAAGAAGTTCCGGGAAGTATAGAAGAAATCAGACGAAGTCCGGACGAAGAAAATACGAAGAGATGAAAAATCTGTCAATTACCGCCTCAGGAGCCGCGGCGCCGCCCTATGATTTTTCCGAAAATTGCAGATTTTTCGGCGCCGTGGCGCCCAATCTCAGGGCCACAGCGCCGACGTGAGATTTTTGACGTTTTGGGCCGAATTTGACACGTTTTCAGAGTCCAAAATAGTTAACTTTTTCTACCTACAAAACCTATATAATCCCTAAAACCCTTCTCATTAATGAATCATCCTTTAGACCACCTTAGACCTAATTCCACACATTTCATCTTGTAAATATTCCACAACACCATTCAAGGAGACAAGACAACTTTGGAGGCTTTTCAGTATTATTTTCTTTCTCTTTTCTTTGCTTTTATTTCAGTTCATGTTGGAGATTGTATTAGTTCTTAGCGTGACTATGGCTATGGGCTAATTATTTTATTAGAGTTTTCCTTGTGATTCGCTTGAAATTCTTATTTATGAGTTAATACATGGTTTTGGTTTCTTCTTCATATAGTTGAGATTTATTCAATAATTGTTTTGATTTCTTGGTAATTAATTGGTCACTAATTATCATCACATATATGATTTCTAATCGAGATCCGAAAGGGGAGATTGTGAATATGATATAGTTAAATAAACATAGGTTAAAATCGTGGACGAAAGTACCCCGATACTTGTGTAGTTTAATAGGTTATTTTTCTTAATCCTCATTTGTGGTAAATCTTATCATCGAAAGATAGAAAGGTTCTGCATCAGGGTTGAGTGTTTATATATCCTAACCAGAATATAAAACGGCTTAGTTAACCTGCTATCTTAACGTAGAAGAAGAAGTCAGTCTAGTTGTATTAAGGATTGAATAGAGTGGATAGTTGAGGATCTTGGAAGCCCTGCCCTAATTTTCCACCATAACTGATTTATTTTCATAATTAGTTTATTTCCTGCATTAGTTTTAATTATTAGTCTAAAAATACAAACAAATTAACGTTAACCAAATAAATATCATAGAATAGATAACCGGTACTTGAAAACCAGTCTCTGAGGACGATATTCGGTCTTACCTAGACTATATTACTTGTAACGATACGTACACTTGCGTTAAGCGTGTGGATAAATCGCTAACAAGTTTTTGGCGCCGTTGCCGGAGACTGACGTACTTTCAATATCGATTTATCCATCCTTATTTCTAATTTGGGTTCTCCAAGAACAACTTTCTAACTTATTCTGAGAGCATCTTTTTATCATCTTTTGTTGTTTTTCTTATTTTGCAGGTAAAGTTTTTTTTTTTTTAAAAAAAAAAAAAAACAGGGCACATGGACTCTTACTCCTATCAGGGGCAGTTGAGTCATCAACAACAGCTTAACCCACAGGTTCCAGAGGAAGATCTAGATGAGTTGCAGGCAGCCATACTCACGATCACCAAGTGTCATACTCAGTTTATGGCTGAGACAAGGGTGTCCCTCAAAAATTTGGAGACACAAATAAGGCAGCTAATGGATAAGATGATCACACCTCAAGCAAATCTGCCTAGTGATACCATTGTGGGAAGTGGTAACCAAATTGAGGAGCCTGAACCACACCCAGCTGTTGAGGAATCTGGAGAAATAGTTGGTGTAGAGAAGGAAAAGGTTACTAAGAGCCAATTATTCACCTTTTTGGATTCCTTGGAGTTCCTTTTTCCTGTACCTATTGCAGAAGAAACACCACCAGTTGTCACTGTTGATCCCCAAAAAGAAAGTCCATACCCTCAAGGGCACCCCCAAAAGTTGAGAGATGTAGGGAGTTTCAATGATCCCTACATTATAGAGAGCCTAAAAGACAAACATGTCTTGTGAAATTGGGGGATAATCTTAGATATGAGGCCCTTGTTTGACAAAGGTGTTGTAGGAAAAGTGAGACCTGCAACAATAACTGTGCGGATTGCAAGCAGTTCGCAGAAGGAGCCGCCGGACACTAGTAAAGGTTAACTGCGTCCGGCTAAAAGACGTTAAAGACAACGCTTGTTGGGAGACAACCCAATGTTTATTAATTATGTTATTTTAATTTGTGTTTTAGTTTGTTTTTATTTTGTCTTGAACAGTCTCACGGTCTTGGGTTCTTGTCTTGTATTGTTGGATGACATGTGGACTGAAAGCTAATTTTGAGGAACAAGGAGCAAAAACGCTGAAAACAGGGAAAAGTCATCATCAGCGCCGTGGCGCCCACATGCAGGGCCACGGCGCCAGAAGTTCAGAGAGCAATTCCCGTTGACAGCGCCGTGGCGCCAAAATACAGGGCCACGGCGCCGAAAGTTCAGAGGCCCAGACGCAGTGCAAATTCCAGAATTTTTCCTCCCATACCTCCGTTATGACCGATGTGTTGTGTCAGTAAGTTGTCCCTATTTTTAGTCTTCACACATTGGGGACAATGTGTCGATTAAATTTGGGGGGGGGGGGTGTCTTATTTTATCTTATTGTTTTTTAGTCTTTTTTATTTGTCTTTGTGCTGTTTTCATGTGTTTTTTTAGTCATAATTTTTTTATATGGATCATGCATGTCGTAGTTGCTAAAGATATTGAGTGGATAAAGTGGGATAATGTAATGGAATTAAAAGCGACAATCTGTGTGCTTAAGTTAGATATGCCAAAAATGCATGACATCTAATCATTTGGGATATTTGTGCTTAGCCTATGTGTGTCAGTTATGGAAAGAAAAGTTGAAAAATGTCTAGAAAATATGTTTGCTTGTTATTTGAGGCGAAATAGTTAAGATGTACATGTTTAGGGAGATGATTCAGACATTTCTTTGATAGCCCTTCTGACTATTCATTACCTATCCTGACATAAATTGTATCACTAGTCAGCCCCTTTGAGCCTAAAATAAGATCTTTATTTGACACTCTATTATTCCATATTTGTGTCATAAGTGATAATTGAAAGTTAGTGGGATGAAAAGTGTTGAAAAAGAAATAAAAAAAAATTGAAAAATTTGATGCACCCCAATGAAAAATATGCAAAAGCCTAAGTTTGGGGGTGCTTGTTATTTATAATGTATCTCATTCTCTCATAAGAAAAGAGGGAAAAAAATAGGTATGAGAATAAAAGGAAATAAAAAAGAAGGAAAAAGAGTTGAATGTAAAATGCTTATGGTACGTAATTGAGCCTAAATGCTCATTTTTACCTACCCCTGCCTAAGCCTACATTACAACCCTTAAAAGTCATGATGATCTTTAATGTGTATATCTATGATTAGTGGAGAATAACAAGTAAACAGGTCTATAACATTTGGAAAAGATGGAATGAAATTGACATGCATATGTTATGTATTTGTATTTTCATTGACCATGATCTAAGTGAATTTGCGAAATATCTAACTTGAAATTCTAGATTGTTGATTATTCATGCTATATATATTCTAACATATTATCCTAACTTTCATCCATGATTTTGAAGAAGCATTGCTATAACTACTTGATCCATTTCATAGAGTCTTTGTTCGTTTTGTTTTGTCTTTGTTTAGTGTTTTACTCGAGGACAAGCAAAGTTTAGGTTTGAGGGTATTTGTTAGGTGTATTTTATATACACTTTTTGAGTCATGTTTAGTTAGTATTTTACTTATTTTATTGATGTTTAGTATAGTATTAGGGTCGTTTTTCTTTCTTTTTTGTCACAACGGTCAGAAATGGAGAAATGACGAAAAGAAGAGAAAATGAGCTTATTTGAGATGGAATTGCACACTAAAAGGGCCAAGAAATGAAGTCTAAGAAGTTCCGGGAAATATAGAACAAATCAGACGAAACCCGGACGAAGAAAATACGAAGAGACGAAAAATCTGTCAATTACCGCCTCAGGCGCCGCGGCGCCTGGCAGCAGCGCCGCGGTGCCGCCCTCTGATTTTTCCGAAAGTTGCAGATTTTTCGACGTCGTGGCCCCCAATCTCAGTGCCACGACGCCGACGCGGGATTTTTGACGTTTTGAGCCGAATTTGACACGTTTTCAGAGTCCAAAAGGGATAAATTTTCCTACCTACAAAACCTATATAATCCCTAAAACCCTTCTCATTAATGAATCATCCTTTAGACCACCTTAGACCTAATTCCACACATTCCATCTTGTAAATATTCCACAACACCATTCAAGGAGACGAGACAACTTTGGAGGTTTTTCAGTATTATTTTCTTTCTCTTTTCTTTGCTTTTATTTCAGTTCATGTTGGAGATTGTATTAGTTCTTAGCGTGACTATGACTAGGAGCTAATTACTTTAGTAGGGTTTTCCTTGTGATTCGCTTGAAACTCTTATTTATTAATTAATACATGGTTTTGGTTTCTTCATTATATAGTTGAGATTTATTCAATAATTGTTTTGATTGCTTGGTAATTAATTGATCACTAATTATCATCACATATATGATTTCTATCGAGATCCGAAAGGGGAGAGTGTGAATATGCTATAGTTGAATAAACATAGGTTAAAATCGTAGACGAAAGTACCCCGATACTTGTGTAGTTTAATAGGTTATTGTTCTTAATCCTCCTTTGTGGTAAATCTTATCATCGAAAGATAGAAATGTATAGCATCGGGGTTGAGTGTTTATATATCCTAACCGGAATATAAAACGGCTTAGTTAACCTGTTATCTTAACGTAGAAGAAGAAGTCAGTCTAGTTGTATTAAAGATTGAATAGAATGGATAGTTGAGGATCTTGGAAGCCTTGCCCTAATTCTCCACCATAACTGATTTATTTTCATAATTAGTTTATTTCATGCATTAGTTTTAATTATTAGTCTAAAAACACAAACAAATTAACGTTAACCAAATAGATACCATAGAATAAATAACCGGTACTTGAAAACCAGTCTCTGAGGATGATATTCGGTCTTACCTAGACTATATTACTTATAAGATACGTACACTTGCGTTAAGCGTGTGGATAAATAGCTAACACATCAGCATCGTCAACATAATGACGACATCATCATCGCGTCAACACAATTACGTCATCAGCATCGTCAACACAATGACGACATCATCATCGCGACAACACAATGACACCATCAGCATCATTAACACAATAATGATATCATCATCGCATCAACACAATGACGCCATCAGCATCGTCAATACAATGACGACATCATCATCGCGTCAATACAATGACGACATCATCATCGCGTCAATACAATGACTTCATCAACATCGTCAACACAATTACGACATCATCATTGCGTCAACACAATGACAATATTTGCATCGCGTCAACACAATAACGTCATCATAGTCAACACAATGACGATATCTGCATCGCGTCAACACAATTACGTCATCATTATCGTCAACACAATGACGACATTTACACTCACGTCAACACAATGACACCATCATTTTGTCAACACAATGACGATATCTGCATCGCGTCAACATAATGACGTCATCAACATTCTGATCATGTATCTCAGCATATGCAAACACTTTGTTTTATTTTTTACCTCGGGATCAAACACCCTAGAGGCATTTCATGAAACAAACACCCTATCTCTTCCAGCATTCCATCACATCTGTAACCCAGTGGCATCAAGATTTGACACTGGAACAAAATTTTGAATCTGCATTGATATTGTCTTTAATTTTCCTGCATCACAGCAGCTCAGTGTCATCATAATTCGACATTGGGACAAATATTTTGAATCATCATCAGTTTTGTTTTAAATTCTTAAAATTCTTCTTGCCCTTTCATTTCCAGATCTTTATTCTAATTCTACGATGAAGACAAAATTGGCTACAAGTCAACGTCTTTGTCCGAAAACTCTTTTATCGTTTTCAGTTAAAGAGGGACAAGTTGTTGACACTCAATTTTATCTCATCTTTTGATTATTTGTTACAATTTTAAGTATTTTAACATCACCTTTATATCATCATTTTTGCATTTTTTATATAATAATCATATTTTACCTAGTATTCTACGTTATTTTATTTTCGCAAATTGGCATCGCATTTTTTTTAAAATTAGGCATTAAATATTTCTTAAATATTTTGTTATTATTACTCCGACATTTTATTTTAATAATTTTGCATCTCCTTAAATAATTTTTCTTTAAATAATAAATTCTTTTATATTTTAACCCAAACCAAAATCAACCCAATCCATACCCTTTTATTCCCCCCCCCCACCCCCCCATAAAAAATCAAAATCCCCTTTTCATTTCCCCCCTAAAACCTAACCTAACCTAACATATCTACCCTATAAATAAACCATTACACTCCCATTTCTCTTCCAACAACATCAGTAGCCGCACACCATAAGATATCTCACCCCTCCGCCCTTATCATTTTCAGATAATCAGCCGCACCTCCCCTTTGTATATACTCCCCTCTTCATTTTTCACTAACACTCTCCCATTCAACTCTCTCGCCGCCACTGCTCCGGCGAGGAGCTTTTAGCTCCGATGAACCGGAGCGAACCATCGAACCATCACGCTCCAATAAACCCCCTTCCCGACACCACCACTGACATGCTCCCGTCTCACTATCACATCTGGTGAAATCACGATGTCGGAGTTTAATAACAGTTACCACCACATAGAATCACCACCGCCATTATTGTAGAATATTAAATGTGTTTGTTCTTTTGCTTTACTAGATCTGACCCGAAAGGTATTCCGGCGTCGCTCCGGCATCTCGCCGTTGAAGCGACATCATCCCTCTGCCCCCCTCTCCATTTATTAATGTTTTTTCGATGTCATTGGTTCACTACTCTGTTTGAATCGATTGTTATGCATTTCAGGTTTTATTTCGTGGGTATTTTTATTTTTGGACGACAATTGAAGCATATTTTGTTACTGTCACAGCTTCTACTAATTTTCACACTATTTTGATATTTTGTGACAAATTTTATTGGTTGCTGAAGGTCGTTGTTTTCACTAGAAAAGTACGATTAGTTCCCATTTTGACGAACAATCTCTGTCACCATTTTGTGTTGTGTTATTACTCTGTTTTCGCTAGCATTTTTTGTATCTGATCAATTTCCATGTCTGCTGGACTGATTTGGTGTGTGTTGGGTCAGATTCACTATTTTTCGATGATTTTTTAGGGTACCAGCATTGCTCCGGTGTTCCGCCGTTGAAGTAATGCTGCTCCGATGAACTTTTTGGTGTTGCTTCCACTGTTTCCGGTGAACCATACTATTTCTGGCGATGTTCTAAAATTTTTGGCGTGTTTGATGTGCTGCTATTATTGTTTCTACTGCTTGTTTAGTTGATGTCGGGCTGATTTTGACTATTCAGCCCTTTTATTTATTTATTAAATTGATTTTTGAACAAATCGCTACACTTGATAAAATCCCACTGATTTGAACAATATACTACACTTGATGGCCAATGAAAAAGTTCCCCGTCAATTTTTTAGGCCTCCACAGTTGCAAAGACGGAAATAAAATCTTTTGGGCAAATGATGATTTCTTCTACATACACCGGATGCCAACGTGCGCTGGCGAGACGAATTTCGCAGCTAGACTCATTTAATGTCCCACTTTTTAAAATATATTTGAGCCCTCCGTAATCAAAATTACTATTGTTTTGCGCGGATATGAAGGTGTTATTTATTTTATTGTTTCTAACAGTTTTTGTTTTTGATAGCTTGTGAAGAATGCATATAAAGGCCAAAGAAGACAATATACTCTTTGGGATTTATATTGTTGTATTTTATTTTTATTATGTATTGTATTTTTTATTGTTATTGTAATTATTGAAAAATGCTTAGAATAGATAGACTTAGAATTAATACTTTAAAAGGGATAAATTAAAATAAACCGCTAGTTTATTTATTTTTTAGGTCCGTCGAAATACTTTCAAACATTTCTTATTTTTCAAACACATATTTTTTTAAAGCCGATAAATAATTAACCTATGTTTGACCGGATAACCGCAAGTTAGCGGATCTTAAAGGATGTCTAACCCCTTCTGTTTAGGATAATAAAGAACTCTTATCCAGAATCTCATTATTTCGCAGACCATTAAATGAAGATCAATTGCAGTATATTTATTGCAATAGTTCAAGTATCCTAATTCACTTAACTAATTAGGTGGCGACTCTTCAAAATCAGCATTTTGCTCCATCCAGGAAACCGCGCCAAAAGAGCAACATTGCGGATACCGTTCCGGCCCTGAGGTAAAAGATGGGTGTGACTGTCATCTCCTTCGATTTCAACTTTAGATAGTTCATGAACTGTGTCCACGAAGGAGGTAATTTCTCAATTAACGAGGCAACCAAGAATTGTTCGTTAGGCCGCAACCCTTCCAAATCCAGGTGATGAACAATCATTTGAAATTCCTGGACTTGGGATGACACACTTTTGTTGTCCACCATTTGAAATTTTAGAAACTTCCCAACGATGAACTTTTTGGCACCCGCATCTTGGTGTTGTATTTTTTTTGAAGTTTCTCCCATAACTGCTTGACAGTTTCAATGGTACAATATACCGTGTAGAGAGGATCGGACAAACTGTTTAGAATTTAGTTCCTGCACATAAAATTACTATATTTCCATACTTCGCGAACCATCCTCATGTCGTCATCGACATGGTTACCTTGGCCCCCTCCCGCCAAATCATTTGGATGAGGGTCCACGTCTTCCCCAACTTGTTGAGAGTCTTCGGTTAGGAAACGTGACATCCCCATAACCGTCAGAAAAAACAACATCTTTTGCTTTCATCGCTTGAAGTGAGCACCCATAAACTTTTCAGAACGCTCATGGTGAAAACCAGCGGGTGTAGGGGCAGTAGCGCCCCCTTGAGCAGTTGCAAAGGCGTTGGGAACGCCTCTAGCAGGAGCATAGGCGTTGTGGACACCTTGGGCAGTAGCATAGGCACTATAAGTGCCTGAAGCAGCAATAGAGGCATTGATTGTGCCAAAAATAGTGTTGACACTAGTTGTGCCAAAACCAGTAGTTTGGAAGGCACTAGGAATGCCATGATCAGTAGTGCTGAAAGCAGTGGTGTCGTCTTCAGGATCGATGGTGAAGGCATTGGGATTGCCTTGAGCATTGGTGGGATTTTCAGCGTTGAATTAGTTGAATTGATCTTGTCCAGTCATGTTTTTGTTGAAACAGTGAATATTATCTTAAACTTGTGAGAAAAATGTGTAGTAACACAAAACGATAATGAAAAACAACAACAAGGAAGTGATTAGAAATCTGAAAATAAACAAATAAGGTAGCTTGCTGAGTCGATTGTCAATCTTTCTTTAAGATAATATTGCCCCGTATATTCATTTAATGGTGTAATGACAACTTATCTCCCAAGATAAAACAACAATCAAACAAGTGAGCAAAGGAGACTCAAGTGTTTGCTAGGAAAAAAAGATCTTTGAGTGTTTGGATATTGCTAGAGAGGAAGAAAATTTTCTGGAAATTGTTGAGTGTTAAGTGTATTTAGCAAATGAGGTCTTATAGTGTTGAGAAGATGACCCTCCAATTGGCCATGTAATGGCCTTGAATGACCATGTTAATGCCTTGATTATGGAGTTACAATTCAGCCAAGTAATGGCTGAATTCATTTGGGAAGTAATGGAGGTTTAATGCCTCAAAACTAGCCCAAGAGTCATGTCTTTTCGTCTCCCTTCGCGACTTCTGGAAGCCAAGCGTCGCGGCCCTTACTGGGAGGCGCCGCGGCGCTCACTGTTCAGCAGACCACTGGAACCTGAAATGTCAATTAGAGTCGCGACCCTTTTGGGAGGCACCACGACGCTTCCCGTCCAGTAAGCTACTGGAACTCAAACGACATTTAGAGTCGCGGCCCTTCGGGGAGGCGCCGCGGAACTTAAGTTCCAACGTCGATTTCCAGATTTGATCCCGTCGTAGGCCGAGGCCCAGGGAGGAGGCGTCGCGGCGCTTCCGAGACAGCGCCGCGGCCCTTGCGGCTCCGCGGCGATTTCATGACATGTTTCATCTTTCAACACATTGTACACTTCTTCCTTTATTTACCAACGTGAAACCATTGTCATTTGGCCAATAACCGTCTATTAACTTACGTCTCAAACATTTTGTATACGTACCAATATCTCTTCCACTTAGGAAATATATGATCCTTGGTACAACGTGTGCACGTGTGTGGAAACAAAGTTTCCGACGTGCGGGGTCCCAATTGTTCGAATCATAATTAATAGAATTAACTTTATTTCACGTTTAATAAATTTCCAACACTAACTTCATCAAGAATCTAAAATGTTACATTTATACTAGTACAATTAACTCACTAATGCTAAAGTAGTCAACTAACTCTATTTACTTCTAGAAGTGTACAACTTAAATATGCTCATGTACAACTAGTTACATCTACACTAACTCATTTACACATGATTAATTTCTTCACTAACAATTAATTGTTCATGGCAAGTAAATCCAAATTATTGTTCGTGATGGTTGTTGAAGTGTTCGTGACAAATAGTTCACGTTGAAGGTCAAGCTCTCGAACTTTAAAATCAATATTGTAGTTAGGTAAAACTTTTCTTGTATTTGATTTTCAGATGAAATGTTATATGGTGTACTTAATCATAACCATTTTTTAATTTGAACTGCAAAAGTGAGAAATTTTGGAGAAAAAATAATTAGAGCGTCCCTTTCACCAGGGATAAAGAATCCAAGCAAAACTTATAAGAAAAATGATATTAATGACGGTACGTACCCTTTGTTTCAGGTGTGGTGTCGCAGCTTAATTATCTTTCTTAAACACTTGTATTAATCTTGATTCTAAAGGATACATGCAACATTTACGTCTAAATCATAGGAAATTTATTGTTTAAGGATACAACTTATATTTTATTCTTGAAGATTCCCGTGTAGAAGCGTGGAGATTTCTTGTAAATGCATGTGCTAACGTGTGTCCACCCAAAACTAAAAATAAGAACGGTAAGATGATATTAATCTTTCTTAGGGAGTCTTCTCATTAATATCAAAGTATATATAGGAATCCTAAGCCTATACAAAAGAGGAATCCTAGTCTTACCATAATTATATTTACACAATATATGAAAATATTCTAATTATGGGTAGGAATACAATTGTTTCTATAATATACATGTTTACACACACTCTCATTCGGAGTGAGAGGAGGCCGGACGCTGAGACTGGATCTGAAGTCAAGAAATAACTGTCTGGGAAGTCCTTTTGTAAATATATTTGCATACTGATAGGATGATGGAACATGTAACACTCTGACATGGTCTAGTGCAACTTTCTCGCGAACAAAGTGTAGGTCTATCTCAATGTGCTTGGTTCGCTGATGTTGAGTCGGATTATGAGACAGATAGATGGCAGAGATGTTATCACAGTACACAATTGATGCCTAACGCAAAGGACACTGAAGTTCTAACAGTAAATTTTTGAGCCAACAAATCTCAGCTACTACATTTGCAACGCCTCTGTACTCAGCCTCGGCACTGGAGCGAGATAGGGTAGCATGTCGCTTGGCAGACCAAGAAATCAGATTATCCCCTAAAAAAACACAAAAGCCGGAGGTGGAGCGTCGCGTGTCCGTACACCTTGCCAAATCTGCATCCGTATATGAAAACAACTTGTTTGGTGCAAGAGGGGTATAGGTGGAAACCATAATCAAGAGTGCCCTTAATGTATCAAATGATACGCTTAAGAGCAGTGAAATGAGACTCTCTGGGGGCATGCATGAATAAGCACACCTGCTGAACAACATAAGCTATGTCTGGCCTGGTGAAAGTGAGATACTGGAGTGCACCTGCAAGGCTTCTATACAAAGTAGGATCAGAGACTGGAGCACCATCCATGGCACTGAGCTTAGATTTTGAATCAACTGGAGTAGGTGAAACTTTGCAATTCGCCATCTTAGCCCTGTACACGATCTCCTCTGCATACTTACGCTGACACAAGAACATGTGATTGGCAGACCTGATCACTGATATCCCCAAAAAGTAACTCAGCTTCCTCAAATCAGTCATTGCAAATTCGGACTTAAGCAAGGCAATAATATCATTTTAATCCGTCGGAGGAGGCAGTATGTTACACCCCGTATTTACAGGACATGTTTTAAGAACGTACGTAAGAACTCGCAAGTGTTAAATTTGAGACTTGTAAAAATTTTACAAAAAATTGGATGAACATAGGCATAAGCTCTCGGGTTCACCATTAGGAAGAAGGAAAAATTTTCGTTTCTTGTTCATTCAACTCCACACTTTAAACCAAGGTTCATGAGTGTTATGTAAGTGTATCTCAATAGAAAAATCCCGGAAAAAGAGAGTTTACGTATTAGTCGCAAAGTGAAAACCTAGTGGCTTTCTAGGTTTTGGAGTGGACGTTTGAAGGAAAGTTGTTGGTATGGTGCTAAGGGTCTCAACAAGCGGATTGAAGTGTATTGGAGAGGTTCTAAACTACTAAGGAGCGACTTCGGATTGGAATTTGGATTAAGGATCGTCGAGGTATAATCTTGTTCTTTGAAAGTGTTACAAGATTATTTATTGTTGTTGTTAGCTTTACATGTTGCTAGCATGAAGTTGATATGTAGAAGTTTATAATGATTATGGATCGATTTTAGCCTTGGAAATCCGATTTGTAATGTAAGCCATGTTAAGTTGGATTACTAATTGATCGTCTATTAGAATAGTCGCATGTTAAATTACTTGAAGATTATGGTTTATATTATCAAATACGACTTGATATCATGTTATGCTACCAATTCGGATTGAAATAAAAATTTGATAAGAATTGGTAAGGTTGAACTCAAGGTGGCCGAATTTGGACTTTTAGTTTGTTTTTCATTTGTATTGGACTACTTTCCAAAATGTGAGCCAATTGGGGCTGTTTAGTTTTTATTTGTATTGGAGTACCCTATAGAAATTGTGAGCCAATTGGGGCTGTTTGGTTATTGTATTCGGCCTTGAAAAAGGTGGCAAAGTAAGTAGAAACAAAGGAAGTCTTGTCAGATTTTCCGTAGAATTTGGCGACTTAGCACTTAGAATATTCTACGTTTGAAGTAAGAGGTTAATGGACATATTGTGACCATTATAGGTTGAAGTACTAAGTATAGCGTATCCTACTGGGAGAGTGGAATAGCTATCAAGGTTGAAGTACTTTGGAGCATTTTGCTACGTGTCGATAATCGTCGCGAGGTATGTGAACCTCTTCCTTCCTTGGCATGATTCTATGTATGGAATATACTTGTGGTATCATTTCATGTTTCCTTCTACTCTTAGAAGTTAAGAGGTAGTTATGTGATTTACTCTATGTAGAACTTTTCCTATCTTTTGAGCATGACTAGTTGCACGTATGTAGTACTGAGACGTCAAGACTATGATATTCTTTACTTGTTTTATGTAATGCCAAGTCGGGTGGGTTAGGAGATTAACTCACTTCTTTGAAAATAGTAAGGATGTCTTAAGTTGATTTTAAAGTTAAGGGACTTGAAGAGTTTTAAAGTATGTGATACTTGTCCCGTTTTAAACGTATAAGTCCTTGGATAGGAAATTGTTTATGGCTAAGATATAAAGTGAATATAACGGCTTTATGGGAAGTTAGTTATATTTGCCTTATGGAAAGATAAATGACTTGACTATGTAAAAGGCAACTTGATTTTACGCATCAATTGCCTAAGGTTTTATAATAAAAAGGAGTCGAGTTGATTTGGCTAATTTACGGACAAATGAGAATAAGTATCGAACAAGCCATCTAGCGTTAATAAAGGAAAATGTAATGACAATCCATTATGTTAAAACAAGTAGAAATCCTCCATCTGCATAGAAGCTAAGATAAGACAAAATTGTATTACATTTTCTAGATCATGGCTACTTGAATAAGATCATTATAAATAAGTATAACTTATTCACGACGACCAAAGATTTGTTACAAATTTTAAAAGAGCTTACGTATGAAGCTTTTAAGACTTTGAAACTTGTTTTCTTAAAAGTTAAGAGACTTGAAGTATTTTGAAAGTTAAGAGAATTGATTTGAATGTATAAATCTCTTAGTTATAAAAGGAATGAGTTTGTCTAAAACCATAAAGGTTATAACGGCTTTATGGGAAGTTGGTTATAACGGCTTTATGGAAGGATAAGAGAATGGTTTTCTAATAACGAAATCAAGGAATAACTAGTATTAAGGAAGGGCAAATTGTTTTAAAGGTACCAATTGCTTAAGGTTTTAATAAAGAAGTCACTTGATTTAGAAGCGTAATTGTATTTCAAAAAGGTATTGTGACTTGTCTTGAAAAGTAGATATGACTTGATATTACGGTTATTAGTATCTTGGAAGTTTTTTTAAAGAGAATCATTTTAGAGGACTAGAGGCACGAGTACGTTGGGTTAAATTCGGATTTTATAATGACACGATTAGTGCCTTAAGTAAACAAAAATGAGAGTGTATATGAGCAAAGCTAATAAAGTTAGGGGATTTCTTAACTTGCTTATGTTATGTATGATAAGTCGGTACTTATGTTATGTATGATAAACCCAGAGGCTTATGTTATGTATGATGGCGGTTGAGTGGTAAGAGTATAAGTGGCGGTAAACCCCAAGACGTTGTACCACCCGCTTTATGTGTTGTTTGACGACCGGTCGAGATGGTAAGAGTATAAATGAGGGCAAGCCCCAAGACGTTATACCACCTTCTCCGGTAAGAGAGTATAAATGGCGGGCAAGCCCCAAGACGTTATACCCCGCTTTACCACCTTCTCGGGGTAAGAGTATAAATGAGGCAAGCCCCAAGACGTTATACCACCTGTTTTGATTGATATTATGGGCGTGAGACCCGTGGTTATGTTTTACACTTTCACCGGCGATGATGGGATTCCAGGCGTGCTTTGATATTGGTGTGACTTGATCGCGCCCCATTGGGTAGGGTAGTATATGTGTCCTCCGTAGTGGGCGGACTATGTTATGAAAGATAAGTAAGTTATATGGTAATGAACTTAATGATTCTTTTCTAATAATGTACGTAAGAATGTGACTATAACTTTTATTGGGAATGGAAAGGTTAATAAGGTGCGATTAAGTTCATAAGTGGTAATGACACGGCAGATCTGGTATGTATTTTTATACTTGTCCTTGTCATTCTTTTGTACAGTTATGATTTGTTTACTGTACGTTATATTCTATTCCATATTCGCATTTTTGTTATCGACTTCTTCCGGGCTGCGTCATGCCCGCAGTATAGGTACGATTGTGGATCCGCGAGCTAGGATCCCGCTCAGCAAGTTGAGATGGCTCCAGTGTTAGGAGTTGTCACGTTTATGTTTATTCGTGGGTACGCGGGGCCTTGTCCCGCCACGATTGTTATGTCAAAACTCTTAGAAGTGCGTAGTCACATATTGTGGGTCGGTTTGTAAAAGAAATGAGGCAACCGCTTGTTGTATTTATATATGTTCGGGAAGGTAGCCACTCGGCTAACCCGTTGTTTTACTCCGATGTTTTATTTATAAGTTTCATGTATGTTCCGCTGATTTTCTCTCGATGTTTACGTAAGGGTGCCTGTAGGGCACCGGGCCGCGATCCCGGTGGGTCGTGACAAAAGTGGTATCGAGCGATTAGTCCTCGGAAAGTGTCTGCATCGCGGTATGCAGTAGTCTTGATTATCGGTGTGTTGCGCACCACATCTATAATCGGGAGGCTGCAGGACATTTAGGATTGGTTTCATTCTTCTCACCCGAGATCGTGCCATGTAGTCGTGTTGTTAGGGTCGTCTCTCCTAACGAGTTATGTTGATTGCGCCACGAGAAAGCGCAAAGAACCGGGAAGGACTATGTGATTGCGTATCCGGTTGGTAATGATTATAGTATAGTTGGTATTGTGACATACATCTATACGGATTTATGTATGAGGGTCGACGTGTTGCCTAGAATGATTTTAGATTACCGTAAATCGGTAAAGACTAACTAGATACCGGAAGGTATGGAATAGTTAATGAATTTTCGCCAAGGTTTTGTGTTTTATTTGAGATAATTGGAAAAGGATGAGTGTGCGATAGGGTAGTGAACCCAGAAGCCATATTAAGGAACCTAACGGAATGTCATGTTAATAGATTAAGTCGTGTAGTAAGCTTAAGAAGATTTTACGGATGAGGCACAGTATAGAGTAAATAATGGTTGTTGTGATCGAGACAACATGGTTATGGTTTTGTGAGAAGTTTTGTACCCATCTTTGGGGTGATAAGATAAGTGGGAGCATGGAAATGCGAGCCTAAGAATATTGTTCTTGTCGAGACCTTAGGTATATAAGGCTTTCTCGCAATAAGATTTTAAGTCGGACCAAGGATAAGAGTTAAGTGCGACGTTGAGTCGGGTTGAGGACTGCAGGTCTCCCCATGGCCCGGAATGGAGTGGGATCAGTTGGTAGTAGTTCCGCCACGTGACAGGTCACGAGTGCAAGGCCAGTGTCTAGTTAATTGTTTTACGGGTTCGTGGACACGTTCCACCGGAACCAGGTCGTAAAAGCCGGAAATGGTCGTATTTTGTCTTATAGAGTGACTCCAAAGATTAGAGGCCAGAATTTGTAGGTATGTATGTATGCTAGTATGAGTTGGAAGTACGAAAAGAAAATCTCTTTTGGGCTTATGATGGACAAGTATGCGTGTGCGAGGTATTAGGGCCATGTGTGGCATTGTTAGCATGTCGGGATTGTGAAAGGAAAACTATGTCGCTAATTATAAGTTTGACTCCGAAAGAACATTCGGGGACGAATGTTTCTTAGGGGGGAAGAATGTTACACCCCGTATTTACAGGACATGTTTTAAGAACGTACGTAAGAACTCGCAAGTGTTAAATTTGAGACTTGTAAAAATTTTACAAAAAATTGGATGAACATAGGCATAAGCTCTCGGGTTCACCATTAGGAAGAAGGAAAAATTTTCGTTTCTTGTTCATTCAACTCCACACTTTAAACCAAGGTTCATGAGTGTTATGTAAGTGTATCTCAATAGAAAAATCCCGGAAAAAGAGAGTTTACGTATTAGTCGCAAAGTGAAAACCTAGTGGCTTTCTAGGTTTTGGAGTGGACGTTTGAAGGAAAGTTGTTGGTATGGTGCTGGCGGTCTCAACAAGCGGATTGAAGTGTATTGAGAGGTTCTAAACTACTACGAGCGACTTGGATTGGAATTTGGATTAAGGATCGTCGAGGTATAATCTTGTTCTTTGAAAGTGTTACAAGATTATTTATTGTTGTTGTTAGCTTTACATGTTGCTAGCATGAAGTTGATATGTAGAAGTTTATAATGATTATGGATCGATTTTAGCCTTGGAATCCGATTTGTAATGTAAGCCATGTTAAGTTGGATTACTAATTGATCGTCTATTAGAATAGTCGCATGTTAAATTACTTGAAGATTATGGTTTATATTATCAAATACGACTTGATATCATGTTATGCTACCAATTCGGATTGAAATGGAAATTTGATAAGAATTGGTAAGGTTGAACTCAGGTGGCGAATTTGGACTTTTAGTTTGTTTTTCATTTGTATTGGACTACTTTCCAAAATGTGAGCCAATTGGGGTCATTTAGTTTTTATTTGTATTGAGTACCCTATAGAAATTGTGAGCCAATCGGGTTGTTTGGTTATTGTATTCGGCCTTGAAAAAGGTGGCAAAGTAAGTAGAAACAAAGGAAGTCTTTGTCCGATTTTCCGTAGAATTTGAGACTTAGCACTTAGAATATTCTACGTTTGAAGTAAGAGGTTAATGGACATATTGTGACCATTATAGGTTGAAGTACTAAGTATAGCGTATCCCATTGGGAGAGTGGAATAGCTATCAAGGTTGAAGTACTTTGGAGCATTTTGCTACGTGTCGATAATCGTCGCGAGGTATGTGAACCTCTTCCTTCCTTTGGCATGATCCTATGTATGGAATATACTTGTGGTATCATTTCATGTTTCCTTCTACTCTTAGAAGTTAAGAGGTAGTTATGTGATTTACTCTATGTAGAACTTTTCCTATCTTTTGAGCATGACTAGTTGCACGACGTATGTAGTGCGCAGAGCGTCAAGACTATGATATTCTTTACTTGTTTTATGTAATGCCAAGTCGGGTGGGTTAGGAGATTAACTCACTTCTTTGAAAATAGTAAGGATGTCTTAAGTTGATTTTAAAGTTAAGGGACTTGAAGAGTTTTAAAGTATGTGATACTTGTCCGCTTTTAAACGTATAAGTCCCTTGGATAGGAAATTGTTTATGGCTAAGGTATAAAGTGAATATAACGGCTTTATGGGAAGTTAGTTATATTTGCCTTATGGAAAGATAAATGACTTGACTATGTAAAAAGGCAACTTGATTTTACGCATCAATTGCCTAAGGTTTTATAATAAAAAGAGTCGAGTTGATTTGGCTAATTTACGGCACAAATGAGAATAAGTATCGAACAAGCCCTGCGGCGTTAATAAAGGAAAATGTAATGACAATCCATTATGTTAAAACAAGTAGAAATCCTCCATCTGCATAGAAGCTAAGATAAGACAAAATTGTATTACATTTTCTAGATCATGGCTACTTGAATAAGATCGTTATAAATAAGTATAACTTATTCACGACGCACCAAAGATTTGTTACAAATTTTAAAAGAGCTTACGTATGAAGCTTTTAAGACTTTGAAACTTGTTTTCTTAAAAGTTAAGAGACTTGAAGTATTTTGAAAGTTAAGAGAATTGATTTGAATGTATAAATCTCTTAGTTATAAAAGGAATGAGTTTGTCTAAAACCATAAAGGGTTATAACGGCTTTATGGGAAGTTGGTTATAACGGCTTTATGGAAGGATAAGAGAATGGTTTTCTCTAATAACGAAATCAAGGAATAACTAGTATTAAGGAAGGGCAAATTGTTTTAAAGGTACCAATTGCTTAAGGTTTTTAATAAAGAAGTCACTTGATTTAGAAGCCGGTAATTGTATTTCAAAAAAGGTATTGTGACTTGTCTTGAAAAGTAGATATGACTTGATATTACGGTTATTAGTATCTTGGAAGTTTTTTTTTAAAGAGAATCATTTTAGAGGACTAGAGGCACGTAGTACGTTGAGTTAAATTCCCGGATTTTATAATGACACGATTAGTGCCTTAAGTAAACAAAAATGAGAGTGTATATGAACAGGCTAATAAGAAGTTAGGGGATTTCTTAACTTGCTTATGTTATGTATGATAAGTCGGTAGTACTTATGTTATGTATGATAAACCGGTAGGGCTTATGTTATGTATGATGGCCGGTTGAGTCAGGGTAAGAGTATAAGTGAGGGGTAAACCCCCAAGACGTTGTACCACCTGCTTTATGTGTTGTTTGACGACCTGTCGAGATAGGGTAAGAGTATAAATGAGGGGCAAGCCCCAAGACGTTATACCACCTTCTCCAGGGTAAGAGTATAAATGAGGGGCAAGCCCCAAGACGTTATACCACCGCTTACCACCTTCTCCGGGGTAAGAGTATAAATGAGCAAGCCCCAAGGCGTTATACCACTGTTTTGATTGATATTATGGCGTGAGACCCGTGGTTATATGTTTTACACTTTCACCGGCGGTGATGGGGGATTCCACGGGCATGCTTTGATATTGGTGTGACTTGATCGCGTCCCAGTTGGGCCGGGTAGTATATGTGTCCCTCCGTAGTGGGCCGGACTATGTTATGAAAGATAAGTAAGTTATATGGTAATGAACTTAATGATTCTTTTTCTAATAATGTACGTAAGAATGTGACTATAACTTTTATTGGGAATGGAAAGGTTAATAAGGTACGATTAAGTTCATAAGTGGTAATGACACGGCAGGATCTGGTATGTATTTTTATACTTGTCCTTGTCATTCTTTTGTACAGTTATGATTTGTTTACTGTACGTTATATTCTGTTCCATATTAATTTTTGTTATCGACCCGCCCGAAGTGCGTTCATGCCGCGGTATAGGTACTGATTGTGGATCCGCGAGCTTAGGATCCCGGTTCAGCAAGTTGAGATGGCTCCAGTGTTCCGGAGTTGTCACGTTTATGTTTATTCAGGGGTACGGCGGGGCCTTGTCCCGCCACAGTTGTTATGTCAAAACTCTTAGAGGTCTGTAGTCACATATTGTGGGTCAGTTTGTAAAAGAAATGAGGCAACTGCTTCGGTTGTATTTATATATGTTCAGGAAGGTAGCCCTATCGGCTAACCTGTTGTTTTACTTCCGATGTTTTATTTATAAGTTTCATGTATGTTCCGCTGATTTTCTCTGATGTTTACCTGTAAGGGTGCCCAGGTAGGGCACTAGTCGCGGTCCCGGGGTCGGGTCGTGACACAGTAAGAACAATATCATTCACGTAAAGTAATAAATAAGCAGTACTACTACCTCGATGAAAAATGAAGAGTAATGTATCACTCTTGCTGCATACAGACTCAATCTGTAAGATATACCTGGCAAAACGATCATACCACGCACGGGGGCCTGTTTCAGGCCATATAGTGACTTACGGAGACGACACACATAGTGAGGAACTGCTGGATGGGTGAACCCTGGCGACTGATGCATGTAGACTGTCTCTCTCAGATCCCCATGTAAGAATGCATTCTTCATATCAAGCTGATGGATCAGAAAGTGTTTGCCCATGGCAATGCTCAAAACTGTGCGGATGGTAGTCAGTTTGACAACCGGGCTGAAGGTCTCTCCACAATCAATACCTTTCTGCTGATTTGTGCCATTAGCCACAAGTCGTGCCTTATGCCTCTCAAGACCTCCGCTGTCTCTGAATTTGTGATGAAATAGCCACAGACAATGAATCACATTCACTCCCTCAGGTATAGGTACTAGATCTCATGTGTGCTGTTTAGTTAAAGCATTAAATTCCTCAGAAATAACCGCATTCCAATTAGGGTCTTGTTTAGTCAATATAGGGTTCTTGGGAATTGGTGAAATGGTTTGGGCAGACAAGTTAAATTGGACTTTGGGTTTGAAGATTTCATGTTTGGCACGAGTTTCTATTTGGTGAGTGGAGACAGTGGGAGGCTACAACCAAACAAAGTGAGAAAAAGCATCTAGTAAGATAAGATAGTATTTATGACCGAGAGAACTAGCAACAAGTGATGTCCATAAATCGGCATGTATAATATCAAAAGGTGCAAAAGTAACACTAGTAGATGATTTAAACGGAAGACGAGTATGTTTGCCTAAAGAACAAGAAAAACAATTTTGGGCAAGCTTCCCATTACAAGTAATGAAATTATTGCCTCTAAGAAAATTAAAAATTGGGGCTCCTGGATGACCAAGCCTATTATGCCATGTGGAAGAAGAAATGACTGCTAGAGAGACGGGAGAGCTAGATCTGGCAGCGGAGGTGGGAGTGAGTGGATAGAGATCCCCCATGCTATTGCATCTCATAAGAGGTGTCTCCGTATGAAGATCCTTCACAGTGAAACCATAAGGGTCAAAATCAACAGAGACAGAGTTATTACGAGTGAATTTACGGATAGATATTAGATTCTTAATCATATGTGGGGAATATATGGTATTTTGAAGGGGGAATGGATGAGGAGGTGGTGTGTAGGATGTACCATAACCCTTTACTAGAATGCGGTGGCACTATCAGTATCATGAGTGAGGATGCTTTAAACCAAACAGTTTGAGAATATTACCTGCAGACCGGGTGAGGTGAGAAGTGGCTCCGGAGTCCATGTACCAGTTGTTGTCAGGCTTTTGCATGTTGAGGCAATGAAGGCTGACCATTCGATGGGTGTCATCTTTGGACGAGGCTGGGTCTTTGGAACTACGGCGCGCGGCTACGAGCAGGTCTGTTGGGCGCCACGGCGCTGAACTTATTTTGCGGGCCCTGTTGTTGTTGCTGCTGGTTCTGCTTTCCGTGACCCTTACCACGACCATGGCCTCCTCTACCGCAGCCCTTGCTACCCTTTCCACCGCGTCTCTGCTACGGTTGAGAGATTTCTGGCGGCGTTGGATCTTGAGGGAGCGTTTCGACAGATAACGCCTTCTGATTGTGCTCATCCTGCTTAGCATGTCGAGTCTCTTCGAGCAACAACTGCGAGCGAGCTTTGTTAAACTGGGAAGCGGATCTGCCTGTTGAATCATGGTGGCTAACGTATCGTAGTCGCCTTTGGGAAGGCCTGCAATCAATTGCAACACCATCTTAGTGTTCGAGACAGGCGTGTCGACGTTGGAGAGTCGATCTGCCAGTAGTTTCAACTGTCTGTAGTACTCGGTCATGTTGGAGAAATTTTCAAGACGTGTATTGTTAGATTGTTCCTCCAAATACACCGCACGAGTGTGCTTGTTATCTTGAAAAATTTCCTCCAAACGGTTCCATAAATCAAGGGTTGTGGCGCCTGATTTCATGATAGTAAGAAGAAGATCCTGAGAAATACTACCATAAATCCACTATTTGACGCCGGCGTCTAGACGACGCCAAGTAGACTCATCAACCTCCGGAGGGCGTGGAATAGTGTCATCGATGTGGTCAAGCACGTTATAGAGACATGCATGATTATGAAACAGTTCAACCCAATGAGAATACTGACTGTTTTCTTGATCAAGAAGAATGGAAATATAATTCTTGATATTGGTAACAGTTAGGGCGGGATGAAAAGAGGATGACAACGTGGTGGTGGGATTTGTGGAGGTGGAAGGGTCAGAAGGTGTGGAAGAATCAGGGGTAGCCATTTAGAGAAGAGATGAATGAAGAAGAAAACCTAAAAATTGGAGGTAGGGCCACGGCGAGATTCGAGTGGGGATGGAGGGTGTTCTCGGTGGCAAAGAAGAAAAATTTCTAGGGTTTTGGTATGTTTGGCTCTGATACCATGTAAGATGATATTAATCTCCCTTAGGGAGTCTTCTCATTAATATCAAAGTATATATAGAGTACAATATTCATCCCTTATACAATAAGAATCCTAAGCCTATACAAAAGAGGAATCATAGTCTTACCATAATTATATTTACACAATATATAGAAATATTCTAATTATGGGTAAGGATACAATTGTTTCTATAATATACATGTTTACAAGAACAAATAAAAAAATGTGAAAATTAAAATTTAAATAATAGGCAAAATCAGCGGTGAGATCATGAAGATAAATTAAACCATTTGATGTATTCATACTTGAAACTCACACATAGGTACCACGTCATCTATCATATGAATAGAGGACACTTTAGTCTTAACCCTACTTGAAAGAATTAATCCCTTGATTATTCTTATTAATGAAATGCATATATATACAAGTTACATACAATAGGAAGATCCTTTTTCTATTCTACTTCTAAATCCCTATTCTATATGGATACTAATCATACAATTATGGTAAAACTACAAGACTAATTAATATACAAGTCTAATATACAAATATACCATAAATTAGATATACACTAAACCTTAGGACACAGACTGGACTTTCAGAACTGGGCATGTGGGCTTCTGTGACCATTTAATATACACACAATATATTGTGCGTATATTTAACACACCTCCGCAGTCATTGCGGGCGGTCTTCGTATCGAGAGGCTTCTAAAATCTTCAAAAGGCCAGAGAAGACCACTGTAAAAATATGCGCAATTTGATATCTGGAAGGAACATGGCAGACGCGTACTTGTCCTTTAACTACCTTTTCTCGAACGAAGTGAATATCCATCTCTATATGTTTAGTGCGCTGGAGCTGAACTAGATTACCAGAAAGGTAGATGACACTTATATTATCACAATACACTAAGGTAGCTTTCTGAATAGGACAATGGAGCTCTAACAGAAGATTACGTAACCAACATGACTCAGAAACCACATTGGCTACCCCTCCATACTCGGCCTCTGCACTTAAACGTGATAGCGTGGATTGCCGCTTGGCAGATCATGAGACCAAGTTATTACCTAAAAACATACAATAGCCAGACGTAGACCGTCTGGTATCTGGACAACCACCCCAATCAGCATATGTATAAGAGACAAGTGTAGACGTCGACGAAGGATACAAATGCAAGCCATAATTAAGTGTTCCCTGAATGTACCTAATAATGCGTTTGAGCGCATTCATATGTTTAATCCTGTGATCATGCATAAACAAACACACCTGATGTACGACATATGTAATATCAGGTCGCGTGAACGTAAGATACTGAAGGACGCCTGCAAGACTACGATATCAGGTCGGATCCTCATAGGGAGAGTCAGTTGCAGCACCCAACTTGGGCTTGTATCAACTGGAGTAGAAGTGGACTTACATGATGACATCCCAGCCCTCTCAGTGACCTCTGTTGCATACTTCCTCTGAGATAAGAATAGACCCCCTGTATGACGAGTGACAACAATCCCCAAAAACTAACTCAATGACCTCAAGTCTTTCATGGAAAATTCAAAACTGAGCATTGTCATAATAGACTGACGTAATGTATTAGAAGAAGCAGTCAAAATAATATCATCCACATATAACAGTATATAAGCCATCGAAGAACCCCGACGATATATGAACAATGAATTATCAGACCTGCTGTGAGAGAACCCAATAGTCAAAACATAGTCACAAAACCTCTTATACCAAGCCCGTGGAGACTGCTTAAGCCCATACAAGGACTTCTTCAACAAACAGACACAATGAGGATATCGAGTATCCCTAAACCCCAAGGGCTGATGCATATACAATGTCTCCTTAAGATCACCATGTAAGAAAACATTCTTCACGTCTAGCTGATGAATGGGCCATGATTTCGAAAGAGCCAAGCTGAGCACAGTGAAAATGGTAGCCGGCTTGACCACCGGGTTAAATGTATCACCATAATCTACACCAACCTGCTGAGTCTTACTATCGCCTACAAGTCGAGCCTTATATTTTGCAAAAGAACCGTCAGAATTATTCTTATGAGAAAAAATCCACATAGACCGAATAATATTAACACCAGATGGACGGGGTACTAACTCTCACGTCTTATTATCAATAAGAGCATTATATTCATCGGTCATGACAATCTTTCAATTTGTGTCATTTAAGGCAGACACATGATTACGGGGTAAGGGTGATTTAAGAACATTAGAATTTAAATTAAAATATCTTTTTAGTTTAAAAATATCCCGTTGACTTCGGGTGACCGGACAATGACTCGGGGCTGGATTGAGTGAATTTTGGGAATTATCGGGAGACGTGACGGGCTGGCCAGTAGGCACTGGGTCTGCTGACCCAATTCTGGAACCCGCCACTGCTGGGCCAGAGAAGGAGCTAGAACGGGCAGTAGGTACTGCGCCAGAACTGGGCTGAAGGAAATGCCTAGTTACTGGACCCATCTCGGCAGTTGAGGCAGTGATATTTGGGCCAGCGGGCAGTGGCCCACTGGTGGATTCGGGGCTCGGGGTGTGTAGAATTAAGAGGGCTTGAAAGAATAAGATACGTAGAGCGTGAACCAAGGTTCATAAGCGGATCCGAAAAATGGTGCATTAAATATGAGGATATGTCATCATCCAAAAAATTATACAAACTAGGCACAGGACTATTGACTTTAGTAAACGTAAATTGGGACTCATCAAAATAACATGACGACTAATAATGATTCATTTAGAAGACAAATCAAAGCATTTATAACTACGGTGATTTGACGGATAACCCCAAAACACACAAGGGGTAGAATGTGCCTGAAGTTTGTTAGATGTGGTGGATGGAAAGAGTGGATAACATAAGCACCCAAAGACCGTAAGATGTGAATACGAAGGAGTCTTATTATATAAAATTTGAAGGGAGGACGAATATGTTAAACCTTTAGAAGGAAGAATATTAAGTAGATATGTGGCCATTTGTAGAGCATGATGCTAAAACAACGGAGGGACGAAAGAATGAATCAATAAGGTGCGGATAATGTTATTAATGGTACGAATTTTACGTTCAGCTTTCCCATTTTGTGAAGATGTATGAGGACAAGAAAAATGGAAATGTATCCCATTGTTAGCACAAAACTCCCAAAACTCCCCATTGTCATATTCTTTTGCATTATCACATTGAATATTTTTTATTTCCCATTCGAATTGAGTTTTAATGAAAGCTTTAAATTTGACGAAAATGGAAAAAACTTGGGATTTTTTCGCTATTGGAAACGTCCATAAAAATTTAGAATAATCATCCAAGAATAAAACATAATAACGACGACCCATAGAACTGAGAACCGGAGATTTAAACTTATTTCTATCTAAAGCAGATAAAATAGACCACCCTGGATTACCTAGACGAGCATGCCACAAGAAAGAAGCAAGAGCTGCAAAAGTGGATTGCATGGCCTGACACGAGAAATTGAGACTTGGTGTGATTGGATAAAGATCTCCCCTACTGTCACACCTCATGAGAGGACTCCCCGTCTTGAAATCCTTCACAGAAAACCCAAACGGATCAAAATCAATAGAAACCCAAATTTACGGACAAACACCAAATTTTTAATTAGTTTTGGGGCATGAAGAGTATTTTTCAAGACAAGTGGTGGATGGGGAGGAGACAAAGTTTTATGACCATAACCCTTAATTGGAATCGAATTGTCATTACTAACAATTATACCATGATTACTGTTCAAATTGGAATAAGATGAGAGAGTACCTTGGTCGAATGTCATATGGGTAGTGGCGCCTGTGTTCATGTACCAATTTAGGTCCGGTTGAGTCATTCCAAGCGTGTGCATCGCGGCTTCAATATTTGTTTGTGTCGGTCCCGCTGCTTGATGGGCTTGAGGGGGCCAGGGCCCAAGCACCCTGGACTGCTGCCCCAAACCACTGCTGGGATGGTAACTCGTTCTTTGGACCGGCCCAGGCGGCGGGCGAGAAGTGGGCCCGATTTCTCGGGTCGATGGCCCTCTGGATTGCACACTGTTTAGCCCACTAGATTGGGAAGGAATTGGGGCCCACTTCCACTGCATTGGGGCCCACTGTGGGCCATGACTGCTGCCACTACTGACTAGGCCGAGAACCACCGCTGCCACCGCCACTGTACCGGTTGCCGCCGGTGTTACTGTCGCGATTTTTGCCATTATTTTTGCCATTATTTTTCTGATTTTGACCCTTATTACCACCGCCGTTGTTGTGATTTTGGCTTGAGTTGGTGGAGTCGGAAGACGGAAAATTAGACTCAGTCATCATGACGATAGGACTAGCCCCTATAGCCGCCTTTTTAGCCAAACCTGCTTCTTCCAATGTGAGCATGGAGCGGGCTTGATAGAATTCCGGAAGGAGGTTACTTTGACGTAGGATCGAAGCAACACCGTTATAGGCCTCAGATAAGTCTGCAACCATCTGTAGAACGAGACGACTATTAGTAACTGGAGCACCCACATTGCGAAGTTGATCCACCAAGTTCTTGAGTCGTTTACAATAAGATGAAACGTTAGGAAAATTTGTCATAGCAACTTGAGAAAATTCATGTTCAAAGGTAACAATGCGGGAGTGACTGTTATCTTGGAAGATATCACACAATCGATTCCAAGCCTCCATAGTTGTGGAGTTGGGTTTCATAATCGTCTGTAAAAGGTTCATGGATATTGTGGCATCAATCCATTGAAGAACATTTGCGTCAAGCGTGAACCATAATTTTGGATTGTCCGCTTTGGTGGGTACATCATCATCTTCGGTGTTCTCATGCCCCGTTTTAGGAGTCGGAGGGATGATATGGTGAAGAACTTGATGTGTCATTGCATGAATCTTGAATAACTCCGCCCATGTCCGATATTGGACGTTTTCTAGGTCAAGAACAATAGGAAGGACGCTCTTGATGTTAGAAGCTGTGAGGGCAGGATGAAAAGTGTTCTTATCAGTCATGGTGAATAGAACGGACTTTGGACAAGATTTTTTTAGGGGGGGAGAGGTCTCGGGTTTTGCAGAAATCGAGGGGGGATTTTTGTCACGGTTTTCAAGAAATTCGAGAAAGAAGTGAGAAGCGGAAGCAAGAAAAATAACGTAGACTCTTGATACCATGAAAGAATTAATCTCTTGATTATTCTTATTAATGAAAGACATATATATACAAGTTACAATAGGAAGATCATTTTCCTATTCTACTTCTAAATCCCTATTCTATATGGAGACTAATCATACAATTATAATAAGACTACAAGACAAATTAATATACAAGTCTAATATACAAATATACCATTAATTAGATATACATTAAACCTTAGGACACGGACTGGACTTTCGGAACTGGGCATGTGGGCTTCCGTGACCATCTAATATACACACAATATATCAAGATTTCGGCCTTTTCCCTTTGTATATTGTGTGTATATATAACACTACTAAAGTACTTGCATTGCAAATCATGGAATGTATCGGTTAATATTAAAGGAAAAAGGCGAAATCTTGATATATACTTGGGGGTCGTTTGTTGGAGTGTATAAGAGTAGTGCTGAATATGATGTATTAATAATACTGGTATTAGTTATGCTGAGATTATTTCTTATCCACTGTTTGATCTGATATATTAAAAATAATATGCATTACATCATTTTTTTTAAAAATTATTTGCTTACAAAAATACCCTCCAGTTAAAATTTCACTACACAAGAGAAATTTTTAATGAAAATTATTTAGTGACAATTTCCTCTAAATAATTTCAGAAAAATAGTAAAAATTAATTAGTACTCCAGTTGTTTGGTTGACTGATTTAATTAAAAACTAATCAAAGAACCAATATTTTCCGTCCTAACACGTTGCTGAAATAATTCCAAAAAAGATTAACTGCTTGCCTCACTTTTTAAAGAAAATATAATTTTACACTTCCCCTTATCTTCAAATATTAGATTTTGGCTAAATTAGCACTGCACACGCTCTTTGATTTAATCAAGCATGAAATTTGAAGGGCAATTTTATCTTTAACTAAGTTTATACATGCATTAATAACTTTGATATTGTTAATATCATGATTTGTTAAGTATTAGTTATATATAAGATAATACCAAATATAACTAATACTTATATTATTTATACAATAACAAACAACAATATATCCAGTGAAAAAGTGTCAAACATATAGCTAATCCATGCACTATTTTCTCTAATACACATCTTTAATTTTACCTATAACAAAGGATGATCAATTGAATGCTATATGTTGAAAAATTATACTCTTCCGTCTCAATTTAATTATCTTAATTTCACTAGACACAGGATTTAAAAATAAAGAGACTTTTGAATTTTGTGATCTTACATTAAATATGTATATAATGTACTAAAATGTCATTTAATCTTGTGGTTATAAATTTGTCATGTAGGATCTATGAATTGTCAACTTATTAAATGTAAAAAGAGACACCCTTTTTGTGATGGACAAAAAAGTAAGACACTTAAAATGGGCGAAGGGAGTACTATATATCAAAAATATTTTACATTGCAACTTGTTAATGTTGGGTTTGGTGTTGTGACATTTTACCAACATATCTTTCTTAGTACTAAGTTGAAATTAAGAAATGTTGGAACAAATATCACAACATTCGGACCAACATTTTATGACAAACAGTTTTGCCTTACTTCACGGACTGAAGCAATTCTCGTGGAATTTTTACTACGATGGAGAAATGACTTGACAAGGTAATTAGGAGCTGATGAAAGACGTGGGAAGAATAAGTCAAAGTCGTTGATATGCTTGGGGAACAAGTCCAAGAAGTTAGAGGATTTTGTTCCATGATCTTCTCCAACAAATAAATCAACTGTCCACCTTTCCCTCAACCATCATAACGATTCAACATGCTTTTTAAGGAGTACTCTCTACTATAAATAGAGAGGTTGCTGCAGTGACTCGATATCCAGAAACAGTTTGCAAAAATATCAAGAGAGCTCTCAGAAATATTCGCCAGAAAACCGAATCACAAGTGTTGTCTGAGCGTGTCGACAACATTCTGTCCAACATTATAATTGTTATTAGATTCTAGATTTGTTCTGTATTGAAGTAATTGTAATGAGATGTTGTTTATGTCTATTTAGGTAGATTTTTCAGGCAGAAGTCATTTGCGACTTCATTATTTTTTAATTCCTTTTTGTTGTATTTTTGTAATATTGTAAAAGAATGAATTTATTCAATTGTATATAATATATACAATACTTTCGGTCATTGACCGTCATAGATTATATAATATATATATAACCTATGTAAATTTTAAACATTTGTGTACTTTAAATTTTCGCTACTTTTTACTCTTCAAATGTTTCTGTTTTTACTACTGTATTGTTACCATTGTCAGACGACATTATTCCTAACATTCGAAAACATAATTGGCATTCAAGTTTTATTTTGTTTATTTGCATTTTTATTTACTGCTTCATAGCCCCCGGGACCCAACAAGTGGTATTAGAGCTGACACTTAATACAATAAGTGTTTGGTCCTGTTATTTACAGCTATGGATCGGATAATCCAATAATTGGTAGGCTTCCTATTTTAGATGGTTCAAACTATGCTTATTGGAAGATCCGCATACATTCTCATATCAAATCAATTGATGTTAGAGCATGGAGATCTATAACCAATGGATATGTTGTTCATATGTTACCACTTGATGAAGAAGGTGAAATCTGAATCTGAATGGCCAGCGGAAGAAACCAATAATGCAAGCTTAAACGAGAAAGCATTGAATGCAATTTTTGGTTGAGTTGATCTTTGCATGTTCAAACTCATACAAAACTGCTCTACGACTAAAGACGCATGAGATACTTCAAACTCATTGTGAAGGTAGCTCTAGTGTTCGTCGAACGAAGCTACATATGCTCATGAGTAGATATGAACGTTTAAGGATGGAAGAAACATAGGACATTAAAATCTATTTTGAAAATTTTATTGACATTTCTAATGAGTGTCAAGTGCTTGGTGCCCCTTTAAACAACACTCAACTTGTGGAAAAGGCACTCTGTTCTCTTCCTAAAAAGTTCAATATACTGATTTGTGTGATTGAAGAAACTCACAATCTTGCTACAATGGACCTTCATACTAAGACGAGCATTGTCAAAACCTATGAGATGAACATTGAGAATCAAAGGGAATTGTGCAAGAACAATAATGTAGCACTTTAAGTCAAATTCTTGGAGAGTCAAATCTAAGATGAGGATGAGAACATTGAAGAAGTTGGTGACGGTGAAAATGTTGCCCTCCTTACTCAAAAATTCAATTTGATGGTGAGGAAGTTCAACAATAATAGAAATAAGTTAAATTCAAAGAGCACCAAAACCAAGACTTTAATCAAAAGTCCATTAAATCTCTTCCAATAGTATAAAGAGGAAATCATCTAAAGGGAACCAACTCAGATTGTACCAAATTTGATCGCAAACAACTAGAGTCCGTGCAATGTCATGCATGCTCGGGTTGGGATCATTATGTTAATGAATGTGCAAATACTTTGAGGAAATTTGGTAAAAGTCTATGAGTTTTTCTTAGTGACGACGAATGAGAAAAGGAAGGAGATCAAGAGATAGAATCACAAGCAATGTTGGCTACTATTCGCGAACAGTTCTTATCAGACGATGAAAATGTCATCAACAATGTCATCCCAAAAGTCAATAACATTTGCGTCAACATCAGCGACGACATTTACATTTCCAGCAACATCTGAGAGGTATGAATTCTTTAACTCTTCTGATGTTAATTGCTTTAGTGGTTTTATTTCTAGTAGTGAGACTGATTTTTAGGATCAAGTTGACTCCAAAGATGACATGATTAAGGAATTACAAAAACTTTGTAAAGACTTAATCATAGAATCCAAGCAACTTGACATAAATGTAAAATCTTAACTCTTGAGAATGCATATTTAAAAGGCACGATAACCCGTTTAGAGGTTGCACTATTGTTGTCTACCGGTTCAATCCGGTCCGGACCGATTGACAGGTACCGTATTGAACCGGTTTTGGTCTGTTACCAGTCCGGATTCCCAGATTACCGGGCCTACTAGACCGGTTCCTTACCGGATTTTCGATAGGCCCGTGCGGTTCCAAGTTGAACCGGTTGGACCAGACCGGTTTTTTTTAAAATTTCGAAAATATAAACTAAATTCAAATTAAATATTTAATATAATATAGTTTTATATTTTATATTTTATATTTTATATTTTTAAATTTAAAGTTAGCTTTGTATTTTATAGTTTATATTATAGTTATATTTTTATTAATTTATTAAATTAGAAGACATAAGTTAACAACTAAAAAAACAATAAAATAAAAACTAATGATAAGATGTAAACTTTCAAACTTTCATTATTCATAATGCTAAAAAGAGTACATAATGAAGTAATAATAATTTTATTTATATATTATGCATCATTTTAACCGGTTTTTAAATCAGAGACAGAAAACCAGTGTGTCGAATGAGCATTCTCTACATGCCTACCTATAGTGCCCGTCCCCCCGTCACCACCCCTCTCTTATGTTTATAAGTTTTCCCACAAATATTACATCTAACTCTATCAGTGCCCTCAATTCTATCATAAAAGTTCCACACTTTACTCTTTTTTCTCCTACCCTTAACTTCTGGTAAAGGAAGTCTACCACTAGTAGTACTAACATTGGCAGAAGGCACACTAGTAGGTGTAAAAATTTCAGTTTCAACAATATTATCTATATGAACATTATCATATTCATTATCTTCTATTCCAAAATCTTATTGCATTTGATCCTAATCTATATTTTGATTAGATGATGAATTAGAACCTTTAGATTTTGTACCCCTTGAAATAGATTTACCCATTCTCTTTAGCCTACTCATTATAAAATATTTAATTTATAAAATTTAATTTAAATAATCAACAAATAAATATGACAATTTAATAAAATAATTAGAGAATGAAACGAATGTACCAAACTTCGGGATTCAGAATTCAATTGAAAGTCGAAGCTCGAAGTCTTGCTACTTTGAAAATTAATAATAATAATAATAATAATAATAATAATAATAATAATAATAATAATAATAATAATAATAACAACAACAACTTGAGAATTGATAATATAAAGAATTAAGAGAGTATGCGAATTGAGAGAATTGTAGAAATAATTGTGTGATAAAAATGAGAAGAATACAGAATATTTATAGATTTTTAAAGGGTAAAAATGTAATTAATAAAGAATAATAAATAAATAAAAATTAAGGCCAAACAGTCAAATGACCGTTGGCAACCCCCCAGCCCCTGACCCCCCAACGGTAACAATATCGTTGGCTGAAGCAGCCCTTTTTTTATTTTATTTTATTTTATTTTTTTGCGTTACCGGTCCGGTTAACCGGTAACGTTACCGATTTTCATTACCGGTTCAACCGGTTTGGACCTTACTAGATTTTACCATAACCCGTGTGGGTTGGGGGCCAAACTAACCCCCAACCCGTTAAAGCTTACCGGTCCGGATTGGACCAGGTTCGTTACCGGGTCGACCGGTCCGGTTACCGATTAATTCAGATCGGTAGACGGAAATAGGTTGCACTTATCAAAAAGACATTGAATTCTGTAAGATAAGTGCAAAATTGGATCAAGCCGAAGCAACCTTCCGTAGGCTCAACACTGGGTCTTCAAAATTTAATGAGATACTCAACCTTAGTAAACCTTCACATGCAGGTATTGAATATGAAAACTCTCTTAAAACAATAAGCTCAAGTATATTTGATAATGAGAAAATGTGCTTTGTAAAAGAAAAAAAGAGTAAATAATAGGTTCTCATATATGTCAAAGAAAATGAAGTTTGTGTATCATTACTGTAACTCCCCTGACACTTAAGACCATTCTGTTTCAAACTTTAAAATTCAATGAGCAAAATGTTGCCCAAAAAGTTGTCTAACATACATGATAACACTAAAGGCAACATTTTTGAACCAAAAAGCAGGATTTACTTTAAGAAAGTATTGTAATGTTGTCATAACTACAGTAAGAACTAACATTTCAGGTTCTTGGCACTTTGATTATGGATGTTCTCGCCATATGACAGGTACAAAGGATTTTCTAAGGGACTATGAGTCATTCAATGGAGGTAACGTGACTTATGGAGGTGACAATAAAAGTAAAATAATTGAAAAAAAGATCTTAAGTGTTCCTGGATTCTCAGCCCTAAGAAATGTCTTACATGTTTAGGGTTTAATGGCAAATCTTATTAGTATAAGTCAACTATGTGATGACAATCTGGAGATAAAGTTTAATAAGAATGCATGTGAAGTTATGAATGAAGCTAACATGTGTGTCATGACAAGCACAAGAACAGGTGACAATTGTTATCTTGTTGGAAGACAAGAAACTTGAAATAATGTTAGAATCGATGACACAACATTGTGGCATCAAAAGTAGGGCATGTTAATTACCGCAATTTAGAAATATTGATCAACATTGTGGCATCAAAAGTAGGGCATGTTAATTATCACAATTTAGAAAGATTGATCTCATATGAAGCAGTAAGAGACATTCTCAAACTGAGTCCTAAAGGTAAAACAGTTTGTGAAGATTGTATGAGAGGTAAGAAAACCTGTGTTTCCCATAATGTTGTTCATAATGATGGACAACATTCAGGTATGTCTCCCTATTTTAATTATTGCACATGGATCTTAAGGGTCCAATTGATGTAGACAGTTTATGAGACATGAGTTATTCCTAGATGATTGTAGATTATTTTTATAGATATTCATGGATATATTTTTTGAAAGAAAAATCACAAACTTTTGACATGTTTAAAATCTTTCACTCTAGGATAAGAAATTTGTTTCATTCTCCTATTTTTTCGGATTAGATCCGCTCATGGAAAATAATTTGAAAATAACTTGTTCTCAAAATTTTATGAGAAAAAAAGGAATTGTTCATGAATTTTCTGCTCCCAAAACCCCTCAACAGAATGGTGTAGCAGAAAAGAAGAATAGAACATTACAGAAATGGCTATAGTTATGCTTAGTTCTAAGAAATTGTCAAAACGTTTTTTGGCTGAAGTCTTGAACACTACATGTCACATCACTAATAGAGTCGACTTAAGGTCATGAACAAATATAACTCCCTATGAACTAATAAATAGAAAGAAACCTAACTTGCGTTACTTTCATGTTTTTTGGTGTATTTGTTACATTTTAAATGATAGAGATCATTTGGCCTAGTTCGATTCTAAGAGTGATAAAGAAATTTTTGTAGGTTATTCTCAAAATAGTCATGCTTATCGAGTATACAATCTGAGATCTAAAACTGTACAAGAGTCTGTTAATGATATTTTTGATGATTTTTCTGATCTTTCAGGAAATACAACTGCAAATATAATTATAATTTCAGTGGAAAATAAGCAGACTACAGAAGAATCAGATATTGCCCCAAATGTTGTCACATCTGAAGCAACATCTGAACCTGAAATAGAGAACACGAATGTCATCGATGAGGACACAAATACTGAATTGCTTGATCAAGTACGAAGAGATCCCTCATCAAGGATTAGGAAAAATCATCCAACGGGCCAAGTGATAGGGGGAGTTTTTTAGGGAATTAGAACAAGAAGGAAAGAACCACTCAATTACAGAGACATGGTAAGGTATGTGTGTATGTCTACCATATACCAAGAGGTTAGTCTTTCTTGTTTTATATCTCCTTTATAACCTAAGAATGTTTCAGAAGCACTCAATGATAAATGTTGGATTCAAGAAATGCAAGAAGAACTTCAACAATTTTCTCGAAATGAAGTCTGAAATTTAGTTTCATGCCCATATAATACTAATGTAATTGGAACTAAATGAATTTTTAAAAATAAATCAGATGAATCGGAAACTATTGTGAGAAACAAAGCTTTTCTAGTTGCTCAAGGCTATACTCAGGTCGAAGGGATTGACTATGAAAAAAACCTTCACACCTATAGCTAGAATTGAGTCAATTAAACTTCTACTTGCTATTGCTTGTTGTCTGAAAATTACTCTACATCAGATGGATGTAAAATGTGCTTTCTTGAATGATTATCTTGATAAGGAGGTCTATGTTGAACAACCAAAAGGATTTGAAGATCCTCACCATCCACACTATGTGTACAAGCTCAAAATGACATTGTATGGATTGATGCAAGCCACTCGAGCATGATATGGTCATCTAACTAACTTCCTTCTTGAGTATGGTTTTAACTGTGGTAAAGCTGATCGTACTTTATTCATTAAATGTCACGGTGTAGATATTATTATTGCTCAAATTTATGTAGATGACATTGTTTTGTGTTCGACCTCACAGTCTTACCTAAAGACATTTGTTGAAACAATGTCATCAACATTTGAGATGAACATGATTGGAGAACTAACTTTTTTCTTAGGCTTGCAGATTAAGCAAAATGAAGATGAAATTTTCATCTCCCAGAGTAAAATTCCAAGAATCTAGTTAAGAGGGTTGGATTGGAAAATGATAAGCAAATGAAAACTCCAATGGCATCGTCGCTGAAGATATGTAAGGATAATGTTGGTAAAAATATCGATCCAACTTTGTATCGATCTATGATAGGTAGCCTTCTATATCATACTTCTAGTCGTCTTGATATAATGTTTAGTGTTTTTATTTGTGCTCGATTCCAAGCCTGTCCCGATATCTCTCACTTAAATGTCGTGAAACGTATCATTAGATATGTTGCCGGCACATGTGAGTTGAGAATTTTGTATTCCAAAGACACTAATCCTAATTTAATAGGGTATAGTGACTCGAATTGGGATGGTGATATGGATGATAGAAAGAGTACAAGTGGATGATGTTTTTATCTTGGCAATAGCCTTGTTTCATGGGAACTGAGCCTAATTATTAATCAATGTTTGGAAACTGAGCTTGAAGTTGGAAGTAGCACTATAGAAAGGGCAACAGAAAACAGGGACGAGATTATTGAATACCTCACTAGAGGTATAGTAAAGAAATGGACCTCTCGATGCCCTGCTTCAAAGTTAACTGCATTGTTTCCACCCTCTATATGATTGCAATTCACAATTGGCTCCCTTCACTAAATGAGTCAATTGTAACAACTAATCAAGCCTTACTATTGTACAAAATTGGAATAAGATTAAAAGATGACTTAGGAAGAATGATTTTCTATCAAGTAGATTTGGCTGAGAAAGAGTCAACCTTAATCCTTCCCTATCCCTCTCTGATATATCAAATTCTAGTTACCCAAGGCTTTGAGCCTAAAAGAGATGATATTTTTGGGAAAGCACTAGAGGTATATTCAATGAATAAAGCAATATTAAAAAGCAAAGAGAGAGTTATTGACCTCCCATGAAAAAAGGAAGCTGACATTGAGAATGTTGCCCGAAATGTTCCAAACATTCTAGGCAACACTGGCACAAGACAATCACATATGTCTATTGAATGGCTTGTTGGGGAAATTGCTAAAATCAACTAACAGATCTCAGAGGTTGAAGCTGCAAGAGAAGCATTAGTCCAAGCTAGAGACCAGTTCTTAATATTGCTTTCTTCCCAAAAAGGGGGAGATGATTTTTCTATGTAGGGGGATCAGGCTGAAAGTTCTGAAGCTGCTGCTGCACATGCTGCTGAAGAAGTTATTGATGATGCCATAAAAAGAGAAGAGAATGTGGGAAGGAAAGTGTTGTTGAAGAGGTTAAGGCTCAAAGCTGAAGCTCTCATACAAAAGTAAAAAGCGGCTGAAAGCTACTACTGATGCATGATTAGCTAGGGGAGCTGGCTCATCTGCTGATGAATGGTTATCTAATTTGTCTGATTGTCGTGATTGGTTAAACTACTGAATAATGTACTTATTTGACTAGTTTGTTTATTTGGCTGAATTGTTAAGATGTTGAGACAATGAGTTAAAATTGACATGTGGATTTTTTTTCCTTTTGTATATTGGATGATTTGTGTATTTCTATGTTTGTGCTAAGACTGTGTTTAATCCTATATAGTGGTATACACTAGTATACATATTTTCATTTGTATGCCATCACAGGTTAAGAGGGTACATAATTGGGACAACATCTATGATATTGCCTTAAGTCACTCGCACAGATTAGAATAAGTTTTGTGAAGAAATATAAAAATGGGGAGAATGTTAATGTTGGGTTTGGTGTTGTGACATTTTACCAAATATATTGTTCTTAGTACTAAGTTGAAATTAAGAAGTGTTGGAACAAATGTCACAACATTCGGACCAACATTTTATGACAAACAGTTTTGCCTTACTTTACAGACTGAAGTAATTCTCGTGGAATTTTTACTATGATGGAGAAGTGACTTGGAAAGATAATTAAGAGCTGATGAAAAACGTTGGAAGAACAAATCAAAGTTGTCGCTATGCTTGGGGAACAATTCTAAGAAGTTAGAGGATTTTGCTCCATGATCTTCTCCAATAAACAAATCAGTTGCCCACCTTTCCCTCAACCATCACAATGATTCAACGAGTTTTTCAAGAAAGACTCTCTACTATAAATAGAGAGTCTGCTGCAGTGAATCGATATCCAGAAACAGTTTTCAAGAATATCATGAGAGCTCTCAAAAATATTCGTCAGAAAATTGGATCACAAGTGTTGCATGAGTGTGTCGACAACATTCTGTCCAACATTATAATTGATGGTTAGATTCTAGATTGTTCTGTATTGAAGCAATTGTAATGAGATATTGTCTATGTCTATTTAGGTAGATTTTCAGGCAGAAGTCATCTGCGACTTCATCATTTTTAATTCCTTTTTGTTGTATTTTTGTAATATTGTAAAAGAAGGAATTTATTCAATTGTATATAATATATACAATACTTTCGGTCATTGACCGTCATAGATGTAAATTTTAAACCTTTGTGTAATTGAAATTTCTGCTGCTTTTTACTCTTAAAAGGTTTCTGTTTTTACTACTGTTTTGTTACCATTGTGAGACGACATTATTCCTGACATTCGAAAACAAAATTGGCATTCAAATTTTATTTAGTTTATTTGCATTTTTATTTACTGTTCCATAGCTCCCGAGACCGAACACAACTTATTTTATTAGATGGTAAAAGAGGGAGGTGGTCGTTAAGCAAATAACTCATTTTCTTGCGGTGTATCTTAGGCCTCATTTATTTGCACTTAAGGGAGGTCTGAATCTTAATCATCCAGATTCAGCTCATTAAGTGTATTTGTTTGAAGGTCTGAATTTTAATCATTCAGATTCAGCCCATTAAGTTCAGTTGTTTTCTTTGCTTATGAAGCCTCTTAATGAGTCTAAATGAATCAGATCTATAACAGTGTCCTAACACCATTTAGACTCATTTAAAATAATATGTTTTCACAAAATCTTTCACCACTTCTCTTCTCATCAATTTTTCACGCATCTAGCTATTTTTTCTTATCCAAATATTATCAAGAACTCTTGTTGCCGCAAATATTAATTGATTAACTATAACAACAAAAATAATCTTGAAGCTTTTTATTCTGTCAAAAAGATTGTTTGAAATTCTATGTATCTTTACCATGTTCATGATCTATTCTGCACCAAAAAATTAAACATGGGTGAATTCATATTCTCAATAAAATTTCTACTTTCATTTCTCAATCTTTGAAAGATCATAGTGACTCTATAATTAAATGTTTCTCGAGACAATAACATGAATTGCAAAAAAAATTGAATATTACATAACCCTCTAATAAATTTGGAATTAAATACATAATACCAAGCTTCAAGAAACAACAAAGACGCCCAGAAATTGTGTCAAGCACACAAAAGTTTCTTCCTTTTTATCTTATTTTAACAAAATTTCTTACTGGAATTCAGCCATAATAACTATCTTTGAATCACTTTCGGTTGGTAGAAAAAGAGTTACCATTTTAATAATAAGCACAAATTTTTAAATATTTCATGTACCTTCTTACAATAATTTTTTACATTTATGCATATATTTTATTTGCATTTCAGATAGTTCAAATTTTATCTTTATAGAAAATAAGAAAGGAGATAGTTCAAATTTTTAATCAAATATAAATGTTCAAAATATTATTTTCTATTGTATTTTACTGAAATAAGTTTTTTTTAATATTTTATAGATATTGTGGTTAATTTCATATGTACATTCAGATATTGAAAACAAACCGTCTTAATCATTCAGATTCAGACATTTAGATCTTAATGCATATTTTAATATTCAAATTCATACGTCTTAATCTTAATGGAAACAAATGAGGCCTTACTAAGTAACACTAGTACATGTACTTCAAAATTTTGAAAACTGACTTATAATTTTATAGTTGACTTAGTATGATACCCGTCCTTCATGGCACTTAGCATGGTAATTAAGTAATCAGAATTTTTGTCAACCAACTGATATTTTAACCAACCTTCTCTAAGAAGACTGAAGATAACATTTAGCTACTGAAATATCAAATATTGATTTCTTTTGCGCATCACGGCTTTATAATGTGAACTATTCTACAGAATGCAGCAGCATTAACATAACGTATATATACGATATACCAACAGTACTTGAAAAATATTGTCACGTCCCGAATTCCGAGTTCGCGACTGGTGCCCTATCTGGACACCCCCTCTATTACCCTCACACTCCATGTAACACACAGGCCAAAATAAAGTAAGAAAGACAACATTATTTCAACTGGCCAACCAAACATATATATATATATATATATATATATATATATATATATATATATATATATATATATATATATAACTCCCGCAAGTACAACCCACATATAAATACATATTTCTAAGATTTTTGGACATTAAACTATGACGGGACAAGACCCCGCCGTATCCTGAAATACACAACAGTTTAAACCAACCGTACCAATGGTAAGCTCCGGAACAAGGAAGCTACCTCAACAGCTGAACAAGATCTCACACACGCGGATCACCCAACTGTGAACCTAAACATGCGGGCATGAACGCAACCCCCCGAGGAAAGGAGATCAGTACAACAAGTACTAAGTATGTAAACATAAAGTAGAGTATATAAATCATAACTGACCAAAAGATGACCGGGACAAGTATGAAAAACCTTACCAACTCCAACCATGCCATATGTAATAAAAGCCAATTGTACCTTGTATTCCTGTACCACTATACTTTATATAAGCAAATGAGAGTCAACTGAGCCTTTTTTTAAAAGTAAGATCCACTGTGTCATTTCAAATTATGAAATCAACCGTACCCCTTTCAAATATGAAATCATTACCATATCCAAATATGAAAGTCGTGTCAGGGTCATCCGCCCTCAGAATCATTATGCAATCCTATTCATGGGAATTGAATCCGCATGGGAATTGAACCCACATAGGTCTTGCGGACCCGCAATGAATATCTGTACACGATACCCGCATCACGGAGAGCTAATTCATGAAATGTGTCTTGGGAATTGAACCCGCATGAGTCCTTCAGACCCGCAGTAAGTGTGTACCATCTCACGTCATGGGAGCTACTCCATGAAATATTTGATGTCCCGGGAATTGAACCCGCATGAATAATATAATGTTGTCGGCCATTTAACGAGGGACGTGGTGATGTGGGAATATAACACTTGCACGAATAGCTATCATGAGCAACCATATGCAAGTTAAATCATTTTTGACTCTCATTAGAATAAAATGAAAGAACTATCAATTTAGAAAACTCAAGGCATTTATCATGTCATGTAATATCATGGAATTTAACCCAAAGTACTATGTACATCCATTTTTATAAAAAGAATCATATCATGCAATATTAGGGAATTGAACCCAAAAGTATAGTATTAGGGACTTGAACCTAAAAGTACTATGTACGCCCGTCGTACATCCTTTCATTTTAAAACAACCAAGGCAATACCATGTCTTCCTTTTAAAATGACCAAGACAATACTATGCCTTCCTTTTAAAAATAACCAAGACAATATCATGTCTTCCTTTTAAAATAACCAAAACAATACCATGCCTTCCTTTTAAAATAACCAACTAGAACCATGTACGTCCGCCGCACATCCTTTTCATTTATAAACCCCAAGACACTAGCGCTTGTAGCATCAATGCACTTTCACTATTAAAAACAAGTTACTTACACTTTTAAACTCGAAGTAACTTATTCTTTTCAAATCAAGTAACCTATACCTTTAAATCAAGTTACTTCTTCTCTTCCAAAATCAAGTTATTTATACTTCATATAAATCAAGTCTCTTATACTTCATCTAATCAAAACTCATATACTTTCAAGTAAGGTCTCATATACCTTCAAGTAAAGTCTCATATACTTTCAACTAAGTCACATAACTTTCAAATAAATCTAGTCTCATGACTTTCTAATAAATCAAGTCTCATTAGTGTTGTAATCTAGCAAGATCAACTCGACTCCAATGCTTACTAAACACTTTTACCAACATCTCCCATAAGACTTGGTAAGGACTTAGGAACCATTTAGACATGCCTTAAACATACAATCAACAACATGACTACCCTTAACTTTTAAGAGTAGAATAACCTTCTTTTTTATAAAACCCGAAGTACTATTAATGAAATAGATAGAACCACTTCCTTTCAAGACAAACCAACTAGAACCATGTACGTCCGCCGCACATCTTTTCCATTATAAACCCCAAGACACTAACACCCGTAGTATCAAGACATTTTCCACCTTTAAGATCAAGTCAAGTATACTTTTTAAATTTAACTCAAGGCTTTAAAATCAAGTAACTTCTACTTTCAACATTAAGGCACTTATTCTTTTAAATCATTGTAACACCACAATGAAATCCGAATTCGTTTAAAATCCTCATTTGGAAATCCAAAACACTTTATCAAGTATCATTTTATAAAGTTTATGCTCAAAGAAGATAGGAAGAGTTCACATACATTATAGTTCTTCTACCAATCCGCTAAGTGGAATACGCCGCACATAGCTTCTACCAATATGCTAAGCGGAATACACCTCCCGTAGCACTTCAACCTATAATAATAATAACATGTCTATCAACTACATGCCTATAAGGGTAGGTTAAGGCCTAAGTAAAGTTCCCTTTTCTACGGAAAATTGGGCAGCACTTCCCCCGTTTATACGTACTTTTCCACCTTTTCCAAGGCCTGATTTCAACATCAATCAAGCCACTCTAAAGGGCACAACCAACAGTTAACCAAAGGGGATTACACGCCTAATTTGACGTGTAAAATTCTGCCCCACGATCTTTACAAAACAGTCCATTAGTACAGTCCACTAATACAGTCCATTAGTCCACTAAAATCAGTCCATAGTCCAATGTAAAAACAGTCCTTTATTTAGTTGGTGTTCTCGGCCAACTACTACAATCAAAACTGTTTCCATAACTTCTTATAATCCAACTTATATTCCAACACTTTATATAAGTTATATTAACTTGTTAACAACAAGATTTCGCCATGTCAACATGTAATAGATAATGTTTTATAACAACAATAACCAACGAATCCGTTAATACCAAAACTGTCCACAATCGGCTAACATGCCAAGATTGTGACATGTACTTATTATTCTTCATTCTTTTTAATCTCCATTAATTACTACAACATGTAATATCCAATTACTTTAAGAGGACAATGATCCTTACCTCAAATATGCCCAAAATAATCCAAGTTTAAAAGTCGATTCTTAGCATATCCTAGCTCATATTCTTCAAGTTTCAATCACACACATGTATCTACCACAAGCTTATAGCCAACTTCTCTTTGTATTTCACTTCCAAAGAGTTGATAGAACTTAGGGTTTGGTTAGCCTCATTCTCGGCCCAAACAACCCTTGTAAATCTTGACTTAGCACTCCATTAGGGAGCTTAGTCTTGGATTATGGAATTTATCTTGAAAGATTGAACAATTTTTTATCTTCAAAGTAGGCCCTTGGCCGAGAGCAACATAAAGAGAATGGAGTATATTTTGTGTGAAATGTTTCTAAGTGTTGGATGAAGTCTTGCACCCTCTATGTATATATAATTTATCCCAAGTAGTGAGATCAAGACAAGTGTATGGACAAATAGTGGACAAGTGTGTGTGAGACCCATGTCCACTTGTCCACTTTCAACAATATCTAAGTCAAATAGTCAAGCCAAGACAAGTGTGGGGGGTGCCACATGTCACCCTCAAATTCGTCAAAATTATTTCTTCCTCCAAAATATCTATATTTGGCCAAAATATCTCGAAATATTGTGGGCCCCACAAAACCGTAAAATTTTCCCGTGGGTCCCACATGACCAAATCCGGAACTTAAAATCCAAAATTCCAATATATTCTATAAGTCTCAAATACCAAATTTGAGAACTAAATTTCAATTAGTAAACATTTTCCTTCACAAATTCCCGATATTTTTCCTTAAGAAAAAAGTAATCTTTCTTTCTTTCCAAAATTCAAATCTTATTTCCATACGTACGTTCTCATATCATTCCCTTGGAATTACGGGGTGTAATATCCTTCCCCCCTCAGAAACATTCGTCCCGAATGTTCATACTAGGTGTCAAGCTGAAATTCCAAGTGTCAACTTAACCGCACTTGTACACAATCATCACATGCTCACGTTTTGTCTATTCTCGGTTCCCACGACCTGGTTTTGGTGGAACGCGTTACCGAACTCGTATAACGATTAACTAGACTTGGGCGTTGCATCCTCGTGACCCTATCATATAGCGGGACCATCTCCAACTGGCCCCACTTCATTCCATGCTACGGATTGACCCGGAATTGGCCCACACGACCCATCGTCACACTTAACTCTCATTCTTGGTCTGAAATAATCTTACTACTCGAGAAAGCCTTGTACATCTAAGGTCTCAGCGGTTATCAATATTCTAAGGTTCACAATTATTCCATGTCCCAAGCTTACATTACCTCATAATCATGTTGTCTTAATTACAACAACCCAATATTATCCGTACATAACACTTAAGCATACAACGTTGCTTAACCAACTCCTGATAAACCATGATCATTCTAGGCAACACACATATGGGCCTAATAAACACGTCCGTATAGATGTACATCATCATACCAACTATACAGCAATCTTACCAACCTGGATACGAAGTACATACATTCCTGTTTGGGCCACTGTTGCCTTTCTCTGGAACCATAGCTGCAACCACAATAACTGTTATGGAAGGACCATCCTAACAACACAGTTCTATCGCACGACCTTAGAGTAAGAAGAATAGAAATCAATCATAAATGTAATGTAGCCTCATGTTTATAAATGTGGTGCACAACACACTGATAAACAAGACTCTACTATACACGGTCGGTAGACATTTCCGAGACCTAACTGCTCTAATATCACTCTTGTCACGTCCCGAACCCCGAGCCCGCGACTGGTGCCCTACCTGGGCACCCATCTATTACCCTCACACCTCATGTAACACACAGGCCAAAATAAAGTAAGAAACACAACATTATTTCAACTGGCCAACCAAACATATATATATATATAACTCCTGCAAGTCCAGCCCATATATGAATATATACCTCTAAAATTTTTGGACAGTAAACTATGACGGGACAAGACCCCGCCGTACCCTGAAATACACAATAGTCTAAACCAACAGTACCAATGGTAAGCTTCGGAACAAGGAAGCTACCTCAACAGTTGAACAAGATCCCACACACGCGGATCACCCAACTGCGAACCTAAACCTGCGGGCATGAACGCAGCCCCCCGAGAAAAGGGGATCAGTACAACAAGTACTAAGTATATAAACATAAAGTATAGTAAATAAACCATAACTGGCCAAAAGATGACCGGGACAAGTATGAAAAACCTTACCAGCTCCAACCATGCCATATATAATAAAAGTCAATTGTACTCAGATCCTCGTACTAATCGCATTTTTATATAAACAAATGAGAGTCAACTGAGCCTTTTTTAAAAAATAAGATCCACTGTGTCATTTCAATATGAAATAACCGTACCCCTTTCAAATATGAAATCATTACCATTTCCAAATATGAAAACCATGTCAGGGTCATCCGTCCTCAAAATCATTATGCAATCCTATTCATGGGAATTGAACCCGCATAGGTCTTGTGGACCCGCAATGAATATTTGTACACGATACCCGCATCACGGAGAGCTAATCCATGGAATGTGTCCTGGAAATTGAACTCGCATGAGTTCTTTAGACCCGCAGTGAGTGTGTACCATCTCACGTCATGGGAGCTACTCCATGAAATATTTGATGTCCCGGGAATTGAACCCGCATGAATAATATAATGTTGTCGGCCCTTTAACGAGGGACGCAGTGATGTGGGAATATAACACTTGCACGAATAGCTATCATGAGCAACCATATGCAAGTTAAATCATCTTTGACTCTCAATAGAATAAAATGAAAGAGCTATCAATTTAGAAAACTCAAGGCATTTATCATGTCATGTAATATCAGGGAATTGAACCCAAAGTATTATGTACATCGATTCTTATAAAAAGAATCACATCATGCAATATTAGGGAATTGAACCCAAAAGTATAGTATTAGGGACTTGAACCCAAAAGTACTATGTACGTCCGCCGTACATCTTTTCATTTTAAAACAACCAAGGCAATATCATGTCTTCCTTTTAAAATGACTAAGACAATACCATGCCTTCCTTTTAAAAATAACCAAGGCAATACCATGTCTTCCTTTTAAAATAACCAAGACAATACCATGCATTCCTTTTAAAATAACCAACTAGAACCATGTACGTCCGCCGCACATCCTTTTCATTTATAAACCCCAAGACACTAGCATTGTAGCATCAATGCACTTTCACTATTAAAAACAAGTTACTTACACTTTTAAACTCAAGTAACTTATTCTTTTCAAATCAAGTAACTTATACCTTTAAAGCAAGTTACTTCTTCTTTCTCAAAATCAAGTCATTTATACTACATATAAATCAAGTCTCTTATACTTCATCTAATCAAATACTTTCAAGTAAGGTCTCATATACCTTCAAGTAAAGTCTCATATACTTTCAACTAAGTCACATAACTTTCAAATAAATCTAGTCTCATGACTTTCAAATAAATCAAGTCTCATTAGTGTTGTAATCTAGCAAGATCAACTCGACTCTAATGCTTACTAAACACTCTTACCAACATCTCTCATAAGACTTGGTAAGGACTTAGGAACCATTTAGACATGCCTTGAACATAGAATCAACAACATGACTACCCTTAACTTCTAAGAGTAGAATAACTTCCCTTTTTATAAAACCCGTAGTACTATTAATGAAATAGATAGAACCACTTCCTTTCTAGACAAACCAACTAGAACCATGTACGTCCGCCACACATCTTTTTCATTATAAACCCCAAGACACTAATACCCGTAGTATCAAGACACTTTCCACCTTTAAGATCAAGTCAAGTATACTTTTTAAATTCAACTCAAGGCTTTAAAATCAAGTAATTTCTACTTTCAACATTAAGGCACTTATTCTTTTAAATCATTGTAACACCACAATGAAATCCGAATTCGTTTAAAATCCTCATTTGAAAATCCAAGACACTTTATCAAGTATCATTTTATAAAGTTCATGCTCAAAGAAGATAGGAAGAGTTCACATACTTTATAGTTCTTCTACCAATCCGCTAAGTGGAATACGCCTCACGTAGCTTCTACCAATATGCTAAGCGGAATACACCTCCCGTAGCACTTCAACCTATAATAATAATAACATGTATATCAACTACATGCCTATAAGGGTAGGTTAAGGCCTAAGTAAAGTTCCCTTTTCTACGGAAAATTGGGCAACACATCCCCCGTTTATACGTACTTTTCCACCTTTTCCAAGGCCTGATTTCAACATCAATCAAGCCATTCTTAAGGGCACAACCAACAGTTAACCAAAGGGGATTACACGCCTAACTTGACGTGTAAAATTCTGCCCCACGATCTTTACAAAACAGTCCATTAGTACAGTCCACTAATACAGTCCATTAGTCCACTAAAATCAGTCCATAGTCCAATATAAAAACAGTCTTTTATTTAGTTGGTGTTCTCGGTCAACTACTACAACCAAAACTGTTTTCATAATTTCTTATAATCCAACTTATATTCCAACACTTTATATAAGTTATATTAACTTGTTAACAACAAGATTCCGCCATGTCAACATGTAATAGGTAATGTTTTATAACAACAATAACCAACGAATCCGTTAATGCCAAAAATGTCCACAATCGGCTAACATGCCAAGATTGTGACATGTACTTCTTATTCTTCATTCTTTTTAATCTCAAGTTCATCCATTAATTACTACAACATGTAATATCCAATTACTTTAGGAGGACAATGATCCTTACCTCAAATATGCCCAAAATAATCCAAGTTTAAAAGTCGATCTTTAGCATATCCTAGCTCATATTCTTAGTTCCAATCACACACACACATGTATCTACCACAAGCTTATAGTCAACTTCTCTTTGTATTTCACTTCCAAAAAGTTGATAGAAGTTAGCCTCATTCTCGGCACAAAACAACCCTTTCAAGGTTAGGATGTAAATCTTGGCTTAGCACTCCATTAGGGAGCTTAGATCTTGAATTAGGAAATTTATCTTGGAAGATTGAACAATTTTTGGTCTTCAAAGTAGGCCCTTGGCCGAGAGCAACATAAAGAGAAGGGAGTATATTTTGTGTGAAATGTTTCTAAGTGTTGGATGAAGTCTTGCACCCTCTATGTATATATAATGTATCCCAAGTAGTGAGATCAAAACAAGTGTATGGACAAGATTGTGGACAAGTGTGTGTGGTACCCACGTCCACTTTCAACAAATATCTAAGTCAAATAGTCAAGCCAAGACAAGTGGGGGGGTGTGCCACGTGTCACCCTCCAATTCGTCAAAATTATTTCTTCCTGGAAAATATCTATATTTGGCCAAAATATCTCGAAATATTGTGGGCCTCACAAAACCGTAAAATTTTCCCGTGGGCCCCACAAAACCGTAAAACGGAACTTAAAATCCAAAATTTCAATATATTCTATAAGTCTCAAATACCAAATTTGAGAACTAAATTCCAATTAGTAAACCTTTTCCTTCACAAATTCCCGATATTTTTTCTTAAGAAAAAAGTAATCTTTCTTTCTTTCCAAAATTCAAATCTTATTTTCATACGTACGTTCTCATATCATTCCCTTGGAATTACAGGGTGTAACAAATATAGTACGAAGTATATATCAATTTGAACAGAAAATAATGCTTTAGAACTCCACTGAGTAGTTCCAAATCCATGTACAAGCTGATTTGTGACAATAGGTTGATATTGCTTGTTAACGGATAAAAATTAAGATTGAAAGACAGAAGTAGCCAGGCAAAAAAGTTGTACGCATTGGCGAATGCAACTCATGGTTTCAACCGTACCCAATATTTTGACATGAAAGATGGATAATATGTGAAAATTTATTAAAATTTTAATAAATTTTATATTCGGAGCCAATAATTTCAGTAGTTCAATAAGTTCAGAGCTAAGAACTTTAAGGGTCTAAATCCTTCAAGTTTAAACGTTGAAATCCACCTCTGGATGTCAGCGTCAGATGTAGCTCATTAGTTATGGTTCAACCGAACTCAGTATTTCAGCATAGAACATAGTGTGGGTGTGTAACAATATCAAATAGTAATAAATTCATAATGTCAAAAATATAACTAAGAATTTTAAAGGTCAGAACCATCAACTTTAAATCATAAATTCGCATCTAACAATACACGTCACAATATATACTACCCATCCATTTGAATTCATTCACTCCGCGTACCTCTGCTTTTTAACCATAAACTACTTAGGAAGACCAGAAGAGAAAGGTTGATTCTGCCATTAATTAGGCAAAGTCCACCAGACAGTCTGTCCTTGTGTAGTGAATTCGATACACGCAAAGCTGAACATGCCTAAACCTTCATAGGCAAATTTCACTTCCTATTATTTTATTCAGAAATGTTTCCTACATTATCTCTCTCTCTCTCCCAAGTGTTGCAAAGTCAAGAGTGCCTACAAGTGCTTCTATATATACAACTGCTCTACTGCATGTGATATTAGCCTCTTCATCCTTGTCCATTTTGTTTTCTTAGAGAAAAGAAGCAACTACCCAACCTAAGCTGTCTCTACTCTTAAGCAATGAAGGTAAGACTACAAGTAGAAAAGTTAAAAAACCTTTTTCCATTTTTTCTTTTTCAATAGCAATGCACTTTTAGTTAAGCTCAGACAATTTCAAAATGCAATAATGCAGCAAAAGATTGTCATAAGAGTGAAGCACAAGTGCAAGAAATGTCAAGCAAAATCCTTGATGATTGCTGCTATGTCAACTGGTATTGCTAATTTCCTACAACATTCACATTAGCCCTGTCTCTATTGATTGATTTCCCACCTTCATGTTTTTTGCTTTATGTAGGAGTCAACTCGGTGGCATTAGAAGGGGAGAAGAAAGATAAAGTGGTGATAATAGGAGAGGCAGTAGATGCAGCAGGCATTACCAGCTTATTGAGGAAGAAGGTCGGCCACGCTAGCCTGGAGCTTGTCGACGAAATCAAGTGAAGAGGAAGTCAAAGCATTCAGCTGCATTCAAAATACATGTAAAGATATTTAAAGCATATATTTGTAATGTTTAAGAAAAAATATCTTTCTTTAAATTTCATGATGATTCATCATTAAGTGTGATATTTTAACTTCAAGATCAATCCTGTTCACCTTTACTTTAATCATTCCAACAAGTTTCAGAGAGGAAAAGAATCAATTAATAATTTTAAAACAATAAATTCTTACATTCAAGACGAATTATGTGACAGAATAAGCAGTCATATAAAAGCAGCAGCGTCCATAGTTAAATGCTCAATGCTCATATGTCTAAGAGATGAAGCCAAATAAGCATTTGAAGCACGAAGTTGCGTCAGTCTTTCTTGCATATTCTGAAACGAAGGACTATTTAACACATCTAATATTCTATCATCCAGTGTCGTGTCCTCTGAGAAATTGACAAGAGCTTCTGCAGCATTATCTCTCATTTCCTCTGACTCATCCTGCAACATATCTAGTAATCGCGGAATAGCTCCAGAGTTTGCAAGAGCAGCTCTATCTGCTTCGTTGTAACTCAATTGGGTGATAGCTCCAGAAACTTTCTCCCTCACATCAGTGTTTTGGTCTTCCAACAGCTGAACCAGAATAGGAATTGCACCTGAATTCCGCACAACAGATGTCAAATGCTTGTAACCTGCAGGTATGGGTGGCAAAATTAGTCCATGAAAACATGACCCAATCATTTATTAGCTCAGTCCATTTCAGCCCATCAAAAATTGGGCTGATATGTAGCCCAAATTGAGCCATGAGAAATGTTGTCAAAATACTTTCAAAAAGACATTTTTCTTATTTGATATGTTATATATATATATAGAAAAAAATAGTTTTATTAGGTACTAAAAAATTATAAAAGATCAAATAAAGAAATTAAAACTTAATAAAAGTTGGTCGGTTGGGTTATGACCCGCTTTTTAGCCCATATCAGCCCAAGTAACTTTTGGACGAGTTATTAACCCGCCCAAATTCAGCCCAACCCGCCCATTTGACACCCCTACCTGCGAGAACCCTCAATACATCAGCAGCAGCAGCTTTAGCTTCGGCATTATCTCCTCTAAGGATTCTAACCAAGTGTTCAACAATTGCTACGGCATGTTCTTTTACCACTGCTAGAATGCAAAAGACATCCTCTGCAATCTCCTTACCCATGGGTTCAGATCCTTGCAGAAGCGCCGCGTATAAAGGAATTACTCCAGCAATAGCAAGTGGTCCAATGTAGTCAACATGAGATGAGATCACACCTAGTGCATTCGCAGCTATTACTTTAGTTGAAGTATCCCCAACCTCAAGTAGTTCTAAGAGCACTGAAAATGTGCCCGAGTCAACAAGCGTGCTTCTTGCTCTCTTAACCAATCCAAGCAACCCAAGTGCCTGAGCGGCTCTACATCTAGATACCATTCTGCCACATCTAGCGGATTCAACAAGAAAACGAACACCCCCGGAAATAAAAATGGTCCTCCTAACTTCTCTCAAAAGAGCCAATGCACTGAGAATTTGTAGCAAGTATCGCTTTAGATCATCATCCGAGCAGGTATTCAACAAATTGAGAATGATTTCTACCCCACCATGTCTAACTACAATCTCACGGTTACGAGCAGCAAACATGACAATATTTCTAAGGCATTTCAGTAGAACCCTTCGCAAACTCCCACCAGTATGCAATAGTAAACTCAGAAGAGAAGGGATGGCATCTGATTCACCAATAACTACAGCCAGTCTTCCTTCCCCTTGACAAGCAATACATTTCAAGCAGTGAGCAGCGACTTCCTGAATTGAAGGACTCAGATCTGTGGAAGGGATCCTTCTAAGAAGCTCTACAAGGACTGGGACCATGCGTGCTAATACATCCTCAGGCGCGTGTTTCGACAATTTGGCAAGCTTAGTTGTAGCTTGGACCCATAAAACCTCATTGTCACATGCAATTGCATTGCAATAAAGATTAAATGCTCGTACCCAATCTATACCAAGTTTTTCCATTTTTTTACCTGACTGCGCCATTACAAACTAGGATCTCTTTTATGGTCACTCTGTACACTCAAAACGCTGTAAACATCAGAGGAAGGAACGTTAACTTCCGAACATACATCACCATTTGTTGAAAGATTATGTTGTAAAGAAGATCTCACGGAACGCTACATTAAATAGACATAATTGTTTTGATAAGCCTACTTTAGCACATATATTGCATCGTAAATCGGGTGCAGCAGAGTATAATTTAGGGCACGGAAATCATATTTAAACATTACTCTAGGTTCATTAAAGGAAGACCATAAAGTAAAAGTTTTGCAAACAAATTTCATCATTTATATAGAAGATTGCGACCTCAATCAAGTTATATGGAAGACTAATGAAGTGAGGTTCATTTACAGCATAGAATCAATGCTGATATCCGAAAGTTACACATATGCATGTTGTCTCTCTTTGTACAATACACTAGTGAATACTCTCTCCGTTTCATAATAAGTGATTTTTTAGGCTTTTCAATTTTTTTCAAAATAAGTGGTGTTTTAGGTTTTCAAGAAGACTTTGGGCAAATTCTTCCAAGATTACCCTTATTTAAATAGTCAAGATTTATTAAATACCTTTTCTTTATCTAGAAAACAGTAAAACTTGATTAGGGGTATGTTAGTGAAAACATTCCTAATTTTCCTAATTTTCTAGGAATAAGCAATTTCTTAAGGGATGTGAATGAGCTTAAGAAACCACTTATTATGGAACGAAGGGAGTAGTATACAAATATGAAAAATGTCAAAGTAAAAGTTTTCAAGCCTTGTCACGGTTGCTTTATCATATTGTATACCAATAGCCTATTTAGAACAAAAGTTTTTTTTCGAGCCAACTTGCTTGCACCTCGACTATTCCACCAACTACCAGCTACCAGCTACCTCCCGCTAGCAAAAGCACCTGAGTAGCTCTACCAACAAAGCTTAAGCAGATAAAAAGAAATCACACGTTTTTTTTGTCCCAACTCTTGTATTCCTATAGATATTCCTCTTTCTAGCCAAACAATTACTAGTACACCTACTGTGATTCCTAATGCAAGAGTCAAAATAGGGATAAGCATCCATATTCCATACGATCCCGTAGACTTCTTTTAAGGATTCCAATTTGGAAAAAGAATTGAATAGTCTTACTTCTGTTGTATCAATTATCATTTCAACAATCAATTTCTCCCATAATGATATTTATGCTATCTAGTACTGTCATATTATCAGCCAATTTCATTTTTTTCCCTAACTGAGGAAGAATTTGCGAATTGATAAAACTTGGTGGGCAAATTCTCCATCTCCAAGGAAAAATGATCTGATCTCCTACATCTCTGATGCGATTTGAAAACAACTGTATCGTGAAATGATGGTGAAATCATTCTGAAAATTTCAATTTTTTCCCTGAGGTAAAAAATGGAGTTGATAACTTCTCATATGTACAAGAGCACTACTTCATACCACTTGCTAACTAGCCTCTTTAAAAAGACAATTTGGAGTACCCTTGAGCAAAAGTACCAGTTGTTCATGACATATGAACAGTGGCAGAAGCAGGATTTTAATCAAGAGGGTTTGAAATTTGAAATAGTAAACACGCGAAATTAAAGAATGATAAACGGGGCGGGGCGAGAAGGGCAAGAATAGCTTAACTCGCTAATTGTAACTCGCTTTGCCATATCCTGTTTAACATATTTTCATACTTTTGCCCTGCTCCTTCGAATCTTCTCAATTGTGTCAAGGGAGTTCTATGGCATATATATACAAATAAATCGGAACTCACCATATACATACAATGTAATTTTCCGGTGAAGTCGGGTGGCTCCGGCCCTGCCTATGAACTCTATGTAATCAAGGTATACAAAGAACCATGCCAATACCGTCCTCAATTTAGGGCCAAAACAGTGAATCTTTGTGCCATGAAACACATGTATATTTACAGGTAACTAAATTAATTTTGCATAAGAGGAACAAAAGACAAGTGAATGAATTATGCACATGCCAATAGGTAATTCACTAATTAATATTTTCTAAAACGGGTATCAATCAATTTATTTTTCTAGCGATTGAGGTATACTTATATTCGCAGAGGAATAGTAAGCTGGCAAATCATACACAATAAAAAGCTTGCCTGAGCGATTTGTATTAAAGCAATCATCTGTAGTAGAGTAGAGAACCCACTTTGTAATTTCAGGAATATGCAAATGGAAAATAGGAATGAGGACGGAATATTTAAAGGAAATAAACAAAAACTAATTGATGGTTGATCTTTCTAGTAGTTTAGACTAAGGTTGTCCAGTGGGCCGGATCGGGAGCCGATACCCTGTCCGCCCCGTCCCGACACCCAAAAAAAATTGTCGGTGTCGGGGTTTGAACTCGGGATGGGACGTGTGATCGTCCCACCCGTCCCGATCCCGTTCTGACCCTGTCCCGTCCCCCTCCCCCTTTGCAAGAATAACCTTTGCAACAACGATCAAATTTCGATTTTGACCGTTGTGCAACGGCTATAACGGCCATTTTTGGCCCCCTATCCCTTTAATATTTATTTTTAGCCCCTAAGTTAATATATTTACACTTTAACTCTATTTCTCAACTATAAATACTTCATTTTCCTCTTCATTTTTCTCACAAATCTTTCTATCATCTCCCTAATCTCTCAATTTATATCTCTATAATTCTTCGTTGCCTACTAAATATTATATTGTTTTGCTCATTTATATCAAAATTCAAAAATTGGGAGTGAAGTTGACAACTAGCTCTAGGATCATCCATCGAGCAAAGTTTCAATTTTCAACCTCGATTACACGTCGACGTTACATCGGCGTTTGGTATCTTCGGTCCTTCTTTAAATTATTATTGTTACTTAATTTTAATTATCGCACTTAATTTCATTTACTTTAATTATTTATTTATATAATTAAAATGGAAGGATTGAAACGTATGATTACAAGTAAGGGTAATGGTGCTTCTTCTAGTAGGGGTAACAATGGTATATGTATTTTTTCTAGTAATCTTATTCCTAGTCCAGATGATTTGATTGATCACATTCATATTGATGAAACTATTTTTTTAATGATATATCATTAGATGATGAGGTAGATGAACCAGACTTTAATTTAGACGATAATATAGATGACACACTCATTAGTGCATCTCAACCTCAGGCTCAGATTGAGTCTCAGCTTCTATCTGAAATTGGAATGCCTTTTATTCCCCATAGTATGAGTCGAGGCCCTACACGACGAAAATTAAAATCACCTGCATGACATTTTTTTATAGTGACCAAGAGAATCAACTAGCTAGATGTAAAATTTGTAAAAATGTTTATAGATTTAAAACCGGAAAATGTCAAGGTGGGACGGAAGGTTTATTGAGACATGTACAAGGCGAGCACACAACTAGGTGGAATCAATACCAGGCTAAAAAATTAGGTGTGTCAATATCATCTGAGTCGGGACAAGGTTCACATAATGTCTCTGATCAAGTACAGGGTCAAATTAACCCGACGATGGAGGAATTTTTTTGTCCTAAATTTGATAAAAACAAAGATAGGGAAAATATGGCAAAATTAATTGCGGTGGATGGTTTGCCTTTTTCATTTTCTTCATCTCCTGGTTTTATTCATTACATTCGAGAAACATATAATCTTGTTTTTAATGATTTTTCTAGATCAACTATTAGAAGGGATGGTTTTAAATTTGCAAGTGAATATCAACAATATTTACGTTATGCACTGTATCATTTTAATGGCAAATTGACTTCACTTCTGACATAGGTCGTAGTACTAATGATAATGATTATTTAACGGTAACATGTCATTGGATATAACAAAATTGGTTTATGCAAAAACGTATTTTAGCATATAAATATATAGATGATAGGCATACTGAAAGTTTTGTTGTAGAAAATATTAATGAAATTTGTGAATATTATGGAATAACTCATAAAATTATGACTATTACATTAGATAATGTTAGTTCTAATGATTATACTATAAGACTTTTAAAACTAAGATTAACTCCATCTTTTCCTGATCATTTTTATATAAGATGTGCGTGTCATATTTATAACTTAGTTGTAAAGGGTGACTTAAAACCTTTTGAAAACATTCTTGATAAAATACAATTTGCTATAAACTTTATTTTTAAATGTAAAAACATACAAAGACGCAAAGAGTATAAAAACATGTCATGATTGTGGATTACCTTACAGAAAAATTCCAGAAGAAATTTCGACTATGTGGAATTCTCTATATGAGCAACTACTTGTTGCTTACGATTATAGAAAACCTATAACTTTATTATTTAACGCCCTTGTAGATAATGATTGGGCAAATTTTTTAGAACTTAATGGATTTTTAGAGAAATTTTATCAAGCTACTAAAGAATTTTACGGTATTTATTATCCTACTATTTTAAATATGTTATTTTATATAGCTCTAATATTTTTGTTACTTAATGAATATATGCAAAAAAAAAACCAACTTATAAGACATCTATTGAAAAAATGTTTGTAAAAGTTAATTTTTTTTTCCTATTCCCATTATTTATATTGTTGGTGATGTATTAAATCCAACTATTAAAGTAGACGATTGTAAAACACTTGTACAAACGATTTATGATTGTATAGAAGTACTTCCAACGGACCCAATTGAAGAACCAACTCACACACCAACTAAAGAAGAAGTAACGTCTAGCATACACACGAAATGTAAAAAAGTATATACATATTACAAATAGCAAAGTGCAAATAATCAACCGGCTTCTGTACCATCTTCTACTACTTCGCTACAACCTTATAAAAACATGCGGTTTCTGCTGCTAGTATTCAAGGTCTTAGAAATAAAATGTATAGTGGTTCAACTTTTTCACAAGTTAGCGAATTGAATATTTATATTTTGCAGGGTGTTGTAACGTATGAATTAATTTCCAATAATGAAGGACATGAAGACTTGCTGAAATACTGGAGGGAGAATGAGAAGACATTTCCAACACTATCAAAGATGGTCTGAGATGTGTTGAAAATTCAAGCGCATCAATAGCGTCTGAAAGCGCCTTTTCTGCGGGAAGATTTCAAATATGAGAGCACATACATTCATTGGCTGGAGACACATTGAAGATTGCAGTTGTATTCAGAGACTGGATTCGAGCGGAGCATAGAAGGTGCGGTTAACCGGAGATCAACAAAGAAGAAAACTACAACTACAACAAAATCTTGTCCGAGGGAACAGGAAGCGGCGTCGAACAATTTGACCAACAACTTCCAATTCCAACAGAAGATCCTCAAGATATTGTGAGAAAATTCAAAAAAATATGTCTGCATATGTAATTTTTTATTTGCAACTTTTGAACAACACCACAAAGTTGCAATTTTGAAATTGTATTACAAAAAAAAATCTATTAAATAATATAAGATGCACAAAAACAACATTGAGATATTTTTATTACATTCAATTATTTATATATATTATTTTTTTAATTAAGTGGCAAAAAAAAAAATCAAATCCTGACTCGATCCATCCCGACACCTCTTCCGGCGGGATGTGGGACGAGACTTCTTCCTGTCCTGCCTATCCCGACCCGCCTTGCCCGCCGAAACCTGAATCCCGACCCCATCCCGCCTCGTTGGACAGCCCTATTTTAGACCGACAATGATTGAAATGGATTACACCCATCATATTTGAAGTGAAAAATGAATAAAATTAACTGTTGGAGTTAAATCAATTTTTATAATTTAAAATTAATTAAATTTAATATTTGATAGTTTTCTTTAATCCGTCTAGTTAGCATTTATTTTTCCAATGTCATATACGAATATGAATAGGTTTTCTAGTTACCTATCCTACCTCTTTTTCTAATTTAATAAATTTATTCTATATAGTTATTGTTGGATGAGGTGAGTTCAAGGGCTTCTTTGATCGGAAAATGCACGCACTTCTTTTGTTGTCATTAAGGTCCCTTCCCCCTGAGTTTAAGATGACCCTTCTGCTTCTCTTTCACTATTTCCCTCATTGGGATTGGTCAAGCTCCTTCACTTATTGCTCGATCCGATCCGGAACCTATTGGGATAGCACCTTTTCATTCACAAATACCCATTTTTACAATTGCTATATTTGAAAATAAGTTATAACTTTAAAAATTAATGGAAATTTAAGGATATTTTTGGGGAAAATTAATAATTGAATATAATGTTCTCAACTTAAAAAAAGTGATAGAGATCTGTTTCGGTTTTCCTCTTTTTTCAAGTTGCACTTATGGAAGTTAATATTTTAGAACACTATCATAGAGTTCCACTAGAATTTTAAACTTGTACAAATGAAATTGTGCCAAAAATTTAATTTCTACAAGTGAAATTTATTGGAAATTTAACTATGTGAGATTGAGTTTCTCCCGTCTTTAGTGACCCGCATGTCGGAAACATCGTTTCTTCGCACATGCTTAATCTACTAAAGGAGTAGATAATATTAGTGCCAATGATCGTCAAATTTCTTTAAGAAATGAAAGATATATTGATACACAAAGTAAGGTAGTTGAGACATAAATAGATGGATTGTTTTGACCAAATAACAAATCTCCCACATAGGTAGAAGATGGAAGGATTGGACACTATATAAACTCTAATTTTGAGTAGGGTTTGGGACCCCAAGGGGTAACACATGTGTTTAGAAGAGGGAGGACCTAGGTGAGCTTGGGTTCGGGGCTAAGCCACACACGCGCGCCGCCGCCAGTCAGTCCGTCTGGTTCCGGTCGTGGGCTGTCTTCCAAAATTTTCTTTTTGGTACTTGAAATATTTCTTATTTACACTTTGGACCTGAAAGTTTCGGAGATGACCAAATGTTGCAATGAATATGAATTCAACAGTCAGTAAATCCCCTCATCTTTTTTGATAAATAAAACCATTTTGTTCAGTTCAAAAATAGAGAACACGAAACAACAAACAATATACATAATCCTCTCCTCTCTTAGCAATAGCAATCAATTCAATATTCTTTTCTTCGCTAGAATCAACCTACTTGTTTTGTATTGTTGATTATTGTTGTTTTATCTTGGGAGACTATTGTCATTACCGTAAAAACACATATATATATATACTGGGCAATTTTGTCTTAAATACAGAGAGACATCTCTCGACTCAGCCTTTGTTTTGTTCTGTTTAACCTTTCTGACACTAAATTACCTACAGTTTAAGACAAAATTTCTAATTGTTCGAAAGATGTCTGTTTTAAACATTGCTTCTGGTTCGGCTGCTGCTGATGTTCAATGGAATGTTGTTGTCCCTGCTCCTGCCAGTTTCCAAAGAAAACGTCCAAAAAAGTTTATGGGTATCAATTTCAAGAGATGGCAATAAAAGATGATGTTTTATCTTACTATGTTGAACCTGTCACGCTTTCTGATAGAAGATCCTCCTTCTGGTGGGGATGTTGTGGACACTCAGTCTAATATAACGACTAAAGTGGGCAAAGATATCTAGGTCACAAATGCCCTGAAGTTAACACTAGATGCCTGGAATCATAGTGATTTCATGTGCAAAAACTGCATTCTGAAAGGTCTATCGGATACACTCTATACTGTGTATTACACCGTGAAGACAACAAAGGAGTTATGGGAAAAACTCGAGACAAAGTACATTGCAAAGGATGCGGGTACTAAAAAGCTCATCATTGGATAGTTTCTGAAATTTCAAATGGTGGATGGTAAATCAGTGATGTCCCAAATCCAGGAGTTTCAAATGATTCTTCATCATTTGAAATTGGAAGGAATAAAGTCAAATGAGCAGTTTCTGGTTGCATCTTTGATTGGGAAATTGCCTCCCTCATGGAATGAGTTCATGAGTTATCTCAAACTAAAGACAAAAGAAATGGGGTTTGAAGATCTTATCATTAAACTGCAAATACACAAGGATAATAAAATGGCTATATCTAATGGAAACTGCCAATTGAGACAAAGGAGAGTCTGGTTGATTAGAAGAGAAATGCTAACAAAAAGCGCAAGTACCAGGGAGACGGTAAAAGCCAAACGATGGAGAAATTCAAAGGAAACTACCATAACTGTGGAAAGTCTGGACATTTGATCAAAGAATGTCGCAAACTAAAGCGAGAACAGAAGGAAAAGACCAAGAACAAAGGCAAGGTCAAGGCTAACATTGTGCAGGACAATGATGATCCTTCGAACCCTGAAGACATGATTGTGGATTTCTCGGCTGTAGTACTGAAACAAATCTGGTGGATAGACACGGGTGCAACCCACCACATCTGTTCTGACAACAGTGCATTATCGTTTTACGCCCCAATCACGGGCAAAACATTGTTTATGGGCAACGACGCTACCTCTGAAGTGCAAGGGGTTGGAAAGGTTGTACTCAAAATGACTTCAGTCAAAGAGCTTACTCTGAAGGAAGTGATGCATGCCCCTGACATCCGCAATAACTTGGTTTCAGGGCCACTGCTGGTCAAGGCTGGATTTAGACTAGTTTTTGAGTCTGGTAAATCTGTAATAACTAGTAATGATATATTTGTAGGAGGAGGCTTCGCGTGTGATGGCCTCTTCAAAATGAATACTATGTTTGTAATCTGTTCATTTAATGAAATAAAGTCTTCTACGTACTTGCTTGAGTTATCTAATTTATGGCATCATAGATTAGGACACGTTAACTACAAATCCATTCAAAAGTTAGTAAGATTGGAATTGTTGTCTTCTTTCGACATAAACCCTCAACATAAATGTGATGTGTGTGTAAATACAAAATTAATCAAATCGTCTTTCCATTCAGTCGAAAGAAACACTACTCCTCTAGAATTTATTCACACCGACATATGTAATTTAAAGTTTGTGCAAACTAGAAGGGGAACAAGTACTTTGTGACCTTCATTGATAATTGTACAAGGTATTGTTATGTTTAATTGTTGAAAAGTAAAGATGAAACATTTGAGGCATTTAAACGTTACAAAGCAGAAGTTGAAAATAAACTAAATCTACGGATTAAGGCAATTCATAGTGATAGATGGGGAGAATACGTAGCACCGTTTGAAGAATACTGTGCTCGATTCGGCATTATTCATCAAATGACCGCTCCTTACTCGCCTCAGTCTAATGGTATTGTCGAGCGCAAAAGTCGTACGTTAAAGAAAACGATGAATGTCTTACTTATCTATTCTGATTTAGCCCAAAATATGTGGGGCGAAGTGATTCTTACCGTAAATATAATTCTCAGTAGAGTTCCGCATAAGTGTAATGATAAAACTCTATATGAATCATAGAAAGGAAAGAAACTCACTTACAAATATTTGAAAGGGTGGGGCTGTTTGGCAAAGGTCAAAGTACCTAAACCTAAACACGTCAAAATTGGACCTAAGACTGTAGATTACATATTCATCGGATATACAAATAACAGTAGTGCTTATCGCTTCTTAGTGTATAGGTTGGAGATACCCGATATCCACGAGGGTATGATCATGAAATCAAGGAATGTTGAATTCTTTGAGCATATATTTCCTCAAAAAAAAAATCGCACAAACGGAGTTATGAACAAAATGCTCAAAATCAACAAGATCCGAGAGTTTCTAATTATCTAAAACTAGACTCAGAAGTTACAGACTATCTGGAATCTAATGTTCCAGATCTACAGAACTTAGGAGTTCCAGAGGTTGAACCAAGATGGAGCAAAAGGGCCAAAAGGACAAAATCTTTGGTCCAGATTTTCTAATATATATGGTTGAAAATGAATCGAGGACAATTAAGGAAGCATTGTCTACTCCAGAAACACCACTTTGGAAAGAAGCTATAGAAAGAGAAATAGATTCTATCATGCAGAACCATATTTGTGAAATGGTTGATCTTCCTCTGGGAAGAAAATATTTGGGTTGTAAGTGGATACTCAAAAGAAAGTACAAAGCAGATAGAACTATTGACAAGTATAAGGCCAGATTAGTAGTCAAAGAATACAGACAAAATGAAAGTCTCGATTACTACGACGTCTAGATTAACGTCCATAAGGGAATTCATATTCATTGCATCTTTGCGTGACCTTGAGATACATCAGAGACAACCTTCATAAGTGAAGAGTTGGAAGATGAAATATACATGGAACAAAAGGGTATGTGTTTCCAGGACAAGAAAAGAAATTATGTCTACTTGTTAAGTCTATGTACGGACTCAACCAAGCCTCGAAACAATGACATGAAAAATTTAATAATACATTATTATCAAAAGGGTTTTCCATAAATGAATGTGATAAATATATCTATATCAAAGGGACATGTTCATCACCGGAAGTAGTCTAAACTTGATCCTGAAAACCAATAATATGTTGAAACAATATTTCGACATGAAAGATATAGGTATTGCATATGTAATCTTAGGAATTAAGATTTCTAAGACATCTGACGGGCTGATCTTATTTCAATCTCATTACATTGAAGATGTCTTGAGGAAATTTGATGTATTTGACAGTCCCAATCCCCATATGAAGTCACCAATCAATATGAATCATAGAATTGATAATAATCGTGGTGCAACCGTATCCCAAGAGCGATATATGCATACATTGGTAGTTTAATGTACATTACAAACTGCACCCGACCCGATATCGCTTATCCAGTCAATAAGTTGTCTAGATTTACTCGTAATCATGAAATTGATCACTAGAAGGTGTTAAATTGGATACTATGATATCTGAAATATTTGTTGACTTACAGATTATGTTATTCTAGATATCCAGCCGTATTGGAAGGATACATTTATGCAAAATGGATATCGGACATAAAGAACACCAAATTCACCAGTGGATATGTTTTTACAATTGGTGGTGGGGTTGTGTCTTGGAAGTCCTCTAAGCAAACATACATCTCCCGATGCATGATGGAATCAAAATTTATTGCTTGGGATAAAGTAGAAGAAGAAGCAGAATGGCTTCACGACTTCTTAGAGGATATCCCTTGTTGGGATATGTTTTTTTTAACAATGTTCTGTTTAAAATCGAAATGTTAGCTGGAATGTGATTGTGCCCGTACCTTCGGTGATGATTCACTGTGATAGCCAATTGGATTTAGGAAGGGCACAAAATAGTATGTACAACGACAAGTCTAGACATATTCATCGGAGACACAAGACTGTTAGGCAGTTGATCACTATGAGTGTCATTTCCATTGACTACGTCAAATCAAAGGATAACATAGCAGGTCCATTAACTAAAGGTCTACCCAAAGATCAAATATTCTGACTGTCTAGGGGAATGGGCTTAAAACCCAAATAATAAAAATATTTATTGGGAAAACTAAACTGTAGAGGTTCAGTTTTAGCGCTTCACTTGAAGTAAGAGCACTTCGGATTATTATTCTTTAAAAAATTACAATTCCAAAGATGTTTCGTGATAGACATTAAGTGCTACTTGCATAATGGGTAAAAGATAAGTTTCTAAAACTTTTAATAATTTCTAACACTTGAAAGTGGAGTATAGCAGAATACCTTATAGGAGATCACCTATTTAAGTGTGAAGACATGTCGCTTCAAATGTACACACTTAAGAATTCAAGAGTTGTTCATGGCCACAACGAACAAAACTATAAGAAGAAATGAATAAGGGGAGTTATTGTGTTGATATCATTGCCTTGGTTTACACTAAACACTAACGGTTCAAGACATCACGTTCACCGCGCAGTAAGTAAATCCGATAGTAATCAACTAAGGAAGGTTCAAAGCCGAAAACTACCTTTCCTGATGCAATATCTTTCCGCTGAAAGATTGCTGAACTTTGGCACCTTGTGTGCACCAATTATCTTTTAAGAAGAGATTGTTGGAAATTTAACTATGTGGGATTAAGTTTCTCCCATCTTTAGTGACTAAAACATATGGGCCCCACATGTCGGAAATATCATTTCTTCGCACATGTCTAATCTACTAAATGAATAGATAATATTAGTGCCAAGGATCGTCAAATTTCTTTAAGAAATGAAAGAGATATTGATACACAAAGTAAGGTGTTTGAGACATGAATAAATGGATTGTTTTGGCCAAATAACAAATCTCCCACATAGGTAGAAGATGAAAGGATTGAGCACTATATAAACTCTAATTTTGAGTAAGGGTTTGAGACCCCAAGGGGTAACCCATGTGTTTAGAAGAAGGAGGACCTAGGTGAGCTTGGGTTCGGGGCTAAGCCCCACATGCGCGCCTCCTCCACTCGTCCTTCTGATCCGGTCCAGTCCAGTCTCGGGCTCGGGTCGTGGGCTGTCTTCCAAATTTTTTTTAGTCCCTAAAATGTTTCTTATTTATACTTTGGATCTGAAAGTTTCGGAGATAACCAAACGTTGCAACTAAATCTGAAACGTTACAATGAATCTGACTTCAACAGTCAGTAACACCCTCATCTTTTTTGATAAATAAAATCCTTCAGTTCAGTTCAAAAACAAAGAACACAAAACAACAGATAATATACAAAATATACAAAATCCTCTCCTCTGTTAGCAATAACAATCAATTCAATATTCTTTTCTTCGCTAGAATCAACCTAGTTGCTTTGTAATTGATTGTTGTTGTTTTATCTTGGAAGACAATTGTCCATTACCGTAAAAACATATATATACGAGATAATTTTGTCTTAAAAACAGAGAGTCATCTCTCGAATCAGCCTTTGTTTTGTTCTGTTTAACCTTTCTGACATTAAATTACCTACAAAGTTCCTTGTATATAATTTTTGGATGTACGAGACAATTCAACAATAAAACAACTTTTTTGGCTAATTATCATCATCATAATTAGTTTCACTGTGAAGCAGCAAAGTATTTACACGTATTGGTGCATTATCATATTGCCCGTTGGCTGTCGAAGTATCTACGTATTCAGCAACGCCACTCTCATCATGATTATTAGCTTCCTGCATAATTTAGGAAGTATTTGAAGATTTCATTGATCAAGGCTTCTCGCCAAGCATCGTACTATACTTCAGTATCAATCTACTAAAGTTTAATTTGGTAAAGTTTAAGTTATTGGAGCAGATGCTTTTACACTCCCCCGAAAAGTGATTAACCCACACTAATTTTTCCTGAAAAATGGTGACAGTGGAGGTTTGAAATCCTTTTTGGCGATACGAGTATTTATGCCAAAACATTTGTTCTAAGTCTACGAGGACTCAGACTCTTTCATAGATGTGTTTAAATGTAAAAGTAAATGATAAACTTTTGTGGGTATTTACACCAAAGTCTTTGCTCACAAAGACCAAGTTTTCTTAGATACATAAACGCAATCGTGTAATGGGGTCGACTTGCTTAGACAAATCTTGACGCCAAAGTTTTAGACTAATCTAAGGACGCAAGATTAAAATGGAATATATTTAATCAACCAAGAGTTGCAAATAAGTTTTGCAATTGGTTTAGAACCTACCAAGATATGCTATTGAAGTTATCAGCCAAAGCAAACGCGTATATATCCCATTATGACCTTAAATAAATCTAGGTTTGTATTCTTGATGCGCGATTTAATGCACACACTTTAACGCAAGTGCACGTTATCGTGACAAGTAATATAGTCTAGGTAATACCAAATATCGTCCTCAAGGATTAGTGTTGAAGTACCAATTATCTATCTTTTGTTATCTATTTGGTAACCGATATTTGATTTTGTTGATTATAACTAACAATTATAAATACTAATTAATTATGTGTTTACTTCAGTAGTGATGGAAATAGGGCTTCCAAGTCGCTTCAACTATCCGCTTATATTACTTAGTAATGCAATGAATTATGGTTCTTCTTCTTTTGGAGCTAGCAGGTTTACTAATTCATTTTATACTCCCGTTAAGGCTATATAAACACTCAACCCCAGTAGCGCTCCTTTCTACCTTTCGGTGATAAGGATGACTCTATAGGAGGATTAAGAACAAAAACCTTGTTAATCGTCACGCACCATGCGTGAAATTAGGTATTTAAACCCCTATTAACGCTACACAAGTAATTGAGGTATTTTCATCCCCAATCCGACCTATGTCTACCCAACTTACAAAGATAGTCACAACCTCCTCCTTTCGAAGTTTGATTAGAAATCATATAAATAATGATAATTAGTGATCAATTAATTACCAAGCATTCAAAGCAATTATTGGGTAAATCTCAACAATAAGAAGAACAACCATAAACATGCATTAACTCATAAAATAAGGTTCAAGTGAATTGACATGGAAAGCCCTATATTAGAATTAGTTCCTAGCCATTGACATGACAAGAACTAATTCAATATCCAACATAAACTAAAAGTAAAGTAAAGAAAAGAAAAGAAAATTACTAAGTAAAGGTCTCCAATCTTCAACTCCAAGAAGTCTTGTGTTTGTGCAAGAAGGGGAAACCTTGAAAACTGCCTAGGGTTCTCTTTTTATAGCCTCAAACCGCTTAAGGTTTTCCTTCAGGCCTGACCCAAAAATCGTCAAAACCCTCATTTTTCGCGTCGGCCGCGACCGCTATCGGCGCGCGCGCCGAACTAACGTTGTTTCGTGATTAGGCGCCGCGCCCGCACTCGCTGTTTGCAGAGCGCGGCGCTGCAACTTCTGAGACCTTCGATATTGGCGCCGGGCGCTGGACTGGGCTGGCAGGAGGCGCGCATGGCTGCCTGTCCGTGCCTGGTTCGCCACTTTCTCGTCTTTTAAGCTCTGGGACCTCCACTTTTGCCCTCTTTTAGCTCCTTTTCCGCCGAATAGCCATTTTAACTAATTTGACTCAAAAGAAAGAAAATCTATCCTAAGACGACACGTATTTGTACAAAAAGGGACAAAAGACTAACTAAAAACGACTCAAAAAGTGTATATAAAATACACCGATCAAATACCCCCAAACTTAACCTTTGCTCGCCCTCGAGCAAAGATAAAAAGAAAGAAATAAAGACTCAAGAAAAAGGAAAATAAAGGACTCAATGACATTGATCACTTTGCTGCATTGATGTTACTTTAGAAAAACATGAAGATTAGCAGAATAATATGCAGGAACATATAGCATGAAATTTTAGCACACTAGACACATTAAGCTAGATATTTCGCAAACTCATTTTTATCATGCTTAATGGAAGTCACAATACTGAATCATACATGTTAATTTCAAAAATCCTATGGCATTTTTACTTGCTATTCTCCACTAATCATGGATATGCATCTAAGAGATCTTCAGGACTTTTAAGGGTTGTAATGTAGGCTTAGGCACGGGTAGGTAAAAATAGGCATTTAGGCTCATTTTTGTGTACCATAAGCTCTTTAGCTTTTCAGTGTTTCCCTTTTCTTTTGATTTCTTTTCTTCACTTCAAATCTATCTTTCCCCTCTTTTGTTTTGAGAGCATGAAGTGTATCATAATAGCAAGCACCCCCAAACTTAGGCTTTTACCTATTTGTTATTACTTTTTAATTGGGGTGCATCAATCTTGTTTGCTCTTTTTGTCTCTTTTTTAACACATTCTATTCCAACTATTTCATATGTTTACTTATGGCACAAGTGTGGGAATATAGGGTGTCAAAGAAAAAGTTCAATTTTTAGGCTCAATGGGGCTGACTAGGGATATTTTTAATGCCAGGGATAGAAAAGAGTGGTAAGAATTGGCTAACAAAGAAACGCCTGAGTCATCTCCCTAACATGCATATCCTAACTATTCCGCCTCAAATAGCAAGCAATCATAACACATAGGTTTTAATCATTTATCATGCACAACTCAAGCAAGAAACTCCAAATAGACAGATTTTGTGAGTTTTTGGCATATCTAACCTAAGTGTTTAGATAGTTGCTTCTAATTCCATTACATTATTCCACCTTACTTCACTAGGTGTTTCTAGTAACTACAGCATGCATGATCTTTGACAGACAATTATGACTCAAAAGAAAAAAAAAATTATGACTCAAAAATACACAAAAACAATCAAATAGACTCAAACATTACTATAACAATAAGACACAAATAAGACACCCCCCCAAACTTAAATCACACATTGTCCCCAATGTGTGTAAGACTCAAAGACAATAAAAGAAAACAAGACACTTACAAACTTGGTTTAAAATGGTGGCGGCGGCGGTGGATAGTGCTTTGGATTCCGTGAGGGGAGGAGAGCTCTGGATTTTTAATTTGGAGACGGGGCCTTCGGATTAGGACGTCTTTTCAAAATTCAGATTTTTCTGTTGTGGCGCCGCGGCCCTGCAAATGGAAGTCGCGGCGCTCAAACTTCTGGGCTTCTTCTGTTTTTGGCGCCGCCTGCTCGGCGCGCATGGCTCGCGATTTTCTGAAAATCCTTGGCTTCTCTTCAGTTTTCGCCTTCCAAGTTCTTGGCCTTGCACCTGTCATCACAACACATAGCACTACCTCCGTGAGACTGTTCTAAATAAAGACTAATTGCATTAAAATAAATAAACTGAAATACCTTGGGTTGCCTCCCAAGTAGCGCTGTCTTTACCGTCTTTTAGTCGGACGCAAGTTCCTTATTATTCTAGGGTGAGAGAGGTTACTAAGTTCATGTATTCCATTTCATTGATCAGATAGGGATTTAACCTCTGTCTGTTTACCTTGAAGGAAGCTCCCTCTCTCCCTTTTATTTCAATTGCACCATATGAGAATACTCTTACCACCGTGTATGGTCCTGTCCAACGTGATTTTAACTTGCCTGGAAATAATTTCAACCTTGAGTTGAATAAAAGCACTTGTTGTCCTTCTTGGAAGTCTTTCGGTATCAACCTCTTGACGTGTCATACTTTCGTTCGTTCCTTGTTGATCTTTGCATTCTCATAGGCATTGTGCCTGAATTCATCCAACTCGCCACCGTAGTAGCCTCCTCCGTCCCGCCGCCTTGGCCCATGTTTAACTTCTTCATTGCCCAATACGCCTGTTCCAACTCTCTTCACAAATGACATGCTTTACCAAAACTAACTTATATGGTGACATACCAATTGGTGTTTTGAATGCTGTTGGTATGCCCACAACGCGTCATCCGGTTTGATAGATCACCCTTCCTCGAGCCGTTCACCGCCTTTTCTAATATGATCTTCACTTCCTATTTGACACTTCGCGCCCATTCGCTGAGGTGGTAGGCGGTTGTGGTGCGATGTAGACTCCATATCGGAAAGCAATGAATTCATTGCTTGTTGCAAAAGTGACTTCCTTCACATCGATGATGGCTCTGAGTGCCGAACCTTGTGAAAATATTCTTTTGAAGGAATTTTTGAACGATCTTCATCGTTTTCAGGGCTATCGCTTCTACCCATTTGGACACATAGTCCATCGCCGTAAGGATATATTGATTTCCAAAGGATGGCGAATGGTCCCATGAAATCGATTCCCATACATCAAATAGTTCCACTTCCAATATCCTCATGAAAGCATTTCGTTTCGCCTTGAAATGTTCCTGCTCTCGACAACTATCACATCTCTTTACAAAGGCATGGGCATCCTTAAAAGTGTTGCTAATAACCCGCCATGCATTTTGCCTTGTTCTTGATGCCCCAAAGTGTCCACCACATGATAGGCAAATGAGCGAGAACTCGGTGCATCTCCTCCTCCGTATACATCGCTGATGACTTGATCGGCACGCTTTTTGTATAACATAGGCTCCTCCCAATAGTAGTGCTTTACTGAGTAAAACCTCTTCACTTGCTGCCTTGTCAATGCAGGGTATTACCTTAGCCGCAAGAAAATTAACAAAATCAGCGTACGAAGGTAAATTAAGATTCGCACTTACTCAAACAGTTGTTCGTGCGAAAGTGATCATTTATCCGCACATCCTCGTGTTCTCGCTCTCTGTGTTCTCCGGTCTTGACAAGTGGTCCGCAATGAATTCTCTGCCTTTCTTGTCACGAATTTCCACGTCAATTCTTATAGTAGCAAGACCCATCGAATGAGGCGGGTTTCAGATCCTTCTTTGTCATCAAGTACTTTATGGCGTAATGGTCGATGTATACTATCACCTTATTTCCAATCAAGTATGACTGAATTTCTCAACGCATACACTATTGCTAGCAATTCCTTTCGTAGTCGCGTAATTTAATAAGGCCATTTAGAGTCTTACTAGCATAGTAAATGGATCTAAATACCTTGTCGATTCTCTGTCCAAGCACCGCTCCATCGTGATAATCGCCAGATCGCACATTAGTTCAAATGGAGCTCGGTTTGGTGCAATGACTATGGGTGCTGAAATAAGCTTCTCCTTGAGTGTCTGAAAAGCGAATAAGCATTCCTTATTGAAGTCAAAGGCAACCCCCGTCATTAGCAATGTGGAAAGAGGTTTTGAAACATTTGAAAAATCCTTGATGAATCTTCTATAGAAACCTGCATGCCCAAGGAAACTTCAATTTCTTTGTTGAATCGAGGTGGGAGATTTTCGACATCGAAATCTTTGCTTTGTCTACCTCAATACCTTGGTTTGATATTTTGTGTTCCAGGACAATCCCTTCTGTTACCATGAAATGACACTTCTCCCAGTTTAACACAAGGTTAGATTCTTCACATCGGCTTAACACTGCTTCTAAGTGCCTCAAACATTCATCGAACGATGCTCCAAAGACCGAAAAATCATCCATAAAGATCTCTATAGTCCTCTCCACCATGTCTGAGAAAATTTCCATCATACACCTCTGAAAGGTTGCAGGTGCATTGCAAAGTCCGAATGACATCCTTCTGAATGCGAATGTGCCAAAAGGACAAGTGAATGTCGTCTTTTCACGATCTTACGCGCTATTGCAATGCGTGATACCCCAGTACCCATCCAAAAACGGTAGTAGTTGTGCCCGCAAGTCTATCCAACATTTGATCTAGAAATGGCAACGGAAGTGGTCTTTTCTCGTTGCCTTGTTCAACTGCGATAGTCAACGCAGATTCTCCATCCAAGAATCGTTCTAGAAGGAATGAGTTCGCCTTTCGTTGGTCACCACCGTTATTCCACCCTTTTGGGCACCACTTGCATCGACTCACCCACGCGTCGCCGATATAAGGTAAATTACTCTGCGTCGAGCCATTTCAGGATTTCCTTTCGACTACCTCTTTCATGTTTGGGTTTAGTCGCCAGTGCCTCGATGGACGGTTCGCTTCTCTCATCTAGACGGATCTTATGCATTACCGCTGACGACTTATCCCTTTTATGTCCGCTAATGTCCATCCAATGGCACGCTTGTGATCCTCGATTTTAGTAGTTTATCAATCTCTTGGTGGATAGGTGGCGTGAAATGATCACCGTAAGGTTTTATCTTCACCTAGGTATTGTATTGTAAATGATTGGGTAGGATTTTTAACTCTAACTCGAGCCTTCTCGTGGATGGCATCGATCTTTCCGCATCTGCCCAAGCTCTTCATACCTCCTCTTATCCCATTTCTCATAAACATTCATCCAATTTGCATACTCCATCAGCCCTGGGTCGTTTCTACTATTATCATCCCATTTGGTCAGTACTTCTTCAAGCGTATCATCGTATCGAACCCTTGGCGACATCGCGTCTTCGATAAGATAAATGGCTGAGCAGTTATCATTGGCATCTGGAAAAGTTGCTGCCCGAAAAACATTGAAAATCACCTCTTCTTCATCTACCCGAAGCTTCAACTCCCCTTTGTGAACATCAATGAGAGCCTGTCCTGTGGCTAAGAAGGGTCTGCCAAGTATGATGGGGATTCCGTCGTTATCTTTTATGTCTAAGATAACAAAGTCAACGGGAAAGATGAACTTGTCCACCTTCACTAATACATCTTCGATGACTCCTCTAGGATGAACTATGGAGCGGTCAGCTAACTGCAAAGTGATGTTTGTAGGTTTGACTTCTCCCATTCCCGCTTGTAAAACTAGGTAAGACATCAGATTTATGTCTGCCCCCAAATCGCACAATGCTTTCTGACATTCAAACTTCCCAATGGTGCATGGGATGGTGAAGCTCCCTGGATCTTGTAATTTCTGAGGTAGTTTTCTCTGTATGATGGCACTACATACCTCAGTCAACAACACTTTTTCGTAGTCCTCTATCCTCCTCCTTTTGCTAAGAATATCCTTCATGAACTTTACGTAGCTCGACATCTGCTCTAATGCTTCAGCAAACGGAATATTGAGTTGGAATTGTTTGAGAATTTCCACAAATTTAGAGAATTGCTTGTCAAGAGCACATGTTTTTAACCTCTGGGGATATGGTATCTTCACCTGGGGTACGTTCATGTCACGACCCGACCCCGGGACCGCGACTGGTGCCCTACCTGGGCACCCTTACAGGTAAACATCAGAGAAAATCAGCGGAACATACATGAAACTTATTAATAAAACATCGGAAGTAAAACAACAGGTTAGCCGATAGGGCTACCTTCCTGAACATATATAAATACAACCGCGGTTGCCTCATTTCTTTTACAAATCGACCCACAAAATGTGAATACAGACTCTAGAATAACAATCGAACAATCGTATGACAAGGCCCTGCCGTACCCCTGAATATACATAGCCACGACAACTCCGGAACATTGGAGCCATCTCAAAATGCTGAACCAGGATCCTAAGCTCGCGGATCCATAACTGTGTACCTAAACCTGCGGACATGAACGCAGCCGGGCGGGTCGCATGCAATGTACCGAATATGGAACAAAATAACGTCAAGAAATGGATCATAATCGTAAAAAGAATGACAAGGACAAGTATAAAAATACATACGGATCCTGCGTGTCATTACCACTTATGAACTTAATCGACATTAATCATTCTTTTCCTTCTTTCAATAGGAATTAACATCATATTCTTACATACATACTTAAGAATTCAATCAAGTTTTTCCACATAACTTACATCAATATCTTTTCCATTCCATTAAGAGTTATAGTCATATCTTACGACTTTACTTAGGAGAAGTCATTAAGTTCATTTCTATCTAACTTACTTATCTTTCATAACATAGTCCGCCCACTACGGAGGGACACATATACTACCCGCCCAAACCGACGCGATCAAGTCACACCAATATCAAAGCATGCGTGGAATCCCCATCACCGTCGATACTAAAAGTGTAAAACATAACCATGGGTCTCACGCCCATAATATCAATCAAAGCGGTGGTATAACGTGCGGGCTTGCCCCTCATTTATACTCTTACCCTGGAGAAGGTGGTAAAGCAGGGGGTATAACGTCTTGGGGCTTGCCCCTCATTTATATTCTTACCCTGGAGAAGGTGGTATAACGTCTTGGGGCTTGCCCCTCATTTATACTCTTACCCTAACTCAACCGGCCATCATACATAACATAAGCCCTACCGGCTTATCATACATAACATAAGTACTACCGACTTATCATACATAACATAAGAAAGTTAAGAAATCCCCTAACTTCTTATTAGCTTGTTCATACACTCTCATTTTTGTTTACTTAAAGCACTAACATGTCATTATAAAATCCGGGAATTTAACCCAACGTACTACGTGCCTCTACTCCTTTAAAATGATTCTCTTTCAAATAAAACTTCCAAGATACTAATAATCGTAGTATCAAGTCATATCTACTTTTCACGACAAGTCACAATACTTTTTTTTTTAGAAATACATTTATAGGCTTCTAAATCTAGTGACTTCTTTCTTTGAAACCTAAAGCAATTGGTACCTTTAAAACAATTTGCCCTTCTTTATTTCAAATCATTTCTTTGCTTACTTTACTGAAGAAAACCATTCTTTTAAATCTTCCATTAGGTTGTTATAACCAACTTCCCATAAAGCCGTTATAACTCTTTATTTCTTAGACAAATACATTCATTTGATAACCAAGAAACTTATACTTTCAATTCAAATCGCATAGCTTTCAAAATACTTCAAGTCTCTTAACTTTTAGGAACACAAGTTTCTTAACCTTTTAACACTTTGAGGTCCATAGTCTTAAAACTTCATACGTAAATCCTTATAAATTAAGTAGCAAATACTTGGTGCGGTGTGAATAAGTTATACTTATTTATAACTATCTTAATCAAGTAGCCATGATCTACAAAATGTAATACAATTTTGTCTTATCTTAGCTTCTATGCAGATGGAGAATTCTACTTGTTTTAACATAATTAATGTCATTACATTTTCCTTTATTAACGCTGCAATGGCTTGTTCGATACTTATTCTCATTTGTGTCGTAAATTAGCCAAGTCAACTTGGCTCCAAATACCCCCTAACGACTCTTACCAACATCCCCCATAAGACTTGGTAAGAACTTAGGATAACTTAGACATAACCTTTACGTAGAGTAAATCAACATACATACCTCTTAACTTCTAAGAGTAGAAGGAATCATAAAATAGTACTACACGTATATTCCATACATAGAATCATGTCAAAAGAAGGAAGAGGTTCACATACCTCGCAACGATTGTCGACAAGTAGCAAGATGCTCCAAAGTACTTCAACCTTGAGCTATCACAATCTTCCAGTAGGATACGCTATACTTAGTTCTTCAACCTATCATGGTCACAATACGTCCATTAACCTCTTACTTCAAACGTAGAATATTCTAAGTGCTAAGTCGCCAAATTCTATGGAAAATCGGACAGCACCTCCTTTGTTTCTACTCACTTTGCCACCTTTTTCAAGGTCGATTACAATAACCAAACAGCCCCAATTGGCTCACAATTAAGTAGAAGATAGTCCAATACAAATGACTAACTAAATTTCCAATTGGCTCACAATTAAATAGAAGATAGTCCAATACAAATGACTAACCAACTACTACAAACTACAAGTCCAAAATCGGCCACCTTGAGTTCAACCAAACTAATTCTTATCCAATTTCCATTTCAATCCAAATTGGTAGCATAATAAGATATCAAGTCGCATTTGGTTATTACTACCATAAGCTTCAAGTCAATAACATGCGACGATTCTAACAACGATCAAATTGTAACCCAACTTAACATGGCCTACATTTCATTTCGAATTTCAAAGACTACAATCGATCTATAATCCTTATAAACTTCAACATATACTTCATGCTAGCAACAAGTAAAGCTAACAACAAAATAAATAATTTTGTAATACTTTCAAAGAACAAGATTATACCTCAACGCTTTTTAATCCAATCTTCAAAACCGAAGTTGCTCTTTAGCAACCTAGAGCCTCCTTAAGACACCTCAATCCGCTTGTTGGGACCCTTAGAACAATACCAACAATTATCCTTCAAACTCCAAGTAAAACCTAGAAAGACCCTTTAGGTTTTCACTTTGCGACTAACCCGAAAACTATCTAATCTTGGGATTGTATTAAGTGATGATGGAAGGATTATGATAACTTGATTGTTATGAAAAGAAGATAAAAAGATTACGCACACTAAGTGTTCGGTAGAATGTCGCAATAAGGAAATCTTGCAACTAATGAGTCGACTCTTAGATTATCAACTCCGATTTGATTCGAATCATTTCTACTGTGTAGATTATTATTCGTGGAACGTACAAGGACGTGCGAGTTATCGTTGTCCAGATAATAAAGGTATGTTGAGGCTAACTCTTCTTCCGTTTTGCCATTACTCGTGAATGATTGTAACAAGAACGAGCTTCCCTCCATAACACTCTACTCTTAAGATTTGAATTTGTAAATGTCTTCATTTTCCATTGAAGTACTTTATGTCTCCTGTTGTCCCTTCTCGGGAGCATTTATCCATAACTTGATACCATTTCTTATTGTATTACCTCTTATGGTTCATGTTGACTCTACAACAGTTGATACATACATAGTTACATAACGGTAATCGGAGGGTAACAACCCCGAGTCACTCTAATCAGATCCATGAGGTCCTTATGAGTCATTTCATGCATTGTATACATATGTACTTATTTTATGACACTGAGCCACACTATAGTCGGTCGAGCAATCATTTATATGTGCACACCACAACAGTTGGGTAGTTTATGATGATGACATACCCAAAGAGCGACTTAATAATGATAAGATAGCCTCGATGAGTGGCATATATGCATGCCTTCTTCTTTTTTACCCCTCATTTTGGAGGATCTATACATACATATGAGTTTTAAAAGGAAAGTATGCATATCCTTTGCCCACAAAGGCATTAAGAGTACATATTATTTCTCTATTACTCTATTTACAGTATTGCACTCATTTACAATTTTATCCTTACATATTCTGTACATTATTTCGTACTGACGTTCCTTTTTTGGAGACACTGTCTTTCATGCCCGCAGGTACAGATAGATACACAGGTAATCCCTCGTAGTAGGCGACTTGACTCAGCTGCAGATTGTCATGCTCTTTTCTTTCGGAGCTGTCTAGTGAGTTGTTAGGTAATGGTTGTTGCATGTATATGTACATAGTTTGAGTATGATCGGGGCCCTGTCCCGATCTGATGATGTTCATGCACTCCTTAGAGGCTTGTGGATAGTTATCTTGTATATATCATTCGTGTATGGCTTTGCCGACCTTTCATATCTGTTGTGCTTATGTTGCCTTTGCCGGCCTTTTGTGCTTATGTTGCCTTTGTCGGGCCTTGGTATGTATATGTATGTTGTGCCTCTTCCGTTTGTTTCCAGGTTGATATGTCATCTGATTGTATAATCATTGGTCAGAGGCCTTGTCGGTTCATGTATCGTTAATTATGCAATAGATATCACGACGGGTACGCTCGGGCCTTAGGGCATCGGATGTCGGCACACCCCCCAAGGTTGGGGTGTGACAAATTATTTTTATATATTTTAAAATAAAAAGAAAAGAAAAATCATGTGACTGTATAATGTTATGACAACTTCTTTTTTATAAAGTGGAGGGAGATGGAGAAGGATTAGTCTTATGGCATGATTTCTGGTTGGTAATGACTGAGATGAACTCGATATTGCAATGGTAGACATTTGATGTTTGGATGAACGGACGACAACTGAAGAGGCTTCAAACGAAGAGAGAAAATGAGGAAAAAAGAGAAACAGTGACTAGGGTTTTAAGATATAATTGGCTAAAGTGCTAAAGTTAGGTTAAATCAGATAACAAACAAGAAGTTGGGCCTATATAGGCAAACTAGAAACTCGATTGGTTCAAACTCGTAATTATCTCTAAAATAATGGGGTTGATCCTTAAGCCCATTTAATTACCACAAAAGCACATATATCCATGTGTTTCAGTTGGCGTTTTCTTGGCTTCACACCAGACTCCCCTTCTTTTATTCAATAATTTTCATCTCCTATTTTGAACATAATTAAATATTCTTAATTACTCGTCTATGTACATCCGAACCATATTATATAACTATTAACATGTCTGAATAATATTTTTCTTAATCCCTCATCTTCATTGGTACAAAAATAAACATTTTCTATATTTGTTAGTGCGGTTAAAGTACTAAACTTAAATTCTAATTTTTTAAGCGCTACATAAAAATTTTATGTACGAATTCACAGTCAACGTTAAGAAGTTTGACTATGGGTGTCTTCCGGGTCAATCCGGTCAGACCGGTCTGGATTTTTTTTTTAAATTTTTTATTCCGAAAATTTAAACTAAATTCAAATTAAATATTTAATATAATATAATTTTATATTTTAAAATTTAAAGTTAACTTTGTGTGTTGTAGACTTATAGTTTATAACTTTATACTTTATATTGTAGTTATACTTTTAATCTTTTATTAATTTATTAAATTAGTAGACGTAAGTTAACAACTAAATAAATAATAAAATAAAAATTAATGATAAGATGTAAACTTTCGAACTTTCATTATTCATAATGTTAAAAAAAGTACATAATGAAGTAATAATAATTTTATTTATATATTATGCATCCTTTTAACAAGTTCTTCGTAATTTATAGGTTCATTGAATTGTTGTGGATCCATAGCCGCTAAATCATTGAATCCTGTAGATGCAGACATAGAAGCAGAACTAGATGGAAGATTAGTAGCAGAGTTGTTGTTATCATGTAATGTAACATAATATTCATATAATTTAGTTAAATTAGTATCAGGTTTACTTATGCAATCAATTGAAGATGGAGTTTCTGTTGCACCTACTTCCATATAATTATATAAACTAAATATTAAATTATGACAATCTACTTTTTTAATAGAAGGATTTTAGACTGCACCAATACAATAAATATCAGGAATAGGAAAAAAAATATTTTTTAAACTTTTCAAACATAACCGTAACTGCAACTTTATATTTTATATTTGATTTTAAACCATAAAGTAAATATGAAATTTCAGCTATATGAGCTAAACCATTACAAACTGTTGGGTAATAAGATCCTGAAAATTCAACAGTAGCAGTGTAAAATTTACGTAATTTTTTTAAAAGTTTAGAAATTGATTTTCAATGTTCGTCGGTTAACATATGAATCACGTTATTACAATGAGCATTTGAAACATGTGTTATTGGGTCTTTATACTTGTAACATTCTTTTAAAAATAATAAGTATAATTCCACCGTGTAACAACCTCACCTGACATGAATTTTGGTCTCAAATTAAATTGTTTACATTTTTCTTTAAATTCTATTATTCTACTTTTTCTATTATTACCCTGAATAACTCCAACAGCTCTTCGGACAACAGCTAATTCAGTTGCAAATAAATCAAGACCACTTTGAACAATTAAATTATAAATATGACAAACACAACGAACATGAAATATATCAGGAAGTGGCGGTTGTAATACCGATTTTAAAAGATCTACAACAACATTATTATTAGATGCATTATCGAATGATATACAAAGTACTTTTTGAAAAAGATTCATACATTTTGCAACAACACAAATAGTTTCGCTTATATATTTTTCAGTATGACTTTGATCCTCGTCATACAGAAAAGAAATAGTACGTTTTTCCATTCTAAAATTTTCATCAATCCAATGACAAGTAATTGTTAAATAATCTCTACCATTTAAAGCATATCTAATGTCTGAAGTAAAACTAACTAGGCATGGAAGGTTAGCGAACAAATGTTGCAAATAAATAACATACTCAGTATAAATTCTAAAAATATCGGCTCTACAAGTAGTACGAGGAACACCTTTAAATAAAAGATTATATACTCTTTGAATATATGTAATTAAATATGAAGAAGAAACAAAAGAAAAAGGTAAACAACCTCCGACAACCATTTTTGCTAATTCAAAGTGTTCCTTCTTTGGATCGTAGTTAACAAGCCCCCCGTTAATAGATTAATTTGTTATTGACCGGGTTCTAAATCAGGGACACAACCCCACTGTATCGGATGATCTTTAGTTAAATGCCTACCTATAGTGCCCGTCCATCCGTCACCACCCCCTCTCTTATGTTTATAAGGTTTTCCACAAATATTACATCTAATTTTATCAGTGTCCCCAATTCTATCATAAAACTTCCACACTTTACTCCTTTTTCTCCTAATCGGTACTTCTGGAGGTAAAGGAGGTCTACTACTAGTAGTACTAACATTGGCAGAAGGCACACTAGTAGGTGTAGAAGTTTCAGTTTCAACAATATTATCTATATGAACATTATCATATTCATTATCTTCTATTTCAAAATCTTTTTGCATTTGATCCTAATCTATATTTTGATTAGATGATGAACCTTTAGATTTTTTACCCCTTGATAGAACTAGATTTACGCAATTCCCCTTAGCAAATTCATTATAAAATATTTAATTTAAAATTTAATTTAAATAATCAACAAATAAATATGATAATTTAATAAAATAATTAGAGAATGAAACGAGTGTACCAAACTTCGGGATTAAGAATTCAATTGATTGAAAGTCGAAGCTTGAAGTTTTGCATCTTGCTACTTTAAAAATTAATAATAATAATAATAATAATAATAATAATAATAATAATAATAATAACTTGAGATTTTTTTTTTTGACGGCGAACCGCACCGCTACTCTTTCGAGCGCATGGTAAACCCCGCCGACGCAATAGCCTGCAAACCACGTCAGCCGGTTAACCACATTTGGCAAGCCATGTGTGACAGGCTCAACCAAGAAGGTTTATGCAGGGGATCGAACTCGTGACCTTGCGGTCTCGCGCTCTACTGCTACACCAACTTGGCTGTTGATAATAGAGAGCATTAAGAGAGTATGAGAAAGAATTGTATAAATAATTGTGTGATAAAAATGAAAAGAATATAAAGTATTTATAGTTTTTTAAAGGATAAAAATGTAATTAATAAAGAAATAATAAAACAAAAAAAGGCAAAAAATGGTCAAATGACCGTTGCACCCCCACCCCAGCTCCTCACCCCCCCCAACGGTAATGTTACCGTTGGGCCAACAACCTTTTTAAATTTTTTTAACGTTCTGGGACCGGACGGTTAATCCAGAACGTTCACGGCTTCGTTATTCGCCCAACCTGGCCGGTCCTTACCGAATTTTGCTATAACCCGTGCGGGTTGGGGTTGGGGTTGGGGCCAAACCAATCTCCAACCCGTTAAAGCTTACCGGTCCGGATCGTTCTCATCGGTCGATCGGTCCTGGCCACCTGCTAACCCGACTGTTGATGCCTATAAATTTGACTCTCAAAATCCAAATGGTGCCACATTAATTTGAAAGAAAAGAGTACAATTGGTATTTTTATATTAAATTTTAAACGTCTTTAAATATTCTTTGTACAATTTGTCTTTAAATGAACACACTAATATTCTAACAATGTGAACACAATTAAAATGTTTATTTTTAATAATGAAACTTTCAAAACTTATTCAATTTGAATTTTAAAAAATGTAACTAAACTTTAATGCGAATAAAACTCTAGTAAGATTGAGGCAATCTTAGGTTGATACTAAATATCCAATGAAAATTAGAAAAGAGAGACCAAAATTTAATCCCAAAAGATCATGTCTCCACTATATAAGTCACTGTTTTCTCACCAATGCAATAACAATTGATTTAATTACAAAAATGAGCACTTCCCATTATTTACTCCTTCATCTTTTCATTGTCCTTTTCTTTCTCTCAACTCCAACCATCTCCAGAAACATACTTAGGGAAGATTCTCCAATCGCCCCTTCTCCTAGCGAAAATACTTCAACAACTGTAGTTGCTCCAATTAGCCCATCAACTTCTACTATTTCACCATCCTCTCAAAGTACTACTTCTTCTCCTTCTCCTCATGATGAGCATGGACATGACCATAAAAAATGTCATGGTCATGAAGGTCACCATAAGAAATGTCATCATCATCACCATGGTCATAGAGGTCGTCATCATGGTGCACCAGCTTCTTCTCCTAAAATTTCAAGTGAAGCTCCTGAATCTGAATGATATTTTTTTATAGTACCCTATATAAAAGGGCTACAAAGATAGATCAAGATTATTAAAAAGGAAAAAGATGTTTCATTTGAAATTCTAGAAATGATGTTTTGTTATTGATATGAATGAAAATAATTTCCATGTTGAAACGAGTTCATTGACCCAAATATTTTCAATTTCCTTGGATCATAACTAATTCCAATTGGAATGCTATAATATTGCTTGAATTTCTTTAAAATATAATAATTTACTTGGCTTTTGTTTTTTATTTTTCGTAATCCTTTCAATGAATCGAATTTATAAATTGGCTATTGCTGTAGTAATTAATTTAATTATTGTCCAGTATCACATCGACCTTCACTAGGAAAAGGGAAAAAAAATACCAAATACACCTTGAACTATTTGAAATAGGTCAACTTTACCGTTCATTGAATTTTTTGCACAAAAATATCATCGTCGTTAGTCAACTAACTCAAAATACCTTTAACTACCCACATAGTTCAAAATATCTTTCTACTAAGGGTTGCTCCATAACAAGGGAAAAATGTCAAAATTTTATTGGCACAACAAATCATGGCTATTGCCTATTGAAATAAACCGACAAAATTGACTTAATTGGTTTAATTTGGTTCCAACATTTAAAATCAGCTTAATTGATTTAATTTCCTTTTAATGAAAAAACAACTCAAATTGAAGCATGAACACTTCTCGCACTGACTAATCTGGAGTCGCGTCGAGAAGTCTTACTTTAGAGGTAAAATGTGTAGGGTTTTGTTAGGTTCGTGTACGCAGCGGAATTTGAAAATTTTGTGTTTCAAACCCAACAAAATTTTGTATATGACTGTAATACTTCGATAGAATACTTACGGTTTGGAAACTCTGGAGTCTTTTAGTAATTTCTGAGGGTGCGCACACAATTGATCCTCGATAGCAAGTTCCAAGAACTCCGATGTATACCTCCTTCGAACAACTAGGAAATTCGGCAGAGGTTCAAGAGAGAGTTTAATTCTACGTCTCTAAGTCTTAGAATAATATATGAATAATGAATAGAAGCCCTCTATTTATAGTTACGTTTTAGGTTTAAAACACAGCTAGGGTTTCTCGTGCGCCAAGCCCAGAAAATGAGGTGCAATAGGTCAGTCAGACTGGCCCACTGCCTAGGCGGTGGCGCGACCCTAAATAGGAGGCGCCGCGGCGTCACAATAGGTCAGTTAGACTAGCCACTGCCTAAGCGGCGCCGCAGACCTAAATATGAGGCGTCGCGTCCCTATGTCCCAGGAGCCGAGGCCCTCGACGTCCAGTGTGGGACGCCGTCTCATTTTCATTTTAATTAAATCTGAAATTCTAATTTCAATTTAATTAAATAATCATTATTCATACAAATGTGGTAATTATAAATCGAGCATTTATATTCTCTAATTACATCCTTAGATCGAAGAAACAATTGACATAGTGTTACTCTATAGGCCTTCACATATCGACACTAATCATATTAGGGTCTACACGGAACTCCTAGACGACGCCGAAAGATGAACTCAATATGTGAAGTATATTTACACGAATCTAGTAAATTGAACCTCTATATGGGAAGATAAAATCATTTCATTCACGACGCACTCGATCAAGCTTAAAATTTGAGTGTCTATCCAAATGACTTAATCATTGTATCTCATCTATATTGGTTGAAAACAAGACCATATTCTAGATATGTCTATTGCGTTGGCCAACAACTTAGTCAGTCTAATATCATGAGAAACTGAGTGTTCTCTCGAATATACATTCAAAGAATGAATTCTAATCTTGGCTCAACTACCACTTTTAATCCACATCGTAATGTACCCAATACAAGCCGTATCTCAACCTATAAGACATTCGAGCTTAGGATAGGATCAAAGTATATTACTCTGTAGACAAGGTGCGTATCGACCTCAAGTCTAAGGACTTCTATCTCCCACACGTTGATCAAACTTTAGACATGTATAACAAATAGTATATCAGCAAGGTATACCAATACTTCCAAAGTATCCATTTGTCCATCACGAGTAGCAATTACTCGTAGCAGGTGATAATATTACATCCTCTAAGGATGTGACGTAGACCACATGTCGACTTATCACATATCATCGATATCTCATTCTCGATGATCATTAGTCGAGGCTATTTCAAGAGTTACGTTATAATATTAATATCTCACACTATTAATAACAACGTAACCTCTAGGGATGCATATTATAGAATATTACAAACAATTAACTAATAATTCAATAATTGCAAATTCCAAAATATTAATTTCCATTAATAATAATACGAATGTGTATAAAGTACTTTTTTCCTAATATAGATTGTCTTTAGGACATACATATACATTCAATCTCTCACTTGGCCTAGAGTCAATCTCTAATATATCTAATGACCATTATGATTGACTAAGCTTAATGGTTTAGTGAATGGGTCAGCTAGATTATCGTTTGTGAAAACATAGTCTAATTTAATATCTTCAGTCTCCACCATCTCCCTGAGTATGTTGTACTTTCTTAGTACATGCTTGTTTCTATTTGTTGATATTGGTTCATTAGCCTGTGTAATCGCACCAGTGTTGTCACAATAAATAGTTATTGGATAACTAGCACTCGGAACTACCCCTAGTTCCTTCAGAAACTCAGAAATCGCGACAGCTTCTTTACCAGGTTCCGATCCAGCAATGTACTCAGCTTCTGTTATCGAATCAACAGTTGTAGCTTGTTTATAACTTTTCCATCTCACTACTCCATCATTGAAAATGAACGTGTACCCAGACTGAGATTTAAAGTCATTAAGATCCGTCTGGAAGCTAGCATCAGTGTACCTAGTAGCATCTAGCTTTTCCCCCCAACATAGACTAAGAAGTAATATTTAGTTCATCTAAGATACTTAAGAACTAAGAAGTAATATTTAGTTCATCTAAGATACTTAAGAATACTCTTGACTACTTTCCAGTGTTCTTCCCCAGGATTCTACTAGAATTTGTAAGTCATACTAAGTGCAAAGGCCATATCTGGCCTAGTATAAGTCATGACATACATGATCGATCCTATAGCCAAAGCATATGGGATCATCTTCATGCGCTCAAGTTCTATAACATTAGAAGGATTATCCTTCTTAGATAACTTGATGCCTTGACCCATAGGTAGACCTCATTTCTTGGTTTTTTCCATAGAAAAACGTCTAAGAACTTTGTCTATATAGACTGACTATGACATCCCTATCAATATATTAGGTATATCTCTATAGATCCTAATTCCCAGAATGTAGCAGGCTTCACCTAAATCCTTCATCATGAAGGTACTGGACAACCACTCCTTGACTAACTGCAAGAGAGCCTTATTGTATCCCATTATCAATATGTCATCTACATATATAATAATAAAGGCAATACTCACATCCTTGCATTTACTATAAATACAGGGATCCTATTTGCTTCTGACGAAATCAAATGACTTGATAGCCTTGTCAAAGCAAATGTTCTAACTCTTCGAGGCTTGCTTAAGCCCATAAATGGACTTCTGTAGCTTGCATACAACATTTGTTTTGGATTCAGATGAAAAACCCTCAGGTTATTTCATATACACTTCCTCAACTAGATTACCATTGAGGAAAGCGGTTTTAACGTCCATCTGCCAAATGTCATAGTTATATTATGCAGCTATTGCAAGCAAAATCCGAATGGACTTAATCTTAGCAACATGTGAAAAAGTTTCATCATAATCGACCCCAGGCAGTTGATTATAACCTTTAGCCACCAACCTTGATTTATAAGTCTGTACCTTGACAAATGCATCGATCTTCTTCTTGAAGACCCATTTGCATCATATGGGTTTACCCTCAGCGGACAAATCAACCAAGTTCCACACTTGATTGATGTACATAGATTCCATATTGGATTTCATGTCTTCTTGCCATCTCTTTGAATCAATGTCCAACATTACTTCGCTATAGGTTGTAGGCTCATCATTATCGGGAATATCTATCTCACTTTGTGTTTCCACAAGTAGATTTAATCTTTCAGGAGGATGATGAGTCCTAGTGGACCCACAGAGTTGATTGTTTTGCAGTTCAGTACTTGGTATGTTCTGACTGTGAGAGGGTTTTTGTGAGTTGGATAATCTATCAACTTGAGTGCTTTCAGGAATATCATTTTCATGTATTTCCTGAATGAGAGGAGGTGGAACCATTGTATCTACTCCTAAATGTTGTGTAGGAGGATCTTGCATTTCTGCATTGTTCCTCGTAACATTCCTGCTAGCCGAAGGGCGTACTTGAAGTACCCAATCTTCACCAAATACTCCCACCGTATTTTGGCCTTGGTCACTTGGCAAGGATTCAACTTCTATGTTATCTCGCGGTTCTTGAATTTCTTCAAGTTCTATCTCTGTGCAACTCTGTTCCTTGTAGAAATATTCTTCTTCAAGGAAAGTTGCGTTCCTGGAAACATTGACCTTATGTTCTCCAGGAAGATAGTAGTATCCCTTAGTTTCCTTTGGATACCCCACGAAGTAACATTTCTCACTTTTGGATTCCAACTTGTCAGTGAGCATCTTCTTAACATATGCAGGGCACCCCCATGGTCTCATATGTTTAAGAGTTGGTTTCTTGCCACACCATATCTCATAGGGTGTCTTTTCTACTAACATGGAAGGAACCCTGTTCAGAACATATATTGATATTTGTATAGCATGTCCCCAAAGGTATGTCGGTATAGCTGAGAAGCTCATCATGGATTGAACCATATTTAATAAGGTTCGGTTTCTCCTTTTGCAACACCATTCATCTGTGGTGTTCCAGGAGGTGTCCATTCTGATTGGACTCCATGTAGCTTTAAGTAATCTAGAAACTCCTTGCTCAAGTATTCACCTCCTCGATCATATCGAAGGGTCTTGATACTTGTTGTGAGTTGTTTCTCTACTTCAAACTTGTACTCCTTGAACTTTTCGAAGGCCTCTGATTTGTGTTTCATAAGATACACATATTCATACATTGTGAAGTCGTCAGTAATAGTAATGAAGTAAGGGAAACCTCTCTTAGCTTGAGTCGAGAATGGTCCACATATATCAGTATGTACCAACTCAAGTACCTTATTGGCTCGCACACCCTTCCCAGAAAGTATCTTGTTGGCCATCTTACCTTTTAAACAGGATTCACAGTTACCATAAGACTCCAGGTCAAATAGTTCGAGGTAGTCATGCTTCCTCAACTTTGTTATCATTGTTTCGTTGATATGAACACGTCTACAATGCCATAGGTAGGTAGAGTTTCTATTACTTATCTTACCATGCTTTTTGAAATATTTGTGTTTAGTTGCTTGCAGCTTTTTGTGGTTTGACTGGTGCAAGTGCTAATGTTTCCATGGTATTCTGGTAGCATAATACCCTCTTCTATTGAATTAGCTATGCCATTTTTTTTAATCTGATTGTTTTATTGTACTTCAATTGTTACAAGCTCTCTGGATGTGAGCTTCCTTTTCAGGATTTGATGGGTGAGCGTTAACCTTGCCTGTGTCTCTGCCTTGTTTTCCAAAATATCTTTTTGCTGGTTCAATGGAATGCATCATGCATGAATTCATATGAATTTGTTTTTGTATGGGGTAGTGTGGGTATTGATACTGGATTCAGGGCGAGACAATGGCGATTAACATATCTCCTTGGCCCTTGGGGTGTTTCTTAGCCTCCACGTCGTTCTTTTGACTAAAATTTCTTTTAGAAGAGTGTGAATAGCTTTATGCCAGATCGAAATAGGTTATTATGTCTGCAACAAGGAGAATATATATGAAAGTATGTATGTCATAGAAATAATTATTTTAGGGACAAATATACTTGAACACATTCATATTATTAATAAAATTAATATATTTTGGCATTTCTTGCAATTATTGAATTATGATTTTGATTACTTGTGATTATTTATTAATGTGTATCCCTTGAGTTTACGTTGTCATTAATTAAGTGAGATATTATTGATAGAACATAACTCTCAAAATAGCATCGACTGATGATCATTGAGAATGTGATATCAATGATATGTTATAAGTCGATATGTGATCTGCATCACATTCTTAGAGAATGTAGTATGTCTCACTTACTACTAGTATGACTACTAGTGATGGACACATAGATACTCTTAGAGGGTATTGATATGCCCTGCTGATAAACTATTTGTTATACACGTCTAGAGTATTATCAGCATGTGGGAGATAGAGGTCATTAGACTTGAGGTCAATACAAACCTAATTTGCTGAGTAATATACTTTGATCCTGTCCTAAGCTTAAATTTCTTATAGGATAAGACATGACTTGTATTGAGTACATTGCGATACAAACCAAGGTGATAGTTGAGCCAAGAATATGATTCATTCATCGATTGGATATTCGAGAGGAAAACTCAGCTTCTCAGTAATGTTAGGTCGACCAAGTCATTGGTCAATACAAGAGACATATTTAGATATGATCTAATTGTCGACTAATATAAATGAGATAAAGTGATCAAGCCATTTGGATAGACACTTGACAAATTCTAAGCTTGATCGAGTGTGTCGAGAATGAAAGGAATTTATCATCTCACATAAAGGTTATGTTTACTGGAGTCTTATAAACGTACTTCACATATTGAGTTCATCATATGACGCAGTCTAGGAGTTCCGTGTGAACCTTAATTAGATTAAGTGTCGATGTGTGAAGGCCTAAAGGTTCACACTAAGTCGATTGTCTTTTCGATCTAAGAGTATATTGAGAAAATGTAAAATACTTGATTTAGAATCAAGATATTTAAACTAATAATAATTTATGGGATAATTTCTATTTGATGAAAATTATTTAATTAAGACAAAATTAGATTTTAAATTTAATTAAAATTAAAACGTGCAGAAATATTAAAACAAAAGGGAGGCGTCGCGGCACCAGTATGGCAGTGGGCTAGACCGTCTGGCCCACTGCATCTCGAATTTTGGGTCAGATTTTACGCCTAATCGTAATCTGATTTGTACAATATTTCCACTATATATTCAGCACTTAACCCATAGTTTATACACACTTAATTCTTACTTTCTGAACTCATAGTTCAGAGAATAAAATCCTCTCAAACCTCTGCCAAGATTTCCTGGCTTTTCTGATAGAGGAATATACCACAACAAAGGATTGCGGTCGAAAGGATAATCGCGTGCGCTCCCTCTAGTAGAGACTTCAGATAACACAAACTGTAAGTCTACTTTAGTCTTTGCAGATTTTAATTGTAACGCAATCATACTAGACGGATTTGTTGGGGATAAGTAAGTTAACAAAATATTAAACTTCTGTTGTGCCTTACTTATGCGTTTTACACCCAACAAAACCCTACAGTGGTATCATATCCCAGGCCGGTTCAATGGTTACATAACAATGGGAAGACATAATAAATGGGTTAAACGTAAAAACAAATTGATTTTAATTTGAATTAAAACAAGGTTACTTGAAATTCGACATGCCTTGACTGAACGATTGACCTATGTGGTCACCCTAAATTATCAACTACGCTAAATCGAGGAAGTCATTCCGTTCTAGCTCGAACTAAGCCTAGTGCAAAAACTGGGTCATTGCGAACATAGTGCACGACGAAGAACGAGTGGGAATGGATGATGGTCGACATGTGTGTTAGGCATATTTCATATACATATTTTGAGTCATTTTTTATTTGTATTTTACCCACTTTTGTTGAGTTTAGTATAGTATTAGGCTTGTTTTTCTTTCTCTGTATTTATTTCAGTTATTGTTGGATTGTATTAGTTCTTAGCATGTTCATGGCTAGGAGCTAATTACTTTAGTAGGGTTTCCATCGAATCTTCTTGAAACTCGTTCATATAGTTAATGCATTAGTTAATGATTTCTTCTTCAGTGTATTAAGATCTATTCAATATTGTTTTGATTGCTTGATAATTAATTAACTACTAATTATCATTACCTATATGATTTCGAATCAAGAACCGAGAGGAGAGATTTGAATATGTTGTAATTGTTTAGACACAGGTTAAAATCGTGGACGAAAGTACCCCGATACTTGTGTAGTGTTTAAGGTTACTGTTTTTAATCCTCTTGTGTGGTCAAATATATCATAGAAATATAGAAGGTTTCTGCACAAGATTGAGCTCTCGTATATCCTAACCAGAATATGATGACAGACTAGTTAACCTGCTATCTTAATAAGAAGGAGAATCATTAGCATTGCATTAACACGAGAAATAGTGGATAGTTGAGGAGATTGGAAGCCCTATTCCCTTCATAACTGTTATAACCTTTAGTATTATAAATCTAGTATAGTTTCATGCACTTCACTTTAATGATAATCCTTAGTACAAAACCAAACAATTTATCGATTACCAAATAGAAACCAAAGTTTAGAAGTTCGGTACTTGGTAACCAGTCTCTGTGGACGATATTCAGTCTTACATCATATATTACTTGTGAACGATACATGCACTTGCGTGAGCATTTGTAAATCTCCTAACAAGTTTTTGGCGCCGTTGCCGGGGACTGGAGTATAATCAATATCGAACTATCTATCCTTATTTCTAATTTGGTTTTTATTTTTTTTATTTGAGAACATTTTGCCGTGATCTGTTTACTTGTTTTTGATCACTTGCAGGAAAGACAAGGAAATTGTTGATCCTTTGATAATGGAACATCAGCAAAACAATAATGTGGCGGATGACGAGCTACCGCCTGTCTTAAGACAAATCCCTGTAGAAAGAAGCTTGGGGATTATGTATTGCCTACAGTGACAGGGGTGCAGACTTGCATAAGGCTCCCAGCAATAGGAGCCAATAATTTGGAGATTAAACCTGCTATTCTGGGTATGGTGCAGAACACATTCCAGTTTGGAGGGTCGCCGTATGAGGAGACACATACGCACATTGTGAATTTCCTGGAGATTTGTGCCACATTCAAATACAATGGTGTCACTGATGATGCTATCCGATTGAGGCTCTTCCCATTTTCGCTCAGGGAAAGGGCGAAGGTTTGGTTGAACTCCCTGCCAACAGACTCTATCTTCACATGGCGGGACCTGGCCCAGAAGTTCCTTGAAAAATTCTTTCCACCAGCAAAGACAACAAAACTTAGGGGAAAATTGAACAATTTCTATCAAATGGATGAAGAGTCATTGTATGATGCTTGGGAAAGGTTCAAGGATTTGCAGAGGAAGTGCCCACAACATGGCCTTGAACAATGGAACTTGGTGCACATCTTCTACAATGGTCTGAGTGGGACTACTAGAACAATTATTGATGCAACTGCTAGTGGTACTTTCATGAGGAGGACAACACATGAAGCCCATGACTTGTTGGAAGACATGGCCACAAATAATCACTTGCCAGATGAGAGAGGAACAGGTGGCAAAAAAGCAGTTGGAGTTCATGAGACAGATGCTATCACTGCACTGCAGGCACAAGTCGTTCTCTTGACTAAGCAGCTCCAGCAGAATACCATATCCGTAAAGGCAGTCCAGATGCAAGCAGTTTGTGAAATTTGTGGGGGTCCGCATACCTTTTATAGATGTCCAAAAACTGATGCAAACCACATCCTAATGGAGCAGGCTCAATGTCAAGATGTGGGACACTTTCAGAGGCAATACAACAATGCACAATCTAACACTTATAACCAGGGGAGAAAAAATCATCCAGATTTTTTGTGGAAGAATGATCAGGGGCAGTATCAACAGTTCAACCCACCAGCCCCACACGAGGAGTCAGATGAGTTGAAAATGACACTATTGACATTGGCAAACTCCCAAGCACAATTCGTCACAGAGACAAGGTCATTCATGGCAGAAATTAAGTACTCAATTTCAACCTTGGCCAATTCCCAAGAAATAATGACCAACTCTCAGACCCAGTTCATGGCGGAGACGAGATCTTCTATGAGGGGTTTGGAAGCTCAAATAGGGCAGTTGGCAGAGAAGTTGAGTGATAGACCTTAGGGGGCTCTCCCCAGTAAGACAGTGATGAATCTAGGGGAGCAATGCCAAGCAGTCAGTCTGAGAAGTGGGAAACAGTTAGAGCAGTGGAGGCCCCCAACCAGGAGTGGAGAAGACAGTTGAAATAGAAAAGGAGGGGGTTACTGATGACCGCCCTAATTTAGAGAAGGCTCCACCGGCAGTAAGGAGAGAATATGTAGACATAATCCCTTATCCTCAAAGACTGCGGAAGAAGTCCTTAGATACGGAGTTTTCCAAGTTTTTAGAGGTCTTCAAAGAGCTGCATATTAATCTCCCGTTCATTGAAGCTTTAGAGCAAATGCCAGCATATGTAAAATTCATGAAGGACATCCTGTTTAAGAAGGGGAAGCTGGCGGATTATGAGACAATAGCCCTGACAGAGGAGTGCAGTGCTATCTTGCAGAAGAAACTACCCCCTAAGTTGAAGGATCCAGAGAGTTTCACCCTACCTTGCACTATAGGTAAAGTGACATGTAAACGGGATTTGTGTGACTTAGGGGCCAGTATCAACTTGATGCCTCTCTCTGTGTTTAAAAGACTCAGTTTGGGGGAAGCAAAGTCGACTACAGTGAACCTCAGATCTACCTGATCGTCAACAGACATCCTGTGGGTATTATTGAAAATGTGTTAGTGAAAGTGAGCAAATTTATCTTCCCTGCTGATTTCCTCATTCTGGATATGGAGGAGGATGAAGATATGCCCATCATTCTTGGGAGACCATTTCTAGTCACAAGAAGGGCACTTATTGATGTTGAGAAAGGGGAGTTGAAGCTTAGAGTTCAGGATGAAGAAATGACATTCAAGGTGTTTCAGCCACCACCTGAGCCAGAGTTAACTTTCAAAGTTTTCAGACCACCCACTGAGCCCCGAGTCGATGAGAGATGTTTTGCTATTGGGGCAGTTGACAAGGTTGTGCCTGGAAAAAAACTCACTAGTATTGATGCTTGTGGGGTACCATTGAAGAAAAGTGTGGCGACTGAGAGTAAGACCAGGGCAACAACAAATAATGAAACAATAATGAACCCTCCTAAAATCAATTCTGTGAAAAAGAAGAGGAGGAAGATGAAGCGATTGGTGCTGAGATGGTTATGTGGAGGGGGAACTCTACCCCCTTAATCTAGTAAGTGAACTGCGTCCGGCTAAAAGACGTTAAGGACAACGCTACTTGGAGGCAACCCAATGTTTTAATTCTGTTATTTCAATTTCTGTTTTAGTTTGTCTTGAACGGTCTCACGTTTGGTACTTTTGAGTTGTGTGTATGGACATGTGAGCAAATCGGGGACTAAGCACTAAGAGAAGGGAAAAATGAAAAAATTGGGTTGGCACCACGGTGCCGTCATGCAGAACCGCAGTGCCAAATCTTCAGAGGGGCCACAGTACTTTAGGCACCGCGGTGCATCTCGCAGATCATGCAAGGCGAGACGGATTTTCAAAATTAAAAGCCCTAACCCCCAATTCTTTTCCCAATCCACCACAAATCCCTCATTCTCTCTATAATCTTGAAATCCTTTCCCTTACCCACGAAAATCCCCCACAAACCTTCCTAAATTCATCCAAAAATCCCTACAAAAACCCTCACATCTTGCACAATCATCATTCCTCCAATTGGGTCAAGAAATTGGTGAAGAACAACTCTTCAAAAAAAAAGAAAAAAAAAGGGTAAAACTTCATCATTGTTCTTATGATTTCAAGACTAGTAGGGATAGTAACTTGCAAGTTTGGGGGTGTAAGGGATTCGTGAGTGTATCTGGGGTATTGTTGGGCTGTGTAGTTGTGCGAATTGAGCCATTTTGTGGTGTAATTATTGTGGGTTGCTGTGGTCTGTGATTATTTGGTTAATTGTTGTTGTCTTGCAGGAGAATTGTTGGGAAACTACGAGAAAACAAAGAAAACGCTGTCGAAAATTTCTCAACAATTTTCAATATGGCCTCTAGGAAACAAACTTCAAGAGCTTTAACATCTTCATCCACCCCAGACTATGATGTGACTCGATTCTTCAACAAACAAGTGAAGGATCGATACAACAAGATTAACACTAGGCCCTTAATACTAGAAAGAGGACTGGATTACCAGGCCAGGCCATTTGATGATAATGATGACTATGAGCCTATTAGGGCCAGGATCGAGGAAAATGGGTGGAGAAGGTTTACCAATCCGGAGAGGATCACACTACAGAATTCTAGCCTTGTGAGGGAATTCCACGCGAATTACCCCGAGCAAGAGGATGGGCGGTGCTATGTTAGAGGAAAATATGTGCCTGTCAGTTCTGAAATAATGAATGTTACACTAAGGACCTATGATGTGGAGGACCGGGGCGATAATCCTAACCATTGTAGAAATTGGTCACGAAATATCAACCACATCATGTGGGATGAAGTTGCGCAAACATTGTGCTACCCAGGCGCTGAGTTTAGTTTTGCCCGCAACGGATCCAGGGGACTTTCCCACTGCTAATTTAATAGAACAGCCAAATGATGGCTATATTTCTTAAGTGCACGCTTGATCCCGTCAACTTATTTCACAAATGTGCCTTCAGACAGGATCAAGCTCATTTATGGCATCATGAGGGGCATGGCAATTGATGTAGGAAGAGAAGTAGTGCAGAGCATAAGGGAGATTAGTAGGCTGACTACTACGAGCGTATTGGGACATGGTTCACTCATCACTGCCTTATGTGAAAGGCATTGAGTCCCAACATTCACCACTGATATCCTAGAGAAGAGTCAGTCGACTGTGACCTACAGTTTAGTGCACTCCTTCCTTGACCTACGCCCAACAGCCAGGGGAAGAGGCCCAGCAACAGCAGAGCCAGCAACCATGGATGAGGAGGAGTTTGAGGCAGAGGCACACAATGAGGCAGGCGAAATCAGCCATCAGCCTCCCCTGGCCTTGGAGTCTCCAATGTCAATGATGGAGCAGATGCTCATGAATCAACAGAGGATGATGAAGAGCCTGGAAAACTTGACCCAACGTGTTGATGGTTTGAGCTCCAGGTTCGATCAATGGACCATGCATTACCAGCCACCGCCACCACCGCCATTTTGAACCGCTATTGTCTGTAAGTCATCCCATTTTAATCCTTGAGTCTTTTACACATTTGGGACAATGTGTAGTTTAAGTTTGGGGGGGGGGGGGAGTTTTTATTTTATTTAGGTGTTTAGTCTATTTTTGTGAGTCTTTTTGAATTATTTTTGTGTGTTTGTGTTGAGTCATAATTTTTTTTATGATCATGCATGCTATAGTTGCTGAAAATTCCTAGTGAATTAAGTGAGATAATGTAATGGAATTAGAGGCTAAAAATATGTGTGCTCAAGTTAGATATACCAAAAATTCATGAAAATCTGATTGTTTGGGATATTTGCGCTTAGTTTATGCATGTCTATTGAAAATGTCTATGACGTCTGTTTGTTTGTTATTTGAAGCGAAATAATTAGGACATATATCTTAGGGAGATGACTCAGACATTTCTTTGTTAGCCCATTTTACCATTCACTACCTACCTTGCACTAAAATGTATCCCTAGTCAGCCCCTTTGAGCCTAAAAAATAAGTTGTTTTCTTTGACACCCCATGAATTCTTTGTGTGCCATAAGCTTTAATTGAAGAATTGGGATGAAAACAAGTGAACAAGAAATACAAAAAGAGAGTGAAAAATTGTTGCACCCCAATAAAAGAAATATAAAAGCTTAAGTTTGGGGGTGCCTATGTGAATATATTTCAGACTCTAAAAAAGAGAAGGGATGTGATAGGTATGAACTGAAAAAGAATGCCAAAAAGAAGGACGAGATGGTTGAATGAGAAAAACGCTTATGGTACGTAAATTGAGCCTAAATGCCCACTTTTACCTACCCCTGCCTAACCCTACATTACAACCCTGAAAAGTCTTGAAGATCTCTAGAATATATATCCATGATTAGTGGAGAATAACAAGTAAACAGACTCATAGAACTAAATGAAATTGATATGCATGGTTTAGTATTCATATTTCCATTGATTATGATTGAATTGAATTTGCGAAATATCTGACTTGAAATTCTAGATTGCTATATATTCATGTCAAACATGTTCCAACATATTATCCCACTAACATTCATGCTTTTGTAAAGTAACCTTGCGCAGCTGTGCGATTTGAGTATTTTTATTTTTGTTTCTTTGTTTTGTTTTGTTCTTTGCTCGAGGGCGAGCAAAATTCTAGTTTGGGGGTTTGTTAGGCATATTTCATATACCTATTTTGAGTCATTTTTTATTTGTATTTTACCCACTTTTGTTGAGTTTAGTATATTATTAGGCTTATTTTCTTTCTTTTGAGTCACAGCGGTCCAAAATGGAGAAATGAAGAAAAGGAACGAAAAATGGGCATAAAAGGAAGTTCCAGAGGCAAAACAGGCTAAAAACTGGAAATTCGGACGAAGGCAGAGCAGCACCGCGGTGTTGGTTTGACAGATCGCGTGCCGTAACTCCGCGTGAGGTCAGAACTTTCGCATCGCGGTGCCAACTCGAAGGATCATACAACCTCAGGATCGCGTGCGGCAGAAATTTTCTAGATCCGAGGCGAAATTGGCCAGGGGCAGAAGGGTTCATAGGGCACGAAATTTTGAAGCATACTTAAGCCCTAGGGATTAATCTAAGAGAGGAGTTTTTTGGACATTCTCACACATAACATCATCGAGGGCAGATTTGGAGGCCACAATTGGGACTTTAGTTCACAATATTTTTCTTTTCTCTGTATTATTTCAGTTATTATTGGATTGTATTAGCTCTTAGCATGTTCATGGCTAGGAGCTAATTACTTTAGTAGGGTTTTCATCAAATCTTCTTGAAAATCGTTAATATAGTTAATGCATTAGTTAATGATTTCTTCTTCACCGTATTAAGATCTATTCAATATTGCTTTGATTGCTTGATAATGAATATGTTGTAATTGTTTAGACACAGGTTAAAATCGTGGACGAAAGTACCCCGATACTTGTGTAGTGTTAAAGGTTACTGTTCTTAATCCTCTTGTGTGGTAAAATCTATCATAGAAATATAGAAGGTTTCTGCACAAGATTGAGCTCTCGTATATCCTAACCGAAATATGATGACAGACTAGTTAACCTGCTATCTTAATAAGAAGGAGAATCATTGGCATTGCATTAACACGGGAAAGAGTGGATAGTCGAGGAGATTGGAAGCCCTATTCCCTTCATAATTGTTATAAACCTTTAGTATTATAAATCTAGTCTAGTTTCCTGTACTTCACTTTAATGATAGTCCTTAGTAAAAAACCAAACAATTTATCGATTGCCAAATAGAAATCAAAGTTTAGAAGTTCTGTGACTTGCAATCTCATGGGCGATATTCGGTCTTACAGACTATATTACTTGTGAATGATACGTGCACTTACGTGAGCATTTGTAAATCGCCTAACAATGTGCGTTATTGATATTGGTGGGTGATAATAAAGGATTCGTGATCTGATCCCTAAATTAAATTTAGGGTTTGGACGAATTTTGAAAATTAACACGAAAACATTCTGACTGCGTCGTCAGCGCTGCAACCCTATTTTAGGGAGCCGCGGCTCCATGGTGGTGCACCGCGATGCCAATCACGGTAACAGATTAGGGCCGCGTCTGTTAGGCATATTTTATATACGTCTTTTGAGTCATTTTTAGTTAGTATTTTACCCGTTTTTGTACAAATATGTGTCATGTTAGGATAGTTTTTCTTTCTTTTGAGTCACAGTTGTTTAAAAAGGCAACGTGGAGAAAAGAAGCAAAAAGAGGGCAGAAAAAGAAGTTCCCGAGCCAAAAGAGACGAAAGTTGGCATCCCGGATGAGAATAAGGCGGCGCCGTGGCACCAATCCATCAGAGACTGCGGGGTCACGGCGCCCAATGTACTGAGAAGTTGCAGGAGTTTTAGCGCCACGACTCCAGTCTGCAGGGCCGTGGCGCCAACGCGAGAATTTTACCAAATCCGAGAAGGAATGGGCCAAGGCGTAGAAGGAAAAGTGGGACACATTTTGGGAGGCTATAAAAGGCCCTTTGGGCAGATTTTTCAAGGGTGACACAATCCCTAATTCATCACATAACATAATTTCTTGGAGGCTTCAAGATTAGAGACGTGTTCTTAAGTATTTTTCTTTCTTTACTTTATTTACTTTCAGTTTATGTTGGATAATCTTTTGGTTCTTAGCATGTCTATGGCTAGGAGCTAAACTTTATTTAGGGGTTTCCTTTTGAATCGCTTGAACCTCATCTTTATGACTTAATGCATTAATTTGGTTTCTTCTTCATATAGTTAAGATTTATTCAATAGTTGTTTTGATTACTTGGTAATTAACTGATCACTAGTTATCATCACTTATATGATTTCGAATCAAAATCCGAAAGGGGAGATTTAAATATGCTATAGTTGAATAAACATAAGTTAAAATCGTGGACGAAAGTACCCCGATACTTGTGTAGTTTTATAGGTTATTGTTCATAATTCTCCTATGTGGTAAAATCTATCATAGAAATATAGAAGATTTCTGCACCGGGGTTGAGTGTTTATATATTTACAAGAATATAAAATGGTCTAGTTAACCTGCTATCTTAACATAGAAGAAGAACCTTTATTGTTGTATTAAGGATTAAGGCGAGTGGATAGTTGAGGAAATTGAAAGCCCTATTTCCACCATATCTGATTTAAGTAAAGTAATTTAGTTAACTTTTACAATTGTTCAGTAGTTCATAGATAAAAAGCACAACAAAATATCGACAGCCAAATAGATACCATATGATATATGTTTGGTAATTGAACACTAATCCCTGAAGACGATATTCGGTCTTACCTAGACTATATTACTTGTAACGATACGTACACTTGCGTTAAGCGTATTGAAAATCGCTAACAAGGTTTTGGCACCGTTGCCGGGGATTGACGTAGTTCAATATCAATTTATCTATTCTTAATTTCTAATTTGGTTTTTCTTTTTATTTTCTTTTATTTGTAGAACCGTGCGTCGTGATTTGTTTGTTGGTTTTGACCCATCTCAGGTATCCAGCAAACATGAACTACCACTATCACAGATTACAGAACTATCAACACCAATGTAACCCTCATGTCCCACAGGAAGAGCAGAATGGGTTGCGAGCGGCCATACTCAGGCTAACTAAGCATCAAACTCAGTTCATGGATGAGACAAGGGTGTCCCTAAAGAATTTGGAGACACAAATAGGACAACTCGCGGGCATGCTGAGTAACAGAATACAAAAGAATCACCCTGAAAATATTGGTGCGAATCCAAAAGAGCAGTGTCAGACAGTTGATCTAAGGAATGGAGAACTAGTGGAAGATAGCCCACCACCACCGTGTTCGGAGAAGGAAGACTCAGAAGGATCGCAGGATTTCCAGCGCCGCGACGCCATCGAGCGTGGGCCGCGCTACCAAACATCGACGACGAATGATTGGCCGGAGACCTTCATCCAAGAAAGCGGACATTTCCAAAGTTGGAAATCCTCGTGTTAAGATACCATATCCTCGAGGCTAAAGACAAATTCCTCGACAAACAGCTTCTAAATTTCTGGAAGTTTTCAAACAACTGCAAATCAACATCCCATTTGCTGAGGCTCTAGAGCAGATGTCGAGTTACGTAAAGTTCATGAAGGAGATTCTCAGTAAAAAGAGGAGGTTAGATAACTATGAAACAGTGGTGTTCACTGAGGAATGCAGTGCCATCCTACAGATGAAGATACCTCAGAAGCTGAAAGATCCAGGGAGCTTCACCATCCCTTGCACTATAGGGAGGTTTGAATGTCAGAAGGCCTTATGTGATTTGGGGGCAGGTATAAATCTGATGCCCTATCTGGTGTTTTGCAAACTTGGAATGGGAGAGGCACGACCTACAAATATCACTTTGCAGCTAGCTGATCGCTCCATCGTCCATCCTAGAGGAGTCATCGAGGATGTGTTGGTTAAAGTGGACAAGTTTATCTTCTCCGCTGATTTCATCATCTTAGACATGAAAAAAGATGAACTGATTCCATTATCCTTGGCGGACCATTCCTAGCCATAGGACAGACACTTATTGATGTTCAAAAAGGTGAGCTGAGACTTCGTGTTCAGGAAGAAGAAGTGATTTTCAATGTATTCCAAGCAGCAACCTTCCCAAAGACAAGTGACAATTGTTATGCTATTGATATGATTGAAGAAGCATTTTCTAAAAACTGGTTCAGAAGTGCAGATGCTCTTGAAGAAGTGCTGACCTAATGGGGTGAGGATAGTGGCAATGACCCGAAATTGATAGAGTATGCAAATTGGATGGATTCTTATGAGTCATGTTACAAGAAGAAATATGAAGGTCTCGGGCAGATGCCAGAAAGAGCAGTGCCATCCACAAAAAAAGCTCCATAGTTAGAATTGAAGACTCTACCAGATCACTTGCAGTATCGATATCTGGGTGAGAACCAATCCTTGCCAGTGATCGTATCATGTCATCTATCCACAGTGGAGGTTGAGAAGCTGCTGAGAGTGTTGAGGGATCACAAGCGTGCCATTGGATGGACATTGGCAAACATAAAGGGGATAAGCCCTTCAACAATGATACATAAAATCCGCCTAGAAGATGAGAGCAGATCCTCCATTGAGGCACAGATGAGACTGCATCCAAACATGAATGAGGTAGTGAGGAAAGAAATCATGAAATGGCTTGATGTTGGGGTAATCTATCCTATTTCTGACAGTGCATGAGTGAGTCCTGTGCATGTAGTTCCCAAGAAGGGTGGCATGATGGTGGTGACCAATGAAAAGAATGAGCTCATTCCATCTAGAACAGTTACCGGTTGGAGGATTTGCATTTACTACCGCAAGTTGAACAAGGCAACCAGAAAAGACCACTTTCCATTGCCTTTTCTAGATCTGATACTGGACAGGCTCGCAGGGAACAACTATTATTTCTTCTTGGATGGTTACTCAGGATACCATCAGATTGCCATAGCACCAGAAGATCAGGAAAAAACAATATTCACCTGCCCTTTTGGTACGTTTGCTTTCAGAAGGATGCCATTTGGGCTTTGCAATGCACCTGCTACCTTTCAGCGGTGCATGATGGCAATTTTCTCTGCCATGGTGGAGAGGACCATAGAAATTTTCATGGATGATTTTTCTATCTTTGGGTCTTCTTTTGATGAGTGTTTGAAGCATTTGAAAGCAGTGTTGAAACGGGGTGAAGAGTCCAACCTTGTGCTAAATTGGGAAAAATATCATTTCATGGTGAAAGAGGGGATTGTCCTTGGCCACAAAATATCCAACCAAGGTATTGAGGTGGACAGAGCAAATATTTCAGTAATTGAAAATCTACCACCTCCAGTGTCAGCAAAGGGGGTTAGAAGTTTTCTTGGGCATGCTGGTTTTTATAGAAGATTCATCAAGGACTTCTCCAAAGTGTAGAAACCCCTTTCCACCTTACTAATGAATGGAGTTTCTTTTGAATTCAATGAGGAATGCATGACCGCTTTCCAGACACTCAAGGAGAGGCTAATCTCAGCACCTATAGTCATTACACCAAACTGGGAGCTCCCATTTGAGCTAATGTGTGATGCAAGTGATTATGCAGTGGGAGCAGTTCTTGGGCAGAGAGTTGATAAGGTATTCAGATCCATTTACTATGCTAGCAAAACTCTTAATGATGCACAATTGAATTATTCCACTACATAGAAAGAGTTGCTAGCGATAGTTTACGCATTTGAGAAGTTCAGGCCATACCTAATTGGGAATAAGGTGATAGCGTACACTGACCACTCTGCTATAAAGTACTTGATGACAAAGAAGGACGCAAAACCCCGTCTTATCCGATGGGTGCTGTTACAAGAATTTGACATGGAAATCCGTGATAAGAAGGGAACAGAGAACTCGGTTGCTAACCACCTATCAAGTCTTGAAAACAAAGAGAGTCAGAATACCAAGGATGTGCAGATAAATGATCACTTCCCAGATGATCAACTGTTTCAGGTAAGCGCTGTCTTAATTTACCTTGGTACGCTGATTTTGTTAATTTTCTTGCAGCTAAGGTAGTACCCCCAGGATTGATAAGACAGTAGGTGAAGAGGTTCTACTCAGAGGTAAAACATTACTATTGGAAGGAGCCAATCCTATACAAGCACTGCGCCGACCAAGTCATCAGGCGATGTATACCAGAGGATGAGATGCACCAGATTCTCACCCATTGTCACACCTTATAATGTGGTGGGCATTTTGGGGCATCAAGAACAGCCGCCAAAGTACTACAGAGTGGGTTATATTGGCCATCCCTTTTCAAAGATGCCAACACCTTTGTGAAAGGCTGTGATCGTTGTCAACGAACGGGGAACATATCAAGGCGAAATAAAATGCCCTTGAATGGGATCTTGGAGGTGGAACTGTTTGATGTGTGGGGAATCGACTTCATGGGTCCATTCCCATCGTCCTTTGGAAATCAATACATTCTTCTTGCAGTGAATTATGTGTCCAAATGGGTAGAAGCAGTAGCGACTAAAGAAAATCACAATAAGACAGTCCAAAGGTTCCTCCAAAAGAACATATTCACAAGGTTTGGTACCCCCAGGGCCATCATCAGTGATGAAGGAAGCCACTTTTGCAACAAGCAGCTTGATACACTACTTTCCCGATATGGAGTCTACCACCGTACCAAATTGCCCTACCATCCTCAGGCGAATGGGCAGGCGGAAATTTCTAACAGGGAAGTGAAAAGCATACTGGAAAAGACTGTGGATGGCTCAAGAAAGAATTGGTCTATCAAGTTGGATGACGCACTATGGGCATAAAGAACAGCGTTCAAAACTCCCATTGGAATGTTGCCATATCGGTTGGTTTTTGGGAAAGCATGTCATATGCCAGTAGAGTTAGAACACAGGGCTTATTGGGCAATGAAGAAGCTGAACATGGATGCCAAGGCAGCAAGGCAGAAGAGGTTGCTACAGCTGAGTGAGTTGGATGAATTCAGATACAACGCTTATGAGAATGCAAAGATCTACAAGGAAAGAACCAAGGCATGACATGATAAGAGCTTGGTCCCTAAAGATTTCCACTCAGGACAACAAGTGCTCTTATTCAACTCAAGGTTGAGGCTTTTTCCAGGCAAGCTCAAATCTCGATGGTCAGGCCCATACACTGTTGAAAGAGTATTTCCCTATGGTGCAGTTGAAGTAAGAGGGAGAGAGGGAGCCCCATTCAAAGTGAACGGACAGAGGTTGAAACCCTACTTGATCAATGACATGGAACATGTGAGCTCTGTGACCAATCTCAAGCCAATATAAAGAGGAACCGGCGTTCAGCTACAAGACGTTAAAGATAGTGCTTGTTGGGAGGCAACCCAACACTTTAGAAAGTTTGTTAGTTTTTCTCATGAACAGACTCACAATCTTGAAATCCCAGGCAAATCACGGACTAGAAGCAGAGAGGGAGCCGCAGGAAAAATGGCACCGTGGCGCCAGACATCAGTGCCGCGGCGCCTAAAGATCAGAGAGCCCGCAGAAGTTTGTGCGCCACGACTCCAAAATGCAGGGCCGCGACTCCTATCGAAGATTCTATGACATGCACTATCAGCCACCGCCACTATTTTAAACCACAAGTCTGTAAGTAGTCCCGTTTTTTTTTTGTTTTTTTTAGTCTTGTACACATTGGGGACAATGTGTGATTTAAGTTGGGGGGGGGGTTCTTAGTTTATTTTGTTTATTTTTGAGTCTTTTTGTTGTTTTTTCTATGTTTTATATGAGTCTAATTTTTTTTTTATTATGCGTGTTGTAGTTACTTGAAATGCCTAGTGAAGTAAAGTGGGATAATGTAATGGAATTAGAAGCAGAAAAATCTGAACGCTTAAGTTAGGTATGCCAAGGACTCATAAAATCAAAGTATTTGGGGTATCTGTGCTTGATTTATGCATTGTTAATGATAAAGCCTATATGTCTGCTTGCTTGTTATTTGAGGCAAAATAGTTAGGATGTACATGTTAGGGAGATGACTCAGACATTTCTTTGTTAGCCCTTCTTACCATTTACTGTTTATCCCTGATAATAAATTGTATCCCTAGTCAGCCCCTTTTAGCCTAAAATAAGATCTTTTCTTTGACACCCTATAATTCCATGTTTGTGCCATAAGTGAAAAATTGAAGATGTTTGGAATGAAAAGTGTTGAAAAAGAGACAAAAAGAGAGTAGACAAATTTATGCACCCCAATAAAAATAAATAGGCAAAAGCCTAAGTTTGGGGGTGCTTGTTATTCATAATGCACCATCTCTCAAAACAAGAGAGGGAAAAGATAGGTATGAGGTTAGAAAAGGAAATCAAAAGGAAGGAAAAGAGTTGAAAGAAAAAGAGCTTATGGTGCGTAATTTGAGCATAAATGCCTATTTTTACCTACCCTTGCCTAAGCCTACATTACAACCCTGAAAGGTCCTGAAGATCTCTAGTATGTGTATCTATGATTAGTGGAGAATAGCAAGTGAACATGCCATAGAATTTTGAATTTGACATGCATCGGTTAAGTATTCCTACTTCCATTGAGCATGATTGAACAGAGTTTGCGAAATATCTGACTTGAGAGTTTAGAATGCTAAAAATCAATGCTATACATGTTCCTGCATATTATCCTACTAACCTTCATGCTTTTCTAGTGACATTTGTGCAGCAGGTTGACCAGTGTCGTTGAATCTGTTATTTTCTTTTCTTTCGTGTCTTTGTTTCTATTTTTGATCTTTACTCGAGGGCGAGCAAATGTTAAGTTTGGGGGTGTTTGTTAGACATATTTTATATACGCCTATTGAGTCATTTTTAGTTAGTATTTTACCCATTTTTGTCCAAGTATATGTCGTGTTAGGATAATTTTTCTTTCTTTTGAGTCACAGTGGTTAAAAAGGCAACGTGGAGAAAAGAAGCAAAAAGAGGGCAAAAAATGAGGTTCCCGAGTCAAAAGAGACGAAAGTTGGCATCCCGGATGAGAACAGGGCGGCGCTGTGGCGCCAATCCATCAGAGATCGCAGGCCACGACGCTGATGTCGAGAAGCTGCAGGAGTTTCGGCGCCACGGCGCCAGTCTGCAGGGCCGTGGCGCCAACGCGGGAATTTTGACAAATCCGAGAAGGAATGGGCCAAGGCATAGAAGGAAAAGTGGAACACGTTTTGGGATGCTATAAAAGGCCATTTGGGCAGGTTTTTCAAGGGTGACACAATCCCTAATTCATCACATAACATAATTTCTTGGAGGCTTCAAGATTAGAGACTTGTTCTTAAGTATTTTTCTTTCTTTACTTTTATTTACTTTCAGTTTATGTTGGATAATCTTTTGGTTCTTAGCATGTCTATGGCTAGGAGCTAAACTTTATTTAGGGCTTTCCTTTCGAATCGCTTGAACCTCGTCTTTATGACTTAATGCATTAATTTGGTTTTTTCTTTATATAGTTAAGATTTATTCAATAGTTGTTTTGATTGCTTGGTAATTAACTGATCACTGATGCGCGACTTATACACACGCTAAACGAAAGTGCACGTATCGTGACAAGTAATATAGTCTAGAAGACCGATTATCGTCCTCAGGGATTAGTGTCCAATTACCAACTTCTATTCTGTAGTATCTATTTGGTAACTGATAATTTGATGATTTGTTTATAGCTATGATTATAGATGCTAACTAAATTACTTTACTTTACTTCAGATATGGTGGAAATAGGGCTGCAAATCTCCTCAACTATCCGCTCGCTTTACTCGTTAATGCAAATAATTAAGGTTCTTCTTCTATGTTGAGATAACAGGTTAACTAAGCCGTTTTATACTCCTGTTAATGTAATATAAACACTCAACCCCAATGGAGAACCCTTCTATATTTCGATGACAAGATTGACTACAAAGGAGGATTAATAGCAATAACCTATTAAGCTACACAAGTATCAGAGTACTTTCGTCCACGATTTAAACCTATGTTTATTCACTATAGCATATTCACAATCTCCCCTTTCGGATTTCGATTAGAAATCATACAAGTGATGATAATTAGTGATCAATTAATTACCAAGCAATCAAAACAATTATTGAATAAATCTCAATCAATAATAAGAAGAAACCAAAATCTTGCATTAATTCATAAAACGAGGTTCAAGTGATTCGACATGGAAAGCCCTAAATTAAGTTAGTTCCTAGCCATAGACATGCCAAGAACTAAAATATTATCCAACATATACTAGAAAGAAATAAAATAAAGAACAAGAAATTACCCAAAAATAAGTCTCCAATATTGATCTCAAGTTGTGATGAATGGTAAGGTGTGTAACTCCTTCAAATCTGACCTAAAAGGTCCTTTTATATCACCCAAAACGTGCAAAACCTTTTCCTTCTTGGCCTTGGCCCAATCCTATTCGGATCTGTCAATTTTCTCGCGTCGGCGCCAAAACTTCGCTGTTATGCTTTTTGGCGCCGTGGCTCGCTCTGATGGTCCGCGCGCTCGCTTCTCACCCGGGTTGCCAACTTTTTAGCTTTTTGAGTTCTGGAACCTCTGTTTCTGTCCTCTTTTCGCTTCTTCTCACCAATGTACCACTTTAAACCATTGTGACTCAAAAGAAATAAAATCTATCCTAACACGACACATATTTGTACAAAAATGGGCAAAAGACTAACTAAAAATGACTCAAAAGGTGTATATAAAATACACTGATCAAACACCCCCAAACTTAACATTTGCTCGCCTTCGAGTAAAGATAAAAAAAATAGAACAAAGACACGAAAGAAAAGAAAATAAAATGACTCAAAGACGTTGATCAATTTGCTGCATCATTGTTACTTAGAAAAGCATGAAGGTTAGTAGAATAATATGCAGGAACATATAACATAGATTTTTAGCATTCTAAACACATCAAGTCAGATATTTCGCAAATTCAATTTAATCATGCTCAATGGAAGTAAGAATACCTAACTATGCATGTTAATTTCCAAATCTTATGTCCTGTTTACTTGTTATTCTCCACTAATCATGGATACACACATTAGAGATCTTCAGGGCTTTTCGGGGTTGTAATGTAGGCTTAGGCAGAGGTAGGTAAAAATAGGCTTTTAGGCTCAATCTTACGTACCATAAGCTCTTTTGCTTTCGATTCTTCCATTTTCTTTTGATTTTCATTTTAACCTCATACCCATCTTTCCCCTTTTTTTGTTTTGAGAGAATAAGATGTCTGATGAATAGTTGGCACCCCCAAACTTAGACTTTTGCCTATTTACGATTACTTTTCATTGGGATGCATCAAAATTGTTCACTCTCTTTTTGTCTCTTTTCAACACTTTATATTCCAAACACATCAATTTCTTCACTTATGGCCCAAGTGTGGAATTATAGGGTGTCAAAGAGATCTTATTTTTAGGCTCAAATGGGCAGACTATGGATACCATTTTTATGTCATGGATAGGTAAAAAAAATGGTAAGAAAGGGCTAACAAAGAAATGTCTGAGTCATCTCCCTAATATGCATATCCTAACTATTTCGCCTCAAATAGCAAGCAAGCAGACACATAGGTTTAATCACTAACAATGCATAAATCAAGCAAGATACCCCAAATAGTTTGACTTCATGAATTTTTGGCATATCTAACCTAAGTGTTCAGATGGTTGCTTCTAATTCCATTACATTATTCAACTTTACTTCACTAGGCGTTTCAAGTAACTACAACATGCATGATCATAAAAAAAAATTAGACTCAAATAAACATAGAAAATAACACAAAAAGACTCAAAAACACATAAAAAATAAACAAGAACTCCCCCCCAAACTTAAATCACACATTGTCCCTAATGTGTGCAAGACTCAAGAGTAAAAGAAAAATGGGACAACTTACAAACTTGGTTTAAAATGGTGGCGGTGGCGGCGGATAATGCATGGACCACTGGTTGAACAAGGAACTCATCTCATCAAATCTCAGGTTCAACTGTTGTTGCTCCTGCCTTATTTTTTGCTGTTCTTGCCTCAGGTCCTGTTGACCTTGTATCATTGTGTCAAAACTCTGCATCATCCTCCGCTGGTTCATGAGCAACTGCTCCATCATAGGCACCGGAGGTTCCAATTCCAGGGGCTGCTGGCGGCTGCTACCTGCCTCATGCTGAGCCTCTATCTCAGGCTCATCCTCATCCATGGCAGCCTCTGCTGCTGTTGGTGGTGGTGGTGTTGGTCTCATTCTTGCTGCTGCTGGAGGAACTGGTTCTGGGAAGGCATGCATATCCCATATGTCACAGGAGGTTGGCCTTTCTCATATGTATCAGTAGCTTGGGTTGGGACTCCATGTCTAGAACATAAACTGCAAATAAGTGATCCGTGTCCCAACCCACCTGTAGTGACCAACCTACTGGTTTCTCCAATGTTTTGCAATATCTCCTTCCCAACATCAATCGTCTTCCCTTCCATAATTCCATATATCATCTTTATTCTATCCGCTGGCACTCTGGTGAAGTGCGTCGATGGAATCAAAGTGCATCGATTTAAATATAACCAACCGCCGTTGTTTTGTTGAACTGACATCTGCTCAGTCCTCTTGATCCATTTCGTGCAATATCATACTCAGCCCCAGGGTAACATAATATGCTTGCGACGATATCTCAATCGATGTTGTCGGCATCTCTAGACCAAGTTCTGAAATAGCTTCGATCATCGCCTCTTTCTTCAACATCGGTTGTTCTTAATAGCTCATTCACCACCTCAGCCGTCACAGGCACATACTGTCCTCTCACAAAACATCTACCATTTACCCTTTCCGGAAAGTTAGCATAGAATTCTTTTACCATTACAGTGTTCTGTGGTACTATTCTTTCCGGATTAACAAATATCTTCCACCCAATGGCCTCTATCATTGCCCGAATAGGCTCATAGACATCGCCATTCTCAAATGGCTCCCTTTGGTACTCCATTCCTCGCTCAGGTATCAAGGGTCTAGTACTAAGTTTGTAATATCTATCTTCTGTTTTTTTACTGACAAACCTAGTAGCGTCATATTATGGAACGGAGGCGGATGTGGAAGCTCTTTTTTTTTCTGGCAGACATTTTGGAAAATAGCGTTTCCTCTGTTTTAGTGAGATTACCCAGCAACTTTCAATCATACCAATCAACACACAACGTAATCAGCCAAATACAACACCATACAACCCCCAAACTTCACTCAAATCACAGGTACAACACCCCACATCATTGCGTACAATCTCACCGCGAAATTTCCACACCAAACTTCAACACACCCCACAATATCTACTAATAAAGCACATCCCCAAACTTATGAATTACCTCCCCTAATTGCTCTGAAAATTTTAAGAAAAGTGATGAAAGTTACCTTGGACGGTGTTTTTCAAAATTTTCTTGTTTCTAGTGATGGATTGAGGCAATGGAATGAGGGTTGTTGTTTGAGATGGTTAAGGGTGCAAGGAGTTGAAGTACTTTGGTTGTGATTGAGTTTCATTTGTGGAAGATTTTGAGTAATGGAGGTTGATTTCGTGGGTTTTGGAGAAATGAAGGGTTTTGGGTTTTTGATTTGGAGAGGGGAAATCGAATTAGGGCTCTTTTAATTTCAGTTTTTCCGTCGCGGCGCCACGGCCCAGAGATCGGCGCTGTGGCGCCCAAACATCTGCGACCCTCTGAACTTCCGGCGTCGTGGCCTCGATTTGGCGCGCGCAAACTTCGAGACCTTCGGACTTTCTGCCGCGGCTCTCGATTCGGTCTTTGTGGCGACCAACTTCCTGCGCCTTTCTGCATTCTCGGCGCCATGGCCCTCTGCTGGGCGCCGTGGCGCCGAGCCGATTTCCTCCTCTCTCACGTTTTTCATCCTCCACTTTTTAGCCCTGTACTTGTCATCACAACATGTAAACAATACCTTCCGTGAGGCTGGTCTAACTAAAACTAAATTGCATAAAATTTAAAAAACCTTGGGTTGCCTCCCAGGTAGCGCTGTCTTTAACGTCTTTTAGCCGGACGCAGGTTCTTTAATAAGAGGCATGGGGTAACTTAACCCCACAGCCTACCCATTTCATAATCATTTTTCTCTTTCGCCTTCTGTTTTTCTTTTTCTCCTTTTTCTCAAGAGAATGTTTAGCTTTGCTCACATGTACTGGCGGACTGATTTCCTTTGCTTTGGCCTGTGCTGGCTCAACTGATGTGCTAACGGTGCTGACGGAAAAACACTTGCTTGTGACTGGGGGTTCAACGATGTGTTTAAACACCTTGAACACCATCTCTTCATCCTCAATTTTGAGTGTCAGCTCGCCCTTTTCCACATCAATCAAGGCTCTCCCAGTTGCCAAGAATGGTCTTCCCAAGATGATAGGGATTTCATCATCTTCCTCCATATCAAGGATGAGGAAGTCCGCAGGAAAGAAGAATTTTCCCACCTTAACCAATACGTCTTCAATTATTCCCCTGGGATACACCACTGTCCTATCCGCCAATTGTAAGTTCACAGTGGTTGGTTTGGCTTCACCCAAACCCAACCTCTTGAAAATGGACAAGGGCATGAGATTTATGCTGGCCCCCAAATCACACAGGGCCCTGTTACATGTCACCCTACCAATTGTGCAAGGCAATGTGAAGCTCTCTGGATCCTTAAGCTTGGGGGGCAGTTTCTTCTGCAAGATGGCACTGCATTCCTCTGTCAATGCCACTGTCTCATACTCAGCTAGCTTCTTCTTCTTCCCAAGAATTTCCTTCATAAATTTGAAATAAGTAGGCATTTGCTCTAACGCCTCAATGAAAGGGATGTTAATGTGCAGCTTTCTAAATACCTCAAAGAACTTGGAGAATTGCTTATCAACTGCTTTCCTTTGCAACCTCTGAGGGTAAGAAATCTTCTCTGTGTATTCCCTCACTGGAACTGTTGGAGCCTTATCTAAAATAGGGTGGTCCTCAGTAACCCCCTCCTTCTCTGCATTTATTCTCTGCTCAACTCTCTGTTCTACCACGGGCTGAGGTGTAGGCTATTCTAGCTACTTCCCACTTCTCAGTTGCACCTCCTGACACTGCTCTCTGGGATTCATCTCTGTATTACTAGGAAGAGTGCCATGTGGCCTGTTATTTGCCATCTTTGCTAGCTGTCCCACCTGCGTCTCCAAGTTCCTGATAGAGGATCTTGTCTCTGCCATGAACTGGGTTTGTGAATTCATAAGTGTCAATAAGGCTGCTCACAATTCGTCTGACTTCTCTTGTGGAGCAGGTGTACTGAACTGTTGGGAGGATGAGGCCTAGTTAAATGGTTGTTGATTCTGGTATTGTCCTCGGAACTGGTTTTGCTGCCCTTGATCACCCCTCCATGAAAAGTTAGGGTGATTTCTCCACCCTGGATTGTACGTATTTGAATAGGGGTTATTCTGGGGCCTTGGGTAATTCCCCACTGCCTGACATTCTGCTTGCTCAATAGGGATGTTGTTGGGGTCTGCTGATGGGCACCTATCAAAAGTATGAGGACCCCCACATATCTCACAATTCATTGGCATCTGAACTGCATTCACTGACACTGTGTTCTGCTGCAGTTGCTTGGTCAAGAGAGAAACTTGTGCATTTAACGCTGTGATGGCATCGATCTCATGAACTCCTATCGCTCTCCTTCCACTTACCTCTCTATCATCTGTCACATGGTTATTGGTGGCCATGTCTTCTAGAAAATCATGGGCCTCATGTGATGTCTTCTTTATGAAGGTTCCTCCTGCAGCTGCATCAATGATGGTTCTTGTGGTCCCACTTAGCCCATTGTAGAAAATATGGACCAAATTCCACAGCTCAATGCTATGATGTGGACACTTTCTTTGCAGATCTTTAAATATCTCCCAAGCCTCATAGAGTGACTCTCCATCAGCCTGGTAAAAATTGTTCAGCTCTCCTTTCAGCTTAGCGGCTTTGGACGGTGGAAAGAACTTTGCCAAGAACTTTTGTGCCAACTCTTGCCATGTGAATATAGAATCTGTAGGCAGGGAATTCAACCAAACTTTTGCTCTATCCATGAGTGAGAAGGGAAAGGGCCTCAATCGGATGGTGGCGTCAGTAACGCCATTATACTTGAAAGTTGCACACAACTCCAAGAAATTTGCTATGTGCATATGAGGGTCTTCAGATGGCAACCCTCCGAATTCAGATTCGCACCATACTCGTGGATCGCAGCTTGATTTTGAAATTATTTGCTCCTATTCTTTGGGAGCTCGATGCAAGTCTGCTTCATTCACCTCGCGACATAATCTCCCAAGCTTCTCTCACTGACTGGACCCTTTCTTCCACATCCATTGGTAACCTCCGGGGCATCCTCTGGTTAGGTTGATGATCACCTAACCCTTCGTTCATCTCATTGTTATTCTGCAAGCCTCTCATTGCTATTAAGGCCAAGATTCGTTTGTTTCTCCGGTTCTGCTTGCAAGTCTTTTCAATCTCTGGTTGAAGGGAACAAGTGTATCTACTCCTCTTCTCCTTCGCATAAACTAGATGACTGCAACAGATCAAAATCAACAAACAGATCACGACGCACGGTTTCACCAATAAAATAAAATAAAAAATAGTAATAAAAAGAAAAATAAAAACCAAATTAGAAATTAAGAATAGATAGAATGATATTGAACTACGTCAATCCCCGGCAACGACGCCAAAAACTTGATGCGCGATTTATGCACACACTAAACGCAAGTGCACGTGTCGTGACAAGTAATATAGTCTAGAAAACCGAGTTATCGTTCTCAGGGATTAGTGTTCAATTACCAACTTCTATTATGTAGTATCTATTTGGTAACCGATAATTTGATAATTTGTTTATAGCTATGGTTATAGATGCTAACTAAATTACTTTACTTTACTTCAGATATGGTGGAAATAAGTCTTTCAAATCTCCTCAACTATCCGCTCGCTTTACTCGTTAATGCAAATAATTAAGGTTCTTCTTCTATGTTGAGATAACAAGTTAACTAAGTTGTTTTATACTCCTATTAAGGTAATATAAACACTCAACCCCAATGGAGAACCCTTCTATCTTTCGATGACAATATTGACTACAAAGGAGGATTAAGAGCAATAACCTATTAAGCTACACAAGTATCGGGGTACTTTCGTCCACGATTTAAACCTATGTTTATTAAACTATATCATATTCACAATCTCCCCTTTCGGATTTCGATTAGAAATCATATAAGTGATGATAATTAGTGATCAATTAATTACCAAACAATCAAAATAATTATTGAATAAATCTCAATCAATAATAAGAAGAAACCAAAATCTTGCATTAATTCATAAAGCGAGGTTCAAGTGATTCGACATGGAAAGCCCTAAATTAAGTTAGTTCCTAGCCATAGACATGCCAAGAACTAAAATATTATCCAACATATACTAGAAATAAATAAAATAAAGAACAAGAAATTACTCAAAAATAAGTCTTCAATCTTGATCTCAAGTTGTGATGAATGGTAAGGTGTGTAACTCCTTCAAATCTGACCTAAAAGGTCCTTTTATATCACCCAAAACGTGCAAAACCTTTTCCTTCTTGGCCTTGGCCCAATCCTATTCGGATCTGTCAATTTTCCCGCGTCGGCGCCGCGCCAGAATCGCGCGGCAAATAAACTTCGCTTGGTCTACTTAAGGCGCCATGGCTCACATTGATGGTCTCAGCGCCGCGGCCTCGCTTTCGCGGGTTGCCAACGTTTTAGCTTTTTGAGCTCTGGAACCTCTGTTTCTGCCCTCTTTTCGCTCATTCTCACCAATGTACCACTTTAAACCATTGTGACTCAAAAGAAAGAAAATATATCCTAACACGACACATATTTGTACAAAAATGGGCAAAATACTAACTAAAAATGACTCAAAAGGTGTATATAAAATACACTGATCAATCACTAGTTATCATCACTTATATGATTTTGAATCGAAATCCGAAAGGGGAGATTTAAATATGTTATAGTTGAATAAACATAGGTTAAAATCGTGGACGAAAGTACCCCGATACTTGTGTAGTTTTATAGGTTATTGTTCTTAATCCTCCTATGTGGTAAAATATGTCATAGAAATATAAATGATTTCTGCATCGGGCTTGAGTGTTTCTATATCCTAACAAGAATATAAAATGGTCTAGTTAACCTGCTATCTTAACATAGAAGAAGAACATTTATTGTTGCATTAAGGATTAAGGCGAGTGGATAGTTGAGGAGATTGGAAGCCCTATTTCCACCATATCTGATTTAAGTAAAGTAATTTAGTTAACTTTTACAATTGTTCAGTAGTTCATAGATAAAAACCACAACAAAATATCGACAGCCAAATAGATACCATAGGATAGATGTTTGGTAATTGAACACTAATCCCTGAGGACGATATTCGGTCTTACCTAGACTATATTACTTGTAACGATACGTACACTTGCGTTAAGTGTGTGGAAAATCGCTAACAGCGGCTCGAGTCCAAAATCGTGATTATAACCTCATCTTAAAATTCGGAACCTACTGGACCTAAAAAACCGCTACCCATGGTGGAGAGTTGTGACTCTAATTCACAGAATAGAAACTGAAAAGTTTCTACTCCGCAAGCACCGCGGCTCCTTAAAGAAGCGTCGCGACGCCGGATGTCCAGAAAGTAAAATTTTAGTTTTCAAAAAATTAACCCATGATTATTATTATACAGTATATTTAGTATACTATTTTATGTGCTAAATGATCATCGTTTATTATACTAGAATAGTGTCCGCAGATAATGCTTGGGTAGACGGCGCCCAATACTAGTTTAGCGTCCGCAAATTATGCTTGGGTAGGCGGCACCCAATAATTGTCTAACTGTTTAATACCATGCTTTGAGTGATGCTTGAAACATGTTAGAGTTGATACTGTTTAAAACCCTGAATTAAAATATTCCCCAAATTTAATATAAGTCTCATTTAAAATGAATGCGTCGTCCGTTATAATTGATTGTAGTGCAAAATCCTTTTCGGCGAGATAAGTATTTATGCCCCATCATTTGCTCTAAGTCTACGAGGACTCAGACTCTTTCATAGATGCATGTTAAATGTAGAAGTAGGTCATAAACCTTCATGGGTATTTACACCCCAGTGTTTGCTCTATGAAGGCAAAACCTACTTAGATATATAATTGCAGTCGCATAACATGATTGACTTGCTAGGCTGTCTTGGCGCCCCAGTATCGGACAACCGAGGGACGCAAATCGTTTTGTTTAGAACATTCGATCAACCAAGAGTTGCAAATTGTTTGCAATTGGTTTAGAGACCTACCAGATCATGTTATTGAAGTTATCTGTTACACCCCGTAATTCAAGGACATGTTTAAGAGAATGTACGTAAGGAACACAAGACTTGAAATTAGTACGAAAGGAAGAATTGTTTTTCCGACGGAAAATCTTTCGAACGTCGGAAAGGAAAAATGTTTGTTGAGGAGAATTGGGTTCTCAAAATGCATTAATTGAGGATTATGGAATGTATTTTCATTACGGAAATTTATTTTTACGGATTTGGTCGTGTGGGGCCCACCCGAGGAATTTTACGTTTTGTGGGACCCACGAGGGTTGCGGAATTTTATGGACGAATGGGAGGGCGACACGTGGCACCCCCCCACATGGTCTTGGACGAAATTATGCAAGGGTAGTATGGTCATTGACCATGATAGAAGACCAAGTCTTGCTAATTAAAGAGCTTGATATTGTTGACTAAGTCCAAGGGCCACTTGGCTTGATCTCTTCCATCCAAATCTAACATGTGTTATAATCTAGACCCTCCAATGTGTTATATAAACATACTAGTAGCAAGATAAGGCTATTTTACACTTAGAAAATTTGAAGAACACTTGTTCTAGCTATACATGCTCTCGGGTTTGGGTCTCTCTTCAAGACAAAATTTTGCAATTGTTGTCCTATATTCACAAGACTTTAACCTAAGGTCCCTAAGGGTATTGTAAGGATATCTCAATAGAAAGATTTCAGAAAAACGACGTTTTTACGTTAGTCGCAAGGCGAAACCCTAAGGAGTTCTTCAACTTGAAGATGGAACTTGAAGAAGAGTTCTTCAAGAGCTTCTAAGGAGTTCTTGGAGCGGATTGGAACATAAGGAAAGGAGCTAAGAATTGCTAAGGAGTGACTTTGAATCTTGGAATTTATAAGGGCTTATAAAGGTATCAATCTTATCGTTTTAGTAAGTAAGATTACTTATTGTTGTAGCTATGGATATTAGCAAGCATGAAGTATTTAGTATGAAGTTTGATAAGTGTTTTGGCTATTGGAACCCTAATCCGAAAACTAGCATGTTTAGCCCTTGAGATTTCAATTCAATTGGATTATTAGTTTAAGTCGTCACATGTTATATAAAGAAGGAATTATAATTGTTAAGTTGTTTATGACTATATAACATGTTTGACCTAAGAACTTGGATTGAAAAGGAATTGGAAAGGTTGATAAGTTGTTGCACCTTGTGGCCGAAAATGGCATTGTATTGTGGACTAGTTTGATATCAATTGTGGGGCGGAATTTTACACGTCTTGTAGGCGTGTAATCCCCTTTTGTTAACTACATTGTTGAGCCTTAAATGTGGCGTGTTTGGTTATTGAATTCGGCCTGGAAAAAGGTGGCAAAGTATGTAGAAACAAAGGAAGTGTTATCCGATTTTCCGTAGAATTTAGTGACTTTGCACTTAGAATATTCTATGTTCGAAGCTAGAGGTTAATGGACGTATTATGGCCATTTTAGGTTGAAGTACCAAGTATAGCGTATTCTACTTGAATGATGGAATAGCTAGCAAGGTTGAAGTACTTTGGAGCATTTTGCTATTTGTCGATAATCGTCGCGAGGTATGTGAACCTCTCCCTTCTTTTGACATGATTCTATGTATGGAATATACATGTAGTACTATTTCATGGTTCCTTCTACTCTTAGAAGTTAAGAGGTATGTATGTTGATTTACTCTACGTAAAGGTTATGTCTAAGTTATCCTAAGTTCTTACCAAGTCTGGGGACGTTGGTAAGAGTCGTTAGGAGGTATTTGGAGCTGTTGACTTGGCTAAGTTACTGACAAATGAGAATACGATCGAACAAGCCACCGCAAAGATTAATAAAGGAAAATGTAATGACAATCAATTAAGTTAAAATGAGTAGAATTCTCCATCTGCATAGAAGCTAAGATAAGACCAAATGGTATTACATTTTCTAGATCATGGCTACTTGATTAAGATCGTTATAAATAAGTATAACTTATTCACAACGCACCAAAGTATATGTTACTTAATTTATAAGAATTTACGTATGAAGTTTTAAGACTATGAACCTCAAATTTTTTTAAAAGGTTAAGAGACTTTATTTTTCAAGTTATGGGACTTGATTCTTAAAGGAAGAAATGAATTGATTTACAAGTATAGAATACTTGATTTGGAAAGACTTGATTTCTAAAGTTAAGAAGCTTGATTCTAAAGATAAGAAGCTTGATATTCTAAGTTAAGAAACTGGTTTTCTTAAAAGTTAAGAGACTTGAAGTATTTTAAAAGCTATGTAATTCGATTTGAAAGTATAAGTCTCTTGGTTATAAAAGAAATGAATTTGTCTAAGACATAAAGAGTTATAACGGCTTTATGGGAAGTTGGTTATAACAGCTTTATGGAAGATTAAAAGAATGGGTTTCTTCAGTAATGTAAGCAAAAAATTGATTTGAAATAAAGAAGGGCAAATTGTTTTAAAGGTACCAATTGCTTAAGGTTTTAAAGAAAGAAGTCAATTGATTTAGAAGCCTAAATGTATTTCTAAAAAGCATTGTGACTTGTCTTGAAAAGTAGATATGACTTGATACTACGGTTATTAGTATCTTGGAAGTTTTATTTGAAAGAGAATCATTTTAAAGGAGTAGAGGCACGTAGTACGTTGGGTTAAATTCCCGGATTTTATAATGACATGATAGTGCTTTAAGTAAACTAAAATGAGAGTGTATATGAACAAGACTAGTAAGAAGTTAGGGGATTTCTTAACTTGCTTATATATTGTATGATAAGCCGGTAGTGCTTATGTTATGTATGATAAGTCGGTAGGGCTTATGTTATGTATGATGGCCGGTTGAGCTAGGGTAAGAGTATAAATGAGGGGTAAATCCCCAAGACGTTATACCACCTTCTCCAGGGTAAGAGTATAAATGAGGGGTAAAACCCCAAGACGTTATACCACCTTCTGTGTATGATTGAGGGGTAAGAGTATAAATGGGGGTAAACCCCCAAGACGTTATACCACCTTCTGTGTATGATTGAGGGGGTAAGAGTATAAATGAGGGGTAAATCCCCAAGTCGTTATACCACCTTCTGTGTATGAATGAGGGGTAAGAGTATAAATGCGGGGTAAACCCCCAAGACGTTATACCACCTTCTGAGTATGATTGCGGGGTAAACCCCCAATACATTATACCACTCCATGGATTTGCTACCCATGATGTGAGGAATACCTCATGCGGGCCCATACGACCCTTGCGGGTGAAATAGTCTCAGAAGTAGAATTGCTAAATGATACTACGGGCAGGTGACCCTAAGTTGATCATAAGCTTCCTATTTTTATGCAGTATACCTTTATGGGCAGACTTATGTGACTTTATCGCGTCCCAGATTGGGCCAGCAGTATAGGCGTCCCTCCAAAGGGGCGGATTAGGTTATGCAAGATACGTAAGTTATATATGAACTTGATGATTTTTCTTAAGTATGTACGTAAGAATTTGACTATACTCTTATTAAAATGGGAAAAGATAATAAGGTACGCTTAAGTTCACGAGATGGTAATGACACGGTAGGATCTGGTATTTACCCTTTTTATACTTGCCCCTGTCATTCTTTTGTACAGTTATGATTTGTTTATCAGACTTATTTTCCGCTCCATATCTTGCACTGTTATCGACTTCTGGGATGCGCTCATGTCCGCAGGTTTAGGTACACAGTTTTGAGATGGCTTCAATGTTCCGGAGCTTGTCGTCATGGTTATGTATATTCAGGGGTACGGCGGGGCCTTGTCCCGTCATAGTATTTGTTCAAATTTTAGAGGTCTGTATTCATCTGTGGGCTGGACTGGCTAGAGTTGTTTTTACATTGTTAAACAGTGTAGACACTTTCGGGTAATTTTTATGTTATGGCCGCCTTATCGGCTTGACCTTAGTTTTAAAAAAAAAAAGTGTTATTTATCTTTCTCAGTTTGTTATGTTGTATGTTTAGAAGGGTGCCCAGGTAGGGCACAAGTCGCGGCCCGGGGTCGGGTCGTGACAAAAGTGGTATCAGAGCAGTTAGTCCTCGGAAAGTGTCTACAGACCGTGTCTAGTAGAGTCTTGGTTATCGGTGTGTTGTGCACCACATCTATAACCAGGAGGCTGCAGGACATTTAGGATTGGTTTCCATTCTTCTCACTCTGAGATCGTGCGATAGAGCTGTGTCGTTAGGGTCGTCTCTCCCTAACAAGTTATGTTGATTGCAGCTATGAGAAAGGCAGCAGTGACCCAGGAAGGACTAGGTGGATTGCATATCCAGGTTGGTAATGATTGTAGTATAGTTGGTATTGTGACATACAGCTATACGGAGTTATGTATGAGGGTCAGACGCGTGTTGCCTAGAATGGTTTTAGATTACCAAGAGTTGGTAAGGACTAACTAGATACCGGGTAGGTATGGAACAGTTAATGAATTCTCGCCAAGGTCTTATGTTTTATTTTGAGATAATTGGGAAATGATGAGATGTATGATAGGGTAGTGAACCCTTAAGAAGTCATGTTAAGGAACTTAACGGAATGTCATGTTAATAGATTAAGCTGCGTAGTAGGCTTAAAGAGAATTGTACGGATGAGGTCCGTATAGAGTAAGTAATGGTCGTTGTAATCAAGACAACATGGTTATGGTATTATGAGATGTTATTGTACCCGTTTACGGGGGGACGGATAAGGTAGGCTTGGTGCATGAAAAATGTGAGACTAAGAATATTGATAACCGCCGAGACCTTAGGTATATAAGGCCTTCTCGAGCAATAAGATTTTATTCAGACTAAGAGTAAGAGTTAAGTGCGACGGTGGGTCGGGGTGAGGACCTGTTACAGGTCGCCCCATAGCCTGAAATAGAGTGGGATCAGTTGGTATTAGTTCCGCTACGTGACAGGGTCACGAAGGTGCAAAGCCCAAGTCTAGCTAATTGTTTTACGGGTTCGTGGACGCGTTCCACCGAAACCAGGTTGTAAGAGCCGAAAATGGCCTTATGTTGTTTAAAAGAGTGACTCCAAAAGATTGGGGGCCAGAATCGGTATGGGGGTTATGTATGTATGCTAGTATGAGTTGAAAGTACGGAAAGAGTACGACCAGTAAGAAAGATAGCAACCAAGTGTAACGGAATAGAGCCTGAATCCGTAAGGACCTTTCGAGGTAGCTACACCAGTGAGTGTTTGGGGTGGTAGCTGAGCGGGTATATGAGAATTGCCCGGTGATGATACAGTCGTTAGACCCTAGTAGACCTAGTAGAGATGATTACGACAGACTTTGAGGTCATTATGAGTATGGACTAGTTGACTTCGTGAGTTCCAAGGTTGACATGTTAGTATAAGTATTGTTATGTGGCCATGGGTGGCATATGTTGTATGAAGGGTGTAGTAAAAGGAGACTATGTCGCTATCTAATTAGATTGGACTCCGAAAGAACATTCGGGGACGAATGTTTCTAAGGGGGGAAGAATGTTACACCCCGTAATTCAAGGACATGTTTAAGAGAATGTACGTAAGAAACACAAGACTTGAAATTAGTACGAAAGGAAGAATTGTTTTTCCGACAGAAAATCTTTCGAACGTCGGAAAGGAAAAATGTTTGTTGAGGAGAATTGGGTTCTCAAAATGCATTAATTGAGGATTATGGAATGTATTTTCATTACGGAAATTTATTTTTTCGGATTTGGTCGTGTGGGGCCCACCCGAGGAATTTTACGTTTTGTGGGACCCACGAGGGTTGCGGAATTTTATGGACGAATGGGAGGGCGACACGTGGCACCCCCCCACATGGTCTTGGACGAAATTATGCAAGGGTAGTATGGTCATTGACCATGATAGAAGACCAAGTCTTGCTAATTAAAGAGCTTGATATTGTTGACTAAGTCCAGGCCAAGCTTGATCTCTTCCATCCAAATCTAACATGTGTTATAATCTAGACCCTCCAATGTGTTATATAAACATACTAGTAGCAAGACAGGGCTATTTTACACTTAGAAAATTTGAAGAACACTTGTTCTAGCTATACATGCTCTCGGGTTTGGGTCTCTCTTCAAGACAAAATTTTGCAATTGTTGTCCTATATTCACAAGACTTTAACCTAAGGTCCCTAAGGGTATTGTAAGGATATCTCAATAGAAAGATTTCGGAAAAACGACGTTTTTACGTTAGTCGCAAGGCGAAACCCTAAGGTGTTCTTCAACTTTGAAGATGGAACTTGAAGAACAGTTCTTCAAGAGCTTCTAAGGAGTGCTTGGAGCGGATTGGAACATAAGGAAAGGAGCTAAGAATTGCTAAGGAGCGACTTTGAATCTTGGAATTTATAAGGGCTTATAAAGGTATCAATCTTATCGTTTTAGTAAGTAAGATTACTTATTGTTGTAGCTATGGATATTAGCAAGCATGAAGTATTTAGTATGAAGTTTGATAAGTGTTTTGGCTATTGGAACCCTAATCCGAAAACTAGCATGTTTAGCCCTTGAGATTTCAATTCAATTGGATTATTAGTTTAAGTCGTCACATGTTATATAAAGAAGGAATTATAATTGTTAAGTTGTTTATGACTATATAACATGTTTGACCTAAGAACTTGGATTGAAAAGGAATTGGAAAGGTTGATAAGTTGTTGCACCTTGTGGCCGAAAATGGCATTGTATTGTGGACTAGTTTGATATCAATTGTGGGGCGGAATTTTACACGTCTTGTAGGCTTGTAATCCCCTTTTGTTAACTACATTGTTGAGCCTTAAATGTGGCGTGTTTGGTTATTGAATTCGGCCTTGAAAAAGGTGGCAAAGTATGTAGAAACAAAGGAAGTGCTATCCAATTTTCCGTAGAATTTAGTGACTTTGCACTTAGAATATTCTACGTTCGAAGCTAGAGGTTAATGGATGTATTATGGCCATTTTAGGTTGAAGTACCAAGTATAGCGTATTCTACTTGAAGGATGGAATAGCTAGCAAGGTTGAAGTACTTTGGAGCATTTTGCTATTTGTCGATAATCGTCGCGAGGTATGTGAACCTCTTCCTTCTTTTGACATGATTCTATGTATGGAATATACATGTAGTACTATTTCATGATTCCTTCTACTCTTAGAAGTTAAGAGGTATGTATGTTGATTTACTCTACGTAAATGTTATGTCTAAGTTATCCTAAGTTCTTACCAAGTCTCATGGGGGATGTTGGTAAGAGTCGTTAGGAGGTATTTGGAGCCAAGTTGACTTGGCTAAGTTACGGTACAAATGAGAATACGTATCGAACAAGCCACTGCAGCATTAATAAAGGAAAATGTAATGACAATCAATTAAGTTAAAATGAGTAGAATTCTCCATCTGCATAGAAGCTAAGATAAGACCAAATGGTATTACATTTTCTAGATCATGGCTACTTGATTAAGATCGTTATAAATAAGTATAACTTATTCACAACGCACCAAAGTATATGTTACTTAATTTATAAGAATTTACGTATGAAGTTTTAAGACTATGAACCTCAAATTTTTTTAAAAGGTTAAGAGACTTTATTTTTCAAGTTATGGGACTTGATTCTTAAAGGAAGAAATGAATTGATTTACAAGTATAGAATACTTGATTTGGAAAGACTTGATTTCTAAAGTTAAGAAGCTTGATTCTAAAGATAAGAAGCTTGATATTCTAAGTTAAGAAACTGGTTTTCTTAAAAGTTAAGAGACTTGAAGTATTTTAAAAGCTATGTAATTCGATTTGAAAGTATAAGTCTCTTGGTTATAAAAGAAATGAATTTGTCTAAGACATAAAGAGTTATAACGACTTTATGGGAAGTTGGTTATAACAACTTTATGGAAGATTAAAAGAATGGTTTTCTTCAGTAATGTAAGCAAAAAATTGATTTGAAATAAAGAAGGGCAAATTGTTTTAAAGGTACCAATTGCTTAAGGTTTTAAAGAAAGAAGTCAATTGATTTAGAAGCCTAAATGTATTTCTAAAAAGCATTGTGACTTGTCTTGAAAAGTAGATATGACTTGATACTACGGTTATTAGTATCTTGGAAGTTTTATTTGAAAGAGAATCATTTTAAAGGAGTAGAGGCACGTAGTACGTTGGGTTAAATTCCCGGATTTTATAATGACATGATAGTGCTTTAAGTAAACTAAAATGAGAGTGTATATGAACAAGACTTGTAAGAAGTTAGGGGATTTCTTAACTTGCTTATATATTGTATGATAAGCCGGTAGTGCTTATGTTATGTATGATAAGCCGGTAGGGCTTATGTTATGTATGATGGCCGGTTGAGCTAGGGTAAGAGTATAAATGAGGGGTAAATCCCCAAGACGTTATACCACCTTCTCCAGGGTAAGAGTATAAATGAGGGGTAAAACCCCAAGACGTTATACCACCTTCTGTGTATGATTGAGGGGTAAGAGTATAAATGGGGGTAAACCCCCAAGACGTTATACCACCTTCTGTGTATGATTGAGGGGGTAAGAGTATAAATGAGGGGTAAATCCCCAAGACGTTATACCACCTTCTGTGTATGAATGAGGGGTAAGAGTATAAATGCGGGTAAACCCCAAGACGTTATACCACCTTCCGAGTATGATCATGGTAAACCCCAAGACATTATACCACTCCAATGGATTTGCTACCCATGATGCGAGGAATACCTCACGCTGGCCATACGACCATGCGGGTGAAATAGTCTCAGAAGTAGAATTGCTAAATGATACTACGGGCAGGTGACCCTAAGTTGATCATAAGCTTCCTATTTTTATGCAGTATACCTTTATGGGCAGACTTTTGTGACTTTATCGCGTCCCAGTTGGGCGAAGATATGGCGCCCTCCAAGGCGGATTAGGTTATGCAAGATACGTAAGTTATATATGAACTTGATGATTTTTCTTAAGTATATGACGTAAGAATTTGACTATACTCTTATTAAAATGGGAAAAGATAATAAGGCACGCTTAAGTTCACGAGATGGTAATGACACGGTAGGATCGGTATTTACCCTTTTATACTTGCCCGCCATTCTTTTGTACGCTTATGATTTGTTTATCGCACCTTATTTTCCGCTCCATATTCGCAATTGCTGTAATCAACCCGCCGGCCGCGTTCATGTCCGCAGTTTAGGTCTGTGATTGTGGATCCGCGAGCTTAGGATCCTGGTTCAGCATTTGAGATGGCTTCAATGTTCCGGAGCTTGTCGTCATGGTTATGTATATTCAGGGGTACGGCGGGGCCTTGTCCCGTCATAGTATTTGTTCAAATTTTAGAGGTCTGTATTCATCTGGGTGGATCACAGAGTTGTTTTTACATTGTTAAACAGTGTAGACCCTTTCGGGTAATTTTTATGTTATGGCCGCCTTATCGGCTTGACCTTAGTTTAAAAAAAAAGTGTTATTTATCTTCCGCAGTTTGTTATGTTGTATGTTTAGAAGGGTGCCCAGGTAGGGCACAAGTCGCGGCCCGGGGTCGGGTCGTGACATTATCAGCCTCCCCAAATGCGGTGACAATATGAGTATGGATCATGGCCCATCATGACCATGTTTGATATGAGTCTGTATTCTTATGGGGTAAAAGGATATGTTAAAATGATGGGAGCTAATTAAACTAAAGGTCGTGATTAATTAGTTAATGAATGTGTTCAAATAGAAATTATATATTAGGATGTTAATTTTCAGGTCTATCTTAAATTCAATTTACAATGTCGAATATGTCACTTAAGATGTTGGTTGAAGCAAACAAGCTGGCTGGAGCAAACCTCCCTGATTGGTTAAGAAATCTGTGTCTGGTGTTACGGTTGGAAAAGATTGAGTATGTGTTAGATACAACACTCCCAACAGTCCCGACTGAAGATTCTGAAGAGTATGCCTTGTTTGACAAGGCAGTCTATCAGAAATATCTTAATGATGCTATTTAGGCACAATGTGTTTTGTTATCTTCTATGACTCCAGAGTTACAAAGACAACATAACAAACATAGGCCCCCAACGAGATGCTTGAACATTTGAAGAGTCTCTATGACTCAATCTCAGATAATGGAGTATGAACTGTTGAGAGATCTCTTCAAGTGTAAGTTGAACGAAAGGGGTCAGGTGTCACAACATGTTTTGAAGATGATTGGTTAATAGAGAGGTTGACTTCGATTAGAACGAAGCTGCCCGTAAATGTTTCTGTCAACCTAATCTTGAACTCGCTCCCTGTTTCATTTGAGAATTTTATTGTAAATTTTAACATGAATGAAACCAAGACGAGTCTCCCAGAGCTTCACAACATGTTAAGAACCTTCGAATCGTCCACCTTCAAAGGTAAGGTTGTACTCATGGTGGGCTCCTCTAGCAAATTCAAACCTAAGGGTAAGAACATGCAAAAGAAGAAGGGTAAAACGATTGCCGCCACACCCACAACTTTGAGACCTCGAGGAGTTGTTCAGAAGAAGGTGAGGATAGATGCAGATGTTTGTCTCAACTACAAGAGAAAGGGGCATTGGAAGAAGGATTGCACAGCTCTAGGGGGAGACAAAGCATCAGGTGCTCCTGACCCTGCTGGACAAGGTATGTTTGTTATTAAAATAAATATGTCTATAATTAATTCTCACTTCTGGGTATTAGATATAGCTTGTGGCTCACACATTTTTAACAATGTGCAGGGGCTAACTGACAACAGAAAGGTTGGACCATGGGAAGTAGATCTGCGCGTTAGAAATGGAGCACGAGTGGATGCTGAACGCGTGGGGACTTATAGACTAGATATACCTTCTGGCTTTTGTTTAGAACTCAATAATTGTTATTTTGTTCCCTCGTTAACGAGGAATATTATTTTTGTCCCGATGGTAGACGTTGAGGGGTTTTCCTCATTTATTACAAATGGCAATTTTATGCTATCTTTTAATGGTTTTATTTGTGGAAATGCACCGCTTGTGGATGGATTGTATGTTCTAAACTGTAGTCATGAAATTTTCAATATACATAATAAATGAGCTAAAATAAGTAATCCAAGAAACCCCACCTACTTATGGCACTGCAGACTTGGTCACATCAATAAATCAAGGATAGAAAGATTAAGGAAGTTAGACTACCTAGAACCATTTGACTTAGAGACCTATGATAATTGTGAATCTTGCTTAAGAGGAAAGATGACCACCAAGTCACTTTCTGGGAAAGGTGTGTGTGCCAAAGAGGTGCTTGAGTTAGTCCATACTGATGTATGTCTGCCATTTTCAACTCAAGTTAAGGGAGGCTTTCCTTACTTCATCACTTTTACAAATGATTTCACAAGGTTTGGGCATGTGTATCTCATGAAACACAAGTCCAAAGATTTTGAGAAATTCAAGGAGTACAAGTTAGAAGTAGAAAAGCAACTTGAAACAAGTATCAAGACCCTTCGATCAGATCTAGGAGGTGAATACTTAAGTAAAGAATTTCTAAATTACTTGAAGCTTCATGGACTCCAATCATAATGGACACCTCCCGGAACGCCACAAATGAATGATGTTGTTGAAAGGAGAAATCAAACCCTATTAGATATGATTAGATCCATGATGAGATTCTCAGCTCTGCCGACATACCTTTGGGGATATGCATTACAAAGCTCAATATATATTCTGAATAGAGTTCCTTCAAATTCAGTAGAGAAAACACCATATGAGATATGGAACGACAAGAAGTCAGCACTTAAACACATGCGACCCTGGGGGTGCCCTGCATATTTAAAGAAGTTGCTTACTGACATGTTGGAATCCAAAAGTGAGAAGTATTATTTTGTGGGGTATCCAAAAGAAACTATGGGATACTATTTCTATCTTCCAAGAGAACATAAGGTCATTGTTCCAGAAATGCAATTTTTTCCTTGAGGAAGACTATGTCTACAAGGAACAGGGTTGCAATAGGATAGAACTTGAAGAAATTCAAGAAGCACAAGATAATACAGAGGTTGAACCCTTGTCAAATGACCTAGGCAAGGATTCAGTGGGAGTATTTGGTGCAGATTGGGTACTTAGAGTACGCCCTTTAGCCAGTGGGAGTGTTTTGAAAGATAATGCAGAAATGCAAGACTCTCATACATAACCAATAGAAGATGATACAATAGTTATACATCATCCCATTCAGGAAAGACGTAAAAATGACATTCCTGAAAGCTCTCAGGTGGTGGATTGTCCAACACACAAACACCTCCTCACAATCAGAATACAACAAATACTGAAATGCAGAATATTCAACTCTGTAGGACTATTAGAACTCATCGTCCGCCTGAAAGACTAAATCTCCTTGTTGAAACACACAATGAAATAGATATTCTCGATGACGATGAACTTACTACCTACAGCGAAGCTATGTTAGTCATTGATTCGAAAAGACGGCAAGAAGCCATGAAATTCGAAAAGGAATCAATGTACATCAATCAAGTGTGGAACTTTGTTGATTTGCCAACAGGGGTTAGACCCATAGGATGCAAATGGGTCTTCAAGAAGAATATTGATGCATATGGCAAGGTACAGACTTATAAAGCAAGATTGGTGGCTAAATGTTATAATCAACAACCTGGGGTCGTTAATGATGAAACCTTTTCACCAGTTGCGTAGATTAAGTCCATTTGGATTTTGCTTGCAATAACTGCATACTATGATTATGATATTTGGAAAATGAAAGTTAAAACTGTCTTCTCTAATTGAGGAGGTGTATATAATACATTCAGAGGGTTTTACATCCAAGACTCAACCAAAAGCAGTATGCAAATTACAGAAGTCCATTTAAGGATTTAAGCAAGCCTCAAGGAGTTGGAATATTTGTTTTGACAAAGCAGTCAAATCATTTGACTTTGTTAGAAGCAAAAAAGATCCATGCGTTTATAGTAAATGCACATATGAGAGTATTGTCTTTATTGTTATATATGTTGGTGACATAATGATAATGGGAGATAACAAGACTCTTATGATGTCAGTCAAGGAATGGTTATCCAGCACCTTAATGATGAATGACTTAGGTAAAACCTGTTATATTCTTGGAATTAGGATCTACATAGATAGAAGATTATTGGGGTTGTCACAATCCATATACATAGACAAAGAGCTAAAACATTTCTCTATAGAAAATTCCAAGAAAGTAAGTCTTCCTATGGGTCAAGACATCAAGTTATCAAAGAAGGATAGGCATTATACTGTTGCAGAACTTGAACGCATGAAGAGGATCCCATATACTTCAGCTATTGGATCAATCATGTATGTCATGACATGTACGAGGCTAGATGTGGCCTATGCATTACGATACAAACCCAGGTGGTAGTTGAGCCAAGAATATGATTCATTCCTCGATTGGATATTCGAGAGGAACACTCAACTTCTCAGTAATGTTAGGTCGACCAAGTCATTGCCCAATGCAAGAGACATATTTAGGATATGATATAGTTGTCGACTAATATAGATGAGATAAAGTGATCAAGTCATTTGGATAGACACTTGACAAATTCTAAGCTTGATCTAGTGTGTCGAGAATGAAAGAAATTTATCACCTCACATAAAAGTTATGTTTATTGGAGTCTTGTAAACACACTTCACATATTGAGTTTGTCATATGGCACAGTCTAGGAGTTCCGTGTGAACCTTAATTAGATTAAGTGTCGATGTGTGAAGGTCTAAAGGTTCACACTAAGTCGATTGTCTTTTCGGTCTAAGGGTATATTGAGAGAATGTAAAATACTTGATTTAGAATCAAGATATTTAAACTAATAATAAATTATGGCATAATTTCTATTTGATGGAAAATATTTAATTAAGTCAAAATTAGATTTTGAATTTAATTAAAATTAAAACGTGTAGAAATATTAAAACAAAAGAGAGGCGTCGCGGCGCCTGAGTGGCTGAGTCGCGGAGCCAGTACGGCAGCATCTCGAATTTTGTGTCAGGTTTTAAGCCTAATCCTAATATGATTTGTATAATATTTCCCCTATATATTCAACACTTAACCAATAATTTATACACACTTAATTTTTAATTTCTGAACTCAGAGTTCAGAGAATAAAATCCTCTCAAACCTCTGCTAAGATTTCCTGGCTTTCCTGACAGAGGAATATACCACATCAAAGGCTTGCGATCGAAAGGATAATCGTGTGCGCTCCCTCTAGTAAAGACTTCATATAACACAAACTGTAAGTCTACTTTAGTCTTTACATGTCACGTCCCGAACCCCGGGCCCGCGACTGGTGCCCTACCTGGGCACCCTTCTATTCATACAGTACAAGTAAACTGCGGAAGATAAATAACACTAGTTTTTTTTCTTTAAACAAAGGCAAAGCCGATAAGCCTGCCATAATATATAACGCCCGAATGGGCCTACAACCGTACAACAAGGTAAATACAACTCTCACCAGTCCAGCCCACATATGAATACAGACCTATAAGAGTTTGGACAAATACTATGACGGGACAAGGCCCCGCCATACCCCTGAATATACCTAGCCATAATTGTCACGCCCCAAATCCCAGGCCCGTGACTGGTGCCCCTACCTGGGCACCCTTCTACCCATACAACATAAATAAACCGCGGAAGATAAATAGCACTCATTTTTTTTAAAACAAAGGCAAAGCTGGAAAGGCTTCCGTATAAATATAAATCACCCGAAAGGGTCTACGATGTACAACAATGTAAATACAACTCACACCAGTCCAGCCCACATATGAATACAGACCTCTAAGAATGTGACAACAACTATGACGGGACAAGGCCCCGCCGTACCCCGGAATATACCTAGCCATAATGAAAAACTCCGGAACTTGGAGCCATCTCAAAATGCTGAACAAGGATCCTAAGCTCGCGAATCCACAACTGTGTACCTAGACCTGCGGACATGAACACAGCCCCCCTAAGGGGGTCAGTACAACAAGTACTAAGTATGGAACGGAAATAAAGTACATTAAACAAGATCATAACTGTACAAAAGAATGACAGGGGCAAGTATAAAAATTAAAATACCAGATCCTACCGTGCCATTTTACCTCATGAAATCAATCGTACATTAATCATTTTTTTCCTTCTTTCAATAAGAATTAACATCATATTCTTACATACATACTTAAGAATTCAATCAAGTTTTTCCACATAACTTACATATCTTACATAACATAATCCGGCCCTTTATGAAGGGACTTCTTATTTGGGAGCTTACTTTGATTATCCATACGTGATAATGTAATCCGGCCCATTTGCGGGACACGGTGTACTGATGAATCATGTGGCATAATCCGGCCCGCCTGTGGGGCTCGGTGTACTGTGGAATCATGTAGCATAATCCAGCCCGCCTGTGGGGCTCGGTGTACTGTGGAATCATGTAGCATAATCCTGCCCGCCTATGGGGCTCGGTGTACTGTGGAATCATGTAGCATAATCCGGCCCGCCTGTGGGGCTCGGTGTAAGATGATGTAACCCATCCTATGTGTAGGCTCGGGGTAATATGGCGTAATCCGGCCTATGTGTAGGCTCGGTGTATCTCATAACATAATCCGGCCTATTTGTAGGCTCGGTGTATCTCATAACATAATCCGACCTATTTGTAGGCTCGGTGTGATTTTTCTTACATAACATTTTTAAACCATCTTTTCACTTCTTAAGTCGTTATAACAACTTCCCATAAAGCTATTATAACAACCTTTCATTTTAGAGAACTTAAGACACTTTTATTCTTGCAACATTAGGGAAACTAAACCCAAAAATACTACGTACATACATACTTAAAAAGAATCATAAAACTCCTTCTCTTTAAATCAATAAACGTATACTTTTAAAACTCAAGTCACATACTCTTTAGAAATCAAGCCTCTTAACTTTAGAAGTAAATCAAGTAACCCATATCTTGAAAAATAAAGTCCCATAACTTGTAAAGAAATCAAGTCTCATAACTTTAAATCACATCTCTTAACTTTAGAAATCAAGTCCCATATCTTGAAAAATAAAGTCTCATAACTTGTAAAGAAATCAAGTCTCATAACTTTAAATCAAATCTCTTAACTTTAGAAATCAAGTCCCATATCTTGAAAAATAAAGTCTCATAACTTGTAAAGAAATCAAGTCTCATAACTTTAAATCAAATCTCTTAACTTTAGAAATCAAGTCCCATATCTTGAAAAATAAAGTCTCATAACTTGTAAAGAAATCAAGTCTCATCACTTTAAATCAAATCTCTTAACTTTAGAAATCAAGTCTCATATCATGAAAAATAAAGTCTCATAACTTGTAAAGAAATCAAGTCTCATAACTTTAAATCAAATCTCTTAACTTTAGAAATCAAGTCCCATATCTTGAAAAATAAAGTCTCATAACTTGTAAAGAGATCAAGTCTCTTAACCTTAAATCAAATCTCTTAACTTTAGAAATCAAGTCCCATATCTTGAAAAATAAAGTCTCATAACTTGTAAAGAAATCAAGTATCTTAACCTTAAATCAAATCTCTTAACTTTAAAGTACTTCACGTAACTTATACAATTTTGACTAAGCCACTCATACTTTCATAATCAAGACTCATATATTTCCAAAATCGACTTACTTACTTCAAATGAATTAAGTCGCATAGACTTACCAAATCAAGTCACATAGACTCACTAAAATTTAGTCACATAGACTTACCAAATAATCATGTCAAAGGAAGGAAGAAGTTCACATACCTCGTTGGCGACTAACCCAAACGACAAGTAGCAATACGCTCCAATGTTCTTCAACCTTATTGGCTATTCCACAAGCCAAGTAGAATGTGCTACACGTAGTACTTCAACCTAAAATGACAATAGAACTTCTATCAACTACAAGCTATCAAGTGTAGGACTTATACCAAATAATGGCCCTCTAATTCTACGGAAAATTGGGCAGCACTTCCTTTGTTTCTACGTACTTTTCCACCTTTTCCAAGACCCGTATTCATCAACCAACAAGCCACATTTAAGGCACAACCAACAGTTAGCCAAAGGGGATTACACGCCTAACTGGACGTGTAAAATTCTGCCCCACAGTTATACAAAATAGTCCACAAATCAGCCCATAAAAACAGTCCGCAATCCAACCATAACGAGGGTAAAATGTGAGGCCTTCCACACCCTTATTCCCTTAGGACTTTCATTAGAAACTACTACACTTAAACATGCATAAAAACAACTAAATTTCCAGCATTTAATACCTCAAAACAGTCCACTAAATGACACAACAACGTCTATGATTTTGGACGGTTTCAACAACTACAACCCGATAACTCGTTCCTTAATCCATTTTTTCCAATTCGAGTTCCAAAACTTCTACATAAGTTATAACAAATTATTAACAACAATATTAATCCATTATAACATGCAATAGGTGAAGATAACAACGACAATAACCAACGAATTCCATTTGCACCAAATCTGTCCCAAATCGGTTTTAGCCCCAAAAATGGCTCAAACGTTTTTTATTCTTCATTCTTTTCTAACACAAGTTCATCCATACATAATAACAATAAGTAATATCCAATTACTTTAAAAGAAGAAGGACTTTTACCTCATTTTTTGCCCAAAAACGCCCCAAATCAGTCCAGTCTTTATTGGTGCGCAGTTTTCGTTTCGCTCCACTTCTTCAAATTCCAATCACATATATGTACCCCCTACAACCTTAGGAGCAACTTCTCTTTCAATATCACTTTCAAAAAGTCGATGGAACCCCTAGGGTTTTGGCATCAACTTTTGGCCAAGACAAGTAAAAACGTGTAGAATATTAATCTAGGCTTAGCACTTGGTTTAAGGGCTTAATCTTGGAGAAATAAATTGATCAACAATGGTTGTTCTTAGCCAAGGGGCTCTCGAAATTATGGAGCTAAAGGGGAGAAGATGAGAGCTTATGTTTTGGTCTAAGTGTAAAGTGATCCAAGTTTTGCAAGACTTGGATATGTATAGCGAAGTGGAGTGGGACCCATGTCCACTTGTCCCCTCTCAAAATATCTAATTTGTTGTCATCTTAGCAAGACAAGTGGAGGGGTGCCCCGTGTCACGACCCGTTCCGGGGCCCGTGGCTGGTGCCTTACCCGGGCACCCAAGTAGTCATACATCAGAGTAATCAGCGGAAAACGATACATGAAACAAATGTAAAATGAGGCACATTTTATGTGAGAGAAAGTCGCCTTTTGGCATATATATAAATACAAAGTTTGAACAGTTACATCCTTACAAACCCTGCCCACAACAGTACTACAGACCTCTAAGAGTTTTTATAAAACATGACGGACGGGGCCCGCCATACCACGAATGTACAAGTACCTACAGTGTGACTATACGAAAAGATAAGCTCGAGAAAGCGGAGCTTCCTAATACGCTGACGGTGATCCTATGGCGGGGATCAACAATCGGTGTACCTCTACTGCGGCATGACGCGGCCCCGAGAGTCGATCTGGCAGTACCAAGTATGTGGCGAAAAATATTGTAAATGAAATCATAGCGATCTATATAAAGCGGAGACATGTATGATAACCAAACTACGATCCACGATAAATAAGCGGTCATGTCAGTCGTGGACTCACGCCTCAACGTCATCACTCAAATATAACTATGGGTCTCACGCCCAAAACATCAATCATGCGTGGAATACCTTCCTCACCGCCGTGATCTATGATATAATAACACCGCGGCCTAATGACACTATACAACCCAACCACGAAGGCGTCTGGCAAGACGAAGCCAACTACCGATACCAAAGCCGTGTCACGCGGTGACCGGGGCAAGTCTGAGGCTAACTACGGATACCAAGGCGTATCACGAGACCGCCACTCAACATCCAAACCACGAAGGCGACACGGCAAGTACGAAAGCCAACTACGGATACCAAAGCGCGTCACGCGGTGGCCGGGCAATCGAGGGCTAACTACGGATACGAGTCGTATCACGAGACCGCCACTAAACCGAGCGGGCAAGTCACGAAGGCTAACTACCGATACGAGTCGAATCGACCACGAGGCGGGGCAAGTCACGAAAACCAACCACCGGATACCAAGTCGAATCGGTAAAACCTCGCGGAGAGCTAGTCCATGGAATAACACTATCAGCGAGCGCACGTGGAATCCTCGTCACCGCCGTGCGTCCAAGTAAGATCATAACAAATCAGCCGCCTCATTGAGAGGCGCGGTGGTATAAAAATACAATACTAGCACGACAAGGCTATCACACGAAACAACATGCAAGTTACACAAAACTCAAGGTACTTTCATTTTATGCCAAAGTCCCGGTTTTAATCCCAAAGTACTACTTACGTTAAATTCTTTTTAAAAGACCCATTTCTTTTACAAAGGTCACCCGATACCCGTATTATAAAAATAGAGTGACTAACATTTTTAAGTAAAACAACTTCCATACTTTCCTTTTTAAACCAAATTAAGACAATACCATGCCTTCTTTTTAGACCAAAACACTTCTCCTTTTAAAGTCAAGTTACCACTTAAAAACCAATGATAAAACCATTCTTTTGTTTTCATAAAGTCGTTATAACTAACTTCCCATAAAGTTGTTATAACACTTCATGTTTTAAACCAATTTAAGACAAAACAATGTCTTTCTTTTTAAGAAAATTCTTCAATTCCTCAAGTCTCTTTTCTTTTAGAAATCAAGTTCCTTACTTTGAAAATTTAAGAAAATTAATGCTTGTTTATCTTGATTCTCATTAAAGCACCGTGATCTAGGAAATGTAATACAATTTTGTCTTATCTTAGCTTCTATGCAGATGGAGGTTCATCTGGTTTTAATATAATAACTTATTCTCATATCCAAATCAAGAAACATTATTCTTTTAAAACCAAGTACTCATTACTCACGAATGAGGTTTCACACTTTAACAGACTTTAAAATCAATTTAATTAAGTCAACCGTTCCTTTTATCTCTCTTAAGTCGTTATACCTAACATCCCATAAAGCTAGTATAACTTAAGCTTTCAAAACCAAGTATTACTCTTCTTTCAAAACGGTTCTTAATTCTTTTGAAATACTTCAAGATTCTTATTATTCAGGCTTAAGTCAAAAGACATTGCCGTAAAACCACGTTCAGTTAACACACGTACGTCTACCGTACTATATATATATATATATATATATATATATATACTTTTAAAATATCATGCTCAATAGTATAGGAAGAATCACATACCTCGCGACGATTATCGACTATAAGCAAATAGCTCCAAAGCATGTCAAGCTAGCCACTTTCCACCCTTCGAGTAGAATACGCTACTTGCAATACTTCAACCTATAACAGTCATACAAGTCTATCAACGTCTAGACTACTCTGCAGAATAATTCTAGATACAGATTCCTTATTCTACGGAAAATTGGGCAGCACTTCCCTACCCGCCAAACTACACTAGTCTCATCAGAATACAAATTCTGATTCGGTCTTAACTTCTTAATATTCTTCTGATGTGATTTCAATTCAATTCTCTTCTTTTATACCATTCTTTTATATATCTTATACTCACTTCTATACAACTACAGTATGTAATTTCCAATTACAATAGAAGGACAAGAGTATTTACCTCGATAAGCCCAAAATTATCCAAGTTTATATGTCGATCCTGAGCAACGTTTAGCTCCTATTCTGAACGCTCTAACCCGCTCCAAACAACCCTTAGAAGTTCTACGCAACTTCTTCTTAATACTTCAACCCGCTATGAAGATTTTCCTTAGGGTTTCGTTTAGTGGCTAAAGGAAGTATAATAGTATTTCTGGGCTTTTAGTATATGTGTAACCTTGGAATACTACAAGGTATTTGGGCCAAGGTATTTTGGAATAGTAACAATACTTGGAGAATACTTTTCTACCAAGGGGGGGTATTTTACGAAAACAACTAGGCAAGGCGGGAGATGTTTGGCCAAGGCCTCTGAAAGGGGAGGGCCTGACGAATTCTACACTTAAGGGGAGAGTTTTAGACTTGGAAAATTATTTGTGGATGAAGATTTAGTCTTGCATTGGAGGGTATTTATAGGCCAATCAATGGCCAAGATTAAGCAGTGGGGCAAGTGGAGGGTGAGGATTTGGACATGTGTGTGTGGGTCCCACCTTATCAATCTACTACACAAATATCCTACCTAATCCTTGACCAAAGAAAAGGCAAGAAAAACGCCCAAGTTTCGTCCATTTGAGGGTGACAAGTGTCACCCTCCCGTTGGTCCAAAATATTTCATCTCTCGGAAAAATCCGCAAAAATAATAAATGACATAGCCGTAATTTTCCCTTTGCAAAGTCCGGAAAACGTTTCGTCGGAAAACGATTCTTTTCGCTAGTTGTGCACAAATTTCGCCACTTTGCCTACTTAAGGCTTAAACTTTTGTACGTACGCCCTCACGTACATACTCTGGAAATACGGGGTATAACATTCTCCCCTCCTTAGAAACATTCGTCCCGAATGTTCCTTCTCACGACGGATAACGATAAAGTTTCTCTTAACAAGTTGCCAATGCCACACCTGGCCACAAAACACCCGCGCAATTACTTAACCCAAGTCAACGAGGAATCATCCCTACATCACAAAAGCTTTCACCCTGGTCTAAAGGATACTCCTTTCGCATCTTCACTTCACAACAAAATGATCTCTTTTATTCTGCTAACACACGTTCACTTCTTTCCTTACTCGTCGTACTCTTCTTGAACACTTGAACTCTCCCAGTATACGTACCATACTTCAGTCATTACTTCAGTTCCCAAAATTTCTGGAGCCACTACCTCCAAACTTGGTCATCTTACTAGCCTCGATCTTCTTTAAGGCCATTCCCGGCCTTCACGAACCGCTTCTGGTCGAACATATCCACGAACTCATACGATGGTCATCTAAACTTGGGCCTAGCACCCTCGTGACCCTACCACCTGGCGGGACCACCCAGAACTGACCCCACCTTAATCCGGGCTACGGGTTGACCCGCAAATGGTCCTCAACCCGACACATAATCGCGCCAAACTCTTGTCCCCCGATCCGAAACAATCTTACCTATTCAAGTCCAGAAAGCTACCACTTTCATCTTACACAACCCATGGAATTATCCCACAATACTAGGCACTCTGATAAAGGTCAATATAAACTTAAATCTTTTACTCAAGATGGCCTCGCATCTAAGGTCTCTACGTGTAATATTCTAAGGTTCATACCTTCCCTGCCCCCATACTTATCCTTTCAACTAACCATGTCTCTAAACCACAATATACACAACACTATCGGTACATAGTACTCAGCATATAATCATCGTATCACGCATGCTAATCTCTAAAGGGTTAAGGATATACCTGAAAAGATAGGCGGTTCAAAGGACCGCTAAAACTGGGAACTTCCACCGCGACCTCTACCGTGGCCTGCCGGTGTATGAACATCCTGCCTAGCTATGGAAGGTGAAGAACCCGCAACTGATCTCGTAGTCTGTGCTATCCCACGATGCTACCTGCAGTGGGACGATCTCGCCAAATGGCCTGCTGGCGCAAGCATAGCAATCTCCCAAATTAGTCGACACTCTCCCTTATGAATTTTTCCCTGGCACCGGTGAGACAAGGGTGGCCTCATCCGGCGAGCACTCCTACTCCCCTGAGAATCTGAAACCTGGGAGCCCTGACCTGCTCCTGAATATCCCGAAGGTCCTGAAGGTTGTGGAGGACCACTCTGTATTGGCGGAGGTACATAACTAGCCTGCTGCTGAGGCGGTCCGCCTCGAAAGCCGCCAAAAGACCCTGCTGTCCTGGCCCTCTTCTGTTGATCTTGGTCATTCCGTCGACCTTTCCGCTCCTCACACCCAAGTGCATAAGCCTGCATACGGGCAATGTCCATGCCCGGCTGAAGAGCTACACCCGAACAAGCCTCTGCCAAGTAGTCATCAAGCCCGGTGACGTAGCGATGCACTCTGTCCTCCATACTGGCTACTAATGCGGGGACATACCGAGCTAATGAGTCGAACTCCACATTGTACTCCCGAACCGTCGCGCTACGCCTCACCAAAAATCTGTCGGCCCGAGCCCTCCTCATCTGTGGAGGCAAGAAATGTGCAAGAAATGCCTCTGAGAACTCGTTCCATACGGCTGGTAGTGCATACTCTCCCCGGGACAGCTCCCACGAATCAAACCAGTCGACTGCAGTATCACGCAGCCGATGCGAACCTAGGACCACTGACTCGGTCTCCGAAGCCTTGATCACTCTCATGATCCGCTGTAACTGTCGGATGAACTCCTGCGGATCATCCTCAGGCCTCGATCCATAAAATACTGGCGGGCTGCAACTCAGAAAGTCCCGCAGTCTCAAACTATCCGCTCTCGGGTGAACTACGGGTACTACCGGTACCGGAATCGCTGCATCCAGCTTATCCTCGTGCCTTGCCACTATCCTGGCCAATAACTGGGCCATCTCTTTGTACCCCAACTCCTCTGCTCCAGGCTGTGGGACTGGAGTCTCAGGTACTGTGGTCTCAGCAGCCACTGCTGCGGCTCTAAACTCTACTGGGGCTGGCGGCGTCGCAAAACTCGCCGTCTGAAGCACTATCTCAGGTAAAGACCGGGCCTGCGCCCTCGTACTCCTCTGTACTCTACTCGCAGCTCTCTCTGCTGCCTTGCCCTACAGGCCACTGGTTGCCTGCGGAGGCATAATCGGTAAAAACGAAATGCGTCGGAGGGTCCAACTTATAACACGGCTCTAAGGCACGATCTCGAGTGAGAAGAATAGAAACCAATCCTAAATGTCCTGCAGCCTCACGATTATAGATGTGGTGCACAACACCGATAATCAAGACTTACTAGACACGGTTTGTAGACACTTTCCGAGGATTAAGCGCTCGATACCACTTTTGTCACGACCCGTTCGGGGCCGTGATCGTGCCTTACCCGCACCAGTAGTCATACATCAGTAATCACGGAAAACAATACATGAAACAAATGTAAATGAGGCACATTTTATCCGAGAGAAAGTCGCTTTTGGCATATATATAAATACAAAGTTTGAACAGCATATCCTTACAAACCCCGCCACAACAAAGATTACAAACCTCTAAGAGTTTTTATACAACATGACGACAGGGCCCTCGCCATACCCCGAATGTACAAGTACCTAAGTGACAGGACTATACCAAAAGATAAGCTTCCGAGAAACGGAGCTTCCAATACGCTGAACGGTGATCCTATGGCGGGATCAACAATCGGTGTACTTCTACCACAAGATGAACAAAGCCCCCAAGGAGGTCGCATAACAGTACCAAGTATGTGAAATCAAAAATACCGTAAATGAAATCATAGCGATCTATATAAAGCGGGAGACATGTATGATAACCAAACTACACCACAATAAATAAGCAACATGTCAAGTCGTGGACTCACGCCTCAACGTCATCACTCAAATATAACTATGGGTCTCACGCCCAAAACATCAATCATGCCGTGGAATACCTTCCTCACTTCCAGCCTATGATATAATAACACCAAGGTCGACTAACAACACTATACAACCCAACCACGGCCGACACGGCAAGTACGAAAGCCAACTACCGGATACCAAAGCCGTGTCACGCACCGAAATGGGCAAGTACGAGGGCTAACTACCGATACCAAGGTCAGATCACGAGACTTCGCCACTCAACATCCAAACCACGGCCGAGCACGGCAAGTACGAAGCCAACTATCAGATACCAAAGCCGCACACGCACCGACCGGCAAGTACGAGGGCTAACTACCGGATACCAACGCCAGATCACGAGACTTCGCCACTAAACCGAATCGGCAAGTGCGGCTAACTACCGATACCAAGGCCGAATCACCACGCAGACGGCAAGTACGAAAAGCCAACCACCGATACCAAGGCCGAATCAAGAAACCTCATGGAGAGCTAGTCCACGGAATAACACTATCAGCGAGCGCACCGTGGAATCCTCCACACCGCCAGACGCCCAAGTAAGATCATAACAAATCAGTCGGCCCTCCATTGAGAGGCGCGGTGGTATAGAAATACAATACTAGAACGACAAGGCTATCACACGAAAACACATGCAAGTTACACACAACTCAAGGTACTTTCATTTTATGCCAAAGTCCCGGTTTTAATCCTAAAGTACTACTTACGTTAAATTCTTTTTAAAAGACCCATTTCTTTTACAAAGGTCACCCGATGCCCGTATTATAAAAATAGAGTGACTAACATTTTTAAGTAAAACAACTTTCATACTTTCCTTTTTAAACCAAATTAAGACAATATCATGCCTTCTTTTTAGACCAAAACACTTCTCCTTTTAAAGTCAAGTTACCACTTAAAAAACCAATGATAAAACCATTCTTTTGTTTTCATAAAGTCGTTATAACTAACTTCCCATAAAGCTGTTATAACACTTCATGTTTTAAACCAATTTAAGACAAAACAATGTCTTTCTTTTTAAGAAAATTCTTCAATTCCTCAAGTCTCTTTTCTTTTAGAAATCAAGTTCCTTACTTTGAAAATTTAAGAAAATTAATGCTTGTTTATACTGATTCTCATTAAAGCAGCCATGATCTAGGAAATGTAATACAATTTTGTCTTATCTTAGTTTCTATGCAGATGGAGGTTCATACTGGTTTTAATATAATAACTTATTCTCATATCCAAATCAAGAAACATTATTCTTTTAAAACCAAGTACTCATTACTCACGAATGGGTTTCACACTTTAACAGACTTTAAAATCAATTTAATTAAGTCAACCGTTCCTTTTATCTCTCTTCAGTCGTTATACCTAACTTCCCATAAAGCTAGTATAACTTAAGCTTTCAAAACCACGTATTACTCTTCTTTCAAAACGGTACTTAATTCTTTTGAAATACTTCAAGATTCTTATTATTCAGCTTAAGTCAAAAGACATTGCAGTAAAACCACGCTCGATTAACACACGTCGTCTACCGTATATATATATATATATACATTTAAAATATCATGCTCAAGAGTATAGGAAGAATCACATACCTCGCGACGATTATCGACTATAAGCAAATAGCTCCAAAGCATCAGAATCCGCTAGCCCTTTCCACCCTTCGAGTAGAATACGCTACTTGCAATACTTCAACCTATAATACCATACAAGTCTATCAACGTCTAGACTACTCTGCAGAATAATTCTAGATCTGATTCCTTATTCTACGGAAAATTGGGCAGACTTCCCTACCCGCCAAACTACACAAGTCATCAGAAATACGATCCATATGTAAGTACTACTCTTCTTCTTTAATATTCTTCTGATGTGATTTCAATTCAATTCTCTTCTTTTATACCATTCTTCTATATATCTTATACTCACTTCTATACAACTACAGTATGTAATTTCCAATTACAATAGAAGGACAAGAGTATTTACCTCGATAAGCCCAAAATTATCCAAGTTTATATGTCGATCCTGAGCAACGTTTAGCTCCTATTCTGAACGCTCCAACCCGCTCCAAACAACCCTTAGAAGTTCTACGCAACTTCTTCTTAATACTTCAACCCGCTATGAAGATTTCCCTTAGGGTTTCGTTTAGTGGCTAAAGGAAGTATAATAGTATTTCTGGGCTTTTAGTATATGTGTAACCTTGGAATACTACAAGGTATTTGGGCCAAGGTATTTTGGAATAGTAACAATACTTGGAGAATACTTTTCTACCAAGGGGGGGGGGGGAGATGTTTCGGCCAAGGCCTCTCAAAGGGGGAGGGGGAGCCTTGGACGAATTCTACACTTAAGGGGGAGAGAGTTTTTAGACTTGGAAAATGATTTGTGGATGAAGATTTAGTCTTGCATTGGAGGGGTATTTATAGGCCAATCAATGGCCAAGATTAAGCCAAGTGGGGGGGCAAGTGGAGGGTGAGGATTTGGACATGTGTGTGTGGGTCCCACCTTATCAATCTACCACACAAATATCCTACCTAATCCTTGACCAAAGAAAAGGCAAGAAAAACGCCCAAGTTTCGTCCACTTGAGGGTGACAAGTGTCACCCTCCCGTTGGTCCAAAATATTTCATCTCTCGGAAAAATCCGCAAAAATAATAAATGACATAGCCGTAATTTTCCCTTTGCAAAGTCCGGAAAACGTTTCGTCGGAAAACGATTCTTTTCGCTAGTTGTGCACAAATTTCGCCACTTTGCCTACTTAAGGCTTAAACTTTTGTACGTACGCCCTCACGTACATACTCTGGAAATACGGGGTATAACACCACGTGTCGCCCTCCGATTGGTCCAAAATATTATAATTTTTCGAAGGTCCCCGCGAAATTGTGAAATTCTCGGCGGACCCCATATTATCAATTGCAACACCTTATAATCCAATACTAAGTCCATAAATCCAATTAGAAGTATTATACTCCAAGTTAATAATTTCTCCGTCGTCACATTTTTTCCCGAAATTTTTCTTAAGAAAATATAATTATTCTTTCCTTCCAAATTTCAAATCTTAAATCCTTAATCACGTTCTCAATTAGTAGCCCTGGTATTATGGGGTGTAACAATAATGACAAGCTCCGGAACATTGGAGCTATCCCCAAATGCTGAACAAGGATCCTAAGCTCGCGGATCCACAACTGAGTACCTAAACCTGCGGGCATGAACGCAGCCCCCTGAAGGGGGTCAGTACAACAGGTACCAAATATGGAACGGAAATAAAGTATCAGTAAACAAGATCTTAACTGTACAAAAGAATGACATGGACAAGTATAAAAATCAATTACCAGATCCTACCGTGCCATATAAAATAAGAGCCAACTGTACCTTGTATTACTGTACCCCTGTACTACTGTATCATTGTATCATTGTACTTCTGTAGATGAGATTATAACAGGCCAAACAAATAACAAGAGACAAGTATAATAATCAACTACTAGTACATTATGCCTTTTTTAAAAGTAGAGTAATGAGAGTCACATCAAAGATAGGGACACCTGCCCAAAATCAATATGTATATCTATTTCATGGGAATCGAACCCGCATAGGTAATTACACCTGCATGAGTATCTCTACTCGCATCACGGATCTTGTCCGTGAATTATTCATGGGAATCGAACCCGCATAGGAATCTAACCTGCATAGGTAATTATACCCGCATGAGTATCTCTACTCGCATCACGGATCTTGTCCATGGATATTATTCATGAGAATCGAACCCGCATATGTAAATATATCCGCATGAGTATCTCTACTCGCATCATGGAAGCACATCCATGGAGCAAATATACACAAATACTGTCAAGGAAATAAACCAAAGTACCAACGCATCAGATACAAAATATTAAAATAAACTTTCCTTTTAGAAATGCCAAGGTACCAACACCTCATGTACCAAATGCATATAATGAACTTCACTTTATAAAATCAAGGTACTTTCATTTCATGTACTATGTTAAGGATTTAATCATGGACATTCTCACATGATTTCTATATAACATTTTAAACCATCTCTTGAGTTTCCACAAAACTGTTATAATAACTTCCCATAAAGTCATTATAACAAACTTTTATTTTAAAAAAAACCAAGACAATACCATGCATTCCTTTTAGAATAATCAAGACAATTACCATGCCTTCCTTTTAAAATAATCAAGACACTAACACCCGTAGTATCAAGACACTTCCATTTTTAACAATCAAGTTACTACACATTTTAAACTCAAGTAAGTTATACCTTTCAAATCAAGTCAAGTATACTTTTAACACCAAGTAATTTATATCTTTCAATTAAACAACCCAAGGTGTTATCAAGAGAATAGATAGAACAACTTCTATTTAGAAACTCAAGTACTATTAATAAAATAGATAGAACTACTTCCTAAAACTCTTACCAACATCTCCCATAAGACTTGATAAAGACTTTTAGGAACCATTCAGACATGCTTTAAACACCGAAACCACAACATGAATACCCTTAAATTCTAAGAGTAAAATAACTTCCCTTTTTATAAAACCCAAAGATACTAGCACTGGTAGCATCAAGGCACTTTCACATTTAAATCAAGTATTTTACACTTTTTAAACCAAGTGACTTATAATTTTAAAACCAAGTGACTCTACACTTTTTAATATCAAGACAAGTATACTTTTAAAATCAAGTTACTTATACCTTTCAAACCAAGTAACTTATACTTTCAAATCTCAAGTAACTCACACCTTTAAATCAAGTTACTTCTCTTTAAATCAAGTCATTTATCCTCTTTTAAATCAATCAAGTAAAACATTCTTTTGACTTACCCTAAAGCCGTTATAACTAACTTCCCATAAAGTCATTATAACAAACTTTAGGTTTTGGAAAACTAAGGCACTTGTATCCGTTAAAATCAAGTTACTACACTTTTAAACTCAAGCACTATTTAAGAGATTAGAAACAACTTCTATTTAGGAAACCCCAAATTACTATCAAAGAAGTATATAGACCAACTTCTAGTTTAGGAAATACAAAGTATTATCAAAGAAGTATATAACTAAGGATTAGGTTCCGATAGAACTCTATCAAGATCAAGTCAAGTATACTTCTAAAATCAAGGCAAGTATACTTCAAGAAATGAATCATGTATACTCCAAACCTCTGCCAAGATTTTCTGGCTTTCCTGACAGAGGAATATACCACATCAAAGGCTTGCGGTCGAAAGTATAATCGCGTGCGCTCCCTCTAGCAAAGATTTCAGATAACACAAACTGTAAGTCTACTTTAGTCTTTCAAATTTCAATTGTAACGCAATCATACCAGACGGACTGTTAGGGTAAGTAAGTTAACAAAATATTAAACTTCTGTTGTGCCTTAATGATGAAGGACTTAGGTGAAGTTTGTTACATTCTTGGAATTAGAATCTATAGAGATAGACCTAATAGATTATTGGGGCTGTCACAATCCATATACATAGACAAGTGCTAAAACGTTTCTCTATTAAAAATTCTAAGAAAGTAAGTCTTCCTATGGGTCAAGGCATCAAGTTATCAAAGAATGATAGTCTTTCTACTGTTGCAGAACTTGAACGCATGAAGAGGATCTCACATGCTTCAGCTATTGGATCAATCATGTATGCCATGGCCTGTACGAGGCTAGATGTGGCCTATGCACTTAGTATAACTTGAAAATTCCAGCAAAATCCTAGAGAGGAACACTGGAAAGCAGTTAAGAGTATTCTTAAGTATCTTAGACGAACTAAAGAATATTTCCTAGTCTATGGTGGGCAAGAAAAGCTAGTAGCTACTGGGTACACTGATGCTAGCTTCCAGACATATCTTGATGACTTCAAATCTCAATCTGGATATGCCTTCATTTTAAATGGTGGAATAGTGAGTTGGAAAAGTTCCAAGCAACCTACAACTGCTGATTCGACAACTAAAATCGAGTACTTTGCTGGTAAGGAAGCTGTCGTGATATCTGAGTTCTTGAAAGAACTAGGGGTTGTTCCAAGTGTCACTTGTCCAATATCGATTTATTGTAACAACACTGGTGTGATTGCCCAAGCTAAGTAACCAAGATCAACGAACAGAAACAAGCATGTACCAAAGAAATACCACATACTCAGGGAGATGGTGGAGACTGAAGAAATAAAATTAAACTACGTTCCCACAGATGAAAATCTAGCTGACCCATTACTAAACCATTAAGCTTAGTCAAGCATAATGGTCACTTTGAAAACATGGACATTAGATACGTTGGTGATTGGCTCTAGGCCAAGTGGGAGATTGAAAGTATGTATGTCCTAGAAACAATCATTTTAGGGACAAATGTATTTGAACACATTCATATTATTAATAAGATTAATATATTTTAGAATTCTTGCAATTATTGAATTATGATTTTGATTGCTTGTGATTATTCATTAATGTGCATCCCTTGAGTATACGTTGTCATTAATTAAGTGAGATATTAATGAGAGAGTGTAACTCTCAAAATAGCCTCGACTGATGATCATTGAGAATGGGATATCAATGATATGTTATAAGTCGATATGTGGTCTGCATCACATTCTTAGAGAATGTAGTATGTCTCACTTACTACTAGTAAGACTACTAGTAATGGACACATAGATACTCTTAGAGCGTATTGGTATGCCCTGCTGATAAACTATTTGGTATACATGTCTAGAGTATTATCAGCACGTGGGAGATAGAGGTCTTTTGACTTGAGGTTAATACACACCTAATTTGCAGATTAATGTACTTTGATCCTGTCCTAAGCTTAAATTCCTTATAGGATAAGACATGACTTGTATTGGGTACATTACGATACAAACCAAGGTGGTAGTTGAGCCAAGAATAAGATTCATTCCTCGATTGGATATTCGAGAGGAACACTCAGTTTCTCAGTAATGTTAGGTCGACCAAGTCATTGGTCAATGCAAGAGACATATTTAGGATATGATCTAGTTGTCCATTAATGTAGATGAGATAAAGTGATCAAACTATTTGGATAGACGCTTGGCAAATTCTAAGTTTGATCGAGTGTGTCGAGAATGAAAGGAATTTATCATCTCACATAAAGGTTATGTTTACTGGAGTCTTTTAAACGTACTTCACATATTGAGTTCGTCATATGGCGCAGTCTAGGAGTTCCGTGTGAACCTTAATTAGATTGAGTGTCGATGTGTGAAGGCATAAAGGGTCACACTAAGTCGATTGTCTTTTCCGTCTAAAGGTACATTGAGAGATTGTAAAATACTTGATTTAGAATCAAGATATTTAAACTAATAATAAATTACCGGATAATTTCTATTTGATAGAAATTATTTAATTAAGTCAAAATTAGATTTTGGATTTAATTAAAATTAAAACGTGCAGAAATATTAAAACAAAAGGGAGGCGCCGCGGCGCTTGAGTGGCTGAGTCGCGGCGCCGGTACGGCAGTGGGCCAGACCTACTGGTCCACTGCATCTCGAATTTTGGGTCAGGTTTTAAGTCTAATCCTAATCTGATTTGTATAATATTTCCCCTATATATTCAGCTTAACCAATAATTTATACACACTTAATTCTTAATTTCTGAACTCATAGTTCAGAGAATAAAATCCTCTCAAACCTCTGCCAAGATTTCCTGAATTTTCTGACAGAGAAATATACCACATCAAAGGCTTGCGGTCGAAAGGATAATCGTGTGCGCTCCCTCTAGTAGAGACTTCAGATAACACAAACTGTAATTTTACTTTAGTCTTTGCATATTTCAATTGTAACGCAATCATACCAGACGAATTTGTTAGGGTAAGTAAGTTAACAAAATATTAAACTTCCGTTGTGCTTTATGTATGTGTTTTAGACCCAACAAAACCCTACAAGATAATCTGTGTATCAGACCATGATGCTTTTGCAAGTTTAATTGCCTAAAATTATTGTTACTCTATTAAGATTTGTGCTAACTGCCTATTTACCAGTTTTAAAAAAAAGGACTTGTGCTAACTGCCGAGCCATAACTTGATTCAGACTTTCTCGTCTCATGTTGGTAGGATTGAAAATACACCATTTTTGTTTAGGCAACAATTGAAATTCATTTATCATTGCCCTCAAGATATTAGGGAAAGTTACTTAGGAAGTGCTCACTGATGATTATGCAAATTCTGAGCCGTTTATCGAAAACAGTCTCTCTATACACTCTACTCTCTTCAGACCCACTTGGTGGGATTTCACTGTTGTTGTTGTTGTATCTATTCTCTTGGCTGGTTTTATGAGGCCAACTGTGCATGTTGAGTTTCCTGAATTTCTTATCCCAGTAGTTGCTATTGTTTTGCCGGTTTCTTGATGTTGCATATGCTCTTATCATAATAGCAGGAACATCTTGAAAATCAATTCTTATACTAGCCATTTTCTAAAACCTTTGTGAAGATAATGGCTGATTTTGACAGACAAACTTGAGGCTCGTTGGATAACATTTGGTTGAAGTTGAAACAATGAGTATTTGAAGTTGAAATTAAAAAAATTAATCTTTTGATCAATGCCTTTTCCCGACAGTGTTGCATAACAAATATAAGATCATTACAATACTATCTAAGTATATGATAATGTTTTTAGAGCGGTGGTGTGTAGTCAATTTGTATGCACATCAACTATTTCGTTAGTACCTACATCTTTTCACCAATACATGTATTAGGTAATTCCATTTAGACTATCTTGCGAGCACTTTGACTATTATGTCGGATATTTGTGTCTTCCCACTAGTATTGGTACTAAATAACATTATCTAGATTAAAATTTTGAATATTCAATCTTCTTTCCATCGGTATATGTATTTGATAATTATGTCTATCAAGATTTAGTTAAATTTGAAGAAAATCGCTTAGTATTTTTATTTATTGGCCTTTGATGGGATTCAATCCGTCATAAAGGCTTGAGGATCCGTTAGTCGAAGGAAATAGAAGGTCCTGCTTTCTGAACGAGGTCATATGACGCGAGAGCGTCACTTACGGCTTCTTTAAGAAAAGTGTGATATATAGTACTCCATCTGTTCTAATTTAAGTGTTTTAGTTTGGCTTGACACGTAGTTTAAGAAACAAATAGAGATTTTTGAATTTTATGGCTTTAAATTAAAGATGTGTAGAGTCTTTTAAATCTTGTGGTTTTAAACTTGGCTTGGGATTGAAAAACTTATTAAATATAAAAAGGATCACTCCCTGCAACCATGGCTACTCTTTTTGGTCGTCCATAGAAGCACATTCATCATATTCTTCTTGTTAAACGAAACAAGCAATTAAACAAGTCAATCAAAGCCGCAAACATCGATATTATTGTGAGTAAGATTGTGGTTACAAGGAAATAGGGAAAGTAACAACAACAGCAAAGATTACAAATCTGGAACGGAATCCAAGAAAGAGGTTGGTTGAGTCGATTGATGTTCAATCTGTCCTTAAGATAATATTGCCCAGGATTGATTCCTTAACAGTGATTGGCAACTTGTCTCCCAAGATAAAACAACCACAAACACTTGAGCAAATGATAACTCAAGAGTTTACTATAAAAGAAGAATCTATGAGTGTATGAAAAATTGCAAGAGAGGAAGAAGGTTTTCAGATTTCAAGTGTGTTTCAAATGAGCTTGAGCCTCATTTTATAGTGTGTCAAATGAGCTTTGAGCCTCATTTTATAGTGTTTGAAAAAGTTTTAGCACGTGTTCTCAAACGCTCATTACGTCGATAAGTTAACCACTTAAAATATGTCACATTCCTTAATTATACTCATTAACTTCAATAAGTTATAAAACCTCAAATGTCTTCTAATTGAGGTTGATGTGTATAACTAAAAGAGGTGGCATATTTTATGTGGTTAACTTATCTACTGTTTGAGAACATGCGCTAAAAAAATCAAAATTTGAGTGAAAAATGTCTAACAGGAACACTTTATCATGTATTTGTTGGAAATATAAAGAGGCCTTGATAATATCATGTGGCACAAAGAGAATGGAAGATGGAGAGAGACCTTAAGTCCACTTCATATCATTAGAGAAGCTCCACTCTTACATAATGTCACTACAAAAGAGGGCTTATGTAGGTGCTAATAGATCAAACTTAAAGATTGAAGAAAATCTGAGAGACTGAGTCCTTGGGGGAGAGAGAAAGGAGGCATTACTCCCAGAAAACGTGCAACCAACCTTTCCTTCCCGCTTCTTCCTCGATTTCATAAAGTTCAATTCCCGTTCTCAATAGTCTTCTAGACTCGCACCTATTAAATACATCCACACACATACTTGAATCTACACATGAATATTATAAAAGTCACCTAGATAATACTGTGAGTACAATGATTGTAATTACAACAATTGCTAGGAACGGATAATAAGTAACTATTACAAATATTACAATCTAAAAATAAGAACAAAACAAGATTTGCTGACTCCAGAGATATTCACTTCTTCCTTAAGACAATATTGACCCGTATATATCCTTTTACGGTGATTGACAACTTGTCTCCCAAGATAAAATAGCAATAAACAAATGAGCAAAGGATACTCAAGTGTTTACTAAAAAGAAGAGTCTTTGAGTGTGTGTAAGAAAGCTTAGAGAAAAAGAAGTAAATCTGAAATCTGAACTTTGGTGTGTTCTTCCAATTGAGTCAAAGGCCTTAATTTATAGTGTAATGAAGATGACCTCCTAACTAGCCAAGTAATGGCTTTCAATAGTCATGTAATGAAACTTATGAGGGGTTACAATTCAGCCAAATAATGGCTGAATTCAAGTGCCAAGTAATGGAGGTTCAATGCTCCAAAACCAGTCCAAAAGTCAAGAACTTTTCGTCTCCCGTCGACCTCACAGCCTATGAAGCGTCGCGGCTCTGCCTGGGAGGCGCCGCGGCAACTGAGCTCCAGTAGGTGATGGTCAATTAGAGCCGCGACTCTGGCTGGAGGCACCACGGCGCTCTGGCACCGCGGCTCCGACGAGGATGCATTGTGGCCCTTCACGGCTCCGCGGCGATTTCCGACTTGTTTCATCTTACCCTTCACACACTTCTTCCTTCGTTTACCAACGTGGAACACTTGTCATTTGTCCAATAACCATCCATCATTCTATGTCTCAAACACGTCACTTACGTACCAATATATCTTTCATTAGCGAAATTTACGATATCTGGCACTACGTGTGCACGTGTGTGAAAATGACGTTTCCGACATGCGGGGTCCTAAATTGTCCGAGTCATAAATAATGGGATAAACTTAATTCCACATTTAGTAAATTTCCAACAATCTCCTATTGAAAGATATTTTGGCGCACTCACAAGGTGTCTTTCTAGCAATCTTTCGGCGGACCGATGTTGCTTCTGGGAAGGTAGCCGTAGCTTTGAACCTTTCATATTTTAATACTATCGGACTTACTTACTGTGTAGTGAACGTGATGTCTTGAACCATCAGTGTTTAGTGTAAGCCAAGTCAACGGTATCAACGCTACAACTTTTCTTACTCTGTTCTTCTTTAATGTTTTGTCCGTTGTGGTCGTGGACCCGTCTTGGATTCTTAAGTGTGTTCATTTTAGACGGTTTGTCCTCCCACTTAAATAGGTGGTCTCCTACAAGGTATCCTGCTATACCACACTTCACAAGTGTTAGAAACCATTAAAAGTTTCCCAAATATAACCTCAACCGTTGAGGATCATTAAAGGTTTTGGAAACTTAACCTCTACTCACACTGCAGATAACACTTAATGTATATCACGGGAACGACCTTGGATTCATGTTTCTTTACAGAAATCATTATTCGAAGTGCTCTCGCTTCCACCGAAGCGCTCAACTAAACCTTTACAACTTAGTTTTCCTATTGAACCTAATTCCTAGGGTCTCCAGTCAGTAAGGTTGGGTATCCACCGTTTCAGTTCTTATTGATTGGGTTTTAAGCTCATTCCACTAGACAGGAGAACATCTGATCTCTGGGTATGTCCTTAGTTAAAGGGTCTGCTATGTTTTTCTTGGATTTCATATAATCGATGAAAATAATACCCGTGGTGATCAGCTGTCTAACGATCTTATATCTTAGTCGGATATGACGAGATTTGCCGTTGTACATAGAACTTTGTGCCCTTCCTAGAGCCTACTGGCTGTCGTGATAGATCATTACAGAACGTACGAGTTTATCCAACACGAGATATCCTCTAAGAAGTCATGAAGCCACTCAACTTCTTCTTTTGCTTTGTTTAAAGCAATGAACTCTGATTCCATCGTGGATCGGGTGATGCAAGTTTGCTTAGAGGATTTCCAAGACACAGCCCCACCACCAATTGTAAATATATACCCACTGGTGGACTTGGTGTTCTCTATATCAGATATCCAGCTTGCATCAACGTACCCCTCTAGTACAGCTGGATATCTCGAATAATGCAACCCGTAATTCTGTGTGTATTTTAGGTATCATAGTACCCGACTCAACGCTTTTCAGTGATCATCACTTGGATTACGGGTGAACCTAGCTAATTTGTTGACTGCATAAGCGATATTAGGTCGGGTGCAGTTTGTTATATACATCAGACTTCCAATCACCTGCGCGTATCACTCCCCGATTATGGGCGCACCGCGATTTTTATCAATCTTTTAATTTATATCCAGTGGTGACGTTATTGGCGAACTATCGTACATCTCAAACTTTCTTAGCACATCCTCGATGTAGTGAGACTGAGATAAGACCATTCTGTCAGATGTCTTAGATATCTTGATCCCTAAGATGACATCTGAAATACCAATATCCTTCATGTCGAAACATTGTTTCAACATATTCTTAGTCTTTAGGATCAACCTAGGACTGCTCCTTGTGGTCAACATGTTGTCTACATAAAGGCATATCATGACGAACGAGTTGACATTTCCTTTCGTGTAGACACATTTGTCACACTCATTAATGGTGAAACCTTTTGATAGTAGTGTACTATCAAATTTTTTGTGTCATTGCTTCGGGACCTGTTTCAACTTCAAACGAATATATAAATGAACTGAATTGACTTTCTATTTATAGAAGGAAAAAAATTGTTGATCGGTTATTTGTTTGATTTCAAATTTATCCATTTTCAAGCTTATCCAGTTTCAAGTTTATCCAATTTCAAGCTTATCCAGTTTCAAGCTTATCTAGTTTCAAGTTCATCCAGTTGTGGAGTATTTAAATGGACATTCATAATACAGTGTATTTATAACTCTCCCTTGAATGTTCATCAATAGATAATGTGTCTCGTTAAAATCTTATTAGGAAAAATTCAGTGGAAAAAAACCAAGTGAAGAAAAAAGAGTACACATCTAGTAATACATGTTACAACCTGCCTCTTAAAACCTTACCAGGAAAACTCAATGGGATAAAATCTTAGTTAAGGAAAATAGTACAACGCATATTTTACTCCCCCTGATGAAGACCACAATTCATATGTCTGAGTCTTCGCATTCCTATCTTATTTACCATCTTCTCAAAAGTTGAAGTTAGCAAAGATTTAGTGAACAAATCTGCAGGATTGTCTCTTGAACGAATTTGTTGCACATTAGTATCAACATTCTTCTGGAGATCATGTATGAAGAATAACTTTAGTGAAATGTGTTTCATTGTCTCCTTTTATGAATCTTCCTTTTAATTGAGTTATGCATGCAACATTGTCTTCATATAAGACTGTGGGTATTTTTGTATCACATTTCAGGCACATCTTCCCCTGATGAGATGTATCACTAATCTCAACCACTCACGTTCTCTACTTGATTCATGAATAGTTATTATTTCAGCATGATTTAAAGAAATAGCAACAATAGACTACTTTATAGATCGCCATGATATAGCAGCACCTCCGCATGTAAACAAATAGCCCGTTTGAGATCGAGCTTTGTGTGGGTCAGATAAATAACTTGCATCTGCATAACCAACAAGATCTTCACTATCATTGTTAGCATAAAACAAACACATATCAATAGTTTCCTTTAGATATCGCAATATATGCTTAATTTCATTTTAATGCCTCCGTGTAGGAGAAAAGTTGTATCTTGCTAGTAAATTAACAAAAAACGTTATGTCATGTCTTGTAGTGTTAGCAAGATACATAAGTGAACCAATGACACTAAGATATGGCCCTTCCAAACCAAAAAGCTCTTCATTTTCTTCTTCATGTCGGAACGGATCTTTACTCACTTCAAGTGAGCAAAAAACCATTAGAGTACTTAAAGGATGTGCATTGTCCATGTAAAATTATTTTAAAACTTTCTCAGTATAGGAAGATTGATATGATAAAGATCTCATTTTCTAAATGTTCAATTTGCATACCAAGACAAAGTTTTGTCTTTTCAAGATCTTTCATTTTGAATTCTTTCTTTAGATATTTAATTGCCTTTTGGAGCTCTTCTGGAGTCCCAATGAGATTTATGTCATCAACATAAACAACAAGTATAACAAACTCCGATTCTGTTTTCTTAATAAAAATATATGAAAACATGGCATCACTTGTATAACCTTCGTTCATCAAGTACTCACTAAGGTGATTATACCACATGCGCCCTGATTGTTTTAGATCATATAATGATCGTTGTAATCTGACTGAGTACATTTTTCGAGAATTTGAATGATATGCTTCATGCATATTTAATTCTTATCAAGTGATATGTAAAGGTAAGTTGTAACTACATTTCAAGGTTTTCATGTACAACTAAATTGATGAGATATTTAAATGTTATTGCATCCATAACAGGTGAATATGTTTCTTCATAGTCGACATCGGATCTTTGAGAGAATTCTTGTGCAACAAGGAGTATTTTGTGACTCGCAATTTCATTTCTTTTGTTTCTTTTTCGCACAAAGACCCATTTATGACCAACTGATTTTACATCATCATGCGTTTGGACTACTAGTCCAAAACATCGTGTTTAGCAAGTGAATTCAATTCTGATTGAACTGCCTCTTGTCATTTTGGCCAATCACGTCTTTGTCGACATTCTTCGACAGATAGAGGTTCTTGATTCCTATTGTCTTTCATAATATTCATTGCAACTTATATGAAAAAATATTATCCACTATAATTTTCGATCGATTCAAATTTATCTCATCACCAATAGAACTTAATGATAGTTTTTTACTCACTTGAGTCTCGAGTTCACTGATATCTTCAAGAATATTATGAGTAATCATATCTTGATTCTCTTCATGAGATTCTTTTATAGTGTCATTTTGACCACTGCTTGTTCTTCTTTCTATCCTTCGAACCCAATGGTCTACCACACTTTAGACGTGTATGTAATTCAGTAGCTATGACACTAGTAGATAATCTGTTGGGATATTAATTCGGATAGGCACATTCTATGCGGAAATATGTGACTTAGTTATTTTTTTCAAATCAGTAAATGTGTATGGCATATGATTTGCTATTTTCTGCAAGTGAATGATCTTCTGAACTTCATGCTCACATACAGGGACACGTGGATCAAAATGAGATAGTGATAAAAAAATTCACGCAATTTCTCTTTTAATTTCTTTCATCTCTCCCTTAATTGTGGAAAAACAATTTCAACAAATCGAGCAGTGAGTAAATCTCCAGTTATAGTGAGTAAATCTCCAGTTATAATTCAAGGTAACGAATAATAGAGTGTGATTCAAACCAAACAGATATTCTTAACCTTCTTTGGGGGCTCATCTTAGTGTGTTGTGGTGGAGCAATCGACACCTATATAGCACAACCAAAAATTCAGAGATGAGCAATATTTAATTCATGACTAAATACTAATTATGACGGGGAGTATTTATCTTAATGAGTCTGTCTGAGACGAATAAGTGATGATGCATGCAATAGCATGACCCCAGACAGTAGTGGGCAACCATGTTTTCATATATAGTGGTCTTGCTATCAATTACAAGTGCTTAAATCTTAATAAATGATTCAGCAAGATCATTTTGAGTATAAACATGAGCTACATGATGTTCAATTTTTATCCCAACTTATAAACAATAATCATCAGATGTAAATTCTCTAACATTATTGAGGCGTATAGCCTTAATGGGATAATCTGAGAATTGTGTTTGACGCAAATCTAGACTTTGAATCAGATGAATTAAGGAACTTGTTTGACAATTTGAAAAAGGATGGTTGATGAAACTTATTTACGTTGTTATACAATATATTGGGCTTGCATTATCACTTATAACTTGAAGACATGGATTGTCTTAAGTTTGTATGTGCTATATGCATTGAGAATTTGGGATGTGAGTCAAGTTTGAGACATGCCCAAATATTCCTTATGATCTTGAAACAAAAAGACTCAGTTTTGAAAAATGTCGTTGGACTTGGATCCCGACGAATTCTGAGATTTATTTTGTTTCTGTTTTGAAATTGTATGAGTAAAATCTGAATTTTCTTTTTATTTGATTTAAAAAACTGCAGATAACTATAATAGAAAACTATACTAGAAAAGTATTTCGACATGTAACTGAAAATGTATTCATTTAAAATTTCTTTATACACGTAAACTCATTTTGTTCTTCGAAATAAAGACTAAAATGTATCATGCATCAATCGGTGATTCTAGACTATTCAAGATTAATAAATTCATTCTATTTCATATCCACCGATCCGTGAAGGAGATCAAGGAAAAGTAAGATAGATTTAGGGTCGGTAGGCGGATCTATAATAGATTCCCCAACGGGTCATGATATTTCAACAACATATGCCCATCTGGAGCCTTCTAAGGTGGACAACATCTTACACTTAGACACCTTAACTAAAATTTGTTTCATTTAAAATCTTGAGACAGGACAAACCCTACACATTATTAACACAAAAACAAAACACATTTACTAACAAAAGAAAAATAATCATGTTCTTCATCATCTTCATGTGTGTTCTTGTTCCAATCACGATTTTAATTCAAAATTTCAAGAAAAAATCTTCAAATTTGTTATAACTTCATCTAAAGATTCCCACAAGGACTCGAAAACAACCCCAACATTAATTTCTCAAAATTTTCATCAAATAAAGTAACTCATTTTAAACCTTCAAGTTTCTATATAACTCATTAATGGTGTTTTGATGAGCATTTTTAATTTTTTTTCTTGTTCCTTTTACTAGGAAATGGCAAAAAATTGAATTGAATTAAAAATGTAATGAATATTTTTTTCCAATAGTGATAGGCGCGGCGATAATCTTGGTGTTGGTAGGAAGGTGGTATAAAAAATAATGAAATAAAAAAAATGATAAAATAAAAAAAAAATGATGAAGAAGGAAATAAAAAATTAAAAAAATTATTTTTTGGCCTTTTCATGCGCATGTTTGGTGTATGGGTGGCCAACGAGCCAGGGCGGGGCGGGCTTGGCAGGATCGGGGTGGGGCGGCACTGGTGAGATTCGCAAATGTCCCGTTCCGGTTCCGATCCAGTTGGAAAAGGGTACCGATCCTAGAGGACCGGGGCGGTATCGGGTCGGGGGCGGGATTTTTCATTTTTTTGCACTTAATTTTTTAAAAAATAACATATATATAAACACTCAATAATTGAACACGATAGTGTAATAAAAATATTCCGAGACTGTTTTTGTGTCTCTTATATTATTTAATAGAAATATGATTTTTTTTGTAATACAGATACAAGTGTCAAAATTGCAGCTTTGTGGTGTTGTTTAAAAGTTGCAAATGACATAGTAAAATTGTAATTAAAAAAATTATCAATTTGAAAATACTTTTTTTAGTTTCTTCACAATGTCTTGTGGTTCTTCGGTTGGAATTGATATTTGTTGGTCAAATTGCTCCACGTCGCTTCCACCACATTTAGATGAGACGTCGCTTCCACCACCTTCGAATACATATTCGTTGGATTTTGATTATGGACGTTAGAAAATAAAGTTATAGGTCTACTATAATCATAAGCAACAAGTAGTTGTTCATATAAAGAATTCAACTTAGTAGGTACTACTTCGAAATTTTTCTATAAGGTAGTTGGCAATCGTGACAAAAAAATTTATAATTTTTTTTCGTTGTATTTTATTATTTTTAAAAATAAAGTGTATAGCAAATTGTATTTTATCAAGAATATCTTGAAAAAATAATAGATCATCCTTTACAACAAGGTTATAAATATGACACGCATATTTTATATGAAAATTATTTGGAAAATATGGAGTTAAAACATCTTTTAAAACTGTAATAGCAGAGTTATTCGAAGATGCATTATCTAATGTAATACTCATAATTTTATCAGTCGTAATAATCGCAAACTGAATAAATATTTTCTGAAATAAAAAGATCAGTGTGTCTACTATCTATATATCTATATGCTAAAATACGTTTTTGCATAGACCATTTATAATCTATCCAATGACAGGTTACCGTTAAATAATCATGACCGTTAGTACTATGACCTATATCAGAAGTGAGAGTCACTTTGTCATTAAAATGATATAATAAATAACGTAAATACTATTGATATTGATGTGTAAATTTAAATATATCTCTCTTAACAGTTGATCTAGAAAAATCTTTAAAAGCAGGATTATACATTTCTCTAATATAATGAATAAAACCAGGAGATGAAGGAAATGAAAAAGGCAAATCCTCCACAACAACTAATTTTGATAATGCTTCTCTCTCTCTATGTTTATCATATTTAGGGCCTACAATTTCTCCGTCATAGGATTAATCTAACAATGTACATGATCTGGGACAGTATGTGAACCTTGTCCCGATTGAGAGGGTGTTTGTGCACCATCTTTTTCAGCCACGTATTGGGAATGCCTAGCTGGGTGAGCATGTTGTATGTGTCTCATTAAACCCCCCGTCCCATCCTGACATTTTCCAGTTTTAAATTTAAAAATATTTTTACAAATTTTACATATAGCTACTTGATTCTCTACGTCCCTATCAAAACATTTTCATGCATCTGATTTTAATAGTCTTTTGATGGACCTCGTCTCATACTAGGGGAAATATGAGGCGTTTTAGTTGGAGGTTCACTAATGGGTGTTTCATCTACATTAGTGGGTGTGTCATCTAGAGCATCTTCTAAATTAAAGTCTTGTTGAGTTTCAGAAAATATTTGTTCGTCTAAATAATATGGTATTTTAGGAAAATGTTTAGTATCAACAAAATCATCATGTCTAAGAGTAGGACTAGGAATACTAGAAGAAGTACCCTGCCCTTGTTACCCCTACTAGAAGAAGCTTGACCGTTACCCTTACCCAACATACCTCTTTTCTTTCATTTTAATTATGCTAATAAAGAGTTAGAGATAATAAATTAAGTGCGCTAATTAAAATAAAGAAAAAAAAAATTTAATGAAGGAACGAATGTACCAAACGCCGACGTAACGTCGACGTGTAATCGAGAGGTTGAAAATTGAAAATTTGCTCGATGGAAGATCCTCAAGCTAGTTCCGATCTTCACTCCCAAATAAATAAATAAAATTGATTATTTAGTAGACAATGTAGATTTGTAGAAGATAGATTGCAGGAAGATTTGTGAGAAAGATGAAGAGAAATGAGGTATTTATAGTTGGAAAATTGGGTTAAAATGTAAATTTAATAACTTAAGGGTTAAAAATAAATATTAAGGGGGTAAGGGGTTTGGGGAGGAAGGAAAGCCAAAAATGATCGTTGCACAATGGCCAAAATATAAAACGGTCGTTGGTGCAACGGTTATTTTGTGCAAAGGGAAGGGGATCGAGCGTGATCGGGGCGGGTTGGCGGGACTGGGGAGGGCCGAGTCCGGGCGGGACGAGACCATATCCCATCCCAGTTCGAGTCCGGGTACCATAGTTTTTTTTAATATCAGGGTCGGGGCGGTGTCGGAATCTGGCCGTCCCGGCCCGTTGGCCGCCCATAGTTAGGTGTAAAATTCACACAACTTGCCAAGTAGCGAAAAAGTGTCTAAATGACACAGTCGAGGCTCATCTTGGTGTCTAAATATAACAAGATGTAGTTGGAATGTTTAAGTGAAAGATCATGTTCACCTCAAATCTCCCAATGGGTTCTCCCCTAAATTAATTAACGAGCGCAAATTTCACACGCTGCTTGGGTTCATCTGGGCTTAAAAGAAACATATATTAAAAATGTTACTTACAAGCCTAATAAATAGGGATGACAATTGGAGCGGGGCATGGCAGAAGTAGGGCAGGGCAAAATTAATTTTGTTAATAATTGAAATAGATCAGGGCAGATGGTGGGCTTGTGAATTTTAAACATATGTTGATCATCCAAAGTAGCTTTTAATTGATTCACAGTGAGATAGTTTACGCGCACACTGATACCAGTTTGTAATGAGCACACAGATGAACATGAAAATTTTAAAGCTGCAATCCAAAAAAATATTTGTAATAAAAAAACTCAACATATATAACCTCCATAATATCCACAAAATCTACACTTCAGACCGTTCTAATACACCATGTACTCATACATTTAATATATATACTAAAAGTACATAGATTATACCCTAAGTGTTGGAACTTTATACATTTCACATACTATGAATCGGATCTTGAATGTCCTACTGAAGTTGATCATGGACCACATCCTGTTTCCACTTCGGTACGATACAAAATTTGATTATATAATATTGTATTATAATCCAATCGAGTTATTATCTATAAATGGAATTCAAGATATTAAAAGGAATGAAAAAACACAAACGGGGAGGGGCAGGGCAGGACATTTTTTTAGACAAAGCTAAACGGGGCAAGGCAGGTCAAAGCTTGTCCCGCCTTAACCCGCCCTAAAATAAATTTGAGTGATTTGAGATTCTGGCCCAATCTATGCTTCTTCTTCGGTTTATTTGGTAGAGGTTGATTCAAGGCTTTGCTGGAGTAATATTAGGGGAAATAACCCATATGTACAGTTCCCGGCGATATAGCTCACTATATCATCGGGGTATATAGATAACGTATCTTCTGTATAGTTATATATAAATATCTTAACGTATATATTCTGTATAATCATGTATAAACATACGAAATCAACTCAAATTGCAACGGTATATCATCGGTGAGCCTGTCACACATGGCTTGCCAAGTGTGGTTAATCGGCTGACGTGGTTTGCAGGCTATTGCGTCGCACCGAGGCTTTGCTATATTAGCCACACTCGAAAGAGTATGCAGTGCAGCCGTAAAAAAATAAAAAAAAAAAAAAAAAAAAAAAAAAGTTAGGTAAAACAAAAGTATTTCTTTCAGGTTAGCAAAAATACCTGTTACTTGTACTCTTCCTCTTTCTCTTTCTTGATGTGGATTTTATTTGCTCAAGTACGCAATTTCAACAGTTCATTTCCATTATAGTATTACTAGTAGTTAAAATAATGACAAGGCAACAACATACCAACTATAATTTATAAGTGTGATATGGGGAGGATGATATATATATATATATAGTCTTACCCCTATCTTTGTGAAGTTATAGAGGATTGATGTTTTCGATGGATCCTCAACTCAAGTAAAACGTAATAAAAATGGTATAAAATAAAATACAGTAATAAAGAAACCATGATGAAAATAAAAGAGAAAATAACATTAGTCATAACAAATACGATAAGCAGAGCAAAAACAATACTACTTAATAAATAATAAAGTAATAAAATCGAAGATTAAGATAATATAAGAGTAATGATAATACGAATAAACTATACTGCCCTCGATTATATACTACCCTTCTACTCTAATTCTCGACCTCCAAATAAATCAAAAGAAAATAGATATGATAGTGAGTCTGGAACTTAAATAACCCACAAAGTGGGCATTTGAACATAAATAACCCATAAAAAATGACATAACTACCTTTTGCGCAGTTATTAAAATCCTAGGCAACCCACGTTTTTAAATGTTCACTTTTAGTCCAATTACGCAATAAATTATTGTGCTTTACAATCAATTATTTATCTACTCATTTGTATTCGATTTGACATGATACTATGACGACTCATCAGTTTTTCTATTGAATATGAATTTTGAATGAGGTAAAGACTCATCCATTTCATAAGTTTAAGTCATCAAAATTTCAAGTTCTTTAAAAAATATTCAACTCCAAAGTTCATAAAAAATAGACTCTCCCCCTTCAACTGTTAAGGTTTCTTTATTTTGGGACGGAGAGATTCTTCATGATAATAATAATGTCCGTTATAGTATTTCACCACAATACCATGTTAAGTTTCCAATTACCTTGGATTACTCAACATTACTCAATGTCATACACAAAAGAATGAAAGTTAGTAAGCGTGAGTTTGCATTATCAGTAATATAGGCAGATATCTAATATTCGTTGCACCGAGTGGAATATCATTGATGATGAGTCTTTGAGTGAATATTTGCAGGCGCCGGAAGAATATAGGGGGTTAATCATCCTCAATGTTCTTGAAATGTATGTTGAAAAGATACCTAACAATTATAGTGAAGTCTTAGCCATGATTCGTCAAGAAGTCCCAAAAATACCGACTGCACCTTATCCTCAAATCTCTCAAGTTCAGTCTACTCATGCTAACACTTATACGGACATGAGTTCTTATGGAGACATTTTGAGTGGTCAAGTGACGCTGGAAACTTTAAGCAATCAATTTAATCGAAATTACGAGAAAAATTGGTAAATATATATTTTTTCATTATTATTTTGTGTAGTAGCACATATTTATTATACGTATGGTAATATTAATATTTTTTGTATCTTTTTAGGGGTTATACATCTGATATGAGTAATATTGAAAAATCCTCTCAATTCGGTGTAGTTGATTATTATCGGTAGGTATACTTTTTAATAATTAAATAATATAAGTGTTTTGATGTTTAGCATTTACAATACTTGAATTGCCTCTATAGTGAAAATTATTCACAAAACTCGCCAGTGGTACCAAACGTTGATTTCAATGCAGTTTTTCTTCAAACCCATACAATATTGATCATTATCGGTAGGTTCATCACCTTGATATTAAATAATCCATATATATTTTGATGTTGGTATTTAAAATATGTTACCTATTTTTCGTGTAGGAAGAGGCCTTTACTAGATGGAAGATTATTCAAATCATATAGACACATCATTGAGTGATAGCGATGATATACTGAATGCAAAAGTATCTGATGATAATGACGTAAATATATCAGATAGTGAAGTTGACACCCCGACAATCATAGCATGTATATCGTGTATATCGTGTATAACCTTCTATATTTTCACACCCCCCGCAATCATAGCGGGCGGTCTTCATCTGTTGACCGACCTAAAATTTTCAAAAGGATTGTGGAAAACCGCGTAAAGATATGCGCATTTGATACCTAGAAGGGATATGGCATACATGTACTTGTCCACGATCTACCTTTTCTCGAACAATGTGAATGTTCATCTCGATATGTTTAGTGCGCTGGTGGCGCCTGGTGCTGAACCGTATTACCAGAAAAATAGATGGCACTAACATTATCACAATAAACCAATGTAGCTTTCTCAATAGGACAGTAAAGTTCTAACAGATTAAGTAACCAAGATGATTCAGAAACCACATTGGCTACTCCTCGATACTCGGCCTCTGCACTGAAATTGATAAAGTCGACTGACGTTTTGCAGACCAAGAGATCAAGTTATTACCAAGAAACATACAATAGCCAGATGTAGACCATTTGGACATCCTCCCCAATCAACATCTGTACACGAGATAAGTGTAGATGTCGACGAAGGATATAAATGTAAGTCATATTCAAGTGTCCCTTGGATATACCTAATAATGCATTTGAGTGCATGTATGTGCTCAACTCTGGGATCATGCATAAACAAACACGCTTCTTGCATGACATACATAATATCTGGTCTCGTGAAAGTCAAATACTGAAGAGCACCTGCCAGACTGCGATATTGTGTCGGATCCTCGTACGAGGAGCCAGCCGCATCACCCAACTTGAATTTAATATCAATTAGAGTGGAAGTGGACTTAAAGGATGACATCCCAGCCCTCTCAATGATCTCAGCTGCATACTTTCTCTGTGATAAGAAAAAACCACTTGCATGACGAGTGACAACAATCCCCAAAAAGTAACTCAAGGGCCCAAAATATTTCATGGCAAACTCAGAACTGAGCATTGTCATGATAGACTGACGTAACGCATCAGAAAAGACAGTCAAGATAATATCATCCACATATAAGAGTATGTAAGCTAATGAAGAACTACGACGATTTATGAACAATGAATTATCAGACTTGCTGTGAGAGAACTCAATAGTCGAAACATAGTCTACAAACCTCTTATACCAAGCCCTCGGGGATGGCTTAAGCCCATATAAGGACTTCTTCAACAAACATACATGATGAGGATATTTGGGATCCCTAGACCCCAAAGGCTGATGCATATATATATTTTCTCATTGAGATCACCATGTAAGAAAGCATTCTTCACATCTAGCTGATGAATGTGCCATGCTTTCGAAAGAGCCAAGCTGAGCACAGTGTGAATGGTAGCCGGCTTGACCACCGGGCTAAACGTCTCACCACAATCTACACCAACCTGCTGACTCTTACCATCACCTACAAGACGAGTCTTATGCCTCGCAAACGAACCGTCAGAATTATCCTTATGTGCAAATATCCATATAGACTGAATAATATTAACACCAGAAGGATGAGGCACCAACTCCCACGTCTTATTATTAATAAGAACATTATATTCGCCAGTCATAGCAATCTTCCAATTCAGATAATTTAAAGAAGACATATGATTACGGGGTAGTGGTGATTTAATAACATTAGAGTTTAAATTAAAATATCTTTTTGATTTAAAAATACCCCGTTGACTTCTGGTGACTGATTTATAACTCAGGACAAAATTGAGTGAATTTCGGGAAGTTTCGGGACACGGGACGAGCTGGCCCAGAACGAGACATTGAAGTAGCCGAGGAATCAGGAACTGGACCAGTTCTAATATTGGGTTGGACTGGGAAAATAGCCGAAACTGGCCCAATGGCGAGACTGGGGGAAGTGGCCTTGGACAGACTCATGGGATCAACGGACAGTGGTTCCACTGGAGAATTTGGGGTGCGGGACATGTCCGAAAAATGGTGAATAATATACGGGATATATCATCATCCAAAAAAATTATATGAACTAGGCACGAGACTATTTACCTTAGCAAATGAAAATTGGGACTCATCAAATATTATATGGCGATTAATGATGATTTTATTAGATGATAAATCAAAACATGTGTATACATAATGATTTAACGGATAACCCAAAAATACACATGGGGTAGAGCGGACCTGAAGTTTGTTAATCGTGGTGGACGGAAAGAGTGGATAACACAAGCACCCAAAGACCCTAAGATGTGAATATGAAGGAGTCTTATTATATAAAATTTGAACAAGGGACGAATATGTCAAAAATTTGGAAAGAAGAACGTTAAGAATATATGTAGTCATTTGTAGAGCATGATGCCAAAAAGAGGGATACGGAAGGATGAATTAATAACGTTCGGACGATGTTATTAATGGTACAAATTTAGCGTTCAGATTTCCCATTTTGTGAAGATGTGCGAGGACAAGAAAAATGAAAATTGATCTCATTATTAGCATAAAATTCCCGAAACACCTCATATTATCATATTATGTGTCATTATCACATTGAATATTTTTTTATTTCCCGTTCGAATTGAGTTCTAATGAATGCTTTAAATTTTAAGAAGATGGAAAAAACTTGAGATTTTTTCACTATCGGAAAAGTCCATAAATATTTAGAATAATCATCCAAAAATAGAACATAATATCGATGACCCAAAGAACTAAGAACAGGATACGTCCATAGATCACTATGAATAATATCAAATGGTATTAAAGTATGAGAATTAGAGTCTACAAATGACAACTTAACAATTTTCCCTAAAGGACAAGAATGACAATTCGGAGTACTACACACACCCTTACATGAAATAACTTTATTTTTAGATAAAGAAGACAAAATAGATGATCCTGGATGACCTAGACGAGCAGGCCACAAGGAAGGAGCAAGAGCTGCAAAAGTTGATGACATGGCTTGACTCGAGAAACCGAAAATTGGCGTGATATGATAAAGATCTCCCCTACTATCACACCTTATGAGAGGGCTCCCCGTCTTGAAATCCTTCACAGAAAACCCAAACGAATCAAATTCAATAGAAACAGAATTATCAGTGGTGAATTTACGGATAGACACCAAAATTTTAATCAATTTAGAGGCATGAAAGGTATTTTTCAAGACAAGTGGTGGATGGGGGGAGACAAAGTTTTATGACCATAACCACGAATTGGAATTGAATTACCATTACCAACAATTATACCACGATTAGTGCTCAAATTGGAATAAGACGAGAGAGTACCTTGGTCGGATGTCATGTGGGTGGTGGCGCCGGTGTCTAAGTACCAATTCGGGTCCGGGAAATTCAATCCAAGTGTGTGCATCACGACTTTGATGTCGGTAGGAGTGGTCCCGTTTCATGATGGGAATGCGGAGGCCGAGACCCAAACACATCTTCTTGCTGCCTCGGCCCAGTGGAATTGCCGAAACTGAGCCATTGCCCACTGTTAGGCCGAGAACTGGGATGGCTAGCCCGCTGGCTGGGAACTGGGACCAGTGGTTGTTGGGACACTGCCCACTGGTCCAAGCCCACAACCAGTTGCCCAAGGTTCGGACTAATTGAGTCGTGGCCCACTGTTGCTGGAGTTGGACCCGCTGTCGCCGTTACTGCCACCGGAACCACCGTGTTTGTCGCCACGATTTTTCACGTTGTTTTAACGATTATTTTTCCCGCCACCGTGAGCATGATTTTGGCCTGAATTATCAAAGAAACCTGAAGAATTTGTGGAGGACTTCATCATGACTATGGGACTAGTGTCGGTAGCCACCTTCTTAGCCAAGACGGCTTCTTCCAAAGTAAGCATGAAGTGTGCTTGATAAAACTTTGGGAGAGGGTTACTTTGATGAAATAGAGTCCCCACACCACTATAGGCCTCGGAGAAGCCGATAACCACATCTAAAACAAGACGATCGTCACAAAAAAAATACCTAACACTTGAATGATTCTAACAATATCAACATGTTGGAAATTTATTAACGTGAATAAAGTTAATCCTATTATTTATGACTCGAATAATTGGGGCTCCGCATGTCGGAAACATCGTTTCCACACACGTGCACACGTTGTACCAATGATCGTAAATTTACTTAGTGAAAGAGATATTGGTACGTAAATGAAATGTTTGAGACATGAAATGGTATACATTAATTGGCCAAATGACGAGTGTTTCACGTTGGTAAATGAAGGAAGAAGTCTACGATGTGTAAAAGATGAAACAAGTTGGAAATCGTTGCGGAGCCGTGAGGGCCGCGGCGCAACCACCGTCGGAGCCGCGACGCCTCCAGCCAGTGCTGAGGCGCCTTGGTGGCAGTGAGTTACTGGAAGTCAAGTGTCACGGCGCCTCCCAGGCAGGACCGCGGTGCTTCGATGGCAGAAGCTCGACGGAAGATATAAATTTTCAGACTTTTGGGCTGTTTTTGGAGCATTAATCCTCCATTACTTGACACTTGAATTCAGTCATTATTTTGTTGAATTATAACCTCTCAATAAGTATAATTACATGGCTTTGATTTCCATTAGTTGGCTAGATGAGAGATCATCTTACACACATTATAAATTGAGGCCTTAGGCTCAATTGAAGAACACACTTGCATCCTGAAAATTCTGAGAATTTCTTCCTCTCTAGCTTTCTTTCATACACTCACAAGGTTCTTTCTTTTTAGTAAACATTTGAGTTTCCTTTGCTCAATTATTTGTTGTTGTTGTTTTATCTTTGGAGACAAGTTGACAATTACCGTAAAAGGTTACATACGGGGCAATATTGTCTTAAGGACAAAGTGCTAACACCCGACTCAACAAATCCTTTGTAGTAGTTCATTTTGTTCTCAATTCCAGATTGTAATCTTTGTTGTTGTTACTTACTTTCCACTTCCTTGTATCCCCCACTGTAACTTATGATCTTAAGACAATATCCTACTGTAAGTAACAACAAGATGACTGGAGGAGAACAATTCAACACTGAAACATATATTTCTGCTCAAGGCAACCACAATGCCTTTTCCACCGCTTCTTAAGGCACAACTAGTGCCAACCTCACTGATTCTCAAGGCGCTCACAACGCCTTTGCCACTACTCATGGGAACGCTACTATTCCGCTACCCGCTGGATTCCACCATGAACGCCCAAATAAGTTCATGGGGACAAATTTCAAGAGATGGCACCAAAAGATGTTGCTCTTTTTTACGGTTATGGGAATGTCTCATTTCCTAACCGAAGATCCCACAAGCTGGAGATGAAGTGGACCATCAACCAAATGAAATGGCTGGAGGGGGCCAAGGTATCTATGTCGTAAATGGCATGAAGATGGTTCTTGATGCATGGAGTCATAGTGATTTCATGTGTAACAACTATATTTTGAAATATTTATCCGATCCTCTATACACGGGGTACTTCACAGTTGGCACTTCCAAAGAGTTGTGGGATAAATTGCAGAAAAAGTATAACACACAAGATGCGGGTACAAAGAAGTTCATCGTTGGGAAATTTCTGAAATTTCAAATGGTGGATAACAAAACTGTGATGTCCCAAGTCCAGGAATTCTAAGTGATTTTACATCACATATATTTGGAAGGAATGAAGCCTAACGAGCAATTTCTGGTTGCGGTGTTAATTAAGAAGTTACCTCCCTCATGAAATGTGTTTATGAGTTATTTAAAACTCAAGACGGAAGAGATGACCTTTGAGGAACTTATTATCAAACTCCAGATTCATGAGGATAACAAGAAGGTCATGCCAAAGGGGAAGCAACCCGCTGAGGCTAAGGTAAACCTGGCGGAAGCCAAAGGGAACTCAAGCAAAAAGCAAAAGTTTCAGAAGGATGGTAAGGGCCCAACAGCTGAGAAGTTTAAAGGGAATTGTCGTCACTGTGGTAAACTTGGTCACATGGTCAAGAATTGCCTCAAACTCAAGAATGAGAATAAAGAGAAAGCCAAAGGCAAGGACAAGGCTAACATCGTCGAAGACACGCTTCTTAACGATATAATTGTGGAGTTCTCGACGGTGGTACTTGAAGCAAACCTCGTTGAGAATCCTATGCAATGGTGGATGGACACGGGTGTGACCCGTCACATCTGTTCCAATAGAGAAGCCTTTTCCACATATACACCAGTCACGGATAAGAAGTTGTGCATGGGAAACAACACTTTGTCTGAGGTGCTGGATGTAGGAAAGGTAATCCTGAAGATGTCTTCCGGTAAAGAGCTTACTTTGAAGGAGGTGATGCATGTCCCGAAAATTAGAAAAAAATTAATTTTTGGACCTTTATTGGTGAATGCTGATTTTAGGCTAGTGTTTGAGTCCAATAAATTTGTAATCACTAAGAATGAAACATTTGTAGGAAGAGGTTTCATCTGTGAAGGCCTCTTTAAAGTTAATGTTGTGTCTGTAATGCCTTTTACTATTAATAAAATTGAGTCTTCTTCTTATTTGCTTGAGTCGAATAATTTATGGCATCATAGATTAGGACATGTAAACTATCAATCTATCCAAAGGTTGGTAAAGTTGGAGTTGTTGACGTCTATCGATGTAAACCCTTAACGTAAGTGTGAGGTGTGCGTAGAGGCAAAACTTTCAAAGTGTCCCTTTAGATCCATCGAAAGGAAAACCGCTCATCTATAACTCATACACACTGATATATGTGATTTGAAGTTCACACAAACTAGAGAGGGGAACAAGTACTTTGTGACTTTCATAGATGATAGCACAAGGTATTGTTACCTTTTCTTACTAAAAAGTAAAGATGAAGCCTTTGAAGCATTCAAACACTACAAAGCAGAAGTTGGAACCAACTAAGCGACAGATTAAATCAATCTGTAGCGATAGAGGGGGAGAATATGTAGCGTTATTTGAGGAATATTGTACCCAGTCGGGTATAGTTCATCAAACGACGACTCCTTACTCACCTCAATAAAATGATGTTGTTGAACGCAAAAACCGTACTTTGAAGGAAATGATGAATGTCTTGCTCATAAATTCCGACCTTCCCCAAAACATGTGGGGAGAAACTATCCTTACCTCCAATAAGATTCTTAACAGAGTCCCACATAAGGGTAAGGACAAGACTCCATACGAGTTATGGAAAGGAATGAAACTCACCTACAAATACTTGAAGGTGTGGGGTTGTTTGGCAAAAGGTGGAAGTACCTAAGACAAAGCATGTCAAGATTGGGCCTAAGAATGTAGATTGCATATTCATCAGATATGCAAATAACAGTAGTGCTTATCACCTCTTAGTGCATAAATCAGATGTACCAGACATTCATGTAGGTACAATTATAGAATCAAGAAACGCTAGTTTCTTTGAAGACTTATTTCCTAGAAAGTAAAGAGACATAACCTCTCGCAAATGAAGTTTTGAACAAAACTCCCAGGATCCAAGAGTCGTTGACTGCCCGGATTTAGGCGGTTCAGGTCTAGTAAACTCTGAAGTGGTTGATTATCCGAAATCTAGTATTCCAAATTCTCAGGACATGGAGGGTCCAGAGATGGAACTGAGACGAAGCAAAAGGGCCAGGATAGACAAATCCTTCGGTCCAAACTTTGTAGCTTATATGGTTCATGACGAACCACAGACAATCATTGAAGCATTGTCAACTCTAGAAGCACCGCTCTGGAAAGAAGCTATAGAGAGTGAGATAGACTAAATTCTGCACAACCATACTTGGGAGTTGGTTGATCTTCCTCCAGAAAATAAATCGTTGGATTGTAAGTGGATACTCAAACGGAAGTTGAAAGCATATGGATCTATAGACAAGTACAAAGCCAGGTTGGTAGTCAAGGGCTATGGACAAATGAGGGCCTTGATTACTTTGACACGTATTCTCCGGTGTCCATACGAGTATTCATAGCTATCGTCGCATTGCGGGATCTTGAGATACATCAAATGGATGTTAAAATAGCCTTCCTATATGGTGATTTGGATGAAGAAATCTATATGGACCAACCCGATGGCTATGTGGTGCCAGGACAAGAAAAGAAAGTGTATAGGCTTGCCAAATCACTGTATAGGCTGAAACAGGCCCCGAAACAATGGCATGAGAAATTTGATAGTACTTTACTATCAAAAGTATTTACCATTAATGAGTGTGACAAATGTGTCTACACGAAAAGAAATGTCGACTCGTTCATCTTGGTATGCCTTTGCATAGATGACATGTTGATCACAGAGAGCAGTCCTATGTTGATATTAGAGACTAACAACATGTTGAAACAATGTTTTGACATGAAGGATATGGGTATCACATATGTCATCTTAGGGATCAAGATCTCTAAGACATCTGGCGGACTGGTCCTATCTCAGTCTCACTACATTGAGGATGTGTTGAAGAAGTTTGAGATGTTTGACAGTTCGTTGATAACAACACCATTAGATGTAAATCAAAAGATTGATAAAAATCGTGGTGCGCCCGTACACCATGAGCGATATGCGCAGGTGATTGGTAGATTGTTGTACATCACTCGACCTGATATCGCTTATGTAGTTAAAAAGTTGGCTAGGTTCACCCGTAATCTAGTGATGATCACTGGAAAACGTTAAATTGGGTACTACGATACCTGAAATACACTGTAGCTTATGGGTTTCATTATTCGAGATATTTAGCAGTACTAGAGGGGTACAGTGATGCAAACTGAATATCTGATATAGAGAACATCAAGTCCACCAGTGGGTATATATTTACAATTGGTGGTGGGGCTGTGTCTTGGAAATCCTCTAAGAAAACTTACATCACCCGATCCACGATGAAATCAAAGTTTATCGTTTTAGATAAAGCATGAGAAGAAGTTGAGTGGCTTCATAACTTCTTAGAGGATATCACGTATTGGGATAAACCCATACCTTCTGTAATGATCCATTGCGACAACCAGTCAGCTCTGGGAAGGGCAGGAAGTTCTATGTACAATGGCAAATCTCGTCATATTCGATGGAGACATAAGACCGTTCGACAATTGATCACCTAGGGTATTATTTCCATTGATTATATAAAATTAAAGAAAAACATAGCAGACCCTTTGACAAAGGTCATACCCAGAGATCACACAGTCTGCATGTCTAGGGGAATGGGCCTAAAACCCAAACAATAAGAACTGATACGGTGGACACCCAACTTACTGACTGGAGATCCAAGGAATTAGGTTCAATGGAAAAACTAAGTCGTAAAGGTTCAGTTGAGTGCTTCGGTGGAAGCAAGAGCACTTCATATAATGATTTCTACATAAAAACATGAATCTAAGGTCGTTCCCGTGATAGACATTAAGTGCTATCTGCAGTGTGGGTAAAGGTTATGTTTTCAAAACCTTTAATAATCCTCAACGGTTGAGGTTAGGTTTGGGAAAACTTTTAATGGTTCCTAACACTTGTGAAGTGGGGTAGAGCAGGATACCTTATAGGAGACTACCTATTTAAGTGTGAGGACATGCTGCCTCAAATGAACGCACTTAATAATCCAAGACGTGCCACGACCACAATGGACATAACGTTGAAGAAGAACTAAGTAAGGAAAGCTGTTGTGTTGGTACCGTTGTCTTGGCTAACATTAAACACTGATGGTTCAAGACGTCACATTCACCGCACAGTAAGTAAGTCTGATGGTATTTTACTATGGAAGGTTCAGAGTCATGACTATCTATCCAGATGCAACATCGATCCACCGAAAGATTGCTAGAAAGACACCATGTGAGTGCGCCAAAATCTCTTTTAAGAGGGGATTGTTGAAAATTTATTAACATGAATAAAGTCAATCCTATTATTTATGACTCAAATAATTGGGGCCCCGCACGTCAGAAACATTGTTTCCACACATGTGCACACGTTATACCAGAGATCGTAAATTTCCTTAGTGAAAGAGATATTGGTACGTAAACGGAATGTTTGAGACATGGAATGATAGACGGTTATTGACCAAATGATGAGTGTTTCATGTTGGTAAATGAAGGAAGAAGTGTACGATGTGTAAAATATGAAACGAGTCAGAAATTGCCGCGGAGCCGTGAAGGATCGCGACGCAACCACCGTCGGAGTCGAGACACCTCTAGCCAGTGCTACGGCGCCTTGGTGACAGTGAGTTACTAGAATTCAAGCGCCGCAGCACCTCCCAGGCAGGGCCGCAGCGCTTCGATGGCAGAATCTCGACGGAAGATAGAAAGTTTCTGACTTTTGGGCTGGTTTTGGAGCATTGATCCTTCATTACTTGACACTTGAATTCAACCATTATTTGACTGAATTATAACCTCTCAATAAGTAACATTACATGGCTTTGATTTCCATTAGTTGGCTAGATGATAGGTCATTTTACACACACTATAAATTGAGGTCTTAGGCTCAATTGAAGAACACACTTGCATTCTGAAAATTCTGAGAATTACTTCCTCTTTAGCTTTCTTTCATACACTCAAAAGGTTATTTCTTTATAGTAAATATTTGAGTTTCCTTTGCTCATTTGTTTGTTGTTATTTTATCTTGGGAGACAAGTTGACAATCACCGTAAAAGGATACATACGGGACAATATTGTCTTAAGGACAGGGTGCTAACACCCGAATCAGCAAATCCTTTGTAGTAGTTCATTTTGTTCTCAATTCCAGATTGTAATCTTTGTTGTTGTTACTTACTTCCTACTTCCTTGTATCCCCCATTGTAACTCACACAATATACCCAAGTGAAATTCCAAAATGTGTGGTCTGGTGAGGGTATAATGTACACATACCTTACCTCTATGATGGTAGGTAGAGCGGTTGTTCCTGGGAGACCCTCGGCTCAAGACAAAGCATAATCACAAGTGAAGAAAGCACAACAACATACGAGAAACGGTCATACCCAGACAATAAATTAAAGCAATATGAACATGCTGATAACAAAATCGAATACGTCATGGTAGCACATTCCGGCAGGAAGAAGCAGTCGTTAACTTAGATAAATAATATCAACAAAGTACACTAGGGAACACATAGCAGCAGAAATCAAACTACAAAAGACTATAAAACAATAATTCGCCTATAAGTGTGATAGGCTAATCGGGTCTACAATAATAACACTACAACTATCATTTTGTAAGCGTAAGTAGGACTACGCTCGATTGCCTACTATCCTAATTCATGTCATCCACAACCCTCTATCTAAGGTCATGTCCACAGTAAGTTGCACCTGCGACATATCTCGTCTAATCACCTTTCCCTAATACTTCTTCGGCCTACCTCCTCCCCTTCTGAACTCGTTCATATCCGATCTCTCACACCTCCGCACTGGAGCATCTATGTCTCTCCTCTGCACATGACTAAACACGTTAATGGACAATAACATATGACAAGAAGTTCGAGCACATATCTTTACCTTCTACCTCTATATCTTTGGATGGAATTAGAATAGTGACTTGGACATCGTTAAATGTATTCTCCATAAAATTAGAGTAGAAATATACTTAAAATTGTTGGAAATCTTACAAAAATACTCGATCACGATCAATACGGAATTCATCAAAGCTTGAGGCATGTACAAGGACACTGTTCTTAAGGATATTTCACCCGGTATGAGTGTATCTCACATGATTCAACAAGGTCTTCTAGTATAAAATTAGGAACCAAAATCTAACAAAAATTAAATAATATTATAAAACCCAGAAAAAGAAAATAATAACAATAATAAGAAGAAGAAATATGTTCTTTTTATTCACTCCCAACAAAGTAGAAAAGTTGGAGAATATATAGTCTTGCCAAAAGGATGTTGTGGCTGTGAAAGATTAATACCACAACGACATTGTATTATACAATGACAATAAAAGAGAGATAATGATCAATTAAATGGGTCAATGATAACGTTAGGATTAGTAAGGGAAATAAATTGGAGGATAATAGTTAATAGCAATAGAGAATCAATTAATTACTATAATCAGTCATTCAATATCAATATCTGTTACAAGATAGAGTTAGGAATTCTCAAAGATTATAATTTTTGAGATATTTTATTATTTTTATAATACTATCAAAGCTTCGATTACATGTAACAATCAGAATTTAATAAATATCTGACTTACACCAAAAAATACATATTTAAGAGATTATTCTGAATCTAATATCAAAGTAAATGGGCCCTTTTTGTCCTAATAGTCAAGACGAATTCTGGCTTGAGACCTCCAGTGCTTGGCTTTTTCAAAACCATTAGTATAATTATCAAAATCTTCAACAGTTTGGTCAATCTCTTGTTGAGTATTCATGACAAAAGGGCCCAATTGTGCTACTGGTTCACCCAATGGTTCACCACCCACCAATATGAACCTTGAAGGCTTTGTTGATTTGTTCCATGCCTCAAGCCCATCACCAGACCCACCCAATAGAAGGAGATTATGTGCTGTTGTTGTTGCTGATTCATGAGACCCAAAAATTCCCTCTCCTTCTAAGACATACACAAATGCATTATATGATTTTGGAATTGGTTGTTGAAGATGGGATCCTGGATTTAGAGTGAAGTCCAAATACATTGTTGGAGTCCTTGTATATATGGCTGATTTTGCTCCTAATGATTCCCCTGCTATTATTCTCACCTTGATCCCATCTTTTGCTGCTTCTAGTATGTTCTCGCTTGATATCTCTTGGTACCTTGGTTGTATCCTGTCATATACAAAGTCTGTCTTAAACAGAAACATATCTAGGATTTGAACTTTATGATTTCAGAATGTCATCGAAGCTACTGACTATTTAAATTATAGGTTTGAAATGTTTGAAATATTTATTAAACGTGAAATAAAGTTAATCCTATTTAATTATGACTCGAACAATTGGGGTCCCGCACGTGGGAAACCTTGTTTCCACACACGTGCACACGTAATGCCAATGATCATATTTCCTCAATGGAAGAGATATTGGTACAAATATGAATTGTTTGAGACGTAAGGTAATAGACGATTATTGACCAAATGATGTTGATTTCACGTTGGTAAATGAAGGAAGAAGTGTACAATGTGTTTAAAGATGAAACGAGTCATGAATCGCCGATAGGGCCGCGGCGCCAAACTGCAGGGCCGCGGCGCCAACTCTCTGAAGTTAGAGCGCCGCGGAAATAACCAAATGACGTTGATTTCACGTTGGTAAATGAAGGAAGAAGTGTACAATGTGTTTAAAGATGAAACAAGTCATGAATCGCCGATAGGGCCGTGACACCAAACTGCAGGGTCGCGGCGTCAACTCTCTGAAGTTAGAACGCCGCGGCGCCTCCCTGCAGGGTCGTGGCGCTGGTAGTCCAGAGGCTGCGACGGGAGACGAAAATACATGACTCTTGGGCTGGTTTTGAGGCATTAAACCTCCATTACATCCCAAATGAATTCAATCATTATTTGGCTGAATTAACACTCCATAATCAAGGCCATTACATGGTCATTCAAGGCCATTACATGGGCAATTGAAAAGTCATCTTCTCAACACTATAAAATGAGGTCTTTGACTCATTTGCAAAATACACTTAACACATTCTCTAGACAATTTCCTGAAATTGTTCTTCCTCTTTAGCAATCAAACACTCTAAGATCTTTCTTCCTATAACGAACTTTTGAGTCTCCTTTGCTTATTAATTTGGTTGTTGTTTTATCTTGGGAGATAAGTTGTCATTACTCCGTTGAAAGGAATATACGGGGCAATATTATCTTAAAGAAAGATTGATCATCAATCGACTTAGCGAGACAAGTTTCCTTGTTCACATTGGTTGTTGTTGTGACTTTCTCGTTCCTTGTTATTACCAATATATTTCTAACATGAAATTCAATATTTGTAAACATAGTAAATTTGTTGATATATATATATATATATATATATATATAGGAATTGAGCAAAAAAATTATTTGGTTCGGCTGAATTCATAAATAATTTGCCCCTGAATTTAGTTGATTATGCCTTTTGCACTCAAAGACGGATTCAAAATTTATATGGGATGAATTCAATTTTTAAGTACTTAATTTGAATCTATTATACTTTTGAAAAAATTGAGTTCAGAATTTAGTATTTGTTTGTTGTAGTTTTATTATCCGCCGTATAAAGTAACATGCATTTATTTATAATTATTTTTTGGATGACTTGATAAAGTAAGATTCTTTTATATTGTGAAGGGCAGATAAGTTAAATTCTTTTAGTAATAAAATAGAAGGAACAAGGCATACATTTTATGTTTGGAGGAGAGATTAATCCACAACTGTAAACCCTTTTGAATTCCCTCAGCTGCAGGCATTTCAGAATGAACTATTCCTCTTCCAGCAGTCATCCACTGTAAATCACCAGCTTCAATCGTACCTTTGTGACCTTCAAAATCTTCATGTGTCACAGCTCCCTGCAGTGTCAAAATTAATTGATTTTCAACTATTATCATTAAGTAACATAGTACTAGTATTAAAGTAGGAAAATAAAAAAAAATTATCCATTAATTTTCTCTATTATTAGCATAAACTCTTCTAGAAGAAGCATGTTATAATTATCATGTACTTTTTTTCGCCATTGCTCCACCACAAAAGTTGATGACCCCATTGAATTTCAAGAAATGCACTGCTAATTAGAATTCTCTTACACTTTTAATTTTTATCGAGTGAATCTGTTTAACTTGACCTGAATTTCTAAAAAAAAAAGAAGGTGTTTTAAACTTGAGAGCTCAAACAATCTGAAAATTTGTGTGGCAATAAGATTTGAAATTTGTGGTTTTAAATATGTCATAACATTTGTGTAATTATAAAACTCTTCAAAGTAAACAAAAAGTGTGAATTAAATTATTTTAAACATAGAAATAGGTCTTTAAAAAAAATAGAATAAAGGGTCAAGTAAATCTGAACGGAGTAAGTAATATCCCTAGTTAGTCTTTGTTAAACATATTGGACAGTCCAATATGTTCCGGCTGTGGGTCCCACACGGGTGGTCCCACATTATTTATATATTTAATATATAATTACTCTTGTACCTTAATTAGAATTATAGTGTTACCATAATTGTATAGTTAATGTCCTTATAGAATAGAAATTTAGATGTAAAATAAGAAAAGAATTTTTCTATTGTAACTTGTATACATATATATTTCATCAATAAGAATAATCAAGGAATTAATTCTTTCACTCTTATATTTACACTCCATAAGAAATAGTTGAACTTTTATTTGATCAACATGCGTTAGCAGCACTAAACAGGATATTATGTTTTTTAATTTTGGTAAACAAGTAGTAGCATATAAGTTGCTTTCTTAGAAGTTAGACAATCACATCTGCTCAACTACTGCCTTCCAAAATGTGGAAATATATTAATATAGTAATTCATTAGTTTAGCCTATGACAATCCACAAACAATGTATGAATACGACTACAAATGGAAAAACTATGATTATGTCTGTATTGATATTTTTGAATAAATTAAGGGAGAAACAGAGTGACTATTATTCTAAAATAATACCTGCAACATGTAGGTGACCGTTTCAAAGCCTGTAAATTTAGAAACACAAGTATGAGAAATTAAAACACATTAGTGAGTAAAAATTGCTAATTTAGCATCAGGGTAAGTTATAAGGAACTTTTACTCACATTTATCTGTTATAACAGGTAACTTATTTATTTTCAAGATTATAAATTTCAATAAGAAAATTTATAGTTCAATATAGATATCATAGTATAAAAAAATATTTTACATTGACATGTATAACTTAAAACTCTTTAGCATTAAAGAGAATTGATTTTTGGAAAAAAGGAACACAAATATATCAGAAAAAGAATCATTAGAATGTGACCTCTATGTGGATGATCAGGAAACCCAGCAGGAGCAGAAACTGAGAATTCATCCAAAACAAGAAAAGGGTCAAAGTATCTCAACTCAAACCTGAGAAAAAAGGATTAAAAAAATTAGTCAATTTTCTTGGTGATCAGCTCATAAGAACTGCAAAAAATCAATGTGCATTGTTTGTGTAGTTGTGACAGAGTCAGAGGGGATTCAAAATATAAAATAATAAACACATAAAAAAAGTCTAGAAAATTCAACATCTACAATAATTATACGTAAAAAATCAACATTATAACATTTGTCAAGGAAATGTACCCCTGGCCTCGGATGTCCATATAAAGAACACGACGAGCATAAATACTGAGCCGAGAGTCTTTATGAAATAACCTCTACCCCATAAAAGTAGGGGTAAGATCTGTGTACATCTTACGCTTTCTAGACCCCATTTGTGGGTTACACTGAATACATTGTTGTTATTGTTGTATATTAATAGTGTAATTTTCCAACTAAAAGGGTTCGGATAAACCTTTTACGCCCCCTAACTCCGTCTATAGTGTCTAGATTAGAAAAATAAATTAAAGTACCTCCCAATGCTTCTTCTAACAACAGCACCAAGTCCTTCATGCTGAGGCCTTGCGAGAAATTTCTTGACAACAGAACGGGGAGGCATTTCTCTACTCATACATATATTTTATGTCTGATACTTTTATGCAGTGCTTTGTCTAAAATAGTGAGGTTTTTGTACCAATTTATAGGGGTGTGTTCGTTAGTTGAAATTGACAAGTCAAAAGAAGAGAGGATGGGGCAAAGGGACATTTTCTTTCTCATTTCTAATACGGTTCTCACGTCAGCCAAACGTTTTCATGATGTCTTTGCCAATCTACTTCCTCATTCAGTTCACAGTTCACAGTTCACACTGCCCCACCTTTTGCCTATTCTATCATTTATTTATTTATTCCCAACAATTTTTTTCCCAAACATATGATAGATGGTTGAGTTATCTTAATGATACTGTTAACACAATCCTAGCTTCACATACATGATTTGATTCTTTTTTTAATAGGTCAAACATCAGTTTTTTTGTTGTGAAGAAGCACGTGCATTTTCTTAGTCTTACAAGTGTGATCGACATGGTTGAGTCAAACATCAGTTGGGTGAAATACCAACCTAAGATTTTTGTCTATCTTTGATCATATTTAAATGTGTGATCATCTATCTAAAAAAAAATTAAATTGTTAAAGATTGTATATATTTTTTATTTAAACAGTATATCTTTCAATACATTAAATTTTCTAAACTCTCAATAAATGTTTTATCACGTAATAGTAGGTTTGTGCGGCAACATATCTTCTTCAGAAGCGATGTGTAAAGAGAATTAGAAATGGCTTAATACACGAATTTACTACGATCCATAGTTACCAACGGGCTAATCTATGTTTATACAAAGTGTTCAAAATGATGATCTATCAATTTTTGTGTGGTGAATTTGATAGATAATTATATAAAAACATATATGGAATCTACATCTTTTGGAAACCCTCCTTACTACAGATGAGATAGATTGTATCAAAGTCATTCCCCTGATATTTACTCCAGGACAATCACTAGATGTGGAAGCTAGATAGACGTGTAAACGTGTGTATGGTAAAAGTAATAATATTCTCTACTCATAATTAGAATATTTCCATATATTATGTAAATATAATTATGGTAAAACTAGAATTCCTCTTGTGATTAGGTTTATGATTCCTATTGTAAAAGGGATGAATATTGTACACTATATATACTTTGATATTAATGAGATGTAAGATGATATTAATCTTCCTTGAGGAGTCTTCTCATTAATATCAAAGTATATATAGTGTACAATATTCATCCCTTTACAATAGGAATCCTAAACCTAATCACAAGAGGAATCATAGTCTTACCATAATTATATTTTCACAATATGAAAATATTCTAATTATGGGTCGGAAATATTGTTACTTTACTATACACACATTTACACACCCCCTCAGTCGGAGCGGGAGGAGGCCGGACGCTGAGACTGGATTTGAAGTCAAGAAAGAACTGTATGGGAAGTCCTTTGGTAAATATATTTGCATACTGATAGGATGAGGGAACATGTAACACTGCGCATGGCTGTATGACTTTCTCACGAACAAGTGTAGGTCTATCTCGATGTGCTTGGTTGTGATGTTGAACCGGATTATGAGGCTAAATGGCGGAGATGTTATCACGATACCTGATAGGCGCTTTGATGAGGACGAAGTTCGATAATAAATTTACGAGCCACAAATCTCGGCTACTACATTTGCAACGCCTCAGTACTCGGCCTCGGCCTTTGGGCGAGATAGGGTAGTGCAGCCGACATCAAGAAATCAGTTATCCCTAAAATACACAAAAGTCGGAGGTGGAGCGTAGCGTGTCCGGACACTCTGCCCAATCTGCATCCGTATAAGAGAGCAACCTGTTTGGTGCAGAGGGGTATAGGTAAAAATCATAATCAAGTGTGCCCTTAATGTATCGGATGATTGGCTTAAGAGCAGTGAAATGAGACTCTCTGGGGGCATGCATTAATAGGCATACCTGCGGAACAACATAAGCAATATCTGTCCTTGTAAATGTGAGATACTGAAGTGCACCTGCAAGGCTCCTATACAGAGTAGGATCGGAGACTGGAGCACCATTCATAGCACTGAGCTTAGATTTTAAATCAACTGGAGTAGGTGAAACTTTGCAATTCGTCATCTTAGCCCTGTACACAATCTCTTCTGCATACTTACGCTGACACAAGAACATGTGGTCGGCAGACCTGGTCACTGATATCCCCAAAAAATAACTCAGCTTTTTCAAATCAGTCATTGTAAATTCAGACTTAAGCAAGACAATAATCTCATTTTCAACCCGTCGGATGAAGCAGTAAGAACAATATCATCCACGTAAAGTAATAAGTAAGCAGTGCTACTACCTCGATGAAAAATGAAGAGTGATGTATCACTCTTGCTGCATACAAACCCAATATGCAAGATATACCTGGCAAAACGATCATACCACGCACGGGGGGCCTGCTTCAGGCCATATAGTGACTTACGGAGACGTCACACATAATGAGGAACTACTGGATGGTTGAAACCAGACGGCTGATGCATGTAGACTGTTTCTCTCAGATCCTCATGTAAAAATGCATTTTTTACATCAAGCTGATGGATCGGCCAGTGTTTGCCCATGACAATGCTCAAGACTGTGTGAATAGTAGCCGGTTTGACAACCGGGCTGAAGGTATCACCACAATCAATGCCCTCGTGCTGATTCGTGCCATTAGCCACAAGGCATGCCTTATATCTCTCAAGATCTCCACTCTCTCTGAATTTGTGATGAAATAGCCACAGACAACGAATCACATTCAACCCCCTCAGGTCTAGGTACTAGATCTCATGTGTGTTGTTTAGTTAAAGCATTGAATTCCTCAGACTTAGTCGCATTCCAATTAGGGTCATGTTTAGTCAATATAGGGTTCTTGGTAATTGGAGAAATGATATGGGCAGACAAGTTAAATTGGACTTTGGGTTTGAAGATTTCATGTTTGGCACGAGTTTCTATTTGGTGAGTGGAGACAGTGGGAGGCTGTGTCGGCTGAGTGGGAAGAATCTAGACTGAGGGATCAGTTGAATAGGGAGAAGGAGGAGGTGATGCCGTCGGAGGCACCGCGGCGCCGTGATCAAGGGCCGCGACGCTGAAGTAAAGCTGCTCGCAGGAGTTTTAGCATTTTGGCGCCAAATCACAGGGCCGCGGCGCTGACCCTTAGGGCTGCGGCGCTGACGCTGAAGAAGAACTACCGAGAAAATACGGTGATTCTGTGGAAGTGTTATGATCTAGTTGACTGAGAATGATGGGAGAGATGACAGACTTATCAAGAAAAGAGAAATTCGGTTTTTGGAACTTTTTAAGATTCGAAAACGGGAATATGGTCTCGTCGAATGTGACGTGACGAGAGATGTGGATCTGACGAGTGGACAAGTCATAACATAGATAGCCCCTATGGTTCGGTGGGAAGCCTAGGTAGACACATGAAGTTGACCGATGAGCTAGTTTGTGAGGGGCAGTAGAGGAAATGTTAGGATAGCAAAGACAACCGAATATCCGAAGATGCTCATAAGATGGGACTCTATGATAGAGGATTTCGGTAGGGGTCATATTGTGAAAGATGCTAGTTGGGAGAATAATAAGAACGTATTCTGACATTTTAGCAGCGTAGACCCAGAATGACGGAGGTTGGGAGGCATGAATCAATAGAGTGCGAATCATATTGTTAATGGTGCGGATAATTCTTTCAGTTTTACCGTTTTGAGGAGAGGTGTGGGGGCAGGAGAAGCGAAAGACCATGCCATTATTAGTACAAAAATGGTGAAACATAGAGTTATTGAATTCACGACCATTCACTGAAAAGATTTTATACCTTTTTCAAACTGTGTTTGAATGAAATTTCGAAACTCAAGAAATTTGGCAAACACTTCCGATTTAAATTTGAGAGGATACAACCAAATAAAGTGAGAAAAATCATCTAGTAAGATAAGATATTATTTATGACCGGGAGAACTAGCAACAAGTGATGTCCATAAATTGGTATGTATAATATCAAAAGATGCAAAAGTAACGCTAGTAGATGATTTAAACGGAAGACGAGTATGTTTGCCTAAAGAACAAGAAACACAGTTTTGTGCAAGCTTCCCATTACAAGTAATGAAATTATTGCCTCTAAGAAAGTTAAAAACTGGGGCTCCTGGATGACCAAGCCTATTATGCCATGTTGAAGAAGAAATGATCGCTAGAGAGACGGGAGACCTAGATCTGGCAGTGGAGATGGGAGTGAATGGATATAGATCCCCCGTGCTATTTTATCTCGCAAGAGGTGTCCCCGTATGAAGATCCTTCACAGTGAAACCAAAAGGGTCAAAATCAATAGAGACAGAATTATTATGAGTAAATTTGCAGATAGAGATGAGATTCTTAATTACATGTGGAGCATATAGTGTATTTTGAAGGGGGAATGGATTAGGAGGTGGTGTGTAGGATGTACCATAACCATTTACTAGAATGCGGTGGCCACTAACAACTGTCATAAATTGAGGATGCCTTAAACCAAACAGTTTGAGAATATTACCTGCAGACCGAGTGAGGTGAGAAGTGGCTCCGGAGTCCATGTACCAGTTGTTGTCAGACTGTTGCATATTGAGACTGCTGAAGTCCTGACCCAACTCAGTGGGTGTTATGCTGGGTGAGGGCTGATGGAACTGGTCGTGCATGAAGTGGGCTTGCTGTTAGATCGACTTACCGGCGGTGGAGCAGACCCAACACCCCGCGTGGGAGAGGGTCAAGAGTTGCTTGATCGAATGCAGCCGCAGCCGCGTGCGGATCGTTGGGGCCCTATTGTTCTTTGGTCGATTCTGTTGTCCGCGACCACGGACTCCTCTGTCGCAGTCCTTGCCATCATGTTCCTGCCGCTAGGGGTGTTCACCGGTCCAGAACCGGACCGGACCGGAACCGGAATGGACCGGAACCGGAATCCAAAATTTTTCTGGACCGAGGACCGGTTGGACCGTTTTTTTTTTTTTTTAAATGCAATTTATAAATTATAAATTTTTAAGAATGTGTTCGTTTAACAATCTCATTAAATATGTTTGTTTTTTTCCTTATCCTTCAATAAACTTTATTTAATTAATATGACTAACTTAAAGAAAATCACCAAATGTACTTGGTTCGTATACGAACTACTGAACTACTCATTAATTAAAGTTACACACCACATTTATATTTTCTATTTTCTATTTGGAATTTGGACATTCCTGAAACTAGGGGTGCACAAAAGGTTAAAATCGGACCGGACCGAAGACCGAAATTACAGATTACTCGGACCGAATGATTTGCCCCAGTCCCCCCAGCCACCACCCCCCCCACGCCAGCCCGGACGTATTGACATATCTAATATAGGTTGTAAATTGATCAAACTTTATACGGTCATAACTTTGCGCTCGGATGTCCGTTTTACCTAATTTATTTTGATTTCGCGTATTTTTCGACACGGGTGGCCAAACCGCACAAGTCGTTTGATTCCTCCGATTTCTCCAAAAACTTCCATCTTTCCCTCAATTTCTTTTTCCCCAAATCGTTACGTTTTCCCATTTTCAAATCTAAATATCTCGCGATGTACAATAGATTTCAACGTAAAAATTTCGTGGCACGTCGAAATGTCAATTTCAGTATTGGAAATTTAATTTAAAAAAATCGGTCCATTCCGTCGGGCCGAGGAAAATTCCGGTTCGGGCCGACCGGAAACCGAATCCACCATTTTGACGACCAGACGGGCCGAATCCACCGGTCGATCCATTCCGGTCGGTTCGATCTGTTCGGTCGATTCCGGTCCGGTTTTCCGGTCCGGTCCTGTTTTGTACACCCCTACCTGCCGCGGTTGAGAGTTTTCTGGCAGCGTTGGTTCTTGAGGGCGCATTTTGACAGTGATCGGTGTATTTTATATACACCTTTTGAGTCAGTTTTAGTTAATCTTTTGTCCCGTTTTGCACATATAAGTGTTGTATTAGGATAGTTTTCCTTTCTATTTAGTCAAAGTGGTTAAAATGGCCAAATGGCGGAAAAGGAGCTAAAAGAGGGCAAAAGAGAGACGCAGAGCTGAAACAGAAAGTGGCGAACGAGGGTGAAATCGGACCGTGGCCATGGCCTCCTCTGATCAGCAGCGCGGCGCGCCACTGTCTGGAGGCTGCAGAAGACCTGGCATGGCTACGCCGCAAAGAATGCGGGGTCGCGCGCTAAACATCCGAGAGCTCTGAAGATGCACGCGCGCCGCATGCCGACAGATATCATGTGTTTAGTGTGCTGAAAATTTCATGCTATATGTTCCTGCATATTATTTTGCTAACCTTCATGTTTTTCTAGTTAACTCTAATGCATCAAAAATGATCAATGGCAGTGAGTCTTTTATTTTTCGTTTCTTTGAGTCTTTTATTTCTTCCTTTCTATCTTTGTTCGAGGGCGAGCAAAGGTTAAGTTTGGGGGTATTTGATCGGTGTATTTTATATACACCTTTTGAGTCAGTTTTAGTTAATCTTTTGTCCCGTTTTGCACATATAAGTGTTGTATTAGCATAGTTTTCCTTTCTATTGAGTCAAAGTGGTTAAAATGGCCAAATGGCGGAAAAGGAGCTAAAAGAGGGCAAAAGAGACGCCAGAAATGCGAAACAGAAAGTGGCGAACGAGGTGAAATCGACCAGCACAGCGCTGGCTCCTAATCAGCGGCGCGGCGCCACTATTCGCAGAGGCTGCGAAGACCTCGCCGCGCGCCTCGACAAAGAATGCGGTCGCGCGCTAAACATCAGGAGCTACGAAGATGCAGTACGCGCGCCTCGCATAGATATCGGCATGGCGCCAAAACACCGACGGATTGCGAGAATCCCGGGCGCGGCTGTGCAGGCGCGCGCCGACGCGGAAAAATTAGGTCTTTTGACGAAATTCACAACTAGGTTTTTGTTCTTAATCCTCCTATAGAGTTATCCTTATCACCGAAAGGTAGGTAAGGTGCGACATCTGGGTTGAGTGTTTATATAACCCTAACGGGAGTATAAAACGATTTCGTAAACCTGCTTTCTCCAAAAGAAGAATACCATAAGTTAATGCATTAGTAAGTAGCATAAGCGGATAGTAAGGATACATGGAAGCCCTATTCTCATCACCACTGAAGTAAATCTTTATATTTAAATAGCTTGCATAATTCTTAGTTATAAACAACAAATCAATTATCAATTCACCAAATAGATACTCGAAAATAGATAGTTGGTAATTGAACCCTAATCCTTGTGGACGATATTCGGTCTTATCAAGACTATACTACTTGTCACGATAACGTGCACTTGCGTTTAAAGTGTGCATCTTACCGCGCATCAAGTTTTTGGCGCCGTTGCCGGGGATTAGGCATAGTTCAATATCAAATTTGTCTATTTTTAATTTCTAATTTGGTTTTTAACTTTTCTTTTAATTTTTAATTTTTACGTTTTTTCTTTTGAAAATTCGAGGTGCCGTGATTTGTTGTCTGTTTTTGATCTATTTCAGGAAGTCAGTTTATGCGAAGGAGAAGAGGAGCAGACACTCTTGTTCCCTTCAATCCAGAAATTGAAAAAACCTGCAAACAGAACAGAAAGAATTCGAGGATTGCAACCTTGTTAGAGATGAACGGCGTTCAGAACAACAACGGGATGGGAGAAGGGTTAGGAGAGAATCATCCCCATCCAGGAATACCTAGGCAAGCGCCAATAGACGTGGAAGAGAGAGTCCAAGTCCAGCCAGAAAGAAGTTTGGGAGACTATGTGCTGCCAAGAGTAAATGGAGCACAGACATGCAATAGGAGCCAACAACTTCGAGATAAAACCGGCAATTCTGAGCATGGTACAGCACACAGTGCAATTCGGAGGACTGCCGTCGGAGGATCCACATATGCACATAGCTAATTTCTTGGAGCTATGTGCAACGTTCAGATATAACGGCGTTACTGATGATGCCGTCAGATTGAGGCTCTTTCCCTTCTCACTTAGGGATAGAGCAAAAGTATGGTTGAATTCCCTGCCGGCCGATTCGATTTTTACATGGCAAGAGCTGGCACAGAAATTCCTAGCCAAGTTCTTTCCCCCGTGTAAAGCAGCAAAACTGAGAGGGGAGTTGAACAACTTCTACCAAGCAGATGAAGAGTCCTTATATGAAGTTTGGGAAAGGTTCAAAGATCTACAGAGAAAGTGCCCACACCATTGCATTGAGTTGTGGAACTTGGTCCACATCTTCTACAACGGGCTGAGCAGTACAACCAGAACCATCATAGATGCAGCAGCAGGTGGAGCATTCATGAGGAAAACAGCCCACGACGCTCATGAGTTATTAGAAGATATGGCCACTAACAACCATGTCACGGAAGAGAGGTCGACAAATGGGAGAAGAACAGTGGGAGTCCACGAAATAGATGCTATTGCTGCCTTGAATGCCCAAGTGGCCCTTCTAGCGAAACAGTTACAGCAACATACAGTGTCAGTGAATGCGGTACAGATGCCTAAAAGCTGTGAAATATGTGGTGGCCCACATACATTTGATAGGTGTCCTTCAGCGGATCCCAACAATATACGAATGGAGCAGGCAGAGTGTCAGGCCATAGGTAATTATCAGAGGCAGCGAACAACCCTACTCTAACACTTATAATCCGGATGGAGGAATCACCCAAATTTCATGGAAAGGAGACTGCGGGCGCAGAATCGCATCGCGGCGCAGAATCGCACTACGGGCAGCAGAATCCGAGGGCAGAATGATAGGCCGATGCGAACCAGCAGAGCCAGAATCAGCAACCCTTCATTCAAGCCCCACAGCCTCAACAGTTCAATGCACCGGTCAAAGAAGAAAAGCGGATGAGCTGAAGCAACAGGACAAAGACTCGCCAACGCCCGACGCAGCTCATGAAGCTAGATCCTCGCTCGAAACTTGAGACACGGTGGGTCACTAGCAAACAGCAAACAAGAAAGCCACGGGACATTGCCAAGCAATACAGAGGTAAATCCGAGGAGCGGTCAGCAAAGCAATGAGAAGTGGAAGACATTGAGCAAGCGATCACCACCGATGAGTTGAGAAGAAAGCAGAGTTAGAAAAAGAGAAGGTGATTGAGCCTAGCCCAACAGTAGAGAAAACTCCAGAGAAGGAGTATACAGAGAAGATCCCTTTCCCCCAGAGACTACAGCGAAAGGCGGTTGATAAATAATTCTCCAAATTTTTGGAGACATTCAGAAAGCTGCATATCAACATACCTTTCATAGAAGCATTAGAGCAGATGCCCTCCTATTTCAAGTTTATGAAGGAGATTTTGGGGAAGAAGAAAAAGCTGGCAGACTATGAAATAGTAGCACTAACAGAAGAGTGTAGTGCTATCTTGCAGAAAAAGTTGCCACCAAAGCTAAAGGATCCTGGAAGCTTTACACTACCTTGCACAGTGGGCAGGGTGACTTGCAACAGAGCCTTGTGTGATTTAGGGGCGAGTATAAATCTGATGCCCTTATCAGTTTTTAAAAGATTAGAGTTGGGTGAGGCCAAACCAACCACAGTAAGCCTACAGCTGGCCGACAAGACAGTGGTTCATCCACGAGGCAAGATTGAAGACGTGATTGTGAAAGTAGGAAAATTCTTCTTTCCTGCAGATTTCCTCATTCTTGATATGGAAGAAGATGCGGAAATACCTATCATATTGGGGAGGCCATTCGTAGAAACGGGAAGAGCTTTGATTGATGTTGAAAGAGGAGAATTAACACTAAGGGTGGAGTCTGAAGAAATGGTGTTTAAAGTTTTTAAACACGTCATTGAGCCACCAACAATGAGTGGGTGCTTTGCAATCAGCACCATCAAACCCCATGCGAGCCAATACAAGTCAACCAAAGAGCGATGAGCCCAAGAAAGCATGGTTTCTTTGAAATGCCACTAAAGGAGGTAAGTTTTCCGAACTCCTCATGCGATAATGCTAAGAAGAAAAGAAAAGAAAACGCCAAATGTGGAGGAAATAGATAGGTTGGGGCTTAATCCACCCTGGGGTTATTAAGGCTAAGGAACTTGTCCGGCTAAAAGACGTTAAAGACAACGCTACTGGGAGGCAACCCAACGTTTTCAATTATGTTATTTTAATTTCGTCTTTAGTTTATTTTATTTCGTCTTGATCGCCTCACGGTCTGGGTTCTTGTGTCTATGTTGTGTTGACAGTGAAAGCCAAGGATGTGGAAGGCGAAAAAATGAAGAGAAGTCGATACCCGGAAAAATCGCCATAGCGCGCGGCTCAACGCAGGCCGCGCGCCAAATGATCGTAAGACGCCAGAGTTTGAGCCGCGCGCCATTTGCGTGGCCGCGCCACAACGGAAAATATGAATTCGAAGACACCACGAGAAGGCCCTATCGCCAAATCAAAACACCAAGAATGCTCCTCCTCACGAATTCAAAGTATTATCCACCGCCACCACCACCATTTTAACCAAAGTTCGTAAGTGTCTTATTTCTTTTACTGTCTTTGAGTCTACACACATCGGGGACAATGTGTGATTTAAGTTTGGGGGTGTTTTATTTGTGTATCATGTTACGTTTTATTTAAGTCTTTTGATTGTTTTATGTTTATTTTGAGTCACCAAAATATTTTTCTTTTTGAGTCATAATTGCTCACAAAGATCATGTATCTTTGTAGTTGCTAGAAACACCTAGTGAAGTAAGGTGGAATAATGTAAAGGAATTGAAGCAACTATCTAAACACTTAGGTTAGATATGCCAAAACTCACGTAACTGCCTATTTGGAGTTTCTTGCTTGAGTTATGCATGCTAAATGATAAATGCTTATGTGTTATGATTGCTTGCTATTTGAGGCGAAATAGTTAGGATATGCATGTTAGGGAGATGACTCAGACATTTCTTTGATAGCCAATTCTTACCATTCTTTTCCATCCTGTACTTTAAAAATTATCCCTAGTCAGCCCCATTGAGCCTAACTTTGAAACTTCTTCTTTGACACCCTATATTCCCACAAATTGTACCATAAGTAAAAATATGAAATAGTGGAATACATTGTGTTAAAAAAGAGACAAAAAGAGTGAATAAGTCTGTTGCACCCCAATACAAAAGTAATAAGAAACAGGCAGAAGCCTAAGTTTGGGGGTGCTTGTTATACTTCACTCTCCCAAAACAAAAGAGGGAAAAGATAGAATCGAAGTGAATGAAAGAACAAAAAGAAAAAGGGAAATATTGAAAAGCTAAAGAGCTTATGGTACACGAAATGAGCCTAAATTGCCTATTTTTACCTACCTATACCTAAAGCCTACATTACAACCCTTAAAGTCCTGAAGATCTCTTTTATGCATATCCAGAATTAGTGGAGAATAGCAAGTAAGCATGCCATAGGAATTCTTGAATTTATATGCATGATTTAGTATATTGACTTCCATTAAGCATGATGAATATGAGTTTGCGAAATATTTAGCTTCATGTGTTTAGTGTGCTGAAAATTTCATGCTATATGTTCCTGCATATTATTTTGCTAACCTTCATATTTTCTAGTTAACTCTAATGCAGCAAAAATGATCAATGGCAGTGAGTCTTTTATTTTTCGTTTCTTTGAGTCTTTTATTTCTTTCTTTCTATCTTTGTTCGAGGGCGAGCAAAGGTTAAGTTTGGGGGTATTTGATCGGTGTATTTTATATACACCTTTTGAGTCAGTTTTAGTTAATCTTTTGTCCCGTTTTGCACATATAAGTGTTGTATTAGGATAGTTTTCCTTTCTATTGAGTCAAAGTGGTTAAAATGGCCAAATGGCGGAAAAGGAGCTAAAAGAGGGCAAAAGAGGATGCAGAGTCAAACAGAAAGTGGCGAACGAGGGTGAAATCGGCAGCGCCGCGCGCCTCGCAAAGTTAGGCCGCGCGCCACTATTCGCAGAGGCTGCGAAGACTTCGGCCGTGGCGCCCTCGTGACAAAGAATGCAGGTCGCGGCGCTAAACATCCGAGAGCTACAAGATGCAGCCGCGAGCCTCGATGCAGCGAATATCGGCCGCGCCAAAACACCCGGACGGACAGAACTCCGGCCGCGGCGCTGTCGCAGGCGCAGCGCCGACGCGAAAAATTAGGTCTTTTGACGAAATGGGCCAGCTCAAGGAAAAGAGGAGGCGGTTTGCGACCTATAAAAGGAGAACCCTAGGCGCTTTTTGAGGGTTCCCTTCTGCACAACACAAGACTTTGCTTGAGATTGGATACCATTAGTTTAGTACTTTCTTTTCCATTTCTTGTTCTTTATTTCAGTTTTTGTATGATGAACATGGAATTAGTTCTTGTCATGTCAATGGCTAGGAACTAATTCTCTTATAGGGCTTTCCATTGTTGAATTACTAGAAACTTATGTTATAAATTAATGCATGCTTATGGTTATTTTTCTTATTGTGAGATATATCCAATAATTGAGTTGAATTCTTGGTAATTAATTGACAACTAATTATCACTATATGATTTCTAATCAGATTAGAAAGGGGATTGTGAATATGCTGTAAGTTGGGTAGACATTCTTGGATTGGGGATGAAAATACCTCAATTATTTATGTAGCGTTGATGAGAGGCTTAACAACCCTAATTTTGCGCATTGTGCGTGACGGTCAACTAGGTTTTTGTTCTTAATCCTCCTATAGAGTTATCCTTATCACCGAAAGGTAGGTAAGGTGCGATACTGGGGTTGAGTGTTTATATAACCCTAACGGGAGTATAAAACGATTTCGTAAACCTGCTTTCTCCAAAAGAAGAATACCATAAGTTAATGCATTAGTAAGTAGCATAAGCGGATAGTAAGGATACATGAAAGCCCTATTCTCATCACCACTGAAGTAAATCTTTATACTTAAATAGCTTGCATAATTCTTAGTTATAAACAACAAATCAATTATCAATTCACCAAATAGATACTCGAAAATAGATAGTTGGTAATTGAACCCTAATCCTTGTGGACGATATTCGGTCTTATCAAGACTATACTACTTGTCACGATAACGTGCACTTGCGTTTAAAGTGTGTGCATCTTACCGCGCATCAAGTTTTTGGCGCCGTTGCCGGGGATTAGGCATAGTTCAATATCAAATTTGTCTATTTTTAATTTCTAATTTGGTTTTTAACTTTTCTTTTAATTTTTAATTTTTACGTTTTTCTTTTGAAAATTCGAGGTGCCGTGATTTGTTGTCTGTTTTTGATCTATTTCAGGAAGTCAGTTTATGCGAAGGAGAAGAGGAGCAGACACTCTTGTTCCCTTCAATCCGTAAATTGAAAAAACCGCAAATGTAACGTAAAGAATCGGATTGCAACCTTGTTAGAGATGAACGCGCTCGTAACAACAACGGATGGGAGAAGGGTTAGGAGAGAATCATCCCCATCCAGAATACCTAGGCAAGCGCCAATAGACGTGGAAGAGAGTCCAAGTCCAGCCGGAAAGAAGTTTGGGAGACTATGTGCCGCCAAGAGTAAATGGAGCACGACATGCATTAGGCTCCCCGCACAGAGCCAACAACTTCGAGATAAACCGCATTCGAGCACGGTACAAAGACACGGTGCAATTCGAGGATCGCCGTCGAGGATCCACATATGCACATAGCTAATTTCTTGGAGCTATGTGCAACGTTCGATATAACGGCGCATCGATGATGCCGTCAGTTGAGGCTCTTTCCTTCTCACTTAGGATAGAGCAAAAGTATGGTTGAATTTCTGCCACGATTCGATTTTTACATGGCAAGAGTGGCACGAAATTCCTAGCCAAGTTCTTTCCCCGTAAAGCAAAGAAAGCGAGAGGAGTTGAACAACTTCTACCAAGCAGATGGAGAGTCCTTATATGAAGCTTGGGAAAGGTTCAAAGATCTACAGAGAAAGTGCCCACACCATTGCATTGAGTTGTGGAACTTGGTCCACATCTTCTACAACGGGCCGAGCAAAGACAAACCGTAACCATCATAGATGCAGCAGCGGGTGGAGCATTCATGAGGAAAACAGCCCACGACGCTCATGAGTTATTAGAAGATATGGCCACTAACAACCATGTCACGGAAGAGAGGTCGATAAATGGGAGAAGAACAGTGGGAGTCCACGAAATAGATGCTATTGATGCCTTGAATGCCCAAGTGGCCCTTCTAGCGAAAGCGATTACAACAACATACAAAGGTCGGTGAATGCGCATGATGCCTAAAAGTGAGATATATGCGCCCACATACATTTGATAGGTGTCCTTCAATGATCCCAACAATATACGAATGGAGCAGCAGAGTGTCGCCATAGGTAATTATCGAGGCAACAGAACAACCCCTACTCTAACACTTATAATCCGGATGGAGGAATCACCCAAATTTCTCATGGAAAGGAGACCGGGCGCAGAATCGCACGGCGGCGCAGACCGCACCATGGGCAGCAGAAACCGCACTGTGGGCAGCAGAATCGTGATAGGGCGATGCGAACCAAGCAGAGCGAATCAGCAACCCTTCATTCAAGCCCCACCTCAGCGATTCAATGCACCGTTCAAAGAAGAAAAGCGGATGAGTGGCTGGATAAAGACTTGCCAACGCCTGACGCGATTCATGACAAGCTAGATCCTCGCTCGTAAACTTGAGACACAGTGGGTCACTAGCAAAACAGCAAACAAAGAGCCACAGGGACATTGCCAAGCAATACTGAGGTAAATCCGAGGAGCAGTGTCGCAAATGCGGCTGAGAAGTGGAAGACTGGAAGCAAAGAATACCTCATCCAAGAGTTGAGAAGAAAGCAGAGTTAGAAAAGAGAAGGTGATTGAGCCTAGCCCAACAAGAGAGAAAACTGCAGAAGGAGTATACAGAGAAGATCCCTTTCCCAGAGACTACAAATAAAGGCGGTTGATAAACAATTCTCCAAATTTTGAGACATTCAGAAGTGCATATCAACATACCTTTCATAGAAGCATTAGAGCAGATGCCCTCCTATTTCAAGTTTATGAAGGAGATTTTGGGGAAGAAGAAAAAGCTGGCAGACTATGAAATAGTAGCACTAACAGAAGAGTGTAGTGCTATCTTGCAGAAAAAGTTGCCACCAAAGCTAAAGGATCCTGGAAGCTTTACACTACCTTGCACAGTGGGCAGGGTGACTTGCAACAGAGCCTTGTGTGATTTAGGGGCGAGTATAAATCTGATGCCCTTATCAGTTTTTAAAAGATTAGAGTTGGGTGAGGCCAAACCAACCACAGTAGTTTCCACACCGGCCGACAGGACAGTGGTTCATCCACGAGGCAAGATTGAAGACGTGATTGTGAAAGTAGGAAAATTCTTCTTTCCTGCAGATTTCCTCATTCTTGATATGGAAGAAGATGCGGAAATACCTATCATATTGGGGAGGCCATTCGTAGAAACGGGAAGAGCTTTGATTGATGTTGAAAGAGGAGAATTAACACTAAGGGTGGAGTCTGAAGAAATGGTGTTTAAAGTTTTTAAACACGTCATTGAGCCACCAACAATGAGTGGGTGCTTTGCAATCAGCACCATCAAACCCCCATGCGAGCCAATACAAGTCAACCAAAGAGCGATGAGCCCAAGAAAGCAGGCATGGTTTGCTGAAATGCCACTAAAGGAGGTAAGTTTTCCTGAACTCCCTCTTACTGATAATGCTAAGAAGAAAAGAAGAAAAAGAAAACGCCAAATGTGGAGGAAATAGATAGGTTGGGGGCTTAATCCACCCCAGGGTTATTAAGGCTAAGGAACTTGCGTCCGGCTAAAAGACGTTAAAGACAACGCTACTTGGGAGGCAACCCAACGTTTTCAATTATGTTATTTTAATTTCTGTCTTTAGTTTATTTTATTTCGTCTTGATCAGTCTCACGGTCTTGGGTTCTTGTGTCTATGTTGTGTTGACAGGTGAAAGCCAAGGATGTGGAAGGCGAAAAAATGAAGAGAAGCCAAGGATACCCAGAAAAATCGCCATAGCGCTGCTGCCTCAACGCAGGCGCGCGCCAAATGATCGAAGACGCCAGAGTTCAGCCGCGCCGCCATTTGTAAGCCGCGCGCCACAACGGAAAATATGAATTCTGGAAGACACCCTGAGCCGAAGGCCCTATCGCCAAATCAAAACACCAAGAATGCTCCTCCCCTCACGGAATTCAAAGTATTATCCACCGCCACCACCACCATTTTAACCAAAGTTCGTAAGTGTCTTATTTCTTTTACTGTCTTTGAGTCTACACACATTGGGGACAATGTGTGATTTAAGTTTGGGGGTGTTTTATTTGTGTATCATGTTACGTTTTATTTAAGTCTTTTTGATTGTTTTATGTTTATTTTGAGTCACCAAAAATATTTTTCTTTTTTGAGTCATAATTGCCTGTCAAAGATCATGTATGCTGTAGTTGCTAGAAACACCTAGTGAAGTAAGGTGGAATAATGTAAATGAATTGAAGCAACTATCTAAACACTTAAGTTAGATATGCCAAAAACTCATGTAACTGCCTATTTGGAGTTTCTTGCTTGAGTTATGCATGCTAAATGATAAATGCTTATGTGTTATGATTGCTTGCTATTTGAGGCGAAATAGTTAGGATATGCATGTTAGGGAGATGACTCAGGCATTTCTTTGATAGCCAATTCTTACCATTCTTTTCCATCCTGTACTTTAAAAATTATCCCTAGTCAGCCCCATTGAGCCTAAATTTGAAACTTCTTCTTTGACACCCTATATTCCCACAAATTGTACCATAAGTAAAAATATGAAATAGTGGAATACATTGTGTTAAAAAAGAGACAAAAAGAGTGAATAAGTCTGTTGCACCCCAATACAAAAGTAATAAGAAACAGGCAAAAGCCTAAGTTTGGGGGTGCTTGTTATACTTCACTCTCCCAAAACAAAAGAGGGAAAAGATAGAATCGAAGTGAAGGAAAGAACAAAAAGAAAAAGGGAAATATTGAAAAGCTAAAGAGCTTATGGTACACGAAATGAGCCTAAATTGCCTATTTTTACCTACCTATACCTAAAGCCTACATTACAACCCTTAAAGTCCTGAAGATCTCTTTTATGCATATCCAGAATTAGTGGAGAATAGCAAGTAAGCATGCCATAGGAATTCTTGAATTTATATGCATGATTTAGTATATTGACTTCCATTAAGCATGATGAATATGAGTTTATAAATATTTAGCTTCATGTGTTTAGTGTGCTGAAAATTTCATGCTATATGTTCCTGCATATTATTTTGCTAATCTTCATGTTTTTCTAGTTAACTCTAATGCAGCAAAAATGATCAATGACAGTGAGTCTTTTATTTTTCGTTTCTTTGAGTCTTTTATTTCTTTCTTTCTATCTTTGTTCGAGGGCGAGCAAAGGTTAAGTTTGGGGGTATTTGATCGGTGTATTTTATATACACCTTTTGAGTCAGTTTTAGTTAATCTTTTGTCCCGTTTTGCACATATAAGTGTTGTATTAGGATAGTTTTCCTTTCTATTGAGTCAAAGTGGTTAAAATGGCCAAATGACGGAAAAGGAGCTAAAAGAGGGCAAAAGAGGAGATGCCAGAGCTGAAAACAGAGAAAGTGGCGAACGAGGGTGAAATCCAGACCAGCGCCGCGGCGCGCACTGTGAGAGCTGACGCCCACTATTCGAGAGGTCGCCGCGCGCCTCGGCAAATGCAGGGCCGCGGCGCCTAAACATCCGAGGAGCTACAGAAGATGCAGCGCCGCGGCGCCCTCAGACAGCAGATATCAGGGCCGCGGCGCCAAAACACCCGACGGATTGCAGAACTTCCGGCGCCGCGGCGCCGACGCGGAAAAATTAGGTCTTTTGACGAAATGCAGGCGCACGAAGGAAAGAGGGAGGCGGTTTGCGGCTATAAAAGAGAACCCTAGGCGTTTTGAGGTTCTTCTGGCACAACACAAGACGTGTGCTTGGAGATTGGATACCATTAGTTTAGTAATTTTTTTTCCCTTTCTTGTTCTTTATTTCAGTTTTGTATGATGAACATGGAATTAGTTCTTGTCATGTCAATGGCTAGGAACTAATTCTCTTATAGGGCTTTCCATTGTTGAATTGCTAGAAACTTATGTTATAAATTAATGCATGCTTATGGTTATTTTTCTTATTGTGAGATCTATCCAATAATTGAGTTGAATTCTTGGTAATTAATTGACAACTAATTATCACTATATGATTTCTAATCGATTAGAAAGGGGGATTGTGAATATGTTGTAAGTTGGGTAGACATTCTTGGATTGGGGATGAAAATACCTCAATTATTTATGTAGCGTTGATGAGAGGCTTAACAACCCTAATTTTGCGCATTGTGCGTGACGGTCAACTAGGTTTTTGTTCTTAATCCTCCTATAGAGTTATCCTTATCACCGAAAGGTAGGTAAGGTGCGATACTGGGGTTGAGTGTTTATATAACCCTAACGGGAGTATAAAACGATTTCGTAAACCTGCTTTCTCCAAAAGAAGAATACCATAAGTTAATGCATTAGTAAGTAGCATAAGCGGATAGTAAGGATACATGGAAGCCCTATTCTCATCACCACTGAAGTAAATCTTTATACTTAAATAGATTGCATAATTCTTAGTTATAAACAACAAATCAATTATCAATTCACCAAATAGATACTCGAAAATAGATAGTTGGTAATTGAACCCTAATCCTTGTGGACGATATTCGGTCTTATCAAGACTATACTACTTGTCACGATAACGTGCACTTGCGTTTAAAGTGTGTGCATCTTACCGCGCATCAAGTTTTTGGCGCCGTTGCCGGGGATTAGGCATAGTTCAATATCAAATTTGTCTATTTTTAATTTCTAATTTGATTTTTAACTTTTCTTTTAATTTTTAATTTTTACGTTTTTTCTTTTGAAAATTCGAGGTGCCGTGATTTGTTGTCTGTTTTTGATCTATTTCAGGAAGTCAGTTTATGCGAAGGAGAAGAGGAGCAGACACTCTTGTTCCCTTCAATCCAGAAATTGAAAAAACCTGCAAACAGAACAGAAAGAATCAGCGGATTGCAACCTTGTTAGAGATGAACGGCGTTCAGAACAACAACGGGATGGGAGAAGGGTTAGGAGAGAATCATCCCCATCCAGGAATACCTAGGCAAGCGCCAATAGACGTGGAAGAGAGAGTCCAAGTCCAGCCAGAAAGAAGTTTGGGAGACTATGTGCTGCCAAGAGTAAATGGAGCACAGACATGCATTAGGCTCCCTGCAATAGGAGCCAACAACTTCGAGATAAACCGCACTCGAGCATGGTACGACACGGTGCAATTCGAGGATCGCCGTCGGAGGATCACATATTCACATAGCTAATTTATTGGAGCTATGTGCAACGTTCGATATAACGGCGATCGATGATGCCGTCAGTTGAGGCTCTTTCCTTCTCACTTAGGATAGAGCAAAAGTATGGTTGAATTCCCTGCCGGATTCGATTTTTACATGGCAAGAGCTGGCACAGAAATTCCTAGCCAAGTTCTTTCCCCCGTGTAAAGCAGCAAAACTGAGAGGGGAGTTGAACAACTTCTACCAAGCAGATGGAGAGTCCTTATATGAAGCTTGGGAAAGGTTCAAAGATCTACAGAGAAAGTGCCCACACCATTGCATTGAGTTGTGGAACTTGGTCCACATCTTCTACAACGGGCTGAGCAGTACAACCAGAACCATCATAGATGCAGCAGCAGGTGGAGCATTCATGAGGAAAACAGCCCACGACGCTCATGAGTTATTAGAAGATATGGCCACTAACAACCATGTCACGGAAGAGAGGTCGACAAATGGGAGAAGAACAGTGGGAGTCCACGAAATAGATGCTATTGCTGCCTTGAATGCCCAAGTGGCCCTTCTAGCGAAACAGTTACAGCAACATACAGTGTCAGTGAATGCGGTACAGATGCCTAAAAGCTGTGAGATATGTGGTGGCCCACATACATTTGATAGGTGTCCTTCAGCGGATCCCAACAATATACCAATGGAGCAGGCAGAGTGTCAGGCCATAGGTAATTATCAGAGGCAACAGAACAACCCCTACTCTAACACTTATAATCCAGGATGGAGGAATCACCCAAATTTCTCATGGAAAGGAGACCAGGGGCAGCAGAATCAGTACCAAGGGCAGCAGAATCCGATCAGGGCAGCAGAATCGATAGGGCGATGTAACCAGCAGAGCCAGAATCAGCAACCCTTCATTCAAGCCCCAGCCTCAGCTCAATTGCACGGTTCAAAGAAGAAAGCGGATGAGTGGCAGTGGATAAAGACTTGCCAACGCCTTGACGCGATTCATGGCGAAGCTAGATCCTCGTTGAAACTTGAGACACAGTGGTCGGCTAGCAAAACAGCAAACAAGAAAGCAGGGGACATTGCCAAGCAATACAGAGGTAAATTCGAGGGAGCAGTGTCAGGCAGTGCAGTTGAGAAGTGGAAAGATTGGAGCGGCGAAACACCTCACCGATGGTTGAGAAGAAAGCAGAGTTAGAAAAAGAGAAGGTGATTGAGCCTAGCCCAATAGAGAAAACTCCAGAGAAGGAGTATACAGAGAAGATCCCTTTCCCCCAGAGACTACAGCGAAAGGCGGTTGATAAACAATTCTCCAAATTTTTGGAGACATTCAGAAAGCTGCATATCAACATACCTTTCATAGAAGCATTAGAGCAGATGCCCTCCTATTTCAAGTTTATGAAGGAGATTTTGGGGAAGAAGAAAAAGCTGGCAGACTATGAAATAGTAGCACTATGTAAGAGTGTAGTGCTATCTTGCAGAAAAAGTTGCCACCAAAGCTAAAGGATCCTGGAAGCTTTACACTACCTTGCACAGTGGGCAGGGTGACTTGCAACAGAGCCTTGTGTGATTTAGGGGCGAGTATAAATCTGATGCCCTTATCAGTTTTTAAAAGATTAGAGTTGGGTGAGGCCAAACCAACCACAGTAAGCCTACAGCTGGCCGACAGGACAGTGGTTCATCCACGAGGCAAGATTGAAGACGTGATTGTGAAAGTAGGAAAATTCTTCTTTCCTGCAGATTTCCTCATTCTTGATATGGAAGAAGATGCGGAAATACCTATCATATTGGGGAGGCCATTCCTAGCAACGGGAAGAGCTTTGATTGATGTTGAAAGAGGAGAATTAACACTAAGGGTGGAGTCTGAAGAAATGGTGTTTAAAGTTTTTAAACACGTCATTGAGCCACCAACAATGAGTGGGTGCTTTGCAATCAGCACCATCAAACCCCCATGCGAGCCAATACAAGTCAACCAAAGAGCGATGAGCCCAAGAAAGCAGGCATGGTTTGCTGAAATGCCACTAAAGGAGGTAAGTTTTCCTGAACTCCCTCTTACTGATAATGCTAAGAAGAAAAGAAGAAAAAGAAAACGCCAAATGTGGAGGAAATAGATAGGTTGGGGGCTTAATCCACCCCAGGGTTATTAAGGCTAAGGAACTTGCGTCCGGCTAAAAGACGTTAAAGACAGCGCTACTTGGGAGGCAACCCAACGTTTTCAATTATGTTATTTTAATTTCTGTCTTTAGTTTATTTTATTTCGTCTTGATCAGTCTCACGGTCTTGGGTTCTTGTGTCTATGTTGTGTTGACAGGTGAAAGCCAAGGATGTGGAAGGCGAAAAAATGAAGAGAAGCCAAGGATACCCAGAAAAATCGCCATAGCGCCGCGGCTCCCCAACGCAGGGCCGCGGCGCCAAATGATCAGAAGACGCCCAGAAGTTTGGGCGCCGCGGCGCCCATTTGCAGGGCCGCGGCGCCACAACGGAAAATATGAATTCTGGAAGACACCCTGAGCCGAAGGCCCTATCGCCAAATCAAAACACCAAGAATGCTCCTCCCCTCACGGAATTCAAAGTATTATCCACCGCCACCACCACCATTTTAACCAAAGTTCGTAAGTGTCTTATTTCTTTTACTGTCTTTGAGTCTACACACATTGGGGACAATGTGTGATTTAAGTTTGGGGGTGTTTTATTTGTGTATCATGTTACGTTTTATTTAAGTCTTTTTGATTGTTTTATGTTTATTTTGAGTCACCAAAAATATTTTTCTTTTTGAGTCATAATTGCCTGTCAAAGATCATGTATGCTGTAGTTGCTAGAAACACCTAGTGAAGTAAGGTGGAATAATGTAAATGAATTGAAGCAACTATCTAAACACTTAGGTTAGATATGCCAAAAACTCACAGAATCTGTCTATTTGGAGTTTCTTGCTTGAGTTATGCATGCTAAATGATAAATGCTTATGTGTTATGATTGCTTGCTATTTGAGGCGAAATAGTTAGGATATGCATGTTAGGGAGATGACTCAGGCATTTCTTTGATAGCCAATTCTTACCATTCTTTTCCATCCTGTACTTTAAAAATTATCCCTAGTCAGCCCCATTGAGCCTAAATTTGAAACTTCTTCTTTGACACCCTATATTCCCACAAATTGTACCATAAGTAAAAATATGAAATAGTGGAATACATTGTGTTAAAAAAGAGACAAAAAGAGTGAATAAGTCTGTTGCACCCCAATACAAAAGTAATAAGAAACAGGCAAAAGCCTAAGTTTGGGGGTGCTTGTTATACTTCACTCTCCCAAAACAAAAGAGGGAAAAGATAGAATCGAAGTGAAGGAAAGAACAAAAAGAAAAAGGGAAATATTGAAAAGCTAAAGAGCTTATGGTACACGAAATGAGCCTAAATTGCCTATTTTTACCTACCTATACCTAAAGCCTACATTACAACCCTTAAAGTCCTGAAGATCTCTTTTATGCATATCCAGAATTAGTGGAGAATAGCAAGTAAGCATGCCATAGGAATTCTTGAATTTATATGCATGATTTAGTATATTGACTTCCATTAAGCATGATGAATATGAGTTTGCGAAATATTTAGCTTCATGTGTTTAGTGTGCTGAAAATTTCATGCTATATGTTCCTGCATATTATTTTGCTAACCTTCATGTTTTTCTAGTTAACTCTAATGCAGCAAAAATGATCAATGGCAGTGAGTCTTTTATTTTTCGTTTCTTTGAGTCTTTTATTTCTTTCTTTCTATCTTTGTTCGAGGGCGAGCAAAGGTTAAGTTTGGGGGTATTTGATCGGTGTATTTTATATACACCTTTTGAGTCAGTTTTAGTTAATCTTTTGTCCCGTTTTGCACATATAAGTGTTGTATTAGGATAGTTTTCCTTTCTATTGAGTCAAAGTGGTTAAAATGGCCAAATGGCGGAAAAAGAGCTAAAAGAGGGCAAAAGAGGAGATGCCAGAGCTGAAAACAGAGAAAGTGGCGAACGAGGGTGAAATCCAGACCAGCGCCGCGGCGCCTCCTGCAGTCAAAAGCAGGGCCGCGGCGCCCACTATTCAGAGAGGCTGCAGAAGACTCAGCGCCGCTGCCTCGGACAAAGAATGCGGTCGCGGCGCGCCTAAACATCCGAGAGCTACAGAAGATCAGCGAGGCGCCTCGCAGCCAGATATCAGGGCCGCGGCGCCAAACACCCGACGGATTGCAGAACTTCCGGTGCCGCGGCGCTCGCAGGCGTGGCGCCGACGCGAAAAATTAGGTCTTTGACGAAATGCAGGCCAGCACAAGGAAAAGAGGGAGGCGGTTTGCAGCCTATAAAAGGAGAACCCTAGGCAGTTTTTGAGGGTTCCCCTTCTTGCACAACACAAGACTTTTGCTTGGAGATTGGATACCATTAGTTTAGTAATTTCTTTTCCCTTTCTTGTTCTTTATTTCAGTTTTTGTATGATGAACATGGAATTAGTTCTTGTCATGTCAATGGCTAGGTAATAATTCTCTTATAGGTCTTTCCATTGTTGAATTGCTAGAAACTTATGTTATAAATTAATGCATGCTTATGGTTATTTTTCTTATTGTGAGATCTATCCAATAATTGAGTTGAATTCTTGGTAATTAATTGACAACTAATTATCACTATATGATTTCTAATCGATTAGAAAGGGGGATTGTGAATATCTTTGTAAGTTGGGTAGACATTCTTGGATTGGGGATGAAAATACCTCAATTATTTATGTAGCGTTGATGAGAGACTTAACAACCCTAATTTTGCGCATTGTGCGTGACGGTCAACTAGGTTTTTGTTCTTAATCCTCCTATAGAGTTATCCTTATCACCGAAAGGTAGGTAAGGTGCGATACTGGGGTTGAGTGTTTATATAACCCTAACGGGAGTATAAAACGATTTCGTAAACCTGCTTTCTCCAAAAGAAGAATACCATAAGTTAATGCATTAGTAAGTAGCATAAGCGGATAGTAAGGATATATGGAAGCCCTATTCTCATCACCACTGAAGTAAATCTTTATACTTAAATAGCTTGCATAATTCTTAGTTATAAACAACAAATCAATTATCAATTCACAAATAGATACTCAAAAATAGATAGTTGGTAATTGAACCCTAATCCTTGTGGACGATATTCGGTCTTATCAAGACTATACTACTTGTCACGATAACGTGCACTTGCGTTTAAAGTGTGTGCATCTTACCGCGCATCAAGTTTTTGGCGCCGTTGCCGGGGATTAGGCATAGTTCAATATCAAATTTGTCTATTTTTAATTTCTAATTTGGTTTTTAACTTTTCTTTTAATTTTTAATTTTTACGTTTTTCTTTTGAAAATTCGAGGTGCCGTGATTTGTTGTCTGTTTTTGATCTATTTCAGGAAGTCAGTTTATGCGAAGGAGAAGAGGAGCAGACACTCTTGTTCCCTTCAATCCAGAAATTGAAAAAACCTGCAAACAGAACAGAAAGAATCAGCGGATTGCAACCTTGTTAGAGATGAACGGCGTTCAGAACAACAACGGGATGGGAGAAGGGTTAGGAGAGAATCATCCCCATCCAGGAATACCTAGGCAAGCGCCAATAGACGTGGAAGAGAGAGTCCAAGTCCAGCCAGAAAGAAGTTTGGGAGACTATGTGCTGCCAAGAGTAAATGGAGCACAGACATGCATTAGGCTCCCTGCAATAGGAGCCAACAACTTCGAGATAAAACCGGCAATTCTGACGGTACAAAGACACGCGGTAATTCGGAGGACTGCCGTCGGAGGATCCACATATGCACATAGCTAATTTCTTGGAGCTATGTGCAACGTTCAGATATAACGGCGTTACTGATGATGCCGTCAGATTGAGGCTCTTTCCCTTCTCACTTAGGGATAGAGCAAAAGTATGGTTGAATTCCCTGCCGGCCGATTCGATTTTTACATGGCAAGAGCTGGCACAGAAATTCCTAGCCAAGTTCTTTCCCCCGTGTAAAGCAGCAAAACTGAGAGGGGAGTTGAACAACTTCTACCAAGCAGATGGAGAGTCCTTATATGAAGCTTGGGAAAGGTTCAAAGATCTACAGAGAAAGTGCCCACACCATTGCATTGAGTTGTGGAACTTGGTCCACATCTTCTACAACGGGCTGAGCAGTACAACCAGAACCATCATAGATGCAGCAGCAGGTGGAGCATTCATGAGGAAAACAGCCCACGACGCTCATGAGTTATTAGAAGATATGGTCACTAACAACCATGTCACGGAAGAGAGGTCGACAAATGGGAGAAGAACAGTGGGAGTCCACGAAATAGATGCTATTGCTGCCTTGAATGCCCAAGTGGCCCTTCTAGCGAAACAGTTACAACAACATACAGTGTCAGTGAATGCGGTACAGATGCCTAAAAGCTGTGAGATATGTGGTGGCCCACATACATTTGATAGGTGTCCTTCAGCGGATCCCAACAATATACCAATGGAGCAGCAGAGTGTCGTGCCATAGGTAATTATCGAGGCAACAGAACAACCCCTACTCTAACACTTATAATCCGTGATGGAGGAATCACCCAATTCTTCATGGAAAGGAGACCGCGTGGCGCAGAACCGCACTAAGGGCGCAGACCGCACTACGGGCAGCAGAATCCGCACTGTGGGCGCAGACCGTGATAGGCCGCACGTAACCAGCAGAGCGTAATCAAGAACCCTTCATTCAAGCCCCACAGCCTCAACAGTTCAATGCACCGGCTCAAAGAAGAAAAGCCGATGAGTGAAAGTACCAGGATAAAGACTTGCCAACGCCTGCACGCAGCTTCATGACAAGTTAGATCCTCGCTCGTAAACTTGAGACACAGTGGTCGGCTAGAAAAAGCATAAACAAAGAGCCACAGGGGACATTGCCAAGCAATACAGAGGTAAATCCGAGGAGCGATGTCAGGCATGCTGAGAAGTTGGAAGATACTGAGCAAGAACACCTCAAAAGAGTGAGAAGAAAGCAGAGTTAGAAAAAGAGAAGGTGATTGAGCCTAGCCCAATTGTTACACCCCGTAGTTCCAGTGTATGTATATGAGGACGTACGTACGTAAATACGACATTAAAATTGGAAAGGAAGAAAGATGTGATTTTTCGACGGAAAAGTTTCCGAATTTTGAGAAGGAAAATGTTCGTTTATGGGAATTGGATTCCCGGATTCGGTATTCGGACTTTTTGGAATATTTGAGAATTATGGAATTTTATTTCCGAAATTGGTCACGTGGGGCCCACGGGAGAATTTACGGTTTTGTGGGGCCCACTTTATTTTCGGATTTTTGGCATTGCGGATATTTTCGGAAGATGAAATATTTTGGACGAGTAGGGGGGCGACACGTGTCACCCCCGTGTGGCCATGTTGGCCGAATTGGAGAAGGCCAAGTGGGACGTTTTTAGGTGGACAAGTGGCCCAATTTCGTGGCGGCCACTTGTCCCATTTTTGTGGTAGCCAAATGGTTGGCCAACTACCCACACACATGTACCCCATCCTCACCACACACTTGCCTAGATCTTGGCCATTGATTTTCCTATAAATACCCCATTGTTTCAAGACTTATTTCATCCACACTTTGAGATTCTAAGTCACAAAATACTCCTTTGTTGAGGTTCTCGCCCTACTCTCCCATTGGTGTAGGAAAATTCATCAAGTGTTGATATAGTCCCAAATACCTTAGCCTAGTATCCCTAGTTGTATTCCAAGTTATTTCAATACTAGAGCAGGAAATTCTACTTTATTCCTTTAGTCGCAAAACGAAGCTCCTAGAAAAATCTTCATAGCTGGGATGAAGTGTTAAGAGAAGTTATTTGGAAACTTCTATGGTTGCTTGTGTCACGACCAAATCGGCCCGTGATCGGTGCCTTACCCGCACCCTAGTGACACAACATCGAGTAATCAATGAACATAAAACAACAACATGAGATAACGTAAATATAAAACAATGATTCAGGAAACTTGCCTTTCGCATATATATAACCATCAACTCTTTTACAAATGAATGTAATCCTTTTTACAAACCCCGCCACAACAAGATTACTGACTTCTAAGAAATGATACGACAACTATGGCGATGGCGGGGCCCGCCAAACCCCGAATGTAAACACTCACTACGACAGGACTTTACCACTGATAAGCCTCCGTAGAAACGGAGCTTCCCAAACGCTTAAACTGTGACCCTGAGAGCTAGGATCAACGACTGGTGTACCTCAACCTGCTGCATGAACGCAGCCCCCCGAAGGAGGTCAGTACAACAGGTACCTAGTATGTGAAACTAAAAATACTGTAAATGAAATCATAATAGTCTATAAAGCAGGAGACATGTATGATAAGCAAACTACCCACAACAAATAAGCGCCTATGTCAAGTCGTGACTCACGCCTCAAAGTTATCACAATAAAACCGCACGGCAAGTACGAAGGCATAGCCGACTACTAAGACCCACGCATCAAAAATACCACAAATCAGATCCCGAGGTCTTTCTAGACCGCACCACATGATCGAAGCCGCCACTCGCCCGCAATATCAATGCGCGTCTATTCCTCGAACTCTCGCAGCTCGCATAGGTCACACACGACCGCATGAGGTATTCTCGAATCATGGTCCTGCATCACCGAGGTATACCCCGCATCGGCGCACCAACCTCGGTATCCGCTTAGGCTCCCGCGAACCCGCATAGTCTCAAAAGACCGCATAGTCTCAGCAGACCGCATAGGAATCCCCGCATCGCTAAACACCGAATGATCAAATCGAGCTACCGCGACTGCGATAGTCACGAGGACCGCATAGCCGTGAAAGACCCGTGATCAAGGGTGGCAAGCCCTGTATAATAAGTCGGGGGTATGTGATACAATAACAAGATAACGCTTAACGCTTAACAACGTAAGCACAACAGAGTGACCCTCACATAATAATCACAAGATACTAACACACGTAAGATCCTAACATGCTTACTTATCAAGTCAACAAGAAAGTATTACAAGGCTATCACAAACCAATACAATCAAGTTATTCACACAAGGTACTTTCTACTAACAAGTTCGTACCTATCCCCAAAGCACTTCATACATTAAATCTTTACAAGATACGTTACTTCACAAAACCACACAATACCAAAGAGTATATGAACATAGAGTGATTATCTTTTAAAGTAAATCAATTACTCCTCTTTGTAAAATCAAGTAGCAACATTCTTTTCCAATGTTTAAGTTTGCCTAATTTCCAATGTTCAAGTTTCTCATTTTAGAACGGTTTCAGAGTTCATAATCTTATTCATTTAAGAATATAATTCTCCTTTAAACAACTGAGAAACCTAAGCCTTACATGTGAGTAGGATATTCTTGTTTATAACAATCTTATTACAAAGACCATGATCTAGGAAATATCATTTTGTCTCATCTTAGTTTCTATGCATGGAAGTTTCTCGGTTTTATTAATACTTAATTAGTCGTAACATTTCCTTTTATTAACGCCGCAGTTGGTTTGTCGATACACATTCGATTCAAATCAAGAAACATTCTTAAGCCGTTATACCTAACCTCCCATAAAGCTAGTATAACTCTTAAGTTTTCAAAACCAAGTATTACTTCTTCTTTCAAAATGATTCAAAAATCTTTTGAAATACTTCAAGTTCTTTATTAACACATAACAAGCCGCTTATAGTTCAAATCGCTTACCTTTTAAAACCACATGTATTTTCTAACCAACATAAAGTCGTTATAACCAACTTCCCATAAAGCCGTTATAACACTTTATGTTTTACACCAATCAAATACATTTAGCACACGTACGCTCACCGCACTACATAGTTCACACATATCATGCTAGAAGAGATAGGAAGAGGTTCACATACCTCGCGACGAGTATCGACTAATAGCAAAACGCCCAACCGTCGGCTACTCCTGCCAAGCAGATCGCGCCACACGTAGTACTCCCACCTATAAGGCCACAAGGCGCTTTATTAACATTAGGTCTCTTCAGAGAACATTCTACCTAAAATTCAAGAAGATTCTCCCGCAACAGAAATCTCCTCCTCTATCGAGGCCGCTACCAAGCCAACCGTGGGGTTATACATCTAACCCTAACTGCACAACTCTACTCCATGGTACTACTACACAAGTCTCAGTAATACAACCCTATGTAATTACGCCAAGATTTTCTTTAAATTCAGCTTAAGTCGCAAGACATTGCCGATAACTACGTTCATTCTAATATATAGTATACTTCAACTATATATTCACAATCATGTAATTTCCAATTACAATAGGACAAGATAATTACCTCGATAAGCCCATAATTATCCTAGCTTAAAGTCGATCCCGGCAATCGCTTAGCTCCAACTCCGAGCGCCCAACCCGCTCTAAACCACCCTTAGAAGTTCTAACCAACTTCTACACAATACTCCAACTGACTATGGAGATTTTCCTAGTGGTTTCGGTTTTGTGACCGACGGAAGTATAATAGTATTTTCTGGCTTTTCAGATAGTATAACCTTAGAATACAACAAGGTATATGGCTAAGGTAATTGGGCATTATAACAATACTTATGAGAGTATTTCTACACCACAAATGGGGGGTACATTATACGAGAACAACACCACAAGGAGGGGGGTGAAGTCTCGGCCACAAGGCCAACTCAAGGGGGAGGGGCTCTCGGCCAAGGGGGGAAAGGACGAGAACAAGGTGAAGGGAGGGAGGAAGAGCTCACAAGACTTAGGCATTTTGGATGAAGAAGTCTTCAACCTTAAGGGGTATTTATAGGTCAAGGGATGGCCAACCAAAGGCCAAGATCAATCCATGTGTTAGGCAAGTGTAGTGGGCAGGATTTACCAACACAAATATCCTACCAACTCCTTGACTTTTCCAAGGCACCAAAACGTGCTCTCTTTGTCCAATTCGCCCAAATGGACGCTCAAGTCCACCAATTGGAGGTGCCAAGTGTCGCCTCCCGCTGGTCCAAAATGTTTCGCCTCTAAAAATCCGCAAAAATTAGAAATGACATAGCCGGAAATTCCCTACGAAAGTCGTGGAAAACGCTTTCATTTAAAAAACGACTCTAAACGTGTCGTGAACAAAATTAATTCGCCAAGCCTTAGTACAAGTTTCAAATTTTCTACGCACGCCCCACGCATATACCGAAATACGGTATAACATTCTTCCTTAGAAACATTCGTCCCGAATGTTCCTTCTAAGTCTCAAAACAAACGCGCGCCAGTCACTACTATACTTACGAGCACAATCCTGCCACATCTGGCCACAGAAACACCCGCACATAAAAACTTACATCCAAGTCCACGAGGAAACACCTCTAACATCACCAAATGATACCACTTTGTCACTTTGTCGCGAGCCTTGCTCCGACGACTAACAAATGGTACCGGCCGCTTGCGATCCTCGAGGTCGCCGTGACACTCGAACTCTTACCATATTTCGATATCGTCGATTCAAAACTCGGGTTACTATCTCTAACGTGGTCATCATTAATCGAACACTCGACGGATCTTCGATACTTTCCGAATATAACAAAACGAAAGACGGACGCCCCGCCTCCTAAGTCGGACGACAAATGCTAACATATAGGCAACCCGCCTATTCTTCACATGAACTCACAAAGGCCCAAAGTAACTCAAGCTAAGTTCCTATGTTTCCCAAAATTCGCCACACCTAATCCGGGTGGTACCTTCAAGAAGACCGATCACAACTCAACTCTAAGCTGCCGCCGCTTATCCGCACGATATCTCCGAGCCGCCGTAACCTCTTCTAGCCAAGCTTCACTATCCACATACCGGAACAAGCTCGCACTAATCGCTCAACCTTGCCAACATCGAACCAATCGACCGCAACTTACACTTCCGCCTCACAAGGCTTCATAAGGCGACATCTCGAACACCGAAATGGTAGCTTAAACGCCTCTACAGAGACAATACCCCTACAACTACCCTCAAGTCCACACACCGCCCGGGGCGACGCGATTCTCGAGACTCACCTCGAAGTTCTTAGCACATGCTTGGTAAAACTTCCCAAACAAAAACACCAGAATCTGGCTCCACTGTCGCTATAAGGTAAAGGTAGGCACCCTGCAACCTTACAACCTCTTCTCGATAAATCATCACCGCCGAGTGAACGGTCCCGATCAAGAACACGATGGTCGCCTCATCGCCCGACCACCGGTCTAACGCATCCACGCACTCAGACTGGTTAACTAAACTGGGCCTAACACCTCGTGAACCAACACGAGGCGACCACCACAACCGACCCCACCACCAAACCTACCGCTGGTTGACCCGCAACGGCCCCAACCCGACCCGCAACACGCAAAATACTAGCTCCCGATCCGAACAATCTCACTAAACACGCTACGAAAACCTAGCGCCTTCTTAGCTCAACTACCCCCTTTCATTTCACACTACTTAGGACCTATCCCAACGTAGCTCACGTGCACTATGCACTCCAACAAGGATCAAACACAACACTACACCTTTACATCGAGATGGCCTTACCTCTAAGGTCTCTACGTATAAAACTCTAAGGTTCACACTTTTCTATCCCCAAATCTTACTTGGTTAGCTAACCAAGATTTCTAATCACAACATTAACACTGCTATCAAAACATAGCACTTATGATATACCCATCTTATCACACATACCGAACTCTAGAGGGTTAAAGATCTATCTCAGAATTCATCGTTTCATTCCCTTAGTCGTTTAATCAAACTCGCCTGTAGGCGCATAGCTGGAATGTGACGAACTACCCACCTGCATCAAGGCAAAGTCCTCCTACTAGGTCACTCTCGACATATGGCTCGACGGCCGCAGTACAACAAGTACCAACTAAAAGACGACATTCCCGATGACGTCGCCATACATCGCGGAACCAAGCCCCGAGTTCGACCAACTCCCGCATACTCCGAACGCCCCGAAATCCGGAAGACCACTCGCACCGCGGAGGTGCATAATCTAATCCGCGAGGCGACTACCGAAAGTTACCAGCGACCTGCCGCCTGCCCTCTTCTCGCCCTCGTTAACCCGCCGATCTCTATGCTTTTCGCCACGCGCATAAGCCCGCATACGTGCCATGCTCAAGCTTAATCAAGGATTACTCTTGCACACCCTTCTCTTAGGTAGTCATCAAGACTCGCGATACATCGGTATACTCTCTGGTAGCCAAATCCATAGCTAGTAACAGGGTCGCCTTCTTGCAATCTAATTTCACTGTTCCCGGTCGTGGAACTAAAGGTTCAAATGTCATGGCCGCAGTAGGAACTGCCGCCGCCGTGCTAAACTTTACTGGGGCTAGTGACGTCGCAGAAATCCCCGAATGAAGCATTACCCTAGGTAATGATTGGGCCTGTGCCCACGTAACCCTCTGAATTCTACTCGCAGCTCCCTCGGCTGCCTTGCCCTCCTGGGCCCGGGTTGCCCTACGCGGAGGCATAACGATAGGGGAAAGAATTTCGTCAGAGGGTCCAACTTACAACACAGCTCTAAGGCACGATCTCAGAGTGAGAAGAATAGAAACCAATCCTAAATATCCTATAGCCTCCTGATTATTGGTGTGGTGCACAACACACCGATAATCAAGACTCTACTGGATACGGTCTGTAGACACTTTCCGAGGATTAACTGCTCTGATACCACTTTTGTCACGACCCGAAACTGGGCCCGTGACTGGTGCCTTACCCCGGGCACCCTAGTGACACAACATCAGAGTAATCGGCGGAACATAAAACAACAACATGAGATAAAATAAATATAAAACAATGATTCAGGAAAACTTGCCTTTCGCATATATATAACCATCAACTCTTTTTACAAATGAACGGCTTAATCCTTTTACAAACCCCGCCACAACAAGATTAATGCACTTCTAAGAAATGATACGACAACTATGGCGACAGTGGCCCCGCCAAACCCCGAATGTAAACACTCACTACGACAGTGACTATACCATCGATAAGCCTCCGAGAAACGGAGCTTCCCAAATAAATCGTGGACCCGAGAGCTAGGATCAACGATCGTGTACCTCAACTCGCGCATTTAACGCAGCCTCGGGCGAGGTCGATAACAAAAATCGAGTATGTGAAACTAAAAATATCAGAAATGAAATCATAATAGTCTATAAAGCAGAGACATGTATGATAAGCAAAACTACCCACAACAAATAAGCAAATATGTCAAGTCGTGGACTCACGCCTCAAAGTTATCACAATAAAACCGCACGGCAAGTACGAAGGCATAGCCGACTACTAAGACCCACGCATCAAAAATACCACAAACCGTATCCCGAGGTCTTTCTAGACCGCACTACATGATCGGCCGCCACTCGCCCGCAATATCAATGCGCGCCTATTCCTCGAACTCTCGCAGCCTCCGCATAGGTCACACACGACCCGCATGAGGTATTCTCGAATCATGGTCCTGCATCACCGAGGTATACCTCAGATCGGGCGCAGCCAACCTCGGTATCCGCTTAGGCTCCCGCAACCCGCATAGTCTCAAAAGACCGATAGTCTCAACATCCGCATAGGAATCCCCGCATCAAAGCTAAACACCCGAATGATCAAATCCTCGAGCTACCGTGACTGCATAGTCACGAGGACCGCATAGCCGTAAAGACCGTGATCGGCGTGGCAAGCCTCAGATAATAAGTCAAGCGGGTATGTGATACAATAATAAGATAATCCGCTTAACGCTTAACAACGAAGCACAACATGAGTGACCCTCACATAATAATCACAAGATACTAACACACGAGCATCCTAACATGCTTACTTATCAAGTCAACAAGAAAGTATTACAAGGCTATCACAAACCAATACAATCAAGTTATTCACACAAGGTACTTTCTACTAACAAGTTCGTACCTATCCCCAAAGCACTTCATACATTAAATCTTTACAAGATACGTTACTTCACAAAACCACACAATACCAAGAGTATATGAACATAGAGTGATTATCTTTTAAAGTAAATCAATTACTCCTCTTTGTAAAATCAAGTAGCAACATTCTTTTCCAATGTTTAAGTTTGCCTAATTTCCAATGTTCAAGTTTCTCATTTTAGAACGGTTTCAGAGTTCATAATCTTATTCATTTAAGAATATAATTCTCCTTTAAACAACTGAGAAACCTAAGCCTTACATGTGAGTAGGATATTCTTGTTTATAACAATCTTATTACAAAGAATGCATGATCTAGGAAATATCATTTTGTCTCATCTTAGTTTCTATGCAGATGGAAGTTTCTACTGGTTTTATTAATACTTAATTAGTCGTAACATTTCCTTTTTATTAACGCCGCAAAGGGTTTGTCGATACACATTCGATTTCAAATCAAGAAACATTCTTAAGCCGCTATACCTAACCTCCCATAAAGCTAGTATAACTCTTAAGTTTTCAAAACCAAGTATTACTTCTTCTTTCAAAATGATTCAAAATCTTTTGAAATACTTCAAGTTCTTTATTAACACATAACAATCCAGCTTATAGTTCAAATGGCTTACCTTTTAAAACCACATGTATTTTCTAACCAACATAAAGTCGTATAACCAACTTCCCATAAAGCCGTTATAACACTTTATGTTTTACACCAATCAAATACATTTAGCACAATGACGCTCACCGCACTACATAGTTCACACATATCATGCTAGAAGAGATAGGAAGAGGTTCACATACCTCGCGACGAGTATCGACTAATAGCAAAACGCCCAACCGTCGCTACTCCTTGCCAAGCAGATCGCGCCACACGTAGTACTCCCACCTATAAGGCCACAAGGCGCTTTATTAACATTAGGTCTCTTCAGAGAACATTCTACCAAAAATTCAAGAAGACTCTCCCCGCAACAACAGAAATCTCCTCCTCTATCGAGGCCTGGCTACCAAGCCAACCAGTGGGTTATACATCTAACCCTAACGGTACAACTCTACTCCATGGTACTACTACACAAGTTCATCAGAATACAACCCTATGTAATTACAGCCAAGATTTTCTTTAAATTCAGCTTAAGTCGCAAGACATTGCCGATAACTACGTTCAGTTCTAATATATAGTATACTTCAACTATATATTCACAATCATGTAATTTCCAATTACAATAGAGGACAAGATAATTACCTCGATAAGCCCATAATTATCCTAGCTTAAAGTCGATCCTGGCAATCGCTTAGCTCCAACTCCGAGCGCCCAACCCGCTCTAAACCACCCTTAGAAGTTCTAAACAACTTCTTACACAATACTCCAACGGACTATGGAGATTTTCCGAGGGGTTCGGTTTTGTGACTGACGTGAAGTATAATAGTATTTTCTGGCTTTTCAGATAGGTATAACCTTAGAATACAACAAGGTATATGGCTAAGGTAATTGGGCATTATAACAATACTTTTGAGAGTATTTCTACACCACAAATGGGGTACATTATACGAGAACAACACCACAAGGAGGGGGTGTCTCGCCACAAGGCCAACTCAAGGGGGAGGGCTCTCGCCGGGGGAAAGGACGAGAACAAGGTGAAGGGAGGAGGAAGAGCTCACAAGACTTAGGCATTTTTGTATGAATAAGTCTTAAACCTTAAGGGGTATTTATAGGTCAAGGGATGGCCAACCAAAGGCCAAGATCAATCCATGTGTTAGGCAAGTGTAGGCTAGGATTTACCAACACAAATATCCTACCAACTCCTTGACTTTTCCAAGGCACCAAAACGTGCTCCTCTTTGTCCAATTCGGCCCAAATGGACGCTCAAGTCCACCAATCGAGGGTGCCAAGTGTCGCCTCCCGCTGGTCCAAAATGTTTCGCCTCTCGGAAAAATCCGCAAAAATTAGAAATGACATAGCGGAAATTCCCTACGAAAGTCGTGGAAAACGCTTTCGCCGAAAACGACTCTAAACGTGTCGTGAACAAAATTAATTCGCCAAGCCTTAGTACAAGTTTCAAATTTTCTACGCACGCCCTACGCATATACCGGAAATACGGGTATAACAGCTTGGAGCGGTCGAGCGCCGTGAATCGAGCTAAACGTTGCTCAGATCGACTTATAATCTTGGATAATTTTGGGCTTATCGAGGTAATGATCTATGCCCCTATTGTAATTGGAAATTACATGTCAGAGTAGTTAATCATCGAGTATACGATATATTGGAAGTATAATTATAAGGAATTGAACTGTATTTACATCGACTGTATTTGCAGTAGACTTTTAGTATTATTGTGGAGTAGAATTGTACACGCCCGTTAGATGTGTAACCCCCGAATTGTTGGTTTGCAGCAGCCTCGCTTGAGGAGGAGTTTTATGGTCATGCGGGGAGGTCGCTGAATTTTCCGTAGAATAAGGAATCTTGTATCTAGAATTATTCTACGAAGAGAGCTAGAGGTTGATAGACGTTTTGTGGCCTTTATAGGTCAAGTACTACGAGTAGCGTATTCTACTGGCGGTGGAAAAGGCGAGCAAGGTTAGAGTACTTTGGAGCGCTTTTGCTAATTGTCGATAATCGTCGCGAGGTATGTGAACCTCTTCCTATCCTTTCTAGCATGATATTTGTGAAATATATTTAGCGCGGTAGACGCACGTGTGTTTAAAGGAAGTTGATTTTCCTTTGTGTCCTTGACTTGATTCCAAAGTTAAGTGACTTGTTATGAAACATTAAGGACTTGAATTATGTTAAAAGTTGTAAAATCTCACTAATGATTAATGGGTGTGTGGTCTTTTAAAGAATAAAGTTATCTTGATTTCGAAAATAAGAATGGTTTTATCATTGGATTTAAAATGATAACTTGACTTATAAACAACTTGATTTTGGGAAAGGAGAAGTAATTTGATTTAAAGGTATAGGTTACTTGTTTTTAAAAGAGTAAGACACTTGGTTTAAAAAGTATATTGCTACTTGACTTTTAAAGGAGAAGTGCCTTTGTTTTAAAAGAAGGTATGGAAATTGTTTTGGTTTTACTTTGATGTCTTTTGACTTGAGTTTAAATAATAAGAATCGAAGTATTTCAAAAGAGTTATTAACCATTTTTGAAAGAAAAGAAATACTGTTTTAAAGCTTAAGTGTTATACTAGCTTTATGGGAAGTTAGGTATAACGACTTAAGGAAGATAGAAGGAACGGTTTACTTATTTTTTTTTATGAAAGTCTTGTATTGATTCTGGAAAGTGTAGTAAGATGGTTTGATAAGTAGACATGTTAGGATGCTACGTGTGTTAGTGTCTTGTGATGTTTGTATAAAGGGGTTTCCTTGTTGTGCTTATGTTGTTTAACGATAAGTTGTTATGTTAGTATTATATCACTCACCTCGACATGATTCCGGTTAAGTCGTCCGACGCGGTAGACTCAAAGCGGTCCAGGTGACCTATGATTCGAGAATACCTCACGCTGGTTCATGTGACCTACGCGAGCTACGAGAGTTCCAGTTAGTGTGCGCCTTTATGGTCACGCGGTCTATGTGGCCACGCGGATCGCGAGTCCGTGACGCCCGGGAGTAGCTACCCTCGATGCGGGAATACCTCACGCGGGCCATCTGAGTGGCTTACGCGAGTCGCGGGAAGTTCCAGGACTAGACGCCGCACATTAGATACATCGCGCGAGTGGCCGCCGATCATGTGGCGTTCAGACAGATCTCATGATACGCTTTATGACCTTGTTGGTACCGTGGGTTTTAGTAGTCGGCTATGCCTTCGCATTTACCCCGTGACGGTTTTATTATGACACGTAGGACACGTGTTCATGTGTATTCCTTGGTGCTTTTATATCATGATCACGCAGTGAGGAAGATATTCCACGCATGATTGATGTTGTGGGCGTGAGACCCATAGTTGTATTTGAGTGATGACTTTGAGGCGCGAGTCCCCGACTTGACATGATCGCTTATTTATCAGGAATCGTAGTTTGGTTATCATACATGTCTCCCGCTTTATATAGACTACTATGATTTCATTTACTGATTTTCGGGCCACATACTTGGTACTGTTGTAATCGACCTCTCGGGCCGCGCTCATGCCGCAGTAGAGGTACACGGTGTTGATCCTCGCTCTGTGGTCACATTCAGTTTGGGAAGCTCCGTTTCCGAGGCTTATCATGTATAGTCCCCGTCGTTGTAAGTACTTACATTCAGTGGTACGGCGGCCCCGTCCCGCCATTGTTGTCATATCATTCTTAAGGTCTGTAGTATCGCTGGCGTAATTGTAAAAGGGATGTAATCGTTCTAGTTGTTATATATTTATGCCGAAAGGCAACTTTTCTCGATAACTGCTTTACACTTCACTTTATTCATGTCTTGTTTTATATTCCGCCGACACTGATGTATGGCTACTGGTGCCCGGTAGCACTACCACGCCCGGTTCGGTCGTGACAAAAGTGGTATCGAGCGATTAATCCTCGGAAAGGTCTACTGCACCGTATCTAATAAGTCTTGATTATCGGTGTTGTGCACCACACCTATAATCGTGAGGTCGCAGGATATTTAGGATTGGTTTCCATTCTTCTCACCGAGATCGTGCCTTAGAGCCGTGTTATAAGTTGGGCTCTCTCCGACGATTCTTTTTCACCCGTTATGCCTCTACGCAAGGCTACCGTGAGCCCGTGGCGGGCAAGGCAGCAGAGGAGCCGCGAGTAGAGCACGTATGGTTACCAGTGGCACGCCCATTCATTATCCGAGACAGCTTCATCCGGGGAGTTATGCGACGCCGCTAGCCCCAGGAGAGTTTAGAGCAATAGCAGTAGCTACTGAGACCACGATACCTGAGCCTCTAGTCCCATGGCCAGGAACAGAGGATATGGGTTACAAGGAGATGGCCCGCCATTAGCTAGTCCGTGGTCGGAATGAGGACGGACGGAGCCGGTGGTTCCGACAAGCATCGCAGTTCACCCTAGATCCGATAGTTTCGAGGCATCGAGGCTTTCGAGTCGCACCCACCCAGTTCTATGGATTGAGGACCGAGGAAGATCGTCGAGTTTATTCGATAGTTGCAATGATCATGAAAGTGATCGAGACCACGCAGGCATTTCTTACACACTTTTTGCCCTCGCCGACGGCGAGAGCTCGCGCATAGATTTATGAGGTCGAGGCGTAACGGGCGAACGGTTCGGGAATACTGATAGAGTTTGACTTATCGCTCGTTATGTCCCCGCTTTAGTGGCGCATATGGAGGATAGAGTGCACCGATATGTCACAGACGACGATTATCTAGCGTAGAGAGTTGTACAAGAGTAGCTCTTCACGACATGGACATTGCCCGCTACATGCTTACACGCAGCAGATCGAGGAACGTAGAGATCGACGGACTAACCAAGATCGCCAGTGGGCCGTAATAGCAGGTCCTTTGGTAACTTTCGAGGCGGACCTTCTCGAAGCAGATGGTTATGCGCCTCCGCCAAGACTGAGTGGTCCTCCGCTGCACTTCAGGATGTTCGAGGTATTTAGAGTTGGTCGAACCTGTGGTTTCGGTTCACGTTTATATAGTTCCAAACAAACCGATTCGCTTTTCCTCTATGTTCACTATGTGGTAGACGCCATCCCAGAAATGTCGCTTTTTACTAACGCTTGTTTTACCAGTGGCCGCTGTGGCCATGTGAGAGAGAATGTCCTAGTAGGAGGGATACGGTGGGATGACTTAGCCTACTGTGTCGCCATGATTCATGGTTCAGAGGAGGGGTGTTAGCGAGAGGCCACCCCACCTCGATGTGGCCATTGTGGTAAGTGACATTGTGGAGAGTGTCGACTTCTTCGACAGCTTGTTTTGCTCTCGGCCTGCAGGGCCATCTTGCGAGAAATTGTCCGACCAGATGTGGCGCAGATGTAGAGACTCAGCCTTCAGGATCAGTGGCTAATTCATCATCTTCCCTAGCTATGCGCCCAACAGGGCAAGATTGATTAGAACGACAAAGAGAAGTGAAGCAGTAGATGCAGGTATATCCTTAACCCTCTAGAGATTTGTATGTGTGATAAGATGAGTATACCTTAAGTGTTATGTTCTGATAGCATTGTGTTAATTGTGATTAGAAAACATGGGTAGTTGTAAAGGGTAAGTCCGGGACGAAAATGGGAGCCTTAGAATTTATAACACTGGGACCTCGATGCGCGCCGCCCCGAGTGGATGATTTTACGGTTGGTCTTTGTCAAGTACTCGTATACGTGGTGTATTTATGGATAATTCCATGGTAGTGTGAGATGAAAGTGGTAGCTTTCATGACGTGAATTGGTAAGATTGTTCCGGATCGGAAACGAGTTTAGTACGGTTGGTCGGCCGAGGCCATATCGCGAGTCAACCCGCAGCCCGGAAAGTGGGTCGGGTTTGAGGTGGTCCCGCTAGATGATAGGTCACGAGGGTGTTAGGCCCAAGTTAGTTAACCATCGCACGAGTTCGTGGGAAGCGCTCGACCGCAGGTCGGGCCGATGAGGTCAACCCATCTTGTCTTTCGCCGTGACCGTTTACTCGGCAGGTTATGCGAGATGTTATATCGTGAAGGTTGTAAGGTTGCACGAGGTGCCTACTTTCACCTTATGACAGCGATGGAGCCTAATTTACTACCGCTTTCTTCCGGAGGTTTTACCAGCAGGTTAGGAACTCAGTGAGTCTTAGTATCGCATTCGCCTCTGCCGTGTTTGGATTTCGTGGTAGCCGTGAGGATTGTTGCCTCGCTGGAGGAGTGTTTTATAGCTACCGCTTCAGATTCGGATATCGCCTTATGACGCCTTGTAGGGCGGAAGTGTAAGTCGGCCGATTGGTTCGATGTTGGCAAAGTTCAGATAGTTGGTTCATACTTGTTTCGCAGACGTGGATAAGGTGGCTTATCCGTAAGAGATTTTGGCGCTCGAGTCACCGTAAGTCGCATGATAGTCGGCATGACACTTAGAGTTCGTGACGGTGGGCCTTCGAAGGTACCACCGGAAAGCGGTATGACGAGATTTGGAACCGGAGCGAGCGTAAATGTGGTAAGTCAGAGAAAGAGTTCGAGTGTACGAGAAGTGCACGACGAGTAAGGAAGAAGCGAGCATGTGTTAAGAACATAGTTGTGATTATTTCGCTTGTAAAGTGAAGGTGCGGGGAGTATCTTTTAGCCTTGGGTGGGAGTTTTGTGATGTTAGAGGTGATTCCTCGTGGACTTTGATGTAAGTATTTGCGCTGGTGTTTTCGCGATACGTGTGGCATTTGCAAACCGTTAAGCTATGAGGAACTTGATCGTTATCCTGTTTGAAGGAACATTCGACGAATGTTTCTAGCGAGGAGAATGTTACACCCGTAGTTCCAGAGTATGTATATGAGGACGTACGTACGTAAATACGACAGTAAAATTGGAAAGGAAGAAAGATGTGATTTTTCGACGGAAAAGTTTCCGAATTTTGAGAAGGAAAATGTTCGTTAAAGGGAATTGGATTCCCGGATTTGGTATTCGGACTTTTTGGAATATTTGAGAATTATGGAATTTTATTTCCGGAATTGGTCACGCTGGCCCACTGGAGAATTTACTGGCTTTTGGGGCCCACTTTATTTTGGATTTTTGGCATTATGGATATTTTGGAAGATGAAATATTTTGACGAGTAGTAGGGCGACACGTGTCACCCCGTGCCATGTTGGCCGAATTGGAGAAGGCCGTGGACGCGTTTTTAGCGACAAGTGGCCCATTTTGTGGCGCCACTTGTCCCATTTTTGTGGTAGCCAAATGGTTGGCCAACTACCCACACACATGTACCCCATCCTCACCACACACTTGCCTAGATCTTGGCCATTGATTTTCCTATAAATACCCCATTGTTTCAAGACTTATTTCATCCACACTTTGAGATTCTAAGTCACAAAATACTCCCTTTGTTGAGGTTCTCGCCCTACTCTCCCCATTGGTGTAGGAAAATTCATCAAGTGTTGATATAGTCCCAAATACCTTAGCCTAGTATCCCTAGTTGTATTCCAAGTTATTTCAATACTAGGAGCCCGGAAATTCTACTTTATTCCTTTAGTCGCAAAAACGGCCCTAGAAAAATCTTCATAGCTTAGATGAAGTGTTAAGAGAAGTTATTTGGAAACTTCTAAGGGTTGCTTGAGCGGGTTGGAGCGTCAGAATCGAGCTAAACGTTGCTCGTGATCGACTTATAATCTTGGATAATTTTGGGCTTATCGAGGTAATGATCTATGTCCCTATCAGAATTGGAAATTACATGTCAGAGTAGTTAATCATCGAGTATACGATATATTGAAGTATAATTATAAGGAATTGAACTGTATTTACATTGACCGTATTTGATTGAGACTTTTAGTATTATTGTGGAGTAGAATTGTACACGCCCAAGTTAGATGTGTAACCCCGGAAATGTTGGTTTGCAGCAGCCTCGCTTGCGAGGAGTTTTATGTGGTCATGTGCGGGGAGGTGTCGCTGAATTTTCCGTAGAATAAGGAATCTTGTATCTAGAATTATTCTACGAAGAGAGCTAGAGGTTGATAGACGTTTGTGGCCTTTATAGGTCAAGTACTACGAGAGCGTATTCTACTCGGGGTGGAAAAGGCAGCAAGGTTAGAGTACTTTGGAGCGCTTTTGCTAATTGTCGATAATCGTCGAGGTATGTGAACCTCTTCCTATCCTTTCTAGCATGATATTTGTGAAATATATTTAGTGCGGTAGACGCACGTGTGTTTAAAGGAAGTTGATTTTCCTTTTGTGTCCTTGACTTGATTCCAAAGTTAAGTGACTTGTTATGAAACATTAAGGACTTGAATTATGTTAAAAAGTTGTAAAATCTCACTAATGATTAATGGGTGTGTGGTCTTTTAAAGAATAAAGTTATCTTGATTTCGAAAATAAGAATGGTTTTATCATTGGATTTAAAATGATAACTTGACTTATAAACAACTTGATTTTGGGAAAGGAGAAGTAATTTGATTTAAAGGTATAGGTTACTTGTTTTTAAAAGAGTAAGACACTTGGTTTAAAAAGTATATTGCTACTTGACTTTTAAAGGAGAAGTGCCTTTGTTTTAAAAGAAGGTATGGAAATTGTTTTGGTTTTACTTTGATGTCTTTTGACTTGAGTTTAAATAATAAGAATGGAAGTATTTCAAAAGAGTTATTAACCATTTTGAAAGAAAAGAAATACTTGTTTTAAAGCTTAAGTGTTATACTAGCTTTATGGGAAGTTAGGTATAACGACTTAAGGAAGATGTAGAACGGTTTACTTATTTTTTTATGAAAGTCTTGTATTGATTCGGAAAGTGTAGTAAGATGGTTTGATAAGTAGACACGTTAGGATGCTACGTGTGTTAGTGTCTTGTGATGTTTGTATAAAGGGGTTTCCTTTGTGCTTATGTTGTTTAACGATAAGTTGTTATGTTAGTATTATATCACTCACCTCTTGACATGATTCCGGTTGTCGCCTCCACGCGGGTAGACTCAAAGCGGTCCGTGTGACCTATGATTCGAGAATACCTCACGCGGGTTTGTGTGACCTACGCGAGCTACGAGAGTTCCGTGTTAGCGCGCCTTTATGGTCATGCGTCTATGTGGCTACGCGGATCGCGAGTCCGTGACGCCGCCGGAGTAGCTACCTCGATGCGGGAATACCTCACGCGGGCCATCGGAGTGGCTTACGCGAGTCGCGGAAGTTCCAGGACTAGACGCGACATTAGATATCGCGCGAGTGGCCGCCTTCGATCATGTGGCGGTTCAGACAGATCTCATGATACGCTTTATGACCTTGTTGGTACTGTGGGTTTTAGTAGTGGCTATGCCTTCAGACTTACCCCGTGACGGTTTTATTATGACACAGTAGACTCGTGTTCATGTATTCCTTGGTGCTTTTATATCATAGATCGCGCAGGTGAGGAAGATATTCCACGCATGATTGATGTTGTGGGGCGTGAGACCCATAGTTGTATTTGAGTGATGACTTTGAGGCGCGAGTCCCGACTTGACATGACCGCTATTTATTGTGAATCGTAGTTTGGTTATCATACATGTCTCCCGCTTTATATAGACTACTATGATTTCATTTACGATTTTCGCCACATACTTGGTACCGTTGTATCGACCTCCGGGCCGCGTCATGCCGCAGTAGAGGTACACCATGTTGATCCTCGCCTAGTGGTCACGCTCGTTGGGAAGCTCCGTTTCTCCGGAGGCTTATCAGTGGTATAGTCCCCTGTCGTTGTAAGTACTTACATTCAGGGGTATGGCGGGGCCCTGTCCCGCCATTGTTGTCATATCATTCTTAGAGGTCTGTAGTACTGTTGTGGGCAGAATTGTAAAAAGGGATGTAACTGTTCTAGTTGTTATATATTTATGCCGAAAGGCAACTTTTCTCAGATAACTGTTTTACACTTCACTTTATTCATGTCTTGTTTTATATTCCGCTGATTACTCTGATGTATGGCTACTTGGGTGCCCGGGGTAAGGCACCAGTCACGGGCCCGGGTTCGGGTCGTGACACCAACAGTAGAGAAAACTCCAGAGAAGGAGTATACAGAGAAGATCCCTTCCCCCAGAGACTACAGCGAAAGGCGGTTGATAAACAATTCTCCAAATTTTTGTAGACATTCAGAAAGCTGCATATCAACATACCTTTCATAGAAGCATTAGAGCAGATGCCCTCCTATTTCAAGTTTATGAAGGAGATTTTGGGGAAGAAGAAAAAGCTGGCAGACTATGAAATAGTAGCACTAACAGAAGAGTGTAGTGATATCTTGCAGAAAAAGTTGCCACCAAAGGTAAAGGATCCTGGAAGCTTTACACTACATTGCACAGTGGGCAGGGTGACTTGCAACAGAGCCTTGTGTGATTTAGTGGGCAGTATAAATCGATGCCCTTATCGCTTTTAAAAGATTAGAGTCAGGTGAGGCCAAACCAACCACAAGAAGTTTCCACACCGCCGACAGACAATGGTTCATCCACGAGGCAAGATTGAAGACGTGATTGTGAAAGTAGGAAAATTCATCTTTCCCGCAGATTTCCTCATTCTTGATATGGAAGAAGATGCGAAATACCTATCATATCGGGAGGCCATTCCTAGCAACTGGAAGAGCTTTGATTGATGTTGAAAGAGGAGAATTAACACTGGGTGGAGTTCAAGAAATGGTGTTTAAAGTTTTAAACACGCCATCGAGCCACCAACAATGAGTGGGTGCTTTGCAATCAAGACCATCAAACCCCATGCGAGCCAATACAAGTCAACCAAAGAGCGATGAGCCCAAGAAAGGTGCATGGTTTGTCAAATGCCACTAAAGGAGGTAAGTTTTCCGAACTCCTCTTCGATAATGCTAAGAAGAAAATAAGAAAAGAAAACGCCAAATGCGAGGAAATGGATAGGTTGGGGCTTAATCCACCCTGTGGTTATTAAGGCTAAGAACTTGCGTCCGCTAAAAGACGTTAAAGACAACGCTACTGGGAGGCAACCCAACGCTTTCAATTATGTTATTTTAATTTCTCTTTAGTTTATTTTATTTCGTCTTGATCGCCTCACGGTCTGGGTTCTCGTGTCTATGTTGTGTTGACAGGTGAAAGCCAAGGATGTGGAAGGCGAAAAAATGAAGAGAAGCCAAGGATACCCAGAAAAATCGCCATAGCGCCGCGGCTCCCCAACGCAGGCCGCACGCCAAACGATCGTAAGACGCCAGAGTTCAGCCGCGCGCCATTTGTAAGGGTCGCGGCGCCACAACGGAAAATATGAATTCTGGAAGACACCCTGAGTCGAAGGCCCTATCGCCAAATCAAAACACCAAGAATGCTCCTCCCCTCACGGAATTCAAAGTATTATCCACCGCCACCACCACCATTTTAACCAAAGTTCGTAAGTGTCTTATTTCTTTTACTGTCTTTGAGTCTACACACATTGGGAACAATGTGTGATTTAAGTTTGGGGGTGTTTTATTTGTGTATCATGTTACGTTTTATTTAAGTCTTTTTGATTGTTTTATGTTTATTTTGAGTCACCAAAAATATTTTTCTTTTTTGAGTCATAATTGCCTGTCAAAGATCATGTATGCTGTAGTTGCTAGAAACACCTAGTGAAGTAAGGTGGAATAATGTAAAGGAATTGAAGCAACTATCTAAACACTTAGGTTAGATATGCCAAAAACTCACAGAATCTGTCTATTTGGAGTTTCTTGCTTGAGTTATGCATGCTAAATGATAAATGCTTATGTGTTATGATTGCTTGCTATTTGAGGCGAAATAGTTAGGATATGCATGTTAGGGAGATGACTCAGACATTTCTTTGATAGCCAATTCTTACCATTCTTTTCCATCCTGTACTTTAAAAATTATCCCTAGTCAGCCCCATTGAGCCTAAATTTGAAACTTCTTCTTTGACACCCTATATTCCCACAAATTGTACCATAAGTAAAAATATGAAATAGTGGAATACATTGTGTTAAAAAAGAGACAAAAAGAGTGAATAAGTCTGTTGCACCCCAATACAAAAGTAATAAGAAACAGGCAAAAGCCTAAGTTTGGGGGTGCTTGTTATACTTCACTCTCCCAAAACAAAAGAGGGAAAAGATAGAATCGAAGTGAAGGAAAGAACAAAAAGAAAAAGGGAAATATTGAAAAGCTAAAGAGCTTATGGTACACGAAATGAGCCTAAATTGCCTATTTTTACCTACCTATACCTAAAGCCTACATTACAACCCTTAAAGACCTGAAGATCTCTTTTATGCATATCCAGAATTAGTGGAGAATAGCAAGTAAGCATGCCATAGGAATTCTTGAATTTATATGCATGATTTAGTATATTGACTTCCATTAAGCATGATGAATATGAGTTTGCGAAATATTTAGCTTCATGTGTTTAGTGTGCTGAAAATTTCATGTTATATGTTCCTGCATATTATTTTGCTAACCTTCATGTTTTTCTAGTTAACTCTTATGCAGCAAAAATGATCAATGGCAGTGAGTCTTTTATTTTTCGTTTCTTTGAGTCTTTTATTTCTTCCTTTCTATCTTTGTTCGAGGGCGAGCAAAGGTTAAGTTTGGGGGTATTTGATCGGTGTATTTTATATACACCTTTTGAGTCAGTTTTAGTTAATCTTTTGTCCCGTTTTGCACATATAAGTGTTGTATTAGGATAGTTTTCCTTTCTATTGAGTCAAAGTGGTTAAAATGGCCAAATGGCGGAAAAAGAGCTAAAAGAGGCAAAAGAGAGATGCAGAGCCGAAAACAGAGAAAGTGGCGAACGAGGGTGAAATCTGCATCAGCACACGCGCGCCTCGCCAAAAGCAGGGCCGCGGACTATTTAGAGAGGCTGCAGAAGACTCAGCGCCGCGACGCCTAAACATCCGAAGAGCTACAGAAGATGCAGCGTCGCGGCGCCCTCAGACAGCAGATATCAGGGCCGCGGCGCCAAAACACCCGACGGATTGCAGAACTTCCGGCGCCGCGGCAGGCGCCGCGGCGCCGACGTGGAAAAATTAGGTCTTTTGACGAAATTCTGGGCCAGGCCTGAAGGAAAAGAGGGAGGCAGTTTGCAGCCTATAAAAGGAGAACCCTATGCAGTTTTTGATGGTTCCCCTTCTTGCACAACACAAGACTTTTGCTTGGAGATTGGATACCATTAGTTTAGTAATTTCTTTTCCCTTCTTGTTCTTTATTTCAGTTTTTGTATGATGAACATGGAATTAGTTCTTGTCATGTCAATGGCTAGGAACTAATTCTCTTATAGGGCTTTCCATTGTTGAATTGCTAGAAACTTATGTTATAAATTAATGCATGCTTATGGTTATTTTTCTTATTGTGATCTATCCAATAATTGAGTTGAATTCTTGTAATTAATTGACAACTAATTATCACTATATGATTTCTAATCGATTCGAAAGGGGGATTGTGAATACTTTGTAAGTTGGGTAGACATTCTCGATTGGGGATGAAAATACCTCAATTATTTATAGCGTTGATGAGAGGCTTAACAACCCTAATTTTGCGCAGTGCGACTGGCCAACTAGGTTTTTGTTCTTAATCCTCCTATAGAGTTATCCTTATCACCGAAAGGTAGGTAAGGCGCGACATCGGGTTGAGTGTTTATATAACCCTAACGGAGTATAAAACGATTTCAGAAACTCCGCTTTCTCCAAAAGAAGAATACCATAAGTTAATGCATTAGTAAGTAGCATAAGCGGATAGTAAGGATACATGGAAGCCCTATTCTCATCACCACTGAAGTAAATCTTTATACTTAAATAGCTTGCATAATTTTTAGTTATAAACAACAAATCAATTATCAATTCACAAATAGATACTCGAAAATAGATAGTTGGTAATTGAACCCTAATCCTTGTGGACGATATTCGGTCTTATCAAGACTATACTACTTGTCACGATAACGTGCACTTGCGTTTAAAGTGTGTGCATCTTACCGCGCATCAGACAGCTAACGTCTTCTGATTGTGCTCATCCTGCTTAGCACGTCGAGTCTCTTCAAACAACAACTGCGAGCGAGCTTTGTTAAAACTGGGAAGCGAATATGTCTGTTGAATCATGGTGGCTAACGTGTCATAGTCGCCATTGGGAAGGCCTGCAATCAATTGCAACACTATTTAGTGTTCGAGACCGGCGTGTCGACGTTGGAGAGTTGATCCTCTAGGAGTTTCAACTGTCTGCAGTACTCAGTAATGTTGGAGAAGTTTTCAAGGCATGTATTGTTAAATTGTTCCTCCAAATACATCGCACGAGTATGCTTGTTATCTTGAAATATTTCCTCCAAGAGGTTCCATAAATCAAGGGTTGTGACGCCAGATTTCATGATAGTAAGAAGAAGATCCTGAGAAATATTACCATAAATCCACTGTTTGACTCCGGCGTCTAGACGATGCCAAGTAGACTCATCAACCTTCGGAGGGCACGGAATAGTGTCATCAATTTGATCAAGCACGTTATAAAGACATTCATGATTACGAAACAGTTCAACCCAAGGAGAATACTGACTGTTTTTTTGATCAAGAAGGATGAGAATATAATTCTTGATGTTGGTAACAATTACGGCGGGATGAAAAAAGGATGACAACGTGGTGGTGGAATTTGTGGAGGTAGAAGCGTCAGAACTATTGGAAGAATCCTGAGTACCCATTTAAAGAAGAGAGGAATGAAGAAGAAAAACCAAGAATTTTTTGGAGGAGAGGGGGAGGTGCCTGCGGCGAAACTGCTCGAGAGGTGGAGTCTTTTCATTAATATCAAAATATATATAGTGTACAATATTCATCCATTTTACAATAGGAATTCTAAACCTAATCACAAGAGGAATCATAGTCTTACCATAATTATATTTACACAATATATGAAAATATTCTAATTATGAGTAGGGAATATTGTTACTTTGACTATACACACATTCACAAGACGAGGAAGATATAATGTTAAGAGTAGGTACTTGGTGCTACAAGAAAATAATATTTCTAGTTGGGATGACAATATTTGGAAGAAAACCTGAAAGTTAAAAATGCCACCAAATTAAGGTCTTAAATTTTGCTTGGCGAGCATTGAAAGAAGTACTACCAACATGTGATAACTTACTTGCTCGAAAGGTCCTTCAACGTAATGTTTAACCCGCATGTCTTCAGGAAGCTGAACCATCTTTCATTGTTTAGTAAAGTGTAATACATCAAAGTAGATCTGGCTAAAGTCTTTTTTAGGCTGGCGGCCAGTGGGGAACTCGTTCATGAACTGATTTACGACACTACTACATATTGTGACGCGTGATCATATTCATGAGGTTATCATGCTCATCTGGGAGGTATTCAATGCTCGCAACAACCTGATCGGAATGGTAAAATTACGTCGCCAGACACTTTCATACATAGAGCCAGTCGCTTCTGACAAGAATGGACTGCGACACGTATTAATGGTAATTATTATTCTATTTATGAACCATATTGTATTGTTAAATGATTTCCTTCTGATCCGGGTATTCTGAAATGCAAACATTGATTCTTCGTGTGATGTTAACTTTGGAAGGGAAGGGACCGGTATGTGAATCCATGATACTCAAGGAAACTTTGTTAGAGGATTTAGTTCACCACTAGAAGCTTCATATGATTCGCTAATCGTTAAATCCTAACAATCCATGAAGCTTTGAGCTGGTTGAAGAACAACTACAATCCATCCTCGATTGTTGTAGAGATGGATTGTCTTTTGGCCAAGCAAGCATTGAAAATATCCGAGAGCGAAAATTATTATTTTGATATTATTGTGCAAGATTGGTAAAGAGCTCATGTGTGACTTTACATCTATATCTTTGTCCTTTATTAAACAATCAGCGAATTAGTGTGTCCATAGGTTCGCTAGGGCTGCAAGTTCTATGTCTGATGCTATGGAGTGGATTGCGTACTCCCATCTTTGATTCATGATGTACCCATTTACAATTTGATAATAATTTAGATGATTGCTTCTTTTTTCTTAAAAAAAAGTAAGTAACCATCTTTATCATGTTATTAATTATTATATTTACTTTATTTTATATGTTAATAAATATTACATTGATGCAAGGTAGATAAAATGGAGGCTCACTTCCGGAGTGCTGTGTGATAAGAATGTGCCACCAAAACTTAAATGCAAGTTCTATAAAGTGGTGGTTTGACCGACTATGTTGTATGAGACGTAGTGTTGACCAGTTAAGACCTCTCATGTTCGAAATATGAAAGTTGCGGAAATGAGAATGTTGTGATAGATGTATGGACACACTAGGAGAGATAGGATTAGGAATGAAGACGTCTGGGATAAGGTGAGAGTGACTTGGTGGAGGACAAGACGCGAGAAGAAATACTGAGATGTTTGGGAATATTAAGAGGAAAAATATGGATGCCCCAGTGCGGAGGTGTGAGAGGGGCTATGGACGGTTTCAAGAAAGGTAGATGTGAACCGAAGAAGTACTGGAGAGAGGTGATTACATATATGGCACAGTTCCAGCTTATTGAGGACATGATCTTAGATAAGAGATTATGGAGGACTTAAATTATGGTAGAAGGATTGTAGGAGTTCTGCTTATCCTTTTATACTAGTACTCAAATTATTTTCTTTATACTCATTTGTCCTTTGACCTTGCTACTATTTGTTGTTTCTTGTACTTTGATTATCTTATTTCTTTGTGGTAGCTACGACTCCTTTTTCCAGGCTTCTTTACCTTGGCTTATTCGCTTGCGTTATTTTCATTTTCATATTGCTTTGAATTTCTTATCCTTATCTGACTTTTTTGTTCTTTATCTTGAGCCGAGGGTCTTTCGGAAACAGTCCCCAACCTTCCAAGGTAAAAATAAGGTCGGTGTATACTCTACCCTCCCCATACCCATATTGTGGGATTACACTTGTTAATGTCATGATTGGTGTTATGACATTTTCCCTAACATATCATTTTTCAGAAAATGTCAGAGCAAATGTCTTGACATTTGGACTAACATTCTGGCAACAATTTTGCCTATCTTCATGGACAGTTTTCAGGTAACTGTGATTTATTTATCACATGGAAAATTGACTTAGCAAGGAGTAATTGGAGCTGATTAGGATCGATGAAGACTAAGTCTAAGTCGAGCATAACTTGAGGAGCAAGACGTGGAAGAAACAGTCCACGATGTTGGAGAGTTTTCAACCGTAAGCCACTGCCACGTGCTCCATATTTGGCTCAACCTCCACAACAAATTGAGGAGTCTTTCAAGTGAACTCTCTATTATAAATAGAGAGGTCACTTTAAGGATTCGACATCCAGAAAATTAGAAGAGAAAAGATCGAGAGAGCTCTCCAGATTTTAAGATCGAAAACTGGATCAACAAGTGTTGCCTGTATTTATGACGACATTTTGTACGACATTACAAGTGCTGCCTAAATTCTAGATTTGTTCTTTCATTGAAGCAATTGTAATGAGGTGTTGATCACTTATATTTTAAATAGATTTTTCAGGCATAATTCATCTACGACTTAACCTTTTTATTCCTTTTGTATCTTCTTGTAACATTGTAAAGAAGGAATATTTCAATTGTATATAAATATATACAATACCTTTGGTCATTGACCATCATAGGTTATATTAATATAAAACCTATGAAAATTAAACATTTGTGTTCTTTATTTTATTCCGCTGCACTTTAAACTCTTACAAAGGTTTTTCTTAAGTTTTATCTTAGTGTCGCCACTTGTGTCGCATTTACATTTTGCCGACATTCGACATCGCTTTCAAAGATAATCGCTTGTGATTGCTTTGTTTGATTTTAATTAATTCATAGTATAATCCATGGGACTCCAACAAGTGGCATCAGAACCGACACTTAACATAATAAGTGCTAAAGTCCTTTTACTTTAACTATGGATCCGGCTAATCTAAATATTGGTAGACTTCCTATTCTAGATGGATCAAATTATCCTTATTGGAAAATTCGCCTACGTTCTCATATCAAATCCATTGATGTGAGAGCATGGAGATCAATTATCAATGGATATACTGTTCCTATGCTCCCACCGGACGAGGAAGGCGACATATTACCTACGCCTGAGGCTGAATGGAGTGTGGAAGAAACCAATAGTGCAGGCTTCAATGAAAAGGCTCTTAATGCTATTTTTGGATGGGTAGATCTTTATATATTCAAACTCATCCAAAATTTCTCAACTGCCAAGGATGCTTGGGATACCCTACAAACCCATTGTGAAGGTAGCTCAAGTGTTCGTAGAACGAAGCTCCGCATGCTCATGAGTAAATACGAACATTTAAGGATGGAAGAGATGGGGGATATCAAAACTTATTTTGAAAAGTTGATCGACATTTCTAACGAATGTCAAGTGTTTGGGTCTCCACTGACGAACAATCAACTTGTTGAAAAGGCACTTCGATCTCTTCTTAAAAAGTTCAATATTAAGATATGTGCGATTGAAGAAGCCCACAACCTCGCTACAATGGACCTCCATACGCTAATGAGCATTCTCACAACATATGAGATGAATATGGAAAACCAAAGGACATTGTATAGAGGCAAATGTGTTGCACTTCAAGCAAAAGCCTTAGAGATGCAAGTCAATGAAGATGACGAAAATCTTGAAGAGATTGGGGATGGTGCTAATGTTTCCCTTCTCACTCGAAAATTCAATACGATGTTAAGAAGGATCAACGGTGACAATAATAAATATAAAACCAAAGAGCACCAAAGTCAAGGCTTCAATCCACGATTCACTAAAACCCTTCCTACAACCCAAAAAGGAAACCAACTTAGGAGAACCAAGTCAGACCGAACAAGGTTTGATCCCAAGCAGCTCGAAAGTGTACAATGTCATGCGTGTTCGGGATGGGGCCATTATGCCAACGAGTGCGCAAACACGTTAAGGAAATCTGGGAAAAATCTATGGATTTCTCTAAGTTACGATGAAGGTGAAGAGGAAGAGGATCCATAAATGGAGTCACAAACTATGTTGGCCACTGTTTTCGAACAGTCACTGTCAGATGATGAAAATGCCTCTGACTGTATTATCCCGAATGCCACAACATTTTTGGCAACATCAGCGATTACATCTGCAGATCCAGTAACATCCGACAGGTATGAATTTTTTAACTATCCCGATGTCAATTGCTTTAGTGGTTTTATTTCTAATTGTGAATCTGACCCTGAGACTCAAGTCGACTCGAAGGAAGATATGATTAAAGAATTGCAAGAACTTTGCAAGGACTTAATTGTTGAATCCAAACAACTTGACTCAAAGGTAAAAAGTTTAACTCTTGAGAATGCAGGTTTGAAAGGCACAATAACCCGACTAGAGGTTACCCTTACCAAGAAGGATCTTGAACTTGGTAAGGTCAGTGCGAAGTTGGATCTGGCCGAAGCTACCTTCCGAAAGTTGAACACAGGTACTTCCAAATGATGAAATCCTAAGTGTTAGTCAACCACAACATGCAGTTTTGGGCTACAAGAACTCCCTCAATGCAATATGCTCCAACTTGTTTGACAAAAACGAGACAATGGGCTTCATAAAAGAAATGAATTATGTGTGCCATCACTGTAAGAAGGCTGGCCATTTAAAACCTTACTGCTTTAAGTTGCACAAGTCCAAGAGCAGAATGTCGTCGAAAATATTGTCTGACATTTCAGACAGCACTCGAAGCGACATTCCAGAAACCGTAAAAAGGTAAAGAAAGCTTGGAGGCCCAGAATGAATGTACGATGTAATGTTGCTTTAACTGCTTTGAGGACTAACATTTCAGGTTCGTGGTACTTCAATAGTGTATGTTCTCGTCATATGACGAGGACAAAAGAGTTTCTAAAGAACTATGAGACTCTAAATGGAGGGAATGTTACTTATGGAGGAGGAGGCAAAAGTAAAATCATAGGCAATGGAACCTTGAATGTTCCAGGGATCTTGGCCTTGAAAAATGTCTTGCATGTCGATGGTTTAATCGCTAACCTTGTTAGCATAAGTCAATTGTGTGATGATGATCTAGAGGTGAAGTTCAATAAGTATGCTTGTACAATTACAAATGAATCTAACCAATGTGTAATGTCAGGTACAAGAACAGGTGATAATTGTTATCTTGTTGGAGAACAAGAGATTTGCAATAATGTTAGGACGGATGACACGACCTTATGGAATAAAAAATTAGGGCATGTTAACTACCATAATCTTGAAAGATTAATTTCTCATGAGGCTATACGAGACATCCCTAAACTCAGTCCTAAAGATAAAATGGTTTGTGAAGAATGTCTCAAAGGTAAGCAAACCCGTGTCTCCCATAATGTTGTCCAAAATGACGGGCAACATTCAGGTACGTCTCATTGTTTTCAACTTTTACATATGGAACTTATGGGTCCAATTGAGGTAGATAGCATAGGAGGTATGCGGTATTCTTATGTAATTGTGGATGACTTTTCCAGGTATTCTTGGATATTCTTTTTGAAGGAAAAGTCTCAAACGTTTGACATGTTTAAAGTACTACACTCTAGGATAAGAAATCTATATCATTCCTCTATTATTCGGATTAGATCCGACCATGGAAAAGAGTTTGAGAATAGTCAATTTTCTACATTTTGTGAGAAAAGGGGGGTTTCCATGAGTTTTCTGCTCCCATAACCCCACAACAAAACGGTGTAGCAGAGAGGAAGAATAGGACTTTACAAGAGATGGCTAGAGTAATGCTTAGTTCTAAGAAGTTGTCTAAACGTTTTTGGGCAGAAGCTCTAAATACTGCAAGTCACATTTACAATAGAGTCTATCTTAGGCCAGGAACTAAAATGACACCCTATGAGATACTTAATGAGAAGAAACCAACAATGCGCTATTTCCATGTTTTTGGGTGTGTATGCTATATCTTGAATGATAGAGAACACCTAGCCAAGTTTGACTCTAAAAGTGATAAGGGGATTTTTGTAGGCTATTCTCAAAATAGCCACGCTTACCGAGTGTATAACCTTAGAACCAAAGCCATACAAGAATCTGTTAACATTGTTTTCGATGACAATGTTGATCTTACAGGAAACAATCCAGAAAACAGTGTTATAATTACTGTGGAAGAGTCGCAGGATGCAGGAAATTTAGATGTTGCCTCAAATGTCACGACATCTGCAGCAACACCTGAAGCAGAACCGGAGGACACTGCAGTCTCGGATGAGGAAACATAAGCTAAAATTCACGACCCAGTGCGTCAGGATCCCTCATCCAGAATCATCCAACTAGCCAAGTAATAGGAGAAGTACATGAAGGAATGAGAACAAGAAGGAAAGAACCACTGAATTACCGAGACATGGTGAGATATGTGTGTATGTCTACAATATATCCTAAGGTAAGTCTTTCTTGTTATATATCTACATTGGAACCTAAGAATGTCAATGAAGCACTAAAATATAGTTGGTGGATACAAGCTATGCAAGAAGAATTAGAACAATTCACTAGAAATGAAGTTTGGGATTTAGTTCCTCGCCCCAACAACAGTAATGTTATTGGAACTAAATGGATCATCATAAACAAATCAGATGAATCTGGAACTGTTGTGAGAAATAAGGCTAGATTAGTTGCTCAAGGATACTCTCAAGTGGAAGGGATTGACTATGAGGAAACCTTCGCCCCAGTTGCTAGAATTGAGTCAATTAGATTGTTGCTTGTCATAGCTTGTTGTTTAAAGATCACTCTCCATCAAATGGATGTAAAAGGTGCTTTCTTGAATGGATATATTGATAAGGAAGTGTACGTTGAACAACCTAAAGGATTCGAAGATCCCCACCAGCCATAATTTGTATACAAGATGAAAAAGGCCTTGTATGGATTAAAACAAGCTCCACGTGCATGATATGGTCGTTTAACTCAATTTATTCTTGAATTTGGTTTCAAACATGGTGTAGCTGATTGTACATTGTTTATTAAACATCATGGAGTAGATATGATCATTGCTCAAATCTATGTAGATGACTTAGTTCTTGTTTCGTCCTCACAGTCCCACCTTAAGACTTTTGTCGAAGCTATGTCCTCAACATTTGATATGAGCATGATAGGGGAATTAACCTTTTTCTTAGGCTTGCAGATAAAGCAAAATGAGGAGGGAATCTTCATCTCCCAAAGCAAGTATGCCAAGAATTTGGACAAGAAGTTTGGATTGGAGAATGTTAAACATATGAAGACTCCAATGGGATCAACACAGACTATATGCAAAGATGAAGTTGGGGAAAATGTCGACCCAGCTTTATATCGTTCTATGATAGGTAGTCTCTTGTATCTCACCTCGAGTCGTCGTGATCTACTGTTTAGTGTGTGTATGTGCTCGATTCCAAGCCTGTCCCAAAATCGCCCACTTAAATGTCGTTAAACGTGTCATCAGATATGTCGCCGGCATATGTGAGTTGGGAATTTGGTATTCCAAAGACACTAATCATAATCTAATAGGATATAGTGACTCAGATTCGACTGGTGATGTGGAAGACAGAAAGAGTACTAGTGGAGGATGTTTTTACCTTGACAATAATCTGGTTTCTTGGTATAGTCGCAAACAAAACTGTGTTTCACTCTCAACTACTGAATCTGAATATGTAGCAACTGGGAGTTGTTGTTCTCAATTGATATGGTTAAGACACATGTTAGACGACTATGGTTTTTCAAATAATGTCTTAGTTTTGTATTGTGATAATATGAGTGCCATTAACATTTCAAAAAATCCAGTTCAGCACTCTCGTACAAAACATATAGATATTAGGCATCATTTTCTAAGAGATTTGGTTGAAAAACAGCTAGTGTGAATTGATTATGTTGACACACTTCATCAACTAGCTGATATCTTTACAAAAACTTTGGATCATGAGAGATTTTCCAATTTGAAAAGCTCTATTGGTCTCTGTTCTGTCTAAATTCGACACTGTTGGGCGAATGTCGTCTAAAATGTCTCTAACATTTCAGGTGACATTTACCATTGTAATATCAGAATCTGATTTTCAGTATTTTGTAATGGCTGATTTGTGTTCACACATACGTCTTTTTAAGTAAGAACATAGTTTTAATGTGATACCGTTCTCTGCGATGATATTATCATAAAAGGGAGTATCAAAAATAAGGCAAAGCCTTTGTTCAAGTCTCGGCAACAAAGAAAAAAACACTTTGGGTAAAACCCTTGAGAGTTGATACCGTTCCTATTCTATAGGAGTATCAAAGTGCTTAATCAAAAAGATATTATGAGAATACTAAATAAGTATTTTTATATTTTTGACACGAAAATTATTTTGTATGTATTTTGTGATTAGATTTAGGACTTAATGGAAAAATGTTACATTGGTCTGAAGATTAAACTCACGAAATCATGTACAAAACGTGTCTTGATTTATTGCCGATAGAAATGTGTTCTTAATAAATAATGATACATGTGTTGTCCAAAATGTTGCCAACATTACTGATGACATTCTCAGATTATGATATTTTTGGGATGCAGTGTGTAACTGATTTTTGAAAATTCAGTTATTTTTTCCCTGTAGATGTGCCGCGGTTTTCTTTAATAAAAAAAATGTGTTTGTTCATAAGTGTAAAATCATGATGTCTATCACTTTATTTCTAAAATTTAGGAACAAGTTGTTACACCCCGGAATTCCAGGATATGTTTATAAAAACGTACGTAAGAACTAAAAAATATTAAGATTTGAGAATAGTAAATTTATCGGAATTATGGAAATGTTGGAAAAAATAATATTGCGACGAATGGGAGGGCGACACGTGTCACACCCCCCCCCCCCCTTGGATGGTCATGGTCGAATGGACCAAGGTTAAAATTGTCATTTGGCCAATGTTAAGATGACCAAGTCTTGCTAAAGTTGAGAGCTTGATATTATTGACTAAGTCTTGAAGTCATATTACCTTGACATTATTGACCTCATCTTAGCCACACATTTGTGATGATCCTAGCCCTTGGAGAGTATTATATATTACTACTACTACTAGTAGCAAGACATTTTCCACACTTAGAAAAAATAATCCAAGGTTGATGAACTTATAGAAGCTCTCGGCAATGAGGGCTCCCACACAATTTTTTTTTTGCAATTTTTGTCCATAATTCCCAATATTCAATCCCAAGGTTTCTAAAGGAATTCTAAGGATATTTCAATAGAAAGATTTCGGAAAAACTACGTTTTCACGTTAGTCGCAAGGTGAAAACCTAAGGAGTTCTTCAACTTTGAAGTTGGAACTTGAAGAGGAGTTCTTCATAAGCTTCTAAGGGTTGCTTGGAGTGGATTGGAACGTCGAAAAGAGGAGCTAAAGTTGCTAAGGATCGACTTGTAATCTTGGATTATATTTGGGCTAAATAAGGTAATAATCTTCGTCTTACTATTGTAATTGAAGATTTCATGTTATGATAAGTTAGAAATGATCATGTGATATGTATTATGAAGATTGATAAGTGTTATGCAATTTTGGAAGCCTAAAATCCGAAACTAGCATGATTTGCCTTTAAGATTGTAATTCAATTTAGTTATTAGTTTTAGTCGTCGCATGTTATATAAAGAGGAGATTACAGTTGTTAAAGTTGGTTGCGACTATATAACATGTTGGAACGACAATATGGATTGAAAAAGAATTGGAATAGACTTTGCATTGTTGCTTATATTAGCCGAGAATGGCATTGACTATTTGACTGTTTTGTATAGATTGTGGGGCAGAATTTTACACGTCTTGTTAAGTCGTGTAATCCCTTTTGAATTGCTGAATTGTTGAGCCTTAAATGTGGCATTTGGTTATTGATTTTCGGGCCTTGAAAAAGGTGGAAAAGTACGTAAAAACAAAGGAAGTGCTGCCCGATTTTCCGTAGAATTAAGAGTCCTTATACTTAGGAATATTCTACGTTGAAAGCAAGTAATTGATGGACGTATTATGGTCATTATAGGTTGACATACTACGTACGGCGTATTCAACTTGGCAAGTGGATTAAGTCGAAGAGGTATGTGGAACTTTCTTATCTCTTGAGCATGAGTAGTTGTAAACGTATAGTACGGTAGACGTACGAGATTTAAATGAATTTAGTTTCATTTGATATCCTTGACTTATTTTAAGGATGTCCAAGTTGGTTGAGTTAGAGAATTGACTCACTTGTTTTTAAAGGATAGAAATGTCTTGGTTTCAAAAGCATAAAGTTGGTTAATAACTTTATGGAAAGTAAAAATAATGGTTTATTCTAATAAGGTAAACAAAGATTTCTTGACTTGAAAATGTATAGAATACATGATTTGGAAGGTATTGATTCCTTGAACTATTCTAAAGTTAAGAAACTTGATTACTAAGGTTAAGAGACTTGAAGTATTTTAAAAGTATATGATACTTGGTTTTGAAAGTATAAGTCTCTTGGTTATAAACAAAATGGAAGTGTCTAAAGCAGAAAGTTAGTATAACGGCTTTATGGGAAGTTGGTTATAATAGCTTTATGGAAGGGTGAAAGAGTGGTTTACTCTAAGTAATGTAAATAATGATAAATGACTTGAAATAATGAAAGACAAATTGATTTGAAGGCATCAATTGCTTAAGGTTTTTAAATAAAAAGTCACTTGATTTAGAAGTCTTTAAATGTAGTTCTAAAAGGTATTGTGACTTGTTTTGAAAAGTAGATATGACTTGATACTACCGTTATTAGTATCTTGAAAGTTTTATATGAAAAAGAGTCATTTTAAAAGAATAGAAGTACGTAGTACCTTGGGTTAAATCCCCAGATTTTTATAATGACATGTTAGTGCCTTAAGTAAACTAAAATGAGAGTGTATATGATTAAGGCTAATAAGAAGTTAGGGGGATTTCTTAACTTGTTTAAGTTATGTATGATAAGCCGGTGGTGCTTATGTTATGTATGGTAAGCCGGTAGTGCTTATGTTATGTATGATAGCCGGTTGTGCTAGGTTATGTTATTCTTACGGGGTCATTCCCCGGGTTTGTGGCATTTGCATATTTCGTGGATTTGCTACCCATGATGCGAGGAATACATCATGCGAGTCCGTAGGGCTTATGCGGGTGAAATTGTCCTATGCGTGGCGGACCAGTCCTATGCGAGGAGATTACCTCATGCGGGTCCACACGACCTATGCGGGCGGATACAGTCTATGCGAGGAAGTTACCTCATTCGGGTCCATACGACCTTTGCGGGTGAAATAGTCCCAGGAGTAGGATTGCATAATGATACTACGGGTGGGTGGCCCTACTTTGATCGTGAGCCTCCTATTTTTATGTAGTAATGTATACTCTCGTTACTCTCATTGTTAGTAAGGCACAATGTACTGTTAATTGAGTTATCATACATGTCTCCAGCTTTATTTTTAGACTTTATGATTTCATTACAGTACTTTTAGTTTCACATACTTGGTACATGTTGTACTGACCTCCATCGGGGGGCTGCGTTCATGCCGCAGGTAGAGTATACAGGTTGTTGATCCTCACTCTTAGGATCACTGTTCAGCTGTTGAGAAGCTCCTTTACTTCGGAGACTTATCATTGGTTCAGATCCCTGGTATTGTCAGTTGTTGTATATTCAGGGGTATGGCGGGGCCCTGTCCCACCACAGTTGTTATTCTTAGAGGTCAGTAGTCACATTTGTGGATTGGGTTGTAAGAACAGAGATGTACTGTTTTATTTTTGTATTATGTATATGTTACGGAAGGTGGCCTTATCGGCTAGCCTGTTGATGTCTAATGTCTAAGTATCTTTATGAGTTGTGTATGTTCCGCTGCTATTCTCTGATGTATACCTGAAAGGGGTGCCCAGGTAGGGCACCGCGCCCGGTCGCCGTGACAAAATGGTATCGAGCGCTTAGTCCTCGTAAAGTGTCTACGCATCGTGTTCAGTAGTCTTGATTATCGGTGTGTTGTGCACCACATCTATAATCAGGAGACTGCAGGACATTTAGGATTGGTTTCCATTCTTCTCACTCTGAGATCGTGCGATAGAGCTGTGTTGTTAGGGTCGTTTCTCCCTAATGAGTTATGTTGATTGCAGCTACGAGAAAGGCAGCAGTGACCAGGAAGGATTATGTGGATTGCGTATCCAGGTTGGTTGTAATTGTTGTATAGTTGGTATACTGACATACAACTATACGTATTTATGTATGAGGGTCATATATGGGTTGCCTAGAATGATTTTAGCTTACCAGGAATTGGTAAGGACTAATTAGATACCAGGAATGTATGAAACAGTTTAATGAATTCTCATCAAGATTTATGTGTTATTTGATATAATTAGGAAATGATGAGCTGTCTGATAGGGTAATGAACCCTTAAGAAGTCATGTTAATGTACTTAAGGGAAAACTATGTGGATATATTAAGCTACGTGGTATGCGTAAGAGGATCGTACGGATGAGATCCGTATAAAGTAAAGGTTGTTGTGATCAAGACAACATGGTTATGATTGTACAAGAAGTTATTGTACCCGTTTACGGGGGGACTGTTAAGGTAGGATTGGAGCATAGAAATTGCGAGCCTAGAAATATTTATAACCGCCGAGACCTTAGGTATATAAGGCCTTCTCGGGTAGTAAAAATTTAAGTCAGACCAAGGATAAGAATTAAGTGCGACGCCGAGTCGGGTTGAGGACCTATTAAGGGTCGCCCATATCCTGAAATGGAATGGGATCAGTTGGTAGTAGTCCCGCTACGTGATAGGGTCACGAGGGTGCAAGGCCCCAGTCTAGTTAATCGTTTTACGGGTTTGTGGACGCATTCCACCAGAACCAGGTTGTGAGAGACGGAAATGGCCTTATATTGTTTAATTTCGTAACTCCAAAGATTGGAGGTCAGATTTAGTATGGAAGTTATGTACGTATGCTAGTATAAGTTTGGAAGTACGGAAAGAGTACGACCAGTGAGAAAGAGAGCAACCAAGTGTAAAAGATAGAGTCTGAATCCATGAGAACCTTTCGAGGTGACTACACCCGTGAGTGATGGGTGGTAGCTGAGCGGGTATATAATATTTGCCCGGTGACGATACAGTCGTCGGACCCTAGCAGACCTAGTAGAGCCGATATGACAGACCTTGAGGTCATTATGAGTATGGGCTAGTTGGCCTCTTGTTATGCCAACGTTGACTACAGAGAGAGATTGGTTCGGTACCAGTTTTCCGGTAAGCCGGTTATCGAGTGGAAAGGAAGGGAAGTGGTTGTAACGAGTAAATTATCCTTCCTTCTTTGACATCGTTGATTTTAATAAGCCTGTGTGACTTGTGCATTTGAGGTAAATTGACGCAGAAAGTAAGTAATACTTGAATTTGAAGGAATTTATGTTAAGTGCCCTTGGAGGTACTTGGAGTTGGTTTGGTGTGGCGGTCAGGGCCACGACCTTCCGGATAATTTCAGGAAAGCGCGCAAGCAAGAATAAGATAAGTACGAGTGCTGCCTGCGGAAAACAGAAGACATCGTTGGTAGGTTTTGAAAATCTATACGATTATAATGTGGCTCTTGATGATTAAGATTTTGAAAGGGAAATAAGTTCTCTCCCCCACGTAAAAGGATAGTTTTACGTATTATGGGGTTATGTGTACCCATGTTGTTAGACGAAGGATAGGAGACTGGTAAGGTCTTCAGTATCGTTATGCCATAGGTTACATTTTAGATAACCGTGGGAATAAGTATTGTGTTGGGGTAGTTGAGAACGACGTTAGGTAATGGTCGAGGAAGTGTCGTAAGGATATAAATGCAGGTAGTACGCATGTATGAAACTGTACGATTATGAATCAAGATAGAAATACTTTTGCTAATAATAAGCATAAGGAAGGGTTATGACCAGAATGATAAAAGAGAATACAACTATGGTTATGTATGTTGCACGAGATATGATTACCCCAGACTAGTGTAAAGACCATTAGTAAATGATGGGCAGTAAGAACACCTCGAGGAAAGGTGGTAACATCTGTACTGACGAGAAATATAGTAAGAAAATACGGGGGGGGGGGGGGGGGGGTAAGGGACCCCAGGACAACTTGAAATAACTTATAAAGGAAAGACAAGTAGACACTCGAACGATAAGAAATCTTGACAAGCCATTAGATTATGTAATACCATGAATTGAGGTTGAACACCTGACTATAAGCTCTATGAGCTGGAAGAAAATAATAGGATTACTACTTGACGAGATCAAGGAAATCTCCCCCCTAAATTGTGATTGGCAGGAAGTCTTAGCCATGAGGCAAACAAAGAAATCAAAAATGAGTATAGTGACCAAGTTTGGTTGCAACAGAGAAAGGGAAACAGGAACTATAATTGAGATTAAGGATGCCCGAATATTTCGCAGGTATGAGAAAGGCTTCCAGTTGTTGGAAGATAAATTGACCACGACTACAGTTCTAACCCCTCATGAGGGACTAGAGGGTTAGGTTATTATTGTAACACTTTGGGTGTTGGGCTAGGTTGTGTGCTGACGCAACACGATAAGGTCAGAGCCTATGTTTCCCGGCAATTACGGGAGCATGAAAGGAATTACGCTACTCACGATTTAGAGTCGGCGGCAGTTAATCATGCCTTGAAGATTTGGAGGCATTCCTTACATAGACTTCATGTGGATATTTGTGCAGACCATAAGACCCTCCGGTATATCTTCAGATAGAGGCAGCTGAATTTGCGACAGAGACGGTGGTTAGAGTTACTCAAGGATTGTGATATTGATATCCTATACCACCCAGGGAAAGCCAATATGGTTACAGATGCTCATAGTCGTAGATCTGTGGGTAGTCTGTCAGTTGGACATCCAGGTAGGCAGGACGTGGTCCGTGAGATTCATCAGCTGCCGAGCAGAGGGGTTCGATTATTTGTTTCCGAGGTGAATGCAGTTTGGATCCGAGAGATTGCCGAGTCTTCCTTCGTCGAGGAGGTGAAGAGGCGACAATATGAGGATTCAGCGTTAGTATGTGATCGAGATACGACTCTCCGAGAAGAGAAGAGCCTGTTTGAGTAGCACCGAATGGGGTGCTGTGATATGAGGATAGATTGTGTGTACCCGGTGCTTCAGGACTTGTGAACAGGTTTTAGGGGAGGCACGCAGTGCTTATTTCTCTATTTGTTCGGGATCGACTTAGTTATGTCGTGACCTCAGATATATGTATTGGTAAGATGGCCTGAAGAGGGACGTAGCAGAGTTGTTGCTTAATGTACGAATTAGTAGCAGGTCAAGGTTGAACACCAGAAGCCCAGTCGGCTATTACAGGAGATTGAGATCCCGACTTGGAGATGGGAGGTGATTAATATGGATTTTGTTACAGGGTTGCATCGTACTCAGAGGAAGGGCGACTCCCTGAGGGTCATAGTAAACAGGCTGACGAAACCAGCCCATGTTCTTCCGGTCCGGACCACTTACTCGTCTGAGGTTTATGCTAGATTATATAGCAGGGAGATTGTGAGACTGCATGGGGTTCCTACATTTATGATGTCAGACGGATAAGCTCAGTTTGCGGATAACTTCTGGAGGTTTTCCAGAAGGGATTAGGGACACATGTGAGTCTCAGTATTGCATTTCACTTTCAGACCGACGGACAGGCATAACGTACTATCCAGGCACTTGAGGATAGGTTGCGGGCATGTGTTCTTGATTTCAGAGATAGCTGGGAGGATTATTTGCCTCTTGTTGAGTTACGTACGATAACAGATACCCTTCCATTATTCAGATGGCCCTGTATGAGGCCTTATATGTAAGAAAGTGTAGATCGCCGGTTGGTTGGTTCGACGTAGACGAGGTTCAGTTAATTGGTCCAGACTTGATTCAGCGGGCTGTGGATAAGTGAAGCTTATCCAGGAAAGATTATTAGTAAGCTCAGAGTCAGCAGAAGCTTTATGCAGATAACCGATGTGACACTTGGAGTTCAGGTTGACATTTTAGTATAAGTATTGTTACGTGGCCAGGTGTGGCAAGGGTGATTATGTTGGGTGTAGTCAAGGGACTACGCCAATATCCATTTTTGATGGAACTCCGAAAGAACATTCGGGGACGAATGTTTCTAAGGGGGGAAGAATGTTACACCCCGGAATTCCAGGATATGTTTATAAGAACGTACGTAAGAACTCAAAAATGTTAAGATTTGAGAATAGTAAATTTATCGGAATTATGGAAATGTTGGAAAATGAAATATTGTGACGAATGGGAGGGCGACACGTGTCACCCCCTTGGATGGTCATGGTCGAATGGACCAAGGTTAAAATGGTCATTTGGCCAATGTTAATATGACCAAGTCTTGCTAAAGTTGAGAGCTTGATATTATTGACTAAGTCTTGAAGTCATATTAGCTTGACATTATTGACCTCATCTTAGCCACACATTTGTGATGATCCTAGCCCTTGGAGAGTATTATATATTACTACTACTACTAGTAGCAAGACATTTTCCACACTTAGAAAAAATAATCCAAGGTTGATGAACTTATAGAAGCTCTCGGCAATGAGGGCTCCCACACAATTTTTTTTTTGCAATTTTGTCCATAATTCCCAATATTCAAACCCAAGGTTCCTAAAGGTATTCTAAGGATATCTCAATAGAAAGATTTCAGAAAAACTACGTTTTCACGTTAGTCACAAGGTGAAAACCTAAGGAGTTCTTCAACTTTGAAGTTGGAACTTGAAGAGGAGTTCTTCATAAGCTTCTAAGGGTTACTTGGTGTCACGACGACTCGGGTCGCGACTAGTACTTACCGGGTACCTTCAGTATTCATCGAGAATAGCAATGAACATACATAACACATAACTTATAAAAGCTAAACATCATCGCCAACCGAGCAAGTGCCGCTTCCATAAAACATACTTAATCAAAAGTATAGAAGTACAACTTGTTCTTATAGCCCAAAACACATATGTGACCACTGCACTTGGATAACAATCGTATGACAGGTCCCGCCATACCTGAATGTACAAAATACCTATAGATCGTGGAATATCCGCACCAACAAACAAGCTTCCGAGGAATGGAGCTTCGACACCGAACAGTTGATCCTAAGAACGAGGATCCACACCGCTTAACCTTACCGCGGCATTTAACGCGGCCCAGGAAGTGGGTCGACAATATATGTACCAAGTATGTAAAGTCGAAAATACCGTAATAATGATATCATAAGTCTAAAAGTAAGTCGGAGTCATGGAAGACAATCAAAATATCTTTTCTCGCGGCCTTACTAACAATGAGAGTGACAAGTATATATATAATACTGCATAAAATATGGGCCTCATGATCAAAACAGGGTACCTCGCCCGTAGTATCAATAAGCACCCCTACTTCTGGGACTATTTCACCCGCATAGGTCCTGTGGACCCGCATGAGGTATTCCTCAGATAGTCAGACTACCGCACGGGACTATTTCACCCGCATAAGCCCAGAAGGACTCGCATGAGGTATTCCTCGCATCGTGGGTAGCAAATCCACGGAACAGGTGGTATAACGATCTTGGGGACTTACCCCTCAGATATACTCTTACCCTGAAGCAAATGGTATAACGATCTTGGGGACTTACCCCTCAGATATACTCTTACCCTAGCTCAAACTGTCATCATATCATAATTATAAATAAGTTAAGAAAGCTTATAACTTCTTATTAGTCTTGTTCATATACCCTCTCATTTTAGTTTACTTAAGGAACTTAATCATATCTTTAATAAAAGAAAACCGGAAATTTAACCCAAGTACTACATACTTCAACTCTTTTAAAAGTGACTCTTTTTCATACATAAAATCTTTGGGCAATTGATGCCTTAAAATCAATTTGACTTTCATAAATCAAATCATTTGTCCTTACTTGTCTTACTTAGAGTAAACCTCTTCTCATTAACCTTTTATAAAGCTAATAAACCAACTTCCCATAAAGTTGTTATATTAACCCTACGCTTTAGTAAAATTACAATTTTCCCCTAACCAAGGGACTTATACATTCTTAAAACGAAACAAGTCTTTATATACTTAAAACAAGTAAGAATACCAAATCTTGTACGTCTACCGTACTACATAGTTACATCTATTCATGCTCAAGAGATAGGAAAGCTCCACATACCTCTTCGGTCAATCCACTTGCTAAGTCCAACTACCGCAAGTAATATGTCAACCTAAAATAACCATGATACGTTTATTAACCTCTAATTTCAATGTAGAATAATCCAAGTTCAAAGTCACTAAATTCTATCGAAAATTGGGCAGCATTTCCTTTGTTTCTACATACTTTGCCACATTTCTCAAGGCCGAATTTAACATCCAAACGCCACTTTTAAGGCTCAACAATCCAACATTTCAAAGGGGATTACACACCTAAACTTGGGTGTGTAAAATTCTGCCCCATAAGGTACAACAATTCACTTAACAATTCTAAGGTAGTTTTTAGGCTACAACATGCTCATAATATCTTTTTAGCCAATTCTTTCATATCCAAACCACATTTCTTACATGCAAGGATTCTAAGTGCATTATTTACTACTACACATCCCTTCTTCTTCACATGCAACATTAATAACTAACCACAAGAGAAGAAATGTTACCTTAAGCTTTAACCAAACTTATTCCAACAACTTTGCTAGCCTCTTTTCCAAGAACACCACCACAATAACACCAACAAGCTAGCCACAAGCTTCCTTCTTGTTCTTAACCTTTCAGATTTTTCTTAGGCTTGAATTCCTCTTGGAATTTTAGAGAGAAGTGGGAGCTTAAGCTTAGAGAGAGAGAGGGATTTGAAAGATGACCAAGTCTTCAAGACTTGGTCAATATAAGGCATGCAAGAATTCAGATGGGGGGGGGGGGGGGACACTTGTCACCCACCCAAGGTATTTTAAAAGAAAAATATTATTTTGACTAAGTTTTTCCCCCCGGAATCTCGCCGCGCCCTGCTGCAGCCGCGCTGAAACTTCTGCGGACTTACGGAACTTCCGGCGCATGCCCGCAACTTCGCGACCAAGATATCCGGCGCTGCCCTCGCCGCTTTGTCCAAACACATTTATGTCCGATCACAGACCGAACTTGTAACTCCCATAACTTTCTACTCCGACGTCCTATCGATGAACAGTTGGCTGCGTTGGAAACTAGACTCAACGAACTACGCCGTAGGCCTTTGAAACACTTAGGAACTCTCAATGTACCGGGTCATAACCGCCTCAAAGTTGACTAAAACCCGTCTGAAACAATCCGTCAACTTATCTTTCGAAAATTTTAAGTCTTACTCCCTTTCGCACGCTCTCACACGTGTGGCCAGAACTACGGGGTATAACATTCTCCCCCCCTTAGAAACATTCATCCCGAATGTTCCTTCTAGGCTTACTCAAATCATAACCTTAACGTAGACCCTCTTAACTATTCTTGCAAATAAAACGCTCCACATAGCCACAGCATTACTCAAGCATAATTGCTAAATCAAAACTAACAAGCAGGAAAGTGGGTTACCTGGAGGTGTAGGGAATAAGTGAGGATACTTCTTCATCATGTCATCCTCTGCTTCCCGCGTCATCTCTTCCCTATTCTCGTTCCGCCACAAGACTTTGACGGAAGCCACATCCTTCGTCCGAAGTCGCCTAACCTGACGATCGAGTATCGCTATGGGACTCTCCTCATACGATAACTCCTCTGTCACCTGGACATCATGAATCGGGTGCACTCTAGATGGATCTCCAATACATTTCTGTAACATGGACACATGGAAAACTGGATGTACCGTCTCCAAATCGGACGGCAGATCTAACTCATAAGCAACCTTTCCTACCTTGCGGACAATCTGATAAAGCCCAATGTACCTTGGGCTAAGTTTCCCCTTCTTTCCAAATCTCATCACGCCCTTCATGGGAGATACCTTTAGGAAAACCCAATCATCTATCTCAAATTCCAAGTGTCGACGCCGATGATCTGCATACGACTTCTGCCGACTTTTAGCTGCCAACAACCGCTCCTGGATAAGCTTCACCTTATCCACTTCCTGCTGAACCAAGTCTGGCCCGACTAACTGAACTTCTCCCACCTCAAACCAACCTATCGGTGACCTGCACTTCCTCCCATATAAGGCCTCATAAGGCGTCATCTGGACACTGGAATGGTAGCTGTTGTTGTAAGCAAACTCCACAAGAGGTAAATGATCCTCCCAGCTACCCCTGAAATCAATAACACAAGCCCGCAACATATCCTCGTTGCGGATAGTGCGTCGCCTGTCCGTCGGTCTGAGGATGAAACGCCGTACTGAGACTCACCTGGGTCTCTAATCCCTTCTGAAAAGACCTCCAGAAATTAGTTGTAAATCGTGCTCCTCTGTCTAAGATAATCGATATAGGAACTCCGTGCAGTCTCACGATCTCCCTGATATACAGTCTAGCATAATCCTCGGCCGAAAAAGTCATCCTGACTGGGAGAAAATGGGTTGATTTCGTCAACCTGTCGACAATAACCCAAATAGAATCATGCTTCCTCTGAGTGGAAGGTAAACCTGTAATAAAATCCATATTTACCACCTCCCATTTCCAAGTCGGAATATCAATAGCCTGCAACAGCCCACCGGGCTTCTGGTGCTCAATCTTAACTCGCCGATTGCCGCATCGTGCTACGAACTCCGCAACGTCCCTCTTAAGGTCATCCCACCAATACACGCATCTGAGGTCATGATACATCTTAGTCGACCCCGGATGAATAGAATAACGAGCACCGTGCCTTCCTAATCTGGCGACGAAGTCTCGCTACATCGGAACACACAACCGCCCGAATCTTAGCACCCCATCAGCGCTACCTCAAATAGACTCTTCTCCTTCCGGAGATTTGCATCTCGATCGCGTGCAAAATCGGATCCTCATATCGCCGCCTCTTCACCTCTCCTCGACGATGGAAGACTCGCAACCTCTCGAATCCGAACTCCATCACTATCGTAATCAACCAAACGAACCCCAAGGCTCGCTGTTGATGTAACTTTCGGACCATATCCTCTTCTGCGGTTGTACATCGTGCAGACTACCCATCGACCGCGACTAAGGGCATCCGCAACTACATTGGCCTTCCCGGGTGGTATAGAATATCAACATCGTAATCCTTAAGTAGCTCCAACCACCGTCTTCGCCGCAAAGTTCACCTCCTCCGGTGAAGATATACCGAGACTTTGTAGTGCGTGTAAATGTCCACATGAACTCCATATAAATAATGTCTCCGCATCTTCAAGGCATGAATCATCGCGCTAACTCCAAGTCATGTGGGATAGTTCTTCTCATGCTTCCTAAGCCGCCGAGATGCATAAGCTTATAACTTTGCCGCGTCCGCATCAAGACGCACCCAATCCCGACACCGACGCGTCACAATAAAAACCACATATCCATCTAAACCTCTAGAAGAGTAAGAATCTGGGCGATCGTCAATTTCTCCTTTAGCAATGGAAACTTTCTCACAAGTATCCGTCCACCGAACATAGCCGCTTTCCGAGTCACTTAGTCAAAGGTTTGAAATAAAGCAAACTTCTCCACGAACCTCCGATAATAACTCGCAAGGCCCAAAAGTTGCGCACTCCGTTGGTGTAGTGGTCTATGCCAAGTCTTGATCGCTCTCATCTTTGTCAGACAACCCGAATACCATCGCCCATAACATGCCCTAAGAAAGCCATCAAGCTAACTGAACTCGTGACTTCGAGAACTTGGCATACAATCGCGGCCTCGGAGGACTCCCAATACCGTCCTCAAATGCTCCGTATGCTCCTGCTCTGTGCGCGAATACACCAAGATATCATCAATGAAAACTATAACGAACATATCCAAGAATGGCCTGAACACCCTATTCATCAAATCCATGAATACTGGGCGTTGTCAACCCGGAAAGACATTACTGAACTCATAGTGCGCACGGGTCTGAATGCAGTCTTCGGAATATCCGCATCTCTAACTCGTACCTGATGGTAACCAGATCGCAGGTCTATCTTGGAGAAACATCTCGCACCCTGCAATTGGTCAAACAAATCATCAATCCTGGGGAGGGGATATCTGTTCTTGATAGTTACCTTGTTCAGCTGCCTGTAATTAATACACATACGCAACGTCCCATCCTTCTTCTTTACAAATAACACTGGTGCTCCCCAGGGAGAAACACTTGGACTAATAAAGCCTTTCTCCAGCAAATCTTTCAGCTGGTCCTTCAATTCCTTCAACTCGGCAGGTGCCATCCTGTATGGCGGAATAGATATCGGTCGAGTGTCTGGCGCCAAATCAATGCAAAACTCAATCTCCATCTCAGGAGGGATACCCGGAAGCTCATCTGGGAATACATCTGGAAACTCTCTAACGACCGGAACTGACTGAAGGTCCGGTATTTCAGCCTCAGTGTCGAATACTCGAACCATATGGTAGATATACCCTTTCCACACCATCTTCCTAGCCTTGAGGTAAGAAATAAACTTACCCCTTGGCGATGCAGTATTCCCCTTCCACTCGATAACCGGCTCACCACGAAACTGGAACCGAACTAATCTCTCCCTACAGTCCACATTGGCATAGCAAGATGCTAGCCAATCCATACCCATAATCACATCAAAGTCTGTCATATCCAACTCTATCAAGTCGGCTAGAGTCTGACGCATCGCCTATAGTCACCGGGCAAGCCTTATATACCCGCCGCCTACCATCGAATCACTCATCGGGCGTAGCCACCTCAAAAGGTCTTATGGACTCGGCTCTATCCCTATTCTACCGCAATATGAGGAGATATATAGGACAAGGTAGAACTCGGATCTATCAAAGCATATACATCACAAAGAAGAAACCAATAATGTACTGTGGCGACATCCGTGACGATCCCGTCTGTCGGTGGCCGACATAGCATAGATGCGTTCGAGGACCGCTAGAATCGGGACCCTACCACGACCTCTCGCGGCGCTCGCCGCCCATAAGTACTCGCCTCCGGGCGTCGACCATCGAAGATGAAGATTCAAAGAATCGACCCGCCGGCTGAATCAGAACACTCCCGCCGCCTAAGGACGGACAATCTTCGGGATGGCCCATCGCCACAAGAGTAACACGCCCCGAACCCATACGGCACTCGCCGGATGAGACCTACCGTGACGAACGCACCGAGGTAGGTGGTCTCGATTGTGACGGCCGCGCCTCGAAACCTCAAGTCCCGAGCCCGACCGCTCTCAATAACCCGGCCGATCGGACTCCCCGCAAGAATCGAGAAGGAGCACTGCTCGGGCCGGAATGTGGACCTAGTTCGGCCGAGGCCGCCCGCCAAAATCGCCACGAGACTCGCTATCTTGGCGGCTGGCCTAAATCTAATCGATCCCCGCTCGCCCTCAATCCTCGCGCACGCTGCATCTTGGCAATATCCATCCCCGCCAAGAGCCACCCCAAGCACGCAGAATCATATGACGGCCTAACCTCATCACATATCGATGAACCACATGCTCGCCATGTCCGCTACAATGGTGTGCGATACCGCCAAGCGAGTCAAACTCAGCCAGATTTCTGCGATAGTCCTCCCGCCCCGCCTCAAGGTTAAGAACCTATCAACGCGGCTCTCTCATCTCGGGAGGCAAGAAGTGATCCAGAAAGCCTCGTGAACTCCTCCCAAACACCGGAAGAGCATCCTCACCTCTCGACAATACCCATGACTCAAACCGGCCAACGCAATATCGCAGAACCGGTAAAGCTAGTTTCAGTATAACAGACTCACTCCGATGCCCTAAGCACTGCACGTGGTCAGAATCGCCGACAAACTCCTCGCGGATCCTCCTCAAATCTCGAACCATAGAACTCGGGTGGGTGACAACCAGAAATCCCGAATCAGAAACTCTCGGCTCAGGGTTGGCCTCTCGCTCTCGCTTTGCGCCGCCGCTACTATGCCGGTCGAATCGAATTTGTTCCCGTAATCTCTATACTCGGACCGATTGGGATGGAGGCTCGCATCGCGGTCTCGTGAGCTACTCATTGCATCAAAATCTGCCGAAATTGGCGACGACGTGGAACTCGCCTCCCTAAACATCATCTCTCGGTAAGGATCGGGCTGTGCCTCGTAACTCTCCGCTGCCCCACTAAGCTCCTCGCCGCCTTGCCCTTCTGGGTCGCGGTTGCCTTGCGTGGAGGCATAACTGATACATAAAGGAAAACATCCGAGGAGGTTCAACCTATAACTCAGCTCTATTGCACGATCTTAGAGTGAAAGAATGGAAACCAATCCTAAATATCCTGCACGCTCGATTATAGATGTGGTGCGATACAAACCGATAATCAAGACTCTACTAGACACGGCTCAGACACTTTCCGAGCACTAATCGCTCGATACCACTTTTGTCACGACCGACCGGCCGCGACTAGTACTCACTGGGTACCGCCGTATTCATCAGAGAATAGCAGCGGAACATACATAACACATAACTTATAAAAAGGTAAACACAATGGCCAGCCGATAAGGCTGCCTTCCATAAAACATACTTAATCAAAAGTATAGAAGTACAACTTGTTCTTATAGCCCAAAACACATATGTGACCACGCACTCTAAGGATAACAAGCGTGATGACAGGGCCCCGCCATACCACGAATGTACAAAATACCTATAAGATCGTGGAATATACGTACTCAACAAACAAGCTCCGGAGGAATGGAGCTTCGACACCGGAGCTGATCCTAAGAACGAGGATCCACATCGCTACTTACCACCTGCGGCATGAACGCAGAAGGAAAGTCGACACAATATGTACCAAGTATGTAAAGTCGGAAAATACGTAATAATGATATCATAAGTCTAAAAGTAGTGAGTCATGGAAGACAATCAAAATACCTTTTACTCGCCTTACTAACAATGAGAGTGACAAGTATATATATAATCTTTGCGTAAAATAGGGACCTCATGATCAAAGCGGTACCTCGCGTAGTATCAATAAGCACCCTACTGGGACTATTTCACCCGTAGGTCTTGTGGACCCGCGTGAGGTATTCTCGCATGGTATGCCGCCCGCATGGGACTATTTCACCCGCATAAGCCCATAAGGACTCGCATGAGGTATTCCTCGCATCGTGGGTAGAAAATCCACGGAACAGGTGGTATAACGATCTTGGGGACTTACCCCTCAGATATACTCTTACCCTGAAGCAGATGGTATAACGATCTTGGGGACTTACCCCTCAGATATACTCTTACCCTAGCTCAAACTGTCATCATATCATAATTATAAATAAGTTAAGAAAGCTTATAACTTCTTATTAGTCTTGTTCATATACCCTCTCATTTTAGTTTACTTAAGGCACTTTATCATATCTTTAATAAAAGAAAACCGGGAATTTAACCCAAGTACTACATACTTCAACTCTTTTAAAAGTGACTCTTTTTCATACATAAAATCTTTGGGCAATTGATGCCTTAAAATCAATTTGACTTTCATAAATCAAATCATTTGTCCTTACTTGTCTTACTTAGAGTAAACCTCTTCTCATTAACCTTTTATAAAGCTAATAAACCAACTTCCCATAAAGTTGTTATATTAACCCTACGCTTTAGTAAAATTACACTTTTCCTCTAACCAAGGGACTTATACATTCTTAAAACGAAACAAGTCTTTATATACTTAAAACAAGTAAGAATACCAAATCTTGTACGTCTACCGTACTACATAGTTACATCTATTCATGCTCAAGAGATAAGAAAGCTCCACATACATCTTCGGTCAATCCACTTGCTAAGTCCAACTACCGCAAGTAATATGTCAACCTAAAATAACCATGATACGTTTATTAACATCTAATTTCAATGTAGAATAATCCAAGTTCAAAGTCACTAAATTCTATGGAAAATTGGGCAGCATTTCCTTTGTTTCTACATACTTTGCCACCTTTCTCAAGGCCGAATTTAACATCCAAATGCCACTTTTAAGGCTCAACAATCCAACATTTCAAAGGGGATTACACACCTAAACTTGGGTGTGTAAAATTCTGCCCCATAAGGTACAACAATTCACTTAACAATTCTAATGTAGTTTTTAGGCTACAACATGCTCATAATATCTTTTTAGCCAATTCTTTCATATCCAAACCACATTTATTACATGCAAGGATTCTAAGTGCATTATTTACTACTACACATCCCTTCTTCTTCACATGCAACATTAATAACTAACCACAAGAGAAGAAATGTTACCTTAAGCTTTAGCCAAACTTATTCCAACAACTTTGCTAGCCTCTTTTCCAAGAACACCACCACAATAACACCAACAAGCTAGCCACAAGCTTCCTTCTTGTTCTTAACTTTTCAGATTTTTCTTAGGCTTGAATTCCTCTTGGAATTTTAGAGAGAAGTGGGAGCTTAAGCTTAGAGAGAGAGAGAGATTTGAAAGATGACCAAGTCTTCAAGACTTGGTCAATATAAGGCATGCAAGAATTCAGATGGGGGGGGGGGGACACTTGTCACCCTCCCAAGGTCTTTTAAAAGAGAAATCTGATTTTTTCTCAGTTTTTTCGCCAGAATTTCCGCCTCGGCGCCGCGGCGCTGAAACTTCTGCGGACTTACGGAACTTCCGGCGCCGCGGCCCTGTAACTTCAGCGACCCCTCAGCATATCCGGCACCGCACCTCGCTTTGTCCAAACACATTTACGTCCATTGCGCCGAACTTGTAACTCCCATAACTTTCTACTCCGACGTCCTATCGACAAACGGTTGGCTGCGTTGGAAACTAGACTCATTGAAATACGCCATAGGCCTTTGAAACACTTAGGAACTCTCAATGTACCGGGTCATAACCCGCGTCAAAGTTGACTACAACCCGTCCGAAACAATCCGTCAACTTATCTTTCGAAAATTTTAAGTCTTACTCCCTTTCACACGCTCTCACACGTGTGGCCAGAACTACGGGGTATAACACTTGGAGTGAATTGGAACGTCGAAAAGAGGAGCTAAAGTTGCTAAGGATCGACTTGTAATCTTGGATTATATTTGGGCTAAATAAGGTAATAGTCTTCGTCTTACTATTGTAATTGAAGATTTCATGTTATGATAAGTTAGAAATGATCATGTGATATGTATTACGAAGATTGATAAGTGTTATGGAATTTGGGAAGCCTAAAATCCGAAACTAGCATGATTTGCCTTTAAGATTGTAATTCAATTTCGTTATTAGTTTTAGTCGTCGCATGTTATATAAAGAGGAGATTACAGTTGTTAAAGTTGGTTGCGACTATATAACATGTTGGAACGACAATATGGATTGAAAAATAATTGGAATAGACTTTGCATTGTTGCTTATATTAGCCGAGAATGGCATTGGTTATTTGACTGTTTTGTATAGATTGTTGGGCAGAATTTTACACGTCCTGTTAAGGCGTGTAATCCCCTTTGAATTGCTGAATTGTTGAGCCTTAAATGTGGCATTTGGTTATTGACTTTCGGGCCTTGAAAAAGGTGGAAAAGTACGTAGAAACAAAGGAAGTGCTGCCTGATTTTCCATAGAATTAAGAGTCCTTATACTTAGGAATATTCTACGTTGAAAGCAAGCAATTGATGGACGTATTATGGTCATTATAGGTTGACATACTACGTACATCGTATTCAACTTGGCAAGTGGATTAAGTCGAAGAGGTATGTGGAACTTTCTTATCTCTTGAGCATGAGTAGTTGTAAACGTATAGTACGGTAGACGTACGAGATTTAAATGAATTTAGTTTCATTTGATATCCTTGACTTATTTTAAGGATGTCCAAGTTGGTTGAGTTAGAGAATTGACTCACTTGTTTTTAAAGGATAGAAATGCCTTGGTTTCAAAAGCATAAAGTTGGTTAATAACTTTATGGAAAGTAAAAAGAATGGTTTATTCTAATAAGGTAAACAAAGATTTCTTGACTTGAAAATGTATAGAATACTTGATTTGGAAGGTATTGATTCCTTGAACTATTCTAAAGTTAAGAAACTTGATTACTAAGGTTAAGAGACTTGAAGTATTTTAAAAGTATATGATACTTGGTTTTGAAAGTATAAGTCTCTTGGTTATAAAAAGAATGAAAGGCAAATTGATTATGAGAAGTTGGTTATAATAACTTTATGGAAGGGTGAAAGAGTGGTTTACTCTAAGTAATGTAAATAATGATAAATGACTTGAAATAATGAAAGGCAAATTGATTTGAAGGCATCAATTGCTTAAGGTTTTTAAATAAAAAGTCACATGATTTAGAAGTCTTTAAATGTAGTTCTAAAAGGTATTGTGACTTGTTTTGAAAAGTAGATATGACTTGATACTACGGTTATTAGTATCTTGAAAGTTTTATATGAAAAAGGGTCATTTTAAAAGAATAGAAGTACGTAGTACCTTGGGTTAAATCCCCAGATTTTTATAATGACATGTTAGTGCCTTAAGTAAACTAAAATGAGAGTGTATATGATTAAGGCTAATAAGAAGTTAGGGGGATTTCTTAACTTGCTTATGTTATGTATGATAAGCCGGTGGTGCTTATGTTATGTATGGTAAGCCGGTAGTGCTTATGTTATGTATGATAGCCGGTTGTGCTAGGTTATGTTATTCTTACGGGGTCATTCCCCGGGTTTGTGGCATTTGCATATTCCGTGGATTTGCTACCCATGATGCGAGGAATACCTCATGCGAGTCTGTAGGGCTTATGCGGGTGAAATTGTCCTATGCGTGGCGGACCAGTGCTATGCGAGAAGATTACCTCATGCGGGTCCACACGATCGATGCTGGCGGATACATTCTATGCGAGGAAGTTACCTCATTCGGGTCCATACGACCTTTGCGGGTGAAATAGTCCCAGGAGTAGGATTGCTTAATGATACTACGGGCGGGTGGCCTACTTTGATCGTGAGCCTCTTATTTTTATGCAGTAATGTATACTCTCGTTACTCTCATTGTTAGTAAGGCACAATGTACTGTTAATTGAGTTATCATACATGTCTCCAGCTTTATTTTTAGACTTTATGATTTCATTACAGTACTTTGAGTTTCACATACTTGGTACATGTCAGATCGACCGACCTCCTCGGGGCTGCGTTCATGCCGCAGGTAGAGTATACAGGTTGCTGATCCTCACTCTTAGGATCACTGTTCAGCTGTTGAGAAGCTCCTTTACTTCGGAGGCTTATCATTGGTTCAGATCCCTGGTATTGTCGGTTGTTGTACATTCAGGGGTATGGCGGGGCCCTGTCCCACCACAGTTGTTATTCTTAGAGGTCTGTAGTCACATTTGTGGATTGGGTTGTAAGAACAGAGATGTACTATTTTATTTTTGTATTATGTATATGTTACGGAAGGTGGCCTTATCGTCTAGCATGTTGATGTCTAATGTCTAAGTATCTTTATGAGTTATGTATATTCCGCTGCTATTCTCTGATGTATACCTGAAAGGGGTGCCCAGGTAGGGCACCAGTCGCGGGCCCTGGGTCGGGTCGTGACACAAGTATTGGAATAGAATTCAAATTCATAAATTCAAGGAACAAAAATATTTTGCCAAATGTATAAATGTAGCTTCATTTGTTATTTTTTTCTAGTCCAAGTTTTTTTTCCCGTCCAAAAACCAAAACAATTTTTTTTAGGGGAAACCATCATCTCGGTTTGTATAAGAAAACCGATGGAATCAATTGATAAGTCTCAAAGCACCCAATACACTCCACTTTCCCAAATTCTCAAAACCCTAACCTAAATCCTCTTTCATCTTCTTCACCTTTTTCACCCATGGATATATCACATATGTCACAAAAAATATCACCAAACATTCCGGAACCAACCCCCATGAGTACAAGTCCACCGCAATGCAGAGAAATAATAGTGAGTGAGTTTCAAGATCCACTTGCTATAGCTTACCCAGGGGAAACAAATAACCCAATAGATGTAGATGCAACCCCCGATGTTACTGAGTTACCGAAGAGGGAAGGGACTTTAAAATTTCACAACCGAAGGTCTAATCGACAGTTTGAGAAGGAGTTCGGCAGGGACGAACCAACAACAAAATGACCAAACGTCGATTCCACTCCCTCCGTCGATCCCACTGCCCCTGAAGTTTCGAGCAGTGAGTGGAGGAGTTTCGACTTCATTTGGACCAGCAATGATGATGCTGAGAGAACACCATCAGTCGAACAACCTGAAGAATCCCCAGCTTCACCATCATACTCCAACCTTTTTGTTCCCAACACTATGAACTCAAGTGAAGAAAGGAAAATTACAGATGATACACCACTGAAGAGGTTTCGGCCCAGAAAAGAAGTGAAAAAGTCAGTGATTGAAGAATCCTCGGCAGAAATACCAAATATTGCCGAAAATGTCACAACATCTCATGTGACATCACGTTTTGTATCTTCTCCAACCTCATCGAGCAAATAAGCAGATTCAGAGAATGAGGTAAGTCATTTCTCGGACAAATTTGTGACCCAAAAGAAATCTGTAAACTGGTCATGGTACATAAATAGGTTAATCAGAACTGAAAAAGTTGTGGACATCGCGTCATGTACAGATACGGCTTGATGCACCATGTTCTAAACGAACCGATAACGCACATCGACTTAGAAGAGTTAGATAAGAATGACTTCTCCGATTACATCATTGTTCAATAGTTTAAGAGACAAGGATTATGCGTTCTTGAGATTTAAGGTTTTAAAGCTTCTTAACAACATAAAATTAGATTTAAACAAATCCTAACTCATATTATCATTAACTATCGTTACATAATCACACAAAATAACCTGGCTCTGATACCACTGTATAGTTTTGTTGGGTTCGTGTACACATCAGAATTTGAAATTTTTATGTTTCAAACCCAACATGCGGTGACCTGCAGGCTGATTATATAGTGATATAAAACAAACAAACACATTGTTAACTGTAATGCATCGATAGAATACTTACAGTTTTGCAATCTGGAATCTTCGAGTGTAATCCGAGGTGAGCACGCAACCGTTCCTCGATTAAAATAATGATTGAACCCTGTATTTATAGCTACAAAAAACAGCTAGGGTTTCCACGTGGACCAGGTCCAGAAAACGAAGCAGAGTGGGTCATTCGGACCCACTGGACAGGTGGCGCCGCGGCCTGGAGTCCCATTCGCCGCGGCCCTGGTCCAATTTTGCCTTCGTTTCTATTTTAATTAAATCCAAAATTCTATCTCGATTTAATTAAATGATCAATATTTATTTAATGTCTCGATCATAAACCGAACATTTATATTCTCTCTTATTACATCCTTGAATCGACGAAACAATTGACTTAGTGTTACCCTACAGGCCTTCACATATCGACACTAATTACATTAAGGTCTACACGGAACTCCTAGACGACGCCGAAAGACGAACTCAATATGTGAAGTATAGTTACATGAAACATGTAAATTGAACCACTATGTGGGAAGATAAAATCCTTCCATTCACGACACATTCGATCAAGCTTAGAATCTGCCAAATGTCTATCCAAATGGCTTGATCATTATGTCTCATCTATATTAGCTAACAACAAGACCATATCATAGATATGTGTACTGCATTGGCCAATGACTTAGTCAACCTAATACCATATGAGAATCTGAGTGTTCTCTCGAAGATACATTCGAGGAATGAATCAATCTTGGCTCAACTATCACCTTTAATCTACGTCGCAATATACCAAATACAAGCCGTGTCTCAACCTACAAGGCATTTGAGCTTAGGACAGGATCAAAGTACATTACTCTGTAAATAAGACGCGTATTGACCTCAAGTCTAAGGACTTCTATCTCCCACATGCTGATCATACTTTAGACATTATAACAAACAGTACATCAGCAGGGTATACCAATACTTCTCAAGTATTCATGTGTCCATTATGTGTTACCATAACTCGTAGCAGGTGAGACGTACTACATCCTCTAAGGATATGATGCATACCACATGTCGACTTATCACATATCATCGATATCCCTATTTCGATGATCATTAGTCGATGCTGTTTTAAAAATTACGTTATAATATTAATAACTCACATTATTAATAACCATGTAATCTCTAGGGATGCATTTATAGAATATTATAAACAATTAACTAATAATTCAATAATTGCAAATGCAATAAAATTAATCTCCATTAATATAAATATGAATGTTTATAAAATATATTTGTCCTAATAAAAGTTGTCTCTAGGACATAAATATACTTTCACTTTTGACGGAAAATACTACATTGGTACATACTTTGATGATTAGAAAGTTTTCCATTGAAAGATATATGTATTTTATTAGACAAAATTTTCCATCTTGTAAGGGTCAAAACTTATTAATGATGTATTAGATTTCTTTAATTTTGAATTACTAAAATATGAATACTTTTGAGATTTAAATTTAAATAATTTTGTTATTTTTATATCATTAAAAATAAAAAAATAGATTTTTTTTTGCATCTATTTTATCTATAACAGTCAAATAAAATTTAAATATCAAATGTCGGTATAAATGTATAACAGTCAATCGCTATAAAAATAAAAAAATCTCAAAACAAATTAAATTGTTACATAGAAGGTTGATTGTACTTGTCTAAATATAATTTACGTCATTAGTGCATAAGACACACTTTTTATTTAATATGTCACTATCTTTAGAATAAACTATCAGAATTAAAACAAACATTTAATTACCATATACAAAACGAGTATGACGTAGTAATATGAGAAAATATGAATGCCGTGATGATTTTGTTGAGATTATGAAAGGAAAATGAGAATCGAGTTACACAGTCTAAAAAATAGCTTGAAAACATGTCTTATCAAAATCGCCTTTGAACTTATCCAAGTAATAAACTAAATTTATTTATATTGAAATTTTCGTCCATGGAAAGGGGATATGGGAGGAGCTCTAGTGGGTTACAGGATAAGAGCAAGTCATAATTAATTTGATTTACGTACATGTTCTTCCTAATGGTTTAGTCAGACTACTAATTAACAGATTTGAATAATTTACAAGTTGAGTAACTTGGACGAAATAGAAACGGGAATGAGGAAAACAATATATATTATTTCATTCATTTCAATTTATGTGATATAGTTTGACTGTGCATAAAACTTAAAAAATAAAAAAAGACTTGAATCTTGTGATCTAAAAGAAGCCAAAGATATTTATACGGTTATAAATGTCACGACCCCTTTTCAGGAATCGTGGTGGCATCTACATAATCTCACAGGTAGGCGAACCACTCCCTAATCACTCACTTGATAACATAAATAAATGCGGAAGGCAACGATACTACAACATAAGTTTGATAATATAAACGCGGAACAGTCTGAACAACAAACGACCCCCAAAAGATGTGGGTTGTAAGTACAAGAGCACTAAAATACGATACAATTCTGAAATGGGCAATGAAGTGTCAAAACTAAATACGTAGTCTAAACATTTCTCTCAAATGCGAATAAAAGATTGTGATAGAGATGGAGCATCCAAGGGTATGTTGGAGATATCATCCTCACCCTAAATATTAAAGATCAACTGCTCAAAATCAGCCACGTGGTTTCGAGTTGGCAGTTGGATGCATCAAGAAAAGATGCAGTAAGTGTAGCATGAGTACACAACGTATCTCCATAGCCATCATAGGTCGATAATGATGGAAGATACTCAAAAAGAGATAAATACCAAGTTGACACCAAGTAATCCTATACTAATCAGTTCAATAATCCAAGTCAGGTCACATAGTTCACAAAACAATTCACAGAGTTCACAGAGTTCACATATTTTCTTATTTCAATAAGAGTCCATAATCACTTGTGTTATCAAGTTTTTAAAGGTTCAACAATAACTCAAGTATCAAGAAGCGTGTATAATCCTTTCATGTCCAGAATTTAATCAAGTCATCAACAATCACTTTCAATACAAGTCCATCCACAAGTAAACAATGAAATGACATATATGTGTATGATATGAATGCAATGCATATGTCAGGTATCTTTTATCAATTCGGTATATAGTACGTCAAGGTTTTATTATGATTCATACATTCATGGGGAATCCGCGAAGTTCATATACCCCTCCGCTCCGAAATAACTCGTTGAATCACGGAGTCCATCTCTTGACTGAATAATATCATGTTGCATGCGTACAACTCCGTTCTATGCGTATCAATATCATCTCAGTGTTGCCATAATCTCATAAGTGTTCTTACCTTTCCGGTCTCTTGAGCTCACAACATATCCATACCACTCTCATATCAATGTCAAAGAACCATGAGTGTATGAATGCAAATGACAAATAAGGCAAGATATCATGGTATAATGAGATGCAACCAAATAAAGAGATTAAATATCATATGCTTTCAAGAATTCAATACACATCTACAAATTCAAGTATAAATAAGGATATCATATCAAAGCATGTGTGATGAGTAAACATAACAAGAAACTATGACAACAAGCCAACATACGGAGACAAGCCCAAATAATCAGCAGTAAGAACCAACACGAGGTTGATTTTCCAAACTTCATCATCACAGTGCAACACTGATACCCCCTCAAACGTTCATCACAACCGTTTGAGAGGGACCCCCAAACAGGCTCAATACCCCCACAATATTTACAAATAATTACGCACTTCTATCGAAGTTTCAAAAACTAAATCGTAGCCTACCTCGGGGCCAAACATTAGCGCTACATGATAAAGCCTCGGTGACAGCCTTGCCCTTCCTTTGCGCTCGAAGTCTATCCACATATATATTATTCGTTAATACAAAGCTTACGTAACATACAAGGATATAAACCTTACAAACAATACTTTAAAATACCAACCCGAGCCCACGTCATCAAGACTCGAACTTTAATACCCGAAAATTACGAATGTATACTAAGTATTTGTTACACCCCGAAATTCCAGGACATGTATAGGAGAATAGACGGGAGAACACAAGACTTAAAAATTCGAACGAAAGAAAAATTGTGATTCCTAAGAAAAATCTTCCGAACCTCGGGAGGGAAAATGTTCGTTAATGAGAAATGGGTTCTCAATTTTTTTAATTGAGACGTTTAGAAGTTATCGGAATTATGGAAGTTTATTTATAGAGTTGGATACGTGGGGCCCACCCGAGAAATTTTACGTTTTTGTGAGGCCCACAAGGTTTCCGATATTTTGACCAATTATGGAAATTTCGGAAAATGAAATTTTATGGTCGAATGGGTGGGTGACACATGTCACCCCCACCCCCCCACATGGACTTGGTCGAAATGACCAAGGGTATGTTGGGCAAGTCTTGAAGCCAAGACTTGATTTAACCGACCAGGTCAAGGAAGACAAGTAGGAGCTTGATATAATTGACCCAATCCTATCCATCCATTTGGTTTAATCCAAGCCCTAGATTGTAGTATATATCTATACTAGTAGCAAGATGATTCCATACTTAGAAAATTTTCAAGAAATATTGTGCAAGCTTTGGGAAGCTCTCGACCAAGCTCAAAAATAAGAAAAGAAATTTTGCAATCTTGCTTCATAAATCCCAATACAAACCCAAGATCCCTAGAGGTATTCTAAGGATATCCCAACACAAAAATCCTGGAAAAACTACGTTTTTACGTTAGTCGCAAGATGAAAACCTAAGGTGTTCTTCAACTTTGAAGTTGGAAATTGAAGAGAAGTTGGTTATGAACTTCTAAGGGTTGCTTGGAGTGGATTGGAACGTCAAGAAGAGGAACTAAAGTTGCTAAGGATCAACTTTGAATCTTGGATTAGATTTGGGCTTATTGAGGTAATAATCTTCGTCTTACTATTGTAATTGAAGATTACATGTTGTATTAGTTGATAGATGAGCATGTGATATATAGAATGAAGTTTAAAAATATTTGGATCATGTCGACATGTTAAAAACCAAAAATGGGCAAGTTAGCAATTTATGTTGTAATCAATTTGGTCAATAGTTACAATCGTCGCATGTTAAGAAAGAAAGGATTTATAGTTGTTATAATTGTTATAGAGTATCTATCTTATTAGAATAACAACTTGGATTGAAAAGGAATTGAAATGAAATTGATATTGTAGTGATACATTGTAGCCGAATATGGCTTTGGATTAATGGACAGTTTTATATTGATTGTGGGGCAGAATTTTACACGTCCGGCTAGGCGTGTAATCCCCTTTGATTAACTGATTGTTGAGCCTTAAATGTGGCATTTGGTTATTGATTTTCGGGCCTTGAAAAAGGTAGAAAAGTACGCAGAAACAAAGGAAGTGCTGCCCGATTTTCCGTAGAATAAGAGTCCTTATACTTAGCAATATTCTACGTTGAAAGCTAGTAGTTGATGGACGTATTATGGTCATTATAGGTTGAAATTCTACGTGCGGCGTATTCAACTTGGCAAGTGGTTTAAGTCGAAGAGGTATGTGGAACTTTTCCTATCTTCTTGAGCATGAGTTTTATAAATGTATAGTACGGTGGACGTACATGTTTAAAATGAATTCGGTTTCATTTTGGTATCCTTGCCTTGATTTCGAAAAGTGAAGTAACTCGGATTTTAAAAGTAATATGACTTGATGTTACATGGAAAGATTACTTAACTTGAAAAGTATTGATTACTTGATTTGGAAAATTATGGGTTACTTGAACTATTTCAAAAGTTAAGAGACTTGATTTCTAAAGTCAAGGAACTTGAAGTATTCTGAAAGTTATGAAACTTGATTTGAAAGTATATGATACTTGGTTTCAAAAATATAAGTCTCTTGGTTTCAAAGAGGAACGTAATTGTCTTGGCTTGTCTAAAACATAAAGAGTTATAACGGATTTATGGGAAGTTAGTTATAACGGCTTTATGGAAGATTAAGAGAGTGATCTACTTGAATTATAGGCATGAGTTGCCTAGGTTGTGAAAGTAGAGGTCATTTGGTTTAAAATCCTTAAAATGTATTTCTAAAGGTATAGTGGCTTGACTCGAAAAGAAGACTTACCTTGATACTACGGGCGTTAGTATCTTGTGGTTATTTTATGAAATAAGTCCTTTTCAAAAGCTTAGAAGTACGTAGTACTTTGGGTTAAATCCCCTTATTTCACGTAAAATGAAAGTGCCTTGAGTTTATAAAATGAAATTCATTTTTGTATGATAATGAAAGTCTAAAGATTTTATGAACTTGCATATGCTTGCTTGCGATAGCCTTTGAGTGCAAGTATTATATTTTCTTATTTGTCGCGACTCTCGATTGGAGGGTACTGTCTTGTGTGAATTTACTTGGAGCGTCGCAAGCGGTGATGAAGGATTCCACGGGTATACTTCCATTGTGATTGTTCCATGGACATGCTTATACGATGAGGGATTTCGGGGCATGCAACCATGATGCGGGTTAAACTCCTGGATGCTATTATTATTCCATGAATTAGCTCTCCATGAAGACATGTACCCGAGATGAGGGATTCCACGGGCATGTTATATACTATTATTATTCCATGGATTAGCTCTCCATGAAGTCATGTACCCGAGATGAGGGATTCCACGGGCATGAGATATATATATATATTGCATATGTGCACGCCGACAGTGATGTAGGATTCCACGGGCGTGTTACATATATATATATTTTTCACTTGCGGCTGTCGGCAGTGATGGAGGATTCCTCGGGCACGCTTTGATGTTTGCGGGCTTGAGACCCTTGCTGGGCTGTGTGATGATTTTGAGGGCTTGTGTCTCTAGCCTTGGTGTGAATATTATTCATATGTTCAAATAGTCTTTAAAAGGTAAAACTGACTTTCATTACTTTCGTTTCGGCAAGGCACGGTTGTACTATTAATTTGATTATCATACTTGTCTCCAGCTTTATATATCTAGACTTTATGATTTAAATTACAGTGCTTTTAGTTTAACATACTTGGTACATATTTTGTACTGACCCCCTTTCCTCGGGGGGATGTGTTCATGTCGCAGGTAGAGTTAAACAGGTTGTTGATTGGTACACTCCGTAATTCCAGGACGAGTATATACGAATGTACGTAAGGAAACAAGACTTAAAAATTTGAACGAAAGAAAGAATTGTTTTCCAAGGAAAAATCTTCCGAACCTCGGGAAGGAAAATTATTCGTTAATGAGCACTGGGTTCTCAGAATTTTTATTTGAGACTGTTGGAATTTATCGGAACTATGGACTTTTATTTTCAGAGTTGGATAGTGGGGCCCACCCGAGAAATTTTACGTGTTTGTGGGGCCCACGAGGTTTCCGATATTTTGACCAATTATGAAAATTTCGGAAAACGAAATATTATGGACCAATGGGAGGGCGACACGTGTCACCCTCCACATGAATCATCTTGGACGAAATTGTATGCTAGTGTAGCAAATATTAGCTTGATAAAATGGACCAAGTCAAAGGGAAAGTTGAGGCTTGACATAATGGACCAATCTTAGCCATCCATTTGTGTTGATCTAGACCATTGGTTGTAGTATATATCCACATTGCTAGTGCAAGACTAGACAAGATCCACACTTAGAAAAATTTCCAAAAAACTTCTTGCTCTTCCAAGAGCTCTCGGCATAGCCCCTTTTCCACACAATTTTTTTTGCAATTTTGTTTCATAAATCCCAATATTCAAACCCAAGATCCCTAAAGTTATTATAAGGATATCCCAATACAAAAATCCCGGAAAAACTACGTTTTTACGTTAGTCGCAAGATGAAAACCTAAGGTGTTTTTCAACTTTGAAGTTGGAAATTGAAGAGAAGTGGTTTATGAACTTCTAAGGGTTGCTTGGAGTGGATTGAAACGTCAAGAAGAGGAGCTAAAGTTGCTAAGGATCGACTTTAGGTTTTGGATTGTATTCGGGCTTAAAAGAGGTAACAATCTCCGTCTTGCTATTGTAATTCAAGATTTCATGTTGTAGTAGTTGATAGATGAGCATGTAATATTTAGAATGAAGATTGATAAATATTATGGAATTTGGAAGTTAAATTCGAGACCTAGCATGTCTAGCCTTTGATATTGTAATCAATTTGGTCGATAGTTATAATCGTCGCATGTTATATAAGAAAGGGATTATAGTTGTTATAATTGATTGCGACTATATAACATGTTGGAATAACAACTTGGATTGAAAAGGAATTGGAAAAGACTTTGTGTTGTTGTACATTGTTAGCCGAGAATGGCATTGTCTATTGAACTACTTGGTATTAATTGTGGGGCAGAATTTTACACGTCCTGTAAGGCGTGTAATCCCCTTTGATTGGTTGGTGTGTTGAGCCTTAAATGTGGCATATTGGTTATTGATTTCGGGCCTTGAAAAAGATGGAAAAGTACGTAGAAACAAAGGAAGTGCTGCCCAAATTTCTGTAGAATAAGAGACCTAGCCTTTTTTATCATTCCACGTTAATAAGCTAGGAGTTGATAGACATGTTATGGCTATTATAGGTTGAAGTACTACTTGTAGCGTATTCTACTTGAAGGGTGGAATAGCTAACAAGGTTGAAGTACTTTTGGAGCATTTTGCTACTTGTCGATAGTCGTCGCGAGGTATGTGAACCTCTTCCTTCTTTTGGCATGATTCTACGTTTGAAATATACCTGTGGTGTTATTTCATGATTCCTTCTACTCTTAGAAGTTAAGAGGTACGTATGTTGATTTACTCTATGTAAAAGGTATGTCTAAGTTATCCTAAGTTCTTACCAAGTCTTATGGGGGATGTTGGTAAGAGTCGTTAAGAAGTATGTGGAGTCGAGGTGACTTTGCTAATTTACTGCACTAATGAGAATAGGTATCGAACAAGTCATTGCAACGTTAATAAAAATGTATCGACAATCAATTATATAAAAATGAGTAGAATTCTCCATCTGCCTAGAAACTAAGATAAGACAAAATTGTATTATATTTTCTAGATCATGACTGTTTTAATAAGATCGTTATAAACGAGTATAACCTATTCACATCTCATAAAAATATATGTTATTTAATTTAACGAGTTTATGTTATGAAGTTTTAAGACTATGAACCTTGAATTCTTAAAAGGTTATAAGACTTTATTTTTCAAGTTATGGGACTTGATTCTTAAAGGAAGGAATGACTTGATTTAAAAAGTATGGTTCCCATGATTTATTTCCAAAGTTAAGAGGCTTTATTTCAAAAGAGAATGTAACTTGAGTTTTCAAAAGAAGAAGTTTATTGATTTAAAAGAGAAGGAGTTTTATGATTCCTTTTAAGTATGTATGTACGTAGTACTTTTGGGTTTAATTTTCCCTAATGTAATAAGAAATAAAAGTTCCTTAAGTTCTCTAAAGTGAAAGGTTGTTATAATAGCTTTATGAGAAGTTTTTATAACGACTTAAGAAAAAGTGAAAAGATGGTTTAAAATGTTATGTAAAGAAACTTGATCGCGTCTCAGAATGGGTCGGGCAGTATACCTTTATGGGCAGACTTATATGACTTTATCGCGTCCCAGAATGGGCCGGGCAGTATACCTTATGGGCAGACTTATATGACTTTATCGCGTCCCAGAATGGGTCGGGCAGTATACCTTTATGGGCAGACTTATATGACTTTATCGCGTCCCAGAATGGGTCGGGCAGTATACCTTTATGGGCAGACTTATATGACTTTATCGCGTCCCAGAATGGGCCGGGCAGTATACCTTTATGGGCAGACTTATATGACTTTATCGCGTCGCAGAATGGGTCGGGCAGTATACCTTCGTGGGAAGACTTTTTATGAATTCGTCGTGTCCCGCAAATGGGCCGAGTTACGTTATCACGTATGAATAATCAAAGTGAACTCCAAAATGAGACGTCCCTCCATAAATGTTCGGACTATGTTATGCAAGATACGTAAGTTATATGTTTATGAACTTGATGATTTTTCCTGAGTATGTATGTAAGAATTTGATTATAACTCTTATTGAAAATGGGAAAAGATAATAATGGGTGATTAAGTTCATGAGTTGTAATGGCACGGTAGGATCTGGTATTTCCTTTTTATATTTGCCCCTGTCATTTTTTTTGTATAATTATGATTTGTTTATTGTACCTTATTTTCCGTTCAATACTAAATTTTTGTTATCGACTTCGCCGAAGCTGCGTTAAATGCCGCAGGTATTAGGTACACAGGTTGGTGATCATCGCTCTAGGATCTCTGTTCAGTTTTGGGTAAAAGCTCCATTCACTCCGGAGGCTTATCTTTGGTTCGGATCCCTGGTATTGTCGGTTGTAGTACATTCAGGGGTATGGCGGGGCCCTGTCCCGTCACAGTTGTTATGACAAAATTCTTAGAGGTCTGTAGTCATATCTTGTGGGTCAGCTTGTAAAAGAAAAATGATCTAACTGTTTTTGGCTGTATATATATATATATATATATATATATATATATATATATATATATATATATATATATATATATATATATATATATATATATATATGTCTAGGGAGGTAGCCTTATCGGCTAACTTGTTGTTTATTTCTTGTTGATTTATTTTATAAGTAAGATGTATGCTCCGTTGATTATCTCTGAAGTATACTTGTAAGGGTGCCCATGTAGGGCACCAGTCGCGGCCCGGGGTCGGTCATGACAAAAGTGGTATCAGAGCAGTTAGTCCTCAGAAAGTGTCTACTGACCGTGTCTAGTAGAGTCTTCTTTATCGGTGTGTTGTGCACCACATCTATAATCAGGAAGCTATAGGACATTTAGGATTGGTTTCCCTTCTTCTCACTCTGAGATCGTGCAATAGAGTTGTGTCGTTAGGGTAGTCTCTCCCTAACGTGTTATTGTGGTTGCAGCTATGAGAAAGACAAAAGTGGCCCAGAAAGGATTATATGGATTGCGTATCCAGGTTGGTAAAGTTATTGTATGGATGATATTATGATGAAGTATATCTGTACGAATGTATTTATTTGGAGCCATATGTATGTTATCTAGAATGATTATGGTTTAGCAGGAGTTGGTTAAGCCTTAGTAATTACTTGGAAGGTGTCAAACAATTTATTGAACCCACACATAGGCTTTATTTATGTACTGATTTGGAATAGTCAGAAGGAAATGAACGGTCTGAGATTGTGATAGACTCCTAAGAGAGATCATGTTTTATTGATTTGGAAGCATACCATGTTGTTAGATTAAGCTGTGTTGTACGCTTAAGTGATTATGTGAATAATAATGGTATGGAGTAATTAAAGTTGTTGTGATTAAGACAACAAGATTTTAAGATTTTAAGAAGCTACATTTCCTGTATGTGGGGACTGATAATGTAGGCTAAGGACATAGAATAATTGTGAACTGTAGAATATTGATGACCACTGAGACCTTAGATGTACAAGGTCTTCTCGGGCAGTAAGATTTATTTCAGACCAAGAATGAGAATTTAGTGCGACAATGGATCGGGTTATGAGCTGTTGCGGGTCAACCCGTAGCCCGGAATAGAATGGGGTCAGTTGGAGGTAGTTCCTCTATGTGATAGGGTCACGAGGATGTAAGGCTCAAGTTTAGTTAGTCGTTGTACGAGTTCGTGGACGCGTTCCACCGGAACCGGGTCGAGAGAACAAAAAAATGACCAAGTTTTGATGTAGTAACTCCAAGGAATTGAAAACAGAAGCAATGATTGAGATTATGTATGTGTACTAGAATAAGTTTGGAAGTACGAGAAGAATACGATAAGTAAGAAAAGAAAAGAACAAGGGTTGAAAGAATTGAAGTGTTTATAGTTATGACTAAGGAAATGTACGAAAAGAGAATCCTTTTAGGCCATGAATGAGAGTAAATAGTGATGATGCACACTTTGGATTTAATTCCTCGTTTGGCTTATGATGGATGAATATGCATGTGCGATGTATTAGGGCAATATGTGGCATAATTAGGTTTCATTAAGTGTAGTTTTATGAGACTATACCGAGAAATGTTTAGATGGAGCTCCGAAAGAACATTCGGGGACGAATGTTTCTAAGGGTGGAAGAATGTTACACCCCGTAATTCCAGGATGAGTATATACGAATGTACGTAAGGAAACAAGACTTAAAAATTTGAACGAAAGAAAGAATTGTTTTCCAAGGAAAAATCTTCCGAACCTCGGGAAGGAAAATTGTTCGTTAATGAGAACTGGGTTCTCAGAATTTTTATTTAAGACTGTTGGAATTTATCGGAACTATGGACTTTTATTTTCAGAGTTGGATACGTGGGGCCCCCCCGAGAAATTTTACGTGTTTGTGGGGCCCACGAGGTTTCCGATATTTTGACCAATTATGAAAATTTCGGAAAACGAAATATTATGGACCAATGGGAGGGCGACACGTGTCACCCTCCACATGAATCATCTTGGACGAAATTGTATGCTAGTGTAGCAAATATTAGCTTGATAAAATGGACCAAGTCAAAGGAAAAGTTGAGGCTTGACATAATGGACCAATCTTAGCCATCCATTTGTGTTGATCTAGACCATTGGTTGTAGTATATATCCACATTGCTAGTGCAAGACTAGACAAGATCCACACTTAGAAAAATTTCCAAAAAACTTCTTGCTCTTCCAAGAGCTCTCGGCATAGCCCCTTTTCCACACAATTTTTTTTGCAATTTTGTTTCATAAATCCCAATATTCAAACCCAAGATCCCTAAAGTTATTATAAGGATATCCCAATACAAAAATCCCGGAAAAACTACGTTTTTACGTTAGTCGCAAGATGAAAACCTAAGGTGTTCTTCAACTTTGAAGTTGGAAATTGAAGAGAAGTGGTTTATGAACTTCTAAGGGTTGCTTGGAGTGGATTGAAACGTCAAGAAGAGGAGCTAAAGTTGCTAAGGATCGACTTTAGGTTTTGGATTGTATTCGGGCTTAAAAGAGATAACAATCTCCGTCTTGCTATTGTAATTCAAGATTTCATGTTGTAGTAGTTGATAGATGTGCATGTAATATTTAGAATGAAGATTGATAAATATTATGGAATTTGGAAGTTAAATCTGAGACCTAACATGTCTAGCCTTTGATATTGTAATCAATTTGGTCGATAGTTATAATCGTCGCATGTTATATAAGAAAGGGATTATAGTTGTTATAATTGATTGCGACTATATAACATGTTGGAATAACAACTTGGATTGAAAAGGAATTGGAAAAGACTTTGTGTTGTTGTACATTGTTAGCCGAGAATGGCATTGTCTATGGAACTACTTGGTATTAATTGTGGGGCAGAATTTTACACGTCCTGTAAGGCGTGTAATCCCCTTTGATTGGTTGGTGTGTTGAGCCTTAAATGTGGCATATTGGTTATTGATTTCGGGCCTTGAAAAAGGTGAAAAAGTACGTAAAAACAAAGGAAGTGCTGCCCAAATTTCTGTAGAATAAGAGACCTAGCCCTTAGTATTATTCCACGTTAATAAGCTAGGAGTTGATAGACATGTTATGGCTATTATAGGTTGAAGTACTACGTGTAGCGTATTCTACTTGAAGGGTGGAATAGCTAACAAGGTTGAAGTACTTTGGAGCATTTTGCTACTTGTCGATAGTCGTCGCGAGGTATGTGAACCTCTTTCTTCTTTTGGCATGATTCTACGTTTGAAATATACATGTGGTGTTATTTCATGATTCCTTCTACTCTTAGAAGTTAAGAGGCACGTATGTTGATTTACTCTATGTAAAAGGTATGTCTAAGTTATCTTAAGTTCTTACCAAGTCTTATGGGGGATGTTGGTAAGAGTCGTTAGGAAGTATGTGGAGTCGAGGTGACTTTGCTAATTTACTGCACTAATGAGAATAGGTATCGAACAAGCCAATGCAGCGTTAATAAAAATGTATCGACAATCAATTATATAAAAATGAGTAGAATTCTCCATAGAAACTAAGATAAGACAAAATTGTATTACATTTTCTAGATCATGGCTGCTTTAATAAGATCGTTATAAACGAGTATAACCTATTCACATCTCATAAAAATATATGTTATTTAATTTAACGAGTTTATGTTATGAAGTTTTAAGACTATGAACCTTGAATTCTTAAAAGGTTATAAGACTTTATTTTTCAAGTTATGTGACTTGATTCTTGAAGGAAGGAATGACTTGATTTAAAAAGTATGGTTTCCATGATTTATTTCCAAAGTTAAGAGGCTTGATTTCAAAAGAGAATGTAACTTGAGTTTTCAAAAGAAGAAGTTTATTGATTTAAAAGAGAGAGTTTTATGATTCTTTTTAAGTATGTATGTACGTAGTACTTTTGAGTTTAATTTTCCCTAATGTAATAAGAAATAAAAGTGTCTTAAGTTCTCTAAAGTGAAAGGTTGTTATAATAGTTTTATGGGAAGTTTTTATAACGACTTAAGAAGAAGTGAAAAGATGGTTTAAAATGTTATGTAAAGAAACTTGATCGCGTCCCAGAATGGGCCGGGTAGTATACCTTTATGGGCAGACTTATATGACTTTATCGCGTCCCAGAATGGGTCGGGCAGTATACCTTATGGGCAGACTTATATGACTTTATCGCGTCCCAGAATGGGTCGGGCAGTATACCTTATGGGCAGATTTATATGACTTTATCGCGTCCCAGAATGGGTCGGGCAGTATACCTTTATGGGCAGACTTATATGACTTTATCGCGTCCGGAATGGGTCGGGCGATACCTTTATGGCAGACTTATATGACTTTATCGCGTCCCGAGAACGGGCCGGCAAGATACCTATGGCGAACTTGTATGACTTTATCGCGTTCCAGAATGGGTTGGGCAGTATACCTTCGTGGGAAGACTTTTTATGAATTCGCCGTGTCCCGCAAATGGGACGTGTTACGTTATCACGTATGGATAATCAAAGTGAACTCCAAAATGAGACGTCCCTCCATAAAGGGCCGGATTATGTTATGCAAGATACGTAAGTTATATGTTTATGAACTTGATGATTTTTTCTGAGTATGTATGTAAGAATTTGATTATAACTTTTATTGATAATGGGAAAAGATAATAATGGGTGATTAAGTTCATGAGTTGTAATGGCACGATAGGATCTGGTATTTCCTTTTTATACTTGCCCCTGTCATTTTTTTTGTACAGTTATGATTTATTTACTGTACCTTATTTTCCGTTCCATACTCGGTACCTGTTGTACTGACCCCCTTCGGGGGGTTGCGTTCATGCCCGCAGGTATTAGGTACACAGGTTGGTGATCCTCGCTCTAGGATCTCTGTTCAGTTTTGGGTAAAAGCTCCATTCACTCCGGAGGCTTATCTTTGGTTCGGATCCCTGGTATTGTCGGTTGTAGTACATTCAGGGGTATGGCGGGGCCCTGTCCCGTCACAGTTGTTATGACAAAACTCTTAGAGGTATGTAGTCATATCTTGTGGGTCAGCTTGTAAAAGAAAAATGATGTAACTGCTTTTGGCTGTATATATATATGTCCATGGAGGTAGCCTTATCGGCTAACCTTTTGTTTATTTCTTGTTGATTTATTTTATAAGTATGATGTATGTTCCGCTGATTATCTCTGATGTATACCTGTAAGGGTGCCCAGGTAGGGCACCAGTCGCGGCCCGGGGTCGGGTCGTGACACTGATCCTCACTCTTAGGATCACTGTTCAGCTGTTGAGAAGCTCCATTACTCCGGAGGCTTATCTTTGATTCAGATCCCTGGTATTGTTGGTTGTTGTACATTCAGGGGTATGGCGGGGCCCTGTCCCGTCACAGTTGTTATGTCAAAACTCTTAGAGATCTGTAGTCATATTTTGTGGGTCGGTTTAAAAAAAATAATAATAATAAAAGGATGTAATTGCTTTTGGCTATGTACATATATATATGTCCAGAGAGGTAGCTGTCACGCCCCGAACCACGGGCCCGTGACTGGTGCCCTACCTGGGCACCCTTCTACCTAACTGACACAAGTAAACTGCGGAATTTAAATAACACCTCATTGTTTTTTTTAAAACCAACATACGTGCAAGGGCAAAGCCGACAAGGCTGCCATATAATATACATAATCAAAAGACACTACACTGTATATGAGTCCAATCCCACATATGAATACAGACCTCTAAGAGTTTTACTGAACTATGACGGGAGAAGGCCCCGCCGTACCCATAACTGTACAAAAGCCTGTACTGAAGGATCTATACCAAAACGATAAACTCCTGAACAGATGGAGCTATCCAAAACTACGGCGGTCCTACACACTGCAGATCACCAAAGCTGCGTACCTAAACTCGCGACATGACGGCCGAAGCGAGGTCGAGACGAAGAATGTACCAAGTATGTGAAGCGATAAATCACGTAATGAAATCATAACAGTCTAAACAAAACAGGAGACATGTATGATAGCCAACCTACAGTACATAATACATAAGCAGTCATATCAAGTCAGGGACGCATGCCCTCAAAGTCATTACTCAAATAGAACCATGGGTCTCACGCCCATAACATCAATCATGCCCGTGGAATCATTCCTCACTACCGGCAGTCCATGATATAATATAACATCAATAAGCACACTGAACCTTGCAAACATGAGAGTAATGCAATCCTTTTTACCTTTTTAGTTATATTTTTAACAATGAGACCAACTGTTCCACTTTAAGTCATAAACACACTGCGCCCTTTCATTAATGAAATCACTACCGTTTCAAAACATGAAGGTCGTGCCAGTGCCAGGGTCAACCACCCTCTGTGTTATAATGCAACCTATCATGGGACTATTTCACCCTCAAGTGACTATTTCACCCGCTTAGGTCATGTGGACCCGCAATGAGTCATCAGTACACGATACTCGCATCACAGATAGCTAATCCATGGCTTATATATATATCCTCGGGAATTTAACCCGCCCGAGTCAAATACCGACCCGCCGTGAGTGTGTACCACTCACCACCATGGGGAGCTACTCCATGATATCCTTGAAACAAGTTGCCGGCCCTTTATGGAGGGACGCGGAGATGTGGAAATATGATACTTGCACGAATGTCTATATGAGCAACCCATATGCAAGTAAACCAAGACAACACCATGTCTTTTCCTTTTTACATAAACCAAGGAAATACCATGCCTTTACACAAGCCAAGACAATTACCATGTCTTTCCTTTTTACATAAACCAAGACAATACCATGCCTTTACACAAACCAAGACAATTACCATGCCTTTCCTTTTTACATAAACCAAGACAATTACCATGCCTTCTTTTTACATAAACCAAAAGAAAATCCTTATTCAAGTAAGCCAAAGTACTATCAAGGCACAAATAGAATAATTCTCATTTAAACAAGCCAAAGTACTATCAAGGCACAAATAGAATAATTCTCATTTAAACAAGCCAAAGTACTATCAAGGCACAAATAGAATAATTCTCATTTAAACAAGCCAAAGTACTATCAAGGCAAAAATAGAATAATTCTCATTTAAACAAGCCAAAGTACTACGTACGTCCATTCTTTTCAAAAGACTCCTTTTTATATAAAACCCCAAGACACTAACACCCGTAGTATCAAGGCATGTCTATTTTTCAAAATAAGTTACTACACCTTTAGAAATTCATTTCAAGGCTTTGAAACTAAGTAACTTTAAATTTCACAACCTAGGCAACTCAAGCCTATCCACCAAAATAGACAATTTTCTTAACCTTCCATAAAGCCGTTATAACTAACTTCCCATAAAGCCGTTATAACCCTTTATGGTTTTAGACAAATTCATTCTTTTTATATCCAAGAGACTTATACTTTTAAAACCAAGTATCACATACTTTCAAATCAAGTTTCTTAACTTTAGAAATCAAGTTTCTTCTACTTTTAAATCTCAAGTAACTCACACCTTTTAAAACAAGTTACTTCTCTTTAAGTCATGTCATTTATCCTCTTTTAAATCAATTAAGTAAATCACTCCTTTGACTCTCCTAAAGTCATTATAACAACATTTAGGTTTTGGAACTAAGGCACTAGCCAAAAGATTTGGAAACCACTTCCTTTTCAAGACTCTATGTACTTTAAGTAAAATACTTTCACTTTTGAAAATCCAAACTTCATTAAGGGAATGGATTGTAACAACTTCCAATTTAAACATCAAAAGTACAATCAAGGAAGTATATAGAACAACTTCTATATTAGGCAATCCAAGTACAATCAAGAAATGGATCATTTAAGGAGTAGGACTTACTTTCTTTATCATAAGGAATCATGCTAGAAGGAGAGGAGATGGTTCACATACCTTTTCGGCTTAATCCACAAGCTAAGTCGAATACGCCGCACGTAGAATTGTCAACCTATAATGGCCACAACATGACTATCAATTTCTAGCTTCTAACGTAGAATAATACTAAGTATACAATCTCTTATTCTACGGAAAATCGGGCAGCACCTCCTTTGTTTCTACATACTTTTCCACCTTTTTCAAGGCCCGATAATCAATAACCAACATGCCACATTTAAGGCTAAAAAAAACAACCAACCAAAGGGGATTACACGCCTTACAATACGTGTAAAATTCTGCCCCACAATTCATACGAAGTAGTTTAATACTCAAAAGCCATTCTCGGCCAACATATACAACAACACAAGTCCTTTCCAATTCTTTTTCAATCCAAGTTCTTAGGTCAAACATGTTATATAGTCATAAACAACTTAACAACTAATATTCCTTCTTTATATAACATGTGACGACTTAAACTAATAATCAACTTGAATTGTAATCTTAAGGGCTAAACATACTAGTTTTTGGATTAGGGTTCCAATAGCCAATACACTTATCAACTTCATAAAATATACCTCATTCTTGCTAATATCCATAACTAAAATGATAAGTAAACTTTAATTGCTAAAACGACAAGATTTATACCTTTACAAGCCCTTAAAATTTCCAAGATTCAAAGTCGCTCCTTAGAAATTCTTAGCTCCTTTACTTTACGCTCCAATCCAATATTTGAAGCCCTTAGAAGTTCACAACCAACTTCTCTTCCATTTCCAATCCAAACTTGTGAAAACGACTTAGGTTTTCGCCTTGCGACTAACGTGAAAACGTCGTTTTTCCGAAATCTTTCTATTGAGATATCCTTACAATACCCTTAGGGACCTTGGGTTAAAGTCTTGTGAATAATGGATCAAAACTACAAAATTTTCTTGTGGGAAAAAGCTCAAACCCAAGAGCAACTAGTGAAGAACAAATGTTCTCTAATTTTTCTAAGTGTGGAAGACCTTGTCTTGCTACTAGTGTGGTATATAAAACACAATGGAGGGCTTAGATTTCAACATATGTGTGGCTAGGATGAAGAGCACTTGGATAACTAGTCAAGTGGACAAGTTGACAAGTCAACAATCTCAAGATTGAAGACTTATTCATCTTCAATGGTCAATGACCATTTTACCCTTGCAATTTTCGTCCAAGACCATTGTGGGGGGGGGGGGGGTGCCACGCGTCGCCCTCCCATTCGTCCATAAAATTTTGTAACCCTCGTAGGCCCCACAAAACGTAAAATTCCTCGGGTGGGCCCCACATGACCAAATCCATAAAAATAAATTTCCATAATGTTAATAAGTTCCATACTCTTCAAATAATGCATTTTGAGAATCTAATTCTCCTCAACGAACATTTTTCCTTTCCGACGTTCGGAAGATTTTCCGTCGGAAAAACAATTCTTTCTTTCGTACCAATTTTCAAGTCTTGATTCCTTACGTACATTCTTTTATACATGTCCTGGACTTACGGGGTGTAATAGTAGTCTTATCGGCTAGTGTAAAATCCGGAAAAAAAATTATAATATATAGTTGTGGTTGGGTTAATAAAAATATATATAAGAAAATAAAGAATAAATTGCATGGAATAGAGTTAGTGTTAAAGTTGGATAAATAGATAGATAAAATAAAAATAAGAAAACAAAAAAAAACAAAATAAAAACAAAAAAACATGAAGCAGTGCACGTACGTCCCTTCCCTTCTCCCCCCTCCCCCCCTTTTCATTTCCCCTCCAACTCTTGTCATTCCACCTCCCATAGGTTATAGAAAACTCTTCTACTTATACATTGTACATGACACAAATAAAATACCTAGCACAAAGAATAGGAAATCAGAAAAAAACAAGTGAAAAGAAGAGGAAAAAATACCAAGAGGGCAAGAAGAACAAGAATAAAAATACTAGAGAGTAAGGATCATTTTAGCAACCACACAACAATAATCTTCACACTTACGAGGTCAGTTTTCCCACTCAGAAATTCTTGGTAACATCCGTTATTTTAAGTTCAATACATGTTAGAATAAGAATTGAGTGTTGAAAAGAAATATTGAACTTTTTATTGTTTAGACAACTAGTCGCGTCATGAACTTTATGAACTGTTCTCACTGAGTTATAATTGTTAGAATTTGATGAAATTCGGCAAAATGGTACACCTCTCTATTATGATCATATAAAACCAAAAATGAGGTAAAATGGACATACGGTTTGAAAGTTATCATAGTTCAAAGTTCCTTCCTTAGATTCGGACAAAATTCGGAAAGACATAATTACAGACTGTTTTTATTGAGTTTTACTTATTAGAATTATATGAAAATTTACATAGTTGTAAATCTCTCTGTTACGGACAAATATAGGTAAATATTTGTTAAAACGGACTTACGAGTTGAGAGTTATTGTAGTTTGAAGTTTCTGTCTTGGATTCATCAGAATCCAGAAGGGCAGGACGTTGAAACGTAAAAATGTACTAATCCGTGGGAAATATGAAAATTGGTGCTAAATGAAAGTTCTAGATCTCTCTGTTTTGGACATTTTGAGACCTTACGGAGGTCTATCAGACTTACGTATTGAGAGTTATCGCTGTTTAAAGTTTCTGTCTCGGATCTATCGAGATCCAGAAAGGGCAGCGAATAAAAGTGTAAAACTGTACCAAATAGTAGAGAATATGAAAGAATGGTTCACATGGAGACGTGTATCTCTCTGTTCTCGTCGTTTTGAGATTTTATGGGGCTTGAACGGGTTTACAGATTAGGATTTATGACTATTCTAAGATTGGGTTCTGTTTAATAAAAATTCTGCCGAAACAAATTTCATGTGGCTGTTTTGAGGATAAATTTGTGTTAGTTACCTAAAGTAGTTTTAAATGAAATTTGGTACAGTGAAATATCTCCGTCTTACCTTAGTTTCCGCTTGAGAAACACCTTAGTTGGAGTTATGGTTAAAAAGTTATAATCATTATAAGTATGAATGACAGAATGCTGAGAAAGAGAATATTATTTATTCGATCTTCTGAAAAATATGAGTGTGCTCCAAGTCCTTGGGCTGTTGAACAGAATCCAACCACAGTGAATACGTGTTCACATAATACGTAAATATAATGGATCGGGTTGCACGCCACAACAAAACGTAAAGTGAATACGCGTTCACAAATACGTAAATATAATGGATCGGGTTGCACGCCGCAACAAAACGTAAAGTGAATACGCGTTCACAACTACGTAAACATAATGGATCGGGTTGCACGCCGCAACAAAACGTAAAGTGAATACGTGTTCACAAATACGTAAATATAATGGATCGGGTTGCACGCCGCAACAAATATGAAAGATGAATACATGTTCACCTATATATAAATATGAAAAGTGAATACGCGTTCACAAATATATAAACGTAATAAACATATGGAAATGCAGGGGAATGTCTTAACGTATAATACGAGATAAAATGAAGTGTTAGTTAAATCGAGAATTTCCTATGAGGAGTTGTTGCATATTTAAAAATGTTGTAACCTGATATGTTTTTGCAATATGCTTATTACGTTATAATATGATTGCACTTGGAATATTGTGGTGTTACTTTGAATTGCAGGGTAAGGTTCTCACTCAGCCCCAGATGGTAGGGCTGACTCTTTATTTAACATGTTTCAGGAAAGCGTGATAGAGGAAAGGCTCCACGCCAAGGCTAGCGATCGTCCCGCAACCTCTTGTCATACCAAGTCCATTGCTTCGGGCTTGGTACTCGTCAGGTTCAGAATATCAGTTCCGGTGTCTCGGAAAATGCCCGTGTGGAATGGTCTCCCTTCTAACTTAGAATTATATTTGTCAGTACGTCTATGTAGAAACAATATTTGCACGAGCATGGGCTCGCGTTATGTTTTTAATAAAGTCATAAACAGATTTCTTTATTAATATTTTTATCAATAGCTCTGTGTTTGAATATAAGTTCAAATTTCTAAATGAAAAGAATTAAATGGTGCTCCTGGTGGGAAATAATTGTCCAGGTGTCATCACGCCCTAAGTAAATGCTTAGGAAAAGTCGGGGCGTGACAAGTTGGTATCAAAGCTAAACCAGGTTAGGAGATTCTAGGAAGTTTCTTCGAGTTGAGTGTTTGAACGGTTACTTATTGCGACGGTGTGCGCGTCACCCTAGTAATAAGTGAACGGAATAACATCCTAAAGTTTCCCTTCTTTCATACTCCTCTCGTGCCTATCTTGAGTCTTTTTCAAGACTTGATTCTTGTACTACATCTTTCACGCGGGTTAGGAAGAAGATTGTACAACGTTATACTGACCAATAATTGTTGTGTAGATGGTGATTATAAGACGAGTTTCAACAAAGAGGGAAGTACTCGAGGAACAGGCAAAGGAAATGCAAGCTCAGAAGGAATTCATGTGTCGTAAGATGAACTCGGGAGATGATTTTAACGAGTATATGTGCGACACAATCGTACTTTGTGCGTATTTGCTTAGGAGTAAATAGAAGAGGCGTTATTACGACCCGACCTTCTTCAACTTTCCGATTGGATTCATATTACAGATAATATTCAACTTTGTCCCGGAAAAATTCCGACCCTCATTCAGAGGGGCAAAGATGCTAAGAGGAGATGTTACAGAAGGTTCCTGGACTAAATTTCTATTTCAGGTAATAGTAGTAAGGGAAAGAATGAGCGAAATGGAAAGGGAAGCAATGAAGAAGGTTCACAGGGAGTTGAATGCCAATCAGCAGAATAGGCGAATTATGCGGTTAAGCCCTTTAGAACGTGTTGTAGTAGGTGCATGTTCGAGTAAGAGAGCTATAGGGAATGACATAGAATGACATGCTCTGATGTATTGTAATGTCATGAAATATTTTCAAATATGAGAAATGAAACATTATTAATGCAAGTTATGAGTTGTCATTATTGTTTAGTTAATCTGCGTTTTCTTGTGGTGTTGCATGCTTATGGACTATAAGAAAATTTTAAGAGCTAGAGTAGACATTCCGTCTTCTAAAATATGAGTGTGTTTGCCTTCACAGAAAATGGTGAATTCACAAATCCCGGGGGCTCAAGAGGAGGTTCATCACGAAGCTCATGTACCTCCAGTTGACGTAGTGGTGTCTGAAGGAAGTGGAGAAAATGTCGGAGAAAATGTTGGAGAGAACGAGAGTCAAATGGCCCAAGAAACGGTGGGACAAAAACTAGATAGACTCATAGAGTTAATGGCACCGCAGATTCCACACATGGTTCCGCCCGCCTAGTGTCTCTGTCGCCCCGAACGAGAACCGAACGGCCCGAGGGGCCAGGTGCATTGCGCACGCGGACCAGAGTGTAGAAGCTCAGCGATGCACGATAGGCTATGGGCAAATTTTATGAGGAGAAGAGAACCAATGTACTCAGGGAAGGACCCCAAGGCCGACCCGATAGTATTCCTCGATGAATTGAAGACTTAATGTTCACATTGGGATGCGTGGAGACGCAGGGCGTCAACTTGGTAGACGCACGACTAGTGGATGATGCAGGGGTGTGGTGGAGGAATTTTAGGAAAAATTGTCCCCCGATGTCACCACCAATGACTTGGGAGGTTGAGCGGCATTCATTGAGAAATTTATGCCTAATACGCGCGAGGATGCGCTCGGACGGAGTTTGAACAATTGAAGCAAGGTGACGCGGTGTACAAGAATATGATACGATTCGTGAGGTTATCGACATCTGACACATGTCGTCCCTACAGAAATGGATAGAGTCAAGCGATTTGTAGAGGGTTTAAACCCGAACATAGCAGAGAAGGTGGTGGCGTTAGCCAACGATCGAACTTATCTTCAGATTGTCGATATGGCTTTGAGGGTAGAAGGTTTCGCTAAAGCAAAAAGAGAATATTCGCAGAAGAGATTTTGGATGTCAGGATCATTTAACCAGAGTCAAAATCAGAAGCAGGAGTTTAGTAAGGGATCTTCAGGATCGAACCAATCTGTGGGCCAGTCTTATTTCAAGCATAAGGGGCACAGTTGGTCTAATTACCAAGGTAGCAAGGACAAGGCCACCAACCCTAACACAGGAGGTGACAAACCGATTTGTAAGATTTGTCAAAGGAAACACAATGGAGAATGTAGGCTCTTAACGAAGACATGTTATAAGCGTGGAGAGTCGTGCCACTATGCGAGGATTGCAAGAAGAGGACCCAAACTCAATCTATTCAGGGGAGGTCAGAAGAAACCACAACTGCCTACAGGGGAAATCAGGGAAACCAACCCCGCCAGAGTCAGGGAGGTCAACAATCCAACAATTCTAATCGACTCTACGCTTTGCCCCAGAGGAATGAGGCAGAAGCATCTAATGCGGTGGTCACAGGTATTTTGTTAGTCTCGAGTATTCCTGCATTTGTATTATACGATCCCGGCTCTACATTTTCATATGTGTCAATGGGCTTTGCTAAGAATTTACACGTAGAACCTTCTTATTTAAGTGAACCTTTTGAGGTTATGACACCAGTAGGGGCCTCAATTTGGGCCTCTCGGGTAAATAATTTTCCATTAGAAGTGAATGGCAGGGGAACAATGGTGAACCTAGTACTACTTGATATGGTAGACTTCGACGTCATTTTGGGTATGGATTGGTTGTCGGCATGTTATGCCATGTTAAATTGTCGGCGAAAGATAGTGAGATTAACTTTTCCCGGAGAACCAGAAGTTGTTATAAGGGGTAGGGTTGTAATATCCTCAGGTCAGTTTATTTCCTACCTTGGGGCTCAGAAGTTATTGAGAAGTCACAGAGTGGAGTATGCATATCTGGCTAATATAGTGGATACCCAAAAAGAATCCCCAGCAGTGAATGATGTTCCTATTGTTCGAAATTTTTCGGAGGTTTTTCTTGAAGATCTTTCAGGCCTTCCTCCGGATAGAGAAGTGGAGTTTGCTATAGAGTTAATTCCGGGTACAAGACCCATTTATATTCCTCCATATCGAATGGCCCCAGCTGAATTGAGGGAGTTAAAAGAGCAATTGAAGGATCTTCTGGATAAAGGCTTTATAAGGCCTAGTGTTTCCCTTTGGGGTGCACCAGTCCTGTTTGTGAAAAAGAAAGACGGATTGCTCCGAATGTGCATCGATTATCGGCAGCTCAATAAGGTCACGATCAAGAACCGATACCCATTACCAAGAATCGATGATCTTTTTGACCAACTTCAGGGAGCTAGCTATTTTTCCAAGATTGATCTCCGTTCGGGATATCATCAGCTGAAAATAAATCCGGATGATATATCCAAAACAGCCTTTAGAATCTGATACGGCCATTATGAGTTCTTGGTCATGTCTTTTGGGTTAACCAATGCCCCAGCGACTTTTATGGATTTAATGAACAGAATCTTCAAACCATTCCTAGATTTGTTCGTGATTGTGTTCATAGATGATATCCTAATCTACAGTAAGAGTGTTGAAGAACATGAAGAGCATCTGAGGGTAGTGCTTCAAGTCTTGAAACAGGAGAAACTATATGCTAAATTTTCAAAGTGTGAATTTTGTTTGGAAAAGGTAGTCTTTTTGGGTCATGTTGTGTCAAGGGATGAAATTATGGTAGACCCCCAGAAGATAGAAGCAGTGAAGAACAGGCCAAAAGCGACCACTCTGACAGAGGTTAGAAGTTTCTTGGGTTTGGCTGGGTATTATAGAAGATTCGTAAAAGGTTTTTCTAGTCTTGCTGCTCCCTTGACCCGGTTGACTCAAAAAACGGTTAAGTACCAGTGGTCAGAATCATATGAAGCAAGTTTTCAGAAACTAAAGGAATTGTTGACTACTGTACTAGTCCTAACCTTACCATCGGGGCAAGAAGGGTTCACAGTCTATTGCGATGCCTCTAGAGTTGGGTTAGGATGTGTCTTGATGCAGTTTGGAAAGGTTATTGCGTATGCATCTAGACAGTTGAAGATACATGAGAAGAATTACCCAACTCATGACTTGGAATTAGCTGCGGTGGTGTTTGTCTTACGAATATGGAGACATTATTTGTATGGTGTGCATGTGGACATATTTACAGATCATAAGAGTTTGCGATTACATAACCACGTAAGGATTTGAATCTCACAAAGAAGATGGTTAGAGTTGCTTAAGGATTATGACCTTAGTATTCTTTACCATCCCAGGAAAGCTAACGTGGTGGTCGACGCTCAATAGGAGATCAATGGCGGCAGCCCATTTGGCAATACAAAAGAGGGTATTGTCGTGAGGTACAAATATTGGGAAACCTCGGGGTTAGCTTAAGCGAGATCGGTGAAGGTAGGGTGGTGGTACATGATACCTCGCGATGCTGCCTTAGCTTGAAATAAAAGAAAGTCGGTTTGAGGATACGGAGTTTGTTGGATTTCGGAAAGGATCCAACAGGAAAACCTTCACGCTTTACATTGGGAGATAATGGCGGAACCGCCCGGTATAAGGGTAGGTTATGTGTTCCTAAGGTAAAGGATCTAAGGAGGAAGATCTTAGATGAGGGTCACAACACAAGATATTCCATTCATCCAGGGTCAACAAAAATGTATCAGGACCTCAAGGCAAATTACTGGTGGGACGGGATGAAGAAAGACGTTGCGGAGTTTGTCGGGAGGTGTCTTATATGTCAAGAAATGAAAGTCGAACATCAAAACTGGCGGATTACTTCAGACATCGAGTCCCCATGTGGAAATGGGAGGCGATTCATATGGATTTCAGAATCGGTCTCAAAACTCGAGAAGGGTATGATTCTATTTGGGTGATTGTTGATCGGCATACAAAGTCACCTATTTCTTACGGCCAAGACTACGACGCGCACCACAAGTACACAGATTTATTTGAAGGAGATTGTGCGGTTACAGGATTCCTTACAAATTATTTCAGATAGGGTTCCTATTCACCTCACACTTTTGGCAAAGTTTCCAGCAGGGTCTCGGGACAAAAGTTAAGTTAAGCACGGCTTTCCACCCGCAAACAAATGAGCAAGCTGAGCGAACAATTCAAACACTTGAGGACATGTTGCGATCTTGTGTGTTATATTTTCAGGGAAGCTGGTTGGACCATCTATGTCTAATTGAGTTCGCCTACAACAATAGTTTTCACTCTATCATACAAATGACCCCGTTTGAAGCATTATATGGACGAAAATGTAGGTCTCCACTTGGATGGTTCGAGGTGGGTGAGACGCCTTATTCGGACTGAAGTCATTCAAGAAACAAATGATAAGGTACAGATGATTCGGGAGCGGATCAAAACAGCTCATAGCCGTCATAAGTCCTATGCGGATTATCGGAAAAGAGATCTTGAATTCCAAGAGGGGGAGAAAGTATTTTTAAAAGTGTCCCCAATGAAGGGAGTGATGCGTTTTGGTAAGAAAGGGAAATTGAGCCAAAGGTTTGTTGGGCCATATGAGATCTTGCGAAGAGTGGAGAATGTGGCTTACGAATTAGCACTTCCACAAGAGCTGGAAGCAGTGCATCCGGTATTTCATGTGTCAATGTTACGAAAATACTTGCACGATTCAAGTCACGTCATCCTTCCCCAGGAGATAGTTCTTAATAAAGAGCTTCAATATGAAGAGGCTCCGGTAGAAATACTTGATAGAAAGGTCTAACGCCTTAGAAATAAAGATATTGTTTCCGTGAAAGTCCTATGGAGGAATCACTCCACAGAGGAAGCCACCTGGGAAGCTGAAGAGGCGATGAAAGTCAAATATCCATTCCTATTTGACTAAGGTAATAAAAAAAATGCGTTACATAATATTTCATATGTGTGTCATTTGCGTGTTTATATGCATGTGTTACAACCTTATTCTCATTCGAGGACGAATGCTTCTTAAGGAAGGGAGAATGTGAAGCACCAAATTTGTTACAATAACAATAAACATTATTGTGTCTATGTGATTATGCTACGACCTTATTCACATTCGAGGACGAATGTTGCTTAAGGAGGAGAGAATGTAAAATCCGAAAATAATAATAATAATATATAGTTGTGGTTGGGTTAATAAAAAAATATATATATATAAGAAAATAAAGAATAAATTGCATGGGATAGAGTTAGTGTTAAAGTTGGATAAATAGATAGATAAAATGAAAATAAGAAAACAAAAAAAAACAAAAAAAAAAAAAAAAACATGCAGCGGTGCACGTACGTCCCTTCCCTTCTCCCCCCTTTTCATTTCCCCTCCAACTCTTGTCATTCCACCTCTCATAGGTTATAGAAAACTCTTCTACTTATACATTGTACATGGCACAAATAAAATACCTAGCACAAAGAATAGGAAATCAGAAAAAAACAAGTGAAAAGAAGAAGAAAAAATCTGGAAAAAATACCAAGAGGGCAAGAAGAACAAGAATAAAAATACTAGAGAGTAAGGATCATTTTAGCAACCACACAACAATAATCTTCACACTTACGAGGTGAGTTTTCTCACTCGTAAATTCTTGGTAACATCCTTTATTTTAAGTTCAATACATGTTAGAATAAGAATTGAGTGTTGAAAAGAAATATTGAACCTTTGATTGTTTAGACAACTAGTCGCGTCATGAACTTTACGAACTGTTCTCACTGAGTTATAATTGTTAGAATTTGAATAAATTCGGAAAAATGGTACACCTCTCTATTATGATCATATAGAACCAAAAATGAGGTAAAATGAACATACGGTTTGAAAGTTATCATAGTTCAAAGTTCCTGCCTTAGATTCGGCCGAAATTCGGAAAGGCATAATTACGGACAGTTTTTATTGAGTTTTACTTATTAGAATTATATGAAAATTTACATGGTTGTAAATCTCTCTGTTACGGACAAATATAGGTAAAGAGTTGTTAAAACGGACTTACGAGTTGAGAGTTATTGTAGTTTGAAGTTTCTGCCTCGGATTCATCGGAATCCAGAAGGGCAGGACGTTGAAACGTAAAACTGTACTAATTCGTGGGAAATATGAAAATTGGTGCTAAATAAAAGTTCTATATCTCTCTGTTTTGGACATTTTGAGACCTTACGGAGGTCTATCAGACTTACGTATTGAGAGTTATCGCTGTTTAAAGTTTCTGTCTCGGATCTATCGAGATCCAGAAAGGGCAGCGAATAAAAGTGTAAAACAGTACCAAATGGTACAGAATATAAAAGGATGGTTCACATGGAGACGTGTAGATCTCTGTTCTCGTCGTTTTGAGATTTTATGGGGCTTGAACGGGTTTACAGATTAGGAGTTATGACTATTCTAAGATTGGGTTCTGTTTAATAAAAATTCTGCCGAAACAAATTTCATGTGGCTGTTTTGAGGATAAATTTGTGTTAGTTACCTAAAGTAGTTTTAAATGAAATTTGGTACAGTGAAAGATCCCCGTCTTACCTTAGTTTCCGCTTGAGAAACACCTTAGTTTGAGTTATGGTTAAAAAGTTATAATCGTTACAAGTATGAATGACAGAATGTTGAGAAAGAGAATATTATTTATTCGATCTTCTGAAAAATATGAAAAGTGAATATGTGTTCACATAATACGTAAATATAATGGATCGGGTTTCACGCCGCAACAAAACGTAAAGTGAATCCGCGTTCACAAATACGTAAACATAATGGATCGGGTTGCACGCCGCAATAAAACGTAAAGTGAATACGTGTTCACAAATACGTAAATATAATGGATCGGGTTGCACGGCGCAACAAATATGAAAGATGAATACATGTTCACCTATATATAAATATGAAAAGTGAATACGCGTTCACAAATATATAAATGTAATAAACATATGGAAATGCAGGGGAATGTCTTAACGTATAATACGAGATAAAATAAAGTGTTAGTTAAACCAAGAATTTCCTATGAGGAGTCATACCAAGTCCATTGCTTCGGGCTTGGTACTCGTCAGGTTCAGAATGTCAGTTCCAGTGTCTCGGGAAATGTCCGTGTGGAATGGTCTCCCTTCTAACTTAGAATAATCTTTGTCAGTACGTCTATGTAGAAACAATATTTGCACGAGCATGGGCTCGCGTTATGTTTTTAATAAAGTCATAAACAGATTTCTTTATTATTATTTTTATTAATAGCTCCGTATTTGAATATAAGTTCAAATTTCTAAATGCAAAGAATTAAATGGTGCTCCTGGTGGGAAATAATTGTCCAGGTGTTATCACGCCCTAAGTAAAGGCTTAGAAAAAGTCGGGGCGTGACAGCTAGCATGCGGTTTACTTACTATTGATGTATGTTATGAGTTTCATGTATGTTCCGCTGATTTTGTCTGATGTATACCTGTAAGGGTGCCCAGGTAGGGCACCAGTCACGGGACCGGGGTCGGGTTGTGATAGCGGCGCCTCCCTGCAGGGCCGCGGCGCCGGTAGTCCAGAGGATTTTTTAGGCATTAAACCTCCATTACATCCCAAATGAATTCAGCCATTATTTGGCTGAATTAACACTCCATAATCAAGGCCATTACATGGTCATTCAAGGTCATTACATGGGCAATTGGAGAGTCATCTTCACAACACTATAAAATGAGGCCTTAGGCTCATTTGCAAAACACTTGAAAATCTGAAATACTCTTCCTCTCTTGCAATCACAAAACACTCAAAGATCTTTCTTCCAAAGCAAACACTTGAGTTCCCTTTGCTCATTTGTTTGATTTCTGTTTTATCTTGGGAGATAAGTTTTCATTACAACCGTTGAAAGAATATACGGGACAATATTATCTTAAGGATAGATCAAGAATTTGGTCGACTCAGCAAGCCCTTCTATTTGATCATTTCCAAGTTTTATTACAATTTGTTGTTGTTGTTATTTTCCCGTTTTACATATTACCACCCGCAAGCTTAAGATAATATTCGCTTTTTCAACAACAACAACATGTCTGTTGAAGATCAATTCAACGCTTTGAACAACGCCAATGCTCAAGGCAATCCCGCTGCCTTCAATCCCAACACTCAAGGCAATGACACTGCCTATCTCCCACTGATCCAGGCATTCCAAATGCCTTCCAACCTGCTGCGTTTGGCACAACTAGTGCACCCACTGCTCCTCAAGGCGTTCACAACGCCCATGCTCCTGCTCAAGGTATTTACAACGCCTTTTCTACTGGTCAGGAGTACTCCTGCTCCAACTCCCGCTGGTTTTCATCATGAACGTCCCGAAGAGTTCATGGGTACACATTTCAAGCGATGGCAGCAAAAGATGTTATTTTTCCTGACGGTTATGAGACTAAAACGTTTCCTAACCGACAACCCTCCACAAGTTGGGGATGACACGGACCCTCAGCCAAATAATTTGGCGGGAGGGGGCCAAGGTAACCATGTTTATGACGACATGAAGATGGTTCGTGAGGCATGAAAACACAGTGATTTCATGTGCTGGAACTACATTCTAAATAGTTTGTCCGATCCTCTCTACATGGTATATTGTACTGTTGAAACTGTCAAGCAGTTATGGGACAAACTACAAAAGAAGTACAACACCTAAGATGCGGGTAGTAAGTAGTTCATAATTGGGAAATTTTTGAAATTTCAAATGGTGGATAACAAAAGTGTGTCAACCCAAGTCCAGGAATTTCAAATGATTCTACATCATCTAGACATGGAAGGATTGAAGCCCAACGAGCAATTCTTGGTTGGGGCATTAATCGAAAAGTTGCCTCCCTCGTGGAATGAATTTATGAATAACTTGAAACTCAAAACGAAGGAGATGACTTTAGACGAACTTATTGTCAAACTCCAGATACAAGAGGACAATAAGAAGGCCATGTCAAAGGGGAAACAACCTGCTGAGGCTAAGGCAAATCTGACGGAAGTCAAAGGGAATCCAAGCAAAAAAGCAGAAGTTTCAGAAGGATGGCCAGTCCCAAACAACTGAAAAGTTTAAGGGAACATGCCAATATTATGGTAAAGTTTGTCATATGGCCAAAGACTGCCGCAAGCAAAAACATGATAAAGGCAAGGATAAGGTAAAACATCGTCGAGGACACACTCCTAGATGATATGATTGAAGAATTCTCAGCAATGGTGCAGAAGCAAACCTTGTTTAGAATCCGATGCAATGGTGGTTGGACACGGGTGCTACTCGTCACATTTGTTCCACTAAAGACGCTTTCTCCACGTATACACCAGTCACAGATAAGAAGTTGTTCATGGGCAACAACTCCTCTTCAAAGGTGCTGGGGGAAGGAAAGGTAATTCTTAAGATGACGTCCGAAAAGGAGCTGATTCTCAAAGAAGTGATGCATGTCCCAGAAATTCGACGAAATCTAATTTCTGGAAATTTATTAGTGAATGCTGATTTTAGACTAGTGCTAGAGGCTAATAAGTTTGTAATCACTAAAAACGAAACATTTGTAGGAAGGGGCTTCGCATGTGAAAGTCTCCTTAATGTTAATGCTACACCTATAATGCCGTCTACTTAGAAAGGGGCTTCGCCTGTGAAGACCTCTTTAAGGCAAATATTGTACTTGTACTGCCTTCTATTATAAATAAAACTGAGCCTTCCTTTTACATGTTTGTGTCTTCTAATTTATGGTGTCATAGATTAGACGTGTTAACTATCAATCTATATTAAGATTGGTAAAGTTGGAATTATTGCTCTCTATCGACATAAACCCTCAACATAAGTGTGAGCTGGGAATTGAGGCAAAGACTCTCCAAAAAGTTCTCTTAGATCCGTCGAAAGGGAAACCGCTTCTCTAGAACTCACATATATTAATAGATGTGATATAGAACTAGAGGGGGGAACAAGCCCTTTGTGACTTTCTTAGATGATGGCATAAGGTTTTGCCACTTTACTTACTTAAAGTAAAAATGGAGCCTCTGAAACATCTAAACGTCACAAAGCAAAGATGAGAACCTACAATGCCAATGGGTCTATAGACAAGACATTTATACGTATGTTCATGACTATCGCCGCCTTACGGGATCTTGAATTACATCAGATGAATGTCGAGATAGTCTTCCTAAATGATGATTTGGAAGGAGAAATATACATAGACCAACTAGAGGGGTATGTGGTTTCAGAACAAGAGACAAAGGTCTGTCTTCTTGTCAAATCATTGTACAGGCTGAAACATGTCCTAAATAATGGCACGAGAAATTTGATAGTACCCTAATATCGTAAGGAATCTCTATTAACAAGTGTGATGAGTGTGTTTACATGAAGAGGAAATAACCGATTCATTAGGCATAAGTTATGACCGATTCATTAGGCATAACATTACTCTATGTAAACGAATTGTTGATCACTGGTAGCAGTCCTAGTGTAATCCTAGAGACTAAGATTATGCTAAAAATAATGTTTTGACATGAAAGATATGGGTGTCGTAGATGTTATCTTAGGGATCAAGGTCTCTAACACAACTAACGGATTGGTCTCGTCTCAATCTCACTACATCAAGAATGTGCTGAAGAAATTTGAGATGTTCGACAATTCACCTGCAACGACACCATTGGTTAGAAGTCAATAAATTGGCAAGACTCACCCGTAAGCTGAATGGCTTCATGGTTTCTTAGAAGATATTTCATGTTGGGATAAACCCGTGACTTCTGTAATGATCCACTGCAATAGTCAGTCGGCTCTAGGAAGGGCACGAAGTTCTATTTACAATGGCAAGCCTCGTCATATTCGACGGAGACATGAGTCTGTTAGGCAGTTGATCACCTCGGGTATTATTTTCATTGATTATATAAAATCTAAGGAAAATATCGCAGATCCCTTGACGAAGGGAATACCCAAAGATCAGTTGTTCGGCCTTTCTAGGGGAATGGGCTTAAAACTCAATCAATATGAACCAATATAGTGGGCACCCAACCTTACGGACTGGAGATCCTAGGGATAAGGTTCAATGGGAAAACTAAATTGTAAAGGTTCAGTTGAGCGCTTCGGTGGAAGCAAGAGCACTTCGGATAATGATTTCTTCTTAAGAAACATAATCCAAGGCTATTCCCGTGATAGACATAAAGTGCTACCTGTAGAGGAGTAAAGGATAAGTTTCCAAAACCTTTAATGATTCTCAATAATTGAGGTTAGGTTGGGGAAACTTTTAATGGTTCTTAACGCTTGTGTAGTGGGGTATTACAGGATACCTTGTAGGAGACCACCTATTTAAGTACGAGGATAGGCCGCCTCAAATGAACGTACTTAAGAATCCAAGTATGTCCACGGCCCACGATGGACAAAACACTAGAAAGATTGAGTAGGAAAGGTGTTGTGTTGGTACCATTGTCTTGGCAAATACTAAACACTGACGGTTCAAGACATCACGTTCACCGCGCAGTAAATATGTCCGATGGTATTTTACTATGGAAGGTTCAAAGCTCCGGCTACCTCTCCAGATGCAACATCGTTCCGCCAAGTGATTGCTAGAACGACACCATACGCGTGCACCAAAATCTGTTCCAAGAGGGGATTGTTGGAAATATTTATTAAACGTGAAATAACGTTAATCCTATTTAAATAAAAATCGAGTAATTAGGGGCCCCACACATCGAAAATGTTGTTTCCACACACGTGTACATACAATGCCAATGATCATAATTTCCTTAAATGGAAGAGATATCGGTACGTATACGAATTATTTTGAGACGTAAGGTAATAGACGGTTATTGGCCAAATGACGTAGGTTTCACGTTGGTAAATGAAAGAAGAAGTGTATAAATGTGTTAAAGATGAAACGAGTCATGTATCGGGCCGCGGCGCCAAACTGCAGGGCCACGACGCCAACTCTCTGAAGTTGTGGCGCCCAACTGCAGGGCCACGGCGCCAACTCTCTGAAGTTGTGGCGCCGCGGCGCCTCCCTGCAGGGCCGCGGCGCCGGTAGTCCAGAGGCTGCGACGGGAGACGAAAAGACATGACTCTTGGGCTGATTTTTGAGGCATTAAACCTCCATTACATCCCAAATGAATTCAGCCATTATTTGGCTGAATTAACACTCCATAATCAAGGTCATTACATGGTCATTCAAGGTCATTACATGGTCATTCAAGGCCATTACACATGCAATTGGAGAGTCGTATTCACAACACTATAAAATGAGGCCTTAGGCTCATTTGCAAAATACTTGAAAATCTGAAATACTTCTTCCTCTTGCAATCACAAAACACTCAAGGATCTTTTTTCCAAAGCAAACACTTGAGTTCCCTTTGCTCATTTGTTTGATTGTTGTTTTATCTTGGGAGATAAGTTGTCATTACAACCGTTGAAAGGATATACGGGGCAATATTATCTTAAGGATAGATCAAGAATTTGGTCGACTCAGCAAACCCTTCTATTTGATCATTTCCAAGTTTTATTACAATTTTTTATTGTTGTTATTTTCCCGTTTTACACATTACCACCCACAAGTTTATATTTTCACATCATAATATTTTACAAATTATGCACCACACATTTAAAAAATTTATGTCCCGTTTGACATAGTTTTAATTTTGAAGGACAAAAATTAAAAACTAACCTATGTAAAGGGAAAACCGTGCAATTTCTTGGTTGTGTATTCCTCCTCGTGTGGTCTATCTTCCATTTCCTAACCCATCAAATGTTTGTCATGTTTTCACATTCAACCCTCATAAGGAGAAGATAGTGAAAGGGAATTAATGCATAGTGAAGAAACAACAAATTGTTGATTGCCGTCTATCAAACTCCTCAATTACCCATTTCCTCTTCCAACACGTCATTAACACTACTTCCCCTCTATTTCTCTCATTCTTTGGCACCACTATCATTTAACAAGTCAAATTAGTCTACTTTATCTTTGACTTCCAAAGTAAATTGATTACTTTGATTAATAAAGAAAATGTTTTTGCACAATGATAAGAATGTTTGCGGTGTAACTGGTAAGTCACGAGTTCAAACTATAAAAATAATATATTATAAAAATACAAAATAAAGTTGTATACGATAAATCTAGCATGATCTTGTCCCTTTCCGAACTTGGACAAGCTTATTACATCGAATTGTCGTTTTTAAAAAAAAAAAGTTTATAGTGCTTTTGCATAACTTTAATACTTATTTTTAATTTCAGAAGTAATCTAAAGATCGATATTTGAGTAAAATAGAGAATTAGAAAAGCTAACTTTTGTACTCCAAATTAAACTATATAAATGTTATGTAAACAAGTGAAGGAATACACTCCGTCTCCATATGTTAAAAGTTTCTCGTTTGAGACGTGATAGATATTCAATAAAATTCCATATTTATAGTTTCATCAATCCATTAAACTACTGAAAATTTTATGTTTGTGATGGATATTCTCTTTATCAAACTAGTATTTTAGCAACATTTTAATATTTATTCTATTATGATATTCCTATGTCCTAAAACAAATAAAATTGCTCGTATTATGAAGGTCGACTCAATTCATATATCGATTTCTTATACTTTAAAGATAATAAAAAAACTATGTATAAAATATTATAAGTGTAATATTTATAAATTAAATCTATTATATGAGAAAAATAAATTCAAAGAAATTTGTTTTTATTCTTGGTATCACATAAGATGAGGCTTAAGCTTAAATACCCCAATCGAAATAATATTACCACATAAGAGGATGAAATAAAAAAATTCACTCTTCACTTTCCCGGTAAATGTACACTATTTTATTTTTAAACTAATGGATGATTTAATTAATAAATATTAATAAATGAGAAATAACTTTGATAATATTATTTATGTGAAATCTATTTTATCTAAAAAAAAAAAAGTTAATCTAAAATTTATGGGCCTAAAAATATATAATCTGAGTTTCGTGAGACCAAAAGAAATCTTACAATAACTGATGTCATTGTCATTGTCATAGTCATAGTCATAGTCATAGTCATAGTTGTTTTGATGTCATAAAAACAAAAGCATGACGACAACAAAGACAAACCTACCAGCCCGTTAGAGGATAAGACATTATTTGTTGCAATTTATTATGCCAATTAAAAAGGGATGGAGGGAAGTTGTAGCAATGAAACAACTTGTTGGATGGTTGGTTATAATATCAATATGGTACGTATATATTTAAGTTCGGGCAAAGAGTGGGTAATATTTAAGAGCACCTAGTAAGCGTTGCATAAAAAATGTGGATTGAAAAAAATATTTAAACGTTGAGGGCGTATTAAACATACATTTAACGGTAAGATTGCATTAATCTCCATTTTTCATTAATGCCAATATATATAGCGTATAATATACATCTCTTATACAATAGAAATCATAGTCCTAATTACAAGAGGAATCCTAGTTTATCATAATTATATATCACTAAATATTTACACAATATATGAGATATATTCTAATTATGGATAGAGATTGTATGTTACACGTTTACACACCCCTTCAGTCGAAGCGGGAGGAGGTCGAACGCTGAGACTAGATCTGAAGTCAATAAACAGCTGACTCGGGAGGCCTTTTGTGAAGATATCCGCGTACTGATAGGCAGAAGGAACATGCAATACTCTAACATGTCCGAGAGCAACCTTCTCACGAACAAAGTGAATGTCTAGCTCAATATGCTTGGTTCGTTGATGCTGAACCGGATTGTGAGATAGATATATAGCGGATATGTTATCACAGTATACCAGAGACGCTTTTCGTACAGGACACTGAAGTTCCAAAAGTAGATTTCGGAGCCAACAGATCTCAGCAACAACATTAGCAACTCCTTTATACTCAGCATCTGCACTCGAACGTGATAATGTGGCTTGCCGCTTGGCAGACCAAGATATGAGGTTATCTCTCAAAAATACACAGAAGTCGGATGTAGAACGACGTGTGTCCGGACAGCCTGCCCAATCTGCATCAGTGTATGATAATAACCTGTTCGGTGCGGAGGAGTATAGCTATAAGCCATAATCCAGTGTGCCCTTAACATATCGAATGATACGTTTAAGGGCAGTAAAGTGAGACTCCATGTGGCATGCATAAATAATCATACATGCTGAACAACATAAGCAATGTCAGGCCTAGTGAAGGTGAGATACTGAAGTGCACCTGCTAGACTCCTATACAGAGTAGGATCAGTCACTGGATTACCATTCACGGCGCTAAGTTTGGATTTAGAATCAACTGGAGTGGATATGATTTTGCAATTGTCCATTTTGGCTCTGTGCACGATCTCTTCTGCATACTTACGCTGCCAAAGAAAAATAGATTATGTTGATCTAGTCACAGAGATTCCCAAAAAATAACTCAACTTCCCCAAATCAATCATATCAAATTTAGATTTGAGTAGTGCAATTATCTCATTCTTCAACACATGGGTAGAAGCAGAAAGAACAATGTCATCCACATATAATAATAAATACGCAATGGCACTACCTCTATGGAAAGTGAATAGAGAATTATCACATCTGCTACATGTAAACATAACACACATAATGAATTGTGCAAATCGATCATATCACGCTCTAGGTGCCTGTTTTAAACCATAAAGTGACTTACGAATGCGATAGACATACTGAGGAGCTGCTGGATGGACAAACCCTGGCGGCTGGTGCATGTAGACAGTTTCTCTTAAGTCCCCATGAAGTAAAACATTTTTCACATCAAGCTGATGAATCGGCCAATGCTTTCCCATAACAATGCTTAGAACTGTGCCAATGGTAGCTAGTTTAACAACCGGACTGCATATCTCACCACAATCAATACCCTCATGCTGGTTAGTGTCATTTTCCACAAGTCTTGCCTTATATCTCTCTAAGTCACTGTTATCCCTGTATTTGTGACGAAAAAGCCACATGCAACGGATCACATTCACCCCCTCCGGTCGAGGAACCAAATCTCAAGTACGTTGTTTCGTCAAAGCAGTAAACTCCTCACACGTGGCCGCATTCCAATTCGGGTCCATTTTGGATAATTTCGTGCTTTTTGGAATAGGGGAAATTGTTTGGGTGGACAGGTTAAATTGGACTTTGGGTTTGAAAATCCCGTGTTGGGAACGAGTTTCCATACGGTGGGATGGTGCTGGTTGGGTGAGAGTATGGGTTGATGGGTCATTGTCACTGGGTAGGATCTGAATCGGGGTTGGTGTAGGTCTCAGTGTCGGATTTGGGTATCGGTCTATTGTGGTGGTTGGATGGGACGGAACAGGTGTTTGGGCTGGTTATGGTCGGTTGCTGGGTTGGGGCTGATTGCCGGTATTGGGAAACCAAGACTAACAAGTGATGGTAGGGTAGGGTATTGTGTCGGTGGTGGAGGGGTTCTGTTGATGGGGTTCAGTGGTTGGATGTCGATGAGTGGAGTTAGCGTAGTCCGGTGGTGAGACTGTGGTGACGAGACAATAGTTGGGATAGTGACCGGTGGACTGGAGGAGAGTGGTGGTCGATCGCCGGTAGTGGTGGCAGTCGGCGATGCTAGCAGAGGTGGCGGAGACGCCGACCAACGGTTTTGGACAGTGTAGAGTTGCTGGGATTGCACAATTCCCGTAGGATGACAGGAAAGAGATCTGAGTCGTCTAGAAATTTGTAATCCGGTTCTCGAAATTGTTGGATGTTTGAAAACGGGAATGTGGATTCGTCAAAAGTGACGTGATGAGAGACGTGAATTTGACGAGTGGACACCTCATAACACATGTAATCCCTATGATTCAACGTGAATCCTAAGAAGACACACGGAGTGGTGCGGAGGGATAATTTGTGAGGGGCGGTGTGATAGAATCCTAATTGGAAACCCTAAGAAATTCAAAACACAAAACAAGGATAGAATTGAAATTAAAATTGCAAGGAAAGAAAGATAAAAGTGAGACACAATAATTGAAATCAAAGGCAACCAATGGTATATTAAACCCAAGACATCCTTTTAATAAATTCAACTAAAACACCTACACTATAGATAATTTCCACAAGTGAACATGTTCATGTGAGAAATTATGGAAGTGTTCTCCAACAATAAGGAAATTACACTATAACTAAGCCTACCACTAATTATATGCCTAAGTAGAATTTTAATGAAATATTAATTTTCATCCAAAAACCAACTATCAAATGAAACTATAGCAACTATTTATAGTTATGTCTATTACAACAAAGGCCCAAAAGTGACCTTTGCACAAATAACCCAAATTGGTTCTTCTTTAGCCACTTTGTGAAGTGACTCCTTCTCTTGTATCTTCTTCTTCTTTAATATCCTCCCAAGATATCATCCAAACATTATACACTCGCGAGATATTCTCTTCAAGCTCTTCCAACGCTCCTCTCTTCATAAACATGGATTGTAATTCTTGGAGCTACCTTGCTTGGCCACGAGTGAATGGTCTTGAACTCGCTCGGGTCATATCATCATACCCTTCTTGAAAAGGATTCTTCCTCGAATCTAAAGGTTCACCTACAACACAAGACGTTAAAGACAACGCTTCGGGAGCCTCTTTTTCTACCCACTTTAGCTTTTTTTGCCATTTAGAACCGATGTGACTCAAAAGAAAGAAAAATAACCCTAACATGACACTTATTTCAACAAACAATGGAAAAATACCAACTAAAAATGACTCAAAAAGTGTATACAAAATATGTCTAACAAATACCCTCAAACTTAATGTTACACCCCGTAATTACAGGACATGTTTTAAGCATGTACGTAAGAACTCGCAAGTGTTAAATTTGAGACTTGTAAAAATTTATCGGAAATATGAAATTGTCGGAACTCGTATTATTTTGACGAATGGGAGGGCGACACGTGTCACCCCCCTTAAATGATGCCTTGGACGAAATCTAGCAAGGGCTAAAGGGTCATTGGACCTTTGTTGCAAGACAAGTCTTGCAAGTGTGAGCTTGAGAAAATTGACCAAAGTCAAAGGTCCCACAAGTCTTGATTTTTTTATTAAGAGATCATCCTAGCCACCCAATTGTTCACATCTTAACCCTCCATGTCCCTTTATTATACTAGTAGTAGCAAGACTTTGTCTAACACTTAGAAATTTTCAAGAAAAATTGGAAGAACAAGCTAGCTAGCTCACGGGTTCATGTCCAAGCTAAGGAAAAAATTTGTTTCTTGTCCAATAATCTCTCCACTTTAAACCAAGGTTCTTGAGGGTAGTGTAAGCATATCTCAATAGAAAAATCCTGGAAAAAGAGAGTTTTCGTATTAGTCGCAAAGTGAAAACCTAGTGGCTTTCTAGGTTTTGGATTAGAAGTTTGAAGGAAAGTTGTTGGTGTTGCTCTAAGGGTCTCAAGGAGTGGATTGAAGTGTCTTGAAGAGGCTCTAGATTGCTAAGGAGCGACTTCGGATTTGAAGATTTGGATTAAGATTCGTTGAGGTATAATCGTGTTCTTTGAAAGTGTTACAAGATTATTTATATTGTTGTTAGCTATACTTGTTGCTAGCATGAAGAATATGTGTTGAAGTTTATAAGGATTATGGATTGATTGTAGCCTTGGAAATCCGAAATGTAATGTAAGCCATGTTAAGTTGGATTGCAATTTAGTCGTTATTAGAATCGTCGCATGTTGTTGACTTGAAGATTATAGTAGTTATAGTCGATTGCGACTTGATATCATGTTAGGCTAATAACTTGGATTGAAATAGAAATTGGATAAGAATTGATATTGTTGTACTCCAAGTTAGCCGAATTGTCCTAGTAAGTTGTATTAATTTGATATCGTTTGTGGGGCGAAATTTTACACGTCTAGTAGGCGTGTAATCCCCTATTGTTGATTTCATTGATTGGGCCTTAAATGTGGCGTGTTTGGTTATTGTATTCGGCCTTGAAAAAGGTGGCAAAGTAAGTAAAAACAAAGGAAGTGCTGTCCGATTTTCCGTAGAATTTAGTGACTTAGCACTTAGAATATTCTACGTTTGAAATAAGAGGTTAATGGACGTATGGTGACCATTATAGGTTGAAGTACTTAGTATAGCGTATCCTACTTGAAGAATGGAATAGCTCAAGGTTGAAGTACTTTGGAGCATTTTGCTACTTGTTGACAATCGTCGCGAGGTATGTGAACCTCTTCCTTCCTTTGGCATGATTCTATGTATGGAATATACCTGTGGTATCATTTCATGTTTCCTGTTACTCTTAGAAGTTAAGAGGTAGTTGTGTGATCTACTCTATGTAGAACTTTTCCTATCTTTGAGCATGACTAGTTGCACGTATGTAGTGCAGAGACGTCAACACCTGATATCCTTTACTAGTAGTGTGAATAGCCAAGTCGGGTGAGTTGGGAGATTTACTCACTTCTTTGAAAGTATAAAGGATGTCTTAAGTTTTATTTAAGTTAAGGGACTTGAAGAGTATTAAATTATGTGATACTTGTTCCGTTTTAAACGTATAAGTCCCTTGGATAGGAAATTGTTTTGGCTAAGGTATAAAGTGAATATAACGGCTTTATGGGAAGTTAGTTATATTTGCTTTATGGAAAGATAAATGACTTGATTTTAGTGAAGAGGCAACTTGTTTTTAATGCATCAATTGCCTAAGGTTTTATAATAAAAGGAGTCACTTGTTTTCTAAAGGTTAAGAGACTAATTGTATTTTTGAAAGTTATGAGAATTGATTTGAAAGTATATAATACGTGGTTTCAAAAAGTAGAAGTCTCTTGGTTATAAAAGGAACGTGTTGGTCTAAACCATAAAGGGTTATAACGGCTTTATGGGAAGTTGGTTATAACGGCTTTATGGAAGGTTAAGAGAATGGTTTTCTCTAATGAAGTAATCAAAGAAATAACTTGTATTAAGGAAGGGAAAATTGTTTTAAAGGTACCAATTGCTTAAGGTTTTTAATAAATAAGTCACTTGATTTAGAAGCCGGTAATTGTATTTCTAAAAAGGTATTGTGACTTGTCTTGAAAGGTGGATAGGACTTGATACTACGGTTGTTAGTATCGGGGAAGTTTTATTTGGAAAGGAGTCTTTTGAAAAGAATGTACGTACATAGTACTTTGGCTTGATTAATTGAGAATTAGTCTAAGTGTGCCTTGATAAGTACTTTGGCTTGTTAAATGAGAATTATTCTATTTGTGCCCTGATAAGTACTTTGGCTTGTTAAATGAGAATTATTCTATTTGTGCCCTGATAAGTACTTTGGCTTGTTAAATGAGAATTATTCTATTTGTGCCCTGATAAGTACTTTGGCTTGTTAAATGAGAATTATTCTATTTGTGCTGATAAGTACTTTGACTTGTTAAATGAGAATTATTCTATTTGTGCCTCCGATAAGTACTTTGGCTTGTTAAATGAGAATTATTCTATTTGTGCTCCGATAAGTACTTTGGCTTGTTAAATGAGAATTATTCTATTTTGTGCCCGATAAGTACTTTGGCTTGTTAAATGAGAATTATTCTATTTGTGCTCCGATAAGTACTTTGGCTTGTTAAATGAGAATTATTCTATTTGGCTCCGATAAGTACTTTGGCTTGTTAAATGAGAATTATTCTATTTGTGCTCCGATAAGTACTTTGGCTTGTTAAATGAGAATTATTCTATGTGTGCCTTGATAAGTACTTTGGCTTGGTTAATTGAGAATTAGCCTATAGGTCCGTGATAGCCTTTGAGTGCAAGTATTATGTTTTATTACGTTGCGCGACTCTCGGGAGGCCTACTGTCTTGTTGTAAGTTACTTGACGCATCGACGGTGATGTGGGATTCCACGTATGCTTCCGTTATTTGAGTACTGGTTAAATTCTGATTTTTATAAAGGACATGGTAGTGCTTATGTATTGTTAGATGGTCGGTAGAGATAGGTAAGAGTATAAATGGCGGGTAAACCCCAAGACGTTATACCACCTTCTCCGTGGTAAGAGTATCGGTGAGGTAAAACCCAAGACGCTTATACCACTTTCTCCGTGGTAAGAGTATCGGTGAGGGTAAACCCCAAGACGCTATACCACCGCCTGGTAAGAGTATAAATGGCGGTAACCCCAAGACGTTATACCACTGTTTGATTGATGTTATGGGCATGAGACCCATGTTTATATTTTACACTTATAGTCGCGGTGATGTGGGATTCCACGCGGGAGATATATATATGTATTGTGTATGTATGCGACGGTGGTGGGATGCCACGCGCGTCACGTGGTTATATTTTACACTTATAGTCGGCGGTGATGGGGATTCCACGCCACACTTTGCTATTTTGTGTGACTTGATCGCGTCTGGATTGGGCGGTAGTAAATGTGCCCTCCTTAAAGGGCGGATTTTACTTATGGAAGATAAGTAAGTTATAGTAATGAACTTAATGATTTTCCCTAATCGTACATAAGAATGTGACTATAACTTTTATTGAAAATGGGAAAAGATAATAAGGTATGATTAAGTTCATAAGTGGTAATGACACTACAGGATCCGTATGTACTTTTATACTTGTTCTGTCATTCTTTTACTGATTATGATTTGTTTCTTGTATGTTATTTCTGTTCCATATTAAACTGTTGTTATCGACTTCTTCTGGGCTGCGTTAAATGCCCGCAGGTTTTAGGTACCCAGGTAGGTGATCCTTGCTCATAGGATCTCGGTTCAGTTTTGAGAAAAGCTCCATTTGCTCCGGAGGCTTATCTCTTGGTACGGTTTCCCTGAGGTAGTAGATTCATGTATATTCAGGGGTATGGCGGGGCCCTGTCTCGCCACAACTGTTCAGTTGTTATTCCTAGAGGTCTGTATTCACATATGTGGTTGGGCTGTAAGAACTGAGTTGTACTTTTGATTATGTTTATATTATAGAAGGTGGTCTGATCGGCTAGCCTGTGACGTTTTTATTTACACATGTGTTTATGTTGTGTATGTTCCGCTGCTATTCTCTGATGTATACCTGAACGGGGTACCCAGGTAGGGCACCAGTCGCGGCCCCGGGGTCGGGTCGTGACACTTAACCTTTACTTGCCCTCGAGTAAAGATCAAAACAACATCAAAGAAACAAAAGAAAAGGACTTAAAGACTCTGATCAAGTAGGTGCACCAAGGTTACTTAGAAAAACATGAATGTTAGTTGGGATAATATGCTGAAACATACATAGCATGGATTCTTAGCAATCTAGAATTTCAAATCAGATATTTCGCAAATTCATTTCAATCATAATTAATGGAACCATGAACACATAACCTATGCATATCAATTTCATTCCATTTTCCCCAAAGATCTATGGGTCTGTTTACTTGTTATTCTCCACTAATCATATACATACATATTAGAGATCTTCAGGACTTTTCAGGGTTGTAATGCCGGTTCAGGAAGGGGTAGGTAAAAGTAGGCATTTAGGCTCAATTTACATACCATAAGCATTTTTCATTCAACTTTTTTTCCTTCTTTTTGGTTTTCCTTTTTGTTCATACCTATCATCTCTCTCCTTTTCTGTTGAGAGCATGAGACACATTCACATAGGCACCCCCAAACTTAAGCTTTTACATGTTGGGGTGCATCAATTTTTCACTCTCTTTTTGTATTTCTTTTTCACACTTCTTCATCCCGATTTTTAATTACTGCTTATGGCACACAAGGGAATCATAGGGTGTCAAAAAAATAACTTATTTTGGGCTCAAAGGGGCTGACTAGGGATACATTTTATGTCAGGGTAGGTAATGAATGGTAAGAAGGGCTAACAAATAAATGTTTGAATCATCTCCCTAAACATGTACATCTTAACTTTTTCGCCTCAAATAACAATCAAGCAGACTTCATAGACATTTTTCAACCATTCTTTCCATAATTGACAACACATAGGTTAAGCACAAATATCCTAAATAATTAGATATTTATGAATTTTTGGCATATCTAACTTAAGAACACAGATTTTCGCTTCTCATTCCATGACATTATCTCACTTAATTCACTAGGAGTTTTCAGAAACTACAACATGCATGATCATAAAAATAAATTAACTCATATAGACACAATAAAAGACACAAAAATAAACTAAGAACCCCCAAACTTAAACGACACATTGTCCCAAATGTGTAAATACTAAAAATTAAAAATGGACGACTTACAGACATCAAAACAGCAGCTCAAAATGGTGGTGGAGGCGGTCTTGCTCATCGGGGCGGTATCTGGAGATGTCGCTTTTTATCAAAGGGCACCGCGACCCTGTATAATGGCGCCGCGGCGCTACAATTCCTGAGGGTGTTCTGAACATTCGTCATTGCAGCGCTGTCTCGATTCCGTGCTTTCCAGCGTTTTTCCGTGCTTAATCTCCAATTCCCTCACCTGTCGTAACAACACAGCCAAAAATACCATCAAGTGAGACTGTTCAAGTTAAAACTAATTGCAATAACAAAATAAACATAATTTAAACATTGGATTGTCTCCCAAGTAGCGTTGTCTTTAACGTCTTTTATCTTCCTCGTTTTGAACTCTCTCCCGAAGCTTCTTCATGTTCTATAGTCCTCACTCACTTGATAGGGTGTCAATGGGGTGAGGATATGTTTTCTTCCCTCAAAGACAAAGGAATACTTATTAGATCTCCCACTTTGTTGCGCATCCCTATCAAATTTCCATGGCCTCCCGAGCAACACATGACAAGATTGCATTGGCACTACATCACATAGGACTTCATCTTGGTACTTGCCAATGCTAAACTTCACTACAACCCATTTGGTGACCCTCACTTCTCCACAATCATTGAACCATTGAAGCTTGTAGGGGCTAGGATGTTTCCTTGTGGAAAATTTCATATGGTTAACCAATGTTGTGCTCACCACATTTGTGCAACTACCGCCATCAATGATCAAGGATCACACCTTATCCATAATTTTACATCGAGTATGGAATAGGTTTTCCCGTTGGTCAAGTTTTTCCCTATTCATTGCACCCATGATCCTTCGCAACACACAAGCCAAATTAATATTCTCCTCTATGTTCCGTTCATCATCGTCCTCTTCAAATCCTCCCTCATGATCACCTTTAGGTTCACCATCACCACCTTCCTCTTCTTCATCGGTACGATAACCATTAAGCATGGCCACAATTGATCTCCTATTAGGGCATTCACTAGCAATGTGGTCTCTACCTTGGCATTTAAAACATTAAATGGTGGAAGGATGAGGAAAGTTAGTTTTAGAATTGTTACCTCCTCTAGCCTTGTCGTCGCCCTAAGGTTTGTAGTCGAACTTGGCTTGAGGAGTTGAAGTAGTGGTCTTGGGCTTCTCCCACTTATCTTTTCTCCATGATGAGGATGAGACATTCTTGGCCTTGTAAGATTTCTCCATTTTTCAATCCATTTCAACCTTAGTTGCGTCATGAAATGTCTCTTCAAGAGTGGTATAGGATTGAAGCCTCATAGGTTTGGAGATTTCATGATCCAAATTGACCACAAATCGGATCACCGTATAGTTCAAGTGTTTTTCAATTTTGGACTTCAACCTCAAGTTCTAAAACTCATCGAAGTACTCTTCTACACTCTTACTACCTTGTCTCAACATGTACACCCTCTTAAGAACGCCTTGATAATAGTCGAGTGTCACATACCTTGTTTCCATGAGCTCAATCAACTCTTGCCAAGTTGGAATATCAAATAGGTATCGTTGAGCTCGTTCACACCTCTTGGATTCCCACCAAGTGGATGAATATCCTTCAAATTGAGTGAGGGCATACTTCGCCTTCAAAGCACCCGATATGTTGTTGGTGAGGAATATCCGCTCGCTTTGTAACCTCCATTCCAAGAATTCTTCCGGATCACTACCTCCCTTGAACTTGGGAAGTTCCACTTTAATAGTATTCAAATTGCGATCTTGAACTCCCCTATCTTCATAGCCCTGTCATCTTGCTCGGTCATCATGACCTTGTCATCTACCCCTCTCTTCTTGAACATAGGGCCTACTCATACCTCCTCGTCTCCCTCGTCCTCTATGGGCATCATTTCCATGCCTCCCTCCATCTAGGCTCCTCCCACCATCTATCTCGATCAACCTCCTCAACGCCTTCATCAAATAGGGGGTTCTGAAAATGAATTTATGGCTCCGGGTGAAAATCTTATGGTGGAGCATGCATTCGTATGAAGGGAGAATTTTGTGGCGTGACTCTCGGAGTCATTTGGGGTATTGGTGTTAGCGATTTTCCAAATGCTCACGCAAGTGTACGTATCATTCCAAGTAATATAGTCTATAAGACCGAATATCGTCCACAAATACTGGTTATCAATTACCGAACATCTAATCTATGTTATCTATTTGGCTAACGATAGTTTGATTGGGTTTTATTTATCTATAAACTAGCTAGAGTAATTGCAAAAATTAAACTAAATATGCTTTGGTTTAAATCAGTTATGATTTAAATCAGTTATGATGGAAATAGGGCTTCCAATATCCCCGACTATCCACTTTTTTTAATCCTTAATGCAACAACAATGGTCTCTTCTTCTACGTTAAGATAGCAGGTTAACTAGTCTGTCTTATATTCCGGTTAGGATATATAAAAGCTCAACCCTATGCAGAAACCTTCTATATTTCTATGATAGAATTTATCACATAGGAGGATTAAGAACAATAATCTTAATTACTACACAAGTACTGGGGTACTTTCGTCCGCGATTTTAACCTATGTCTATTCAATTACAGCATATCCAAATCTCCTCTCTCGGATCCCTATTTGTAATCATATAAATTACGACAATTAGTGATCAGTTAATTATCAAACATTCAAACCAAACTACAGTTCACAATAAATAAGCAGTCATGTCAAGTCAGGGACTCACGCCCTCAAAGTCATCACTCAAATATCACTATGGGTCTCACGCCCATAACATCAATCATGCCCGTGGAATACCTTCCTCACTGCCGGCAGTCTATGATATCAAAGCTGTTATACCTCGTGGTTCAGGCCGTGCGTATGGGGCCATGCGGTAGGAGTTAGGACTCGAAATCAGAAAACTTCGGGGCCTGTGGGCGCCGGAGGCGTGGCGCGCGCCAAGGGAATTCGCGCGCGGAAATCGGCCGCGCGCGCTAAAGTTCAGTGTCCGCAGAGTGGCGCAGCCGGAAGCGAACGCGCCGAGGCGGAATTTTGGGCGAAAAACTTAGAAGTCTGATTTTTGTTTTAAAAGAGGCCATGGGAGGGTGACAAGTGTCCCCATCCGATTCGCTACATGCATTATATTGACCAAGACTTGGTCATTTCTTTCAACTTTTCATCTTTACACTCCATCTCTCTAAGTTAAAAGCTCATCCTTCTCTCTAAATTCCCAAGAGGAATTCTAGCCTAAGGAAAAATCTGAAAAGTGTAATAGGAAGGAAAGGTTATTACAAGCTTGTGAAGACTATTGTGGTGGTGTTCTTGGAGAAAAGGCTAGCAAGGTGTTGGAATAAGTTTGGCTAAAACTTGAGGTAACATTTCTTCTCTTGTAGTTGGTTTTGGGTGTTGCATGTTTAATAGGAAGAACTTGTAGTTGGAAAATGCACTTAGAGTAGTTTGTAAAGAAATGGGGTTGATTATGAAAGAATTGGTTAGGGGATATTATGAGCATGTTGTTGCCTAAATACTACATTAGACTTGTTGGGTTAGTTGTTGTAACTTGTGGGGCTGAATTTTACACACCAAAGTTTAGGTGTGTAATCCCTTAGTGTTGGTTGGTTGTTGAGCCTTAAACATGGCATTTGAGCGTTAAAAATCGACCTTGGAAAAGGTGGCAAAGTATGTAGAAACAAAGGAACGCTGCCCAATTTTCCGTAGGAAATTGGTGACTTTAACTTGGAAAAATTCTGCATTGTAATTAGAGCTTGATAAGCGTATTGTGGTCATTTTAGGTTGACATACTACGTGTAAATTGGACTTAGCTTGTGGATTGACCAAGAGGTATGTGGAGCTTTCCTATCTCTTGAGCATGATTAGTTGTACCTATGTAGTGCGGTAGACGACAAGATTTGGAAATCTTCGTTTGTTATAAGTATTTGATACTTGCTTCGTTTTAAAAGAAAAGTATAAAAATCCCTTGGACTTAAGGGAATGTGTTTTACTATTGTTTAACTCTAATATAAGACTTTATGGGAGTTGGTTATATTAGTTTGTGAAAGTTTAATGGAGAAAGGTTTTGATGATTTGAACTTGTGGAAGGAAAATGGTTTTAAGGCATGAATTGCCTAAGGTTTTACAAGAAATGAAGTCACTTAATTTAGAAGCTTGAGATAGTTTTAAAAGGAAATGTGACTTGCTTTGAAAAGAAATCGTAACTTGATACTATGGTGATTAGTATCTTGGAATTTTTGTATAAAAGAGTTATTTCTTAAAAGGTTAGAGGTACATGATACTTGGGTTAAATTCCCGGATTTTTTTTTTACTAAAAGACATGATCGTGCCTTAGGTATACTAAAATGGGAGGATGTATTAATACTATTAATAAGAAGTTAGGTGATTCTTAACTTGCTTAAGTTATGATAGGCCGGTAGTGCTTATGTTGTGATGTGATAGGCGTGAGTGCTTATGTTATGTTTAATAGCCGGATGAGCTATGTTATATATATTTATATTGTTACGTAAACCGGGTTATTATTTATGCCATGGATTTGCTACCCGTGATGCGAGTGCGCGCCAGTACTCATGCGGATCGACCATAGGATCCATGCGGGTGAAATAGTCCCACGCGAGTACGCGATGGTACTCGTGCGGATCCACGGGATCCATGCGGTGAAATAGTCCCACGCGGGTGAAATAGTCCTATGACGAGGCGGATGACCTCATGCGGGTCCACGGGACCTATGCGGGTGAAATAGTCCCGCGAGTAGGATTGCTTAATGATACTACTGGCGAGGTACCTGTTTTGATCGTGAGCCTCCTATTTTTATGCTATAAAACTTATACTTGTTACTCCTCATTGTTAGTAAGGCACGCAAGGTAAAGCGATTTTCGCCTATAACTCCAAATTATATTTTGACTTATGATATTATTACAGTATTTTCCGCCGCATATTTGGTACATGTTAATCGACCTCCTTCGGGCTGTTCATGCCGCGAGTTGAGGTTCATAGCTTGCTGATCCGCACTCTTAGGATCACGGTTCGGTTCGGAAGGCTCCATTTCTCGGAGGCCTCGTCTTTTGATACGATTCCCGAGGTTGTAGACTTTTGTACATTCGGGGTATGGCGGGCCCTGTCCGTCATAGTGTTATTCATTCTTAGAGGCCTGTAGTCTTGTCGAACTTGGTCGTTAAGGATGTAAATCGTTGGTTTATGTACTTTTAGGTTAGCTTGATTTGGGCTAGACTATTATATATCTTAATGGTTGTTTATCTTGAGTTTACATTCCGCTGGTTTTCTCTGATGTTGTGTCACTAGGGTGCCCGGGTTAAGGCACCGGTCACGGGTCCGGGTTCGGGTCGTGACAAAAGTGGTATCAGAGCCAGGTTATCCTCGGAAAGAGTCTACAGGCCGTATCTAGTAGAGTCTTGATTATCGGTGTGTTGTGCACCACATCTATAATCAGGAGGCTGCAGGATATTTAGGATTGGTTTCCATTCTTTCACTCTAAGATCGTGCGATAGAGCTGTGTGGTTAGGGTCGTCTCTCCCTAACAGGTTATGGTGTTTGCAGCTACGAGGAAGCAGCAGTGACCCAGAGAAGATTATGTGGATTGCGTATCCAGGTTGGTAATACTTGTAGTATAGTTGGTATTGTGACATACAGCTATACGGATTTCAATGAGGTCACATATGTGTTGCCTAGAATGATTTTAGATTACCGAGATTGGTAAGGACTAAATAGATACCGGGAAGGTGTGAACAGTTAAGGAACTCTCATCGAGGTTTTACGTGCTAGTTTGAGAAAATTAGGAGACGATGAGTTGTCGGAAAAAGTAATGGAACCTTAAGAAGCTTAATTAAGGGGCCCAATGGGAGACTATGTTTGTAAATTAAGCTACGTGGTATGCTTAAGAGGATAGTACGGATGGGATCCGTGTGGAGTAAGTAATGGTTGTTGTGACCAAGACGACACGACTATGGTATTATGAGAAGTTAGTATACCCGCTTATGGGGTGGGATCAGTTGATAGTAGTCCCGCTACGTGACAGGGTCACGAGGGTACAAGCCCGAGTCTAATTAATCATTTTACGAGTTCGCAGACGTATCCCACCGGAACTGTGTGAGCGCCGAAATGACCTTATATTGTTTTAACTTAGTAACTCCAAGATCGAAGGCCGACTTTATTATGGAAGTTATGACGTAAGCTAGAATAAGTTTGGAAATGCGAAAAGAGTACGCACCGTAAGGAAGTGAGCAACCAAGTGTGAAAGAAATGAAGCCGAATCCATGAGAACCTTTATGGGTAACCACACCCGTGAGTGTTGGGTGGTAGCCGAGGGCGGATAATAATTGTCGAACGATATAGTCGTCGGACCTAGCAGCTGTTATGACGGACGTTGAGGTCATTATAGTACGGGCTAGTTGGCCTCATGTTATGCCAACGTGGACTACGTAAGAGATTGATTCGGTACCAATTTTCCTGCAGTTTGCCATCGAGTGGAGAGGAAGGGAAGTGGTAGTAACGATGAATTATCCTTCCTTCTTTGGCATCATTGTTTTTAATAAGTTTGTGTGACTTGTTCGTTGGGGAAAAATTGACGCAGAAAGTAAGTAATACTTGAATTTGAAGGAATTTATGTTAAGTTCCTCGAGGTACTTGGAGTTGGTTTGTGGCGGTCGGGGCCACGACCTTCCTGATAATTTCAAGGAAATGTGCAAGGCAAGAATAAAATAAGTACTTGCCGCGACGGAAAGAAGAGGGCATCTTTTGTAGGTTTTGAAAATCTACACGATTTTAAGGCGGTGCGTAATGATTGGATATTTACAGGACCACGAGAGGACGCGGTGATTAGGGTTGTGACACCAAGGAAAGTTTATTGAAGGAGATAAGTTCTCTCCCATACATAAAAGGATAGTCTTACGACATGGGTTATGTGTACCCGTAGTTAGGCGAAGGATGGGAGACCGCAGGTCTTCAGTATCGTCATGCCATAAGTTACAGTTTTAGATAACCGTGGAAAAAGTATTATGTTGGGGGTAATTAAGAACGACATCACGAAACGGTCAGGGAAGTGTCGTAAGAAAAATGAAGGTAGTACACATGTTTGAAAATGCGATTATGGATCAAATTAGAAACACTTTACTATTAATAAGCATAAGGTAGGTTATGACCAAAAGGATAAAAGAGAATATAACTATGGTTATGTAAGTTGCACGAGACACGATTACCCGAACTAGTGTAAGACCATTAGTAGGTAATGGGCGAGGAACACCTCGAGGAAAGGTAGTAGCATCTGCATCGGCGAGAAAGATAGTAAGAGAATACGAGAGGTAAAGGACCCGGGACAACTTGAATTAACTTATAAAGGAAAGACGAGTAGACACTCGAGCGATAAGAAATCTTGACAAGTCATTGATTATGTAATACCGTGAATTGAGGTTGAACAGGACTATAAGCTCTACGTGAGAGAGGATAATAGGATTACTACTTGACAAGATCAAGGAAGTCTTCCCCTAAATTGTGATTGGCGGAAGTCTTAGCCACGCGGCAAGCAAAGGAATCAGATCCAAGTATAGTAACCAAGTTTGGTTGCAACAGAGAAAGGGAAACAGAACCATAATCGAGATTAAGGATGCTCGAATATTTTGCAAGTGCAAGAGAGGCTTCCGATTATTGGAAGAGAAGTTGACCACGACTACGCTTCTAACCCCTCTTGAGAGACTAGAGGTTAGGGTATTATTGTAACACGTTGGTGTTGGGCTAGGTTGTGTCTTGACGCAACACGATAAGGTTAGAGCTTATGTTTCCGGCGGTTAGGAAGCGAAAGGAATTACGTTACTCACGATTTAGAGTCGGCGATTAATCGTACCTTGAAGATTTGGAGGCAATTTCCTTATATAGATTTCATGTGGATATTTGCGTAGACCACAGGAAACTCAGATATCTTCGATCGAGGCACTGAATTTGCGCAGACGGTGGTTGAGCTACTTAAGGATTGTGATATTGATATCTATACCACCCAGGAAGGCCAATGTAGTTGCATGTCCTTAGTCGCAGATTGATGGGTAGTCCGTCGAAGTGCGGCCAGGGAAGAAGGACATGGTCCGAGAGTTACACCGATTAGCAAGCCTTGGGGTTCGTTTGGTTGATTCCGCTGGTAACGGAATTGGTTCGAGAGGCCGCCGAGTCTTCCATCGCCGGCGAGGTGAAGAGGCGATGATGAGGATCCGATTTTGGTACGTGCATGACGCACTCTCCAGAAGAGAAGAGTCTATTTGAGGTAGCACGGATGGGGTGCTAAGGTTTAGCGGCCGATTGGTGTTCCCGATGGCAGACTTCGTCGCAGATTCTCGGGAGGCACCTGCTCGTTATTCGATTCATCCGGTCGACTAAGATGTACCATGACCTCAGTGCATGTATTGGTGGATGGTTTGAAGAGGACGTGGCGGTTTTGTTGCCCGATGTCCTAATTGTCGTGAGTTAAGGTTGAGCACGAAGCGGTGGGCTATTACAGTGCTATTGATATTCATGTGGAAGTGGGAGGTGGTCAACATGGACTTTATTACAGGTTACCTCGCACCCGAGGAGACATGATTCCATTTGGGTTATTGTTGACGCCGACGAAATCACCACTTTCTTCCGTACCAGACGACATTTTCAGCCAAGGACTATGCGGATTATATATTAGAGAGATTGTGAGATTGCACGAGTCCCTGTCGATTATATCGATAGAGGAGCCCGTTCAAGGCTAACTTCGAGGTCCTTCCGTGGATTAGGGACACAGTGAGTCTCAAGACGGCGTTTCATCCTCGGACGGACGGACAGCCGAGCGCACTATCCGCACACTCGAAGATATGTCGCGGCTTGTGTTATTGATTTCGGGTAGCCGGGAGGATCATTTACCTTTTATGGAGTTTGCTTATAACAAATGGCTACCATTCTAGTGTTCGGATGACGCCTTATGAGGCCTTATACGGGAGGAAGTGCAGTCACCGATAGGTTGGTTTGAAGTGGGAGAAGTGCGATTAATCGGGCCAGATTTGGTTCACAGCAGATGGATAAGGTGAAGCTTATCCAGAGCGGTTATTAGCGGCCAGTCGGCGTAAATCATATGCAGATCATCGGGTCGACACTTGGAGTTTGAGGTCAAGATTGGGTCTTTCGAAAGTGTCACCCACGGCGGTGTGATGAGATTTGGGAGGAAAGGGAAACTCACCAAGGTACATTGGGCGTGACGATTGTCCAAGAGTGGGCAAGGTTGCTATGAGTTGGATCTGCCGTCCGATCTTGAGGCGGTACATCCAGCTTTTTCACGTGTCTATGTTACGAAATGCGTTGAAATCCATCTAGAGTGCACCCGATTCAGATATCCAGTGACAGAGGAGTTGTCGTATGAGGAGAGTCCCATAGCGATACTCGATCGTCAAGTTAGACGACTCGACGAAGAGGTGGCTTCCGCAAGGTTTTATGGCGAACGAGAACGGTGAGGAGATGACGTGGGAAGCGGAGGATGATATGATGAAGAAATACCCACACTTATTCCCTATACCTCCGTGTAACCCCTTCCTACCGATTGGTGTTAATTTGGTTGATTATGCTTGAGTAATGTTGTGGCTCGGGAGCATTCTTATTTGCTAAGGAATAGTTAAGAAGATATGTTTATATTGTGTTTTGTGTAAGGCTAGAAGGAACATTCGACGAATGTTTCTAGGGGAGAATGTTATACCTCGTGGTTCAGCCGTGCATGGGCCACGCGGAAGGAGTTAGGACTCAAATCGAAAACTTCGGTCAGGGCCTCGTAGCACGCCGAGGCGTGGTCGCGCGCCAAGGCGTGGAATTGGCGCGCGCCGAAATCGTGGCCGCGCGCCTAATGTTCCGAGTGTCCGCAGAGTTGCGGCCATGGCACGGAAGCAGTGGCGCGCGAGGCGGAATTTTGGGCGAAAAACTTAGAAAGTCTGATTTTGTTTTAAAAGAGGCCATGGAGGGTGACAAGTGTCCCCATCCGATTCTACATGCATTATATTGACCAAGACTTGGTCATTTCTTTCAACTTTTCATCTTTACACTCCAGCTCATCCTTCTCTCTAAATTCCCAAGAGGAATTCTAGCCTAAGGGAAAAATCTGAAAAGTGTAATAGGAAGGAAAGGTTATTACAAGCTTGTGAAGACTATTGTGGTGGTGTTCTTGGAGAAAAGGCTAGCAAGGTGTTGGAATAAGTTTGGCTAAAACTTGAGGTAACATTTCTTCTCTTGTAGTTGGTTTTGGGTGTTGCATGTTTAATAGGAAGAACTTGTAGTTGGAAAATGCACTTAGAGTAGTTGCATGTAAGAAATGGGGTTGATTATGAAAGAATTGGTTAGGGGGATATTATGAGCATGTTGTTGCCTAAATACTACATTAGACTTGTTGGGTTAGTTGTTGTAACTTGTGGGGCTGAATTTTACACACCAAAGTTTAGGTGTGTAATCCTCTTGGTGTTGGTTGGTTGTTGAGCCTTAAACATGGCATTTGAGCGTTAAAAATCGACCTTGGAAAAGGTGGCAAAGTATGTAGAACCAAAGGACACGCTGCCCAATTTTCCGTAGGAAATTGGTGACTTTAACTTGGAAAAATTCTGCATTGTAATTAGAGCTTGATAAACGTATTGTGGTCATTTTAGGTTGACATACTACGTGCGGTAAATTGGACTTAGCTTGTGGATTGACCAAGAGGTATGTGGAGCTTTCCTATCTCTTGAGCATGATTAGTTGTACCTATGTAGTACGGTAGACGACAAGATTTGGAAATCTTCGTTTGTTATAAGTATTTGATACTTGCCGCTTTAAAAGAAAATTATAAAAATCCAATGGACTTAACTAAATGTGTTTTACTATAGTTTAAATATAAAATAACGTCTTTATGGAGAGTAGTTTAGATTAGTTTGTGAAAGTTTAATGGAGAAAGGTTTTGATGATTTGAACTTGTGGAAGGAAAATGGTTTTAAGGCATGAATTGCCTAAGGTTTTACAAGAAATGAAGTCACTTAATTTAGAAGCTTGAGATAGTTTTAAAAGGAAATGTGACTTGCTTTGAAAAGAAATCGTAACTTGATACTATGGTGATTAGTATCTTGGAATTTTTGTATAAAAAGAGTTATTTCTTAAAAGGTTAGAGGTACATGATACTTGGGTTAAATTCCCGGATTTTTTTTACTAAAAGACATGATCGTGCCTTAGGTATACTAAAATGAGAGGATGTATTAATACTATTAATAAGAAGTTAGGTGATTCTTAACTTGCTTAAGTTATGATAGGCCGGTAGTGCTTATGTTGTGATGTGATAGGCCGGTAGTGCTTATGTTATGTTTAATAGCCGGATGAGCTATGTTATATATATTTATATTGTTACGGGTAAACCCCGGGTTATTATTTATGCCATGGATTTGCTACCCATGATGCGAGTGCGGCGCTTGTACTCATGCGGATCTGGACCATAGGATCCATGCGGGTGAAATAGTCCCATGCGAGTACGCGATGGTACTCATGCGGATCCACAGGATCCATGCGGGTGAAATAGTCCCATGCGGGTGAAATAGTCCTATGACGAGGCGGATGACCTCATGCGGGTCCACAGGACCTATGCGGGTGAAATAGTCCCAGGAGTAGGATTGCTTAATGATACTACGGGCGAGGTACCCTGTTTTGATCGTGAGCCTCCTATTTTTATGCTATAAAACTTATACTTGTTACTCTCATTGTTAGTAAGGCACGGTCAAGGTAAACCGATTTTCGCCTATAACTCCACTTTATATTTTGACTTATGATATTATTACGGATTTTCCGCCGCATATTTGGTACATTGCCATCGACCTCCTGGGCCGCGTTCATGCCGCAGTTGAGGTTCATAGCTTGCGATCCGCACTCTTAGGATCACGGTTCGTTCTCGGAAGGCTCCATTTCTCGGAGGCCTCGCTTTTGGCACGATTCCACGAGGTTGTAGACTTTTGTACATTCAGTGGTATGGCGGGCCCCGTCCGTCATAGTGTTATTCATTCTTAGAGGCGTAGTCTTGTCGAACTTGGTTCGTTAAGGATGTAATCTGCCGGTTTATGTACTTTGGGTTAGCCATTGGGCTAGACTATTCTATATCTTAATGGTTGTTTATCTTGAGTTTACATTCCGCTGGTTTTCTCTGATGTTGTGTCACTAGGGTGCCCGGGTTAAGGCACCGGTCACGGGTCCGGGTTCGGGTCGTGACAAAAGCACCAAGGAATACACATGAACACCAGGTCCCACCTGTGTCATAATAAAACCGTACGGGGTAAGTACGAAGGCATAGCCGACTACTAACACCCACAGTACTAACAAGGTCATAAACTGTATCATGAGATCTGTCTAGACCGCCACATGATCGGCCGCCACACGCCCGCGGTATCAAATGTGCGCGTCTAGCCCTGGACCTTCCCGCATCTCCGCATAGGCCAATCTAATAGTCCCGCATGAGGTATTCCCCGCATCGAGGGTAGCTACTCCCCGGCATCCGCCGACTCGCACCGCGTGGCCACATAGACCGCATGACCATAAAGGCCGCACACTAACTCGAACTCGTAGCTCGCATAGGTCCCGGACCCGCATGAGGTATCCTCGAATCATAGTCACACGATCGCTCGAGTATTACCCTCGCATCGGAGGCGCAACCTCCGGATCATGTCAAGGTGAGTGGTACAATACCAACATAACGCTGATCGTTAAACAACTTAAGCGCAATCGAGGAAACCCCTTTACACAATCATCACAAGATACTAACACACGTAGCATCCTAGCATGATTACTTATCAAATCAACAAGAAAGTATTACAAGACTATCACAAACCAACACAATCAAGTTATTCACACAAGGTACTTTCTACTATATGATTAACAAGATCGGGTTTTTATCCCCAAAGTACTTCATACATTAACTCTTTAAAAGATCTGCTTCTTTCTCAAAAGTCACACAATACCCGTAGTATAAAAATAGAGTGACTATCTTTTGAAGTAAATCAAAACACTTTTCTTTGTAAAATCAAGTAACAACATTCTTTTCCAAACGTTCAAGTTTGCCTAATTTCCATTACTCAAGTTTCTCATTTTTCGAAAGGTTTCGTAGTTCATAGTATTAATCACTTAATGATATAATTCTCCTTTAAAACAATTTGAGAAACATATGTCTTATATGTGAGTAGGTTATTCTTGTTTATAACAATCTTATTAAAGCAGCCATGATCTAGGAAATGTAATATCATTTTGTCTCATCTTAGCTTCTATGCAGATGGAGGTTTCTACTGGTTTTAATAATACTTTAATAGTCAATACATTTCCCCTTTATTAGCGCTGATGTGGTTTGTTCGATACTTATTCTGATTTCCGAAATCAGTAAAACATTATTCCTTTTAAAAACCAAGTACTCATTACTCATGAATGAGGTTTCACACTTTTTAACAAAATTCAATTAAGTCAAGTCTCTTATCTTTTAAGATCAAGTCTCTTAACTTCTTAAATCAATAAATCATTCTTTTTATCTCTCTTAAGCCGTTATACCTAACTTCCCATAAAGCTAGTATAACTCTTAAGCTTTTAAAACCAAGTATTACTCTTCTGTTAAAAATGATTCAGTATTCTTTTGAAATACTTCAAGATTATTCAGGCTTAAGTCAAAAGACATTGCCGTAATTATTATTCAGGCTTAAGTCAAAAGACATTGCCGTAATTATTATTCAGGCTTAAGTCAAAAGACATTGCCGTAATTATTATTCGATTAACACACGACGCCTACCGACTATATATATTTTAAAATATCATGCTCAAGAGTATAGGAAGAATCACATACCTCGCGACGATTATCGACTATTAGCAAAACGCTCCACGGCTATAACCCGGCTAGCCTTGTCCACCTTTCAAGTAGAACATGCTACTTGCAGAACTTTCAACCTATACAGGTTATATAAGTCTATCAACTTCTACATTAATATTCTTCTGATGTGATTTCAGTTCAAGTCTTTTCTGTAATATCCTTCTATTACAGTTCAATTCTCTTATATGAATCTTATTTTCATTTCTTTACAACTACAGTATGTAATTTCCAATTACAATAGAAGGATAGGATTATTTACCTCGATAAGCCCATTATTATCCAAGTATAAATGTCGATCCTGAGCAACGTTTAGCTCCTACTCTGGGCGCTCCAACCCGCTCCAAACAACCCTTTAGAAGTTCTACCAACTTCTTCTTAATACTTCAACCGGCTATGAAGATTTTCCTTAGGGTTTCGTTTTGAGACAAAAAGGACATAAGGTAGTATTTCCGGGCTCTACGTATAGAGGTAACTTTTGGAATACTACAAGGTATAAGGCTAAGGTATTTTGGTATAGTAACAATACTTGGAGAGTATTTTCTACCAAGAGGGGGGGTATTTTACGAGAACCACTAGGCAAGGGGGGGTGTCTCGGCCAACACCACTAGGAGGGGGAGAGATAACTCTCGGCCAAGGGGGCCTCACGAAAGGGGGGAAGGGGGAGGCTAGGACGAGAATTCTACACAAAGGGGGGAGAAGGCTTTCAAGACTTAGAACAATTTTGGGATGAAGAAGTCTTCAAAGGGGGGGGGGGGGGGGGTATTTATAGGGAAACCAATGGCCATGATCAAGCCAAGTGGGGGGCAAGTGGAGGGCCAAGATTTGCCCAAGTGCCCCTAGCCCTACTCCACAAAACATTGATCCAAGTTTTATGCCACCAAACATGCCAAGAAACCGCCCCACTCTCGGCCACTAGCACGCCCACTTGAGGGTGACAAGTGTCGCCCTCTTGTTGGTCCAAAATATTTCATCTCTCGGAAAAATCCGCAAAAATTATTAATGACATAGCCGGAATTTTCCCGTCGCAAGTTTTGTAAAACGTTTCGTCGAAAAACGACTTTTTTCGGTAGTTGTGAACAAACTTTTCATCCTTGCCTAACTTTAAGGCTCAAACTTTCTACGTACTTCCTCACGTACATACTCTGGAAATACGGGGTATAACACCTCATCTTGGACTCTGAGCCTTAACTCCCCTTTATCCACATCAATGAGGCCTCTACCCGTGGCTAGGAATGGTCTCCTCAGAATGATGGGCATGTCCTCATCTTCCTCCATGTCAAAAATGAGGAAATCCGCTGGAAAGAAGAACTTGTCCACTTTGACTAGCACATCTTCAATTATAACTCTGGATGCACGATGGATCGGTCGGCAAGCTGCAGATTCACTGTGGTTGGCTTGACTTCCCCCAAACCCAGTTTTTTGAACACAGATAGAGGCATAAGGTTGATGCTAGCCCCCAGGTCACAGAGTGCCCTGTTGCATGTTACATTTCCTATGGTGCAGGGCAAGGTGAAACTCTATGGGTCTCTCAGTTTTGGTGGCAGTTTCTTTTGCAGGATAGAAATACACTCCTCTATCAGCACCACTATTTCATAATCTTCTAATCTCTTCTTGTTCTCAAGGATCTCCTTCATAAACTTGAAATATGTGGGCATCTGCTCCAAAGCCTCAATGAAGGGTTTATTGATGTGGAGTTTCTTGAACACCTCTAAGAACTTGGAGAACTGCTTGTCCAGGGACTTTTCCTGGAGCCTTTTAGGCTAAGGAATTTTGTCGGTGTATTCCCACACAGCCGCTGGTGGAGCCTTTTCTAATTTATGGTGGTCATCAGTGACCCCTTCTTTTTCTGTATCAACTTTCTTCTCCAACTCTTTCTCCTTCTCTTCCACTGGCTGGGGTGCAACCTGCTCTAACTGCTTCTCACTTCTCAAGCTGATTTCTTGGCACTGTTATTTGGGATTCACCTCTGTGTTGCTAGGGAGAGTACCTTGAGGTCTTCTGTTCACCATATTTGTCAGTTGCCCTACCTGAGTTTCCAAGCTCCGGAGAGAGGATCTTGTTTCAGCCATGAATTGAGTTAGAGAGTTGGTCAGTGTCAATAATGCTACTCTCAATTCATCTGGATTTTCTTGTGGGGCGGGTGAGCTGAACTGCTGTGAAGATGAGGCCTGACTAGGTGGTTGATGGTTCTGATATTGGCCTCGGAACTGTGTATGATGCCCCTGATCATTCCTCCATGAGAAGTTGGGGTGATTTCTCCACCCCGAATTATAAGTGTTGGAGTAAGGGTTGTTTTGGGGCCTTTGAAAGTTTCCAATTGTCTGACATTGAGCCTTCTCCATTGGGATGTTGTTAGGGTCGGTTGTTGGACATCTATCAAAGGTGTGTGGACCCCTACATATTTCACAAACCGCTTGCATCTGAACAACATTCACAGACACTGCATTTTGTTGGAGTTGCTTAGTCAAGAGAGCAACCTGGGCATTTAGTGCAGTGATGGAATCTAACTCATGAACCTCAATTGTTTTTCTGCCACTAGTTCCCCTATCATCTGGCATGTGATTGTTCGTGGCCATATCTTCCAGCAAGTCATGGGCTTCATGTGTTGTTCTCTTCATGAAAGTGCCACCAGCAGCTGCATCAATAATTGTCCTAGTAGTCCCACTCAGACCATTATAGAAAATATGCACCAAGTTCCACTGCTCAAGGTCATGATGTGGACACTTCCTCTGTAAGTCCTTGAACATTTCCCAAGCCTCATTCAATGATTCTCCATCGGTTTGGTAGAAATTGTTCAATTTTACCCTAAGCTTCGCTGCCTTTGATGGTGAGAAGAACTTTGCAAGGAATTTCTGGGCTAAGTGTTACACCACGAAATTCCAGGACATCTATATAAGAACGTATGTAAGAAAACAGGACTTTAAGATTTGAGACTTGTAGAATTTATCGGAATTATAGAAATGTCGGGAAACGAAATATTATGACGAATGGGATGGTGACACGTGTCACCCCCCCCCCCCCCACACATGGGCTTAGTCGAATTTTGACCAAGGTTAAGTAGTCAAGTGTTAATGATCAAGCTTGAGATAATTGACCAAGTCAACTAGTCAAGTTGACACTAGATATTTAATTTTCTTCATCCAAGCCACACAAGTGTATTAATCTTGGCCCTTGAAAGTAGTATATTACTACACTAGCAACAAGACAAGCTCACAACACTTAGAAAAATTTCACAATTGTTCTTGCTCATTTAGAGCTCTCGGCATTAGCACTTATCCCACACAAATAAAATTCGTTTATTGTTCATAATTCACAATACTTAAACTCAAGGTTCCTAGAGGTATTATAAGGATATCTCAATACAAATATCTCGGAAAGCTACGTTTTTACGTTAGTCGCAAGATGAAACCTAAGTTGTTTTCATAAGTTTTGGTTGGAAATTAAAGGGGAGTTGTTTATGAACTTCTAAGGGCTTCAAATAGCGGATTGGAGCGTGAAGGAAAAGAGCTAAGTTGCTAAGGAGCGACTTTGAATCTTGAAGATATATTTGGGGTTTATCAAGGTAACAATCTTGTCGTCTTAGTGATTAAAGATTACATATTGTTGTAGTTATAGATATAAACAAGCATGAGATATATATAATGAAGATTGATAAGTGTTATGGAATATTTGGAAGCAAAATTCGAAAGCTTCATGTTAGCCATAAGATTGTAATTCATTTTAGTTATTAGTTTTAGTCGTCGCATGTTATATAAATAAGGGATTATAGTTGTTAAAATTGTTTGCGATTATATAACATGTTAGAACGACAATATGGATTGAAAAGGAATTGGAAAAAGATTGTATATGGTTGTACATTGTAGCCGAGAATGACATTTAGTATTGGATTGTTTTATATTAATTGTGGGGCAGAATATTACACGTCCTGTTAGGCGTGTAATCCCCTTTGGTTAGCTAAATTGTTTAGCCTTAAATGTGGCATGTTGGTTATTGATTTCGGGCCTTGAAAAAGGTGGAAAAGTATGTAGAAACAAAGGAAGTGCTGCCCAATTTTCCATAGAATAAGAGACTTTATACTTAGAAATATTCTACGTTGGAAAGCTAGAAGTTGATAGACGTATTATGGTCATTATAGGTTCACGTTCTACGTGCGGCATAGTCAACTTAGCAAGTGGATTGAGCCGGAAAGGTATGTAGAACTTTCCCTATCTCTTGAACATGAGTTTTATAAATGTATAGTACGGTAGACGTACGAGTTTAAAGAAATTCGGTTTTGTTTTGATATCATTGACTTGATATAAGGATGTCTAAGTTTGGTTGAGTTAGAGAATTAACTCACTTGATTTTAAAGGATGAAAATGACTTAGTTTTCTAAAGCATAAAGTTGTTATACGGCTTTATGGGAAGTTGGTTATAACGACTTTATGGGAAGTTAAAAGAATGATTTGCTTGATCGATTTCGAAAGAGGATCAAAGACTTGATTTAAAGAAGGGTAACTTGTTTAAAGGTATAAGTTACTTAAGTTTCGAAAATGGAAGAATTGATTTCAAAGCCTTGAAATGAATTTCTAAAGACATAGTAACTTGATATGGAAAGTAGATATGCCTTGATACTACGGGTGTTAGTGTCTTGGGGTTTTTATATGAAAAATAGTCATTTTAAAAGGATAGAAGTATGTAGTACTTTGGGGTTAAATTCCCGGATTTTTCATGATATGTTAGTGCCTTAAGTTAAATAAAATGAGAGTGCATGATAATTAAGTCTAATAAGAAGTTAAGGGATTTCTTAACTTGCTTATGTTATTTATGGTAGCCGGTTGTGCTTGTGTTATATTATTCTTCACGGGGTCATTCCCCGGGCATGTTGCATTTTGCATATTCCGTGGATTTGCTCCCCACGATGCAAGGAAGTTACCTCATGCGAGTCCGTAGGGCTCATGCGGGTGAAATAGTCCCATGCAGGGCGGACCAGTCCTATGCGAGGAAATTACCTCATGCGGGTCCACACGGCCTATTCGGGTGAAATAGTCCCAGGAGTAGGATTGCGTGATAATACTACGGGCGGATGGTCCTAGGTTAATCACAGGCTTCCTATTTTATGAACCGTAAATGTTTATTCTTGTTACTCTCATTGTTAGTAAGGCACATTATACTGTTAATTTGGTTATCATACATGTCTCCAGCTTTATTTTAGACTTATGATGTAAATTACAGTATTTCCAGTTTTACATACTTGGTACATATTTTGTACTGACCCCCTTTCCTCGGGGGATGCGTTCATGCCGCAGGTAGGGGTAAGCAGGTTGCAGATCCTCGTTCCTAGGATCACTGATCAGTTCTTGGAAAGCTCCATTTCTCCGGAGGCTTGTCTTTTGGTACGATTTCCCTGAGGTTTTAGATTTATGTACATTCAGGGGTATGGCGGGGCCCTGTCCCGTCACAGTGGTTATGTCAAAACTCTTAGAGGTCTGTAGTCAGATTTTGTAGGTTGGTTTGTAAGAAAAAAATAAAGAGGTAACTGTTTTTTACTGTGTATATATGTATCCAGGGAGGTAGCCTTATCGGCTAACCTGTTGTGTATTCCTTATTGATTTTTATTAAGAGTTGTATGTATGTTCCGCTGATTTTCTCTGATGTATACCTGTAAGGGTGCCCAGGTAGGGCACCAGTCGCGGGCCCGGGGTCGGGTCGTGACACTAAGTCCTGCCATGTGAAGATGGAGTCTGTTGGCAGGGAGTTCAACCAAACTTTTGCTTTGTCCCTGAGTGAAAATAGGAAAAGCCTCAACCGAATTGGCATCATCAGTAACGACATTATATTTGAAAGTGGCACACAGCTCCAGGAAGTTTGCAATGTGCATATTTAGATCTTCAGATGGCAACCCTCCAAACTGGACCGTGTTCTGTACCATACTCAGGATCGCAGGTTTTATTTCAAAATTGTTGGCTCCTATTGTTGGGAGCCTTATGCAGGTATGTGCCCCTGTAACCGTTGGTATAACGTAGTCTCCAAATCTCCTCTCTACAGGGCACGGGACATGTCCCATGGAAGCAGGTACATCATCATTCCCCACATCGTTAGGTAGCCCATTTTTGTTGTGTTGGTCACCCATTGCTAATGAGTCAGCAATTATTTTGTCTTTACTGTTCTGTCTGCACAATCTCTCAATCTCAGGGTTCAGAGGGATAGCAGTGTCTTCTCTTCTCCTACTTCGCATAAACTAACTTCCTGAAATCGATCAAAATCAACAAACAGATCACGGCAAAAATGTTCTAAAATAAGAATAATAAAAATACATAAAATAAAAGCCAAATTAGAAATAAGATTAGCTATCGATATTGATATACGCCAGTCCCCGGCAACGGCGCCAAAAACGTGTTAGCGATTTTCCAAATGCTCACGCAAGTGTACGTATTGTTCCAAGTAATATAGTCTATAAGACCGAATATCGTCCACAAAGACTGGTTATCAATTACCGAACATCTAATCTATGTTATCTATTTGGCTAATGATAGTTTGATTGGGTCTTTTATCTATAAACTAGCTAGAGTAATTGCAAAAATTAAACTAAATATGCTTTGGTTTAAATCAGTTATGATGGAAATAGGGCTTCCAATATCCTCGACTATCCACTTTTTTTAATCTTTAATGCAACAACAATGGTCTCTTCTTCTACGTTAAGATAGCAGGTTAACTAGTCTGTCTTATATTTCGGTTAGGATATATAAAAGCTCAACCCTATGCAGAAACTTTCTATATTTCTATGATAGATTTTACCACATATGAGGATTAAGAACAGTAACCTTAATTACTACACAAGTATCGGGGTACTTTCATCCGCAATTTTAACCTATGTTTATTCAATTACAGCATATCCAAATCTTCTCTCGGATCTCGAGTCGAAATCATATAAATTACGACAATTAGTGATTAGTTAATTATCAAACATTCAAACCAATATTGAATAAATCTTAACAAGATGAAGAAGAAACCAAACTAATGCATTAATTCATAAAAACGAATTTCAAGTGATTCAATGAAAATCTCTAATTAAGAGTTTAGCTCTTAGTCATAGTCATGCTAAGAACTAATTGAATATCCATAGATGAACTGGATTAAAGCAAAGAAAAGAAAAGAAAATAACTTGAACGTAGTCTCGAATCTTGTATTCTCCAAAGTTGTGTTAAAATCTGAGAGGTGCAATAAAAATCTCCCCCTAAAATCTGTCCCAAGGGTTTATATATATTGTCAAAAACATGTGCTTCAGACCCTTTTTTTCCTTGCCAATTCTGTCTCGGATCTGGATTTACCCGCCGCGGCCCTGCATGCTTTCGTCCGGATCTGCCAACTTTCATTCTTTTTGCTTCGGGAGCCTCCTTTTCTGCCCACTTTATCTTATTTTTGCCATTTAGAACCGCTGTGACTCAAAAGAGAAAAACGACCCTAACACGACACTTATTTCAACAAAAAATGGAAAATATCAATTAAAAATGACTCAAAAAGTGTATACAAAATATGCCTAACAATTGGTTCCTCTTGGGTTGGCCGATATAGATATGGATGTGTTTGGGGGTTGGTTCGTCTCATAGGACCTTGTGTGGTGGTGTTTGGGATAGTACGTGGGAAGATATATGGAGAAGGTGTGGAGTGAGTTTGGGGATAAAGCAACTCTTGTACTTGGTCCGGGGTAAGAGTAGGTGACGTGTTAGGACCCTTACTTGACTCGACGTCAACATTCAACTGGGGAGTACCCACTCGACTAGCATTTTCAACATTCACCAACCTATTCTCCACACTACCCATTCGTTCTGTTATCCCGCCTATCGTCATACTCATCCTATTCAATTCTCGAAGTATATGGGACAACGGATCTTCTCCATCATGAGAATGGCTTCCGGAATTCATCATTGTACCTACAAAACTCAACAAACAAGTTAGAGCAAGAGTTCCTCACGTCACTTGTGTTTTCGCTCAAGTCTCACCTCACTCTAGTGTTCTTCCAATGTTGGTGAAGAACCTCTAATCCAATCAATCTCACATGTATGCTAAGCCTTATGGAAGAATAGATTTTTGTTAGATAGAAAGAGGTACGACTCAAATCTAACGGACGGAGCCGATGAAGTTTTCATACCAAATGATAGAATCCTAATTGGAAACCCTAAGAAATTCAAAACACAAGAACAAGGATAGAATTGAAATTAAAATTGCAAGGAAAGAAAGATAAAAGTGAGACAATAATTGAAATCAAAGGCAACCAAGGGTATATTAAACCCAAGACCTCCTTTAATAAATTCAACTAAAACACCTACACTATAGATAATTTCCACAAGTGAACATGTTCATGTGAGAAATTATGAAAGTGTTCTCCAACAATAAGGAAATTACACTATAACTAAGCTTACCACTAATTATATGCCTAAGTAGAATTCTAATGAAAATATTAATTGTCATCCAAAAACCAACTATCAAATGAAACTAAGGCAACTATTTATAGTTATGCCTATTACAACAAAGGCCCAAAAGCGGCCTTTGCACAAATAACCCAAATTGGTTCTTCTTTAGCCACTTTGTGAAGTGACTCCTTCTCTTGTATTGTTTTCTTCTTGAATATCCTCCCAAGCTATCATCCAAACATTATACACTCGCGAGATATTCTCTTCAAGCTCTTCCAACGCTCCTCTCTTCATGAACATGGATTATAATTCTTGGGGCTCCCTTGCTTGGCCACGAGTGAATGGTCTTGAGCTCGCTCGGGTCATATCACGGTGGAAGAAAGATTGGGATAACATAGACAATCAAATATCCGCAGGTGATCATAGGAGGGAATTTGATGGTGTAAGATTTCGGTTGGAGTCATGTTATGAAGGGTGTCGGTGGGTAAAATATTGAGGACGTATTATACCATTTTTACCGCATATACCCAAAAAGAAGGCGGGTGAACCATGTTTTTTATTGTGCGAATGATACACTCTGCCTTGCCATTTTGGGGGGAGGTGTGAGTACACGAAAATCGAAAAATCATACCATTATTTTTGCAAAATTTTTGAAACGCAGAATTGTTAAATTCACGGCCATTGTACCATTGGAAATATTTTATGGCACGGTGAAATTGCGTTTTAATGAATGTGCAAAATTCCAGAAATTTGGCAAAGACTTCCAACTTGAATTTTAGTGGATAAATCCAGATAAAATGAGAGTAATCATCTAATAAGACGAGATAATATTTGTGACCCAGGGAGCTAGTAATGGGGGACGTCCACAAGTCATCATGAAAAATATCAAAAAGAGGAAATATGGCAGATGAATTAAAGGGAAGACGAACATGTTTTCCTAATTGACAAGAACCGCAATTTTGGGTAAATTTCCCATTACAATGAATAAAAATTATTGCTTTTAAGAAAATTAAAAACGGAAGCTCCTGGGTGTCCAAGCCTATTGTGCCAAATTGATGAAGATAGAGCAGCTAGGGAAGTGTGTGAGCGGGAACTGGCAGCGGACGAGGGTGTGAAAAGATAGAGGTCGCTCGTGCTATTGCATCTCGTAAGAGGTGTCCCCGTACGTAGATCAGTAAAACCAAACGGATCAAAATCAACAGACACAAAATTATTACGAGTAAAATTTCTAATAGAAATTAGATTTTTGATGATTTGGGGCATAAAGGACGTTGTTTAAGGAGAAGGGATGGTGAGGTGGTTTAGTGTGGGTGTTACCATAGCCCTGAATTGGAATGTGGTGACCATTGTCAACTGTAATAAATTGAGGAGACTTTAAACGAAACAATTGGGAAAGGTTACCTGCAGACCGGGTGAGGTGAGATGTGACGCCCGAGTCCATGTACCAATTTTCATCAGGCTACTGCATATTCAAGTTGCTGAAAGCTTGGCCTAAGTCGTAAGGGGCCAGATTAGTTGGTTGTCGCGGGTAGTGGGCTTGGGCGATGTGGGCTTGGTGCTGCTGGTAGTGGGTTGGACGAGCACATGGAACTGGGCCCAGGACACCTTGCTGCTGGAAAGGAAATTGGGCTGAAGAGTGTCCTGGGTAGGCGGTCTAATTCCCTGGCTGATAAGTACCTGCTGGGCCGGCCCACGTTGTTGGAAAACTGGGTTGTTGCTACGGCTGATTGGGCATGCTGGCCCTTCCCCCTTTGTCGCGGCCCTTCCCATTACGTCACTACCGCGACCTCTTCCGCGGTTCTGTCGCGGCTGACTGTTTTCCGGTAGTGGCTTTTGGCCGACGATGGTGTTATATGGTGCAGATATGTCAACCGCCAAGGTTTTTTATTATGCTCATCTTGCTTTGCATGACATGTTTCCTCCAATAGAAATTGTGAATGAGCCTTGTTAAAACTGAGGAGAGGGTCAGCTTGTTGTATCATTGTAATAAGAGTGTCATATTCTCCCTTCGGAAGGCCTTCAACCAATTGAAGAACCATTTTTGTTTCGGATACATGGTGTTACACCCCGTATTTACAAGACATGTGTTAAGAACGTACGTAAGAACTCGCAAGTGTTAAAATTTGAGACTTGTAAAAAAAATTTAGCGGAATTATGGAATTGTCGGAAAACGTATTATTGTGACGAATGGGAGGGAGACACGTGTCACCCCCCCTTAGAATGCCTTGGACGAAATGATCATGGACAAAAGGGTCATTTGACCCTTGTTAGGAAGACAAGTCTTGCTAGCCTTAGAGCTTGACAACATTGACCAAGTCAATGACCCCACTTAGCCTTGATATTTACTAAAAGCTTATCCAAGACACCCAATTGTTCCTATCTTAACCCTCCATTATGTTATATATGTATACTAGTAGCAAGACTAGTTCTACACTTAGAAAATTTTCACACAAATTGGAAGAACTCATAGGGTTGCTCTGGCTTCACTCTTTGAAGAAAAGAAAACTGTTTGTTCCTTGTTCTTTAGGCTCCACACTTTAAACCAAGGTTCCTAAGTGTATTGTAAGCATGTCTCAATAGAAAAATCTTGGAAAAAGATGGTTTACGGGTTAGTCGCAAAACGAAAACCTAATGGTCTTTCTAGGTTTTGTTTGAAGATTTGAAGGATAATTGTTGGTGTTGTTCTAAGGGTCTCAAGGAGCGGATTGAGGTGTCTTGATGAGGCTCTAGGTTGCTAAGGAGCAACTTCGGTTTTGAAGATTGGATTACAATTCGTTGAGGTATAATCTTGTTCTTTGAAAGTGTTACAAGATTATTTTTATTGTTATTGTTAGCTTTACATGTTGCTAGCATGAAGTGGTTAAGTTGAAGTTTATAAGTATTTTGGAGTGCTTGTAGGTAAATTCGAAATGTTATATAAGCCACTTGAAAATTGGATTACTAATTGGTCGTTTATTAGAAATCGTCGCATGTTACCTACTTAGAGATTATGGATTGTTATAATCAAATGCGACTTGATATCATGTTATGCTACCAATTTGGATTGAAATGGAAATTTGATAAGAATTGGTATGGTTGAACTCAAGGTGGCCGAATTTGGACTTTTAGTTTGTTATTCATTTGTATTGAACTACTTTCTAAATTGTGAGCCAATTGGGGCTGTTTAGTTATTCATTTGCATTGGAATACCATATATATTGTTGTGAGCCAATTGAGGCTGTTTGGTTATTGTATTCGGCCTTGAAAAAGGTGGCAAAGTTAGTAAAACAAAGGAGGTCTTGTCCGATTTTCCGTAGAATTTAGCGACTTAGCACCTAGAATATTCTACGTATGAAGTAAGAGGTTAATGGACGATGGTGACCCTTATAGGTTGATGTACTAAGTATAGCGTATCCTATTTGAAGAATGGAATAGCTCAAGGTGGAAGTACTTTGGAGCTTTTTGCTACTTGTCGATAATCGTCGCGAGGTATGTGAACCTCTTCCTTCTTTTGACATGATTCTATGTATGGAATATACATGTAGTACTATTTCATGATTCCTTCTACTCTTAGAAGTTAAGAGGTATGTATGTCGATTTACTCACGTAAAGGTTATGTATAAGTTATCCTAAGTTCTTACCAAGTCTTATGGGGATGTTGGTAAAGAGTCGCAGGAGGTATTTTGGAGCCAAGTTGACTTGGCTAATTTACGCACGAATAAGAATAAGTATCGAACAAGCCATCGCGGCGTTAATAAAGGAAAATGTAATGACAATCCATTATGTTAAAACAAGTAGAAATCCTCCATCCGCATGTAAGCTAAGATAAGACAAAATTGTATTACATTTTCTAGATCATGGCTACTTGATTAAGATAGTTATAAATAAGTATAACTTATTCACAACGCACCATGTATATGTTACTTAATTTATAAGAATTTACGTATGAAGTTTTAAGACTATGGACCTCAAATTGTTAAAAGGTTAAGGGACTTTATTTTTTCAAGTTATGAGACTTGATTCTTAAAGGAGAAATGAATTGATTTAAAAGTATAGAATACTTGATTTGGAAAGTATTGATTTCTTGCCATTCTAAGTTAAGAAACTGGTTTTCCTAAAAGTTAAGAGACTTGAAGTATTTTGAAAGCTATATGATTTGAATTGAAGTATAAGTTTCTTGGTTATCAAATGAATGAATTCGTCTAAGAAATAAAGAGTTATAACGGCTTTATGGGAAGTTGGTTATAACAACTTTATGGAAGATTTAAAAGAATGGTTTTCTTGATTGTAAGCAAAGTAATGATTTGAAATAAAGAAGGCAAAATTGTTTTAAAGGTACCAATTGCTTAAGGTTTTAAAGAAAGAAGTCACTTGATTTAGAAGCCTATAATTGTATTTCTAAAAAGTATTGTGACTTGTCGTGAAAAGTAGATATGACTTGATACTACGGTTATTAGTATCTTGGGAGTTTTATTTGAAAGAGAATCATTTTAAAGGAGTAGAGGCACGTAGTACGTTGGGTTAAATTCCCGGATTTTATAATGACATGTTAGTGCCTTAAGTAAACAAAAATGAGAGTGTATATGAACAAGCTAATAAGAAGTTAGGGGATTTCTTAACTTGCTTATATTATGTATGATAAGCCGGTAGTGCTTATGTTATGTATGATAAGCCGGTAGTGCTTATGTTATGTATGATAAGCCGGTAGTGCTTATGTTATGTATGATAAGTCGGTAGTGCTTATGTTATGTATGATGGCCGGTTGAGTTAGGGTAAGAGTATAAATGAGGGGCAAGCCCCAAGACGTTATACCACCTTCTCCAGGGTAAGAGTATAAGTGAGGGGTAAATCCCAAGACTGCACCACCGCTTTATGTGTTATTTGACGACCTCGAGATAGGGTAAGAGTATAAATGGCGGGCAAGCCCCAAGACGTTATACCACCTTCTCCGTGGTAAGAGTATAAATGAGGCAAGCCCCAAGGCAGTATACCCCGCTTACCACCTTCTCCAGGTAAGAGTATAAATGGCGGCAAGCCCCAGACGTTATACCACTTGCTTTGATTGATTTTATGGGCGTGAGACCCATGGTTATGTTTACACTTTTAGCCGCCGATGATGGGGATTCCACGCATGCTTTGATATTAGTGTGATCGATCGCGTCCCATTGGTCGGTAAGATATGTGTCCCTCCGTAGTGGGCCGGACTATGTTATGAAAGATAAGTAAGTTAGATAGAAATGAACTTAATGACTTCTCCTAAGTAAGTACGTAAGATATGGCTATAACTCTTAATGGAATGGAAAAAGATATTGATGTAAAATTAAGTTCATAAGTGGTAATGACACGGCAGGATCTGGTATGTATTTTTATACTTGTCCCTGTCATTCTTTTGTACAGTTATGATCTGCATCAGACGTTATTTACATTCCATATTCGCACTGTTGTTATCGACCCCTTCGGGCCGCGTTAAATGTCCGCAGTTTAGGTACACAGTTGTGGATCCGCGAGCTTAGGATCCCGGTTCAAGATTTGAGATGGCTCCACTGTTCGGAGTTGTCATGGCTATGTATATTCAGTGGGTACGGCGGGCCTTGTCGTCGATGTTATGTTAACACTCTTGAGGTGCGTAGTCAAACGCGTGGTCGGCTTTGTAAAGGAAATGGAGGCAATCGCTTGGTTGTATTTATTTATGTCCAGGAAGGTAGCCCTATCGGCTAACCTGTTGTCTTACTCCTGTTGCTTATTGTATAAGTTTCATGTATGTTCACGATTATCTCTCGATGTATACGCGAGGGTGCCTGGTAGGGCACCGCCGCGCCGGCTCGGGTCGTGACACATGGGATCCGACGTTTGACAATTGGTCAGCCACTAGTTTTAATTGTCGACAATATTCGGACATATTGGAATAATTCTCCAGACGAGTGTTGTTGAATTGCTCTTCCAAGTACACTGCGCGAGTGCGCTTGTTGTCTTGAAAATTTTCTTCCAATCTAGTCCACAAATCGTGGGCGGAAGCCTCCGTTTTCATGATGGTGAGAAGTAGGTCTTTGGATATAGTGTCATATATACATTGTTTAACCACAGCATCAAAACGATGCCATGTTGTGTCATCAATCTCTGGGGGTGAGGAATAAAATCATCGATGTGATCGAGCACGTGGTGGACACATGCATGAATTTTAAATAGTTCTACCCACGACCAATATTGACCATCTTCCTGATCAAGAATGAGATTGATGAAATTCTTGATATTCGTAACAGCGAGAGCCGGATGAAAAGATGGTAATGAATGGGTGGTGGGAGGTGTTTGAGAGATGACGTTTGTAGAAGCGAAAGCATCAGAAAGTGTGGGAGAAGAAAAAGTATCCATTTAGAGAAGAAATGGATGGAGAAAAAAACAAAGAATTTGGGGCGGCCAAGGGGAGTTCTCGGAGGGAAGGGGGTCGGCTGCCGAGGAGAAGAAAAACTCTAGGTTTTTAGAGTTTTGGCTCTGATACCAGTAAGATTGCATTAATCTCCCTTGAGGAGTCTTACTCATTAATGCCAATATATATAGTGTACAATAAACATCCCTTATACAATAGGAATCCTAGTCCTAGTTACAAGAGGAATCTTAGTTTACCATAATTATATATTACTAAATATTTACACAATATATGAGATATATTCTAATTATGGATAGGAATTGTATGTTACACGTTTAAATTAACATCTTCAAATTTTCAAAAGATCGGTCCTATTTATAACCAAACTCTATTTTGAATCATTTTTATCAATTTATGTCTAAACGTCCCACGAGTATTTAGACCAAATTAAATATTTTTATTAAAAGTTAAACAAAATTAGTTGTCATTTAATTCTAATTAAATAAGAAATGTGTGTTAAAAGTATGTATCTTTATATATTTGATGTAAGTATTGAATGAAGATAAATCCTCAAAAACACTATTTATGTAATGTTTTTGTTGTTTCACAAGTTAGTATCCATTTTTTGTTGATTCAAAAGTGTAAGATTTTGAGTCCTCATATAATAAGAAGTTTAGCACAATTAATGTCAATTGTACGAAGCACAAAAACAAAATATTAGTGTTAGAGAATGAAACACAAGAGGGGGGAGGGGATGGAATTGTAATCCCTTTTAAAGTTACTACTCAACTATCAATTCTGATAAATACAATTTATTTTTGTTAATGTTGGGTTTGGTGTTATGACATTTTGCCAACATATCATTTTTAGTACTAAGTTAAAGTTAAGAAAGGTTGGAACAAATGTCACAACATTCGGACCAACATTTATGTGACTAATTGTTTTGTCTTACTTCACGGACTAAAGGAGATCTCGTGGAAATTTCACCACGATGGAAAAGTGGCTTGGCAAGGTGATTAGGAGCTGATGGAAAATATGGGAAGAACATGTCAAAGTTGTTGCTAAGCTTGGGGAACACGTCCAAGAAGTTAGAGGACTTTGCTTCATGATCTTCTCCAACAAACCTTATTGGCTGCCCACTTTTCCCTCAAACTCTACAACAAGTTGATGAGATTTTCAAGGAAGACTCTCTACTATAAATAAAGAGGGAAGAAGAGTGAATCGACATCCAGAAACAAATTGCAAAAATATCAAGAGAGCTCTCGAGAATTCATCTCAAAAAACTATATCGCAAGTGTTGCCTGAGCGTGTTGACAACATTCTGTCCAACATTATAATCGTTGCTTAGATTCTAGATTTGTTCTTTATTAAAGCAATTATAATTAGATATTGTATGTCTATTTAGGTAGATTTTTCAGACATAAGTCATTTGCGACTTCAACTTTTTAATTTCTTTTGTTTTATTTTATAAAATTGTAAAAGAATAAATTTATTCAATTATATATAAATATATACAATACTTTTGGTCACTAACTGTCATAGGTTATATAATGAATATAACCTATGTAAATATTAAATTTTTGTGTTCTTTATTATTTCCGCTACAATTTACTCTTCAAAGATTTTTCTGTTTTATCAAAGTGTTGTCACTTGTGACTGACAACATTGTTAACGACATTAGCAAACTGTATTGGCATTCGAGTTAGTTTATTTTCCAGTTTCTTTTTATTGTTCCATAGTATACCTCGGTACCTAACAGTGGGATCAGAGTCAACAATAAACACAATAAGTGTTTGGTCCTGTTATTCAAAGCTATGGATCCGGCTAATCCAAATATTGGTAGACTTCTCATTTTAGATGGTACAAATTATGTCTATCGGAAGATTCATCTACATTCTCATATCAAATCAATTGAAGTTAGGACAGGTAGATCTATAACGCATGAAGAAGGTGACATTCTTGTTAAACCTAAATTCGAATGGACGGCGAAAGAAACCAATAATGTTAGCTTTAACTAAAAGGCCTTAAATGCAATTTTTAGATAGGTTGATCTCTACATGTTCATGCTCATTCAAAACTGTCCAACGGCTATGGATGCATGAGATACTTTACAAATTCATTGTGAAGGTAGCTCAAGTGTTCGTCGAACTAAGATACGCATGCTCATGAGCAAATATGAACGTTTAAGGATGGAATAAGCGGATGATATTAAATATTATTTTAAAAAGTTAATTGACGTCTCTAATGAATGTCCAGTGTTTGGTGAACCATTAACCAACACTCAACTTGTTGAAAAGGCTATCTGTTCTCTTCCTGAAAAGTTCAATTTAAGGATTTGTGTCATTGAAGAAGCTCATAATCTTGTTATTATGGACCTTCATACCTTGATGAGCATTCTCAAAACCTATGAGATGAACATTGAGAATCAAAAGGAATTATATAAGAGCAATAATGTGTCACTTCAAGTTCAATCCTCGGAGATTCAAATCAATGAAGAGGATGAAAATCTTGAAGAACTTGGTGAATGTGCTAATGTTGTCTTACTCACTCGAAAATACAATTCGATAGTGAGGAAGTTCAACAATGAGAGAAATCAATCTAAATCTAAACATTATCAAAACCAAGGCTTCAATCAAAAGCCCACCAAGTTCCTTCCAAGTACTCAAAAAGGAAGTCCACTAAGAAGAACCAATTCAGATCGTACCAAATTTGATCCCAAACAACTAGAGTCTGTGCAATGTCATGCATGCTTAGATTGGGGTTATTATGCGAATAAATATGCAAACACTCTTAGGAAATTTGGTAAGAATTTGTGGATCTCACTTAGTGACGACGAATGAGAAGATGAAGGAGATCAAGAAGGAGAATCACAAGCAATGTTGGCCACTGTTTATGATCATTCTTTGTCAGACAATGAAGATGTCGTCTGTAATGTCGCCTCAGATGTTACGACATTTCAAGCAACATCTGCATTCCCAGAAACATTCAAAATGTATGAATTCTTTAACTATCCTGATGTTAATTGTTTTAGTGGTTTTATTCATAGCGATGAGGCTGAGAGTATGGATCAAGTTGAATACAACGATGACATGTTTAATAAATTACAAAGTATTTGTAAAGCCTTAATCATAGAATCTAAGCAACTTGACACAAAGGTAAAAAAAATTAGCTCGTGAGAATATAGATCTAAAAGGCACAATAACCTGACTAGAGGTTGCACTTACCAAAAAGGATACTGAATTTGGTAAGATACTTGCAAAATTGGATTTAGCCGAAGCAACCTTCCATAAGCTCAACTCAGGAACTTCTAAATTGAATGAGATACTCAGCTTTAGTAAACTTTCACATGCAGGTATTGGGTACGAAAACTCTTAAAACTATATCCTCTAGTTTGTTTGACAAAAATGAGAAAATATACTTTGTAAAAGAAAGAGGAATAAATAATAGGTTCTCATATATGTTAAAGAATATGAAGTTTGTGTGTCATCACTGTAACTCCCCTGGACCCTTAAAACTATATTGTTTCAAACTTCAAGATTTTGTGAGCAAAATGTTGCCTAAAAGGTTGTCCATCATTTTGGACAATATTCGAAGCAACATTTCTGAGCCGAAAAGTAAAAAATGTTTTAAAAGAATTTGGATTTCCAAAATGGATGTAACTTGTAATGTTGCGATAACAACTTTAAGAACTAACATATCAGGTTCTTGGTACTTTGATAGTGGATGTTCTCGGCACATGACAGGTACAAAGGAGTTGCTAAAGAACTATGAGTCATTCAATGGAGGTGGCAGTAAAAGCAAAATAATTGGAAAAAGAATCTTGGATGTTCCTGAATTTCCAACTTTAAGAAATGTCTTACACGTTGAAGGTTTAATGACTAATTTGATTAGTATTAGTCAATTGTGTGATGACAATCTTGAGGTAAATTTTAATAAGAATGTCTGTAAAGTTATGAATGAAGCTAATGAATATGTCATGTCAGGTACTAGAACAGGTGATAATTGTTATCTTGTTGCAAGATAAGAAACATGCAATAATATCAAGATAGACGACACAACACTATGACATCAAAAGTTTGGGCATGTAAACTACCGCAATCTGGAAAGATTGGTCTCATATAAAGTGGTTAGAGGCTTACCCAACCTTAGCCATAAAGGTAAAATAGTCTGTGTAGATTGTCTACAAGGTAAGAAAACCCGTGTTTCCCATAATGTTGTCCAGAATGATGGACAACATTCAGGTACGTCTCACTATTTTCAATTATTGCACATGGATCTTATGGGTCCAATTGAGGTAGACAATTTAGGCATGAGGTATTTATATGTGATAGTAGATGATTTATTTAGATATTCATGGATATATTTCTTGAAAGAAAAATCACAAACTTTTGATATGTTTAAAATATTGCACTCTAGAATTATGAACTTATTCTATTCTCCTATTTTTCGGATTAGATCCGACCATGGAAAAGAATTTGAAAATAGCTCCTTCACAAAATTTTGTGAGAAACAGAGAATTTTCCATGAGTTTTCTGCTCCCAAAACTCCTCAACATAATGGGGTAGCATAAAGGAAGAATAGAACATTGCAAGAAATGGCTAGAGTTATGCTTAGTTCTAAAAACCTGTCGAAATGTTTTTGGGTTGAAGCCTTAAATATTGCTTGTCACATCACTAATAGAGTCTATCTAAGGCATGAAACAAAGATGACACCCTATGAGATTATAAATGGAAAGAAACCTAACGTGTGTTACTTTCATATTTTTTGGTGTATTTGTTACATTTTAAATGATAGAGGTCATTTGACAAAGTTTGACTCTAAAAGTGACAAAGGAATTTTTGTTGGCTATTCACAAAATAGTCATGCTTACCGAGTGTACCATCTAAGGACCAAAATTGTACAAGTCTGTAAATATTATTTTTGATGATGTTTCTAATCTTACAGGAAATACAATTGAAAATAATACTATAGTTTCAGTAGAAAATGTGCAGACTGCTGAAGAACTAGATGTTCCCCCAAATATTACCATATCCAAAGCAACATTTAAACCTGAATCAGAGATCACATAAGGTGAGGATGAAGAGTCAAATGCTGAATTACTAGATCAAGTTCGAAGGGACCCCTCATCAAAGATTATGAAGAATCATACAACATGTCAGGTGAAAGGGGGAGTTTTTTAGGGAATTAGAACAAGAGGGAAAGAACCAGTCAATTACAGATATATGGTAAGATATGTGTGTATGTCTACCATATATCAAAAAATTAGTCTTTCTTGTTTTATATCTACTTTAGAACCAAAAAATATTTTAGAAGAACTTAAAGATGATTTTTTATTCAAGCAATGCAAAAAGAGCTTGAATAATTTTCTCGAAATGAAGTCTGGGACTTAGTTCCACGTCCAAATAATACAAATGTAATTGAAACTAAGTCGATTTTTAAAAATAAATCAGATGAATTGGAAATCGTTGTTAGAAACAAAGCTCGTCTAGTTGCACAAGTCTATACTCAAATTGAAGGAATCGATTATGATGAAACCTTCACATGTGGCTAAAATTGTATCAATTAGATTGTTTCTTGCCATTACATGCTTTCTAAAAATTACTTTTCACCAAATGGATGTAAAAGGTGCATTCTTAAATGTTTTTCTAGATAAGAAAGTCTATGTTGAACAAATAAAAGTATTTGAAGATCCTTACCATCCATACTATGTATACAAGCTCAAAAAGGCTTTGTATGGATTGAAACAAGCTCCTCGTGCATGGTATGTTCGTTTAACTAACTTTCTTCTTGAATTTAGTTATAACCATGGTGAACCTGATCGTACGTTATTCATTAAACATCATGGTGTAGATATTATTATTGCTCAAATCTATGTAGATGGCATTGTTTTTTATTCGACCTCACAGTCTTACCTAACAACATTTATTGAAGCAATGTCATCAACATTTGATATGAGCATGATTGGGGAACTAACTTTTTTCTTAGGCTTGCAAAATAAGTAAAGTGAAGATGGAATCTTCATTTCTCAGAGTAAATATGTTAAGAATCTAGTTAAGAGGTTTGGATTGGAAAACGCTAAGCAGATGAAAACTCCAATGGAATCGTCGCAGAAGATATGTAAGGATAATGATGGTGAAAATGTAGACCCAATATTGTATCGATCTATGATAGGTAGCCTTTTATATCTCACTTCTAGTCGTCTTGATATAATGTTTAGTGTTTGTGTTTGTGCTCGGCTCCAAGCCTATCCCAAAATCTCCCACTTAATTATCGTAAAACGTATCATTAGATATGTTGTCGGCACATGTGAATTGGGAATTTGGTATTCCAAAGACACTAATCTTAATTTAATAGGGTATAGTGACTCGTATTGGGCTGGTGATGTAGATGATAGAAAGAGTACAAGTGGATGATGTTTTTATCTTGGCAATAATCTTGTTTCATGGTATAGTCGTAAATAAAATTGTATCTCACTTTCAACTGCTGAATCTGAATATGTAGCAGTTGGAAGTTGTTGCTCTCAATTAATATGGATATGAGACATGTTAGATGACTATGGTTTTACTAATAATATTTTAGTTTTGTATTATGATAATCTGAGTGCTATAAATATTTCCAAAAATCTAGTTCAGCACTCACGTACAAAACATATTGATATTAGACATCATTTTTAAGAGATTTGGTTGAAAAACAACTAGTTCAAATTGAACATGTTGACACTCTTCATCAACTAGCTGATATTTTTACAAAAGCTTTGGACCATGAGAGATTTTCTAGTTTGAAGAAATCTCTTGGTCTTTGCAATCTCTAAAAATACATTTTTGGTGAATGTCGGTTGCAATGTCTCTAACATTTCGGGTGACATTTACATGTGTAATATCATAAACTGATGCATGTTGTTGTATAGTGCATTAATTTGGTCACACAAGCATGATCCTTCAAAAGAACATGATTTTAAAGTGTCACCGTTCTCTGTGATATAATATCAGATATCATAAAAAGGGAGTATCAAAATAAGGCAAAACCTTTACAATTTTTTGGCAACTGAGCAAAATGGGGCAAAGCCATTGAAATGATACCATTCCTTTTCTATAGGAGTATCACGTGCTTCAAAGGGATTTTGAGAATACTAAATAAGTATTCTTATTTTTTACACGAAAAAGAGTTTTGTATGTGTTTTATGATTATACCAAGGACCCGTGGAAAAATGTTACATTGGTCCAATGGTTAAACTCATAAAATACTTATAAAAAGTGTCTTGATTTGTTGTCAAAATGAAAAATTCTTGAGGGATCAAAATACTTGTGTCGTCCAAAATATTGTCAACATTGATGTTGACATTTTCAGATAATGATATTTGTTGGGATGTTGTTCGTAACTGACTTTCGAAAAATCAATTATTTTTGCCATATTTTTTTGGGAATTCAAACTTTAAAAGGATAAGATTAAAATTCCATATAAGTTTTTTTTAGGTGTAAGTATTTCAATAAATTTCAAACACCTAAAACTAAGGAATTGTTAGTATTTTATAGATTGCCAAGAGTATAAATATCCACTTCTTTTGTTTTTCTTTTTAATTTGTCTTTTATGAAAATATAAAAAAAAAAATCACATCACAAACCTAAAATTCCTACCTAACCGATGGAACCATCATCGTTCCAAACTCCATTCCAAAATTCAAACCTTAATTTCCCGTAACACTCTTCTCAAAACTCACCAATGCAAACATCCCTTGTGTCAATATCAATGTCAGCCAACACACCCATGAGTACTAGACCTCCTTTAAACACTGAACCTCAGCAACATTGTCAGTCATCTTCTTCACAGTTCATAGAGGACTTATCTAAGGCCATAGTATTTAAGGGTTCAGACTTCAGAGGAACCTTTAGATATAAGCTACCCAGGCGATGACAACAACCCGATAGTTGTTGATGAAACATCTGATATTTCATCCCTGGGAAAACAACCTAGATCCTCCATATTCCCTACTCATCGATCGAGTAGAGTGTTTGAAAAATCAGTTCGAGCAGAACCAAGCAATAAAAGATTCAGATTTGAAATGCATATATATGTTTGTTAAAGCAGTGACAGTGAGGAAACGACCTTTGAACTCTCGACGGAGAAAGTAAAGAAGAACAAGCTACTAATATACCACAAAATGTGCCTCTAGAAAATAAAATGTCAGATGAAACCCCCTTGAAGCAATTCTTTACACAGGGAGTTCCCAGGACTACAAGGTCAAGTGTTGCTCAAAATGTTGCCACAACATCTCAGGCAACATTTCAGCCAACACCTGAAGAGGCAAACACTCCAACTTCCTCCAGCAGTTCAGACAAGTCTGATTCAGATCTTGAGGCATCTATCTACTCAGATAAATTCTATTCAAAAACTAACTCTGATAATTGGGACTGGTACAAAAAATAGAATTATTAGGTCTGAGAAAATGTTAGACAATGCCTCATGCTCTGAATATGATTTGATAGAGTTCTTGAAAGAAATATAGCTTTTAGGATCTGTTACTGAAAAGGGACCATATGTTGATAAAATAGTTAGGTTATTCTATGCTAATATGAGTACTGTTATAGGAGATACCTCCTCAAGAAAGTTTGGGAAGGTATATATTTATAACATAGTATATTCTCTCATGCCTGCTATTATAAACCAATGTATGAGAGTAAATGTTGAAGAGGATATTAGAGAAGCAGACCTGTAGTGGACAATAGAGATAAAGTAAATGAGTACCTCACATGAGGTATAATGCATAAGTGGATCACTAGGTGTCATTCCTCTAAGTTAACAGCCCTGTTTGTAACCCTTCACAAAATTGTTATACACAATTGGTTTCCTTCGATGAATGAGTCAATTGTAACTACAGAACAAGCCACACTACTATATAAAATAGGGAAAGGGTTGAGAGTTGATCTTGGCACAACAATCTTCCATCAAGTTTCCAACTTGGCACAAAAAGAATCAACCTCAATCCTCCCTTATCTCTCTCTGATATTCAAAGTTTTAACTACCCAAGGTCTTAAGCCTAAAATAGAGGACACATTAGGGAAGAATCCTAAACTGTACACAGTAAACAAAACAGTTTTAAAAGTAGAGATAGAGTCATTGATCTACCTTGGAAAAGGGAAGAAAACAATGCAGATGTTGACAGGAATGTCACCAACATTCTTGGCAACACTGGTCCTAGACAGTCTGCACTGACTACTACATGGATTGTTAATCAAATTGCAAAGATCAACCAACAAATATCTAAGGTTGATATTGTGCGAAATAATATGATTCAAGCCAGAGACCATTTTATGTTATTGCTTTCTTCACAAAAAAAATAGAGAAAATGAAGCTGATGAAACTGCTAAAGCAAGAGGAAGGGCTGATATAGTACAGGGGGAGGAAACTGATGCAGGGTAGCAGAGGAAGAAGGCTAGAGACTTCGGATCAATGCAGAAAGTAGAAAGATGCTAGAATCTACTGCTAATGCATAACTAGCTAGGAGGAACATGCTCATTTACTGATGTTTTGTTAACTGAATATTGTGTTGTCTAAACTACTGAACAATTTATTTTTTATTGGCTGATGTAGTTAACTAGATGTTTGAAAAATTGGTGTTGAGAATATGGTTTTGTAGATTTTGGATGATGTGTTAATATGCTAGTTTATTTCTTCTAATCATATATATTGTGTGTATATCTATGTTTGTGCTAATATTGTGTTTAGTCCTATATAATGGTATACATTGTATACATATGTTTGTTTATATGCCATCACAGGTTAAGGGGGAGCATTATTGTAATCATAGATGTTGGGACAACATCTATGACATTGTCGTAAGTCACTTGCACATATTAGAATAAGTTTTATGAAGAAATGCAAAAATAGGGAGAATGTTAATGTTGAGTTTAGTGTTGTGACATTTTGCCCAACATATCATTTTTAGTACTAAGTTAAAGTTAAGAAATGTTGGAACAAATGTCACAACATTCGGACCAATATTTCTGTGACTAACAGTTTTGCCTTACTTCACAGACTGAAGGAAATCTCGTGGAAATTTTACCACGATGGAAAAGTGACTTGGCAAGGTGATTATGAGCTGATGAAAAATGTGGGAAGCACAAGTCAAAATTGTTGCTAAGCATGGGAAACAAGTTCAAGAAGTTGGAGAATTTTGCTCCACGATCTTCTCCAACAAACCTTATCGGTTGTCCACCTTTCACTCAACCTCTATAATAAGTTGATGAGCTTTTCAAGGAAGACTCTCTACTATAAATAGAAAGGGAAGAAGAGTGAATCGACATCCAGAATCAGATTGCAAAAATATCAAGAGAACTCTCGAGAATTCATCTCAGAAAACTGGATCGCAAGTATTGTTTGAGCGTGTCGACAACATTCTGTCCAACATTATAATTGTTGCTTAGATTCTAGATTTGTTCTTTATTGAAACAATTATAATGATATGTTATATATGTCTATTTAGGTAGGTTTTTCTGGCAAAAGTCATCTGTGACTTCAACTTTTTAATTCTTTTATTTTATTTTGTAAAAGTGTAAAAGAAAGAATTTATTCAATTATATATAAATATATACAATATTTTCGGTCACTAACCGTCATAGGTTATATAATTAATATAACTTATGTATATAATTATATAATTAATATAACCTATTTAGTATTAAACATTTGTATTCTTTATTATTTTCGCTGCAATTTACTCTTCAAAGATTTTTCTGTTTTATCTTAGTGTTGTCATTTATGACTGACAACATTATTGCCGACATTAGTAAACTGTATTGGCATTCGAATTAGTTTATTTTCCATTTTCTTTTTATTGTTCCATAGTATACCTCGGGACCTAACAATTTTTATACTAGTTAGGATCATGGGTGTGGTGTTTAATTCAGTCCTATTTCCTTAGCGCTTTGAGTGAACTTTGATTACAAAATTGTTCCGGTTGAACCACGTACCTATTCTGGACAGATTCCAGCATTCTTGGTCATAACCTCAACTTGTATTTCTGCATATCCTCTCTTTTTCCCTTTTCTATCACATGTAAACTTAGAATGATTACAGTGCTTTTAAAAGATGAAAGAGTGAATAAGATTTTGGTCAAGTGAAGTTGTACAATTTTCTTCATCTTGGATGGTCTTCTTTATGTGCATGAGGCTTCTTGCTTCTTCTGATCTTAAGAGATTTGATGAGATATGTAATATCAATCTTTCCATTTGATTGATCTCGGATGACTCGCTCTAAAGTAATCCAGGGAATTTTGTCTTCAATAAGAGATTAGTGTAATCCTCTAATTGATACTCCTTGTACTTCCGCCTTGGGGTAGTCACGACTTCTTTCCTTTGGTAGTTTCCTTGATTGATCTTCTTGTGTCCTTGATTGATCTTCAGCGTAGGATTTGATTCTGAATAACTATTTTCTTTTTTTGCTCGTTAGCGCTTCCTTGCAATATTGTCTAAAGATCTCCTAGTCTTGATTCGCCTTGGGGTTTCTTGTCTGGATTTCCTTTAGTGCTCCTTGACTTGGTACTTGTTTCCTTCTATGATAGTATCTAGGTTTTCCTTTTAAGTCATCGTGAGCTTGCTGATTTATTCCTTCCTTGATTGCTGATTTGTTTTCCTTTTTGAATCCTACAAGGTATGAGTGACATCACTAAAACATTTTTAATTAATATACGAATTAATAAAACTAACAGAGAAGTATGGAAGTGTCCGTATACATTCATTAATCATATTATTTTATTTTATTTTAAATTGTTTGTTGTCATACGCTCCTCCATCTCATCGGACTCGGACAACATGATTGGAAAGAAAATTAAAGAAAATAATACCAAATGAATTGAAGATCGAACATTAGGGTACAAGGTTAATAGGTAGTAGAGTAATATCACATTCTGTGTAGGAGATGTAGGGGGCTAGCCTCATTGTCTCATTTCTTCGTAGTATTATCTAGGTATCACATAGTTCATTACTCTTCAGTGTGTTTTATTAGCTTTTGCTTCATCTATTTTGTATCTTGATATTTTCTCATATTATTCTCTTATAATCCTGCATTAATTACTTTTTTTAGCCGAGGATTTGCCAGAAATAACCTTTATACCCCCACAAAGATAGGGGTAACGTCTGCATACATCATACTTTCACCAGACCCGAATTGTGAGAATGTATTGGGTATATTATTATTGTTATTGTTGTTGTTGTTGTACGACCAAATGAATTATGATAGTTTCGCTATCTGCAACTACGGGTGGAAAATAAATGGTTGGATTGAGTTTGGATGGGTTGAGCAAAAATGTATTAACACTCCACCCGCTCATTTTTTTATGTGGGTCACAAATGGGTTGAGTAATTAAAGGGCGGTGTGAATATGGGCTAACTCATGTTAGACCCATATTACATGTGTAAAATTTCATCCTGTCTTCATTACAGGATTGCGGGGATGCAGATCGGCCAGACCAGCAATAGAGTGGGACCCAGACTTTTAAGACGGTGGGGGCACCATTACCTTAACATAAACGCCAACAAAATTTTCAATGATGATTGACGAATAATACCGTGACAAATCGATCACTAATAGCATAGCAGTGGCGAAACTACAAATATATAGGTCAAATATGATTTTTCTAATAAATGTTAACGCAGTGAAGCAAATGAAATAGATAGCTCATGTTATTCCTCGCGACTCTACGTGTGATCGAAAGTATAGTTAGTCAATTCGAGCTTCGGCAGCCTGAGACCCTTTCCGAGGGTCATGTATGACTTATATGAATGTTAAGGAGGTATATGGAAGTTTGGAAGCAAGTGGATTAAAGGAAACATATCTCGGCAAAGCTTGACAAAAATTAGATGATACGCTAAGCGTTCTGCCACACAAAAGTTTATCCGGTTCGCGGATCAAGGCCTTCATTTCCTCACTTCACTTCCCCCATCGGCATTGGGTTCAGTGACCGCAGATGGTGATCTGCACTGCAAAACCAGATCAGAGGTAGTGGGTATGGTTATTTATAGCCAAGATCGGTGGTTTCTTGTTCTTATTTCATTTTCTACCCCAACTCATTCCATCTTCTGACAACTCGAACAACCACTTCTTTTGGAAGGGAATTCCTTCCTTAATTTTTACCAAGGATGGATCGTCAAATTATCGTGCCTTCACTTCTTCCACTAAGGAGGATTCAGTGGCATTCTGAATAATGGCATCTCCATCTCCTGAATCTAGCAACCATATATTTAGACTGGCCAATCGATACAAATATTTGGTCATCTCTAGCATGGCACCTCTATCGCATGTATCTAGATGCAGTTCTGATGACTGTCTGAGCTAGATACTACATTCTTGCCTTTGTCTCTATCTCTACCTGCTGATGTATGCATGTCTTGCCCAGGAGGGCGTACTGATGAAGAAGAAGTTGCTACATACCATATCAGTTGTGTCATACCACCTCCACCTCTCGTCGGATAGTCCCTAGAAAAGTGTCTCGGGTAGCCACAAGAATAACATACATCTAACTCTCGACGGCATTTCCCTAGACGGGCCCTGCCATACTGAGCACACTAGGGTAAATGTGGCCTTATTTAGCTCAAATCTCCTCTATATTACGGGTTTGGTGCCTGTGAACTCTGACCTTGACCAGAATAAGTGGTCCGATCACAATGTTGGCCCTGAAACTATGGTGGAGCACCAGCCGTTGGATAAGATGGGCACTTGGGAAACTATGGCCTGAACCCATCTCTTAAATCCCACGTATCCCCCGTGGGTCGGGCCCTCTTATGTTGACCCTTTCCCGCTCTTGATTAACTTGATGCTGCCTCTTATGATCTTCCAAGTTTTGTGCATATGCTTGGATACGGGAAATATCCATATTCAGATTTAAGGAAGTTATCGTACACATGTTCACCAAGTGCGGCCCCAAACTATTAACAAATTGATGTACCCGGTCACTCATCTCAACTACAACCGCAGGGGCATACCTAGCAAAAGAGTTGAATTGCAAACTAGACTCTCAAATGCTCATATTACCTTGGTCCAGGTGTAAGAACATGTCCTGCCTGGCCCGTCGAAGCTCAACCGGTAGATATTGTTGCACGAATGCCTCGAAGAACACCCTCCAACCTATAGATGGGGCTCGGGGTCCCCGAGTCTGCTCCCAAGTCTCAAACCATGTCACGGAAATGTCACACAACCTATAGAAAGCTAACTCTATTGACTCAACATTTTTAGCATGCATTACCCGCAAAGTATATTGCATCTAATCCAAAAGGTTATGCGGGTCAGCATTCGGGTCTAATCCCGTGAATACCAGAGGATCTATATTAACGAAATCCTGAACTCTCATGATGACTGCTCTGTTAAAAGTACTTGGGGTTTGATGTTGGGCCTGAGAGGCCACTAGTCGAGTCAAAAACTGCACAGCACTCTGCATGTATAAAACCTGGTCAGGAGCAACCAGGGGAGGAACTAGAGGTACATCAACTCCTCTCTGCCCCTCAGGAGGTGGTGTGGGTTCTTCTCCTAAAGCTTTGGAGTCAGCCTCATTTTGAGGCTCATGCTTCTCTATATTGGCGGGTCGCACCTGATTGGCGCCCTCCCCGACCTCATCCTCTAATCTCTGAGCAATCATCTGGCATTTACTAGTAGTAGGCATCGTTGAGAATACTAACAACATGAGATTTAGGAGTGAATTCTTATGACTTAGCTCTATTGCACGATCTAGATCAGAAAGAAAAGTAACCATCCTAAATATCATGTAGCCTCTTTCTTATAAGTGTGTTGCACAACACACCTAAAAATAAGACTATACTAGATATAGCTTACAGACTCTCTAGGACAGACCTGATCTGGTACCACATTTGTTACACCCCAACCTTAGGGTGTGGACGGCACCCAGCACCCGAAGGCCTGTGCGAACCAACTGTAGCATCTGGAACCTGTGATACAAAACATAGGTCGGCAAAGCCTCCATATAACCATAACAAGACAATAATGAAAGACAACATGCAAACAGAAGAGTCTCAAAATAGTATATACATATAACCAAGTCGACGAGGCCATAAGAAGAGTACTCCAACTAAGCAAAGGGCCGACAGGGCCACGACACACATATACACATTGTACACCAGTCTGCAAACCTCTAAGAGTGCTACAATACAGTAATATGTCGGTAAAAGGCCCTGCCATACCCAAACAATACTGGAAATATTTACAATAGTACCTATTGACTCCTGTATAGCAACTCCGACAGAGCGGAGTACGATAATCAATGATGAAATATGCAACCTACTCAGGAAGAGTGTCACCCTGCCTATCTGAACCTGAGAGCATGAACACAGTGCCCCAGAAGGGACATCAATCTGAAAGATGTATTAAATATGTATGGCATAATCAATTGTAAATAAAACAACAATAAATCAAGGAGATCAGAGATACCACCTAAAACTCATAACTGTCACATTAGACCAATCGACAGGTATTTATAAATAATCAATCGTGTATATAATGTCATAGGCCTTTGTGGGTAATATTCTGTACATAATAGATTGTGTATGTAACGCCGTAGGCCTCTATGGGCAATATCATTAGTATCATATCTATATAGTCGCGTATATAATTGTCACGATCTTGAAAACCCTAAGCTTTTGATGAACTTTTTGGAGGTAAAACAAGAAGTGAAGATGGGTACAAGCTTGTAGAGGATACATGGGAGTGATTGGAACTTGAAGAAGTGAAGCTAAGACAAAACTGTGGGCCAAAAATCGTGTGGACTGCTTGGACAGATTTGGGAAAATTTAAGGTAAGAAATCTTGTTCCTCTTGAAGTAATTGGATATTACATATTGTTATAGTTAATAAATGAACTTGTGTTAAGAAGAATGGAGAATAAAAAGTGTATGGACAATTTTTGGGTGTTTGGCCGAATGTGGACAGTTTTGGGACATTAGATTCGTGGTTATAATTGTGGTTGTTATCTTCACTTATTACATGTTATAATGAAGGAATATTGTTGTTGATAAGTTGATATGACTTATATAAAAGTATTTGAACTTGAATTGGATTATAAAGGATTATGGAAAGGGTAGTTGTATTGGGGTTGTTGGCCGAGAATTGCTATAAACTGTTAGATATTATTGTGCAGTTTTAGGGACTGTTTTGTGGTGTTGAAATGCTGGAAAATCATCCATCTATATGCATGTTTATATGTAGTATCTAATGAAAGTCCTAAGAGATTAAGGGTGTAGAAAGGCGATGAAGGGCCTCACATTTTACCCTTGTTGTTGTTGGATTGTGGGCTGATTTTTGTGGATTGTTTTACGTGATTAAGAGGTTGTTTTGACGTGAAAATTGGTGTGTGAATCACCTTGGTTGTTGTTTTGTTGTGCCCTTAATTGGTGCCTTGGTTATTGTTGAAATTGGTCTTCTTGAAAGGTGGAAAAGTACATATAAACAGGGGAAGTTCTGCCCAAATTGTTGTAGGAAAAGAGAACCATTACTTGATATTAACCTACACTTGAAAGCTTGAAGTTGATAGAAGTGTTATTCTCATTATAGGTTGAAGTACCACTTGAGGCGGATTCTAGTTTTCAAGTTGGTATAAGCCGATAAGGTATGTGAATTATCCCTTCTTTCTTTGGCATGGTCTTTATAAAGTGAGTGGATTCTAATCCTTAATGATACATGACTTGATTTTATAAAGGAAAGATTGTACCGAGGACGTACATTGTTTTATTGAATCTTAATCCTTAATGATAGATTCCATTGATAGTACTTTGGGTTTGCTAAAATAGAAGTTATTCTATCTATTCTATTGAATCTACCTTGGCATGACTTTTATAAAATGAGTTTACGGTGGACGTACATATTTTAAATGAATCTAGATTTCATGTGGTACATAAGGTGGTAGTGCCTTGATTTGAAAAGTATAAGTTACTTGATTTGAAAAGAATAAATGACTTGATTTGAAAAGTATAAGTTACTTGATTTGAAAAGAATAAGTGACTTGATTTGAAAAGTATAAGTTACTTGATTTGAAAAGAATAAGTGACTTAATTTGAAAAGTATAAATTACTTGATTTGAAAAGAATAAATGACTTGATTTGAAAAGTATAAGTTACTTGATTTGAAAAGAATAAGTGACTTGATTTGAAAAGTATAAGTTACTTGATTTGAAAAGAATAAGTGCCTTGATTTTAAAAGTGTAAGTTACTTGAGTTTAAAAGTGTAAGTAACTTGATTTTAAAAGTGGAAGTGTCTTGATGCTACAAGTGCTAGTATCTTAGGGTTTTATAAAAGAAGGGATGTACGACGGACAATGATGCTATTGGGTTCAAGTCCCTAATATTGCATGATATTTATATAAAGTAAGTGTACGGAGGACGTACATGGTTTTATTTGATCTAAATCTAAAAAGGAAGGCATGGTATTGCCTTGGTTTATCTAAAAAGGAAGACATGGTATTGTCTTGGTTATTCTAAAAAGGAAGGCATGGTATTGCCTTGGTTTTTCTAAAAAGGAAGGCATGGTATTGCCTTGGTTGTTCTAAAAAGAAAGGCATGGTATTGCCTTGGGTTTTCTAAAATGAAAGATGTGATAGTGCCTTGGTTTTTCTAAAATGATAGTTCATTCTATTTGTTCTAATGAGAGTCAAAGATGATTTAACTTGCATATGGTTGCTCATGATAGCTATTCGTTCAAGTGTTGTATTTCCACATCACCGCGTCCCTCACTAGAGGGTCAACAACATTATTACATTATTTCATGGACATGCTTCCATGATGGTGGAATTCCATGGGCAAGCTTCCGTGAGGCGGGTTCAATTCACGGGACATTATATTAGTCCATGGACTAGCTCTCCATAATGCGAGTAGGTATACTCATGCGGGTTTAAGGACTCATGCGGGTTCAATTCCCATGATATTATATTAGTCCATGGACTAGCTCTCCATGATGCGAGTAGGTATACTCATGCGGGTCTAAGGACTCATGCGGGTTCAATTCTCATGATATTATATTATTACATGGACTAGTTCTCCATGATGCGGGTATATATACTCATTGCGTGTCTAAAAGATCTATGCGGATTCAATTTCCATGCGGGTTCAATTCCCATGAATAGGATATGCATAATGATCCTGAGGGCAGGTGTCCCTGATTTTGACATGACTTTTCATATGTTAAAATGGTACAATTGATTTCATATTTTGAAATGGTATTTTGAAAATATACAGTTGACCCTCATTGTTATAAAGTCTGATGAAATGCAGTGTACGATGGTGCGGTGAATGCGATGTACGATACTGATGTACAGTGATACATTGGTACAGTAATACTGTGGTACAGTGATACAAGGTATAGTTGACTCTACTTTATATTGTTACACCCCGTAATTCAGGTCATGCTTATGAGAACGTACGAAAGGAATTAAGACTTAAATTTTAGAAAGATAGGTTGACAGAATATTTTCGGACGGGTTTTAGTCAACTTTGAAGCGGTTTATGTCCAGTTACATTAGGATTTCTGTCACACCCCGTAACCGGGCCCGTGACTGGTGCCTTACCCCGGGCACCCTAGCGATACAACATCAGAGAAAACCAGCGGAAATAAAAACTTTAAACATGAAATGAGAGACATGATTATAAAACAGGCCAACCCATCGGTTACCTTCCAATAACATATATAAATACAACTCTTTCAAAACGAACAGTTTAATCCTTTTTACAAACCCTGCCCACAACAAGATTACATGCACTTAAGATTTACAACAACTATGACGACAGGGCCCGCCATACCCCGAATGTACAAGAACCTACAACTCGTGGAACACATACTAAAAGATAAGCCTCGGAGAAACGGAGCTTCCCAAAACGCTGAACCGAGATCCTAAGGCGAGGATCCACGGCCGATGTACCTCTACTGCGGATTGAACGCAGCCCCGGCGAGGTCGATAACAGTACCAAGTATGTGAAATCAGAATACTACGATTAAATCATAACGATATATAAAGCGGAGACATGTATGATAACCAAAATACAAGACGCAACATAACAAAGATCAAGTCGTGACTCACGCCTCAAAGTCACCACTAAATCTAACTATGGGTCTCACGCCCACCACATCCATCATGTTCGCATCATGGCCACATGCCGGAATCGCCTCGGTGTAGACATGTCCATGATGCAACAATAATACCAATGCCCACGGCCACGTGCCCGAATTCTACCTGCCAGACACGTCCATGTGACATCAACAACAATATCTTGGGTGATCAACCACGCCGCACGGCCACATGCCGAATCTGACGGTGTACACGCCCATGTTGCGGTAATAACCATATATCGGGTAATCAACCCGCCGCACGGCGCGATGCCCCGAATCTTGACGGTGTAGACATGTCCATGTGACATCAACAACAAGACAAGAATCAAAATGGAAACATACCCGTGGAATTCTCCATCACCGCCAAAGACGTCCAAGTAAGTTCTCGACAAGTCAACCGCCTCTATCGAGACGCCAGAATACGTAAATACCACACTTGCACAACAAAGGCTATCATCACAAGCATAGGCAAGTTTCACAACAACAAGCATATGCAAGTTTCACAACAACAAGCATAGGCAAGTTTCACACAACTCAAAGTACTTTCATTTTATGCCAAAGTCCGGGTTTTTAACCCCAAAGTACTACATACGTTAAGTTCTTTTAAAAGAGATCCATTACTTTTATAAAAGTCACCCGATACCCGTAGTATTAGGATGACCAACCCACATTCCTTTTCAAAATCAAGTAACAACATTCTTTTCCTAAGTTCCAGTTTGCCTAGTTTCAATTACTCAAGCTTCTCATTTTCAAATGGTTTCATAGTTCCCAAACTTAATCACTTGATTCCTTTTTAGAACAATTGATTAATATATGTCTCACGTGAGAGTAGGTTATTCTTGTTTACAACATTCTTATTACAGCAGCCATGATCTAGAAAATGTAATATCATTTTGTCTCATCTTAGTTTCTATGCAGATGGAGGTTTCTACTGGTTTTTATACGATACATCATTATTCAATATATTTTCCTTTATTAACGCTGCAGTGGTCCGTCGATACACATTCTGATTTCCGAAATCAGTAAAACATTATCCCTTTAAATAAAACCAAGTACTCATTACTCACGAATGAGGTTTCACACAAACATTCACATTAAAACAAATAAGTTAAGTCTCTTATCTTATAAGATCAAGTCTCTTAACTTCTAACATCAGTAAACCATTTTCTTTACCTCTCTTAAGACATTATACCTAACTCCCCATAAAGCTAGTATAACTCTTTTTAAAACCTTTAAAACCAAGTGTTACTCTCCCTTCAAAACGATTTATAAATCTTTTGAAATACATCAAGTTCTTTATTATAACTAGCCAGTTATAATTCACATCAGTTACCTTTTAAAACCACAAAGTATTTTCTTACCTACATAAAGCTGTTATAACCAACTTCCCATAAAGCCGTTATAACACTTTATGTTTTAAGAACAATCAAACACAGTTAACACATGTACGTCTACCGTACTACATAGTTCACACATATCATGCTAGAAGAGATAGGAAGAGGTTCACATACCTCGCGACGATTTATCGACAATAAGCAAAATGCTCCAAGTACTACAACCTTGCTAGCCCTTTCCACTCCTCGAGTAGAATACGCTACTCTTAGTACTTTCACCTATAAAGGCCACAAACGTCTATTAAATCTTAAACACAAGTTCCCATCTTTCTGAGAAAATAAGAAACACCTCCCGCAACAACAGAAATCTCCTCCTCTAACGAGGCCGCTACCAAGCCAACCGGGGTTTACACGCCTAACCTGACGTGTACAATTCTACTCAGAATACTACACAAGCTCATCTGAATACACCTATGTAATTACAGATTCGATTCGATTCTTTATTCTTCAGCTTAAGTCAAAAGACATTGCCACAATACTACGTTGATTCTATATATAGCATACCTCAACTATATATTCCTACAACATGTAATCTCCAATTACAATAGAGGACAAGATAATTACCTCGATAAGCCCAAAATTATCCAAGTTATAATGTCGATCCCGAGCAAGGTTTAGCTCCTACTCCGTGCGCTCCAATCCGCTCCAAACAACCCTTAGAAGTTCTAACCAACTTCTACTCAAATACTTCAACCAACTGAAGATTTCCTTAGGGTTTCGGTTTGAGACTAAAAGGACAAAGGTAGTATTTCCTGCTCTACGATAGAGGTAACTTTGGAATACAACAAGGTAAAGGCTAAGGTATTTTGGGCATTATAACAATACTAGGAGAAGTATTTCAATACCACGAGGAGGGTATTATACGAAAACAACTAGCAGTGGGGTACCCACGGCTAGCACCACAGGGAGGAAGCTCTCGGCCACAAGGCCACTCGAGGGGAGGGGAAGGCTTAGGACGAGAACACTCAAGAGGAGGGAGAGTTTTCAAGGCTAAGACAAAGTGAGGTGGATGAATAAGTTCATCACTGCTGGGTATTTATAGCCAAGCCAGGCGCCAATCAACGATGGCCAAGATCATGCCAAGTGCAAGGCAAGTGTAGGGCCAAGATCAAGCCAAGTGCACTCTAACCCCTACTCCACAAAACATGCCACAAAACAATGCACCAAACAAGGCCAAAACTAGGCACAAAATAGGGGAGGAAGACGCCCCTCGCACCCAAATTCCACTGAGGGTGACAAGTGTCACCCTCTCGTTGGCCCAAAAATGTTCCGCTCGGAAAAATCCGCAAAATACAAAACGACATAGCCGGAATTTTCCTCGCAAGTTATGTAAAACGTTTCGAAAAAACGACTCTAACCGTGTTGTGCACAAATGTCATTCGGCGAGCCACTGGCGGGGTGACACGTGTCACCCTCCTATTGGCCCTCAAAAACGTCTTCCAAAAATATCCACAATGGCCAAAATCTCGAAAACAAAGTGGGCTCTACAAAGCCAGTAAATTTCTCCGTGGGCCCCACGTGACCATTTCCAAAATAAAATCTCAAAATTCTAATATAATCTAAGAAGCCCAAATTCCAAATCTGGCAACCCAATTCCCTTCAACGAACATTTTTCCTTACAAAAACCGGAAACTTTTTCCGTGGAAGAATCACCTCTTTCTTCCTTTCCAATTTTCTGTCGTGCTCTCGTACGTACGTCCTCGCATACATACCCTGAGAATACGGGGTATAACATTCTCCCCTCCTTAGAAACATTCGTCCCGAATGTTCCTTCTCAAGACGGATATCGATGAAGTTCTTCTAACAAGTTGTCAACGCCACAGCTTGGCCACGAAATAACACACGTTCTCTTCCTTCCTTACTCGTCGTGCCCTTCTCGAACACTTGAACTCTCCCAAGACGTACCATACTTCAGTCATTACCCGCTCCCAAAAATCTGGAGTCACTACCTCCAAACTTGGTCATTTTACTAACCTCAAACTTCCTTAAGGCCATTCCGGCCTTTACGAACCGCTCAGTCGAACGCGCCACGAACTCATACGATGATCATACAAACTTGGGCCTAGCATCCTCGTGACCCTACCACCTGGCGGGACCACCCAACTGACCCCACCTTAATCCGGCCACGGTTGACCGTATCACGTCCTCAACCCGACCCACAATCGCGCAAGCCCTCGTTCCCCGACACAGAACAATCCTGCTAAATCACATCATGAAAGCTACCACTTCCATCTCACACTAACCAGATTTTTAAATCACACTATAGCACAAAGCTATCCGAACATAACACTTAACACATCATTAACATCAACACATACAAGTATCTACAGGGTTAAGGATATACCTGAAACTAGGCGGTTCAAGGACCGCTAAAACTGGGAACTTCCACCGCGACCTCTACCGTGGCCCGCAATCGCCTAGTAGTTCATGCTATCCTACCGGCGCTACAGTCGGACAGCTTCTCGTCATATGGCCCTGTTGGCCACAAGAATAACAAGCTCCCTTGGTACTACGACACTCCCCGAAATGCGGTCTACCACATCGACCACACCGAGGTAGGGTGATCGATCCGCCAACACCCCTACTCTCGAACATCGCAACCCGGGAGCCCCGACTCGCTTCCTGAATATCCTGAGGTCCCGGGCTGCGGAGGACCACTCGCAATGGCGAGGTACATAACTAGTCTGGCCGAGGCGGTCCGCCTCGAAAGTCGCCAAAATATCCGGCCGCCTTGGCCTTCTTGGCAAGCGTCCACCGTTGATCTCGCGCTCGCACTCCAAGTCGTGAGCACGAACGCGGCTATGTCCATGCCCGGTGAAGAGAAACACTCGCACAAGACTTCGGCCATATAATCATCTAGCGGTGACGTAGCGATGCACCCTATCTTCCATATCCGCAACTAGCGCAGTGGACATATCGAGCCAAAGAATCGAACTCGACATTGTACTCCGACGGTCGCCTCTGTCTTAGTAACAAAAATCGCCGCCCGCGTGCTCCTCATCCGCGGAGGCAAGAAGTGTGAGGAAAGCCCAAAACTCATTCCATCTGCTGGAGGTGCATGCTCTCCCGAAAGCTCGTGAATCAAACGATCGATTGCGGTATCACGCAGCCGACGCGAACCGGCGTCGCAGACTCGGTCTCAAGCCTTGATCACCGCGTGATCCTTCAGAATCGGCGGATGAACTCCTGCGGATCATCCTCGTGCCTCGACCGTAGAACTCGGCGGGCTACAACTCGAAAATCTCGTAGCCTCAAACTATTCGCTGCCGGGTGCACCAAGTCCGCTGAAGCTGAATCGCCAGATTCACTGCTCAGATTCGCCACAACTCGCCAATAATCGGGCCATCTCGCGACCCGTCTCTCGCTTCGCATGGGGACTGAGGCTCAGTCTTGGCCGACTGCGCTTCGACTCTCAGATCTCGCTAGCAGATCTCACGCTTTGCCCACGCCCGGCCGTTTCGCAAGGCGAGGCATAATCGTAAAAACGAGACACGCCGGAGGGTCCAACTTATAACACTGACTCTAAGGCACGATCTCGTAATGAGAAGAATAGAAACCAATCCTAAATATCCTATAGCCTCCCGATTATAGATGTGGTGCACAACACACCGATAATCAAGACTCTACTAGACACGATCTGTAGACACTTTCCGAGGACTAATCGCCTGATACCACTTTGTCACACCGTAATCGGCGGATCGTGCCTTACCCGGCACCCTAGCGATACAACATCGAGAAAACCAATGGAAATAAAAACTTTAAACATGAAATGAGAGACATGATTATAAAACAAAGCAACCCATCTGCTACCTTCCAATAACATATATAAATACAACTCTTTCAAAACGAGCAGTTTAATCCTTTTTACAAACCCCCGCCACAACAAGATTTCTGCACCTCTAAGATTTACAACAACTATGACGGACAGGGCCCCGCCATACCCCGAATGTACAAGAACCTACAACTCGGGAACACATACCAAAAGATAAGCCTCGGAGAAACGGAGCTTCCCAAAACGCCGAACCGAGATCCCAAGGCGAGGATCCATGGCCGATGTACCTCTACTGCGGCATGAACGCAGCCCCAAGGAGGTCGACAACAGTACCAAGTATGTGTCAGAATACTACGCTTAAATCATATGCCTATATAAAGCGGAGACATGTATGATAACCAAAATACGATGCAAGACATACAAAGTTAGCCAAGTCGTGACTCACGCCTCAAAGTCACCACTCAAATCTAACTATGGGTCTCACGCCCACCACATCCATCATGTTCGCATCACGGCCACATGCCCCGGAATCGCCTCGGTGTAGACATGTCCATGATGCAACAATAATACCAATGCCCCATGGCCACATGCCCCGAATTCTACCTCGGTGTAGACACGTCCGTGTGACATCAACAACAATATCTTGGGTGATCAACCGCCGCACGCCACATGCCGGGAATATGCGACGGTAGACACGTCCATGTTGCGAATAACCATATATCGGGTAATCAACCCGCCGCGTGGCGCGATGCCCCGAACATCTGCGACGGTGTAGACATGTCCATGTGACATCAACAACAAGACGGTAATCAAAATGGAAACATACCCGTGGAATTCTCCATCACCGCCAAAGACGTCCAAGTAAGTTCTCACAAGTCAACCGCCTCTATCGAGGCGCCAGAATACGTAAATACCACACTTGCACAACAAAGGCTATCATCACAAGCATAGGCAAGTTTCACAACAACAAGCATAGGCAAGTTTCACAACAACAAGCATAGGCAAGTTTCACACAACTCAAAGTACTTTCATTTTATGCCAAAGTCCGGGTTTTTAACCCCAAAGTACTACATCCGTTAAGTTCTTTTAAAAGAGATCCATTACTTTTATAAAAGTCACCCGATACGTAGTATTAGGATGACCAACCCACATTCCTTTTCAAAATCAAGTAACAACATTCTTTTCCTAAGTTCCAGTTTGCCTAGTTTCAATTACTCAAGCTTCTCATTTTCAAATGGTTTCATAGTTCCCAAACTTAATCACTTGATTCCTTTTTAGAACAATTGAGTAATATATGTCTCACGTGAGAGTAGGTTATTCTTGTTTACAACATTCTTATTACAGCAGCCATGATCTAGAAAATGTAATATCATTTTGTCTCATCTTAGTTTCTATGCAGATGGAGGTTTCTACTGGTTTTAATACGATACATCATTATTCAATACATTTTCCTTTATTAACGCTGCAGTGGTCTGTCGATACACATTCTGATTTCCGAAATCAGTAAAACATTATCCCTTTAAATAAAACCAAGTACTCATTACTCACGAATGAGGTTTCACACAAACATTCACATTAAAACAAATAAGTTAAGTCTCTTATCTTATAAGATCAAGTCTCTTAACTTCTAACATCAGTAAACCATTTTCTTTACCTCTCTTAAGACATTATACCTAACTCCCCATAAAGCTAGTATAACTCTTTTTAAAACCTTTAAAACCAAGTGTTACTCTCCCTTCAAAACGATTTATAAATCTTTTGAAATACATCAAGTTCTTTATTATAACTAGCCAGTTATAATTCACATCAGTTACCTTTTAAAACCACAAAGTATTTTCTTACCTACATAAAGCTGTTATAACCAACTTCCCATAAAGCCGTTATAACACTTTATGTTTTAAGAACAATCAAACACAGTTAACACATGTACGTCTACCGTACTACATAGTTCACACATATCATGCTAGAAGAGATAGGAAGAGGTTCACATACCTCGCGACGATTTATCGACAATAAGCAAAATGCTCCAAGTACTACAACCTTGCTAGCCCTTTCCACTCCTCGAGTAGAATACGCTACTCTTAGTACTTTCACCTATAAAGGCCACAAACGTCTATTAAATCTTAAACACAAGTTCCCATCTTTCTACAGAAAAGCAAAGACTTCCTCCCCGCAACACAGTAAATCTCCTCTCTAACGAGGCGGCTACGAAGCCAACCGGTGGGGTTTACACGTCTAACCGGACGTGTACAATTCTACTCAGTAATACTACACAAGTCTCATGTCTGATACACCCTATGTAATTACATTGATTCGGTCTTTATTCTTCAGGCTTAAGTCAAAAGACATTGCCACAATACTACGTTCAGTTCTATATATAGCATACCTCAACTATATATTCCTACAACATGTAATCTCCAATTACAATAGAGGGACAAGATAATTACCTCGATAAGCCCAAAATTATCCAAGTTATAATGTCGATCCTGAGCAAGGTTTAGCTCCTACTCCGTGCGCTCCAATCCGCTCCAAACAACCCTTAGAAGTTCTAACCAACTTCTACTCAATTACTTCTACTATGAAGATTTCCTTAGGGTTTCGGTTTGAGACTAAAAGGACAAAAGGTAGTATTTCCGGGCTCTACGTATAGAGGTAACTTTTGGAATACAACAAGGTAAAGGCTAAGGTATTTTGGGCATTATAACAATACTAGGAGAAGTATTTCAATACCACAAGGAGGGGTATTATACGAAACAACTAGGCTAGGGGTACCCCACTTAGCACCACAAAGGGGAGGGCTCTCGGCCACAAGGCCACTCAAGGGGAGGAAGGCTTAGGACGAGAACACTCAAGAGGGGAGGAGAGTTTTCAAGGCTAAGACAAAGTGAGGTGGATGAATAAGTTCATCACTAAGGGGGTATTTATAGCAAGCCAAGGCCAATCAATGGCCAAGATCATGCCAAGTGCAAGGCAAGTGTAGGGCCAAGATCAAGCCAAGTGCACCCTAACCCTACTCCACAAAACATGCCACAAAACAATGCACCAAACAAGGCCAAAACTAGGCACAAAATAAGGGAGGAAGACGTCCCCGCTTACCCAAATCGTCACTGAGGTGACAAGTGTCACCTCTCGTGGGCCAAAAAAGGTTCCGTCGCTCGTAAAAATCCCAAAAAATACAAAACGACATAGCCGGATTTTTCCTCGCAAGTTATGTAAAGCGTTTAAAAAATGACTCTAACCGTGTTGTGCACAAATGTCATTCGCTAAGCCACTAGGCGGGGTGACACGTGTCACCCTCCTATTGGCCCTCAAAAATGTCTTCAAAAAATATCCACAATGGCCAAAATCTCAAAACAAAGTGGGCTACAAAAGCAGAATTTCTCTTGTGGGCCCCACGTGACCATTTCCGAAAATAAAATCTCAAAATTCTAATATAATCTAAGAAGCCCAAATTCCAAATCTGGGAACCCAATTCCCTTCAACGAACATTTTTCCTTACAAAAACCGGAAACTTTTTCCGTGGAAGAATCACCTCTTTCTTCCTTTCCAATTTTTCTGTCGTGCTCTCGTACGTACGTCCTCGCATACATACCCTGAGAATACGGGGTATAACAATTTCCTAGGTTTTTCAAAGGCCTAGTATGTAGTTCGTTGAGTCTAGTTCCCAACGCAACAAACCGTTTGTCGATAGGACATCGGAGTAGAAAGTTATGGAAGTTACAAGTTCAGAGCGCAGTTGATCGGTGTATTTTATATACACCTTTTGAGTCAGTTTTAGTTAATCTTTTGTCCCATTTTTGCACATATAAGTGTCGTATTAGGATAGTTTTTCTTTCTTTTGAGTCAAAGTGGTTAAAATGGTCAAATGGCGGAAAAGGAGCAAAAAGAGGGCAAAAGAGGAGATGCGAGTGGAAACAGAGAAAGTGGCGAACGAGGGTAAAATCGGACCAGCGCGCGGCCTCCTGCGATCAAAAGCGCGGCGCCCACTATTGAAGAGGCTGCGAAGATCCAGGCGCGCGGCGCCTCAGACAGCAGATGCAGGGCCGCGGCGCCTAAACATCCGAGAAGCTACAGGAGTTCCAGCGCCGCGGCGCCCTCAGACAGCAGATATCAGGGCCGCGGCGCCAAAACACCCGACGGATTGCAGAACTTTCGGCGCCGCGGCGCCTGTCTGCAGGGCCGCGGCGCCGACGCGGAAAAATTAGGTCTTTTGACGAAATTCTGGGCCAGGCCTGAAGGAAAAGAGGGAGGCGGTTTTCAGCCTATAAAAGGAGAACCCTAGGCAGTTTTTAAGGGTTCCCCTTCTTGCACAACACAAGACTTTTGCTTGGAGATTGGATACCATTAGTTTAGTAATTTCTTTTCCCTTTCTTGTTCTTTATTTCAGTTTTGTATGATGAACTTTGAATTAGTTCTTGTCATGTCTATGGCTAGGAACTAATTCTCTTATAGGGCTTTCCATGTTGAATTGCTAGAAACTTATGTTATAAATTAATGCATGCTTATGGTTATTTTTCTTATTGTGAGATCTATCCAATAATTGAGTTGAATTCTTGGTAATTAATTGACAACTAATTATCACTATATGATTTCTAATCGAGTTAGAGGGGATTGTGAATATGTTGTAAGTTGGGTAGACATTCTTGGATTGGGGATGAAAATACCTCAATTATTTATGTAAGCGTTGATGAGGCTTAACAACCCTAATTTTGCGCATTGTGCGTGACGGTCAACTAGGTTTTTGTTCTTAATCCTCCTATAGAGTTATCCTTATCACCGAAAGGTAGGTAAGGTGCGATACTGGGGTTGAGTGTTTATATAACCCTAACGGGAGTATAAAACGATTTCGTAAACCTGCTTTCTCCAAAAGAAGAATACCATAAGTTAATGCATTAGTAAGTAGCATAAGCGGATAGTAAGGATACATGGAAGCCCTATTCTCATCACACCTGAAGTAAATCTTTATATTTAGATAGCTTTCATAATTCTTAGTTATAAACAACCAATCATTTATCAATTCGCCAAATAGATACTAGAAAATAGATAGTTGGTACTTGAACCCTAATCCTAGAGGACGATATTCGGTCTTATCAAGACTATACTACTTGTCACGATAACGTGCACTTGCGTTTAAAGTGTGTGCATCTTACCGCGCATCAAGTTTTTGGCGCCGTTGCCGGGGATTAGGCAATAGTTCAATATCAAATTTGTCTATTTTTAATTTCTAATTTGGTTTTTAATTTTTTATTTTTACGTTTTTTTTCTCTTTTGAAAATTCGAGGTGCCGTGATTTGTTGTCTGTTTTTGATCTATTTCAGGAAGTCAGTTTATGCGAAGGAGAAGAGAAGCAGACACTCTTGTTCCTTTCAATCCAGAAATTGAGAAAACCTGCAAACAGAACAGAAAGAATCAGCGGATTGCAACCTTGTTAGAGATGAACGGCGTTCAGAACAACAACGGGATGGGAGAAGGGTTAGGAGAGAATCAACCCCATCCAGGAATACCTAGGCAAGCGCCAATAGACGTGGAAGAGAGAGTCCAAGTCCAGCCAGAACGAAGTTTGGGAGACTATGTGTTGCCAAGAGTAAATGGAGCACAGACATGCATTAGGCTCCTGCATAGAGCTAACAACCGAGATAAACCGCACTGAGTACGAGCATGATGCAGCAGTTCGAGGAGGCTAACGTCGGAGGATCCACATACGCATAGCTAATTTCTTGGAGCTATGTGCAGCGTTCGTATAATGGCGCATCGATGATGCCGTCAGATTGAGGCTCTTTCCCTTCTCACTTAGGGATAGAGCAAAAGTATGGTTGAATTCCTTGCCGGCCGATTCGATTTTTACATGGCAAGAGCTGGCACAGAAATTCCTTGCCAAGTTCTTTCCCCCGTGTAAAGCAGCAAAATTGAGAGGGGAGTTGAACAACTTTTACCAAGCAGATGGAGAGTCCTTATATGAAGCTTGGGAAAGGTTCAAAGATCTACAGAGAAAGTGCCCACACCATTGCATTGAGTTGTGGAACTTGGTCCACATCTTCTACGGTGGCGAAAGCAAAGATAACCAGAACCATCATAGATGCATCAGCGGGTGGAGCATTCATGAGGAAAACAACCCACGACGCTCATGAGTTATTAGAAGATATGGCCACTAACAACCATGTCACGGAAGAGAGGTCGACAAATGGGAGAAGAACGTGAGTCCACGAAATAGATGCTATTCTTGCCTTGAATGCTCAAGTGGCCCTTCTAGTAAACGATTGCGGCAACATACTGATGTCGATAATGCGGTGCAGATGCCTAAAAGTGAGATATGTGGTGGCCAACATACATTTGATAGGTGTCCTTCAGCGGATCCCAAAAATATACCATGGAAGCGGTAGTGTCGGGCCATAGGTAATTATCGAGGCAGCAGAACAACCCCTACTCCAACACTTATAATCCAGGGTGGAGGAACCACCCAAATTTCTCATGGAGAGAGACCAGAAGCAGAATCAGCAGACCAAGCGGCGCAGAATCGCACCATGGGCGAGAATCGATAGGGGCGATGCGAACCAGCAGAGAATCAGCAACCCTTCATTCAAGCCCCACCTCAGCTCAATGCACCTGCTCAAAGAAAAGCCGATGAGTGGAAGTAGCGGCAAAGACGCCAACGCCCAGACGCAGTTCATGACAGAAGTTAGATCCTCGTTCAGAAACTTGGAGACACAGGTGGGTCAGCTAGCAAAACAGGCAAACAACAGGCCACAGGGGACATTGCCAAGCAATACAGAGGTAAATCAGGAGCGATGTCGAGCGATGCGGTTGAGAAGTGGAAGACGATTGAGCGGCGACACCTCAACCAGTAGTTGAGAAGAAAGCAGAGTTAGAAAAAGAGAAGGTGATTGAGCCTAGCCCAACAGTAGAGAAAACTCCAGAGAAGGAGTATACAGAGAAGATCCCTTTCCCCCAGAGACTACAGCGAAAGGCGGTTGATAAACAATTCTCCAAATTTTTGGAGACATTCAGAAAGCTGCATATCAACATACCTTTCATAGAAGCATTAGAGCAGATGCCCTCCTATTTCAAGTTTATGAAGGAGATTTTGGGGAAAAAGAAGAAGCTGGCAGAATACAAAATAGTAGCACTGACAGAAGAGTGTAGTGCTATCTTGCAGAAAAAGTTGCCACCAAAGCTAAAAGATCCAGGGAGCTTTACACTACCTTGCACAGTGGGCAGGGTAACTTGCAACAGAGCTCTATGTGATTTAGGGGCAAGTATAAATCTAATGCCCCTATCAGTATTTAAAAAATTGGAGTTGGGTGAAGCCAAACCAACCACGAAGCACGCAACTACCGACATGGCGGTGGTTCATCCAAGAGGCAAGATCGAGGCGTGATTGTGAAAGTAGGAAAATTATTACGTCTGCGCAGACTTCCTCATTCTTGATATGAAAGAAGACGGAAATCCCTATCATATTGGGAGGCCATTCCTAGCAACGGGGCGAGCTTTGATTGATGTTGAAAGAGGAGAATTAACACTAAGGGTGGAGTCTGAAGAAATGGTGTTTAAAGTTTTTAAACACGTCATTGAGCCACCAACAGTGAGTAGGTGCTTTGCAATCAGCACCATCAAACCCCCATGCGAGCCAATACAAGTCAATCAAAGAGCGATGAGCCCAAGAAAGCAGGCATGGTTTGCTGAAATGCCACTAAAGGAGGTGAGTATTCCTGAACTCCCCCTTACTGATAATGCTAAGAAGAAAAGAAGAAAAATAAAACGCCAAATGTGGAGGAAATGGATAGGTTGGGGGCTTAATCCACCCAGGGTTATTAAGGATAAGGAACTTGCGTCATTAAAAGACGTTAAAGACAACGCTTGTTGAGGCAACCCAGCGTTTTCAATTATGTTATTTTAATTTACGCCTTTAGTTTATTTTATTTTGTCTAGAACAATCTCACGGTCTTGGGTTCTTGTGTTTGTCTTTGTGATTGATAGGTCTGGAAATAAATCAAGGCGAAAATCAAGAAAAGCCAGAATTTCCAGAAAAGCGGGTAGCGTATTTCCGAATGGCGCAGCGCATGAAAATCCGAAGAGCGCAGAGTTTAGGCGCGGCTAAAACAGGCATGGCCGGCGAATCGAAACTTAAAAACGCCCAAAAATCAGATTTTCCCCAATTCCAAATTCAAAAACCTAACCTTCCCTCTCCAAAAACCCACGAAATTCCAGAACTTTGCCCACAAATCCTCCACAAATCCAACCCAACCACAACCTAAACTCTTAAATTCCCAAAAACCCTTAGCCATCTCAACCAACAAAGCTCCATTCCATAGCCTCAAACCACCAATTGAAACAAGAACAAGCTTGAAGCTTCGTAAAAAGGTAATCGTTTTTTGTTCTTGAATCCTTTACTGAAGTCACAGGAGGTAGTAGTTCGAAGGAGTATTGTAGTTGAAGTAATTGGGTACTGAAAAGTTGATTGTGAAGTTTAGAGAAAAGAGTAGAAAAGGAGTGTGGGTATTGGGTAGAAAAGTTGAAGTTTGGGGGTGTTGTGTTCGCTGCTAGTTGTCAATTGTGTAGGAAACATTTGTGCCACTAAAATTGTAAGCTCCAGAAACTGTTTTAACCATGGCCACCAGGAAAAGACGAGGCTCCACATCCACCCCAACCCCACAATACGATGAAAATAGGTTTGTGAGCTACCAAGCCTACCAAAGATACAAAAAGCTTGATACTGCACTTAATACCGAAGGGAATGGACTACGAGAGGAGTCATATGGGGAAGAAGATGTTTATGAGCCCATTCGGGCGATGATTGAGTTAAGGGATTGGAGGAAATTTGTGAATCCGGAGAAGATAGCACCAGTAAACACAACAATGGTGCGTGAATTTTATGCCAATTTTCCGGAGAAGGTGGAAAGGGGATGCTTTGTAAGGGGCGTTATGTATGCGTGACGTGAGAGGATATAAATATACAATTGAAAACAGTTGATGTTGAAGAAAGAAGTGATTGGAATCACTTTAGAACATGGTCTAGAAGCATTGACCACATCGACTGGAATGCCGTCGCAGACACCGTGAGCTACCATGGGGCTGTTTTCGATATTGGAAGAAATGGGTCAAGAGCACCAAGCGGTTAATTCAACAAAGTAGCGAGGTTGGCTATATTTCATCAGCGCCCGCATGATTCCATCCACGCACTTCACCAGAGTGCCAGAGGATAGGATTAAACTGATATATGGAATTATGAGGGGGTTGACAATTGATGTGGGGAAAGAAATAGTGCAGAGCTGTTACACCCCGTAAATTCGAGAAGATAAGATAAGTTGACAAACATGTGTTAGACGGATTTTGAGTCTACCTTGGAGTGTTGTACCCCCCAGTTGTTAAGAATTTCGAGGTGTTTAAAAGCCTAATGTGTAGTTCGTTAAGTCTAGATCCCAATGCAACAAACCGTTCGTCGATAGGACATCGGAGTCAAAAGTTATGGAGGTTTCAAGTTTGGTGCGATCGAGCAAAGCGATTTTTTCGGTTCAGGTACAGTGCGCCGGACGCTGGCGCGCGCGGTTATCTGGACCGAGTCCGGGGTTGCAGCGCCACGGGACGCAGGTCAGCGCGGAATGCCGGAACTTTTCTGAAGTGCGCCGCGGGCCGCGGGCGCATGGATTTTTCGCGATAAAAGGCTGAAATCAGGGGATATTTTGTTAAAAACCTATGGGAGGGTGACAAGTGTCCCTCCCATCCTTTTTGACCAGATTAGGGCCTATTTTAGGGCCAAGTCTTGGAAGACTTGGCCATTTCATTTCAAAACCCTTCCATAGAAAACCCTCTCCCTTCTCTCTAGTTTTTGGAAGAAAACCTTGCCTTAGGAGAAATTGTTGGAGCGGCGGCAAGAAGGAAAAGTGTGGGTAAACTTGTGGGAAGCACTGGTGGGCGATTTTGACGGAAAGATGTGGAAGAAAAGGGGTCTTTTGTGGGCTATTCCTTAAGGTAAAAGTTCCCCTTCTCTTGGTTATGAGTTATACTTGTTTAGTAGTATAGATGTGAGCCTGAGGCTGTTATATTTTAGTAGTATAGATGTGAGCCTGAGGCTGTTATATTTTAGTGGTTTAGAATTTAGCCTAAGGCTGTTATATTGTAATAGTATAGAGTTGAGCCTGAGGCTGTTTTATTTGAATAGATTTGGGTCTTGTTGTCTTGTTGAAACCGAAAATGGGCATGTTAGCCTTAAGATTGTAACTTCAATTGGATTTCTAATTGGGTCGTCGCATGTTGTAAAGGGAGATTGTAGTATTGAAGATGTCTAGGGCTAGATATCATGTTAGACCTAAGAATTTGGATTGGAAATAGTTGAAAGGAGTTTAGGATTGGTTTATTGTTGGCCAAGAATGGCATGGAATTATTGGTCTATTTTGTATTATTGTGGGGCGTTTGGTTATCGAATTCGACCTTGAAAAAGGTGGCAGGTTAGTAGAAACAAAGGAAGTTCTGTCCAAATTCTTCCGTAGAATGTAGGGACCTTGCACTTAGTTATTCTACGTTCGAAGCTAGAGTTTGATAGACGTTTTATGACCCTTATAGGATTGAAGTACTACGGTAGCATATTCTACTTAAGGGCGATAGTACTGTGGAGCATATTGCTAACCGTCGATAATCGTCGCGAGGTATGTGATTCTTCCTATTCTCTTCAGCATGACTATTTGTGAAATATATAGTGCAGTAGATGCACGTGTGTCAAAGGAATTAAAATTCCCTTTTGTGCCTTGACTTGATATGAAGTGTAAGGGTCTTGATTGTTGAAAGAGTAGGAAAATCTTATTCATTAGTAATAAGTACTTGGTTGTTAAAGAATAAGCCCTCTTGGTCTCATAAGGGCTTATAGTTGTAATTGGTTGGTTTAAAACATAAAGTGTTATAACGGCTTTATGGGAAGTTGGTTATAACCACTTTATGTAGGTAAAAGAATGGGTTGTTGATTTCAAATGATAAGAGACTTGACTTGTAATTGACCTAAATGGTGTTGAAAAGTGTGAAACCTCATTCGTGAGAAATGAGTACTCGATTTTAAAAAAAAGAATAATGTTACAGAAATTTCGGAAATGGGAATAAGGATCGAACAAGCCAGTGCAGCGATAATAAAGGAAAGAAGTAATGACAATTTATCATGTTAAAACCAGTAGAAACCTCCATCTGCATAGAAGCTAAGATAAGACAAAATGGTATTACATTTCCTCGATCATGGCTGCTCTAATAAGAACTATTGAAATCAAGTTTTGATCTTCTTAAAAATTCCAAAGTAAGGAATTCGATTTCTAAAAGAAAAGAGACTTAAGAATTGGAAGTGTTTTGTTTTAAAAGAAAGGCATGGTTTTGTCTTGTATTGTTTAAAACATAAAGTGTTATAATAGCTTTTATGGGAAGTTAATTATAACGACTTTATGAAAAGAAAGAAATGGTTTCATTATTAGATTTAAAATGCTAACTTGATTTTGGGAAAAGGGAAGTAACTCGTTTTCAAATATTGAACTCCTTGTGATGGAAAAACATAAGTGACTTGTTTATAAAAGGTAGGAGTACCTTGATCTTTAAGGGGTTAAATACTTGGGTTTTAAATGGTATACTTGACGTTGTGTTAAGAAGTAATTATAGTACCTTGAGTTGTGTGTAACTGGCCTATGCTTGTTGTGATAGCCTTGTTGTGCAAGTGTTTGGTTGTGTGCTACCGAGTCTCTCGATGGAGGGTCGGCTATCTGGTTGATTGATGGGCATACTGACACGTTGGGTAGCCCACGGGTATGTTTCCATTAGGAGTGATATCTGGTTATTTGTTTGGACATACTGACACGTTGGGTAGCCCACGGGTATGCGTCCACAGTGAGTATTGTTTTGTAGTTGTTTGGACATACTGACACGTTGGGTAGCCCACGGGTATGCTTCCACAGGGATTGTTATCTTGTTGACTCCTTTGGGCATACCGACACGTTGGATGGTCCACGGGTATGGGCCCACTAGGATGGTTCCATGGCCATGCTTATACCGAGGTGAGATGCCGGGGCATGTGGCCATTGTGCGGGTTAAATTCCCGGGTTGTATTTGAGTGATGACTTTACGGGCGTGAGTCCCTGACTTGACATGACTGTTATGTGTTGTGTACTGTAGTTTGGTTATCATATATGTCTCCTGCTTTATATAGACTATTATGATTTCATTCTGATTTTTTCTGATTTCACATACTTGGTACTTGTATCGACCTCCTCCGGGGTTGCGTTCATGCCGCAGTTGAGGTACATAGCTGGCGATCCACTCTCTTAGGATCATTGTCGGTTCTCGAAAGCTCCATATCTCCTAAGCTTGTCACGTGGTGCAGTTCCACAAGTAGTAGACTTTTGTATATTCAGGGGCATGGCGGCCCTGTCCGTCATTATGGTTTCAAAATTCTTAGAGGTGCATGCGGTTGTGGCAGGTTTGTAAGGGATGTGGCTCAAGTTTTAATTTATGTACAAAAAGGTAACCGTTTGGTTAGCTCGCTTTATTATTTCACTATTTCCTTTCATGAGTTTTTATTTCACGTTTTTCTCTCGATGTTGTATCACCAGGGTGCGGGGTAAGGCACGATCCACGCCCGGTCGGGTCGTGACAAGAGAATTGAGAAATCAGCGGGTTGGTAACAACAGTGATTAGGACATGGCTCGATTATCACCAAGCTATGTCACACGAGCGGTCCCAAAACTACCCACCGACACTCATGAGAAACCAACTGCCCGTGTCCTATGGGATAGTGCACTCTTTCCTGCACCAAGCCCCCAGTGACGAGAGTACAACCAAGAAGCAGCAGCAGAGGCCGCCATGGGCGAAGATGAGCTGAAATAGGGGCTCAATATGAGCGCAGACCTAGCCACCGACCAACCACATGAGCGTAACCTCCAACGCCCACGATGGAGCAATTGTATCAAAATCGGTGAGGATGATGCGGACCTTGGACACGATGGTACAAGGGCAAGAAACAAGGCAACAAATCAACGAGTTGAGTTCCTTGTTCAACCAACGGTCGATCATTATCCACCGCCACCACCACCATTTTAGCCAAAGTTTGTAAGTGTCTTATTTCTTTATCGCTTTGAGTCTACACACATTGGGGACAATGTGTGATTTAAGTTTGGGGGTGTTTTATTTGTGTTTTATTTTCTTTGTGTCATGTTATGTGTTACTTAAGTCTTTTTGATTGTTTTTATGTTTATTTTGAGTCACCAATTTTTTTTGAATTTTGAGTCATAATTGTCTGTCAAAGATCATGTATGCTGTAGTTGCCAGAAACACCTAGTGAAGTAAGGTGGAATAATGTAACGGAATTGAAGCAACTATCTAAACACCTAAGTTAGATATGCCAAAAACTCACAGAATCTGTCTATTTGGAGTTTCTTGCTTAAATTATGCATGCTAAATGATAAATGCTTATGTGTTATGATTGCTTGCTATTTGAGGCGAAATAGTTAGGATATGCATGTTAGGGAGATGACTCAGGCATTTCTTTGATAGCCAATTCTTACCATTCATTTCTATCTCGTACTTTAAAAAAAATATCCCTAGTCAGCCCCATTGAGCCTAAATTTGAAACTTTTTCTTTGACACCCTATATTCCCACAAATTGTACCATAAGTGAAAATATGAAATAGTGGAATACATTGTGTTAAAAAAGAAACAAAAAGAGTGAATAAGTCTGTTGCACCCCAATACAAAAATAATAAGAAATATGCAAAAGCCTAAGTTTGGGGGTGCTTGTCATTATATACTTCACTCTCCCAAAACAAAAGAGGGGAAAGATAGAATCGAAATGAAGAAAAGAACAAAAAGGAAAAAGGGAATACTGAAAAGCTGAAGAGCTTATGGTACACGAAATGAGCCTAAATTGCCTATTTTTACCTACCTATACCTAAGCCTACATTACAACCCTTAAAGTCCTGAAGATCTCTTTTATGCATATCCAGAATTAGTGGAGAATAGCAAGTAAGCATGTCATAGGAATTCTTGAATTTATATGCATGGTTTAGTATATTGACTTCCATTAAGCATGATGAATATGAGTTTGCGAAATATTTAGCTTCATGGGTTTAGTGTGCCGAAATTTCATGCTATATGTTCCTGCATATTATTTTGCTAACCTTCATGTTTTTCTAGTTAACACTAATGCAGCAAAAGTGATCAATGGCAGTGAGTCTTTTATTTTTCGTTCCTTTGAGTCTTTTATTTTATTTCTTTCTATCTTTGCTCGAGGGCGAGCAAAGGTTAAGTTTGGGGGTATTTGATCGGTGTATTTTATATACACCTTTTGAGTCAGTTTTAGTTAATCTTTTGTCCCATTTTTGCACATATAAGTGTCGTATTAGGATAGTTTTTCTTTCTTTTGAGTCAAAGTGGTTAAAATGGCCAAATGGCGGAAAATGAGCAAAAAGAGGGCAAAGAGAGATGTCGAGGGAAACAGAGAAAGTGGCGAACGAGGGTAAAATCCAGACCGGCGGCGGCACTGTGCGATCAGCGATGGCGCCACTATTTAGAGAGGCTGCAGAAGATCCAGCGTCGCGGCGCCCTCAGACAACAGATGCAGGGCCGCGCGCTAAACATCAGAAGCTACAGAGTTCCAGCGGCGCGGCTCGCAGCAGATATCGGGCGCGCGCCAAAACACCGACGGATTGCAGAACTTTGGCGCGCTGGCGACGCTGAAAAAATTAGGTCTTTTGGCGAAATGCAGGCCATGCACGAAGGAAAAGAGTGAGGCGGTTTGCGACTATAAAAGGAGAACCCTAGGCGGTTTTAAGGGTTCCCTTCTTGCACAACACAAGACTTTTGCTTGAGATTGGATACCATTAGTTTAGTAATTTCTTTTCCCTTTCTTGTTCTTTATTTGTTTTGTATGATGAACTTTGAATTAGTTCTTGTCATGTCTATGGCTAGGAACTAATTCTCTTATAGAACTTTCCATGTTGAATTGCTAGAAACATATGTTATAAATTAATGCAAGCTAATGGTTATTTTTATTATTGTGAGATCTATCCAATAATTGAGTTGAATTATTTTTAATTAATTGACAACTAAATATCACTATATTATTTCTAATCGATTAGAAAGGGGATTGTGAATATCTTTGTAAGTTGGGTAGACATTCTTGGATTGGGGATGAAAATACCTCAATTATTTATGTAAGCGTTGATGAGATGCTTAACAACCCTAATTTTGCGCATGCGTGCGACGATCAACTAGGTTTTTGTTCTTAATCCTCCTATAGAGTTATCCTTATCACCGAAAGGTAGGTAAGGTGCGATACTGGGGTTGAGTGTTTATATAACCCTAACGGGAGTATAAAACGATTTCGTAAACCTGCTTTCTCCAAAAGAAGAATACCATAAGTTAATGCATTAGTAAGTAGCATAAGCGGATAGTAAGGATACATGGAAGCCCTATTCTCATCACACCTGAAGTAAATCTTTATATTTAGATAGCTTTCATAATTCTTAGTTATAAACAACCAATCATTTATCAATTCGCCAAATAGATACTAGAAAATAGATAGTTGGTACTTGAATCGTAATCCTAAAGGACGATATTCGGTCTTATCAAGACTATACTACTTGTCACGATAACGTGCACTTGCGTTTAAAGTGTGTGCATCTTACCGCGCATCAGCAGTCGAGCAGAAAAGTATTTTCGGTCAGGGGCCACAGCGTCGCGGCGCCGGATGCACGATCGCGGCTCCGGATATACTGAAAGTTCTCTGAAGTTGCAGACTGGCGCCGAATCTGAGGCAGCGGCGGAAATCTTGAAGTTCTCGAGTTTCAGCGCGCTGGCCATTCTGAGGCCGAGGCGGGTTTTTGCGAAATCTGGGGGAAAAATCAGAAGATATTTTAAAAAATAAAAAGGCCCTGGGAGGGTGACAAGTGTCCCTCCCATCTGATTGTGGGGAAGTCCTATTTATTGACCAAGTCTTGAAGACTTGGTCATTCTTCAAAAAAAAACCTTCTCTCTAAAATTTCCTCTTCCTTCTCTCTAAAAATTCAAGGAGAAACCAAGGCCTAGAGAAATTTCGGAAAGGTGGCAAGAAGGAAACATGTTGACAAGCTTGTAGGAGGTTTGTGGAGGTGATTGTGGAAAGAATGTCCAAGTTGGTTGAGTTAGGGGATTAACTCACTTGTTTAAAAGTATTAAGGATGTCTTAGTTTTCAAAGTTAAGGGACTTGAAGTGTTTTAAAAAGTATATGATACTTGTTTCGTTTTAAAAGTATAAGTCCCTTGGATATAAGGAAGAATGTAATTGCCTAAAGTATAAAGTTAATATAACGACTTTATGGAAAGTTGGTTATAATAGCTTTATGGAAAGTTAATAAGAGTGGTTTACTCTAAGTAATGTAAGTATGATAAATGACTTGAAATAAGGAAAGGCAAATTGATTTGAAGGCATCAATTGCTTAAGGTTTTAACGGAAAGAAGTCACTTGATTTAGAAGCCTATAAACGTATTTTCTAAAAAGGTATCGTGACTTGTCTTGAAAAGTAGATAGGACTTGATACTATGGTTATTAGTATCTTGGAAGTTTTATATGAAAAAAAGTCATTTTAAAAGGATGGAAGTACGTAGTACTATGGGTTAAATTCCCGGATTTTTAAAATGACATGTTAGTGACTTAAGTAAACTAAAATGAGAGGGTATAATAATAATGTTAATAAGAAGTTAGGGTATTTTTTAACTTGCTTATATTATGATAAGCCGGTAGCGCTTATGTTATGTATGATAGCCGGTTGTGCTAGTTTAAGTTATTCTTACGGGGTAAAGCCCCGGGTTACTATTAATTCCATGGATTTGCTACCCATGATGCGAGTGCGGCATTTGTACTCATTGCGGGCCCACCGGGCCCAAGCGGATGAAATAGTCCTGTGCGGGTGAAATAGTCTCATGCGGAGCGCATCACTCCATTGCGGGTCCGTAGGACCTATGCGGGTGAAATAGTCCCAGGAGTAGGATTGCTTAATGATACTACGGGCGGGTGACCCTACATTGATCATGAGCCTCCTATTTTTATGCAGTAAAGTACGTACTTGGTTACTCTCATTGTTTGTAAGGCACAGTGTACTGTAATTTGATTACCATACATGTCTCCAGTTTTATTTTAGACATATGATGTAGATTGCAGTATTTTTCCAGTTTTACATACTTGGTACATATTGTGTTATCGACCCGCTTTCCGGGGCTGCGTTAAATGTCGCGGTAGGGGTAGCGGTGGTGGATCCTCATTCTTAGGATCACTGATCAAGCGTCGGAAGCTCCATTTCTCCGGAGGCTTGTCTTTTGGTACGGTTCTCCCTGATGTGGTAGATATTATGTACATTCGGGTATGGCGAACCTGTCCCGCCACGATTATTATTCTAGAGATCTGTAGTCACATTTGTGGTTTGGGTTTTAAAGAAGAATTATCTTGGCGTATTTGGGTTTATGTACATTTTACGGAAGGTGGCCTTATCGGCTAACTTTGTTGATGTTTATTTTCTAAGTTTTGATATGTGTTATGTATGTTCATTGCTATTCTACGATGTATACAGGCAGGGTGCCTGTAAGGCACCAATCGCGCCCGGGTGGTCGTGACAAAAGTGATATCAGCGATTAGTCCTCGGAAAGTGTCTACAGACCGTGTCAGTAGAGTCTTGATTATCGGTGTGATGTGCACCACATCTATAATCGGAGGCTACGGATATTTAGGATTGGTTTATTCTTTCACTCTAAGATCGTGCAATAGAGGCATGTTATAGGTTGAACTCCTCCGACATATTTTTATGTATCGATTATGCCTCGCGCAAGGCAACCGCGCCCGAAGGCAAGCGGTGGAGGCTGCAAGTAGAGCGAGAGGGTTACAAGGCACAACCCAGTCTTTACGAGTGATGCTTGACGGCGAAGTTCCACGTCGCCGCCCAGCGAGTTGAGCGGCGGCGCCATCGAGACAGCGGTACACGAGCCTCGGTTCCACGGGCCGAGTATAGAGATTACGGGAGCAGATCGATTATTGACAAAGATAATAGCGAGCAGCGACAGAGCGAGTAGCCAACCCAGAGCCGATAGCTTACTGATTTGGGATTTTCAGGTTGTCATCCACCCGAAGTTCTATGGTTCGAGATCCGGGAGGATCCTCGGGAGTTTATTCGGCGATTCTGACGGACTATGCACGGTGATTAGGGCCTCGGAGGCGAGTCGGTCATGCTAGCCTCTTACCTGATTCTGTGATATTGCGTTGAACTGGTTTGAGTCATGGGAGCTGTCTAGAGGTGAGGTGCTCTTCCGGTGTTTGGGAGGAGTTCACGAAGCCTTCTGGATCACTTTTGCCTCACGAGATGAGAGAGCCCGCGTGGATAGATTTTTGACCTTGAGGCGAGAATGGGAGGACTATCGAGAGTACACTGAGTTTGACTCATTGGCAGGTATCGCACACTATTGTAGCTGACATGGCAGACAGAGTTCATCACTATGTGATGGGGCTAGACCGTCATATGATTACTGCATGCTTGGGGGTGGCCCTTCAGCCAGGTATGGATATTGCGGGATGCGCAGCGTATGCGCGAGGATAGAGGATAGAGAGAGGAGGATCGGCTGACTCGAGCCCGGCCAAGAGGCCGGGGCAGCGAGGTCTCGGGGTGATTTTCGAGGCGACCCTCGGCGAGCAGTCCACATTTCGGCCCGACGAGTGCTCCTTCTCAGTTTTCTGGCAGGAGGTTTGATCGGTCGGGTCATTCGAGGCGAGCAGGCTCGTGGCCGGGTTCCCGAGGCTGGGGTTCGATCGAATGAGACCACCTATACCTCGGTGTGGTCGATGTGGTGATTCCCATCGTGGGGGGTGTCATGTTCCTCTGGGAGCTTGTTACTCTTGTGGCCAGCAGGGCCATTTGAAGAGAGACTGTCCGACCAGAGGCGGCGGGAGTGTTATGGTTCGATCGGCGGTCGATTCTTTGGATCTTCGTCTTGGCGGTTATGCGCCGAGGCGGGTGTTCACGGACCAGCCGCGGCGGGGTCGTGGTGGGGTCCTTCAGCCGGTCCTCAGAACCGCATCTATGCTATGTCCAGCCGTCAGGACCAGGAGGTGTCACCAGATGTCGTCACAGGTACATTATTGGTTTCATGTTGTGATGTATATACTTTGATAGATCGAGGTTCTACCTTGTCATATATATCTCCTCATATTGCTGGTAGAATAGGGATAGAGCCCGAGTCCATAAAACCTTTTGAGGTGGCTACGCTAATAGGTGATTCGGTGGTAGCTGAGCGGGTATATAAGGATTGCCCAGTGACTAAATACAGTCGTCAGACCCTAGCCGACTTGATAGAGTTGGATATGACGGACTTTGATGTGATTATGGGTATGGATTGGCTAGCGTCTTGCTATGCCAATGTGGACTGTAGAGAGAGATTGGTACGGTTCCAGTTTCCTGGGGAGCCGATTATCGAGTGGAAGGGGAATACTGCGTCGCCGAGGGGTAGGTTTATTTCTTACCTCAAGGCTAGGAAGATGGTGCGGAAGGGGTATATCTACCATATGGTTCGGGTATTCGATACTGAGGCCGAGGTACCAGACCTTCAGTCAGTTCCGGTTGTTAGAGAGTTTCCAGACGTATTCCCAGATGATCTCTCGGGTATCCCTCCTGAGAGGGAGATTGAGTTTTGCATTGATATGTCGCCAGACACTCGACCTATATCTATTCCACCATACAGGATGGCACCTGCTGAGTTGAGGGAGTTGAAAGACCAGCTGAAGGATTTGCTGGAAAAAGGCTTTATCAAGCCTAGTGTTTCTCCCTGGGGAGCGCCGGTTTTATTTGTAAAGAAAAAAGATGGGGCCAGCTGCGTGTGTTGATTCTGCGGTGAATAAGGTAACTATCAAGAACAGATACCCCCTCCCCAGGATTGATGATTTGTTTGACCAGTTGCAGGGTGCGAGGTGTTTCTCCAAGATAGACCTGCGGTCTGGTTATCATCAGGTGCGAGTTAGAGAGGCAGATATCCCAAAGACTGCATTCAGGACCCGGTATGGGCACTATGAGTTCAGGGTGATATCTTTCGGGTTGACCAACGCCCCAGCAGTATTCATGGATTTGATGAACCGGGTGTTCAAGCCATTCTTGGATATGTTCGTTATAGTATTCATTGATGATATCCTGGTTTATTCGCGCACAGAGCAGGACCATGCAGATCATTTGAGGACGGTACTGGGAGTCCTCCGGGACCGAACGATTGTATGCCAAGTTCTCAAATGCGAGTTTTGGTTGGCTTGATGGCTTTCTTAGGGCATGTTATCTGGTGATGGCATTCGGGTTGATCTGGCAGAGATTGAGGCGATCAGACTTGCCTAGACCCACTACACCGACGGAGGTGCGCAGCTTTTTGGGCCTTGCGGGTTATTATCAAAGATTTGTGGAGAAGTTTGCTTTCATTTCAGCACCTTTGACTAGTGACCCGAGCGGCTATGTTCGGTGCACGGTGCTTGTGAGAGAGCTTCCGATTCTTGAAGGAGAAATTGACGACCGCCCGATTCTTACTTCCGGAGGTGTAAGCGGATATGTGGTTTATTGTGATGCGTCGGTGTCGGGCTTGGAGTGCGTCGATGCGCGACGCGGTAAAGTTATAGCTACGATCTCGGCGGCTCGGAAGCATGAGAAGAACTACCCCACCCATGACTTAGAGTTGGCGATGATTCATGCCTTGAAGATCCGGAGACATTATTTATATGAAGTTCGTGTGGATATTTACACTACAAGAGCCTCGGTATATCTTGACGGAGGAGGCGAACTTGCGGCAGAGACGATGGTTAGAGCTACTTAAGGATTATGATGTCGATATCCTATACCACCCAGGGAAGGCCAATGTAGTTGCAGATGCCCTTGTCGCAGATCGATGGGTAGTGCATCGGATGCGACCAGAGAAAAGGGGCATGGTCCGCGAGTTACATCAGCTAGTGAGCCTTGGGGTTCGTTTGGTTGGTTCTGATAGTAATGGGGTTCGGGTTCGAGAGGTTGCCGAGTCGTCCATCGTCGAGGAGGTGAAGAGGCGACAGTATGAGGATCTGATTATGATGCGGTATCGAGATACGGCTCTTCGAGAGGAGAAGAGTCTATTTGAAGTAGCACCTGATGGGGTGCTAAGATTTGAGGGCAGGTTATGTGTTCCCAATATAGTAGGACTTCATCAGCATATTCTGGGGGAGGCACACAGTGCTCGTTACTCTATTCATCCGGGGTCGACTAAGATGTACCACGACCTCAGAGGTATGTATTGGTGGGATGGCCTGAAGAGGGACGTTGCGGAGTTTGTGGCGCAGTGTCCGAATTGTCAGCATGTCAAGGTGGAGCACGTAAGCACGGTGGGTTGTTGCAGATGATAGAGATTCCGACATAGAAGTGGGAGGTGATCAATATGGACTTTATTACAGGGTTACCTCACACTCAGAGGAAGCATGATTCCATCTGGGTTATTGTCGACAGGCTGACGAAATCAGCCCACTTTCTTCCAGTCAGGACGACTTTTTTGGCCAAGGATTATGCTAGATTGTATATCAGAGAGATTGTGAGACTGCACGGAGTTCCTATATCGATTATTTCAGACAGAGGAGGCCAGTTCACGGCTAACTTCTGGGGGTCTTTCCAGAAGGGATTAGGGACACAGGTGAGTCTCAGTACTGCGTTTCATCCTCAGACTGACAAAGCCGAGCGTACTATCCGGACAACGAGGATATCCGGGCTGTGTTATTGATTTCAGGGGTAGCTGGGAGGATCATTTACCTCTTGTGGAGTTTGCATATAACAACAGCTACCATTCTAGTATTCAGATGGCGCCTTATGAGGCCTTATACGGGAGGAAGTGCAGGTCACCGATAGGCTGGTTTGATGTGGGAGAAGTTCAGTTAGTCAGTACGGACTTGATTCAGCAGGCGGTGGATAAGGTGAAGCTTATCCAGGAGCGGTTATTGTCACGAGTCGGCAAGTCGTATGCAGATCATCAGCGTCGACACTTGGAGTTTGAGGTGGATGATTGGGTCTTCCTGAAGGTATCACCCATGAAGGGCGTGATGAGATTTGGGAAGAAGGGGAAACTTAGCCCAAGGTACATTGGGCCTTACCAGATTGTCCGTAGGGTAGGCAAGGTTGCCTATGAATTGGATCTGCCATCCGATCTGGAGGCAGTACATCCAGTTTTTCATGTGTCTATGTTGCGAAAGTGTATCGGAGATCCATCTAGAGTGCACCCGATTTGTGATGTCCAGGTGACAGAGGGGTTATCATATGAGGAGAGTCCCATAGCGATACTCGATCGTCAGGTTAGGCGACTGCGGACAAAGGATGTGGCTTCCGTCAAGGTCTTATGGCGGAATGAGAACAGAGTGGAAATGACATGGGAAGCAGAAGAGGACATGATGAAGAAGTATCCTCACTTGTTCCCTACACCTCCAGGTAACCCACTTTCCTGCTTGTTATTTTTTAATTTGGCAATTATGCTTAAGTATTGTTGTGGCCGTGTAGAGCGTTCTTTTTGCAAGAAGAATAGTTAAGAGGGTCTATGTCGATATTGTGATTTGAGTAAGCATAGAAGGAACATTTGGGACGAATGTTTCTAAGGAGGGGAGAATGTTACACCCCGTAATTCAGGTCATGCTTATGATAACGTACGAAAGGAATTAAGACTTAAATTTTAGAAAGATAGGTTGACAGAATGTTTTCGGACGGGTTTTAGTCAACTTTGAGGCGGTTTATGTCCAGTTGCATTAGGAGTTCCTAGGTGTTTCAAAGGCCTAGTATGTAGTTCGTTGAGTCTAGTTCCCAACGCAACAAACCGTTCGTCGATAGGACATCGGAGTAGAAAGTTATGGAAGTTACAAGTTCAGAGCGCAGTCGAGCAGAAAAGTATTTTCGGTCAGGGGCCACAGCACCGCGGCGCCGGATGCAGGGCCGCGGCGCCGAATATACTGAAAGTTCTCTGAAGTTGCAGCGGCGCTGAATCTGGGCGCGGCCGGAAATCTGAAGTTCTCGGAGGTATCAGCGCCGCGGCGCCGGCTGCAGGGCCGAGGCGGGTTTTTTCGAAATCTGGGGGGAAAATCAGAAGATATTTTTTTAAAAAAAAGGCCCTGGGAGGGTGACAAGTGTCCCTCCCATCTGATTGTGGGGAAGTCCTATTTATTGACCAAGTCTTCAAGACTTGGTCATTCTGCAAAAAAAATCATTCTCTCTAAAATTTCCTCTTCCTTCTCTCTAAAAATTCCTCTCCCTTCTCTCTAAAAATTCAAGGAGAAACCAAGGCCTAGAGAAATTTCGAAAAGGTGGCAAGAAGGAAACATTATGACAAGCTTGTAGGAGGTTTGTGGAGGTGATTGTGGAAAGAAGGCAAGTGAAATTCGTTGGACTAATTTGGGTAAACTCTAAGGTAATAATCAATTCTCCTTTTTAAGTAAATTGTGTTGCATGTGTGGAAGAAAGGACTTGTAGTTGTCAATATTGCTTTTAGATATATTGCATGTAGGAATAACGATTTGGATTTGAAATGATTGGATAAGGATGATATGTGAGCATGTTATAGCCAAGATACTACCTTAAACTTATTGGATTATTTAATTTGTATTGTGGGGCAGAATTTTACACGTCCAAGTTAGGCGTGTAATCCACTTGTATTGCTGAATTTTTGGGCCTTAAATGTGGCGTTTAGTAGTTGATATCGGACCTTGAAAAGGTGGAAAAGTATGTAGAAACAAAGGAAGTGCTGTCCAATTTTCCGTAGAATAAGGAACTTTGCAATTAGAATGTTCTACGTTGAAGCTAGAAGTTAATAGACGTATTATGGTCATTATAGGTTGACATACTACGTGCGGTATATTGGACTTAGCAAGTGGATTGACCCGAAGAGGTATGTGGAACTTTCCTATCTCTTGAGCATGAGTAGTTGTACCTATATAGTACGGTAGACGTACAAGATTTTTGATACCCTTTACTTGTTTTAAGAATGTCCAAGTTGGTTGAGTTAGGGGATTAACTCACTTGTTTAAAAGTATTAAGGATGTCTTAGTTTTCAAAGTTAAGGGACTTGAAGTGTTTTAAAAAGTATATGATACTTGTTTCGTTTTAAAAGTATAAGTCCTTTGGATATAAGGAAGAATGTAATTGCCTAAAGTATAAAGTTAATATAACGACTTTATGGAAAGCTGGTTATAATAGCTTTATGGAAAGTTAATAAGAGTGGTTTACTCTAAGTAATGTAAGTATGATAAATGACTTGAAATAAGGAAAGGCAAATTGATTTGAAGGCATCAATTGCTTAAGGTTTTAACGGAAAGAAGTCACTTGATTTAGAAGCCTATAAACGTATTTTCTAAAAAGGTATCGTAACTTGTCTTGAAAAGTAGATAGGACTTGATACTATGGTTATTAGTATCTTGAACGTTTTATATGAAAAAGAGTCATTTTAAAAGGATAGAAGTACGTAGTACTATGGGTTAAATTCCCGGATTTTTAAAATGACATGTTAGTGCCTTAAGTAAACTAAAATAAGAGGGTATAATAATAATGTTAATAAGAAGTTAGGGTATTTCTTAACTTGTTTATATTATGATAAGCCGGTAGCGCTTATGTTATGTATGATAGCCGGTTGTGCTAGTTTAAGTTATTCTTACGGGGTAAAGCCCCGGGTTACTATTAATTCCATGGATTTGTACACATGATGCGAGTGCGGCGTTTGTACTCATTGCGTGCCCACCGGGCCCAAGTGGGTGAAATAGTCCTGTGCGGGTGAAATAGTCTCATGCGGAGCGCATCGCTCCATTGCGGGTCCGTAGGACCTATGCGGGTGAAATAGTCCCAGGAGTAGGATTGCTTAATGATACTACGGGCGGGTGACCCTACTTTGATCATGAGCCTCCTATTTTTATGCAGTAAAGTACGTACTTGGTTACTCTCATTGTTAGTAAGGCACAGTGTACTGTAATTTGATTACCATACATGTCTCCAGCTTTATTTTAGACCTATGATGTAGATTGCAGTATTTTTCCAGTTTTACATACTTGGTACATATTGTGTACTGACCCCCTTTCCTCGGGGGCTGCGTTCATGCCGCAGGTAGGGGTAAGCAGGTGGTGGATCCTCATTCTTAGGATCACTGATCAGGCATCGGAAGCTCCTTTTCTCCGGAGGCTTGTCTTTTGGTACGGTTCTCCCTGATGTTGTAGATATTATGTACATTCAGGGGTATGGCGGGGCCCTGTCCCGCCACAGTTGTTATTCCTAGAGGTCTGTAGTCACATTTGTGGTTTGGGTTTTAAAGAACAGAATTGTACTGACGTATTTGGGTTTATGTACATTTTATGGAAGGTGGCCTTATCGGCTAGTCTGTTGATGTTTATTTTCTAAGTTTTGATATGTGTTATGTATGTTCCGCTGCTATTCTCTGATGTATACCTGAACGGGGTGCCCAGGTAAGGCACCAGTCGCGGCCCCGGGGTCGGGTCGTGACATATATGGCACGGTCGGATCCGGTATTTTGATTATTATACTTGTCCATGTCATTCTTTGGCCAGTTATGATCTTGTTTATTGTACTTTATGTTTACATACTTGGTACCTTGTTGTACTGACCCCCTATCCGGGGGCTGTGATCATGCCCGCAGGTGTAGGTACTTAGTTTGGTGATCTGCGTGCTTAGGATCATTGCTCAGCTTTTGGAATAGCTCCATTGTTCCGGAGCTTATCATTTTGGTACAGTTTTGCCGTTGCAGGCTCATGTATATTCAGGGGTACGGCAGGGCCTTGTCCCGTCATAGTTTCTGTCAAACTCTTAGATGTCTTTATTCATATGTGGGTTGGACTTGTGTACAGTTGTAGATCTTTTAGTTATTGTATATTACGGCATCCTTGCCGGATTTGCCTATAAAATAAAAAAAAATGATGATGAGTTTTCTTTAGCTTCCGCTGGCTATTGGGATGTATGGGTAGAAAGGTGCCCAGGTAGGGCACCAGTCGCGGGCCCGGGGTTCGGGACGTGATAAGGGGATACCTATTCTTGATGGTTACCTTATTCAGCTGCTTATAATCAATACACATCCACAGCGATCCATCTTTCTTTTCACAAATAATATCGGCGCTCCCCAAGGAGATGTATTAGGCTTAATGAAGCCTTTTTTTAGCAAGTCTCCCAGCTGCTCTTTCAACTCCTTCAACTCTGCAGGTGACATTCTATAGGGAGGAATAGATATAGGCTGGGTATCTGGCAGTATATCAATACTGAACTCTATCTCCCGCTCTGGAGGAAGACCTGGAAGCTCATCTGGGAATACATCCGGGAACTCACTAACTACCGGAACTGACTGAAGAACCGGTACTTCTGCCTCAGTATCATACACCCGAACCAAGTGGTAAATATAGCCTGTTCTGACCATCTTTCTTGCCTTGACGTATGAAATAAACTTACCCCTCGGCGATGTTGTATCCCCTTCCATTCTATAACTGGCTCGCCTGGAAACTGAAAGCGAACCAACTTTTCTCTACAATCAACGTTAGCATAACAAGAAGCTGACCAATCCATACCCATAATCACATCAAAGTCAGTCATCTCTAACTCAATCAAATCTGCTACGGTACAGCGACTACATATAACCACCGAACAATTTTTGTATACACGCCTAGCCATGACTGAATCTCCTACCGGTGTAGCTACCTCAAAAGGTTATATCGACTCAGGTTTTATCCCTATTCTACTAGCAACAAGGGGAGATATATAGGATATAGTAGAACCTGGATCTATCAATGCATATACGTCACGGAAAAAGATCAACAATATAGCTGTGAAAACATCCGGTGACGCCTTCTGATCGTGTCTGTTGTCCAAAGCATAAATGTGGTTTGGAGGACTGCTTGAACTAGAAGCTCCGCCACGACCTCTACAATGGCCTATTGGCCTGTGTACACCCTGCCCTGCGGGGCACATAGCTATCGAAGATAAAGAACTAGTCGTTGAACCAGTATGTTGTGCCATACTCTCCGTACCACCTCTGTAAGGACAGTCTCTCCTCAAATGGCCTTGGCGGCCGCAAAATAACAAGCACCTATATTAACGCGGCACTCCCCAAAATGGGACCTACCACACCGATAACATAGAGGCAAAGGTGGCCTCGACTGACTAGGACCCCTGAATATCTGCGAACCTGCAGCCCTGGGCCCTAACCAGCCCCTGAATACCTTTGGTGATCAAATATCCTGCCCATAGACTATGAAGGTACACTTTGTGCTGGCTGGAAAGAATATCTACCCTACTGTTGAGGTTGTCCGCCTCGAAACTCACCAAACTGTCCAACCGACCTAGCCCTCTTAGGTTGGCCTCGATCGTGCTCTCTGTCTGGCTGACGCCCTTTATGTCTGTCCTCGACCCCCTGTGCATAAGCCTGGATACGAGCAATATCCATACCCGACTGAATATCCACTTCCAAACAACCATCAGTCAGATACCGATCTAGTCCCATCATATAACAATGAACTCTATCGACCATATCAGCCACAATCGTAGGCGCATATCTCGCCAACGAATCAAACTCCAGGCTATACTCACGAATGGTCCTGCCACTCTGCCTCAACTTGTTACACCCCGTAGTTCCAGGATATGTGTTTAAGAGAATGTACGTGAGAAGATACGACCTTAAGATTTAAACGAAAGAAGGATTGCTTTTTCCTACAGAAAAATTATTTCGAACCTCGGGAGGGAAAAATGTTCGTTGATGAGAATTAGATTCTCAAAATACATTATTTGAGGAGTATGGAATTTATTAACATTGTGGAAATTTATTTTTGGATTTGGACACGTAGGGCCCGCCCGAGAAATTTTACGTTTTGTGGGGCCCACGATGGTTACGAAATTTTATGGACGAATGGGAGGGAGACACGTGTCACACCTCCCCCCCCCCACTTGGGCTTGATCGAATTGGCCAAGGGTTAGAAGGTCTTTTGACCAAAGCTTGGATGAACAAGTCTTGCAAGCTCAAGCTTGAGATTGTTGACTAAGTCAAGAGCCCACTTGGCTTGATATTTAAATCCATTCATCTAAGACCACACAAGTGTTATAATCTTGACCCTCCATTTTTTTATATATACTACACTAGTGCAAGACAAGTCTTCACACTTAGAAAAATTTGAGAAAAACTTTGAGCTTGAAAGTGAAGCTCTCGGCTTTGTGAAGTTTTCCACACAAAAAATTTTCAATTGTTGTCCACAATTCACAAGACTTTAACCCAAGGTTCCTAGGGGTATTGTAAGGATATCTCAATAGAAATATCCCGAAAAACGATGTTTTTACGTTAGTCGCAATGCGAAAACCTAAGGTGTTCTTCAACTTTGAAGATGGAACTTGAAGAAGAGTTCTTCATGAGCTTCTAAGGAGTTCTTGGAGAGGATTGGAATGTAAGAAGAGGAGCTAAAAGTTGCTAAGGATCGACTTTTAGTCTTGGATTGTATTTGGGCTTATTGAGGTAAAAATCTTCATCTTCTTAATGTAATTGAAGATTACATGTTATAGTAGTTAAGAAATGAGAATGTGGTATGTAGAATGAAGTTTGAAAAGATTTGGATCATGTCGACATGTTAAAACCGAAAATGGACAAGTTAGCCATTTATGTTGTAATCAATTTGGTCGATAGTTACAATCCTCGCATGTTAAGGAAGAAAGGATTTATAGTTGTTGTAATTGTTATTATGTATATAACATGTTGGGATAACAACTTGGATTGAAAAATGAATTAAAAGGAAATTGATAATTGTTGTGAAAATGGTAGCCGAATATGGCTTGGAATTATTGGACATTTTTATATTGATTGTGGGGCACAATTTTACACGTCCTATTAGGCGTGTAATCCCCTTTGTATTGCTGAATTGTTGGGCCTTAAAAATGGCGTTTGGTTATTGATTTTCGGGCCTTGAAAAAGGTGGAAAAGTACGTAGAAACAAAGGAAGTGCTGCCCGATTTTCCGTAGAATAAGAGACCTTACACTTAGTATGATTCTACATTAAAAAGTGAGGAGTTGATAGACATGTTATGATTAATATAGGTTGAAGTACTACGAGTAGCGTATTCTACTTAAAGGATGGAATAGCTATCAAGGTTGAAGTACTTTGGAGCATTTTGCTACTTGTCGATAATCATCGCGAGGTATGTGAACCTCTTCCTCCTTTTGGCATGATTCTATGTATGAAATATACATGTGGTGTTATTTCATGATTCCTTCTACTCTTAGAAGTTAAGAGGTATGTATGGTGATTTACTCTATGTAAAAGTTATGTCTAAGTTATCCTTAGTTCTTATCAAGTCTTATGGGGGATGTTGGGTAAGAGTCGTTAGGAAGTATTTGGAGTCGAGTTGACTTTGCTAATTTACTGCACGAATGAGAATAAGTATCGAACAAGTCATTGCGGCGTTAATAAAAGAAAATGTATCGACAATAAATTATATTAAAATGAGTAGAATTCTTCATTTGCATAGAAACTAAGATAAGACAAAATTGTATTACATTTTCTAGATCATGGCTGCTTTAATAAGATCTTTATAAATGAGTATAACCTATTCACAACGCATAAAAGTATATGTTACTTAATTTAAAGAGTTTACCCTATGAAGTTTTAAGACTATGAACCTTGATTTCTTAAGGTTAAGAGACTTTATTTTTTAAAGTTAAGAGACTTATATTCTAAGTTAAGAAACTTGATTTCTTAAAGTTAAGAGACTTGATATTCTAAGTTAAAGAGACTTGATATTCTAAGTTAAAGAGACTTGATATTCTAAGTTAAAAAACTTTATTTCTTAAAGTTAAGAGACTTGAAGTATTTTGAAAGCTATGTAATTTGATTTGAAAGTATAAGTCTCTTGGTTATAAAAAGAATGAATTTGTCTAAGACATAAAGAGTTATAACGGCTTTATGGGAAGTTAGTTATGACGGCTTTATGAAAGGTTAAAGATGTCTTAGTTTCTAAAGCATAAAGTTAGTATAACGGCTTTATGGGAAGTTGGTTATAACAAATTTAAGGAAGGTTAAAAGAATTGTTTTATCTAGTAATGTAAACAAAGAAATGACTTGAAATAAAGAAGGGCAATTTGATTTAAAGGTATCAATTGCTTAAAGTTTTTAAGTAAGGGTCACTTGATTTAGAAGCCTAGAAATGTATTTCTAAAAATGTAGTGACTTTTTTGAAATGTAGACATGTCTTGATATTACGTGTGTTAGTATCTTGGGGTTTTATATGAAAAGGAGTCTTTTGAAAAGAATGGAAGTACGTAGTACTTTGAGTTAAATTCCCGGATTCTTATGTGAATCGAAAAGTGCCTTGAGTTTATAAAATGAAATTCATTTTTGTATGATAATGAAAGTCTAAAGATTTTATGAACTTGCCTATGCTTGCTTGTGATAGTCTTGAGTGCAAGTATTATATGTTTACGCTGCCGTGACTCTCAGTTGGAGGGACGACTGTCTTGTTGTGAATTTACTTGAACGTACCGACAGTGACGGAGGCTTCCACGGGTATGCTTCCATTGTGATTGATCCTTGGACATGCTTATACGATGAGGGATTCCGGGGCATGCGACCAGGATGCGGGTTAAATTCTCGGATGCTATTATTATTCCATGGCCATGCTTATACGATGAGGGATTCCGGGGCATGCGACCATGTTATATGCTATTACTCCATGGACTAGCTCTCTATGAAGACATGTACCCGAGATGAGGGATTCCACGGGCATGTTATATACGATTATTACCCCATGGATTAGCTCTCCATGAAGTCATGTACCCGAGATGAGGGATTCCACGGGCATGAGATATATGTATATGTATTGCATATGTGTACGCCGACAGTGAGGTAGGATGCCACGGGCGCGTCACATGGTTATATTTTACACTTACGGTTGTCGCGGTGATAGGGATTCCAGGAGAGATATATATATGTATTGCATATGTGTACGCCGACAGTGAGGTAGGATGTCACAGACGCATCACATGGTTATATTTTACACTTACGGTTGTCGGCAGTGATGGGGGATTCCACGGGCACGCTTTGATATTTGTGGGCTTGAGACCCTTACTGGACTGTGTGACGATATTTGAGGGCTTGTGTCCATAGCCCTGGTGTGACTATTGTTCATGTGTTGAAATAGTCTTTTAAAAGGTAAAACTGACCTTTATTACTTTCACTTGCAAGCGATTATCGTTATTTTGGTTATCATACATGTCTCGGCTTTATTTTAGACTATTATGATTTCATTATGATTTCGCTTTACATACTTGGTACATATTTCATCGACCTCGCCCGAGGGCTGCGTTCATGCCGCAGGTTGAGGTACATAGCTTGCTGATCCGCACTCTTAGGATCACTGTTCAGTTCTTGAAAAGCTCCATTACTCCGGAGGCTTTGTCTTTTGGTACGGTTCCCTGAGATTGTAGATTTATGTACATTCAGGGGTATGGCGGAGCCCCGTCAAAATCACGATTGTTATGTCAAAACTCGTAGAGGTCTGTAGTCATATCTTGTGGGTCGCTTTGTAAAAACAAAAATGAGGTAACTGTTTTTGGATTTATATATATATCCCGGGAGGTAGCCTTATCGGCTAACCTGTTATTTATTTCTTGTTAAGTTCATGTATGTTCCGCTGATTATCTCTGATGTATACATGTAAGGGTGCCCAGGTAGGGCACCAATCGCGGGCCCGGGGTCGGGTCGTGACAAAAGTGGTATCAGAGCAGTTAGTCCTCGGAAAGTGTCTACAGAGCGTGTCTAGTAGAGTCTTTATTATCGGTGTGTTGTGCACCACATCTATAATCAGGAGGCTGCAGGACATTTAGGATTGGTTTCCATTCTTCTCACTCTGAGATCGTGCGATAGAGTTGTGTTGTTAGGGTCGTCTCTCCCTAACGAGTTATGTTGATTGCAGCTATGAGAAAGGCAGCAGTGACCCAGGAAGGATTATGTGGATTGTTTATCCAGGTTGGTAATGATTGTAGTATAGTTGGTATTATGACATACAACTATACGGAGTTATGTATGAGGGTCAGACGCGTGTTGCCTAGAATGATTTTAGATTACCAGGAATTGGTAAGGACTAAATAGATATCGGGAAGGTATGAAACACTTAATGAATTCTCATCAAGGTTTATGTGCTAATTTGATATAATTAGGAAATGATGAGATGTCTAATAGGGTAATGAACCCTTAAGAAGTCATGATAAGGTACTTGATGGAAGACTATGTGGATAGATTAAGCTATGTGGTATGTGTATGAGAATTATACGAATGAGATCCGTATGGAGTAGGTAATGGTTGTTATGGTCAAGACAACAAGGTTATGGTATTAGGAGAAGTTATTGTACCCGTTTACGGGGGGACTGATAAGGTAGGCTTGGAGCATGGAAATTGCGAGCCTAAAAATATTGATAACCGCCGAGACCTTAGGTATATAAGGCCTTCTCGGGCAATAGGATTTTATTCAGACTAAGGGTAAGAGTTAAGTGCGACGGTGGGTCGGGTTGAGGACCTATTACGGGTCGCCCCATAACCTGAAATGGAGTGGGATTAGTTGGTAGTATTCCCGCTACGTGACAGGGTCACGAGGGTGCAAGGCCCAAGTCTAGTTAATTATTTTACGGGTTCGTGGACGCGTTCCACCGGAACCAGGTCGTGAGAGCCGGAAATGGCCTTATATTGTTTAATAGAGTGACTCCAAATATTGGAGGCCAGAATCAGTATGGAGGTTATGTACGTATGCTAGTATAAGTTGGAGGTACGAAGAGATAATCCTTTTAGGCCATGAATGGGAGTAAATAGTGATGGCGCACACTATGGATTTTCTTTCTCGTTTGGCTTATGATGGATAGATATGCATGTGCGATGTATTAGGGTCATATGTGGCATATTGGATTTCAATAAGTGTAGTTTTATGAGACTATACCGAGAAATGCTAGATTGGACTCCGAAAGAACTTTCGTGGACGAATATTTCTAAGGGGGGAAGAATGTTACACCCCGTAGTTCCAGGACATGTGTTTAAGAGAATGTACGTGAGAAGATATGACCTTAAGATTTAAACGAAAGAAGGATTGCTTTTTCCTACAGAAAAATTATTTCAAACCTCGGGAGGGAAAAATGTTCGTTGATGAGAATTAGATTCTCAAAATACATTATTTGAGGAGTATGGAATTTATTAACATTGTGGAAATTTATTTTCGGATTTGGACACGAAGGGCCCACCAGAGAAATTTTACGTTTTGTGGGGCCCACGAGAGTTACGAAATTTTATGGACGAATGGGAGGGCGACACATGTCACACCCCCCCCCCCCCTTCGGCTTGATCGAATTGGCCAATGGTTAGAAGGTCTTTTGACCAAAGCTTGGATGAACAAGTCTTGCACAAGCTTGAGATTGTTGACTAAGTCAAGAGCCCACTTGGCTTGATATTTAAATACATTCATCTAAGACCACACAAGTGTTATAATCTTGACCCTCCATTGTTTTATCTATACTACACTAGTGCAAGACAAGTCTTCACACTTAGAAAAATTTGAGAAAAACTTTGAGCTTGAAAGTGAAGCTCTCGGCTTTGTGAAGTTTTCCAGACAAAGAAATTTCAATTGTTGTCCACAATTCACGTGACTTTAACCCAAGGTTCCTAGGGGTATTGTAAGGATATCTCAATAGAAAGATCCCGAAAAATGATGTTTTTACGTTAGTCGCAAGGCGAAAACCTAAGGTGTTCTTCAACTTTGAAGATGGAACTTGAAGAAGAGTTATTCATGAGCTTCTAAGGAGTGCTTGGAGCGGATTGGAACTTAAGAAGAGGAGCTAAAAGTTGCTAAGGATCGACTTTTAGTCTTGGATTGTATTTGGGCTTATTGAGGTAAAAATCTTCATCTTCTTAATGTAATTGAAGATTACATGTTATAGTAGTTAAGAAATGAGCATGTGGTATATACAATGAAGTTTGAAAAGATTTGGATCATGTCGACATGTTAAAACCGAAAATGGACAAGTTAGCCATTTATGTTGTAATCAATTTGGTCGATAGTTACAATCCTCGCATGATAAGTGTCACGACCGACCTCGATCGCGATCGTGCCCTACTGGCACTCCTTACGTAAACATCGAGAAAATCAGCGGAACATACATGAAACTTATAAATAAAACATCGGAAGTAATACAACAGGTTAGCCGATAGGGCTACCTTCCAGTACATATAAAAAAAAAACAACCGAAGCAGTTGCCTCCTTTCTATTACAAACTGACCCACAATATGTGACTACAGACCTCTAAGAGTGTTAACATAACCATCGTATGACAAGGCCCCGCTGCACCTGAATATACATAGCCATGACAACTCCGAACATTGGAGCCATCTCAAAATCTTTGAACCAGATCCTAAGCTCGCGGATCCATAATCGTGTACCTAAACTCGCGGACATTTAACGCGGCCAAGGGGGTCGATAACAAAAATGCGAATATGGAAGAAATAACGCATGCAAAGCAGATCATAATCGTACAAAAGAATGACAAGGACAAGTATAAAAATACATACCGATCCTCGCCGTGTCATTACCACTTATGAACTTAATTTCACATCAATATCTTTTCCATTCCATTAAGAGTTATAGCCATATCTTACGTACTTACTTAGGAGAAGTCATTAAGTTCATTTCTATCTAACTTACTTATCTTTCATAACATAGTCCGCCCACTACGGAGGACACATATACCACCCTACCAAATGGACGCGATCGATCACCCCAATATCAAAGCATGCGTGGAATCCCCATCACCGTCGGCGGCTAAAAGTGTAAAACATAACCATGGGTCTCACGCCCATAAAATCAATCAAAACAGGTGGTATAACGTGCGGGGCTTGCCCTCATTTATACTCTTACCCCGAGAAGGTGGTAAGGGTATAACGTCTTGGGCTTGCCTCATTTATACTCTTACCGAGAAGGTGGTATAACGTCTTGGGGCTTGCCTCATTTATACTCTTACCCTATCTCGACGGTCGTCAAATAACACATAAAGGTGTGGTACAGTCTTGGGATTTACCTCACTTATACTCTTACCTCGGAGAAGGTGGTATAACGTCTTGGGGCTTGCCCTCATTTATACTCTTACCCTAACTCAACGGCCATCATACATAACATAAGCACTCTGACTTATCATACATAACATAAGCACTACCGCTTATCATACATAACCCGAGCACCACCGCTTATCATACATAACATAAGCACCACCGGCTTATCATACATTACATAAGCAAGTTAAGAAATCCCCTAACTTTTTATTAGCTTGTTCATAAACACTCATTTTTGTTTACTAAAGGCACTAACATGTCATTATAAAATCCGGGAATTTAACCCAACGTACTACGTGCCTCTACTCCTTTAAAATGATTCTCTTTCAAATAAAACTTCCAAGATACTAATAACCGTAGTATCAAGTCATATCTACTTTTCACGACAAGTCACAATACTTTTTTAGAAATACAATTACCGGCTTCTAAATCAAGTGACTTCTTTATTAAAAACCTTAAGCAATTGGTACCTTTAAAACAATTTGCCCTTCCTTAATACTAGTTATTCCTTTGATTTTGTTATTAGAAAACCATTCTCTTATCCTTCCATAAAGCCGTTATAACCAACTTCCCATAAAGCCGTTATAACCCTTTATGGTTTTAGACAAACTCATTCCTTTTATAACTAAGAGATTTATACATTCAAATCAATTCTCTTAACTTTCAAAATACTTCAAGTCTCTTAACTTTTAAGAAAACAAGTTTCAAAGTCTTAAAAGCTTCATACGTAAGCTCTTTTAAAATTAGTAACAAATCTTTGGTGCGTCGTGAATAAGTTATACTTATTTATAACGATCTTATTCAAGTAGCCATGATCTAGAAAATGTAATACAATTTTGTCTTATCTTAGCTTCTATGCGGATGGAGAGTTCTACTTGTTTTAACATAATTAATTGTCATTACATTTTCCTTTATTAACGCCGCAATGGCTTGTTCGATACTTATTCTCATTCGTGTCAGAAATTAGCCAAGTCAACTTGGCTCCAAAATACCTCCTAACGACTCTTACCAACATCCCCCATAAGACTTGGTAAGAACTTAGGATAACTTATACATAACCTTTACGTAGAGTAAATCGACATACATACCTCTTAACTTCTAAGAGTAGGAATCATGAAATAGTACTACATGTATATTCCATACATAGAATCATGTCAAAAGGAAGAGGTTCACCTACCTCGCGACGCTTGTCGACAAGTAGCAAAATGCTCCAAAGTACATCAACGTTGAGCTACTCCATTCTTCAAGTAGGATACGCTATACTTAGTACTTCAACCTATCATGGTCACAATACGTCCATTAACCTCTTACTTCAAACGTAGAATATTCTAAGTGCTAAGTCGCCAAATTCTACGGAAAATCGGACAAAGACTTCCTTTGTTTTTACTTACTTGGCCACCTTTTCAAGGCCGAATACAATAACCAAACAGCCCCATTGGCTCACAATTTCTATAAGGTACTCCAATACAAATAAAAACTAAATTTCCCCAATTGGCTCACAATTTAGAAAGTAGTCCAATAAAAATGAAAAACAAACTAAAAGTCCAAATTCGGCCACCTTGAGTTCAACCTTACCAATTCTTATCAAATTTCCATTTCAATCCAAATTGGTAGCATAACATGATATCAAGTCGTATTTGATTATAATAACCATAATCCTTAAGTAAGTAACATGCGACGATTTTTGTAACGACTAAATTGTAATCCAACTTAACATGGCTTACATACATTTCGAATTTTCCAAGGCTACAATCAATCCATAATCCTTATGAACTTCAACACATATACTACATACTAGCAACATGTAAAGCTAACAACAAAATAAATAATCTTGTAACACTTTTAAAAGACAAGATTATACCTCAACGAATTGTAATCCAATCTTCAAAACCAAGTTGCTCCTTAGCAACCTAGAGCCTCTTCAAGACACCTCAATCCACTCCTTGAAACCCTTAGAACAACACCAACAATTTTCCTTCAAACCTCCAATCCAAAACCTAGAAAGTCACTAGGTTTTCACTTTGCGACTAATACGAAAACTCTCTTTTTCCGGGATTTTTCTATTGAGATACACTTACAAAACCCTCATGAACCTTGGTTTAAAGTGTGGGGCTTATTGGACAAGAAACAAAAACTTTTGCTCTTCAAAGAGCTTGAACCCGAGAGCAAGGTCTCAAGTTCATCCAATTTTCTTCAATATTTTTCTAAGTGTTGGGCTCTCTTTCACTACTAGTAGTATAATATAGCACATTGGAGGGTTAAGATGCAACCATTTGGGTGGCTAGGATAAGCTCTACTTAAATATCAAGACCTTGTGGTCCCTTTGACTTAGTCAAGATTGTCAAGCTACACTGCAAGACTTGTTCATCCAAGACTTATGGTAAATGACCATATCGCCATGCCAATTTCGTCCAAGGCATCTATAAGGGGGTGACACGTGTCGCCTCCCATTCGTCATAATAATCGTTTTCCGACAATTTCATAATTCGATAAATGTTTACTAGTCTCAATTTCAACAACATGAGTTCTTTCGTACATTCTTACACCATGTCCTGTAAATACGGGTGTAACATTCTTCCCCTTAAAAACATTCGTCCCGAATGTTCTTTCTGAGTCAAACTTATAATTAGCGACATAGTTTCCTTTCACAACCCCGACATACCAACAATGCCACACATGGCCCTAATACTCGCACACGCATATCCGCCATCATAAGCCCAAAAGAGATTATCTTTTCGCATTTCCAACTCCTTCTAACATACATACATAACTTCCATACAATACGGCCTCTAATCTGGAGTCACTCTATAATACAATACGACCATTTCGGCTTTCACGACTGGTTCGGTGGAACGCGCCCACGAACCCGTAAAATGATTAACTAGTCTTGGGCGCTCATACCGTGACCGCCACGTGGAACTACTACCACCGATCCCACTCCATTCCGTGCCATGGGAGACCCAATGTGTCCTCAACCCGTCTCGCCACGTACTTAACTCTTATCCTCGTCCGACTTAAAATCTTATTGCCAGAGAAAACCTTATATACCTAAGGTCTCAAGAAGAATCAATATTCTTAGGCTCGCAATTTCCATGCCCCAAGCCTACCTTACCAATCCCCCAATAGCGGGTATAAAAACTTCTCATAAAACCATAACCATGTTGTCTCGATCACAACAACCATTACATACTCTATACAGCCTCATCCGTATAATTCTCGTAAGCTTACTACACGCCTTAATCTATTAACATGACATTAGTTAGGTTCCTTAATATGGCTTCTTAAGGGTTCACTACCCTATCAGACAGCTCATCCTTTCCCAATTATCTCAAAATAAAACACAAAACCTTGTCGAGAATTCATTAACTATTTCATACCTTCCCGGTATCTAGTTAGTCTTTACCAATCCCTGGAAATCTAAAATCTTTCTAGGCAACACGCGTCTGACCCTCATACATAACTCCGTATAGATGTATGTCACAATACCAACTATACTATAATCATTACCAACCTGGATACGCAATCCACATAGTCCTTCCCGGTCATCACGCTTTCTCGTTTGCAATCAACATAACCCGTTAGGGAGGACGACTTAACAACACAGCTCTATCGCACGATCTCAGAGTGAGAATAACGGAAACCAATCCTAAATGTCCTGCAGCCTCCTGATTATAGATGTGGTGCACAACACACCGATAATCAAGACTCTACTAGACACGGTCTGTAGACACTTTCCGAGGACTAACTGCTCTGATACCACTTTTGTCACGACCCGACCTCGATCGCGATCGTGCCCTACCCGCACCCTTACAGTAAACATCAGAGAAAATCAGCTGAACATACATGAAACTTATAAATAAAACATCAGAAGTAATACAACAGGTTAGCCGATAGGGCTACCTTCCAGTACATATAAAAAAAACAACCGAAGCAGTTGCCTCCTTTCTATTACAAACTGACCCACAATATGTGACTACTGCACCTCTAAGAGTGTTAACATAACCATCAGGCGGGACAAGGCCCCGCCGCACTTCGAATATACATAGCCATGACAACTCCTAACATTGGAGCCATCTCAAAATCTTGAACCAGATCCTAAGCTCATGATCCATAATCACATACCTAAACTCGCGACATTTAACGCAAAGGCGGGTTAGTACAACAAAAATGAATATGGAATGAAATAACGTCAAGAAATGATCATAATCAGTACAAAAGAATGACAAGGACAAGTATAAAAATACATACCAGATCCTCGCCGTGTCATTACCACTTATGAACTTAATTTCACATCAATATCTTTTCCATTCCATTAAGAGTTATAGCCATATCTTACGCACTTACTTAGGAGAAGTCATTAAGTTCATTTCTATCTAACTTACTTATCTTTCATAACATAGTCCGCCCACTACGGAGGACACATATACCACCCTACCAAACCGACGCGATCGATACCCCAATATCAAAGCATGCGTGGAATCCCCATCACCGCCGACCTAAAAGTGTAAAACATAACCACGGGTCTCACGCCCATAAAATCAATCAAAACAGTGGTATAACGTGCGGGCTTGCCTCATTTATACTCTTACCCGGAGAAGGTGGTAAGTGGGGTATAACGTCTGGGGCTTGCCCTCATTTATACTCTTACCTGGAGAAGGTGGTATAACGTCTGGGCTTGCCTCATTTATACTCTTACCCTATCTCGACCTGGTCGTCAATAACACATAAAGCGGGTGGTACATGGCCTTGGGATTTACCCTCACTTATACTCTTACCGGGAGAAGGTGGTATAACGTCTTGGGGCTTGCCCTCATTTATACTCTTACCCTAACTCAACCGCCATCATACATAACATAAGCACTACCGACTTATCATACATAACATAAGCACTACCGCTTATCATACATAACCCGAGCACCACCGCTTATCATACATAACATAAGCACCACCGGCTTATCATACATTACATAAGCAAGTTAAGAAATCCCCTAACTTTTTATTAGCTTGTTCATAAACACTCATTTTTGTTTACTAAAGGCACTAACATGTCATTATAAAATCCGGGAATTTAACCCAACGTACTACGTGCCTCTACTCCTTTAAAATGATTCTCTTTCAAATAAAACTTCCAAGATACTAATAACCGTAGTATCAAGTCATATCTACTTTTCACGACAAGTCACAATACTTTTTTAGAAATACAATTACCGGCTTCTAAATCAAGTGACTTCTTTATTAAAAACCTTAAGCAATTGGTACCTTTAAAACAATTTGCCCTTCCTTAATACTAGTTATTCCTTTGATTTTGTTATTAGAGAAAACCATTCTCTTATCCTTCCATAAAGCCGTTATAACCAACTTCCCATAAAGCCGTTATAACCCTTTATGGTTTTAGACAAACTCATTCCTTTTATAACTAAGAGATTTATACATTCAAATCAATTCTCTTAACTTTCAAAATACTTCAAGTCTCTTAACTTTTAAGAAAACAAGTTTCAAAGTCTTAAAAGCTTCATACGTAAGCTCTTTTAAAATTAGTAACAAATCTTTGGTGCGTCGTGAATAAGTTATACTTATTTATAACGATCTTATTCAAGTAGCCATGATCTAGAAAATGTAATACAATTTTGTCTTATCTTAGCTTCTATGCAGATGGAGAGTTCTACTTGTTTTAACATAATTAATTGTCATTACATTTTCCTTTATTAACGCCGCAATGGCTTGTTCGATACTTATTCTCATTCGTCAGTAAATTAGCCAAGTCAACTTGGCTCCAAAATACCTCTAACGACTCTTACCAACATCCCCATAAGACTTGGTAAGAACTTAGGATAACTTATACATAACCTTTAGAGTAAATCGACATACATACCTCTTAACTTCTAAGAGTAGAAGGAATCATGAAATAGTACTACATGTATATTCCATACATAGAATCATGTCAAAAGAAGGAAGAGGTTCACATACCTCGCGACGATTGTCGACAAGTAGCAAAATGCTCCAAAGTACATCAACCTTGAGCTACTCCATTCTTCAAGTAGGATACGCTATACTTAGTACTTCAACCTATCATGGTCACAATATGTCCATTAACCTCTTACTTCAAACGTAGAATATTCTAAGTGCTAAGTCGCCAAATTCTACGGAAAATCTGACAAAGACTTCCTTTGTTTTTACTTACTTGGCCACCTTTTCAAGGCCGAATACAATAACCAAACAGCCCCAATTGGCTCACAATTTCTATAAGGTACTCCAATACAAATAAAAACTAAATGCCCCAATTGGCTCACAATTTAGAAAGTAGTCCAATAAAATGAAAAACAAACTAAAAGTCCAAATTCGCCACCTGAGTTCAACCTTACCAATTCTTATCAAATTTCCATTTCAATCCAAATTGGTAGCATAACATGATATCAAGTCGTATTTGATTATAATAACCATAATCCTTAAGTAAGTAACATGCGACGATTTTTGTAACGACTAAATTGTAATCCAACTTAACATGGCTTACATACATTTCGAATTTTCCAAGGCTACAATCAATCCATAATCCTTATGAACTTCAACACATATACTACATACTAGCAACATGTAAAGCTAACAACAAAATAAATAATCTTGTAACACTTTTAAAAGACAAGATTATACCTCAACGAATTGTAATCCAATCTTCAAAAACCGGAGTTGCTCCTTAGCAACCTAGAGCCTCTTCAAGACACCTCAATCCACTCCTTGAAACCCTTAGAACAACACCAACAATTTTCCTTCAAACCTCCAATCCAAAACCTAGAAAGTCACTAGGTTTTCACTTTGCGACTAATACGAAAACTCTCTTTTTCCGGGATTTTTCTATTGAGATACACTTACAAAACCCTCATGAACCTTGGTTTAAAGTGTGGGGCTTATTGGACAAGAAACAAAAACTTTTGCTCTTCAAAGAGCTTGAACCCGAGAGCAAGGTCTCAAGTTCATCCAATTTTCTTCAATATTTTTCTAAGTGTTGGGCTCTCTTTCACTACTAGTAGTATAATATAGCACATTGGAGGGTTAAGATGCAACCATTTGGGTGGCTAGGATAAGCTCTACTTAAATATCAAGACCTTGTGGTCCCTTTGACTTAGTCAAGATTGTCAAGCTACACTTGCAAGACTTGTTCATCCAAGACTTATGGTAAATGACCATATTGGCCATGCCAATTTCGTCCAAGGCATCTATAAGGGGGGGTGACACGTGTCGCCCTCCCATTCGTCATAATAATACGTTTTTCCGACAATTTCATAATTCCCGATAAATGTTTACTAGTCTCAATTTCAACACTTGTGAGTTCTTTCGTACATTCTTACACCATGTCCTGTAAATACGGGGTGTAACAATAAGGAAGAAAGGATTTATAGTTGTTGTAATTGTTATTATGTATATAACATGTTGGGATAACAACTTGGATTGAAAAAGGAATTGAAAGGAAATTGATAATTGTTGTGAAAATGGTAGCCGAATATGGCTTGGAATTATTGGACAGTTTTATATTGATTGTGGGGCAGAATTTTAAACGTCCTATTAGGCGTGTAATCCCCTTTGTATTGATGAATTGTTTGGCCTTAAATGTGGCGTTTGGTTATTGATTTTCGAGCCTTGAAAAGGTGGAAAAGTACGTAGAAACAAAGGAAGTGTTGCCCGATTTTCCGTACAATAAGAGACCTTACACTTAGTATGATTCTACGTTGAAAAGTGAGGAGTTGATAGACATGTTATGAATAATATAGGTTGAAGTACTACGAGTAGCGTATTCTACTTAAAGGATGGAATAGCTATCAAGGTGGAAGTACTTTGGAGCATTTTGCTACTTGTCGATAATCGTAGCGAGGTATGTGAACATCTTCCTCCTTTTGGCATGATTCTATGTATGAATATACATGTGGTGTTATTACATGATTCCTTCTACTCTTAGAAGTTAAGAGGTATGTATGGTGATTTACTCTATGTAAAAGTTATGTCTAAGTTATCCTAAGTTCTTACCAAGTCTTATGGGGGATGTTGGTAAGAGTCGTTAGGGAGTATTTGGAGTCGAGTTGACTTTGCTAATTTACTGCACGAATGAGAATAAGTATCGAACAAGCCATTGCAGCGTTAATAAAATAAAATGTATCGACAATCAATTATATTAAAATGAGTAGAATTCTCCATCTGCATAGAAACTAAGATAAGACAAAATTGTATTACATTTTCTAGATCATGGATGCTTTAATAAGATGTTTATAAATGAGTATAACATATTCACAACGCATAAAAGTATATGTTACTTAATTTAAAGAGTTTACGCTATGAAGTTTTAAGACTATGAACCTTGATATCTTAAGGTTAAGAGACTTTATTTTTTAAAGTTAAGAGACTTGATATTCTAAGTTAAGAAACTTTATTTCTTAAAGTTAATAGACTTGATATTCTAAGTTAAAGAGCCTTGATATTCTAAGTTAAGAAACTTGATTTCTTAAAGTTAAGAGACTTGAAATATTTTGAAAGCTATGTAACTTGATTTGAAAGTATAAGTCTCTTGGTTATAAAAAGAATGAATTTGTCTAAGACATAAAGAGTTATAACGGCTTTATGGGAAGTTAGTTATGACGGCTTTATGAAAGGTTAAAGATGTCTTAGTTTCTAAAGCATAAAGTTAGTATAACGGCTTTATGGAAGTTGGTTATAACAACTTTATGGAAGGTTAAAAGAATGGTTTTCTCTAGTAATGTAAACAAAGAAATGACTTGAAATAAAGAAGGGCAATTTGATTTAAAGGTATCAATTGCTTAAAGTTTTTAAGTAAGGGTCCCTTGATTTAGAAGCCTAGAAATGTATTTCTAAAAATGTAGTGACTTGTTTGAAATGTAGACATGCCTTGATACTACGGGTGTTAGTATCATGGGTTTTATATGAAAAGGAGTCTTTTGAAAAGAATGGAAGTAGGTAGTACTTTGAGTTAAATTCCCGGATTTTTATGTGAAACGAAAAGTGTCTTGAGTTTATAAAATGAAATTCATTTTTGTATGATAATGAAAGTCTAATGATTTTATGAACTTGCCTATGCTTGCTTGTGATAGCCTTGAGTGCAAGTATTATATGTTTACGCTGCCGTGACTCTCGGTGAGGCCGTATCGTCTTGTTGTGAATTTACTTGACGCGTCGACGGTGGCGGAGGCTTCCACGGGTATGCTTCCATTGTGATTGATCCTTGGACATGCTTATACGATGAGGGATTCTGGGGCATGCGACCAGGATGCGGGTTAAATTCCCAGATGTTATTATTATTCCATGGCCATGCTTATACGATGAGGGATTCCGGGGCATGCGACCATGTTATATGCTATTACTCCATGGACTAGCTCTCCATGAAGATATGTACCCGAGATGAGGGATTCCACGGGTATGTTATATACGATTATTACCCCATGGATTAGCTCTCCATGAAGTCATGTACCCGAGATGAGGGATTCCACGGGCATGAGATATATATATATAGATATTGCATATGTGTACGCCGACAGTGAGGTAGGATGCCACGGGCGCGTCACATGGTTATATTTTACACTTACGGTTGTCGGCAGTGATGGGGGATTCCACGGGCAGGAGATATATATATGTATTGCATATGTGTACGCCGACAACATGGTAGGATGCCACAGGCGTTACATGGTTATATTTTACACTTACTACCGTTTCAGCGATGATGGGGATTCCACGCACGCTTTGATATTTGTGGGCTTGAGACCCATCGGATCGTGTGGCGATATTTGAGGGCTTGTGTCCATAGCCCCGTGTGACTATTGTTCATGTGTTGAAATAGTCTTTAAAAGGTAAATCGACTTTATTACTTTCACTTGCAAAGGCGATACATCGTTATTTTGGTTATCATACATGTCTCCACTTTATTTTAGACTATTATGATTTCATTACTGATTTCGCTTTACATACTTGGTACATATTTCGTACTGACCTCCTTCGGAGGGCTGCGTTCATGCCGCAGGTTGAGGTACATAGCTTGCTGATCCGCACTCTTAGGATCACTGTTCAGTTCTTGAAAAGCTCCATTACTCCGGAGGCTTTGTCTTTTGGTACGGTTCCCTGAGATTGTAGATTTATGTACATTCAGGGGTATGGCGGAGCCCTGTCCCGTCACAGTTGTTATGTCAAAACTCGTAGAGGTCTGTAGTCATATCTTGTGGGTCGCTTTGTAAAAACAAAAATGAGGTAACTGTTTTTGGATTTATATATATATCCCGGGAGGTAGCCTTATCGGCTAACCTGTTATTTATTTCTTGTTAAGTTCATGTATGTTCCGCTGATTATCTCTGATGTATACCTGTAAGGGTGCCCAGGTAGGGCACCAGTCGCGGGCCCGGGGTCGGGTCGTGACAAAAGTGGTATCAGAGCAGTTAGTCCTCGGAAAGTGTCTACAGACCGTGTCTAGTAGAGTCTTTATTATCGGTGTGTTGTGCACCACATCTATAATCAGGAGGCTGCAGGACATTTAGGATTGGTTTCCATTCTTCTCACTCTGAGATCGTGCGAGAGAGTTGTGTTGTTAGGGTCGTCTCTCCCTAACGAGTTATGTTGATTGCAGCTATGAGAAAGGCAGCAGTGACCCAGGAAGGATTATGTGGATTGCGTATCCAGGTTGGTAATGATTGTAGTATAGTTGGTATTATGACATACAACTATACGGAGTTATGTATGAGGGTCAGACGCGTGTTGCCTAGAATGATTTTAGATTACCAGGAATTGGTAAGGACTAAATAGATACCGGGAAGGTATGAAACACTTAATGAATTCTCATCAAGGTTTATGTGCTAATTTGATATAATTAGGAATTGATGAGATGTCTAATAGGGTAATGAACCCTTAAAAAGTTATGATAAGGTACTTGATGGAAGACTATGTGGATAGATTAAGCTACGTGGTATACGTAAGAGAATTGTACGAATGAGATCCGTATGGAGTAGGTAATGGTTGTTGTGGTCAAGACAACAAGGTTATGGTATTAGGAGAAGTTATTATACCCGTTTACGGGGGGACTGATAAGGTAGGCTTGGAGCATGGAAATTGCGAGCCTAAGAATATTGATAACCGCCGAGACCTTAGGTATATAAGGCCTTCTCGGGCAATAGGATTTTATTCAGACTAAGGGTAAGAGTTAAGTGCGACGGTGGGTCGGGTTGAGGACCTATTACGGGTCGCCCCATAGCCTGAAATGGAGTGGGATCAGTTGGTAGTAGTCCCGCTACGTGACAGGGTCACGAGGGTGCAAGGCCCAAGTCTAGTTAATTATTTTACGGGTTCGTGGACGCGTTCCACCGGAACCAGGTCGTGAGAGCCGGAAATGGCCTTATATTGTTTAATAGAGTGACTCCAAAGATTGGAGGCCAGAATCAGTATGGAGGTTATGTACGTATGCTAGTATAAGTTGGAGGTACGAAGAGATAATTATTTTAGGCCATGAATGGGAGTAAATAGTGATGGTGCAAACTTTGGATTTGCTTTCTCGTTTGGCTTATGATGGATGGATATGCATGTGCGATATATTAGGGCCATATGTGGCATAATTGGATTTCATTAAGTGTAGTTTTATGAGACTATACCGAGAAATGCTAGATTGGACTCCGAAAGAACATTCGGGGACGAATGTTTCTAAGGGGGAAAAATGTTACACCCTGTAGTTCCAGGACATTTGTTTAAGAGAATGTACGTGAGAAGATACGACCTTAAGATTTAAACGAAAGAAGGATTGCTTTTTCCTACGAAAAAATTATTTCGAACCTCGGAAAGGAAAAATGTTCGTTGATGAGAATTAGATTCTCAAAATTCATTATTTGAGGAGTATGGAATTTATTAACATTGTGGAACTTTATTTTAGGATTTGGACACGTAGGGCCCACCCGAGAAATTTTATATTTTGTGGGGCCCGCGAGGGTTACGAAATTTTATGGATGAATGGGAGGGAGACACGTGTCACACACCCCCCCCCCCACACACTTGGGCTTGATCGAATTGGCCAAGGGTTAGAAGGTCTTTTGACCAAAGCTTGGATGAACAAGTCTTGCAAGCTCAAGCTTGAGATTGTTGACTAAGTCAAGAGCCCACTTGGCTTGATATTTAAATCCATTCATCTAAGACCACACAAGTGTTATAATCTTGACCTTCCATTGTTTTATATATACTACACTAATGCAAGACAAGTCTTCACACTTAGAAAAATTTGAGAAAAACTTTGAGCTTGAAAGTGAAGCTCTCGGCTTTGTGAAGTTTTCCAGACAAAAAAATTTCAATTGTTGTCCACAAATCACAAGACTTTAACCCAAGGTTCCTGGGGGTATTGTAAGGATATCTCAATAGAAAGATTCCGGAAAAATGATGTTTTTACGTTAGTCGCAAGGCGAAAACCTAAGGTGTTCTTCAACTTTGAATATGGAACTTGAAGAAGAGTTCTTCATGAGCTTCTAAGGAGTGCTTGGAGCGGATTGGAACGTAAGAAGAGGAGCTAAAAGTTGCTAAGGATAGACTTTTAGTCTTGGATTGTATTTGGGCTTATTGAGGTAAAAATCTTCATCTTCTTAATGTAATTGAAGATTACCTGTTATAGTAGTTAATAAATGAGCATGTGGTATATATAATGAAGTTTGAAAAGATTTGGATCATGTCGACATGTTAAAACCGAAAATGGACAAGTTAGCCATTTATGTTGTAATCAATTTGGTCGATAGTTACAATCCTCGCATGATAAAGAAGAAAGGATTTATAGTCGTTGTAATTGTTATTATGTATATAACATGTTGGGATAACAACTTGGATTGAAAAAGGAATTGAAAGGAAATTGATAATTGTTGTGAAAATGGTAGCCGAATATGGCTTGGAATTATTGGACATTTTTATATCGATTGTGGGGCAGAATTTTACACGTCCTATTAGGCGTGTAATCCCCTTTGTATTGCTGAATTGCTGGGCCTTAAATGTGGTGTTTGGTTATTGATTTTCGGGCCTTGAAAAAGGTGGAAAAGTACGTAGAAACAAAGGAAGTGCTGCCCGATTTTCCGTAGAATAAGAGACCTTACACTTAGTATGATTCTACGTTAAAAAGTGAGGAGTTGATAGACATGTTATGATTAATATAGGTTGAAGTACTACGAGTAGCGTATTCTACTTAAAGGATGGAATAGCTATCAAGGTTGAAGTACTTTGGAGCATTTTGCTACTTGTCGATAATCGTCGCGAGGTATGTAAACCTCTTCCTCCTTTTTGCATGATTCTATGTATGAAATATACATGTGGTGTTATTTCATGATTCCTTCTACTCTTAGAAGTTAAGAGGTATGTATGGTGATTTACTCTATGTAAAAGTTATGTCTAAGTTATCATAAGTTCTTACCAAGTCTTATGGGGGATGTTGGTAAGAGTCGTTAGGAAGTATTTGAAGTCGAGTTGACTTTGCTAATTTACTGCACGAATGAGAATAAATATCGAACAAGCCATTGCAGCGTTAATAAAAGAAAATGTATCGACAATCAATTATATTAAAATGAGTAGAATTCTCCATCTCCATAGAAACTAAGATAAGACAAAATTGTATTACATTTTCTAGATCATGGCTGCTTTAATAAGATCTTTATAAACGAGTATAACATATTCACAACGCATAAAAGTATATGTTACTTAATTTAAAGAGTTTACGCTATGAAGTTTTAAGACTATGAACCTTGATTTCTTAAGGTTAAGTGACTTTATTTTTTAAAGTTAAGAGACTTAATATTTTAAGTTAAGAAACTTGATTTCTTAAAGTTAAGAGACTTGATATTCTAAGTTAAAGAGACTTGATATTCTAAGTTAAGAAACATGATTTCTTAAAGTTAAGAGACTTGAAGTATTTTGAAAGCTATGTAACTTGATTTGAAAGTATAAGTCTCTTGGTTATAAAAAGAATGAATGTCTAAGACATAAAGAGTTATAACGGCTTTATGGGAAGTTAGTTATGACGGTTTTATGAAAGGTTAAAGATGTCTTAGTTTCTAAAGCATAAAGTTAGTATAACGGCTTTATGGGAAGTTGGTTATAACAACTTTATGGAAGGTTAAAATAATGGTTTTTTCTAGTAATGTAAACAAAGAAATGACTTGAAATAAAGAAGGGCAATTTGATTTAAAGGTATCAATTGCTTAAAGTTTTTAAGTAAGGGTCACTTGATTTAGAAGCCTAGAAATGTATTTCTAAAAATGTAGTGACTTGTTTGAAATGTAGACATGTCTTGATACTACGTGTGTTAGTATCTTGGGGTTTTATATGAAAAGGAGTCTTTTGAAAAGAATGGAAGTACGTAGTACTTTGAGTTAAATTCCCGGATTTTTATGTGAAACGAAAAGTGTCTTGAGTTTATAAAATGAAATTCATTTTTGTATGATAATGAAAGTCTAAAGATTTTATGAACTTTCCTATGCTTGCTTGTGATAGCCTTGAGTGCAAGTATTATATGTTTACGCTGTCGTGACTCTCAGTTGGAGGGTCGACTGTCTTGTTGTGAATTTACTTGGACGTACCGACAGTGACGGAGGCTTCCACGGGTATGCTTCCATTGTGATTGATCCTTGGACATGCTTATACGATGAGGGATTCTGGGGCATGCGACCAGGATGCGGGTTAAATTCCAGGATGTTATTATTATTCCATGGTCATGCTTATACGACGAGGGATTCCGGGGCATGCGATCATGTTATATGATATTACTTCATGGACTAGCTCTCCATGAAGACATGTACCCGAGATGAGGGATTCCACGGGCATGTTATATACGATTATTACCCTATGGATTAGCTCTCCATGAAGTCATGTACCCGAGATGAGGGATTCCACGGGCATGAGATATATATATATATGTATTGCATATGTGTACGCCGACAGTGAGGTAGGATGTCACGGGCGCGTAACATGGTTATATTTTACACTTACGGCTGTCGGCAGTGATGGGGTATTCGACGAGCAGGAGATATATATATGTATTGCATATGTGTACGCCGATAGTGAGGTAGAATGTCACGGGCGCGTCACATGGTTATATTTTACACTTACGGCTATCGGCAGTGATGGGGGATTCCACGGGCACGCTTTGATATTTGTGGGCTTGAGACCCCATCGGATGTGGCGATATTTGAGGGCTTGTGTCCATAGCCCGCGTGACTATTGTTCATGTGTTGAAATAGTCTTTAAAAAGGTAAACCGACTTTCATTACTTTCACTTCAAAGAAGGCACGATCGTTATTTTGGTTATCATACATGTCTCCAGCTTTATTTTAGACTATTATGATTTCATTACAGTACTTTCAGTTTTACATACTTGGTACATATTTCGTACTGACCTCCTTCGGGGGGATGCGTTCATGCCGCAGTTTGAGGTACATAGCTTGTTGATCCGCACTCTTAGGATCACTGTTCAGTTCTTGGAAAGCTCCATTTCTCCGGAGGCTTTGTCTTTTGGTACGGTTCCCTGAGATTTTAGATTTATGTACATTCAGGGTTATGGCGGGGTCCTGTCCCGTCACAGTTGTTATGTCAAAACTCTTAGAGGTCTGTAGTTATATCTTGTGGATCGCTTTGTAAAAAAAAAAAAAGAGGTAACTGCTTTTGGATTTATATATATATCCCGGGTGGTAGCCTTATCGGCTAACCTGTTATTTATTTCTTGTTAAGTTCATGTATGTTCCGCTGATTATCTCTGATGTATACCTGTAAGGGTGCCCATGTAGGGCACCAGTCGCGGGTCCGGGGTCGGGTCGTGACAAAAGTGGTATCAGAGCAGTTAGTCCTCGGAAAGTGTCTACAGACCGTGTCTAGTAGAGTCTTGATTATCGGTGTGTTGTGCACCACATCTATAATCAGGAGGCTGCAGGACATTTAGGATTGGTTTTCATTCTTCTCACTCTTAGATCGTGCGATAGAGCTGTGTTGTTAGGGTCGTCTCTCCCTAACGAGTTATGTTGATTGCAGCTATGAGAAAGGCAGCAGTGACCCAGGAAGGATTATGTGGATTGTGTATCCAGGTTGGTAATGATTGTAGTATAGTTGGTATTATGACATACAGCTATACGGAGTTATATATGAGGGTCAGACGCGTATTGCCTAGAATGATTTTAGATTACCAGGAATTGGTAAGGACTAAATAGATATCGGGAAGGTATGAAACACTTAATGAATTCTCATCAAGGTTTATGTGCTAATTTGATATAATTAGGAAATGATGAGATGTGTAATAGGGTAATGAACCCTTAAGAAGTCATGATAAGGTACTTGATGGAAGACTATGTGGATAGATTAAGCTACGTGGTATGCGTAAGAGAATTATACGAATGAGATCTGTATGGAGTAGGTAATGGTTGTTGTGGTCAAGACAATAAGGTTATGGTATTAGGAGAAGTTATTGTACCCGTTTACGAGGGGACTGATAAGGTAGGCTTGGAGCATGGAAATTGCGAGTCTAAGAATATTGATAACCGCTGAGACCTTAGGTATATAAGGCCTTCTCGGGCAATAGGATTTTATTCAGACTAAGGGTAAGAGTTAAGTGCGACGGTGGGTCGGGTTGAGGACCTATTACGGGTCGCCCCATAGCCTGAAATGGAGTGGGATCAGTTGGTAGTAGTCCCGCTACGTGACAGGGTCACGAGGGTGCAAGGCCCAAGTCTAGTTAATTATTTTACGGGTTCGTGGACGCGTTCCACCGGAACCAGGTCGTGACAGCCGGAAATGGCCTTATATTGCTTAATAGAGTGACTCCAAAGATTGGAGGCCAGAATCAGTATGGAGGTTATGTACGTATGCTAGTATAAGTTGGAGGTACGAAGAGATAATCCTTTTAGGTCATGAATGGGAGTAAATAGTGATGGTGCACACTTTGGATTTGCTTTATCGTTTGGCTTATGATGGATGGATATGCATGTGCGATGTATTAGGGCCATATGTGGCATAATTGGATTTCATTAAGTGTAGTTTTATGAGACTATACCGAGAAATGCTAGATTGGACTCCGAAAGAACATTCGGGGACGAATGTTTCTAAGGGGGGAAGAATGTTACACCCCGTAGTTTCAGGACATGTGTGTAAGAGAATGTACGTGAGAAGATATGACCTTAAGATTTAAACGAAAGAAGGATTGCTTTTTCCTACGGAAAAATTATTTCGAACCTCGGGAAGGAAAAATGTTCGTTGATGAGAATTAGATTCTAAAAATACATTATTTGAGGAGTATGGAATTTATTAACATTGTGGAAATTTATTTTCGGATTTGGACACGTAGGGCCCACCCGAGAAATTTTACGTTTTGTGGGGCCCACGAGGGTTACGAAATTTTAGGGATGAATGGTAGGGCGACGTATGTAACCCCCCCCCCCCCCCACACACACACACACACACTTAGGCTTGATCGAATTGGCCAAGGGTTAGAAGGTCTTTTGACCAAAGCTTGGATGAACAAGTCTTGCAAGCTCAAGCTTGAGATTGTTGACTAAGTCAAGAGCCCACTTGGCTTTATATTTAAATCCATTCATCTAAGACCACACAAGTGTTATAGTCTTGACCCTCCATTGTTTTATATATACTACACTAGTGCAAGACAAGTCTTCACACTTAGAAAAATTTGAGAAAAACTTTGAGCTTGAAAGTGAAGCTCTCGACTTTGTGAAGTTTTCCACAAAAAAATTTCAATTGTTGTCCATAATTCACAAGACTTTAACCCAAGGTTCCTAGGGGTATTGTAAGGATATCTCAATAGAAAGATCCCGGAAAAACGACGTTTTTACGTTAGTCGCAAGGCGAAAACCTAAGGTGTTCTTCAACTTTGAAGATGGAACTTGAAGAAGAGTTCTTCATGAGCTTCTAAGGAGTGCTTGGAGCGGATTGGAAAGTAAGAAGAGGAGCTAAAAGTTGCTAAGGATCGACTTTTAGTCTTGGATTGAATTTGGGCTTATTGAGGTAAAAATCTTCATCTTCTTAATGTAATTGAAGATTACATGTTATAGTAGTTAAGAAATGAGCATGTGGTATATAGAATGAAGTTTGAAAAGACTTGGATCATGTCGACGTGTTAAAACCGAAAATGGACAAGTTAGTCATTTATATTGTAATCAATTTGGTCGATAATTACAATCTTCGCATGATAAGGAAGAAAGGATTTATAGTTGTTGTAATTGTTATTATGTATATAACATGTTGGGATAACAACTTGGATTGAAAAAGGAATTGAAAGGTAATTGATAATTGTTGTGAAAATGGTAGCCGAATATGGCTTGGAATTATTGGACAGTTTTATATTGATTGTGGGGCAGAATTTTACATGTCCTATTAGGCGTGTAATCCCCTTTGTATTGCTTAATTGTTGGGCCTTAAATGTGGCGTTTGGTTATTGATTTTCGGGCTTTGAAAAAGGTGGAAAAGTACGTAGAAACAAAGGAAGTGCTGCCCGATTTTCCGTAGAATACGAGACCTTAAACTTAGTACGATTCTACGCTAAAAAGTGAGGAGTTGATAGACATGTTATAATTAATATAGGTTGAAGTACTACGAGTAGCGTATTCTACTTAAAGGATGGAATAGCTATCAATGTTGAAGTACTTTGGAGCATTTTGCTACTTGTCGATAATCGTCGCGAGGTATGTGAACCTCTTCATCCTTTTGGCATGATTCTATGTATGAAATATACATGTGGTGTTATTACATGATTCCTTCTACTCTTAGAAGTTAAGAGGTATGTATGGTGATTTACTCTATGTAAAAGTTATGTCTAAGTTATCCTAAGTTCTTACCAAGTCTTATGGGGGATGTTGGTAAGAGTCGTTAGGAAGTATTTGGAGTCGAGTTGACTTTGCAAATTTACTGCACGAATGAGAATAAGTATCGAACAAGCCATTGCAGCGTTAATAAAAGAAAATGTATCGACAATCATTTATATTAAAATGAGTAGAATTCTCCATCTGCATAGAAACTAAGATAAGACAAAATTGTATTACATTTTCTAGATCATGGCTGCTTTAATAAGATCTTTATAAACGAGTATAACATATTCACAACGCATAAAAGTATATGTTACTTAATTTTAAGAGTTTACGCTATGAAGTTTTAAGACTATGAACCTTGATTTCTTAAGGTTAAGAGACTTTATTTTTTAAAGTTAAGAGACTTGATATTCTAAGTTAAGAAACTTGATTTCTTAAAGTTAAGAGACTTGATATTCTAAGTTAAAGAGACTTGATATTCTAAGTTAAGAAACTTGATTTCTTAAAGTTAAGAGACTTGAAGTATTTTGAAAGCTATGTAACTTGATTTGAAAGTATAAGTCTCTTGGTTATAAAAAGAATGAATTTGTCTAAGACATAAAGAGTTATAACGGCTTTATGGGAAGTTAGTTATGACGGTTTTATGAAAGGTTAAAGATGTCTTAGTTTCTAAAGCATAAAGTTAGTATAACGGCTTTATGGGAAGTTGGTTATAACAACTTTATGGAAGGTTAAAAGAATGGTTTTCTCTAGTAATGTAAACAAAGAAATGACTTGAAATAAAGAAGGGCAATTTGATTTAAAGGTATCAATTGCTTAAAGTTTTTAAGTAAGGGTCACTTGATTTAGAAGCCTTAAATGTATTTCTAAAAATGTCGTGACTTGTTTGAAATGTAGACATGCATTGATACTACGGGTGTTAGTATCTTAGGGTTTTATATGAAAATGAGTCTTTTGAAAAGAATGGAAGTACGTAGTACTTTGAGTTAAATTCCCGGATTTTTATGTGAAACGAAAAGTGTCTTGAGTTTATAAAATGAAATTCATTTTTGTATGATAATGAAAGTCTAAAGATTTTATGAACTTGCCTATGCTTGCTTGTGATAGCCTTGAGTGCAAGTATTATATGTTTACGCTGTCGTGACTCTCAGTTGGAGGGCCGACTGTCTTGTTGTGAATTTACTTGGACGTACCGACAGTGACGGAGGCTTCCACGGGTATGCTTCCATTGTGATTGATCCTTGGACATGCTTATACGATGAGGGATTCCGGGGCATGCGACCAGGATGCGGGTTAAATTCCCGAATGCTATTATTATTCCATGGCCATGCTTATACGATGAGGGATTCCGGGGCATGCGACCATGTTATATGTTATTACTCCATGGACTAGCTCTCCATGAAGACATGTACCCGAGATGAGGGATTCCACGGGCATGTTATATACGATTATTACCCCATGGATTAGCTCTCCATGAAGTCATGTACCCGAGATGAGGGATTCCACGGGCATGAGATATATATATATGTATTGCATATGTGTACGCCGACAGTGAGGTAGGATGCCACGGGCGCGTCACATGGTTATATTTTACACTTACGGCTGTCGGCAGTGATGGGGTATTCCACGAGCAGGAGATATATATATGTATTGCATATGTGTACGCCGACAGTGAGGTAGGATGCCACGGGCGCGTCACATGGTTATATTTTACACTTACGGCTGTCGGCAGTGATGGGGGATTCCACGGGCACGCTTTGATATTTGTGGGCTTGAGACCCTTACTGGACTGTGTGATGATATTTGAGGGCTTGTGTCCATAGCCCTGGTGTGACTATTGTTCATGTGTTGAAATAGTCTTTAAAAAGGTAAAACTGACTTTCATTACTTTCACTTCGGCAAGGCACAATGTACTGTTATTTTGGTTATCATACATGTCTCCAGCTTTATTTTAGACTATTATGATTTCATTACAGTACTTTCAGTTTTACATACTTGGTACATATTTCGTACTGACCTCCTTCGGGGGGCTGCGTTCATGCCGCAGGTTGAGGTACATAGCTTGTTGATCCGCACTCTTAGGATCACTGTTCAGTTCTTGGAAAGCTCCATTTCTCCGGAGGCTTTGTCTTTTGGTACGGTTCCCTGAGATTGTAGATTTATGTACATTCACGGGTATGGCGGGGCCTTGTCCCGTCACAGTTGTTATGTCAAATCTCTTAGAGGTCTGTAGTCATATCTTGTGGGTCGCTTTGTAAAAAAAAAGGAGGTAACTGCTTTTGGATTTATATATATATATCGGGAGGTAGCCTTATCGGCTAACCTGTTATTTATTTCTTGTTAAGTTCATGTATGTTCCGCTGATTATCTTTGATGTATACCTATAAGGGTGCCCAGGTAGGGCACCAGTCGCGGGTCCGGGGTCGAATCGTGACACAACTGTAGGAATCTATCCACTCTAGCCCTCATCATCTCTGTAGGCAAGAAGTGACCAAGGAATGCCTCTATAAACTCATCTCATGTAACTGGAGGGACGTCATCTCCCCTGGATAACTCCCAAGACTCATACCAGTTTGTCGCTATATCCCGCATCCTATATGAAGCTAACTCAACCGACTTAGTCCTCAAAACCCTGATTTCCCTCAAGGTACGCTGCATCTGTCGGATGAACTCCTGCGGATCATCCTCGGGTCTTGACCCGAAAAACTCTGGAGGGTCACAATGCAAGAAATCACGAACCCTCAAACTGTTGGACCTAGGGTCAACTCGTCCTCGTCGCGGTCCGCCTACCACAAATCTAGTCAAGATTCAGACCGCATCTCTCATGGCCCTATCCTCTGCCCCTGGCTGAGGATCTGGAGGCTCAAGTATCGGGGCCTCTGGAGCTGCTCTAAGATCCTATGGTAATGGCGGTGTAACTGAACTCGCTGACTGACGCACATCCTCAGGCATAGATTGGGCATGTGCCCTAGTAACTCTTTGAGTCCGACTAGCAGCTCTTGCTACTGATTTGCCCTTCTGGGCCACTGTTGACTTCTTCGGAGGCATAGCTGTAACACAATAATACGTTAGAGGGGAATCACCCTAATAACACAGCTCTATTGCACGATCTTATGAGGTGAAATAATGGAAACCAATCCTAAATGTCCAGCAGCCTCATGTGTATAAGTATGGTGCACAACATACCTATACCCAAGACTCTACTTAGACACGGTCTATAGACATTCCGAGGATGAACTGCTCTGATACCACTTTTGTCACGACCCGAACCCCGGGCCCGCGACTGGGCACTCTTATACCCGTACCTCTCATATAACCAACGGGAGCAAATAAAACTCATAAAATAAAACAGGCAAGCCGATAAGGCCGTCACTGTATATAGAAATATCCGAATAACTGTGACTGTACATATGTCCAACCCACACATGACTACAGACCTCTAAGAGTATAACAGTAATTATGACGGGACAAGGCTCCGCCGTACCCCTGAATGTACATAAGCCTGTAATAGCCAAAAATGTACCAAAAGACTATACTCTGGGACAATAGAGCTATCTCAATAGATGAGCAAAGATCCTAAGCACGCGGATCAGAAAACTGAGTACCTACACCTGCGGGCATGAACGTAGCCCCCCGAAGGGGGTCAGTACAACAGGTACCAAGTATGAAAACATAAAGTACAGTAATTAAAATCATAACTGGCCAAAGAATGACAGGGACAAGTATGAAAATTCAATTACCAGATCCAACCGTGCCATATAAAATAGAGTCAACTATACTTTTTTTAAAAAACAGAGAGTCAACAGTGCCCTTTTCTTTTAAATAAAAATAACGAGAGTCCTTTCAAAATCATGGATACCTGTCCATATAACCATCATGTCTGTACACCTATCACGTGTCTCGGCCCAATATATATTTATGTTGCGGATCGTGCAACCCGTCCCAATATATGTAAGTGTTGCGGATCGTGCAACCCGTCCCAATATATGTATATACGTGTTGCGGATCGTGCAACCCGTCTCAATAAATATATAAGTGTTGCGGATCGTGCAACCCGTCCCAATAAATATATAAGTGTTGTGGATCGTGCAACCCGTCCCAATAAATATACATATCACTATCATGGGCAATCTTGCACAATTTAAATCATCTTTTGACTCTCAATAACATCATCTTTAAAATGAACTTCCATTTTTGAAAAACCAAGGCACTATCACATCTTACATTTTATAAAACACCAAGGTACCAACATATCATGTATCAATCACATATAATGAACTTTCATTTTAAATCCATCCATTGGAAAATCAAGGCATTAGATATCATGTATCACTTTAACACATCATTTGGAAAGCCAAGGCACTATATATCATGTAGCACCTTAAAACATCAATTAGGAATTAGGATTCCTTAAAACCATGTACGTCCGCCGTACATTCATTTCATATAAAAATCATGCCAAAGAAGAAAGGATAGTTTCACATACCTTATAGTCTATACCAACTTGACAACTAGAATACGTATCAAGTAGTACTTCAACCTATAATGACAATAACACGTCTATCAATTCCATGATACTAGTATACACTTATACTACATAATGACTCTTCTTTCGTATAAAAATTCGGGCAGCACTTCCCCTATTTATACATACTTTTTCACCTTATAAATAAGGCCAAATACATCAATAACCAAGCACCACTTAAGGGCACAACCAAAACAGCAACTAAGGTGATTCACACACCTATTTCTTATGTAAATCCGGTCTTTTAATCCATATAAAAACAGCCCATAAAAATAGTCCATACTTCTACGACAATGAGGGTAAAATGTGAAGCTTATAACACCTTTATATACCCTTATTCCTTTAGGACTTACGTTAGCGATTTACCACCTTAAACATGCATAATGATAACTGAATTTTCAGCATTGTAACACCACAAAACAGTCCCTAAAACTGCACCACAATATCCAACAGTTTTGGGCAGTTTTCGGCCAACACACAACTAAAGCCCTTTTCACAATTCCTTATAATCCAACTCACAATTCAACATGTTTATATAAACAGTTTCAACTTATAACAACATGGTTTCCTTCATTTTAACATGCGATTAGTGACGTTAAATAACAACAATAACCAATGAATCCAACATTACCAAAACTGTCCAGTTTTTGGCTAACATGCCAAAACTGTGACATGCATTTCTTGTTCTCCTTTTCTCTTAACACAAGTTCATCTATCAAATATAACATCATGTAATTTCCAATTACTTCAAGAGGAATAAGAAATCTTACCTTAAACTTAGCCAAAAATAGTCCGAAGTCTCGGCCAATCGTGACCAACTTTCCAATTTTGCACCACTTCTTCACGTTACAATCACACACATGTATCCTCTACAAGCTTGTAACCATCAACTTCAATGGTATTACTACCTGTATACCAATTCTAGTAGCAGAGCCATGTTATTGAACATCATGAGTAGCTAAACTCATACTACTGTCCTAGAGCAATATTGTTCTTAAATTACTAGGAAATCCTGTTACTCTGTCTCAGTTCCTATAGCTACTTTGTTGATAACATGTTCTTAAGATTCTTCTATAAGTCTACAGTAATAGGCAGGTGTGTCCTGGACCGTTGGATTAGCACGTTAGGTTGGAAGAACCGATTTGACTTGGGACACAAATAGATGTACTTTAGGATAAGAAGCTAGATAGCAAGCATAGGATATCCGCTATAGTAATTATGGGAATAAGAAACAATTAACAGTATCTTCGTAACTGATAGAACAATAGCTTCAATGATGATTGACGGATAATACCGTGACGAATCGATCACTAATAGCATAGCAGTGGCGAAACTACAAATATATAGGTCAAATATGATTTTTCTAATAAATGTTAACGCAGTGAAGCAAATGAAATAGATAGGTCATGTTATTCCTCGCGACTCTATGTGTGATCGAAAGTATAGTTAGTCAATTCGAGCTTCGGCAGCCTGAGACTCTTTCCGAGGGTCACGTATGACTTATATGAATGTTAAGGAGGTATATGGAAGTTTGGAAGCAAGTGGATTAAAGGAAACATATCTCGGCAAAGCTTGACAAAAATCAGATGATACGCTAAGCGTTCTGCCACACAAAAGTTGATCCGGTTCGCGGATCAGGCCACGGATCAAGGCCTTCATTTCCTCACTTCACTTCCCCCATCTGCATTGGGTTCAGTGACCGCAGATGGTGATCTGCACTGCAGAACCAGATCAGAGGTAGTGGTATGGTTATATATAGCCAAGATCGGTGGTTTCTTGTTCTTATTTCATTTTCTACCCCAACTCATTCCATCTTCTGACAACTCGAAAAACCACTTCTTTTGGAAGGGAATTCCTTCCTTAATTTTTACCAAGCCTGGATCGTCAAATTATCGTGCCTTCACTTCTACCACTAAGGAGGATTCAGTGGCATTCTGAATAATGGCATCTCCATCTCCTGAATATAGCAACCATATATTTAGAATGGCCAATCGATACAAATATTTGGTCATCTCAAGCATGGCACCTCCATCTCATGTATCTAGATGCAGTTCTGATGACTGTCTGAGCTAGATACTACAATCTTGCCTTTGCCTCTACCTCTACCAGGTGATGTATGCATGTCTTGCCCAGGAGGGCGTACTGATGAAGAATAAGTTGCTACAGACCATATCAGTTGTGTCATACCACCTCCACCTCTCGTCGGGTAGTCCCTAGAAAAGTGCCTCGGGTAGACATAAGAATAACATACATCTAACTCTCAACGGCATTTCCCTAGACGGGCCCTGCCACACTGAGAACACTAGGGTAAATGTGGCCTTATTTAGCTCAAATCTCTTCTATATTGCGGGTTTGGTGTCTGTGAACTCTGACCTTGACCAGAATAAGTGGTCCGATCACAATGTTGGCCCTGAAACTATAGTGGAGCACCAGCCGCTGGATAAGATGGGCACTTGGGAAACTATGGCCTGAACCCATCTCTTAAATCCCACGTATCCCCCATGGGTCGGGCCCTCTTATGTTGACCCTATCCTGCTCTCGATTAACCTCATGCTGCCTCTTATAATCTTCCAAGTTTTGTGCATATGCTTGGATACGAGAAATATCCATATTCAGATTTAAGGGAGTTATCGTACACATGTTCACCAAGTGCGGCCCCAAACTATTAACAAATTGATGTACCCGGTCACTCATCTCAACTACAACCGCAGGGTCATACCTAGCCAAAGAGTTGAATTGCAAACTATACTCTCAAATGCTCATATTACCCTGGTCTAGGTGTAAGAACATGTCCTGCCTGGATCATCGAAGCTCAACCGGTAGATATTGTTGCACGAATGCCTCGAAGAACACCCTCCAACCTATAGATGGGGCTCGGGGTCCCCGAGTCTGCTCCCAAGTCTCAAACCATGTCACGAAAATGTCACACAACCTATAGAAAGCCAACTCTACTGACTCAACATTTGTAGCATGCATTACCCGCAAAGTATATTGCATCTAATCCAAAAGGTTATGCGGGTCAGCATTCGGGTCTAATCCCGTGAATACCAGAGGATCTATATTAATGAAATCCTGAACTCTCATGATGACTGCTCTGTTGAAAGTACTTGGGGTTTGATGTTGGGCCTGAGAGGCCACTAGTCGAGTCAAAAACTGCACAGCACTCCGCATTATAAAACCTGGTCAGGAGCAACCAGGGGAGGAACTAGAGGTACATCAACTCCCCTCTGCCCCTGAGGAGGTGGTGTGGGTTCTTCTCCTAAAGCTTGGGAGTCAGCCTCATTTTGAGGCTCATGCTTCTCTATATTGGTGGGTCGCACCTAACTGGCGCCCTCCCCGACCTCATCCTCTAATCTCTGAGCAACCATCTGGCATTTACTAGTAGTAGGCATCGTTGAGAATACTAACAACATGAGATTTAGGAGTGAATTCTTATGACTTAGCTCTATTGCACGATCTAGATCAGAAAGAAAAGTAACCATCCTAAATATCATGTAGCCTCCTTCTTATAAGTGTGTTGCACAACACACCTAAAATAAGACTATACTAGATATAGCTTACAGACTCTCTAGGACAGACCTGCTCTGGTACCACATTTGTCACACCTCAACCTTAGGGTGTGGACGGCACCCAGCACCTGAAGGCCTGTGCGAACCAACTATAGCATCTGGAACCTGTGATACAAAACATAGGTCGGCAAAGCCTCCATATAACCATAACAAGACAATAATGAAAGACAACCTGAAAACAGAAGAGTCTCAAAATAGTATATACAGATAACCAAGTCGACGAGGCCATAAAAAGAGTACTCCAACTAAGCAAAGGGCCGACAGGGCCACGACACACATATACACCCTGTACACCAGTCTGCAAACCTCTAAGAGTGCTACAATACAGTAATAGGTCGGTAAAAGGCCCGTCCATACCCAAACAATACTGGAAATATATACAATAGTACCTATTGACTCTTGTATAGCAACTCCGACATAGAGGAGTACGATAATCAATGATGAAATATGCAACCTACTCAGGAAGAGCGCCACCCTGCCTATCTGAACCTGAGAGCATGAACACAGTGCCCCAGAAGGGACATCAATCTGAAAAATGTATTGAATATGTATGGCATAATCAATTGTAAATAAAACAACAAGAAATCAAGAAGATCAGAGATACCACCTGAAACTCATAACTGTCACATTAGACCAATCTACATATATGTATAAATAATCAATCGTGTATATAATGTCATAGGCCTTTGTGGGTAACATTCTGTACATAATAGATTGTGTATGTAACGTTGTAGGCCTCTATGGGCAATATCATTAGTATCATATCTATATAGTCGCGTATATAATTGTCACGACCCGAATTCTCGGGCCCGTGAATGGTGCCCTACCTGGGCACCCTTCTACCCAAACAACATAATTAACTCGCTGAAGATAAACAACACTTATTTTTTTTCTTTAAACAAAGGCAAAGTCGGAAAGGCTGCCACAATATATATAACACCCGAAAGGGGCTACACTGTACAATAATACAACTTACACCAGTCCAGCCCACATATGAATACAGACCTCTAAGAATTTGGACAGTAAACTATGACGGGACAAGACCCCGTCGTACCCCTGAATATACCTAGCCATAATGACGAACTCCGGAACATAGAAGCCATATCAAAATGTTGAACAAGGATCCTAAGCTCGCGGATCCACAACTGAGTACCTAGACCTGCGGACATGAACGCAGCCCCCCGAAGGGGGTCAGTACAATAGGTACTAAGTATGGAACAGAAATAAAGTACAGTAAACAAGATCATAACTGTACAAAAGTATGACAGGGGCAAGCATGGAAATCAAATACCAGATCCTACCGCCGTAAAATAAGATCTCATCAGACCTTGTATCACGCCCATCAGTATCACCGTACCATATAACGTATCCCGACCCCTTGTGGAACTCGGCCGTGTAACTGTCATGTCTATATGCCTATAACGTGTCCCGGCCCTTTAGTGAGGGACTTGGTGAAATCATTAACATAACGTAACTCAAACCATTTTGGGGTTCGATGTACCTATCCGTATGTGTGACGTAACCCGGCCCATTTGTGGGACTCGGTGTATCTTCTACATGTGACGTAACCCGGCCCATTTGCGGGACTCGGTGTTATGATGAAATATGTGACATAACCCAGCCCATCTGTGGGACGCGGTGTGATGATGCATTATGACGTAACCTGGCCCATCTGTAGGATGCGGTGAGATGATGCAATATGTGACATAACCCGGCCCATCTGTGGGACGCGATGTAATGATGCAATATGTGACATAACCCGGCCCATCTGTGGGACGCGGTGTAATGATGCAATATGACGTAACCCAGCCCATCTGTGGGACGCGGTGTAATCTTTTGTATAACGTAACCCGGCCCGTCTGTGGGACGCGGTGTATGTATGTCTATATCGTAACCCGGCCCATTTGCGGGACTCGGTGTATGGCATCTATAACATAACCCAGCCCGTAATGGGACTCGGTGTATCAAAGCAACCGTATAACATTTTTAAACCATCTTTTGACTTCCCATTAAGTCGTTATAACAACTTCCCATAAAGCTATTATAACAATCTTTCATTTTAGAAAACTAAGGCACTACCACATTTTTCCTTTCTAATAAAACCAAGGCATTATCATGTCATGTAACATTAGGGAAATGAACCCAAAGTACTACGTACATCTATTCTTATGAAAAGAATCATATCAGGCCATATAAGAGAGTTGAACACAAAAGTTCTACGTACGTTCACCATGCATTCTTTCCTTTATAAAACCCCAAGACACTAACGCACGTAGTATCAAGGCACGTCTACTTCCTTAAAATCAAGTAACCTATACCTTTTGAAACCAAGTCATTTATACTTCATATAAATCAAGTCTCTTACTTTCAAACTCAAATCATATACTTTTTCACGTACCTAGTATAGCTTTATTAGTGACTTCGTACTTATCAAAGCGTTATCCCGTCGCTTCTATTTCGTTTTTGATTAAATTCAAGTCTCATAACTTTCAAATAAATCTAGTCTCATGACTTTCTCATTAGTGTTGTAACTTAGCAAAATCAACTCGACTCCAATGCTTACTAAACACTCTTACCAACATCTCCCATAAGACTTGGTAAGAACTTAGGAATAATTTAGACATGCCTTTAGCATATAATCAATAATATGAATACTCTAATAACGAGGCAAGTATACTTCAAGAAACAAGTCATGTATACTCTAATAATCAATCATGCCCATAGAAGGAAGAAGTTCACATACCTCATTGGCGACTAACTCATACGACAAGTAGCAATACGCTCCAATGTACCTCAACTTTATCGGCTATTCCACAAGCCAAGTATAACATGCTACACGTAGTACTTCAACCTATAATGACGATAGCACGTCTATCAATATCAAGCTTACTATTGTAAGACTTATACCAAATAATGGCCCTCTTATTCTACGGGAATTTGGGCAGCACTTCCTTTGTTTCTACGTACGTTTCCACATTTTCCAAGACTCGTATTAACAACCAACAAGCCACATTTAAGGCACAACCAACAGTTAACCAAAGGGGATTACATGCCTAACTAGACGTGTAAAATTCTGCCCCACAATCTATACAAAACAGTCCATAAAACATTCCACAATTTATCCAACCTTAGAGGTACAATGTGAAGCCTTTAACACCCTTATTCCTTAGGACTTTCATTAGCCATTTTACTACATTAATCATGCATGTTAGGGGCTGATTTTCCAGCATTACAACACCCCAAAACAGTCCATAAAAACGACACAACGACGTCTAACAGTTTTAGGCAGTTTCCGGCCAACAACAACTACAACAATCCAAAGTCATTTTCCTTAATTCCTTTTAATCCAATTCATATTCCAACATGTTATATAAGTTATATAAACTATCAAAAACAATATTCCCTTCATTATATAACATGCAACACGTGAAAATAACACGATAAAAATGATCAACAATTCCAATGGCCAAAAAGGCTAGTCTCTGCCTTATCATCCAAAGTAGGGCATGCACACCTTATTTTCCATATCTTCCTTAATACAAGTTCCTCTACTAACCATAACAATGAGTAATATCTAATTACTGCCAAGGAAGAAGAATCATTACCTTATTTTTAGCCAAAAATCGTCCAAAACAGCCCTTACTATATTGGTCCGCAGTTTTTGTTTCGCTCCACTTCTTCAAGTTCCAATCACATATATGTGACCCCTATGAACTTATACAAAACTTCACTTTGTATTTTGCTTCCAAAAGTTGATAAAACTTAGGGTTTCACACCCTCTATTCTCGGCCAACACCTTGTTCTAGGGGTTTAAGGGGTTATCTTTGCTTAGCACTTCATTAGGGAGCCTAGTCTTGAGTTTGAGGATTTATCATCAAAGATTGAAGAATTTTGGTCCTCCATTTTTGCTCTTGGCCGAGAGCTCTCAAAGGAGAAGGCAAAATATTTCTTGAAATTTGGCAGTGTTAAGTCTTGCAAGACCAATCCATATATAATGTATCTCTATGTGTGGATTCTTGACAAGTGTATGGCCTAAGTGTAGCAAGACAAGTGAAGTGGGACCCACAAGGCCCACTTGTCCACTTGTCACAAAATATCTAAGTCAAGTCTTCAAGACCAAGTGGGGGGAGTGTGACATGTGTCACTCTCTCATTGGTCTAAAAATATTTCATCTACCAAAATATCCATAATTGGCCAAAATATCTCAAAATATTGTGGGCCCCACAAAACCGTAAAATTTTCTCGTGGGCCCCACGTGACCAAATCCGAACTTAAAAATCCATAAATCCAATAAATTTCAAAAGTCTTAAATACCAAATTTGAGAATCATATTCCAATTTATAAACGTTTTTCTTCACAAATTCCCGAGATTATTCCTTAAGAAAAAGTAATTCTTCTTTCTTTCCAAAATTCAAATCTCAATTTCTTACGCACGTTCTCATCTTATTGCCTTGGAATTACGGGGTGTAACATCCTTCCCCCCTTAGAAACATTCGTCCCGAATGTTCATACTAGGTTCATGCTAAACAAATCTCGGCATAGTCTCCTTAAACTACACCCAATGAAACCAAATATGCCACACATGGCCACAATATATCCCACATGCATATTGATGCGCGATTTATGCACACACTAAACGCAAGTGAACGTGTCGTGACAAGTAATAGAGTCTAGAAGACCGAGTTATCGTCCTCAGGGACTGGTTTTCAAGTACCGATTATCTATGCTTTAGTTTTCATTTGGTTAACGTTAATTGAGTTGGAATTCTAAACTAATAATGCAGGAAATAAACTAATTATGAAAATACTTTGATTTAAATCAGTTATGATTGAGAATTAGGGCTTCCAAGATCATCAACTATCCACTCTATTCAATCCTTAATACAATTAGAGTAACTTCTTCTACGTTAAGATAGCAGGTTAACTAGACCGTTTTATACTCCTGTTAAGGTAATATAAACACTCAACCCCAATGGAGAACCCTTCTACCTTTCGGTGACAAGATTGATTACAAAGGAGGATTAAAAGCAATAACCTATTAAGCTACACAAGTATATGGGTACTTTCGTCCACGATTTAAACCTATGTTTATTCAACTATAGCATATTCACAATCTCCCCTTTCGGCTTTCGATTAGAAATCATATAAGTTATGATAATTAGTGATCAATTAATTACCAAGCAATCAAAACAACTATTGAATAAATCTTAAACAAGTGAAGAAGAAATCAACTAATTTATTAATTCATGAATAAGAATTTCAAGAGAATCACAAGGAAATCCCTAAAAAAGTAATTAGCTCCTAGTCATAGTCACGCTAAGAACTAATATAATCTCCATACATGAACTGAAATAAACAAAGCAAAAGAAAGAAAAGAAAAATACTCAAGAACAAGTCTCCAAGCCTTCTAGCATCCAAGGATTGTGTTGTGGAATATTTACAAGATGGAATGGTGGATGGAGAATGGAATGGGTGATGGATTGGAATGTGGAGTGAAGGATGGGTGGATGAATTCTTCTAATGATGTAGAGACTATTTATAACTCAAGAATCCTTTAGGTAAAGGGTTAGGGATTATGTAGGTAGGAAAGGTTATGGAATTCTTTTAGGTAAAGGGTTTAGGAAAAGTTATGGAAAAGGGTTAAGGAATATGTAGGTAGGAAAGGTTATGGAATCCTTTTAGGTAAAGGGTTTAGGAAAAGTTATGGAAAAGGGTTAAGGAATATGTAGGTAGGAAAAGTTATCCTTTTTGGACTCTGAAAATGTGTCAAATTCGGCCCAAAAACTCAGAAATCCCGTCGGGCGCCGCGTTCGCAATCGGCGCCACGGCGCCTGAAAATCAGAGAGCTTCGGACGGCTTCAGTGGTCGGCGCCGGGGACGGCATTCTTCTGGATTTTTCGTTTCTTCGTCCTTTGTTCGTCCGGTCTTCGTCTAATTTCTTCTATATTTCCCGGACCTTCTTAGGCTTCATTTCTTGGTCCTTTTAGTGTGCAATTTCATCTCATTTCATCTCCTTTTCGCCATTTCTCCATTTCTGACCGTTGTGACACAAAAGAAAGGAAAACGACCCTAATACTATACTAAACATAAATGAAATTAGTAAAATACTAACTAAAAATGACTCAAAAGGTGTATATAAAATACACCGGTCACATATACATCAATCAAAATCCAAACGAGGAATCACATCTAGAGTGTATATCACCACTATTAACTCTCATTCATGGCCTAAAAGGATTCTCCTTTCGTACCTTCATTACTCATAACTATAACCACTTCAATTCTTTTTTAACACTTGTTCGCTCCTTTTCTTTCTTGTCGTACTCTTCTCGTACTTCCAACTTATTCTAGTATACGTACAATCTTTCAAATATTGCTTCTGTTTCCCAATCTTTGGAGTCACTACATCCAACAATTTAAGGCCATTTTCGGCTCCCACGACCCGGTTCTGGTGGAACGCATCCACGAACTCGTACAACGATTAACTAGACTTGGGCCTTGCATCCTCGTGACCCTATCACATAGCGGGACCACCTCCAACTGACCCCACTCCATTCCGTGTGCTACGGTTGACCTGCACTGGTCTACAACCCGACCCATCGTCGCACTTAACTCTCATTCTTGGTCTGAATTAAATCTTACTACTCGAGAAGGTCTTGTACATCCAAGGTCTCAGCGGTTATCATTATTCTAAGGTTCACAATTATTCTATGTCCCAAGCTTACATTATCAGTCCCCACATACGGGTAAGGTAGCTTCTCATAATCTCAAAATCTTGTTGTCTTAATCACCATAACTCTATTTACTCCATACCAATATTATTCACACAATCCCTTAAACGTACAACACAGCTTAATATAACAACACGGTATGCTATCAAATCAATCAAACATGATCTATTTTAAGAGTCTAACACAATCTTAGACAGTTCATCACCTCCTGATATTCCAAATCAGTACATATATAAAGCCTAGGTGTGGATTCAATAATTGTTTCACACCTTCCAAGAATTTACTAAGGCTTAACCAACTCATGGTAATTCATAATTATTCTAGGCAACACACATATCCCCAAATAAATACGCTCGTACAGATATATATCATCATAATACCATCTATACGATAATTTTACCAACCTGGATACGCAATCCATATAATCTGTTATGGACCACTGTTGCCTTTCTCAAAGCTGCAATCACAATAATACATTAGAGAGAGACTACCCTAACAACACAGCTTTATCGCACGATCTCAGAGTAAGAAGAATATAAACCAATCCTAAATATCATGTAGCCTCCTGTGTATAAGTATGGTGCACACATACCCATACCCAAGACTCTACTAGACATGGTCTGTAGACATTCCGAGGACTAACTGCTTTGATATCACTCTGTCACGACCCGAATTCCTGGGCCCGTGACTGGTGCCCTACCTGGGCACCCTTCTACCCAAACAACATAATTAACTCGCGGAAGATAAACAACACTCATTTTTTTTCTTTAAAGAAAGGCAAAGCCGGAAAGGCTGCCACAATATATATAACACCTAAAAGGGGCTACACTGTACAATAATACAACTTACACCAGTCCAGCTCACATATGAATACAGACCTCTAAGAATTTGGACAGTAAACTATGACGGGACAAGGCCCCGCCGTACCCCTGAATATACCTAGTCATAATGACGAACTCTGAAACATTGGAGCCATCTCAAAATGCTGAACAAGGATCCTAAGCTCGCGGATCCACAACTGAGTACCTAGACCTGCGGACATGAACGCAGCCCCCCGAAGGGGGTCAGTACAACAGGTACTAAGTATGGAACGGAAATAAAGTACAGTAAACAAGATCATAACTGTACAAAAGGATGACAGGGGCAAGTATGAAAATCAAATACTAGATCCTACCGTGTCATGTAAAATAAGAGCCCAATGTACCTTGTATTACTGTCTCATTGTATCACTGTACCATATAACGTATCCCGGCCCCTTGTGGAACTCGGTCGTGTAACTGTCATGTTTATATGCCTATAACGTGTCACGGCCCTTTAGTGGGGGACTTGGTGGAATCATTAATATAATGTAACCCAGCCCATTTTTGGGCTCGATGTACCTATCCGTATGCGTGACGTAACCCGGCCCATTTGTGGGACTCGGTGTATGCTTCTACATGTGACGTAACCCGGCCCATTTGTGGGACTCGGTGTAATGATGAAATATGTGACTTAACCCCGCCCATCTGTGGGACGCGGTGTGATGATGCAATATGACGTAATTCGGTCCATCTGTGGGACGCGGTGTGATGATGCAATATGTGACATAACCCGACCCATCTGTGGGATGCGGTGTAATGATGCAATATGTGACATAGCCCGGCCCATCTGTGGGACGCGGTGTAATCTTTTGTATAACGTAAACCGGCCCGTCTGTGGGATGCAGTGTATGCATGTCGATATCAGAATCCGCCCATTCATGGGACACTGTATCAGATCTATAACATAACTCGCCCGTCAGGAACTTCCTGTATCAATGCAACCATATAGCATTTTTAAACCATCTTTTGACTTCCCATTAAGCCGTTATAACAACTTCCCATAAAGCTATTATAACAACCTTTCATTTTAGAAAACTAAGGCACTACCACATCTTTCCTTTCTAATAAAACCAAGGCATTATCATGTCATGTAACAATAGGGAAATGAACCCAAAGTACTACGTACATCTATTCTTATGAAAAGAATCATATCATGCCATATAAGGGAGTTGAACCCAAAAATACTACGTACGTTCACCATGCATTCTTTCCTTTATAAAACCCCAAGACACTAACTCACGTAGTATCAAGGCACGTCTACTTCCTTAAAATAAAGTAACATATACCTTTTGAAACCAAGTCATTTGTTTAACTTCTATACACTTTGGTATTTCTATAAACAAGCTATGAATCTTTTTTATCCTTCTATAAGGTAACATATCATCCCGGGAGATCGGTGTCAATCGACGATACGACGGAACATAAAACTACGAGGTGTAACATAAATAAAGTTTTAAATAAATACAGAAAATTACTAAAGGGATAGAAAGATTGGAAATTAACGTAGAAGTATGTGAACTTGAAAGGGATCTTCTTCAAGAAGAAGTCTGTGATTTATGACTATAACTAAACAGTTTACGTAAATCTACCAGTCATAGTTCTATTAGGTCAAACCATTCAACTTATCACAACAAGTCAATTGGAAAAAGCCTATAAGTGACAAGTCTGTTTCTAGCTACTCGATCTATTACCTATTTTAATACAGATCAATCAACTAGATGGACTAAGTCAACTGATAGGAAGTATTAAATAAAATTATCTGGGAAAATTGACTAATCAACATGTTACTAAAGAACACTATTCCCAAACTTGTTTTTATTGTGGTAAAATTGGACACAAATTTTACAACTGCAGATTTTGTTATGAAACGAACCGTGGCTGGACATGGAAATCAAAAGATAATGATAAATATGTTAGAACTAACCCTAAGGACCCAAGAAAACTTAGGTACCTAAAAGAAAATAATCACTTTGTTTTGCAGGAACACCACAAGGAGAAATTTAGAAGTAAATGGTATTTAGATAGTGTATGTTCTAGTCACATAACCGGTGACAAAATTTTATTCAAATAATTGTGGATTTTGACGGGGATTGGTAACCTTTGGAGACAACTCCATTAGAATTGTAATTGGTATAGGAACTATTACGTTTTATAATTCATGTGATATCACTAATGCTTATTTGGTTAAGGGTCTTATATATAACCTGCTGAACATAAGTCAACTATGTGACTCCGATCTAGAAGTTAGATTCATAAAAATAGGATGTATCATTGAAGACCTCTCTAGAAATTTTGTGCTACCTGGAAGAAAGAACAAGAATGTATACATACTTGATTCAGTAAAGAGCCATGTAGGACACATTTGCTTAGCATCAATGGGAGAAGACCCATGGATTTGACACAAGAAGCTTGGACATGCAAGTATGCGCTTGATAGAAAAACTTGCAAAGCATGAACTAGTTGTAGGACTACCCAAGCTGAACTATTCTAAGGATAATGTGTGTGATGCTTGGCAAAAAGGTAAGCAAACAAGAAACTCTTTTAAGTTTAAAGATATTGTGTCTACCTCTAAACCCCTACAGCTGCTCCACATGGACCTAGTTGATCCCACTAGAACTGCTAGTTTTGGATAAAAGATGTACGATTTTATTATAAGAGATAATTATTCCCATTTTACCTGGGTTATATTTCTTGCTCATAAAGATGATGCTTTAAAAAAATTTAAGTTTTTCTGCGAAAAAGTACAGTGTGAAAAGGAATACTACATCTCTTCTATTAGAAGTGATCATAGAAGAGAATTTGAAAATAAGGCCTTTGAAGAGATTTGTAATGAACATGGATATACTCATAACTTCTCTTCACCATGCTCTCCCCAGCAAAATGGTGTTGTTGAACGGAAAAATAAGACACTACAAGATATGACTAGAACAATGATGGTGGAAAACAATCTACCACATCACTTTTGGGCTGAGGTTGTAAGCACAACAACATGTCATGTCCTAAATAGATGTTTGGTTAGACCAATCTTGAAGAAAACTCCATATAGCTATGGATGGGAAAGAAGCCTAACATAAGTTACTTTCATCCGTTTAGGTGAAAGTGCTTTGTTCATAACAATGGAAAGGATAATCTTGATAAGTTTGATCCACGCAGCGATGAATGTATTTTTCTTGGCTACTCAATTAATGATAGATCCTTTAGAGTATTTAATAACATACTTTAACTATTGAAGAATCTATTCACGTAATCTTTGATAATACTAATGATTTGGCCGAGAGAGGTGAACCTGCAGATGATAAAGATAGTCAACTACCAACTACAACAATTACTTCTATTGTTGAGCAAAACAACGATAAAGAGTCGATTGTTGAACCTGATAAGTCGACTAACTTAACAGTTGGAACTGTTCCAAATAAATGAAGATGTGAGCCCGACTATCCAATGAAGTTTGTTATATGAGATGTAAATAAAAAATGAATATTAGATCCTCAACCAAAATAATGCAAGTTTCGCTCTTATTTCACAACTAAAGTCAAAGAAAGTTGATGAAGCTTTGAAAGATGATCATTGGATTAAGACTATGAAGGAAGAACTAAACCAATTTGAGAAAAATAAAGTATGGAGTCTGGTTCCTAATCCTGAAAATGCTTCAGTTGTTGGAACCAAATAGTTGTTTCGAAATAAGTTGAAAGAAGCATGGGAAGTTATAAGAAATAAATCTTGACTTGTTGCACAATGATACACTCAACCAGAAGGAGTCGACTACGATGGGAAAAAAATTCCAGTTTCCCGGTTAGAATCTATTCGCGTATTGCTTGCTTATACTTTTTTTAAAAGTTTTAAACTCTTTCAAATTGATGTCAAATGTGCTTTTCTAAATGGTTTAATTGATGAAAAAGTTTTTGTCAAACAACCACACGGCTTTGAAAATCCAAAAATTTCTTACCATGTATTCAAACTATCAAAAGCTTTATACGGTCTCAAACAATCTCCAAAGGCTTTGTATGATAGATTGGGTGTCTTTCTAATTGAGCATGGTTTTTCTAGAGAAAAAAATGATTCAACTTTGTTTATTAAAAGAACATCCTCTAGAAATCTTATTATTCAAATCTATGTTGATGATATTATATTTGGAAGTTCTAACCCATCTTTGTGCAAGGAATTTTCTAACCTTACGCAAAGTGAATTTGAGATGAGTATGATAAGAGAATTAACATTCTTTCTGGGATTACAAATTCACCAAACATAATAAAGGAATATTCATATGCCATAGCAAGTATACCAAAGAGCTTATTCAAAAGTTTGGTATGAGTGATGCAAAGGTCATGGGAACTCTGATGAGTCCCGCTTGCTCTCCTCACAAAGATGATGAAGGTAACCTTGTCGATGTAACAAAATATAGGGGAATGATTGGCTCACTGCTTTATATTATTACTAGTTGACCATACATCATGTTTAGTATTTGCGGGTGTGTCAGTATCAGTCAGATCCTAATGAATCTCACCTTAGTATTGTGAAAAGAATCATCAGATATTTAATTGGAACAATCTCTCATGGCTTATGATATCCTAAAACTGATTCCTTCAAATTTGAAGGTTTTTCTAATGCTGATTTTGTAGGAGATAAAAATAATCGGAAAAAAAAAGTGGTACATATCAATTACTTGACAAATATTTAATCTCATGGAATAGCAAAACACATTATAGTGTATCACTATTCACCACTGAAGCTGAATACATTGCTACTGGGCAATGTTGTGCTAAACTATTGTGGATGATTCATCAATTGAGTAATTATGATTTATTATTCAAACTTGTTAAAATTCATTGTGATAATTCTAGTGCTATTTGCTTAACAAAAAATCATGTGCATCATTCTAGAGCAAAGCATATAGATATTAAGCATCACTTTATTAGGGCGTTATTGAATTACAATTTGTGTGCACTAAAAATCAACTTGATGATATCTTTACAAAACCCTGGTTGGAGAAATATTTTGCATGCTTAGAAATTCTCTTGGTATTATTGCTCTACATGTTTAATGTTATATTTTCCTTACTTAGCTATCCAGTTCCTTTAGTAATGTCCTTTCCACAAGATCTTTTCACCCGGATTTTCTCTAGAATTTGTCATAGTTACTTTCTTCTTTTTCCCACTTCTACACGATCTCCCACTTACCCCATAAATGGAATTTGATCCATGTCCTTTCACTCATCTAACGCCTCCGCCATCTCGTCTCCCCATAAAACCCTTTTCTCTTCATCTTCCACCTTCACTCTTCTATTCCTATTACTTAACCCTCTCTCTTTTCTTCATCCCCGCTACTCATCCTTATTCCAAAATCTCCGCCATGGAAAAACCCAACAAAAACTCTATCAAGACCACCCGCAATAGTAGTAGAACCAAACCTAAAACCAAATTCTCCTATCATGTTCAAATCTACTCTGAAACCTATGTGTTATCTTCTCCATGCAACTCTTCTACCTCTCTTTCCTTCAAGTCCTCTAGTAAACACATAGTCACTGTGTGTGAGTACGTCGAATCTTCCAAAAACGTGAAGTTTGATTATGAATATGCCTTCTCTATTCGTCCAAACTTCTGGGGAACTCCCTATTCTGATATCTTCCTCTCTCTAAAAGGTAAAACCCTCTCCCATGTCCGCATTGTTGATTTTGAAGTTATATCATCTCTCCACTATCACATTTAAAATTTATTTGACCACCAAGGTTAGTCAAATGTCTTTTCCTATCCCTCCTCTCATGTGTATGAACACCACATTCGCATGTTCTATGCAAATCACTGCATTACTAAAGATGATGAAGTGAAAACTTTAGTATTTAGAACCCGTATTCTCTTTGATTGTGCTAGTTTTGACAAAAAAAAATAACATTCAAAGCTTTGGCTTTTCTGATTTACCCAAGAGTTTGTGGCCCTCTGATTTTGAAGTTTCTTTTGAACAAGACAAAAGACGTATCTCTCTTGATCCCTCTAGCCCTCCTCTAGCAGTGTTAGGTCGTCGCAGCATCTCCTTTGAGACTCGTGTTATTGCTCATATTATTGCCACCACCATCATGTCGTGTGTGGGTTCTCTTTCTACTCTAACCCAACGAGATAATATGCTTCTATTGTCTAGTTCATAAGCGTAAGGTAAACCTTGCCTCCCTCATTATCAGTCGTATGCTTAAATAAGTTATTGAGCCCATTAATATTCTCTATGGTATGCTAATCACTTGCATTATGGAAGCCCATAATGTGAACCGTGTTGATCATCCCTCTCTCTTTATCAAACAGTGTTAAGACTATAGAGTCTTTGCAAGCATGGGCTATATTTGTGTGAATGATGTGTGGATCCTTAAGAAGGTTGAAAAGGATCCTGAGGTCCCTTGTCCTCCAAACCCTGTGTAGTCCAAGCCTTCTTCCTCCTCTACTCCTCAACTTGCCAATTCCAATTAAATCCTAGCAAAGATTGCTTCTATTGATGCCAAATTCAATTCCTTCAAAGACATTCTAGTCTCCACCCAACTTCAAATGGAGAAGATGAAGAATGTCACTAAGAAAGCTGGGGAAGATGTTTCTCGGATGTGTGTCAAGCTTGATCAAGCCCTTAAAGAGGCTGCCAAGTTAACTACTAAAATCCAAACCTGTGTTGATAACATCCCTAAAAAGATGTATGATACATTCGATGCCATGAAGGATGTAGTGGTGAATACTTTGGCCTATTTCCTTCGACCCTTTGCTCAGCAAAAACAAGAACAAGCTCAAGAGCAGGAGCATGCGCATGAGCAGGACCAGGAGCAAGATCAATATCAAGGGTATGAGATGGATGTTGATACAGCTCAAGAACTTTAAATAGTCGATTGTGCCTTTAAGACAACTTCTTTGTTTTGTTATTATGTGTTTTGTGGAGATAAGTCCAAATATTGTTCTTGTTTTGTGTTTGTGGTGATGTTGATATCGACACTATCTATATTATGCTTCTATATGTTATTTTGTCTTTTTTGATTGAGGTCAAATGGGGAGAATGAAGTCAACTAGTCAGGGGGAGTCGACTATATGCTCAAATCAACTACTAAGGGAAAGCACATCCTATTTACTGATAGTCGACTATATGCATCGAGTCAACTGCCAAGGGGAGCACCTTATCAAACAGGGAAGTCAACTTTATTTTGAGTATTTATTGTCATCATAAAAAAAAGATTGTTAGTGTCAAGTTTTTAATGATGACTTATATTTGCTATGCAGGAAATACTCAAGGGGTGTGAGGCAAATCGATGAGTTGTTTAGCCGACTATTCAATCAGCCCAACTGATTGAAGTTAAGCCCACAAGACAAGAAAGATAGCCCTCATCCAAATGAAGCCTACCAATATGCCTAAGGAAAGAAGAATGTATGCATTACTCAAAAGGAAGGGAGTATATACGCAATATGCTCATTAATTGTTCTCTATCAAGAGATCCTTTCAATTAAGGAAGTGTGTAACATTCGCCTACATTGACAAGAAAACAATAAAGGAAGATCAACATCAATCAAGAAAGATACTCTATCAAGTACCAACGGAATCTCTCACAAGGAAAATAATTGAAGGCCGATTCCATCAAGTACCAACAAAATCTCTCACAAGGAAAATAATTAAAGAACAATCGGCCTAATGCTCTTGTCTTATTCTTCGAAATTAGGATCCTCAATATTCTTATTTTTCCAATGATCAAATCTATTGGGTTGTTTTCTCTACTTAGAGAGCCTAAACGGCTACAACACTGAAGACTATATATGGCGGCTCATGAGACGAACAAAGACATACTTTCGTCTCAACTTCTCAAGCTCTCTACTTTTAACAAGCATTGTAACTCTGATTGAATTAGTGTAAACAAAAAGAGAGAAGAGATATAGTATAGTTGGTGAGGCATTGTATCAAAATATTAAGAGTGTTTTGAGTGTAAACCTAGGAGCTCCATTCAAAATATCCATTGTACCAAACACACTTGAAAAGAGCAGTAGAGAACACCCTTGAAACTCAAGGGGACTGGACTACGATTCACATTGAATCTGAACTAGTATAAAACATCTAGTGCCATTTACTTTAAGCACTTATTTACTGCACTATATATGTTAGTAGTAGACTACTAATCTAAGATAGTCGACTAAGAAAAATATTTAATTCACCCCCTCCCTCTTGCATTTTCAATATAGACATATTGTCACTTTATCAGAGAAAGGATAAGGCAAGGTATGTTGAAAACTAAATGTGTCCCAACTAAAGATCAACTGACCGATCTTCTCACTAAGAGCTTAGGCAAGGCACAACATGATTGTCACGCCCCCAAACTAGGGTGGGACGTGATTGACACTCAATCCTCACTACCCGTTGAGTGAACCTTGTGCTAGCTAACTGAAAGTCTGAATTGATCTTAGTAATAGAAGTAAAACCAACGTCTTGATTAAACATTGATAAGTAAATTAAATAAGGAACATAACTTCAAAAGGTCTATAAAGCTAACACAATGTCAAGTCATGAACCTCTAACTGAAATTTGAATACATAAAACTTCGGGGCATCCTCGAGAATAATGTGAATGTCTAAAGGGAAGGATTTGCTACCGCTAGGATGAATCAACGAAGCTTGCTAACTGAGTCTAGAATGTCTGCCTCTATCCACGTGCTTATGTCACCTGCATACTCAACACCTGCCACATGACATGATGGGCCCAAACAGGCTAAGTATCTCCAAGGGTACCCAGTAAGTCTCACAAACTACTTCCTCTAAAGGTGGAGCTAGATATTTCAGGGTAAGAACGTAATAAATCGGTAAATCTTCTCACTAAGAGCTTAGGCAAGGCACAACATGACTTCCTATTGAGCAGACTTGGAGTAAATTATTTCAACTATCAGTTTGAGGGCGAGTGTTTAGTATAGCTAAGCTGAAGCAAGTTGAGGTTACATGATTAGGCTAAGCTCAAGTGAGTTAAGGTTATTAGTTAGGCGGTTAGAAGTTATTTAGGATATTAACATTGTATATAATACTTGATGTACTGAGATGGTAATACAATAATTCAGTTTCTGATTCTATTCCTTTCAAGATAATCTCATTTCTCTCCATAGCTTCATCTCTATGACGCCTCTAACAGGTCTAACTGCGATCAAAAGATCACAAGATCTACAAGAAGAATGGTGAGGCAACATGTCAAAACGGCAGCCACAACTGAGGATTGACCAAATCGAGAGGTGGGAGCTGCATCAGCTGTAGACTCATTGCCCGCAGCAGGGGTTATCTTTGCAATAGGAGGTAGGGGTGGCTCAACCACATCACTTTCAGAAAGTATTGGGTTGGGAGCTTCAGCTGGTGGCAATGACTGACGAGCCATGAATTGTAGGAGACCTCCAGGTTCAACAGGGCTAAGATACAGTGGTTGGTCTTTGTAACCCAAACAACGATTCCCTATAACCCAGCACATGAAAATATATCAGTATTGAATCACAGGGTAAGCTGGCTAAGAAAGTTCCACAAATCAGTACCATTGTCCAAAATAGAATCCATACTTGCCAAAATCAGTGTTACTTCAAATATAATCCCTACTTGCCCAAATCAGTAGTAATTTTAATTTGATACATAAGTTTCTGAATGGTGTTTCCTATTATAAATTTAAATCAGTGAGACCAAGCAAAAGCACCAGAAAACACGAGCAAACATGGCAGATTGCAGCTTACTTTCGCACGTAGAGGGAAGAATTTATTTAGTACTAACATGATGCATGTGCATGAGATTCAGGTAATGCACAAAAAGATAAGGGAGCAATAAAGAAAGAGAAGCTGGGGGTGGAATGCGATGGAAGTACAGACAAGCTATAGGAATTACTTACTTCTGTATCTAGCTGCTGTGCCTGGGAAATCTGTTATAACACCATCAATGCCAGCTCCAGCAATATAGTTGTTTATCTCTACAGATGAATCTGAGAAAAAATCCCATGCTTGAGACACAAACTCATTGCTAAAGAGTTGAACGTATAGTGGGAGATCTGATGACTGCAGCTTCTGCACCACATCTGTTTGCCCACTGAGAAATTTACTCTCACTTGGAAAAACAGATTTCTTGGTTAAAATTACAGAACTAGCAAAGCTCTTGATCTCAGATATAGTTGAGCTCTCAATATCCCTGATATCGTCAGAAACCCTATAAACAAGTTCATAGCGGCTTTTCTTAAATTCTTTCAGAACTGAACTGTCTTTTGATTGGATCATAACTTTCTTTGCTGTCTGATTATTATAACCAGCATTCCTTAAGGCTTCAAGAACAGCAGCAATTACACCAAATCCCTGATTTGACAGGTAAGCTGCATTCTGCGCAAGTGCCAGAATATTGTCAGATGAAAAATGAATAGGTATGGAACTACGCTTCCTTCAGGCACTAAAATTTGCTTCTTAGAACAAACTAAAAAAAATGTTGTTTGTTTCGACAACATCTAAATATTTTAGAAGTACAACTTTATCATTTATTAGCCGTCATACAGTAAACAGAATTTAAAATTTCCTTTTAATAGGTAAACTGAAAGAAATAACAAATGATAGGCCTTCCAAAGCACAAAACTAGTGAGAGGGCAGATACGTTTACTGGTTAAGCAAGTGACTTAACTACTTTTGGTAATTGTTAATAAGTGTGTCACCCAGGGCAGCCCTGTGCACTAAGCTCCCGCTATGTGCGGGGTCCGGGGAAGGTCCGGACCACAAGGGGTCTATTGTACGCAGTCTTACCTCACATTTCTGTAAGAGGTTGTTTCCATGGCTTGAACTCATGACCTCCTGGTCACTCCGGGGAAGGGCGGGACCACAAGGGTCTATTGTACGCAGCCTTAACTCACATTTCTGTAAGAGGTTATTTTCACGGCTTGAACTCACGACCTCCTGGTCACATGGCAGCAACTTTACCAGTTACTCCAAAGCTCCCCTTCTTGTTAATAAGTGTGTATTCAAATAAAATATTATACATAAAATCTGAGTAAAACTTAGATGGAATAACACATAAAGATCCTTTCTGCATTCAGCAAAGGAAAAAAATATTGATGCTAGTTAGAACGTGAAACCAACCTGCCTTTGGAATGTGAACATTGATATTAAGAGGAAAGAATTAATTTTAGAAGTGAACATTATATTAAGAGGGGAAAATGAAATCATTGCTTTACATTATTACCAACACTGGGTCAAAATTGCATTCCTTCCTTCCTCTTGCTATGCCCTGAAAGTTGTATCCACGTCGACTCCCATACCGACAAGCCACCCCAACATAAAGAGTCATCATATGAAAATAAATAGTCATGAGTATTGCATCTTCGAGGGACGACTTTATTCTTTAATTAATAGATATACTTTGTTGTTTTCGTTTTGGAATTTTCCATCTCAAGGCATTCTTTTTCCAGCCATTAGTGACAATCGACTGAAAAACACAAACCATAAGAGCAAAAATGGTTTTTTCTATTAAGGGAAAACAAATCATGTCAACAACTGATGTTAAAAATCGTTACATCCATATTCTAAAAGCCTCTTGGGATTTTCTTTTCTTTCATGGAATATTAATGCCCTTTTCGAACTCTCAAAATATAAGTCACGTCAAATAAAGCTACTGCAAAGAACGGATGTTAGCATTTAGGTGTGATATGGACTTCACGTTTGCTGATACATAATGCTGTCGGTATTAACAATGTCAACAGAATCGGTAACAAATAAACTCACCTCTATGCTGATCATGACACCAGATACAGTTGTAGTATTTTTTGCATATGTCAAGAAATCCACCAATGACACAGTTTCCATCATTTCTGGCTTTTGGATTTCGGTACAATCTAAACTCTGACCATGGGTTTGATATTGACGCTACAAGAGAATTACAGCATGTTAAATACAGCATTAACATCTGGAAATCACTGTTGTTATCCGAAAACTTTGCATATAATTTGGGGGTGGGGGTGGGAGGAGAAAATTCCTGTGATACAAATAGGACATCAGAAACTCACTCTTAGGCACATCTATATAACTTAATACTTTAGTAGTACGGTACAGATGTAAAATGTTGGCCTGAGATGGATTTAAATGGAGATACATGGTAAGTGAGTGTTAGGTCCGAGGCTACGGATAAGCAAATAAACGTAAGAAAAATAAAGATTCGAAAGCTGAAAAGTTACACAGTTTCTTTATGTTGCCTTCAGTGTTGTGTCAACACTTGAGGCAACACTCGATAAAACAGTAATAAACCTTAAAGAGTAAATGCAGCGGAAAAAGTAAAAGACACAAGGTTTATATTTTCAAGGGTATATATTAATATAGCCCTTGATGGTATACAATTGAATTTCTTTTTACAATTTTTAGAAATAAAATAAAAAGAAATTACAAAAACGAAGTCGCATATGACTTCAGCCTAAAGACAAAACATCTATAAAGAAACAAGCAACATCTTCATTACAATTGCTTCAACAATAAACTTAATCTAGAATCTGGACAGCAATAGTAATGTGGGACTAGATGTTGTTATACTACTTTAGGCAGTGGTGTTTGATCCAGTTTCTAGAGTGAATTTCCGAGAGCTCTCTTGGTGATTCTTTTCTTTGTTATCTGGATACCGATACAAAAAAAATTCTCCTCTATTTATAGTGTGAAATTTCCTTGAAATTTTCACTGGTTGGTTGCGGAAGTTGAGAGAAAATAGGCAGCAGCTTGGACCGATTCAACCTCCATGAAATCCTCAACTACATTGACTTGGTCTTCACGTTGCTTTCCTTCCAAGCTTGACTTCTTCTTTTCTCACGTTTTAAACATGGCTTCCTGGTTAGCTTGCCTAGGTCATTTTTACCTCACAGTAACAATCATTGTTTTGGCCGGAAGATTAGGCAAAATCGTTTACAGAGAGATGTTGTCACAACACTGCAGGCAACATCCTTATATTCATAAGAGATGTTGTCCTGACTAATTTCTCATGTTGTCACTGAAAGTATATTTATGTCCTAGAGACAATCTGTATTAGGACAAATGTACTTTATACACATTCATATTTATATTAATGGAGATTAATATTATGGTATTTGCAGTTATTGAATTATTAGTTGATTGTTTATAATATTCTATAAATGCATCCCTAGAGGTTATGTGGTTATAATAACGTGAGAGATTAGTATTATAACGTAACTCTTAAAATTGTCTCGATTAATGATCATCGAAAATGGGATATCGATGATATGTGATACGTCGACATGTGGTCTGCATCATATCCTTAGGGGATGTAGTATGTCTCACCTGCTACGAGTTATGGCAACTCGTGATGGACACATGGATACTTTTGAAAGTATTGGTATACCCTGTTGATGTACTGTTTGTTATATATGTCTAAAGTGTCATCAGCGTGTGGGAGATAGAAGTCCTTAGACTTGAGGTCGATACGCGCCTTGTTTACAGAGTAATGTACTTTGATCCTGTCCTAAGCTCAAATGCCTTATAGGTTGAGACACGGCTTGTATTGGGTATATTGCGACCTAGATTAAAGGTGGTAGTTGAGCCAAGATTAGGATTCATTCCTCGAATGTATCTTCGAGAGAACACTAGGAGTTCCGTGTAGACCCTAATGTTATTAGTGTCGATACGTGAAGGCATGTAGAGCAACACTAAGTCAATTATTTCGTCGATTCAAGGATGTAATAAGAGAGAATATAAATGTTCGGTTTATAATCGAGACATTAGAATAAATAATGATTATTAATTAAATCGAGATAGTATTTCGGATTTAATTAAAATAGAAACGAGGCAAAATTGGACCAGGGCCGCGGCGCCACCCACTCAGCGCCGCGGCGCCACGTGTCCAGTGGGTCCAGACGACCCACTCTGCCTCAGTTTCTGGGCCTGGCCCACGTGGGAAACCCTCTTCTTTTACAGCTATAAATAGAGGGTTCCATCATTATTTTAACACACCTAATTCACTAGAATTATTCTCTGCTGACACTCTGCCGGATTTCCTAGCTTTCTGAAAGAGTAATTACATTGGAGTTTTAACTTGCAAATCGAGGAACGGTTGCGTGCTCACCCTCGACTTACAAACTTGAAGATTCCGGATTTTGAAAAATGTAAGTGTTCTATCGATGCACTATAGTTTCTATGTGTTTATCATTATATAATCATCCATCAGTTTGACCACTTGTCGGGTTAAATTCAAATTCCATTGCGTGTACGAACCCGACAACCCTACAGTCACAACACTACAGGAATATCGCCGACCTAACTTGTTTGGGATTGAGGTGTTATTGTTGTACAATACAATTTGATGGTTAACATTCATGTTAAACTAGAAGTTAACCTTATTAATGTTAAGAGGACAGAATAGCCTTTGTCACTAACTTAATTAACAGACCAGTATCCGAAAATATATACCTACATTATTCACACGCAAGCAAAAAAAAAAGACAATTGACAAGATGATTTGTTGTGATAAGTTTTGAATTCAACCCATTAACTTGAAGATGCATCAACAACTATTATCTTTAAACATACTATCTTCAGCATCCAGAAAACTTGAAGGCGGTAGATGTTTAGTTTGAAACAATGTAAGATAATATAAAGGAAAGTTGATTCAACTTACGTTTCAGACTCTTAATCTCATCCCAAGTAAGGTTAAAGGTGACTATTCCATTAGTTATGTTAAGCTCTGGGACAGCACTAGCAGTATGGCTGAATGGCGATTGAGAAACCTTAGTCTTATCTATCAAATTGATTGAACCCAGGCAGAAGGGTATTCCATCCTTTGTCATTTGAACAGGACAACCGAGAACATCTGCACCGTCCGAAGCAGCTTTTGTATATGCCAAATCAGTACAACCCGCGTAGTCTCCACTTGCCCCTTCAGATGTGATAATCAGAAACTTTGCTGTAGGTCAACAGGAAACGGGGAAAGAGTGAGATATAGTATCTTATACAAACTGTAACGTAAACATTAAATACACATTAGGAAAACTACAGTAGAGGGACCTATTAATAAGAGAATCTTGATGTGACTCAAACTTTGTCTTATCAACAGAAGAACAACTAAGTCCCTCAAGATATGATCTCTATAAGTGCTAGCTTGGCTTCACATGACTATGAAATGTTATAGTTATTTTCTCTTGAAAAGCTAAAGCATCTCCAAGACAATATAATTCTCAAGTTCTCTGCTTACTCTGTCATAGAAGAGTCTCTCTGGGTTTGTAATTTGAAACCAAGCTCCACCTAGATAATCTCATTTCATTAGAAAATAGAATTGATCTCAAACTCAAATTTTCACAAATCAAACCTTCTCCACTCCATTTTAACCTTAGAGTACAGTACTAGCTCAAAAGTTTTGCAGGATAATGGTTTGCATTTTTATATTTTGGGTATCCATCTACTGAGCAAAACAACATTCACCGGTCTCACAAAAATAAGAGTGTCGCTTACCTTGAGGTTTATCATTCTTGTTCAAATGACTAAAGCAATCTGCAATATTACAAAAAGTATAAGAATAATGACGAGTAACACGGTAGAAAGCGAAATGGCACAGAGATTCAAGACCAACTGAAAATATCCATGAATATAAAACGCATATGAGATCCTGTCAGATACCCAAACCCAATCTATTATGGAGGCAACTGCGATCACCTTCACCTATCCACCACATTTACAAATCTAGTGTGTCCAAGGTCTCCTCTTTGATATCACTATCAGTGATCAATATCTTAAAGTAAACTACTTGTTTTTCCTTACATGTCTGTTTTTATACTCAAATTAAGGATAGGACAAGCTTATCACCTCAAAACCAGTTATTGGGATTTATAGTAGTGGCCACCCACTATTATGATATATCTCACCTATGTGTAGAAACATTATGTTTTATGTTCCTCTATGATTAGCCTATGCATTTTCAAAGTCCAAAATGCCCCGATTGCAGTTCCAATAACTACCCGGGCCTTGTAAACCAGCACAATTTCAGCCTCCAGAAACTTTGGAGTTAACTTTGGACCAAGGGCACAATAAGATATTCATTAAAACAGGAAATGGTTGTTGATAAATGCATGAAACTCTGAGACTGCACTAAATTGAAGATATCTTCAACAAGTCATCAATATTCACAATCAAGTAATTTACTAGAATAGTTACAACTTAAATTATGAAAGCAACAATAAAAGCTTACATTACACATATATTCTGTTATTCATCAATTGTAGTGTGGTTACCTATTGTCACTGATGGAGTTACTGGAAAGTCAGACAGTACTCCATCCACAGAGAAGGCGTCGTTGTCAACAAAGGACAAATACTCAGCTAAGGGATCATAGCTGTAATTGTAAGCAAAAGGTACATCATTTGCGAACTCCGATGCAAAAATCTGAAGACCTTCTTTATGAGCATCTAAGACAAGCGACGTATATGGTTGTAAGTATAGTGAGTTGTCCACCGGCCAGATATAAGATTTGGGAACAAGAATTCCAGACGCAAAGGTTTTGATCAAAGTGAGGTTCTTCAATAAGGAACCATATGTTTGATTTGTTGAAGGCTCGACATCATCCTGTCCGAGAAACCGTAAAATGAGTTTTGTAACCCGTTGATCGAATCGTGCCACAATACTTCTGAGGAAATTCATCTCAGGTGATGAAATATAGTTGATGAGAACATTCCTGGACAGGGATATAATAAAACTTCTCATACTCAGATTATGCTGGGTGAAGAAGGTGTCATGCTGCAAAAAGGATTTGCAAAACAAAGGATCAATAAAAGCAGTACCGACACAAACTCAAGGCACCATTTAAACAAGATCAAATGATATACAGCAATATGTTGTAACAACACATTAGTTGATAACTTCGGATGAAAAGTAACTGAAAGAATTTAAAACCAGACAACTATATCTTCATAGTGGAAACATTTCACAAACTGAATAAGTACCTGGATGTTCAACCATAATCCTGGAGGTTTGACTTGGTTTGCCACATCCTGGACAGTAAGAATTTTCTGCAGTGTTCCATCAAGCTTTTCAGTTCGTGAAAATACTCCTTGCCTCACTATCCAAAAAAACAAAAGTAATAGGCTCAGCATCTCTAAAGGCTATGGTTCTAGATTATATCACCAATATAATTTTCCCTGCCAATTTTAACATTTTACAGCAGGTATTTGTCTTAAAACTGAGTTATCGGACATCATTACTGGTTGTCTTTGATTTAAACATAAAAATCATGTTAAGAATAAAATGTTTTATTTAAAATTACTTATGGAAAGAAAGGTTTCATTTCAACTGGATTAAATACAATAAATACCAGCATAAATGTTCTCGAATATAACTATGCCAATTCACACTTCACCAAATGAGTTAACTTTAGAAAGATGTGGCCACATTCAGTCCTGATAAACCTATAAACCTAGAAGCCACACTTCTTTCTGTTGCAGTTCATGAATGGAGTTGCAAACTATCAGTGGCACTCAAATAATATACATATGGAGCCAACATGGCAGAACCCTAAATTATTTAGAAGCAAATCCCATAAGTTATTGAACTTACAGGTGACAGGCGCCAGATCCTTGAAATTAAAATCTATAGAGAACCATCCTTGCATTGGAACTCCATTCACTAAGTATTTACTCTTCTTGTTTTTGAAGTAAACATCAATGTCAGAAGCATTGTCAAGCTTGAGGTCAGGAAAACAGATTCCGACGCCATCTTTTGTGAGTTGTACATCACACCAAATAATCACATTGGCCAAGCTAGTTTCCATTGCCACCATATAGGCATTATAGCTTGAATCAGGAAATAATCCAGAAAATCCACCACGGGCTATGACTAATGGTGCATCTCCTGCAAAGCAGAAATAAATACACTATAATGACTACGAAATATCGTAAAGAATACAGAAGGCAAAGGTCTTTCTCTCTCTCTTTTTTTTGGGTGGGGGGTTGGAGAAGCATTGGGCTTGAAATTCTACCAAAGGCTGTGTTCAGTTGTTAACGAAAGGAAAGCTTCTTTAAGAACAATGATCATAAAAACGAACCCCCAAAATCTAGACTTAGCAACAGAAAGAGAAGGTCAATTAGCAAAAAGGTTGTTAACTTCTTTAGCTCTTGATTACAGTAAAACCATTATTAGGCTTCTTTATCACCCCACTTAGTAACTAGCATCTTACCAACAACCAGCAACTATCATGAAAAAACTCAATTTCCAGAATATAAATGCAAACTTTTACTAAAAAAGGCAGTCCGGTGCACAAAGCATCGCGCACTAGCAGGGTCCGGGGAAGGACCGCACCGGTGATGTAACAGCCTAACCTAATGCAAGCATTAGTGGTTGCTTCCACGCTATGTAGCACGGACACGGACACGCGGAAACGGCAATTTTGAAAAATAGGGGACACGACACGGCAGGGACACGGCTGTAAAAATAAATAAAAAAATATTTTTATATATATAATATAATATATAAAATACTAAAATTAATATTTTTAAAGCTTCACATTCATAAATAAATTATAAAATTTAATTCAAATTTGTTATATACCAAATAACCAAAATACCAAATTAAATATGTACCAAATTAAAAAGAAACATTCATAACAAATTAACAATCAATCAAATATTCAATACATAATTCATAAGACCATAGTCCATAAACTAATACATAAGTATGTCCCAAGACCCAAATTCAAATAAATATAAAACACGATTTTGTCTCTAACAAATATCCATAAATGAGTTTGGCTCTGGTACATCGTCTCTCTCTTTGTCCGGGTCTTCTGAATGCAATAGTCTTTCTTCTAACTCAGGCTCATCAAGAGACAATTCAGCAAACTCAAGAACACCTGTATCCTCCAAAGATCCAAAAGTATCCCCACCAACATCCCAAAATTTAATTTTACCCTCTATATATTGGGAGGAACTCCTAGATAACAAACGGAGATTGTTGTGGACAAAGACTAGATCTTCAGCACGCTTTGAAGTTAACTTATTCCTTTTCACTGAGTGAATAAAAGAATAAGTACTCCAATTTCGCTCACAACAAGAAGAAAAGCGCAGTCGCCCAAGCACTTTAAAAGCCAACCTGAAGTAGGGACAAGCGCACCATAATTAGCCTACCAATTGCAAGGATCCGGTGTACTACCTATCGAGTGCACTCGATATCATCGAAAGGGCCAATTTTAAGAGAAAATTTACCAAACTCATCTCAGAACCTTTTGTAATCATCGATTTGGAAATAACCGACTAAAACAATTCTTTCTTTCCGTAGAGTTCATTATCCCTATGAGAGGATTTCTTTGGTCTTCAAGCCATTCATCACTATAGAACCTTCAAAAATAAATAATAATTTTGCCTAGAATTTATCAATCTCAATTCTCAACTCAAATTAAAATAAAAAAAATGCATAAGTAAAATAATAAAGAAATATAATACCTTGGATTTAGGGAGTGAGATAAACAATGAAGATGGGTGTTGTTCTTACCCCAACGAGCTAGGAGAATTTGGTTGACCACATCAAAGAATCTTGATTGCTCATCTACATTATTACTTTCATGTTTATAAATTGCAGTCTTAACCTTTTCAATCATGGTGTCCCACATCTCATACACCAAGTGGAGGCAAGGTTTGTCTGTGTCACAATATCTAATCATATCATGAATGGAGCCAGAACTCGAGAATATAAGCCACCTTCCGTGTCCCACCAATCTTCATTTAACACCATTCTTACATACCTTGCTTTGGTCGTCATCTTCCTCAGAAGTCCATTGTTCACTTGTGACCATTGCCACCAAAGCACGTCTAATAAGCTTCATTCTCCAAGCATAATAATCATACAAAACGCATTGTTGGCAACAGAAAGCAACTTAAGAGCACTAAAGCGATTGTAAATTGCCAACCTCGTTGAATGATTCATGATAAAATTCTTTATTTGCAAAGCATCTTCACGGACATCCATGATCCAAGAGCACTCAACACATGTTTGTTGATTGCTTTCCACATTCTTCGTTCACAAATATTTTTAAAGCAAGATTAAGAGTGTACAACACACGAGTCCAATAAATATGTGGTACATACCTTCAATTAGTTCTCCCGCACTTTGCAATTTTTAGCATTATCTGTTATAACTGACCACGTTACGGTGGCCCACTTCATCAATTACCTCTTTCATCAACCTAGAGATAAAAATTTATCCTTCTTCTCACCCTCACAATTCTGATTTAATAAACATAGGACCCTTGTTAGAAACAACCATAAAATTGACCAAAGGTCTCCTTTGGGGATCACTCCACCCATCAGTCACAATACTAACTCCATTCCCTGTCCAAGATTTTCTAATTTGCTGCAACAACATATCAACATAATTTTTTTCTTGTTGAAGAAGGGTAGTTCTCAATTTATTATATCCTCGAGCTACATAACCACTCAAATTATGATTTCTCGCAGGTAAACGACTCATAAAGTAGGGATTTCTTGCGAGATTAAAAGGTAATCCACAGTAAAAACATCCTTGCAATTTCACAATCTAGTTGAGTCCTAGCTGCATGTCAAGAGCTTTATCTACTGATGTTTGCATTACCTTTTCTTTTTTAAAAAGGTTAGCAAATTCGATAAGTACTATCGATTGGGAGGATTGATCCGAAGGAAGTGAAACTTTTTGATCGCCGCTAAAGCTTTTTGTCTATCAAATTCTTCCTCCTCTTTTCCATTTTTCCTATCCCGCTTGACACTTTTTACAACCAATGATGCCTTTTCCAAAGAATGTTCATCAAGTGTACTTTTACCCTAGTATATGTTCCTTGTTTTGTAATCCACAAAAATCACATGTAAACGAGTAATTACCTCCTCCTCTACTACGTTTTTCAAATCTAGTTACATATTTCCATAAAGGACGATCCTCGATGTCATCACATGAAGATGAAGATATCGATGGCACACTAGCACTACCACTAGCACTACCACTACCGCTACCACTTTGGTAAATATTAGAAGCCATAATAAGAACCTGGAAAATACATAATATACAAGTTTACTTATAAAATTAAAAAATTTAAAATATTAATTGTTAAAGTCCATCTTTCCAAGAGGCGATCTTTGATGTTGCTAATCTGAGCAAAGAGTCAAGACATACAGGATTTGGGAAGGGAAAGTCGAATCGAGTCGCGGAGTCGCGGAGAAGTCGCGGACTGGATGGACTTGCAGTCGCCGAGTCGCGGAAGGGAAGTCGCCGACTGGAAGGGAATTCACGAGTCGTCGAGAAGTCGCAGTCTCTGGAAGGGGAAATCGCAGGTCGCGATTTCTGAAAATGAAAGTCGCTAGAGTTTTTTTAGTTTTTAGTCTTTTTACACTTTTTTTTAATTCCCGTGTCCCGTACGTGTCCCGTACGTGTCCATCCCGTGTCCCCACCGTGTCCGAGCAATTGTTTTTTTGGGCTGGGCCCACTCGGACACGTCCCGGACACGTGTCCGAGGCGTGTCCGACGCGTTTCGTGTCCCCCCCAGTGTCCGACACGGACACCTCACCCTAAATGAGGTGTCCGTGCTTCATAGCTTCCACGGCTCGAACCCGTGACCTATAGGTCACACGGAGACAACTTTATTGTTGCTCCAAGGCTCCCCTTCAAAAAAATGCAAACTTTACTCTCTCCGGAAATTCTTCAACTGATTCAAGTTGAAGAGGAAAAAAAAGCGCATAGCTTCAGGAAGTAAGTGAAAACCTTCAATTATGGAAAGTAAGAAACGTAGTTACGCAATGAAATTGATGGCCTAAAGGCAAACTTTTAAAAAAAATCTCAAATTTACTCGTACATCGCACATGCATCCCGCATCAATTAATAATTTTTTTAAAAGAAAATCACATGTGTTGTTAAAATATTTAACTATTAATATATAAATAAAAGGTAGATTAAAACAAATATGTAACAATAGTATCTTTTGAGGCTTAAAAATTTGCTACGCCTTTGCTTGCTTGTAGTTTGAGCCGTGTGTGATAAACATTTTATTGATACGGCGATATCATAAATGGATCAAATTTAGTGATGCATCTACTGCAAACAATAACATACCCAGTGTAATCCCACTTGTGGGGTCCGCGGAGGGTAGAGTGTACGCAGACCTTACCCCCTAAACCCATGAGGTAGAGAGTTTGTTTCCGATAGACCTTCGGCTCAAAGAAAAAACAAACCCAAGCAGTCCGTAAAAGGAAAGAACGGAAGTAAAACAGTTATGGCAAAATACTATATAAAGCATGACAAGGCAGTTTGCAAGAAGAAATAAAAACACTATGATGACTATGAAACATTGTAAAGAATACGGAAGGCAACTGATTAACCATTTCAATTCCAGTTAGAGTCCCTAAGGTCACTAGCCCCCAAAATCTAGATACCACCGGAAGGCGGAAGCAACATAAAGAGAAGGTCAATTAGTAAAAAAATTAGTAACTTGTTTAGCTCTTGATTAAAGTGAAATTAAGAATTATTAGCACCCAACTTCTAGTGACTATAATCTTACCAACAACCAGTACTGGCAAAAACTTAAGAAAGCACGTGACTTCTCTTGTACATTTAAATTACTGCAAACAAGTAATGTAACTTCAAATGAATAACTCAGCTAACTTCTTTTCATCTATATCAACTATAATGAAAAAAAAAATTGGTGAAAATTCTAGACTACTAAAGCGAATTTCGGGTTATATTTTTAAAAATTCTCAATTCCCTGAATAAAAATCTAAACTTTTAATTCTTCAACCGACACAAAGTTGACAACAACAAAAATATATCTTTAAAGAATGGATTTTGGGTCTAACTCAACTCCAAAAGCTATCTTGGTTCTAACTCAACTCCAAAAGTTAGCTTGTAGGGTGACGATTGTCAATATAAGGAGTTTATGCTCCCATTCCATAGTTAGCTTGTAGGGTGAGTATTGTTCAAGTCTATATAACTCTTAACACTCCTCGCACGCCCAAATCTTGTTAACTGCAGTGTGAATAATATAATTTGGGGCCCCAACATAGTGAACAAAGAATTGGAATGGTCTGATAACAGGTAAAGAATGTATTTTAGTCATAACTCCGGCCCAAGGTGAGTATTGTTCAAGTTCATATAATGAGTTCATGTTCTCATTCCATATACGATGTGAGACTCTTAACCCAACTTCAGAAATTAAGTGAAACTTTCAAATTACCGAAATTAAGCAATGTAGTTAAGTAATGAGAAAAAGTAAAAGAAGTTACCGTTTAGTGTGAGCCATTTAGTGTTAGATCTTTGAGCTGCAACTATCGTGAAGCAGAGGAGCAATAAGAGACACTGGAGATTCCACATTTCCGGCGAGAATAGCCGGAGAAAGTGTCGCAAATTCCTCGGAAATGTGCACTATATTTGGAGGAAGAAGAGAGGTTATTTAGCAATTTTAAAAAAAAATAAATGTAAAGTTTTAGAAAGTATACAAAAACCAAGGTGGCGTTGTTAAATTACACGGCCCTAAGTTGCTCCCAAGTTGTCTTTAGCTGCTTCACATGAATTTATTTTTTTTCGGGTAAATGCAAATATTATAAAAGAAAAAAACAGGGAGCTACAATCAGTCGTTGAGGGTTCTCAATCCTCAACGTAAGCATAAACAAGAAATGAAAGAGAGGAAGGATGGGGCGTTCACTCAAAGGTGACGTTACAAGAGGGGATTAAATCATAAACTCAATCTTGGAAGGTTGAAATACTCTTTTCACTTCTTAAACTGGCTGTTTGGCTTTGTTCTTGATAAAATTCTTCCTTGAAGTAACTTCTTGCCATCCGTCATTATCCGCACAAAGTGGTGTTTGCATGTACACACTCGGCGTATTAACGATACACATAGCACTTCTAAAGGACCCCGTGACGAAAGGAGTTTTAGACCCCCCTCGTGCTGCCTCGGCAAAGGTCCTGACTTGATTAAAATCTCTATTCTCCACCTTTGTTGTATTGGGAACATCATGTGCATCCCGCAAACGGTGTTCATCAAATTGATCTTCACCCGAAGTTCGATCAAGATTCCAAGCTATATCGACACTTCCGGGCATAGAGGGCAAATTCGTATCCTTGCTATTTTGAGGCGCGCAATGAATTGAGGTTGGAAAGTCTCCATAGCTTCTTGCTTTCTTCAACTTCTTACAATTTAAGTGGCTATGTCCAAATATTTGGCAAAGAAAACAGAAATCCGGATAATGTTCATATTCCACTTTTTGAACATACATGACGTTACTTGGCATCTTTACATTAAATTCCGTGATTGGCTCTTTACTAACATCGACTTCGATCAATACTCGTGCATAGTTTATTTTGGACCTCTCTTTAGTAAATTGATCCGTGTATAGAGGCATTCCAACACGCGATGCTATTTTACTCAAACTGGTTTCACTCCAAACTGATAAGGGGATGTCATGTAGCAACACCCAAACGGGGATTTTCAAGAAAAGATCATCTGAAAGTATCACGTCCTTATCAACTAGTTTTAACATCAATGTTTTGTCGAATGTCATGTAGGGTCCACCATGAAACACCTTAAAGCGATCATCCTCTGACATGAAACGGAAGACGGTCCATCTATTTCCATAAGGAATGATTCGACACTTCACATTCCATCCCTTAACAATTGAATTCAGTGCCTCACGTCCCGGGAAAGGACCCGTGAAACATCCAATAAGACAATAGCCCCAAGTCTCAACAAATGGAACTTCATCATTCGCACCAAGTTTTACAATATCTCCTTCTTGTTCAATAAATTGCAATTTCATACCCTTTGCTTCCAAACGTGACTCCGCAATAACCCCCGCATAAGACTTCTTCCTTGGAATAGGCTTATCCTTAGGTGCATTTACAGCTTCGAGTGAAGTGAAGGGTTGAGGGTCCAAAGGTACATTGTTTGTTCCCGCAAATGAAGTCAAAAAACGTGTATCATTGGGATTTGGTGTCCCATAAGTCTTTTGTTGTATTAATGCATTATCAATTAATGTATTAAAGTTCCTAGGGCTCTCGGTTTTGTCAACACCGGTTTCCCCCCAAATCGAGTTATGAAGTCCATTTAAACGAGATGACTCTACATTCCTCATGCCAATTAAATGTGTTGAGTTAATAGGCATCTTTTGGAGAGAAAACCCCTCAGCTTCCGCAGCTTTTGCCTTACCAAGATCCGTTGGAATAAGAGCAATTTCGAATGTAGCACCCATTGAATGAGGCGTGTTATTGTCAAAACCGGTTCCCACCGAAATCGAATTTCGAAGTCGCCTTAAATGTGATGGCTCGACAATCCCAAGAACCATGGGATTAGAGCGACCGGATGTAGCACCTAATGAATGAGGCGTGCCATTGACATCCGCAACAATTGAACGCATTAAATAACTAGACCTCTTTGAATAAAAACTCTTCGCTCCGCAACCTTAGCATTTCCAAGGCCTATTGGAAAAGAAGTTTGCTCGGACTCAACAACCAATGACTGGTGACCCATGGACTTCCCCCAAGACCCATGCCCACCCACCTGACCCGCAATCAACCCGTGACTAACCTCGAGACCCTCTTTCACCTCGGCAGCCAAAGAGCCCGCCGGAAAAACCTCTTTGGACTCAGAAACCAAGGATCGGTGACCCAAGGGTTCAAACCACAAACCAAGACCATCAACACCACCCTCCTGCAACCCGGGACCACCCTCCATACCCACTTTTGACCCGGGATCCGCATCAAGACCCGCAATCCCCCCAGAGTCAAGAGAGCCTACCGGAACCGCAGCTGCCTTCCCGACTTCCAAGGTGCCTGCCGGAAAAGCCCCTTTGGACTTAAAAACCATAGAACGGTGACCCATGGGTTTCAACCACAACCCCTTATCACCATCACGACCCTCCTGCAACCCGGGACCACCCACCATACCCAGATCTCGACCCGGATCTCCATCAAGACCCGTAATCCTTCCAAAGGTCAAGTGTTCCAACCGAACACCACCGAGGTTGCCACCGAAAGTTGGGAGAATCAAAGAGTCGCATCCTCGACCCAAGACCACCATCACGACCCTCTTGCACACCAAGACCACCTCCCGACTGCTAACAACCCAAGAACACCCGCCGACCAATTCTCTCCACAATGTTCGGAGAAGAAAAGCGCCACCGCTAAGTCGCCTCACCGGAAATGCACTCTTCGAATTCAAATCTTGAACAATCAAACTAATCTCTTTCTTTCTTTTGGCTGAAATCTTTATATTCTTTCTCATGGCTAGAAGGAAGATAACTCACTCTATAACAAATCGATTAAAGTGAACATGAAATGAACACACAAACTTTTTCGTATGATGGATTAGATCAAAGAACAATCCGTAATAAATCAGTTGATGAAAATCATAGAAGAAGGGAGACGTAGAAAAGCAACTAGGAAAAAATGTTGAGAGCATTTTCGCCTAGTGAGAGAAACATCTCTCTAACTCCATGAATGATTGTTGTTCTTGCTTCACATGAAGTTGTTATGTTTATTGTGGGACTATGTTACTTTTTTTTCCATTTGTTTCACCATGTTTTCGGGCTGATATGTTTAAAATTATAAGATTAAAGAATATTTTGATATATTTTACGTATCTTTAATTAATAATTATAAGATTTAAAAGTCTTCTTTAGTTTCTTAAATTTTTTGTCAAGTCAAAACCAGACAAATATTTTAAAACGGATGGAGAGTATATTATATTAAGTAGAATAATGGTGTTAATTCTATCTAATTGAGATTGTAGAATCATCTAGAAGTAATAGAATGAGAATTGGGTGAAAAGAATATCATTAATGAAAGTTGTGGAACTTTATACTCACCAAGTGTGATAAAATGTCAAGTGACTAAAATATGAGCAAGAGTTCTAATATTGATTCCCTTTGACCCATGCTGCTATAGATTAACGTTGAAAGAGGCGACGAACGTTGTGATACGCTTATACAGCAAAATTAAGGTATGTAAGGTTAACTCTCTACGTGCGGGAATGTTATTGACCTTCCTCACGCCACGTTCGTTCATGTTTCCACAAATTTATGAGTATTATGCCCTAATTTTATGAGAAGCTTAAATGTCATTATAGTTTGAGTAACAAAACTTCACATTTCGTTCATGTATGTCATTTTAATCTTTCATGAAATAATTACGTAATTCGTGAATACTCATACCTTGATTTTCATGAGTTTTCAAGCTTGTCACACGAAAAGTTATATGAACTATTATTGTTATATTTCATGAATCCTCCATGAATCTCATATCTCATGAAAACTATACTATGTATACGTGTTATGAACTATGTTTTGAAAATTATGTGCTCAGATGCCACCTGTTATTCATGTTCATATTTTTTTTTGGAGTAGCATATATTTACCGAGAAGGTTTAAACACCTGAAACAACGTATGCCAATATATAATAAGGATCGCTTCGCCCAGTTAAAATGATTCCTTCATGTTTATTGATTGGATCCTTTCATGTCATGTCCATATCTCATACCCCGATAAGGTATAAAATTGTTCTGCTGGTCGGGCCAGGTACCAAACTCCACGTGCTCACATGGTGATTTCATGTTATCGATGATACTAAGACTCTCTTACTTAAAATATTTTACTCATGTTACAGCTTGATCATACAGATCATGGTCATGTTCAAGTTTCAGTTACAGTTACAACTTTATAGTTTCAGTTACAGTTTCAGATTATTTCATGTACTTATGTTATTGATTTAGGTTGCCCATTTTTCGAGCACCCACTTATGATTCTTTCATTCAGTTGTTTTACATACCATTGCAATTCAAATGTACTTACGTCCCTTTTGCCCAGGGCCTGTATTTCATTATGCATGTACTAATTTTCAGGACGACAGATCTTCTCGTTAGGACTTCATCGTATCGGTTTTTTGGTGAGCCACATGGTGACTTCGTCGTATCAACAGTCATGTCATGTTAGAAAGTCAAGTATGTTGGGGCCTTGTCCCAACAAAAATTCAGTACTTCAGACTCATGTCAGGGGTTTCATAGACTAGTCAGTCATGTCATGTTGGGTATTCAATTGTGTTCAGCGTTGTGGGCTACACTATCATATTTTCAGACTATTTTCGCACTCATATTTTTAAAATAATATTTTCAGTATTACTATGGTGTTACATATTTTATTCAGGCTATTAATGTTTTAACTCACAATCCGCATTAGTACATGTTTCATGTTGATTCAGCAAGACATGTGGTTTGATCGGTCACATGCAGCAGGACACCGAGTGTCGTGTCACGCCCAGGCCATGATTTGGGACGTGATAGAAAAGGGTATATTTGCACCATTTATATTATAGCGGGGGTATATTTGCATTATTTATGTAACGACAGGAGTATATATGCACCATTTTTTAACAAGGGGTATATATGATCTATATTTCAAAGTTAAGGGACATATTTTCATATTTGCCCTTTATATTTTAAGTTTAGTTTTTTTGCACGGATTTCCCTTCAAACGCACTAGTCTTTAATTTATGTCCCTCATATTTGTGGCCTTAATTTTTATCCTGCTGCTTATTTTATGAAAAAAATCCATATATTGTTCTCTCGGCATAAATTTTTTAACATTGTTTTCTTCGAAAATTAAAGTTTTGCCGACACAAGTTTTGTAGAAATTAAGTTATGTGGCATAAGTGGTGTCGTATTTTCCAAATAGAGTTGAGTGTCAAAATTTTTACCTTTTCGGCATAACTTGTGTCGATGTGATGATACATATGTCAGAGTTAAATGCTAATTATGCCAGCCGAATATAAAGTTATGTCCTTTTTCAGATTATGTTGAATGTTGAAAGTTTTGTATTATCCGACATAACTTGTGGGATGTTATGATACATATCCTGAAGTTAAACGCTAATGATGTCAGTCAAAATCTGAAGTTATACCACGCCAAAAGTATTAAACGGCAAAATTAAAGACCACAAAGTTTAGGGGTAAAAATTAAAAATCACCGCAAAATAGGGGCATTTGAATGAAAACCCCATTCATTTAACATTTACTCTATTATGTGTCATCTCCTCATAATTGAGGTATTTGTAGTCTTTAAAAATAATTACTATTAAAAGTAAAACAAGAAAAGACTAATGCATTTCATATAAAATGAAAATAAAAATATATTGTATCTTAAACTTTTAAAATGACAAATAATTTGAGACAATTATTAAGTTTGGCATGCAAATCCAGTTAGGGGTGTGCATTATTCGGATCAAACCGAAAAATCAAACCGAAACACATCGAATTTTAGTATGGATTAGTTTTTCAATTTTTTGATTTGGTTTTCGGATTTGAAAATTTAAAATTTTGGATATTTGATTTGGTTTCAGATTTAAAAATAGAAACTGAAAAACCAGAAAAATTGAATTATTATATATAATTATTGTCATGTGACCAGGAGGTCACGGATTCAAGCTGTGGAAATAGTCTCGTGCAGAAATAAGGTAAAACTGCATAATAGACAATTGTGGTCCGCCGTTTTTTGGACTCCGCGCATAGCGGGAGCTTAGAGCATCAGACTGGTCTTTTTTTATTAGAGCATAATATGACTTACTCTAAATCTTTAGGTTATGGACATGTATTAATATATTTTTAAATATTGTATTCTTAAAATTTGACTCTATGATTTATATTAGAAAATATATCTAAGAGATTTGACATGATTACTTCTCATTATGTATAATATTTATTCTTTTTGTCATTTTGATTATGTTAATTATCTTATATGACGCAACCGAATAACCAAATCGAAAAGAGAAAAATCGAACTAAACCAAACTTATTTTAATTCGAATTGGATTGTAGTTTTTAAAAATCGAACACCAAAAATTTAAACCGAATAATGTAAAACTAAACTGAAAACTGAATCCACATCCCTAAATCCACCAAATCTATTAAGGAAGGAGGGGGTGCAACATCACTCACACACTTAGATGAGAGAATTAATTATAGGTGATAAAAAGTTTTCAAATTTTAAAAAAATTGACTCAAGTTATTTTATTTAGTAGGGGTGACTTTTTATGATTAGTGATTAATGTGGTTTGACTCATTTTCAGACCAACCCTCAAGTTTTTGTTTCTTACACTTTAACCCAATTATATAAAATCCTAAATCAACTAAAAAGGAAAAAGAAAAGCACAAATTACAGATGGTGCAACGACCAAATTCCTCTTTCTTTAATCGATTCTTCTTCTTCCTCCTCATCATCATCTTTTCCTCCTTCCTTTTCTTCTTCTTTCTCTTCTTCTTTATTTTAGAAAATTGGTGTAGAAAAAAATAAATTCAATCAATTTACATATTTTGGAATTGAATTTCATTTTTGTAGTATTGACTATTGAGCATTACTTCAAAGGTTAATTTCGATCATTTTGTAAATGAACAATATTATTTTTGTATCAATTTTTCATCTGGGTAAAGTTGCTATCTTTTTCCAACAACTTCGTAGCAGTTACAGTTGTTGCAATAACTATTAAAGATGTATAAAAGTTTATAAAGTTACTGCAACAACTGCTAAATAATTTATCTTGTGCCTTCTAAAGAATTTTGAGAAGTTTCTCTAGAGATTTTAGATAGAGAAATACATCTTTCATATGTTGAGTCAGACACCGTGGAAGAAGCCAGACAAAGAGGAGGCTTGAAGTGAGGAATCATTTTCATCGAATCAATCTATTGATCATTACTAAATATCATTGAATCACTTTATTGATCATTAAATATGGTTGAATCAAGTAGTTCACATTAAATCACTAGAAGATCACTCAATTTAGGTCGACTACACTTAATTAATTATCTATCGTGATCAAACTAATATCTAATTGATTAAGAATGTATGTATATATATACCTATCATCTCACCTATCATAAAAATCTTGTCCGTCTTCCTTATATGCAACAATCATACCTATCATAAAATTCTTGTTCATCTTCCTTATATGCAACCATCATACCTATATATATGCAACCATCATACCTATCATAAACATCTTGTCCATCTTTCTTGCACAAACCTTCGGTGTCGACATGCCAGTGCCTCGTATAACGGTTATTATCATTCCAAGTTAAGTAAATCTACATATAACATAATTTCGGTGATTTGAACTTATTGTTGGTTGTCCCATTAGGACAAAAGAATGACTAAATCTGAACATCCAAAGTTCTCTTTAACTTGGTTTCTTAAAGGTCGTTTGCAAAAGAAATGGAGTTTTGTACAATAATTTGAGATATCTTTCGAAAAATGGATATTCTTCTTAGTATGAATTATTAGTCAATCCTTGACCTTGTAAATGGTCCTGATTTTCATGATGTGAACATTCAAGCTATTTATATATCAGTCTTTCATATCAGAATGACTTACGATGATAATGGAATAAACTTTAGGAACTCCAGTGACACCCAATAATCCTTGATTAATTCTTCGCGCTTCAAGTGTGCATCCTCTTATATGTCGACCATCAATCTCCGATTTTCAATATGGTTTTCGTTACTACCTTTACTTCACGTCACGTTATATTTTCATATATTTTAGACCGGTGGATTGCTGCATCATCCTTCATCTTGATGTTCCCTTAACCCTTAATATAACATAAAGTCCTTCCATATTTTACTTTAGGGAATTATCATCACTTGGCCTCTATTTCTGCTAGCTACTGATTACCTTATTCTTCCTTTTAATCTTCATATTTCTTCTCTAACTAGCGATACTTAACTATATCATCAATTGTATCCCTATCTATTTATATCGAAATCTCTTATTTCTCATAATGTCTCAAATTCGGATATTCTATAAATGACTCATCCAAAATAGGTCCATCTTCCCTTAGTCGTACCCTGTTTACTCAAGTATCCTTTCTCTATGTGTATCATTCCTTTACCATTCATCTTACTTCCCGTTTCCCTTACGTACTAAAGACCGGACACATCTTCTTCTTTGACGTCTTTTTCCCTTTTGTCGACCTTATTCCTTAGAGAGAAACATTAACTTCACACTAAGAGATCACTACTGGACTCTAGTAACTTCAAGATTCGCTATTCGCCACATTCTACTATTCTTTTGTCGAGTATGTCATGTATATCTTATCTGAAGGAAAACCTTTGACACAATCGTATTGTTCTTCGATATTGTTCACGCTAAGGATCGTCCTACCCTTTTCTCATCCAAGGATTCATCTTTAACATGTGTCGATCTGGCCGATTCACTATGGTCATCGTACTTACGTTATCTTTTCTACCTTTACTTCGTGATTTAGGCTTCCTTCACGGTCGGTATCTTTAGATTTCACGATCATTACCCGTTTTGTAGAGTTCATCTTTAAGCTGACAACCCCAAAGTTTACCATTATTCACTTACTTATATCTTCGTTTCATTATCCTTATTCGTTTACTCTTCTTCCTAACGTCTACCTTGGATTTTTGAGATTTGTTAGTCATTTGATAATTTCATCATGTACTTACATCAGTCTTGTTCATCCTACTTGCATATCCTTAAGCGTCTTGCTTACCTTCATGGAGGAATTGGTGTTGGACATCTTCAATTTCAAATTATAGACCAGTTTTTTAATCTGCTATCGACTTAGCTCCCTCTTTAATGGTATTATATTTCCTTTTAAACTGTTACTCGATCCTTTAATCCTTGCATTTTTTGCTTAAATTCCTTTAAGGATCCTTTATTTTGATGTAATTCTTATACCATCACTTCTGAACTTCCAATGTTATAGTCTTGGCTAGGAAGGTTTAAGTACTATTTCCTTGCTACTGTCTTTATCTCCAATGATAATCGTAGATTTCACCATAGTTTTGTTATCGGTATCCTTGTTATTACAATTTTCACCGGCCTATTCGCTTGAGAAACATCCTTCAGCCTCATTAGTTTGTCATGACACTTTCACGTGTATTTACCAGACACCCATTTACCCCTTATTATCGCTCTTCTGTTATACCGAAACCTTCATTGCAAATTGTCTTCAACCAACTAGTCTTTCTCGATCGGCTCATAAAATTATACCATAGAATTTGAAAACATCTTCACCGAATACTGAAAACCCTGATCTTTTGTTGTCACTATCTTTTGTTGTCACCCACACACATATTGCTACAGTAAAGATGGTATGTCATTTACCTTTAACTAACAAAACTCATCTTATCTCACGGTCTTCCTAAATAGTACAGTCTTTGTAGAGGGGTTGGGATTACTAGTTTGGGCATGACATCTTTCATACTTTCTTTAAACATTCCACTAAATGAGTCTTCACCTAATTTAATCTTGGGAGTTCATTTTCCTTACCAATCTTTTGGGGTTTCCCCTTATTCCTTAGACCGAATGTACTATTTTAATCATGCATTTCTAACAAATTCTGACATCCCAAAGACGTAAGTAACTAAAGGACGAAGAACTTTCCTAGTACGTTCCAACTTTCCAACAACCCTTTTTGGTTATAGTCTCACTTTGACTTGCCATTTTCTTACCATAAGGTCTGGAACTTTCATACAATCATCAAATAACATATTATCATGAATTCAGAGGTTACCTAATAGGGTCATACGAAAACATACCACCATTCTGGCCTTAGGTTGGCGTAGGTGCTCCATATTGTTCCACTCGCAATATGTATATGTAGTTTTACTGTCTTTTGGACTAGGAAATTCTCTTTTCAGTTAATATCATTTCAATCATGATTATTTCTCATCAAATTATCTTACCCCCCCCCCCCCCTTCCTCCCATGGTCATTCAAAAAAATTGGTTTTCCAAAATAGTATCACTCGTCTAGAATATTAGAACAAATCCATATCGTGCATGTAGAGTATAGATAAATGAGTAAGAAAATCAATAGCACACATGTGTTTTCTTGCTCTCCTCGGGTAGCGGCCGAACTCGAAAGTACATCATTGCTCTACTATTTCCTCTTATAGGCCAACCCGGGACACTCGTATCTTGTGTCCTCGACTGCAGCACCAATAACAACCTCTTATTTCCTTACAATAAGGTCCCGCGTGCATTCATCCACATATCTTACATGTCTTAGATGACCCCCACTCAGTCTGAACTACTTCTATTTTGATCCTGCAGTATAGAGGGTTGTGACCTTTGCCTCGACCTTACCCGAGAACTCTAATCGTACATGATCTATCGCAACACATTTGTCATGTTTGATATACATTTGAAATCCTTCTTCATTTTATTTCCCCCGATAATCACCAACCACTTTAACCATCTTAGTCATTTCCCTAGCTCCAACTAAATCAGTCATGTCGAACATCAATTGTCTCTAGTCAACGGGCTCCCTGGGTTATAAACTCCATAACCCTTCTAAGGGTCTATCACTATCAATCATACCAGGGTGGTATCGTGCATGAGAGTCAATCAACTGAGTCAATACCTGAATTGTCTTCCTAACATCTTTGTCAGACGGTGTTGGGGGTATATTGGATGGAACGAGGGTCTCTCTCGGTGCCTCTGATCATATCTGGGTCAAAGACTGATGGAGAGATAACCCACTTGTATACTCTGACGGGTCAATCTCGACAGACGGTGTATCTCTTGAAGAGGACATCATTGAAATCGTAATACGACAAGATTAGGAGAGAGATACTTACAGCTCGAATCTAGTGCATTATCTTGATCAAGAAAGAAAGAAACCATCCTAAATGTCTTGTAGCCTCCTGTTTATAAGTGTGGCGCGCAACACACTTGTCACGACCCGAACCCCGGGCCCGCGATAGGTGACCTACCTGGGCACCCTTATACCCATACATCACATATAACCAGCGGAAGCTCTAAGAAAAACTCATGTTATAAAAACAGGCAAGCCGATGAGGCTGCCGCTATATATAAATGGAAACATCCCGACAACACAGTAGTACAACTGACCAACAATATATATATACAACCCACGCAAGTCCAACCCACATATGAATACAGACCTCTAAGAGTTTGGACAGTAAACTATGATGGGACAAGGCTCTGCCGTACCCCTGAATATACACAGCCATAATGGAAGACTTGTGCCAAAATGACAAGCTCCTGAACATTGGAGCTATCCCAAAATGCTGACCAAGGATCCTAAGCTCACGGATCACCCAACTGAGTACCTAATACCTGCGGGCATGAACGCACTGGCGGAGTCGACAACAAGGTACCAAGTATGTAAACATGAAGTACAGTAAATAAGATCATAACTGTACAAAAGATAACAGGGAGAAGTATGAAAATCAAATACCAGATCCAACCGTATCATATAAAATAAAAGCCAACTGTACCTTTTACCACTGTATGTCTGTATCACTGTACCACTACCACTGTACCGCTGTATCACTGTATCACTGTACCACTGTATGATCCTTTAGCAGGTTATATATTAATAATGATCTTATCTAATCAGCTGTGAACCTAGAAAATGTAAACCAAACTGGTTATATCTTAGCTTCTATGCAGATGGAAATTCTACTCATTTCAATATAATTAATTGTCGATATCTTTTTCATTTAACGCTGCAATGGCTTGTTCAATATTTTTTCTCATTAGTGCTGTAACTTAGCAAGATCAACTCGACTCCAATACTTCCTAACAACTCTTACCAACATCTCCTATAAGACTTGGTAAGGACTTATGAATAATTTAGACATGCCTTTAGCATAGAATCAATAACATAAATACTCCTTAACTTCTAAGAGTAGAATGGATTATGAAACAATACCACATGTATATTTCATACGTAGAACATGCCAAATAAAGAAGGAAGAGGTTTACATACCTTATTGACGACTAACCAACACGACAAGTAGAATACGTCCCAAATAGGTACTTCAACCTATAATGACAACACCACGTCTATCAACTTCATGAATACTTGTATACACTTATACCACATAATGAATCTCCTTTCTCATAAAAATTCGGGCAGCACTTCCCCTACTTATACGTATTTTTACATCTTTCAAGAAGGCCAATTTTATCAACAATCAAGCCACAATTAAGGGCACAACCAAAATAGCAACCAAATGAGATTACACGCCTATTTCACGTGTAAAAGTCAGCCCCTTAATCCATATAAAAACAGTTCACAAAAATAGTCTGTGTTCCACAATAACAAGGGTAAAATGTGAGGTCTTTTAACACATTTCTATACCCTTATTCCCTTAGGACTTTCATTATAAATTACTACAATTAAACATGCTTATTGGTGGCTGAATTTTCCAGCATTCCAACGCCACAAAACAGTCCCTCTGCATAACAATATCCAACAGTTTGGTACACCTCTCGGCCAACAACAACAACAACAATCCAAAACCCTTTCCACAATCTTTTATATTCTAATTCAAGTTTCAATACTTTAATACAAATCATATCAACTATCAACAATAATATTTCCTTCATTTAATAATATGCAACAAGTGAAGATAACAACAATAATAACCAACGAATCCAAGATAACAAAATTGTCTAGTTTCGGCCACTTCACCAAAAATTATCCATACACTTTTATTCTTCATTCTCCTTAATAAAAGTTCATCTATTAACTACTACAACATGTAATATCCAATTAATTCAAGAGGAGAAAGAATCTTTACCTTTAAATAGCCCAAAACAGTCCACTTAAAGTCGGTCCACAGTTTTGTCTTAGCTCAACTTCTTCAAGTTCCAATCACACACATGTATCCACTATAAGCTTGTAACCATCTTTCCTTCTTGTTTCACTTCCAAAAAGTTCATAAACAAGCTTAGGTTTCTTGTACAAAATTTGTCCAAAATCGAGACCACCATTAGGAGTATTAACAATGGCTTAGAACTTAGGTAGAGGGCTTAATCTTGGAAAATAACTAAATTTTGTTCTTCACTTTTGCTTGGATTTCGAGAGCTTCAAGGAGAGAAGAGATATGAGGGTTTGAAGATGAATATATTTGTGTGCTAAGTCTTCAAGACTTGTAATATAAGAGGTGTACAAGCCAAGTGGATGGGGGCCCCTCTTGTCCACTTGTCCACTTGTATGACAATATCTTCCACACTATAATCTCTTCACAAAATTTTCATCCAACACTTAGTTAATCTTGCAATACATATACATATATAATTAGAGCTTTGTTACACAAGTGGGAGGGACACATGTCACCCTCTTATTCGCTCATAATTCTCTTAACAAAATAATTCCATACTTAGCCAAAATACTTAAAATTTTCGAACCCCCCCCCCCTAAATTGTGAAATTTTCTATTAGCTCATATTCTTAATCTCAAGACTTCATAATACAATACTAAGTCCATAAATCCATATTAGGGAATCCAACTCTGACTTAATAAATTTTTCGTCGTCACATTTTTTTTTTATCTAAAATTTTTCTGTATCCGAAAATCTAAATATACTTTCCTTCCAACGTTCACATCTTATTTACTTACTTACGTTCTAACTTATATGCCCTGGAACTACGGGGTGTAACATTCTTCCCCCCTTAGAAATATTCGTCCTCGAATGTTCATCAAAGGTCTCAAGCTATACAAACTTCGGCATAGTCTCCTTTAACTATACCTATCATCCAATACTCGTTAGTGTCAGCACTGCGGTCCTGTATGTCGGCACCGCGGTCCTGTATGTCGGCATCGCGGTTCTAAAATTTCTACAGCTCTCTGAAGTTTCAAAGACCGCTGTCTCACATCACCGCAGCAGGCTCGAAATTTTTACAAAGACGATTTTCCACTTAATCTCTTCCTTTTTCTACAAGTTCCAACAATACTCAGCAAACCCAAAGATGCCACACCGGTCACAATATAATACATAGTCTCATCCTACTTCGGGTAGTCCTTAGCACATTGTATTTCCTTTGTAATCAAAGTCACATTCCTAAGGTCCTGTTGCAGTTCCTTAAAATCGATAATACCATTTCTAATCGGCTCAACAATCATCAACAACAATCACAAGTGGTCTATACTCAAACCAAAGAATCATCACCACTAGTATACTCCACATATACTAAGTACTTTAACCAAGATCACACATAAAATATGTCACTCCCGAAGGCCTTGCATAACTAAGGTCTCAACGATTTTCAAATACTCTAAGATCCTCAAATATTTCATGTCCCAAGCTTACATTATCTCAAAATCACGTTGTCTTAATCACAACAACCCTATTTACTCCATACCAATATTATTCGTGCAAATCACTTAAGCATACAACACATCTTAATCTAACAACATGGTATGTCCTTATGTCAATTAAACATGATCTCTTAAGGGTTCATCACCCTCTCAGACAGCTCATCACCTACTAATTACTCCAAATTAGCACATATGTGACCTTGATGTGTATTCATTAAACTGTTTCATACCTTCTAAGCCATTATCATAGCTTAACCAACTCATGATAACCCACAATCACATTAGGCAACACACGCATGGCCCCAAATAAAAATGTCAGTATAGATGTACATCATTATCACACCAACTATACAACAAGTTTACCAACCTGGATACAAAGCTCATATATTCCCCTTCTGGGTCGCTGTTGCTTTCTCATAGCTGCAACTACAATAATACGTTAGGGAGGGACTACCCTAACAACATAGCTCTATCGCACGATCTTTGAGTAAGAAGAATATAAATCAATTCTAAATGTACTATAGCCTCATGTTTATGGGTGTGGTGCACAACACACCGATAACTAAGACTATACTGCACACGGTTTGTAGACATTCCGAAGACTAACCTGGATATGATACCACTCTGTCATGACCTGAACCCCGGGCCCGCGACTGGTGCCCTACCTGGGCACCCTTATACCCATACATCACATATAACCAGCGGAAGCTCTAAGAAAAACACATGTTATAAAAATAGGCAAACCGATGAGGCTGCCACTATATATAAATGGGAACATCCCGAAAACACAATAGTACAACTGACTAACAATATATATATACAACTCACGCAAGTCCAACCCACATATGAATACAGACCTCTAAGAGTTTAGACAGTAAACTATGACGGGACAAGGCCCCGCTGTACCCCTGAATATACATAGCCATAATGGAAGACATGTGCCAAAATGACAAGCTTCTGAACATTGGAGATATCCCAAAATACTGACCAAGGATCCTAAGCTCACGGATCACCCAACTGAGTACCTAATACCTGAAGGCATGAACGCAGCCCCCCGAAGGGGGTCAGTACAACAAGGTACCAAGTATGTAAACATGAAGTACAATAAATAAGATCATAATTGTACAAAAGATGACAGGGACAAGTATGAAGACACATCGGGAATAAGGTTCTCAGTCACCCTTCCCGTTGCTACCAACCCTCTGCTCTCAGCTAGGTTTACATCCAACTTGAAATCAAATACCAGATCCAACTGTGCCATATAAAATAAGAGCCAACTGTAACTTTTACCACTGTATCACTGTACCACTGTACCACTGTACCGCTGTACTTTATAGAAATGAGAGTCATCGTATCTGTTTTCATATAACGCATCCCGACCCTTTAGTGAGGGACTTAGTTGTTATACCCCGTAGTTGCAGGGTATGTATGTGAGGACGTACGTACGAGAGTACGGCAGAAATTTTGAAAAGAAAGAAAGATGAGTTTAAAAGTTTAGTTATTTGTGAAGAAAAAGGTTCGTTAATGGGAATTGGATTCCCAGTTGGTATTTGGATTTCATAGATTATATTAGAATTTTGAGATTTTATTTTGGAAATGGTCACGGGCCCAGGAGAAATTACTTTGTTTTCGAGATTTTGGCCATTGTGATATTTTTCGAAGACGTTTTTGAGGGCCAGGAGGGTGACACGTGTCACCCGAATGACATTTGAAAATTCCGCTATGTCGTTTTGTATTTTGGATTTTAGCGAAAACATTTTGGACCAACGAGGGTGACACTTGTCACCCGGCCTTGTTTTTGTGCAATGTTTGCTTGTTTTGTGAGTAGGTCGATCTTGGCCTTACACTTGCCTTGCACATGGCTTGATCTTGGCCATTGGTTGGCTTTTGGTTTTGCTATAAATACCCCTTATGTTGATGAACTCTTCATCCACAAATGAAACCTTCCAAGCCTAAAATCCTCCTCCTCTAGTGTTGAGTTAACTCATCCCCTCTTTGAGAGTCTTGGCCTCCTCCTCCTAGTTGTTTCGTATAATACCGCTTGTTGTGGTATAGAAATACTCCCTATTGTTATAATGCCCAAAATACCTTAGCCTACCTTGTAGTATTCCAAAGATACCTAATACTACCTTTGTCCTTTTAGTCTCAAACCAAAAAATCTTGTTGGTTGAAGTATTTGAGTGGTTTGGAGCGGAGTAGGAGCTAAACCTTGCTCAGATCGACATTATAACTTGGATAATTTTGGGCCGAGGTAATTATCTTCTCTATTGTAATTGGAAATTACATGTTTGTTAGAATATATAGAAGTATACTATATATGGAACTATACTTAGTATTTGCAAATGTCTTTGACTTAAGCTGAAGAATAATGTGTATTCTTGTGTAAAATTGTACACGCGTGTAAACCCGTTGGTTGTACCCTCGATAGAGAGGAGATTTAATTTTACGTAGAAAGATAGAACTTGTGTTTGGGGGTTAATAGACGTTTGTGACCTTTATAGGTGAAAGTACTAAGAGTAGCGTATTTTACTTGGAGCATTTTGCTTATTGTCGATAAATCGTCGCGAGGTATGTGAACCTCTTCCTATCTCTTCTAGCATGATATGTGTGAACTATCCACGTGTGCTAAGTGATTTGGTTGGTTTAAAACATGGTGTTATAATAGCTTTATGGGAAGTTAGTTATAACGACCTTAAGTGAAAATGGTTTATCGATGTTAGAAGTTAAGAGACTTGATCTTATAAGATAAGAGACTTAACTTATTTGTTTTAATGTGGATGTTGTGTGAAACCTCATTCGAGTAATGAGTACTTGGTTTTTAAAGGAATAATGTTTTCGATTTGGAAATCGAATGTGTATCGTTAATAAAGGAAAATGTATTGAATAATGATGTTGTATTAAAACCAAGAAACCTCCATCCGCATGAAGCTAAGATGAGACAAAATGATATTACATTTTCTAGATCATGTTGTAATAAGATCGTTATAAACAAGAATAAACTACTCACATATATGACATATGTTACTCAATTGTTCTAAAAGGAATCAAGTGATTAAGTTTGGGAACTATGAAACCATTTGAAAGAGTAATCAAACTAAACCGAACTTAGGAAAAGAATGTTGTTACTTGATTTTGAAAAGGAATGTGGGTCATTCTAATACTACGTATCGTGACTTTTATAAGTAATGGATCTCTTTAAAAGAACTTAACGATGTAGTACTTTGGGGTTAAAACGGACCTTGATCGCATAAAATGAAAGTACTTTGAGTTGTGTGAAACTTGTCTATGCTTGTTGTTGTGAAACTTGCCTATGCTTGTTGTTGTGAAACTTATGATAGGGTATTATGGAGAATTCCACGTATGTTTCCATTTTGATTATCGTCTTGTTGATGTCACGCGGTCGGGTTGATTACCCGATATATTGTTATTGTGGTTACATGGACATGTCGTTGATCACGATATTATTGTTGATGGGGCATTGGTATTATTGCATCACTGATGCGAACATGATTGATGTTGTGGGCGTGAGACCCATAGTTATATTGCTTTATAGACTAGTATGATTTCATTTATTTTTACGCTTTCACATACTTGGTAAGGTACATCGTGGATCCTCGCCTTAGGATCTCGTGGCCAGTTTTGAGCTCTCCTTCTCCGAGGCTTATCTTTGAGTTGTAGGTTCTTGTACATTCAGGCTGTCTCGTCATAGTTGTTGTAAATCTTAAGTGCAGCTGCAAGTGTGGTTGTAAAAGGATTAAATTTGAAAGAGTTGTATTTATTTATGTTATTGGAAGGTAACATTGGGGTTGCTTTGTTTATGTTCATATATCTTGTTTCTTGTTAAAGTTTTATTTTCCGCTGGTTTTCTCTGATGAATGTATCACTAGGGTGCCCGGGATAAGACACCAGTAACGGGCCCCGGAACGGGTCGTTACATTAGTGAGCTCACTATAATGTATCCCGACCCTTTAGTGAGGGACTTGGGGAAATGGAATAATAACACTTGCACAAATAGCTACCATAAGCAACCTTGTGCAACTTAACTCATCTTTTGATTCTCAAATGAATAAAACCAAGGTACCAACATCTCATGTACCAATCACATATACGAACTTTTCATTTTAGCTATGCTAAGGTACCAACATATCATGTACCAAACACATATAAAATCTTTCATTTTAATTATGCCAAGGTACCAACATATCATGTACCAAACACATATACAATATTTCATTTTAACTATGCCAAGGTACCAACATATCATGTAACCAAACACATATAATATCTTTCATTTTAACTAAAACTAGGTACCAACATCTCGTGTACCAAATATTAAAATGAATTTTCCTTTTAGAAATGTGTGGTACCAACATATCATGTACCAATCACATATAATAAACTTTTCCTTTTAGAAATGTGCGGTACCAACATATCATGTACCAATCACATATAATAAACTTTTCCTTTTAGAAATGTGTGGTACCAACATATCATGTACCAATTACATATAATAAACTTTTCCTTTTAGAAATGTATGGTACCAACATATCATGTACCAATCACATATAATAAACTTTTCCTTTTAGAAATGAGTGGTACCAACATATCATGTACCAATCACATCTTTCATTTTAGAAAACACCAAAGCACTATCATACCTTCCTTTTAGAAAACCCAAGGCAATATCTTCCTTTTTAGAACTACCAAGGCAATACCATGCCTTCCTTTTTAGAAATACCGAGGCACTCTCATACCTTTCATTTTTAAATCCTCATTTGGAAAATCAAGACACTTATCAAATCAAGTATCACTTTAAGATTAAGATCCAATAAAACTATGTACGTCCATTGTACACTTACTTCAAATAAACAACATTCAAAAGAGGAAAGGATAGTTCACACACCGCTTGTCGTCTGTACCAACTTGATAATCTAAATTCGTCTCGCTCCTCTGGCTAACATTATGGAAACATTTGCATAGTGATGACCGATCCAAATTGCCAAATTAATCCATTTTATGAGTCTTTAGCAGGTTATATATTAATAATGATCTTATCTAATCAGCTGTGAACCTAGAAAGTGTAAAACGAACTGGTTATATCTTAGCTTCTATGCAGATGGAAATTCTACTCATTTCAATATAATTGATTGTCGATATCTTTTTCATTTAACGCTGCAATAGCTTGTTCGATACTTTTTCTCATTAGTGTTGTAACTTAACAAGATCAACTCGACTCCAATACTTCATAACAACTCTTACCAATATCTCATATAAGACTTGGTAAGGACTTAGGAATAATATAGACATATCTTTAGCATAGAATCAATAACATGAATACTCATTAACTTCTAAGAGTATAATGAATCATAAAACAATACCACGTGTATATTTCATATGTAGAACATGTCAAAGAAAGAAGGAAGATGTTCACATACCTTATTGACGATTAACCAACACGACAAGTAGAATACGTCCCAAATAAGTACTTCAACCTATAATGACAACAACACGTTTATCAACTTCATGAATACTTGTATACACTTATACCACATAATGAATCTCCTTTCTTATAAAAATTCGGGCAGCACTTCCCCTACTTATACGTAATTTTCTACCTTTCAAGAAGGCCAATTTCATCAACAACCAAGCCACAATTGAGGGCACAACCAAAACAGCAACCAAAGGGGATTACACGCTTACTTCACATGTAAAATTCATCCCCTTAATCTATATAAAAACAGTTCACAAAAATAGTCCGTGTTCCACAACAACAAGGGTAAAATGTGAGGCTTTTAACACCTTTCTACACCCTCATTCCCTTAGGACTTTCATTAGCAATTACTACAATTAAACATGCTTATTGATGGCTGAATTTCCAGCATTCCAACGCCACAAAACAGTCCCTTAAAACTGCATAACAATATCCAACAGTTTGGTACACCTCTCGGCCAACAACAACAACAACAATCCAAAACCCTTTCCATAATCCTTTATATTCTAATTCAAGTTCCAATACTTTAATACAAATCATATCAACTATCAACAACAATATTTCCTTCATTTAATAACATGCAACAAGTGAAGATAACAACAATAACAACCAATGAATCCAAGATAACAAAACTGTCTAGTTTCGGTCACTTCACCAAATATTATCCATACACTTTTTATTCTTCATTCTCCTTAATACAAGTTTATCTATTAACTACTACAACATGTAATATCCAATTACTTCAAGAGGAGGAAGAATCGTTACCTTTAAATAGCCCAAAACAATCCACATAAAGTCGGTCCACAGTTTTGTCTTAGCTCCACCTCTTCAAGTTCCAATCACACACATGTATCCACTACAAGCTTGTAACCATATTCCCTTCTTGTTTCACTTCAAAAAAGTTCATAAACAAGCTTAGGTTTCTTGGACAAAATCTGTCCAAAACCGAGACCATCATTAGGAGTATTAACCTTGGCTTAGAACTTAGGTAGAGGGCTTAATCTTGAAAAATAACTAAACTTTATTTTCACTTTTGCTTGGATTTCGAGAGCTTCAGGGAGAGAAGAGATATGAGGGTTTCAAGATGAATATATTTGTGTGTTAAGTCTTCAAGACTTGTAATATAAGAGATGTACAAGCCAAGTGGATGGTGGTCCTCTTGTATGAAAATATCTTTCACACTATAATCTCTTCACAAAATTTTCATCCAACACTTAGTCAATATTGCAATACATATACATATATAATTAGAGCTTTGTTACATAAGTGGGGAGGGACACATGTGTCACGACCCGACCCCGGGGCCGCGACTAGTACCCAATCGGGTACCCCGTATATGTCGAGAATAGCAATGAACATAACACAACACATAACTTCATAAAAGGGTAAACATAATCGCCACCGATAAGTGCCGCTTTCCATAAACATACTTAAACAAAGTATTTATAATACAACCGTTCTTATAGCCCAAAATATATAGGTGGCCATGCACTTAAAGATAATAACCGTGGCGGACAGGCCCCGCCATACCCTGGATGTACAAAATACCTAAGATCGTGGAATATCCGTATCAATAAATAAGCTTCCGAGGAATGGAGCTTCGACACCGGATAGTGATCCTAGAACGAGGATCCTCAATCGCTACCTTACCAGATTTAACGCACTTCTGGGAAGGGGTCATACATACGTACCAGTATGTAAAGTCGGAAAATCAGTAATATGATATCATAAGTCTAAAAGCAGTGAGTCATGAAAGACAATAAAATACCTTTATTGTGCCTTACTAACAATGAGTGACAAGTGTATATATATATATATATATAATATCGCATAAAATAGGGACTTAGGATCAAAAGGTACCGCCTAGTATCAATAAGCACCCTACTCGGGACTATTTCACCCGTGATAGTCCCGGACCCGCACGAGGTACTCCTCGCATTGTACCAAGACGGGACTATTTCACCCGCATAAGCCCATAAGGACTCGCATGAGGTATTCTCGCATCATGGGTAGCAAATCCACTAACAAGTGGTATAACGATCTGGGACTTTCCTCGATATACTCTTACGATGGTATAACGATCTGGGTCAGACTCGATATACTCTACACCGGAGCAGATGGTATAACGATCTTGGGGTTTCCCGATATACTCTTATATCGTGCAGATGGTATAACGATCTTGATCTCGCCTCGATATACTCTTAGGCGGATGGTATGACGATCTTGGGCCGCCTCGCACATACTCTACAAGGAGGTGGTATGACGATCTGGGCTTGCCTCGCATACTCTTACCCTATCTCAAATCACATCATATCATAATAATAATAAGTTAAGAAAACTTATAACTTCTTTGTGTCTTGTTCACATACTCTCTCATTTTAGTTTACTTAAGGCACTTAACCATATCTTTAATAAAAGAACACCGGGAATTTAACCCAAGTACTACATACTTCAACTCTTTCAAAAGTGACTCTTCTTTATACATAAAGCCTTTGGGCAATTGATGCCTTTAAATCAATTTGCCTCTTCATATAATTATCTTACTTAGAGTAAATCCTTCTCATTAACCTTTTATGAAGCTAATAAACCAACTTCCCATAAAGTTGTTATATTAACTCTATACTTTAGTAAAAATCATACTTTTCCTTAACTAAGGACTTATACGTTCTAAAACGAAAAGTCATTTTATACTCAAAACAAGTAAGAACACCAAATCTCAGACGCTCACCGTACTACATAGTTTCATCTATTCATGCTCAAGAGATAGGAAAGCTTCACATACCTCTTTGGTCAATCCACTTGCCAAGTCCAAACTACCGCAAGTAATATTTCAACCTATAATAGTCATGATACGTTTATTAACCTCTAATCTTAATGTAGAACAATCCAAGTTCAAAGTCACTAAATTCTAAGAAAATCATTTCCTTTGTTTCTACTTACTTTGCCACCTTTCTCAAGGCCGAAATTATCATCAAAACACCACATTTTAGGCTCAATCAATCCAACAATTCAAAGGGATTTCACACCCAAAATTCTGCCTCATAAGTTTACAACAAATCACTTAACAATTCTAAGGTAGTTTTAGGCTACAACAAGCTCATTTGTTCTTCTTAACCCATTCTTCATATCCAAACCACATTTACTTGCATGCAAAGACTCTAAGTGCATTATTTTACTACCACAAGATCTTGCTTCTAAGCATGCAACACTAGAACTAAGTTTAAAGGAAGAAATGTTACCTTAAAGTTTTAGCCAAAACTTATTCCAAATATTGCTAGCTTCCTTGCCAAGAACACTACCACAACAATGCCAACAAGCTAGCTACAAGCTTCCTTTTCTTGTTCTTAACTTTCAAATTTTTCTGGTTTTTAGAGAAGGAGCAATTTGAGAGAGAGAGAGAGAAGATGAAAGATAGACAATGACCAAGTCTTGGTCAATATAGTGCATGCAACAGAAAATCAGATGGGGGGGGACACTTGTCACTCTCCCATGGTCTCTTTAAAACAAAATCGATTTTCTAAGTTTTTCCGCCCAAATTTCCGCCAAACCTCCGCAGCTCTCAACTTTCGCGCGCTGCAATCTCGCGACTCTCGCATTTTAGGCGCCGCGTTCGCATACGCGCCGCGCCCGCGCTTTGCTCGAACGTATTTCTGGCTACTGAACTTGTAACTCTCATAACTTTCTACTCCGACGCTTATCGATTTAACGGTTGGTTGCGTTGGAATCAAGACTCAACGAACTACGCCCCAGGCCTTTAAAATACTTAGGAACTCCCAACGAATCGGGTCATAACCCGCCTCAAAGTTGACTACAACCCGCCTTAATAATCCACAACCTATCCTTTGAAAATTTAAGTCCTACATGCTTGACGCCTCACATCGTAGGTCGAACTACGGGGTCTAACATTCTCCCCCCCTTAGAAACATTCGTCCCGAATGTTCCTTCTAGGCGTACTCAAATCACAACCTCAACATAGCCCCTCTTAACCATTCTTTTGCAAATAAAGAAGCTCCATGAGCCACCACATACTGAAGCGTAAATGCTAAATCAAAGCTAACAAGCAGGAAAGTGGGTTACCTGGAGGTATAGGAAATAGGTGAGGGTACTTCTTCATCATGTCACTCTCTGCTTCCCACGTCATTTCCTCCCTATTCTCGTTCGCCAGCGACTCGACGAAGCCACGTCTTTCGTCCGGTCGTCTAACTCGACGATCGAGTATCGCTATGGGACTCTCTCATATGATAACTCACTTGACATCCCGAACCGGGTGCACTCTAGATGGATCTCCAATACATTTCCGCAACATGGACACATGAAAATCGATGCACCGCCTCCAAATCGGACGGAAGATCTAACTCATAGCAACCCTGCCTACCCTACGGACAATCCGATACGGCCCAATGTACCTTGGTCTAAGCTTCCCCTTCTTTCCAAATCTCATCACGCCCTTCATGGGCGATACCTTTAGAAAAACCCAATCATCTATCTCAAATTCCAAGTGTCGACGCCGATTTTCTGCATACGACTTCTGCCGACTCGAGCCGCTAACAACCGCCTCGGATAAGCTTCACCTTATCCATCGTGGACTAAGTCCGCCCGACTAATCGAACTTCTCCCACCTCGAACCAGCCTATCGGTGACTGCACTTCCTCCCGTATAAGGCCTCGCGCGCCATCCGAATACCGGAATGGTAGCTATTGTTATAAGCAAACTCCACGAGAGGTAAATGATCCTCCCACTACTTCAAATCAATAACACAAGCCCGCAACATATCCTCGTGTTCGGATAGTGCGCTCGTCCCGCTACCGAGGATGAAACGCCATCGAGACTCACCGTGTCCTAATCCCTTCAAAAGACCTAAATTAGCCGAGAACCGCTCTATCTCGATATAATCGACACCGACTCCGTGCGCCTCACAATCTCTCTAATATATAATCGCATAGTCCTCACCAAAACGCTGCTCGATCGGAAGAAAATGGGCCGATTTGCCACCGTCGACAATCGCCCAAATGGAATCACGCCTCGAGTGGTAGGTAGCCCCGTAATAAAATCCATATTTATCACCTCCCACTTCCAAGTCGGAATATCAATGGCTTGCAAAGCTCGGTGCTCAATCTTAACTCACGACAATTCCGCATCGTGCACGAACTCCGCAACGCCCCTCTTTAGGCCATCCCACCAATACACGATCCGAGGTCATGGTACATCTTAGTCGACCGATGAATAGAATAACGAGCACCGACGGTCCTCGCTACATCGGAACACACAACCGCCCTCGAATCTTAGCACCCATCGCGCCACCTCAAATAGACTCTTCTCCTTGAGAGCTGCATCTCTGCATCGCACAAAATCGGATCCTCATCGCGCTCCTTACCTCTCGACGATAAGACTCGGCAACCTCTCGAACCCGAATTCCTCACTATCGAATCAACCAAACGAACCCCAAGGCTTGCTGATGTAACTCCTGACCATATCCTCTTCTAACATCGACTACCCATCGACCGCGACTGCGGCATCCGCCACCACATCGCCTTCGGTGGTATAGAATATCAACATCGTAATCCTTAAGTAGCTCCAACCACCGCCTCGCCGCAAGTTCACTCCTGAAGATATACCGAGACTCTTGTGGTCCGTGTAAATGTCCATACGAACTCCATATAAATAATGTCTCCGATCTTTAAGGCATGAATCATCCGCCACCCAAGTCATGTGTGGATAGTTCTTCTCATGTTTCCTGCCGTCGATGCATAAGTTATAACCTTGCCAAAGACGCACTCCAAGCCCGACACTCGACGCACAATAAACCACATATCCATCTAAGCCCTCCGAAGAGTAAGAATCGGCCGCCAACTTCTCCTTTAGCAATCAAAACTTTCTCACAAGTATCCGCCCACCGAACATAGCCGCTTCCGAGTCACTTAGTCAAAGGTTTGAAATAGAAGCAAACTTCTCCACAAACCTCCGATAATAACTCGCAAGGCCCAAAGCTACGCACTGGTCTAGGCCAAGTCTGATCGCCTCAATCTTTGTCAGACAACCCGAATACCATCGGCCCGATAACATGCCCTAAGAAAGCCACCGACGCCTAACTCGTGACTTCGAGAACTGGCATACAATCAGCCGGAGGACTCCCAATACCGCCTCAAATGATCAGTATGCTCCCGCCTGCGCGAATACACCAAGATATCATCAATAAACACTATAACGAACATATCCAAGAATGGCTCAACACCCTATTCATCAAATCCATGAATGGCTGTCAACCCAAAGACATCACCTCGAACTCATAGTGCCCATACCGGTCCGAATGCGCTTTGGGATATCTATCTCTAACTCGCACTGATGATAACTGCATCGTAGGTCTATCTTGAAAACACTTTGCACCCTGCAGTCAAACAAATCGTCAATCCCGGGAGGGATATTCGTTTGATAGTTACCTTGTTCACCGCTCAGAATCAATACACATACGCAGCTGGCCCCATCCTTCTTCTTTACAAACAACACTGGTGCTCCCAAGGAGAAACACTTGCCTAATAAAGCCTTTCTCCAAAGAAATCTTTCAAGGTCCTTCAACTCCTTCCGGCGGGTGCCATCGTATGGCGGAATAGATATCGGTCGAGTATCCGTGCCAAGTCAAAGCAAACTCGATCTCCTCTCGTGAGGATACCTAAGCTCATCCGGGAATACGTCGAAACTCTCTAACGACCGAATCGATCAAGGTCCGTACTCGGCCTTAGTGTCGAATACCCAACCATATGATAGATGTACCTTTCCGCACCATCTTCCAGCCTTGACTTTGGTAAGAAATAAACTTACCGCAAAGATTCTTCCACTCGCACGAAACCGAACCGAACTAATCTCTCCCATACCACGCTGGCATAGCAAGATGCTAGCCAATCCATACCCATAATCACATCAAAGTCCGATATCCAACTCTATCAAGTCCGCCAGAGTCCGACGGCTATCTATAGTCACAGACAAGCCTTATACACTCGCCGGCTACCATCGAATCACCATCGGCGTAGCTACCTCAAAAGGTCTTACATGGACTCTGCTCTATCCCTATTCCACCGCAATATGAGGAGATATGTAGGACAAGGTAGAACTCGGATCTATCAAAGCATAAACATCACAAAGAAGAAACCAATAATGTGACATCCGCGACGCCTCACGGTCCCGCTGATCGACATAGCATATATGCGGTTCGAGGACCGCTAGAATCGAACCCCTACCACGACCTTCTGGCCCATATACTCGCCTCCGGGCGCTAACCATCGAAGATGAAGATTCAAAGAATGCACTTCGCTGAACTGTAATGCTCCCGCCGCGACGGACAATCTTCTTCGGATGGCCCCGCTACAAGAGTAACATGATCTCAACCCATACGGCACTCGCCGGATGAGACCTACCGCATCGAACGCACCGAGAGGTAGGTGGTCTCGACAGTCTCGCCTCTCGAAACTCGACGCCCCGAGCTCGACCGCCTCAATAACCTCGCTGACGACTCCGTAAATCGTGAAGGAGCACTCAGCTGGAAGGTGGACAGGCCGCCAAAATCGCTCTGAACCCGATGTCTCGCCCTCTGGGCCGCCCAAATCTAGATCCGCCTCTCGCCTCGATCTCATGCGTATGCTCGCATCTCCGCAATATCCATCCACTGAAGTGCCACTCCTAAGCAAGAATCATGTGACGGCCAGCCCCATCACGCATCTATGAACCCCGCTCGCCATATCGCCTACAATGGTGTGCATATCCGCCAAGGAGTCAAACTCCGTGTACCATTCCCGATAGTCCTCCCGCCCCGCCTCAAGGTCAAGAACCTATCTACGCGGGCTCTCCTCACCTCGTGAGGCAAGAAGTGGTCTAGAACGCCTCGTGAACTCCTCCCAATCACCGGAAGAGCATCCTCACCCTCGACAATACCCATGACTCAAACCGGTTCAACGCAATATCGCGTAGTATAATGCACTCACCGATGCCCTAAGAACGCATGGTCCAGAATCGCCGGACAAACTCGCGATCCTCATCGAATCTCGAACCATAGAACTCGTGGGTGATAACCCAAGAAATCGAATCTGGGTTGGCCGCCGCTTCGGCCGCCGCCACTATGAATCGACCGTAATCCTCGACCGCACTTCGCTCGGATCGAGGCTCGTACCGCGGTCTCGTGAGCCGCGCCCGCACGCCGAACTGCTGAGGCCGGGCGACGACGTGGAACTTGCCGCCGAACATCATCTCGTGGGCTCGTGCCTCGTGACTCTCCGCGTCCCACTAGCAAAGACTCACCGCTTTGCCTTGCGGTTGCCTTGCGTGAGGCATATCTCGATACATAAGGGAAAACATCGTGAGATTCAACCTATAACTCACTCTATTGCACGATCTTAGAGTGGAAGAATGGAAACCAATCCTAAATATCCTGCGATTATAGATGTGCGCACACACCGATAATCAAGACTCTACTAGACACCTGCGTGGACACTTTCCGAGGACTAATCGCTCGATACCACTTTTGTCACGACCCGGCCGCGACTAGTACCCAATCGTACTGTCGGTATATGTCGAGAATAGCAATGAACATAACACAACACATAACTTCATAAAAGTGGTAAATATAATCGCCACCGATAAGTGTCGCTTTCCATAAACATACTTAAACAAAGTATTTATAATACAACCGTTCTTATAGCCCAAAATATATAGGTGGCCATGCACTTAAAGATAATAATCGTATGACAGTGGCCCCGCCATACCCCGATGCATAAAATACCTATAAGATCGTGGAATATCCGCATCAATAAATAAGCTTCCGAGGAATGGAGCTTCGACACCGGATAGTGATCCTAGGAACGAGGATCCTCAATCGCTACCCTTACGCACAGATTTAACGCAAGTCAAAAGATACCCATACGTACCAAGTATGTAAAGTCGGGAAAATCTTGTAATATGATATCATAAGTCTAAAAGCAAGTTGAGTCATGAAAGACAATAAAATACCTTTTATCGTGCCTTACTAACAATGAGAGTGACAAGTGTATATATATATATATATATAATGCATAAAATAGGGACTTAGGATCAAACAGGTACCTCGCCGTAGATCAATAAGCACCCCTACTCGGGACTATTTCACCCGCATAGTCCCGTGGACCCGCACGAGGTACTTCGGCGTGGGACTATTTCACCCGCATAAGCCCATAAGGACTCGCATGAGGTATTCCTCGCATCATGGGTAGCAAATCCACTAACAGTGGTATAACGATCTTGGGACTTTCCTCGATATACTCTTACCCCGGCAGATGGTATAACGATCTATATACTCTACACCGAGCAGATGGTATAACGATCTGGGGTTTGCCCTCGATATACTCTTATATCGTGCAGATGGTATAACGATCTTGATCCGCCTCGATATACTCTATGGTATGACGATCTGGCCGCCCTCGCATATACTTACACCAAGGAGGTGGTATGACGATCTGGGCTTGCCTGCATATACTCTTACCCTATCTCAAATCACATCATATCATAATAATAATAAGTTAAGAAAACTTATAACTTCTTTTGTGTCTTGTTCACATACTCTCTCATTTTAGTTTACTTAAGGCACTTAACCATATCTTTAATAAAAGAACACCGGGAATTTAACCCAAGTACTACATACTTCAACTCTTTCAAAAGTGACTCTTCTTTATACATAAAAGCCTTTGGGCAATTGATGCCTTTAAATCAATTTGCCTCTTCATATAATTATCTTACTTAGAGTAAATCCCTTCTCATTAACCTTTTATGAAGCTAATAAACCAACTTCCCATAAAGTTGTTATATTAACTCTATACTTTAGTAAAAATCATACTTTTCCTTAACCAAGGACTTATACGTTCTAAAACGAAAAGTCATTTTATACTCAAAACAAGTAAGAACACCAAATCTCAGACGCTCACTGCACTACATAGTTTCATCTATTCATGCTCAAGAGATAGGAAAGCTTCACATACCTCTTGGTCAATCCACTTGCCAAGTCCAAACTACCGCAAGTAATATTTCAACCTATAATAGTCATGATACGCTTATTAACCTCTAATCTTAATGTAGAACAATCCAAGTTCAAAGTCACTAAATTCTAAGAAAAATCGATTTCCTTTGTTTCTACTCACTTTGCCACCTTTCTCAAGGCAAATTATCATCAAAACACCACATTTTAGGCTCAATCAATCCAACAATTCAAAGGGGATTTCACACCCAAAATTACCATAAGTTTACAACAAATCACTTAACAATTCTAAGGTAGTTTTTAGGCTACAACAAGCTCATTTGTTCTTCTTAACCCATTCTTCATATCCAAACCACATTTACTTGCATGCAAAGACTCTAAGTGCATTATTTTACTACCACAAGATCTTGCTTCTAAGCATGCAACACTAGAACTAAGTTTAAAGGAAGAAATGTTACCTTAAAGTTTTAGCCAAAACTTATTCCAAATATTGCTAGCTTCCTGCAAGAACACTACCACAACAATGCCAACAAGCTAGCTCAAGCTTCCTTTTCTTGTTCTTAACTTTCAGATTTTTCTTGGGTTTTTAGAGAGAAGGAGCAATTTGAGAGAGAGAAGATGAAAGATAGATAATGACCAAGTCTTGGTCAATATATTGCACGCAATGTAAAATCAGATGGGGGACACTTGTCACCCTCCCATGGTCTCTTTTAAAACAAAATCAGATTTTCTAAGTTTCCGCCCAATTTCGCTTAAACCTCCGCAGTTTTTTAGGCGCCGCGTTCAGATACGCGCCTCAGATACGCGGCCGCTTTGCTCGAACGTATGAACTTGTAACTCATAACTTTCTACCCGACGCCTCTATCGACGAATCGGTTGGTTGCGCTGAATCAAGACTCAACGAACTACGTCCTCGGCCTTTAAAATACTTAGGAACTCCCAACGAATCGGGTCATAACCCGCCTCAAAGTTGACTACAACCCGCCCGGAATAATCCGTCAACCTATCCTTTGAAAATTTAAGTCCTACATGCTTTCGTACGCTCTCATACGTAGGGTCAGAACTACGGGGTCTAACAACATGTCACCCTCTTATTCGCCCATAATTCTCTTAACAAAATAATTCCATACTTAGCCAAAATACTTAAAATTTTCGAACCCCCCCCCCCCAAATTGTGAAATTTTCGATTAGATCGTATTCTTAATCCCAAGACTTCATAATACAATACTAAGTCCATAAATCCATATTAGGGAATTCAACTCCTAGTTAATAAATTTTTCGTCGTCACATTTTTTTTATCCAAAATTTTTCCGTATCCGAAAATGTAAATATACTTTCCTTCCAACCTTCACATCTTATTTCCTTACTTACGTTCTCACTTATATGCCCTGGAACTACGGGGTGTCACAACACCCTTAAGCAAGACTCTACTAGACACGACTTGTAGACATCTCTAAGATTGACCTGCTCGATACTAAGTTTATCATACTCCAATCTTGGGTCTGACACTTGGTGCCTTAAAGCCCGAGTATATAAATCCTGATACTTATAACATATTCTAACAAAACATGGGCCTATTTCGGGTAATGTTTAGTCATAAGTCTGTCTCTTTTGGTCAAAGGCCTCAGATGAAATATTACTGATCAAGACACAGTCCCCTGCATGCATAAAAGGCCCACATGTACATATATATACAACAAGATTGACAAGATCGATATGAACACAATGATTCTGCTAAAGAGGCCGACAAGGCCACAGAAGACCACTATACATAAAATTATTGTCTACAAGCCTCTAGAGAGTATATTAACAACATCTGGTTAGGACAGGGCCTCGTCGTACCCAACTATATATATATATATACCTATCGGCTCACTAGACAGCTCCAGAAGAAATGAGCGTGACAATCCTCAGTTGAGTCGAGTCACATACTGCAAGGTATTGTCTGAATATCTATCTCTACATACAGGTATGAAACACAGTGCCACATAAAGGGACATCAATATGAAAGATGTACTGAATATGTAAGGCTGAAACTATAAACAAGTACAACACTGTAAATGAAGCATAAACTGAACTGTAATTGAAATGCATAACTGTAAGATAGAGAGATGGAAAGACAACATGTACTTTAAGTTCCTCCATGGTCAAGAATATGCATAAATAAAATATAATCATGTATATAATATTGTAGGCCTATGTGGGTTGTATCATCAATCTCATTTCTATATAAACCATGTATATAACGTCATAGGCCTCTATTGACAATATCATCAATATCATATTTGTATAGTCGTGTATATAATGTCATATGCCTCTGAGGTCAATATAAATATATAATACATGCATATAAAGACCCTTCTAGGAATATGAAATACTCTTCTGCACTCGTTGGAGTGACGTAAGGTCGTTACACTTCCGACTTACCTTACACGGATAACATATTACATGTTACTCTTTCAAACGACTCCATAAGAACTACGAATCTCACTATTAGCTTAGCTTTCAGGAATCAATAAGGAGTCGACTTTTACAGACATCAAAATAGGGCCTTGAAATGAAGATGTAACCTCGACAATGGATGTAAATATACCACAACACATTAATAAGAAACCACAAGTACTTTCTTAAGGACTAAGAGTAAAGTTTTTATCGGATTTCATTTCGTGATCATCATTTCAATATTAATAATGCCAAAAAGAAAGAAGTGAGACTTACATACCTTGTTAGCAGGGCAACACTACTCATATGACATCTTGCTCATCGTATAAATGTCAACCTAAACAATTAAGACAATTCATATCAATATCCAATCAATGGTTTCATAATTTTGTCATTGCGATATTTCGTCGAACATTTAGTGGCGTAATCTCTTTATCATATTTTCATGGTAACCAACCTACCTAATTCTCCCATCATCATCTAACACAATTCCAAGGTTACAACAACCATATTTCATAAGATCTTAATTCAAACTCTTTTCAAGAACTCAACTACATCAATTTGTCAACCAATACAATAACCATCATATTTAACTTTGGGGTTTACCTTAATGGATTTATTTACTATAAGCTCACTTAAGCAAGCAAAAGCTTAGAAATACCAATAATAGTAAGAATCACAACTTAATCATTCAAGAAATCCTTCATACCAAAGTTCCTTTCAATTCTTCAAGACTTTTGAATTATTTTCGATTATCTAAGGAAGTTTTCGAGATGATCCAAGGTTTCATGAGGGAGAATTCACCTCCAAATCTTGTGGAATAGTTATTCAATGATGTATATACCTTGGGAGAGGATTTAGAGCATGTAAGTTCAATTTGGGGCAAAATGAAAATAATTTGGGTGAAGGGCCGACTTTAGCCTATTTAAAGGTTGTCGACCTCCTCACATATGTGGCTGCATCCATATACCACCGCATATGGTTTAAGTGAGGTGGTGAAATGGTGACTTTGATCCGTGATGGAATCCGCAATGCGGAATGGGTTTCGTGGGGCGAAACGTTTAGTGTACGTCCTATCTTCATCAAACTTTATCGAGTTGTGATTCTTTTTATCCCAATGACTTACAATCATATATAAACCTTCTTAACATCTATTTATGTCGTATGTGACCCTCATAATGGGGCTCGAGTCATTAGGCTTAAATAGGCTAATACGGTTCTCAAACATGCACAAAATGACGGGTATAACTAGAAATCTTTTGAATATATTTTCAATTTTGGCCCAAGGCCTTACTCACCCCTTTTAATGGTGATTATACTATTCTCATGTTATATTGGCTTGATACAATGCACTCAACGTAAGGATTATAAGCACGAATGACATAACAACGCTTTAAACTCTTATGATTTCTTCGATTTTAACTCGACCATTCCTTAATTCTTCCAATGGAACTTTCTTCCTTCTCTTAGGCTTCTTGACTTAAGGTATATTCGATACACGAATTTACGGGGTGTAACATCCACAAATCAGGTACTAAATATAGAATATGGATGTAATGTTATGAGATGCAAATGAAATACAATGCAATGTGATGCAAGTCCTTTTCATCACGGGTACACACACGTTCGAATATTAACGAATCGTGACTCATGGAGGACTCGCGAGGTCCATATGCCACCCGTAATCCTTTCCCTTCGGGTTCTAAGCCATTACTAGGCTCACAATACATGTATCTAGCCACACATGCTCATATGAGCGCATCACTATAGAGTGAATCCTTTCCCTTCGGACCCACATATGTATCCTGAAGTATAGCTTACATGAAATATCATATGAAGCATGCATATGACATGCACAACAATAAAAAGTCATGATATGCAATAAAGATTTTGTCTTTAATCAATTTTATGCCATAAAGATCCGACATTTAGGTATTTACTCCATAAAGACTCAATCTTTTGCTTTTTTTCCACTTTTAAACGAGTATAAAAGAGTGATGTGAATACATTCACATATAAAACATGCATATAATAATGATGCGAAAAGTACAGGCTTCATACCCCAATCACAGATCCAAAGGATCGTACTATTCTATCAGTTAATGCTTAAAGCATGACATTCACTACGTAATTTAATGGTGCAAGTACCCATAACATGTCACCGATATCTGATACAAGTGCATGTCACCTCACAAGTATATGACCCCCTTATTATCCACATTACGCCCTCTTATTTAGTTAATTAGACCAAGCATGACACTTTAAATAAGGTACAAGATTTCAACTTGCCTAAAATAGGAGTCCGAGAATCACATCAAAGCTTTGCCTTTTCGTAACGCCTCCGGAAGGTGCCAATCTATTCAAATATGGATAATATATTAGTACACGATTCTAACAATACCCATATTACTATATAAAATTTTCGGACCCAAAAATAAGATCTCGAGCCATAAAGGGAAAAACGGAAAATTTATTCCGAAATCAGTTTACCCATCATCTAAGGAGTCTAGATATCAAATATGAACTAAATCCAACATCAATTCCATAATTTATTAGAGAAAACTCAATTTCCATCTTAGGGTTCATAAGCCCATAAAATTCTCATCCCAATCATAGTTTCTACTATAAATTTTTTTACTAATCAATAAAAAATATCATAAAACGAAGGTTAGAGGCTTACCCCCTTGATGAATTTGAAAAAACTCACAAAGACCACCTTAAACCGAGCTCTCAAGTCCCAAAATGGAGAATGAAATGTCCAAACCTAAATAGCCACTGACCAATGATTTTCGCAAAAGCGGACCATTCACCTAAGTCAAAAATTACGTTCCGGATCAAACAGAACCGTCAGAATTTGATTTCGAGCGCGTCTTTCCAAAAGTCAAATCTTAGTCAAACTTCTCAACTTAAAACTTTCAAAATTCAAAACTTAGATTTTCTTCTGCTATTTCCATATGATTGCCTCGAGAATCGCGTCACGCATCCCCGCACATTAAATGCATAAAAAATTTAGAAAAAGGCATTTACGTTTCAAAACAACCTGACGTGTCATAACAATACATGATTATAATTTTGTTTCTTGCTTCAAGATCTAACGTGCAATCTAGAATGAGACAATCCTACAATGTTATTTAGTCTTCTCGATACAAGTGTGGCACACATATCATAAGGAGAACTCTAGTAGACACTATTTCATATACGTCCTATGACTCGTATTACAACCTACGTGCTCCGGTACTAATTTTGTCATGCTCCAAATCAACGTGATAGGCTCCAAAAACTCTACCGACCTGAACGAACTAACTCATATAATGATCTCTACTTATGCACCTACTCAACTTTTTAAGTATTGAAAATCGTGCATGAATACAACCATTAAATCAATCACATTTAAATGAAATATTCATAAAGTTAATAAAGTTGTGCGTGAATGTCATATGAATAACCATAATTATAACCTGAAAGAGCTACTATCATTTATGAAATCTATATGACAAAGATTAAACTAGTCAACAACCGATAACTTAAAGAATATAGCAATCTAAGTTCCACTAGAAGTGGAATCTCTTCCAAAGTATCCATCTGAAAGAGGTGGAGCTGTCCTAACCGCATGACTCAGGATGGTCAACACATATTAATTCTGAAATAAAAAATTTAATGACTGAAAGGTCTAAGCTCGACATACCTAGTATGTATAATACTTGCAACGGTTTCCCCAAAATCAAAATAAGATTTAAAGAGATCAAGTGATATGCATAGACATTGATACAAAATTACTAATATGAGTAAATTATTTTATTCCGTTTTTTCTATTCTGCTGTTTTTCATTATTCAACGTTGTTAACTAATACGGTTGATGAATATTTTTGATATTTTAATTTTAAAAATCAGAATTATTTATGATAGATAAGTCCATAGTGTAAACATGTATAATTAGGCATCCTACCATAATTAGAATATATCTCATATATTGTGTAAATATTTAGTGATATATAATTATGGTAAACTAGGATTTCTCTTGTAATTAGGACTAGGATTACTATTGTATTAGAGATGTATATTGTACACTATATATATTGATATTAATGAGAAATACTCCTCAAGTGAAATTAATATCATTTTACACATAGTATAAATTTTGACAAAAACACATCATGATATGATTTTTTAGATAGATGTTGATGTAGAAGTGTATTATTCTCTTTTGGTGAATCTTTCTCATTAATACAAATATATATAAGTGTACAATGTTGAATCCTTCTCTAATAAGGATCCTAATCCTACCATAATTATACAATACAAAATATGGTAAATTATGTAACCTATACACGTGCTAATACACCCCCTCAGTCGAAGCGTGAGAAGGCCGGACGTTAAGACTGGATCTGAAGTCGATGAAGAGTTGTCTAGGAAGACCCTTTGTGAATATGTCAACATACTGATACGAGGAAGGCACATGCAATACCCTGATATGAACAAGGGCAACCTTCTCACGAATGAAGTGGATGTCTATCTCAATATGTTTGGTTCGCTGATACTGATTCGGATTATGAGACATATATACATCGGATATATTATCACAATAAACCAAATAAGCCTTACGTAATGGGCACTGAAGCTCTAAAAGGATGTTTCGAAGCCAACAAATCTCAGTAATGACATTAGCAAAACCTCTATATTCTGCATCTGCACTCGAATGGGACAGTGTGGGTTGCCTCTTGACAGACCACGAAATGAGATTATACTCCAAGAACACACAGTAGCCTGATGTGGATCGACACGTGTCCCGATAACCTGTCCAATTAACATCCGTATATGATAACAGTCTGGTTAGTGCTGAGGGGTAGAGATGCAACCCAAAATCAAGTATGCCCTAACGTACCAAATGATACGTTTGATGACAGTAAAATGGGGATCCCTAGGGCATACATGAACAAACATACCTGTTGAACATTATAAGAAATATCATGTCTAGTGAAAGTAAGGTACTGAAGTGCGCATGTAAGACTCCGATAGAGAGTGGGATCTGACACGGGATCACCATCCAAAACATTGAGCTTAGATTTAGAATCAACTGGAGTAGACATGATCTTGCAATTTGTCATTTTCTCCCTATACACAATCTCTTCTACATACTTATGTTGACAAAGGAACATAGTATTTGCCGACCTAGTAACTGAAATTCCCAAAAAATAGCTCAACTTCCCTAAGTGAGTCATAGCAAATTCTGTTTTGAGTAGTGCAATGATCTTATTTTCAACAATTCTGATGATGCAGTGAGCACAATATCATCCACATACAATAATAAATATGCAACACTACTATCTCTATGAAAAATAAATAGAGAATTATCACACTTACTGTATACAAACTCAATTTGCATGATGTATTAGGAAAAACGATCATACCATGTTCTAGGGGTCTGTTTCAGATTATATAATGACTTACATAAATGACATATATACTGAGAGACAGCTGAACAGACAAATCCAAACGGCTGGTGCATATAAACAGTTTCTTTTAGATCCTCATGTAGGAAAACATTCTTCACATCAAGCTGATGAATCGGTTAGTGCTCACCCATAACAATGCTCAGAACTGTGCGAATAGTGGTCAGTTTCACAACTGGATTGAAAGTCTCACCACAGTCAATACCTTCTTGTTGATTTGTGCCATTGACCACAAGGCTTGCCTTATATCTCTCAAGATAACCACTGTCTCTGTATTTGTGATGAAATAACCATATGCAACGGATTACATTCACCCCCTCTGATATAGGAACCAAATCTCAAGTGTGCTATTTTGTTAAAATATGAAAATCCTCACACATGACTGCATTCCAATTCGGGTCTAGTCTGACCAATTTTGGGTTTTTGGGAATTGGAGATATTGTCTGAGTGGATAGGTTGAAATGAACTTTGGGTTTGAAAATCCCGTGTTGGGTACGGGTTTGCATATGGTGTGATGGGGCAGGTGTGTGCGGGTTGGGTCTGATGGGTGTCGATTCAGGGATTGGAGTCTGGTTTGTTGTTGGCTGGTGGTCCGTGGTTGGATCAGGTAGTGGGTGGGTATCGATGGTGATGGGTAATAGTGATGGCGCTGTCGAGTTGTTTGAGGTGACGGTTGTGTCGATCTGGTGGGTAGACCTGGTTAGGTCGGGTAGGATGTCGGGGGAAGCGACGGTGCAGAGATGGGTGTTTGATGGGATGGTGATGCCGATCTGGAGGCGCGGAGGTAGTCTGCAGATCGCGATCGCAGGTGTCCGCTTGACACGCTGGTACAGGGTCGGCGGTGGTGATGGTGGACCAGAGGTCTGTTATACCCCGTAGTTGCAGGGTATGTATGTGAGGACGACGTCTGCAGTACGGTAAAAATTTTGAAAAGAAAGAAAGATGCTGAGTTTTCACTAAAAGTTTCCTGCTATTTGTGAAGAAAAAGGTTCGTTAACGGGAATTGGATTCCCAGATTTGGTATTTGGACTTCATAGATTATATTAGAATTTTGAGATTTTATTTTCTGAATGGTCACGCTGGGCCCATGAGAAATTTACGCTTTGTGGGCCCGCTGGTTTTTGAGATTTAGTATTTTGGATATTTTCTAAGACGAAATATTCGGCGAATCGGGCGACACGTGTCACCCCACGTGGCACCCTTGGCCGATTTACCTTTGTGCACAACACCATTGAGTCGTTGACTAAACGCTTGCATAACTTGGCGGGAAAATTCCGCTATGTCTTTTCTTATTTTTGGCGGATTTTTCCGAGAGACGAAACATTTTGGACCAACGGAGGTGGCGTGTCACCCTCACAACGGAACAAGCTGGGCGCACTGGGCCGATTCGGGAGTGGCAAGTTGTGCTAGATATTTGTAGATATTTGCAGGGTTTTAAGGAGTAGGGCTAGGTGCACTTGGCTCGATCTTGCCTTACACTTGCCTTGCACATGGCTTGATCTCGCCATCGGGTCGCCTTTGGTTTTGCTATAAATACCCTCTCTGTGAAGACTTATTCATTCACCTCACTTTGTCTAAGTCTTGAAATCCCTCCTCCTCTAGTAGCCTCGCCCCAAGCCTCCTCCCTCCTCCTCGTGGCTTGGCCGGCGGTTCCTCCCCTCATGGTGCTAGCCGTGGGTACCCCTAGCCTAGTTGTTTCATAATACCCTCCTCGTGGTATCAAATACTTCTCCTAGTATTGTTATAATGCCCAAAATACCTTAGCTCAGACCTTGTAGTATTCCAAAGATACCTCTATACGTAGAGTCCTAAATACTACCTTTTGTCCTTTTAGTCTCAAACCGAAACCCTAAGGAAATCTTCATACTGGTCAAGTATTTGAGCAGTTGGTTAGAACTTCTAGGGTTGTTTGAGCGGATCGAGCGCACTGAGTAGAGCTAAACCTTGCTCAGATCGACATTATAACTTGATAATTTTGGGGCTTATCGAGGTAATTATCTTGTCCTCTATCAGAATTGGAAATTACATGTTTGTTGGAATATATAGTTGAGGTATACTATATATGTAATCAACATTATCACGCGCAATGTCGCTTTTGACTTAAGCCCAATTTAAAGAAGAGAATCGAATCAGAATTACATAGATCGTATTACATGAGACTTGTAGCATTGTTGTGTAGTAGAATGGTACACGCCCGTTAGACGTGTAAACCCCCGGTTGGCTTGGCAGCTTCGATAGAGAGGAGATTTACGCTGCCATGGAGGAACGCCGAATTTTCGTAGAAATGGAACCTTGTGTTTTGAAGTTAATAGACGCCAGTGACCTTTTTAGGTGAAAGTACTATGAGTAGCGTATTCTACTCGGCGGAGTGGAAAGCGGCTAGTGCGTTGTAGATTGAGCATTTTGCTTATCGTCGATACTCGTCGCGAGGTACGTGAACCTCTTCCTATCTCTTCTAGCATGATACGTGTGAACTATGAGTACGGCAGACGCATACGTGCTAAGTGATTTGGTTGGTTTAAAACATGTGGTGTTATAATAGCTTTACGGGAAGTTAGTTATAACGACCTTACGTAGTGAAAATGGTTTATCACGTTAGAAGTTAAGAGACTTGATCTTAAAGATAAGAGACTTAACTTATTTGTTTTAACGTGATGTTGTGAAACCTCATTCGCGAGTAATGAGTACTGGTTTTTAAAGGAATAATGTTTTACCGATTTCGAAATCGAACGTATCGATGCACCACCGCAGCGCTAATAAAGGAAAATGTATTGAATAATGACGTGTCAGATTAAAACCAAGAAACCTCCATCCGCATGAAGCTAAGACGAGACAAAATGATATTACATTTTCTAGATCACGGTCAGTAATAAGATCGTTATAAACAAGAATAAACTACTCACATATATGACATATGTTACTCAATTGTTCTAAAAAGGAATCAAGTGATTAAGTTTGGGAACTATGAAACCATTTGAAAATGGAGCTCGAGTAATCAAACTAGGCAACCGAACTTAGAAAAGAATGTTGTTACTTGATTTTGAAAAGCGAATGCTGGTCGGTCATTCTAATACTACGTATCGGGTGACTTTTATAAGTAATGGATCTCTTTAAAAGAACTTAACGATGTAGTACTTTGGGGTTAAAACCCGACCTTGGCATAAAATGAAAGTACTTTGAGTCAGGTGAAACTTGCCTACGCTTGTTGTTGTGAAACTTGCCTATGCTTGTCGTTGCGGAAACTCGCCATGCCATGTCGCGAAACTTGCCTACGCCATTTATAGCCTCATTGCGCAAGTCTGGTATTTCGTGTTACCACGCCTCGATGCAGGCCTGGCCGACTTGTCGAGAACTTACTCGACGCGGCCGGCATGACGGAGAATTCCACGTATGTTTCCATTTTGATTATCGCTCATTGCTGATGTCACACGGACATGTCTACACCGACGCAAAGATTCCGGCACGCGGCCACGCGGCCGGGTTGATTACCCGATATATTGTTATTGTGGTTACACGGACATGTCTACACCGAGGTAGAATTCCGGCACGCGCCACGCGTGCAGGTTGATCACCCAAGATATTATCGTTGACGCCACACGGACGGCCTACACCGAGGTAGAATTCCGGCACGCGCCGGGCATTGGTATTATTGTCGCATCACGATACGTCTACACCGGCGCAGACTCCGGCACGCGCCATGACGCGAACACGATTGATGCGGGCGCGAGACCCATAGTTATATTTGAGTGACGGCTTGAGGCGCGAGTCCTCGATCGATATGACCGCTTTATGTTGCGAATCGTAGTTTGGTCATCATACATGTCTCCCGCTTTATATAGACTAGTATGATTTCATTTACTGATTTTACGCTTTCACATACTTGGTACCGCAGATCGACTCTCCTTCGGCCGCTCACGCCGCAGTAGAGGTACATCGGCCGTGGATCCTCGCCTAGATCTCGCCATTGCTGGGAAGCTCCGCTTTCCCGAGGCTTATCTTTTGCATGTGTTCCCGAGTCAGGTGTTCTGTACATCTGTGGTATGGCGGCCCCGTCCCGCCATAGTTGTAAATCTTGCAGGTCCAGTATCGCCAAGTGTGGTTGTAAAAAGGATTAAACCGCTCGCTTTGAAAGAGTTGTTTTATTTATGTTATCAGCGTAACCATTGGTTGGCTCGCTTTATGTTCATATATCTTGTTTCTTGTTTAAAGTTTTATTTTCCGCTGGTTTTTCTCTCGATGATCAGATCACTAGGGTGCGCCGATAAGGCACCAAGAATCCGCCCGAACGCCGTTATGCGTCCGTCGAATAGACGATTTACGACACCGGCAAAGGTTTCGGTGGATCGCGCGGTAGCTGCGGTCGAGTTTGTGAAGAATAACAGGGGATAGGTCAGTCTCAACAAGAAAGGTGTAGTCCGTGTTGCAAATTTTTTGGATGTTTGCAAACGGAAAAACCATCTCATCAAACGTGACGTGCCGAGACACATGAATTTTACGAGTGGACAAGGCATAACACAAATAACCCCTATAGTTAGGTGGAAAACCTAAAAAAACATATGGAGAGGTTTGAGGTGCTAACTTATGAGGGGAGGTAAACGTGAGATTGAGATAATACAGGCAACCGAAAATCCGAAGATGGTCATAAGAAGATATTCAACGGTATAATATTTTGATTGGGGGTCATATTATGAAGTATACTGATGGATAAAATATTAAGGATGTATTCTACCATTTTAACAGCATAGACCCAAAATGCGAGAGGTAAAGAAACATGAAACAGACACATGCGAACCATATTATTTATAGTGCGGATGATTCGTTCGGCTTTGCCATTTTGAGGGGAGGTGTGGGGACACGAAAAACGAAACATCATGCCATTATTTTTACAAAATTTGTGAAATATGGAATTATTAAATTCACGATCATTATCACATTGAAAATATTTAATGGCTTTTTCAAATTGTGTGCAGATGAAAATACGAAACTCAAGAAATTTGGCAAAGACTTCTGATTTAAATTTAATAGGATAAATCCAGATAAAGTGAGAGTAGTCATCCAAAAAAATGAGATAATATTTATGATCGGGAGAGCTAGTAATTGGAGATGTCCATAAGTCAATATGAATGATATCAAGGAACAAACGTAGCAGATTGAGATGATTTAAACGGGAGACGAACATGTTTGCCTAATTGACAAGAAATATAATTTTGGGCAAGTTTTCCACTACAATGAATAAAATTATTGCTTCTAAGAAAATTAAAAACAAAGACTTCGGGGTGTCCAAACCTATTATGCCAAGTTGACGGAGATATATCAGCAAGATATATAGGAGAGCATGAACTGGCAGCGGAGGTGGATGGAAAATGATATAGATTGCCCATGCTATTGTATCTCGTGAGAGGTGTCCCCATACGAAGATCATTCACAGTAAAAATAGAAGGGTCAAAATCAATAGAGACATAATTGTTACAAATAAATTACCGGCATATATAAGGTTTTAATAATGTTAGGGACATATAAGATATTATTTAGGAAGAAGGGTGTGTGAGGTGGTTGGGTGTAAGTTGTACCATACCCCTGAATTGGAATGCGATGACCACTACCCACAGTGATAAATTGAGGATGCTTTAACTGGAACAGTTTGGGAAGATTACATGTAGTCCGGATGAGATGAGATGTAGCGATTGTGTCTATGTACCAATTTTCATCGGGCTATTGCATGGTCATACTGCTGAAGGCCTGACCCAATTCGGATGGGCCATACCACTGTATGTCGACTAGGCCTGGGTGTAATGAGCCTGATGGGCCAAAGGGTGTGGTCTGGGAGCCGGGCCCAACAGACCAGGTTGTTGCTAAAGGTGAAAATTTGATAGGCCCATCTGATGTGAATGGTAAAAGGTCGAACGGCGCTCGTGGTCCAGTGTTAGACATCGCTCGGGCGGACCATTCCCGAATGAAATCGACGCTTGGTTGTTGTTTGCCACGCTGACTTTGCCTCACCTCTTGCCATCGCTCGCTCTTGCCACCGCGCCACCACCTCGCTGGTGATGGTCCGTCGCCGCGGGACCGACGGGCGGGCGCTGGAATTTACGGGAGCATCAACCGCTAGTGCTCTTTGGCTGTGTTAATCTTGTTTTGCACGTCGCGTTTCTTCCAACAACAATTGCGATCGAGCTTTGTTGAAACTAGGAAGAGGGTCGGCCTGTTGAATCATCATGGCGAGTGTGTCATATTCGACTTTCGGTAATCCTGCAACAAGTTGGAGAACCATTTTTGTCTCAGAAACTGGTGCCCCACGTTGGATAATTGGTATGCAACAAATTTTAATTTTTTGCAATACGTGGACATGTTGGAAAAGTTTTCTAGACGGGTGTTGTTGAACTATTCTTCAAGGTATAGGACACAAATATGCTTGTTATCTTGAAAAAACTCCTTCAAACGAACCCAAAGTTCACGTGTCGTGGCACCAGACTTCATAATCGTGTGCAGTAGATCTTTGGAAATAGTACCATAAATACATTGTTTGACCATAGCGTCAAGATGACGCCATATCATATCGAGGATGTCAATGGGGTGAGGAACAGACTCATCAATGTGGTCGAGCACGTTGTACGCGCAAGCATGGATATAAAATAGTTCAACCCAAGAAGAATATTGACCTTTGATCGGTGTATTTTATATACACCTTTTGAGTCATTTTTAGTTAGTCTTTTGCCCATTTTTGTACAAATACGTGTCGTCTTAGGATAGATTTTCTTTCTTTTGAGTCATATTGGTTTAAAGTGGCTCATTGCGTAAAAATGAGCAAAAAGAGGCGTAAACAGAGGTTCCAGAGCTCAAAAGCGAGAAAGTCGAACCGCACGAACAGCATGTGGCCATGGCCCAGCCAAGCAGAGTCGAGCGCCACGACGCCAATTTACAGAGATGCAGAGTTTCGCGCCAGCGGAAAATCGCAAATTGAATGGAATGGGCCAAAGCTCAAGGAAAACTCGAAAACGACCGAGACTTTAAAAAAGTACTTTAGGTCGTAATTAAAGGTTCAAAACCTCGCAATTCACACAACTCGAGATCAAGATCGAGACCACTTCATAGTAATTTCTTGTTTCTTGTTTATTTCTTTATAGTTTATGTTGATATTAGTTTAGTTTTTGTCATGTCTATGGCTAGAACTAACTTAATCTAGGGTTTTCCATGTCAAATCACTTGAAACTTATTCTTATGAATTAATGCATGTTTTAGTTCTCTTATCATTGTTGAGATTTATTCAATAATTGTCTTGAATGTTTGGTAATTAATTGATCACTAATTATCATAATACATATGATTTCTAATCGAAAGCCGAAAGGGGAGATTGTGAAAATGCTATAGTTGAATAAACATAGGTTAAATCGTGGATGAAAGTACCCCGATACTTGTGTAGTATTAATAGGTTATTGCTCTTAATCCTCCTTTATAGTCAATCTTATCACCGAAAGGTAGAAGGGTTCTATATTGGGGTTGAGTGTTTATATTACCTTAACAGGAGTATAAAACGACTTAGTTAACCTGCTATCTCAAAATAGAAGAAGAACCATAATTAGTTGGATTAACAAGTAAGATGAGTGAATAGTTGAGGAGATTTGGAAGCCCTATTTCCACCATAACTGAAGTAAAACAAAGTAGTCTAGTTAGCATTCTTAATTATAGCTATAAATAATTTATCAATCATCGATTACCAAATAGATACCATAGAATAGAATTTGAGAAGTGAACAATAATCCCTGAGGACGATAACTCGGTCTTCTAGACTACATTACTTGTCACGACACGTGCACTTGCGTTAGTGTGTGCATAAATCGCGCATCAACCTTCCTCCTGGTCAAGAATTAAAGGGACAAAATTCTTGATATTGGTGACGGTAAACGCCGGATGGAATGAGGAATTTGAGGGAGAGTGGTCGTTATAGACAACCGTAGAATATGCAGAAGTTTTAGGTGAGGTGGGAGCAGACATGGTAGCTACAGATAGGAGAGAAAAAAACGTGAAAGAGAGACAAAAAATTTTGGTGTCGGCGGCGGGATTCCCGAGGCAGAATCCGGCGACTGAAAATAAGAGAAAAGTTTCAGGGTTCTTAGGCTCTTGATACCACGTAGAAGTGTATTAATCTCCTTTGGGGAGTCTTACTCATTAATATAAATATATATAGGTGTACAATGTTGAATCCTTCTCTAATAATGATCCTAATCCTACCATAATTATACAATACAAAATATGGTAAATCATGTAACCTATACACGTGCTTATAGTTGATAATATAGAGGTAAATTAGGCATTTAAGAAAATAAATTGAGATATAATAGAAAGATGTCTACTGATCACCATTAGAGAGGAATCTAATTTTTAAAGCAAAATTAGGAATGTGTAAATAATTTTAACCCAATTAAAATTTTGAAATATATAGATGTGATAGGATTAAATAGAGCATAGGTGTGTAAAAAGAAGGTGCTAGAAAATAAACACGAAAAATATTAAACCCGGGTTCGAAGTCGCGCTCTATGTCTTTTTCTCTCTCTAGAAACAAAAACGAAAGATTTCCTGCTCCAAGGTTACTACCCATTCTCTCTCACACAGACACATAGTCACTTACATTACACACTTCACAAATTACACCATACCGAAGGGCTCCTCTTCCTTTCTCCTTCAATTCAATTACCCCGCCAAAAAAAGGTAAGTATAATTTTTAACCCTTTCCCTTTATTTTTCAAATTTCCCTCTCTCTCTCTCCCTTTTCCCTCTCCTATGGCTTCTTTTCTCTGTCGGTCTCTCGAGGAACTACTACTAATACTACTCATTCAAATTGCATTAGCGTGTCACAAGAAGTATAGTTATAAAGGCTTAGAATTGACATTTTTGCAGCGATTTCTATGTGAAATTCTTCAAACGGCGTCGTTTGTGAGGATTGCTTAGGGTTTGATGGATTCTGTGGTTGAGATTCAACCGGAGGTCAGATCTGACGGTGTAGGAGAGAAGAGGCCGGCTGATGATGTGGAATTGGAAGGACCAGCTCCGAAGAAGGCGAGGGATGTGGTGATCGGGAATACGAAGAAGGTTGTGATACAATTTGGATTCTGCATTTCAATTTCTATTTTCTGTATTTTCTTTTATTACTTAATTCCGATAAGTTTAAGTAGGAGCAATGTAAGGATTGAAGGCATGCTTTATGTGATATTCCCTCCGTCCCAATTTATGTTACACACTTTGACTTGACACAAAGTTTAAAAAAGAAACAAAACAACAACATACCCAATGTAATCTCACATAGCGGGGGTCTAGGGAGAGTAGAATATACTTACCTTAACCTTTATGGGGTAGCATGACTGTTTCTGATAGATCCTCGTCTCAGAAGAAAAGTAATAGATGCCGGATTTCAAGAAAAATAAGACAATAAAATATCCAGATATAAAGCAAATGAAGCAACACAAAGGGTCTACACGATACCTAAGCAATACCACTAAGAAAGGAAGAACAGACTATGTCCCTACCTCTCCCACACAAAGCGACAAAAACTCAACTACCCACTAACCTTCCACCCTAATTCTCGATCTCCAAATCTTCCTATCTAAGGTCATGTCCTCAGTCAGCTGGAGTTGTGCCATGTCCTGCTTAATCACCTTCCCCAAATTCTTTCTCGGCCTACCTCTACCGCTCCTAACTACTGCTACCGTCAACCTCTCACACTTCCTGACTGACGCATCCTCACACCTCCTCTTTACATGTATGAATCATCTCAGCTTCACTTCCTTCATCTTATCCTCCCCAGAAGGCACTCAGACCTTATCCCGTATAACTTCGTTCCTAATCATATCTCTCCTAGTAAGACCACACATCCATCTGAGCATCCTCATCTCAGCTACCTTCATCTTCTGAACATGAATGTTCTTGACTGCCCATCATTCTGCCCCATATAACAATGCTGGTCTAACCACCACTTTGTAGAACTTATCTTTCAACCTTGGCGACACCTTCTTATCGCAAAGCACCCCGGAGGTGAGCCTCCATTTCATCCATCCTGCTCCAATACGGTGCGCGACTTCGTCGTCAATCTCTCTGTCTTCTTGTATTATGGATCCAAGATACTTGAAGCTTTCTCTTTTAGGTATAGCTTGTGCCTCGATCTTCATTTCCACGTCTGCCTCCTGCATCGCGTCACTGAACTTGCAGTCCATGTATTTCGTCTTCATCCTGCTTAACTTAAAACCTTTAGACTTTAAGGTCGTCCTCCAAACTTCCAGCCTATCATTAACTCCACTGCGCGTCTCGTTAATCAAAATTATGTCGTCTGCGAATAGCATACACCACAACACCTTTTCTTGAATATGTCGTGTCAATTCGTCCATCACTAATGCAAATAGGAACGGGCTAAGGGCTAATCCCTGATGCAACTCCATCACGACCGGATAGTGTTCTGAGTCACCTCCAACTGTCTTAACTCTGGTCTTGTCACCCTCATACATGTCCTTAATTGCCCTGATATAGGCCACATGCACACCCCTAGACTCCAAACATCTCCAAAGAACCTTCTGAGAGACTTTATCATACCATGTGTAAATCTCTCTTTTTATCTCTATACTGCTCCAACTGACAAGATGAATAGCTTCTGTAGTCGATCGCCGCGGCATGAATTCAAACTGGTTTTCAGATACAGATACATCCCTTCTCATCCTCTTCTCGACCACCCTCTCCCAAACTTTCATAGTGTGGCTTAGCAGCTTGATACCCCTATAGTTATTGCAATTTTGAATATCGCCTTTCTTCTTGTACAACGGGACCATTATACTCCACCTCCATTCCTCAGGCATCTTAGCCATCCTAAATATAATATTAAACAATCCAGTTAGCCACTCCATACCAACCTCCCCCGCGTTCTTCCAAAAGTCCACCGGGATCTCGTCCGGCCCGGTCGCTCTACCCCTCTTCATCTTCTGAATAACCCCCTAACCTCTGCAGCCTTTGTGTGATCAGGAATATGAAGACGGTTGTGGTACAATTTTAATTTCTCTTTCCTGTATTTTACTTTTATTGCTTAACCAGTATACTTGTACCCGCGGACCATGTTAAAGTGTTTTAGTGATGGAATGTATATTAGATCATAGTGTTTCAGCATAATGTCATCTTATTTTGTCAATGTAATATACCTAATACAAAAAAAACTTGTGAAATTAAAGGAAACAAAAAAATATAGTCATGGAATAACTTTCCTATTCTTTATTTTCTTTATTACATTATCCAGTATTTACTATTAGATTGCGATAAGTATAAGTAGGAGCAATGTAAGGATTGAAGGCATGCTTTATGTGATAATTGAATCGATACCTTCATTTTTGGTATCAGATTGCTGAAATGGTGCTTGTACTTGCTGCTATGGGGAAGATAAGAGGAGGTAGGGTTCCTACTGCTGCCGAGAAGGAGATGATGGCAGAGGCAAGGGAAAAGTTGGCTGAGATATGCCAAAATTTTGCGCCCAAGGATGTGTTTCCAAGAGATGCTTTTGGTGCTGTCATTGAGGATCTTGGTCTTAATAAGCCTAAGGAACAAAGGCTAGGGTTTTACCCTCCCAAAATGTCCATTGCTGAGAAGTTATTGATAGCCAAAGAAAAGGTAGGTCAACTTTTTGCGGGGGGGGGGGGGGGTAGATGAGGTTATTTATTTCAAGTACCTTTTCAACGGGCAATCTATATTCTGATATAAGCAAAATGAATTTACATGGAGAAAGTATATTGAGTACATAGGCTTGCCTGTTCTTTTGAATTGGTAGACTCGTATTCATCTGCTTATTTGTCAATTATGAGCCTTTTGGGGAGAAAATGATTGCACAAATGTTTCACATAGAACCATGGAGTTGGATCTTGTGATCTTCTTTCCAAGTGTAGGGATTTAGTTAACATCTTTTATTGGTTTACAAGTATGATGTTTCCTTGATGACTTATAAATTTGAATTTTGAGGAATGGGGAATATAAAAAGTGCATGTAGAATTTGAGTTTGAATTTGCAAATTATATTCATTGTTCTTCAATTGAAAAATCTGGCAAAAGGGATTCTAGTTCCAATATAACCAATTTGAAATCGATTTCATTGAGTTGTGGCTTATATATCTTATCGAGCCCTACTTTGTCTTTTCCCCTTGTGCTTTTAGTTGGAAAAATCTGCGGCATTTTCTGTACCCGCTGCTGCATATTCATCTCAACGGCCTCAAGCTAATATGGATACAGCAATTGAAAATCGTGGTCCATCACATGTTCGTAAGTTTCCTCCTGACAAAGCAAGTCATGTGGTAAATCTCTCCGGAAGCTTCCAACCTGCTTCACCTTTGGTTCATGGAACTCCGGCAAGTTCTGCGCCATTACCTTATCAGCTGCCTACCAGTGAGGTCAGGCCAGTAATTTCTAGTGGAGTGATCTCTGGTAATCCAGTAAGGGATTCTTCTCTAGTTGCATTGCCCAGAGTTGAAAGGCCGAACTTCAGAATGGATGGGCGACCAAATGGATCTTCCCATATGTTGCAAGTTCAAGGTAACGAAAATACATTCCTCTTAACCACCAAGGATTTGTATTTTGACTTCCCATATGGGGGATCTCTTATCCAAATCAACTGTGGATATAAATATAGAGGTAGCTTGGGGTGGTACTACAATTGCTTTACTTGGTCTCATTCTTGTACCATGCGTCAGACAAGTTATAAAAAGCATGCTACGTGATTTTTTAATTAAGCATGGGTACTGATCTGCATGCTTACCTTTGAAAATACAGTAAATCCCATTCTAGAAATTGATCCCAAATGTTACATATCACCATTTCAATATCAGCATAGGAAATCTCATTCTACCATTAATTCATCTATTAATTCGTGTTTTGTTTCTTTGTAGTTAGATGCATAAAAAGAAATTTAGTATTCTGGTCTTGCTATGAGGAAATTGGTGTTTCCATCAGTTCGTTTGTTGCATTTTGAGATTTTTATTCGTAATGTTGGGCTGAACCATCACAAGTATATTGTTTTTTATAGCAACTTCTGGAGATCAATCAGCTGTAAGAACTCCAACCTGGTCGGTGCATCCTGCGTCAGTTCCAGCAGCTAAACGTGGACCAGATAACAATGTGACAGCACAGACAGCTATTAAAGTTGAGGGAGAAGCTGATGTCAAATCAGGTATGGCACCACAGATGACAGCATCTAGGCCATTTATCAGTCAGACCACAGCTGGAAATCCATCAACTACACACCCATGTTTACAAGGGACGAGCTTTGTCCAGTCTCCTCCTCTGAGCAATACTCATGCTGAAATTGGCAAGATTGTTCAGAAGTTTCTGCAACCACGCTTCTCTGTGCAGCCTGCCTGGATTCCTCCATCTCGCGATTACATGAGTAAGTCTTTGACTTGCCAAATATGCAAGTCAACGATAAATGAGGTTGATAATGTTCTGGTTTGTGATGCCTGTGAGAAAGGGCATCACTTAAAATGTCTCCATACGATAAATCAAAAAGGAGTTCCTAAAGGGGAATGGCATTGTGGAAGGTGTTTGTCGATGACTAATGGAAAACCACTGCCTCCTAAATATGGTCGTGTAATGAGGAATATAAATGCCTCTAAAATATCTACAATTGCATCAGCTGTTCAATCATCACCGGATAAAAAAGTTTCTGGTCTATATGAGAAGGTCATTCTACAGAAAATAATAGCAAACGGAAATGTTCCTTTGAAGAACTCTCCTCCCGTTACTACGGCAAATAATGATAGGAATCTACCATCTGAGCCAAAGATGGAAAAGGACAAAGAAATGGGAGGAAATATTATCGTGTCGGGTAAAGAAAATATGGAGAGTAAAGATTCCATGAGATCCTGTTCAAATAATCTGACCGTATCTTCTGGTGATCAGTATCTTTCTACGTCTGCTGGTTCATCAGTTGATAGATCTTATGAAGTGAAAGTGGTTGGGTTGAAACCTCAGGCTCTTGTAAAACCTGAAATAGTTTGCCATTCATCTGATCCCTCACAAGCTCTTAATCACCTGGAAACAAATGACCATGCAGAGGTGGCAAACACAACCGAGATGCCATCAAAGCAGTTTTATGAAACTCAGCCCACGGCCAGCGATGCTAGGGAATCCAGTGGTAAAGGAGATGTAGGTAACAGTTCAAGTAATGAATCTATAAAAGAAGAGCAAGCAGTTGAACAAATAAATCCTGCTGAAACTGCTGTAGCCACCAATGAGGATGCTGAGTGTAGTAATTCATCAGCTGATCATTTTCAAAATGTTGACTGGATTGGCAACGTTCTTCAAGTTGCAGATGACAAGTGTTATTATCAATCTTGCCGCATTAATGGATTCATATACAGTGTTCAGGACTATGCTCTTGTTCGTTTTGAGAATGAGAGATTGATTCCTTCAAAGCTTCTGGTAAGACTTTACTTCATTAGAGTTTGACCTCTCTTTCCAAAATATTATGATTTACTTGGTTTTTGGAATAAGGATGAGTTATTTTTCTTTGTAGCAGTGTTTGCAATATGTCATTGACTTTTGCAAGTTTAGCATTTGTTGCAAGTTAAACATGTTTCACCTTCAAGTCCTAGCATTAAGCTTGTTCAAATTCAAGATATCTTTTACTCTTCCCATTCTAAATATTGCAACTCTTCTATTTTGGGACGTTTCATTATGTTTGACACCATTCCACTAATTATATTATTTTACATAGCAATGTTTAAGAATTCAAATTTATTTAACTATTCAAGTTTTATACTTATTGATCTGATATTTGCTGTCAAATTAACTTTTTAACCATTATGATAATATTTTCTTCTACTATTAGTAATCTATCTATATCTATATTAAAATCATGAAGCACCTTTGCGAAATGTTGTTCACAATTTTTTACCCTTCCTAAGTGTATTCTAAGTTGGATAAAATAGGAAATACAAATAGTCTTTTTAGTAAACACAAAATTGCGCATGACAAAAAAGGAAATAAAGAAGAACAAGTAGGTTAATAGGAACAAAATTGTTGTAGGTTTAAAAAAGGAAAAAAAAGAATTAATAGGAGAACAAGTAGGAAACTTATTTAATATCCCTACTAAAGAGAAGTCAAAATTGGCATAGGTTCAAAAGGAAAAAAAGAACAATAGAATAAGTAGGAAAATTATTAGTATTTAGTATCCCTATAAAAGAGGGTTTAAGTACATTAATATCCCAATTTTTTTGTTCTGCATGGATACTAGGGTTTAGTTTCCTGGTTGGTTAATTCATTTATCAACCTATTCTCCAAGGGGTTAGACATAAAGATGAAGAGAACATTGTTTCTCTTTCTTTTATTTCATGGCGAGTTGTTTTGCAATTGAAAGTAGCCTTGAGGTAACTGGTAAAGTTGCTGGCATGTGGTCGGGGGAGGTCACGGATTCTAACCGTGGAAACAACCTCTTGAAGAAATGCAGGGTAGGCTGCGTACAATAGATCTTGTGGTCCGGACCTTCCCCGGACCCCACGCATAGCGGGAGTTTAGTGGACCAGGCAACTTTTTTTTTTTGCAATTTTCATTACATCATATGATGCTATAAAGCACTGCAGTACAAATAATCCGTTGTTTTTTCTATATCTACCTTTGTTATTAGTTTTCACAAATCACTTGTGATCTTATCATTGCCTTTAATTTGTTCTTCTGCCAACTACTTTCATGCATCTTACATCTGTTAGTAGTTTATATTTTTTGAGTTACTAAAGTATTGATATAACATTTATTCTTCAAAATTAATTTGAGTATGCAAACCTGAAATTAGAGTATACACAAGTTTTTCTAATTGTTGAGATTCTAATAAAACATCTTTAGAAAAGAAATAGATATAAAACTTCAATAACGAACTTTAGGTCAAAGAAGCACATTACTTTTTAAGAGCGGTAGGAGGGACAAAAACACCTTATTAATGCCCCTTTTCTGGATTCAACTTTAAGGTTTGAAAGGTCTGAGGAGTCAAACAACAACAACATACACAGTGTAATCCCACAAGTAGGGTCTGGGGAGGGTAGGATGTACGCAGACCTTATCTCTACCTTTGCAGGGAGGTTGTTTCCAATGGTCTGGTGGAGTCAACAACCATAAATTTGGTTTGTGAGAAACAGAGAGATATTATAATGATTATGTAAAATCTTGGAAGAGGAACATATGTAAGACAGATTGAGTCTCTTTAAATTTTAGACGACTTCAGATCATTAAAGAAGAACATGAACAAAACAATTCATTCACTGAAGGACGTATTAATTCACTTATGCTTACTTAATTATGTTAGTTTGGACCATCTATTTCTGATAAGAGAAATCTCCTCGATAAATTCCGCAAAAAGCCCCAGCTTGATTTAATAATCTAAAAGTAGTTACAATAGTAGTATTCTAGATGCTATTTGAGCTTGAGATGAGGATAATTTTAATTTTTTTTAAAAAGTTGTACTCTTTTGAGACATTGTACACGCGTAGAGCGCGTACCATAAGACTAGTATTGCATATTAGTCACATGGCATCTTTTTATTTGGGATAATCGAGAAATCCTTGGTACTCTGAGAGTCCGCGGCACATGGTTCGAAACTCCATGGATAATGGGCCCGCACTCTACCCTTCTCCACTTAAATTCCAAGCATTTGTTGAGACATGACTCGAGCCCGTGATGTGTGTCTAACCGACACATCACAAGTTGCGCTCCTACCACTAGACAAAAGCCCCGGGGGCAGAGTCTCATGACATCTTAAAGGCTTTGTCGAGTCAATACTGTCATATATACAATGGAAGGAAGGGGTATAAAGATATAAACATTTTAGTCTGTCATTGGGTTTGTGAAAATTTATGCTTTTCTTTCCTTAAAGTGTACTTCCTCCTTTTAAAAAAGATTGTCTGATTTTGACTTGACACAAAGTTTAAGAAAGTAGATCAGACTTTTGAATCTTGTGGTCTTAAATTTAAAATGTGTTGAATGTACCTTTAATCTTGTGGTCTTGAACATGCCATGTGGAAAGTTGGAATGAAAGAGTTGCTAAAAAAGGAAAGAGACATTCTTTTTGAAACAGACTAAAACGGAAAGTAAGACAAATATTTTGAAATGGAGGGAGTAATATTTACTAGTTGCAATGTTTCTTCTAATGCTATTTTCTGAATTGGCCGTTGCGTAAATTTTTCTCTTAGTATTTACGAGCATAGCAAATATCACAGGCTATGCATAATTATGTTGAAGGGGAGTCTTGGAGTAACTGGTAAAGTTGCCTCCATGTGATCAGGAGGTCATAGGTTCAAGCCGTGGAAACAGCCTCTGACAGAAATGCAAGGTAAGGCTGCGTACAACAGACCCTTCTGGTCCGGAGCGGGATCTTAGTGCACCGGGGATACATAATTATGCTCTTGGTAGTCTTGCTACCACATATTACTCTCTTGATATGTATCCATGTGATTCATGTGGAGAAGCCTCAACTTTTTACCTGCAGGCTATGTGGGAGGACAATAAAGCGGGAACAAAGTGGGTTACTGTCAATCGATGTTACTTTGCACGTGAATTACCACAGTCTGTAGGCCGCCCGTGCTTGGAGAACAATAATGAGGTAAACAACTAATTAAATTTTGTATTCTGTCTTTTGGTGTACTTGCTATGACTAGGGATAGAAATTCATGATTGTGTGGTCTTTTCTTTTCATCATCATGCATTGTGAATAAATTTAATAACAACTATGCCTTAGTGCCGAACAAGTTGGGGTCGGTTACATGAATCCTCATTCCTCACTGACCATGTTTCTCCATTTAAAATCATTTCAAGCCATTATCTCAAACCATGTTTCAGCTGATTCGTTCCCCACTTATGGCTCTACATTGCCCTTTGTTTTTAATTATATATTTTGGCTTGTTGAATTTGTGTTCTGAAAGTTTGGTGTATAATTTACCTGGTAAAATTTTGTAAAATTTGCCCAGGGGCATTTCAGGAATGAAAAATTTATCTGCGTAATTCATTCTGTAAAAATCCCTATCCGATGCATATTTCTCTTGTACAATTTAAATGAAAGGATCTGATATCCTACATAACCTCACCCTGCCCGGAAGACACCTTGGTGAAAGGGTTGTTTAATCTTGGCTTAAACTGATGGAACTTGGGGAGAGTGATGTATTAGGGAAATAGTGATGTTTTGAGACTGGATGAACTACTTAAACTAAGAGCCTGTTTGGCCAAGCGTTTTTGAGGCCAAAAGTTTTTTTTTTTAATTTAGAAAAAGTACCTTTTTTGGTTATTTAAGGTGTTTGGCCAATTAGTAAAACTGCTTTTAAGCAGAAGTAGTTTTTCTTGAAAAAAGCAGAATCAGAAGACAAAAATATTCGTACCATAAATACATATTTACCAATTATATGCCTCATTAATCCATTAATTTCTAATCAATAATCCTTTGTTTTATTTTATGTTGTATTTTTGTGCTGAATTATAATCTGTGGAATGATTTTAAATATTATTTTGGTTGTTATTTAGTATATTTAAATCACCATGTTGATATTATATCAATATTTACTATTATCTTTGATTTATCTAAGTATTATATTAATTGAAAATTTTAATATGTACTTTAAAATTTTAATTAGATAAAAGTAAAAACTTATTTAAAGTCTTTGACATAGATATTTAAAATATTTTCTCTATAAAATTATCTTGGTAGTAAACGTTTATTGATACTTGTCCTTTTTCGTAATTTGACACTCAAAAACACTTTTTAAGGAGATTATCCAAACACAATTTGTTTATCAAAGCACTTTTCAAATGAATTAACCAAACTGTTTATCATCAAAAGTACTTTTTTTGAACACTTTTAACAAAACACTTCTTAAAATAAGCAATTTTTAGCTGCTAGGCCAAACAGGCTCTAAGAAGGCGAGAAGAGGGATAGGAGCAGAGAGCGGCGGACTCGAATCGCATAAGAATATCTGAAATCTTCTTCCTCCAAGTAATATGGAATAACATAAGCCTTTATTAGAGGAAGTTGCTTAGCAACCAAGTAGGATGACAGCTCGAAGGATAGGCTGTCCAGCAACTTTCAAAAGATTTCCAACCGGTTGTCAACCAAACTTGCTGTCCATGTTTCAGCACAAAAATAAAGCATGGATTAACCAAAACACTTTCCAGTCTCTGTTTTTTGGTGCCTTGGGCTTGAAAGGAATAGCAGATGCTTCGAAGGAAACTCTTCTCCTACCCACCTTCTGAAATATGGATACTATCTCACAAACATTTGTTGCTGGAGTAACCATCTTACCGTAAATAATTTTGTTTTATTTTTTAAATTTTGTTAGCCCCTTAGGAAGCATTTAGAAGGTCTCGCTATTCAGAATCTCACTCTTTTGTGCTGCAGCTTGTATCTTCCAGACTCTACTGGATGCATTTATTAATGAAATTTCAATTTACCTGATAAATGTTTTTTACTGATTAACCTAGAGGCAGACACAAGCATGAATAGACTTGGAAGGGAAATATTCTGAACATTTTTAGGTGTATAGAGTCCTCCCAAAAGACAATATGAACTTATTGAGGTGTATCTTACAGCATGTACTCTGTTTGAGAGATTCTTGCCATCTTGTGTTTATACTACTAGACTCGGAAGGAAATTAATTTAAACATTTTCAGGTGTAGAGTTCTCCTAAAAGACAATATTTAACTTTTTGAGGTTTATCCTATATCATGTACTCTGATTGAGAGGTTCTAGTGTTCACTGCTGTTCTGTAGCAAGGAGTTTTTTTTTTTTTAATTTGTAAGGAAAAGTGGGCACTTTTTTGGTTCTTTGTTCTTGACTGCATCTCTAGTGATGCTTTGAAACATTTTTGTCCTACAAGAATCCATTCAACTTATTTATGATAAACTACTTGAACAAGATATTGAATCATAACAGCGGGTTGCATGCGACTACAATTAGTTGATAAAGCTACAAGATCTTGCAGAAAATGTATCACATATAGCACCGACCTGCATCTTTATCTATCCTGCTTCGATATAAATTTAGCATGCAAGAGATAATAGACATTCCATGCTGTAGAACCTTATGTATCACTGCTTGTCCTTTTACAGGTATATTTGTCTACTTGTAGTAGCATAGTAATGGCTGGCTTGATACAAGGTCCATGTGAAGTACACCCTCCACGAAAGTTTACTGCGGAAAGTGAGAGGAGAGCTCGCCTAGCAAAAGGGTCTACTGGTGTATCACAGCCTCTTTACATATGCAAGTATGTTTAACATTTTGCATTTTCACTTCTCCTAGCAATGGATCAATTCCTAAATAGTGCATGATACATCATACATTTGCTTCTTCTTCTTGGTTTAACTTAGATTTGAGACATTTACAGTGAGTTGCAATGTGTGTTTGAATCTTAACAGAGCAAGTAGAAATTTAACTTTGAATCATTGTTTCATTAATTGGTGGTTAGATATTAATTGCATCTTCGAAGCTGACTAGGAGTGATTCGATAGCAAACCATTGGATTGCTGGAATCAGCTTTGTAGATAAAGTACACTTCATAAATGAGGTTGCTCAAGTGGCAGCAACACTCCACTTCCAACCACAAGGTTGGTAGTTCGAGTCGCCAAGGGTGCAAAGTGCAAAAAGGGCCATTGTTGACTTCTGGGCAGGAGGTTTGCTGGGTGGGATTTAGCATTTTGGAAGGAAGGAAGATATCAAACCAGTATTTATGAAAGCGAGAAGGAAAAAAGCGAGGAGGGCTCGCTCACCGAAGCGCACACTTTTTTCAACTGAAGCGCAGTTTAATACAAAAATAATAAGTATTAAATTTGCATAGATAAATAACCAAGAACTCGATAGAAATAACATATTAAGCAAATCTTTCAATTCTTAAATTAGAAAGTAAATAATAGATATTAGAACTAGATAAAAAAAGCTTGAAAAAACAAGAGAAACAGATAACAAAAAAAGGTTACAGTAAACTAATAGAGGAGAAGAGAAGAAGAGAAAAACAAATAAAAAAAGAGAAGAGAAAAGAAATAGAAACATAGGAGAAAAGAACAGAAAAAAATCGAAAGAAGAGGAGAAGAAGAAGAGAAAAGGAATAAAAAACAGAGGAGAAAAGAAGAAAAAAATCGAAAAAAGAGGAGAAGAGGAGAAAAGAAGAAGAGAAGAAGAGAAAAGCAAAAAGGAAGATAAGAGAAGAAGAAGAAGAGAACTTACCTTGAAACCTTAGAATTGGAGGAGAAAAGAGCAGCAAAGAAGATGCGCAAGTCTGTTGCAATTGTTTTGAAATTGGACCTAAAATTACCTTATTTCAATTAAATTTCCAAAACTCTAGCTTTTTTCGCAAAGGTAATGCATCACGCCTCACCTCGATTCTCGTTTTTTCTGCGGAAGCGAGCGCTTTTCTGATCTCGCTTCGCTTCAAGGAATAAAAGCACTTGACCTGTCGCCTTGCCTCGCTTCACGCTTTAACGTTGAAGCGTGCACTTTTAATAACACTGTATCAAACACTTCAGATTTTTGAATAAAGAATTGATTATATGCAGCGGCTTTTTTAATAAATAAATAAGACGCATACAAATCTATAAGCAGTGGCACGTTCGAGATCCCGTAGTTTCAATCTCTTATTTGAAATGTATGTGATTTTGTCAACTTTTTATGCAGATGGATTTATGATGAATCAAAAGGGCTATTTCGTGATGTATCTTGTTGATAGGGGTCAGATGATAATTGTCTGTCTATTGCAACTGTTATTGGCTTGTGGCTTTTATCAGGTAAGTGAGATGTGACACATCTGATTTTGAGGTTTTAGCTATCTTTCTTTGGTAAAAATGGAAAATAACGGGTCTCTTTATTGCCTGTTTTGCTTCCCTCCCTCCCCCTCCTTTATTGGCGCGGGTTGTTTGGGCCAGGGAAAGGTGGGTATGCATGCATTAAATCCAAGGAGATCTATGTCTGTGGAAAAAAGGGGAAACCTCTAATAACCCAAAACTATGAGCATGTGATAGACATTATTTTGGAGCACTGTATCTTGTTCTAGCAGATGTATGTTCTCGACCTAATTATATAGGTAGATTGCATTTCATAGTTAATTTATTCAACTTGCTGTATTAAGTAATGATAATATAATCTATTTATCAAACAGTCACTCGTTTCAGCTGCATCAATCTCATCGTGCTTGTGATATTTTTTGTTGCCGATTTTATTTTGTGGGTAAAATAATGTTTTCCTTTCCTTACAAGGATTTACTTCCTTCATCATTTTGGGTGCCCTATTAAGTTAAAAGTTTTAGCTTCCTTCATCATTGTGCCCTATTAATCAACCCTTGTACTAAGCTAAAAGTTAAATATCCTTTTTTATTCAGAAGTCAAATTCATCATATTCCAGTATGAAATATGATATGATGAAACGGACTTCCGAAAAAATGAGATGTTCTAAAAGGAAAGAGCACTGCATTTTAAAATGTGCAGAAAATATTTAAAAAGATATGGTCAATTCTTTTTGCTTATTGGAAAGCGATATGGATGGAGGGGGAATTATAGTAATGTTGAAGCTGGTCGAAGGTAGAGAAATAATCAATTGTAGAAGTTTAAGCCTTTTTTCCCAGTGTAAGGTAGCTCTCGGAAATTGAAAAAGTGTTATGAGTTTTCTGACTCTTTGTACAACTAAAAGTAGTAGGATAAATTTATACCTTCAACCAAACAAGGTGTAAAACTTATCCCAAACTTAATCCTGGGATATCCCACCTTATATCCTGCGTACCAAACGACCCCTAAAGGTCCGCTTAGACTAAAAATTGTATAGGTTGCTAAACATGTTATATTGGGACTAAGGTATTGTGGGTGGGGTGGGTGGTTGTTGGAGGAGAGGCAAAGGAAAGGATACAAGAGGAGGAAAACATGAAAGCTTATACAGTGACCTAAGATATTTAACTAATACCTATGTTATTGAAATCACACGTTTTCTTACAATATTGCAAATTAGCTCTTCTAGTATTTTTCATGATTTTAACTTTCTTTTAATTCTAAAATATGCAGCTTGTTGCAGCACTGGCCCCTTGACATTTGTGGAGGAAGTCTCAAATGGTGTATATTATTTAGCTTTAGCTGCGATCTGTATCATCCTTCCAGTAGTTATTTGTGTCCTGTCCCTCCAGTTTTTGTATTCTGTTTTTGTTAGATTATAGCAATCTCAAGAGGTGAGAAACCAATCCTTTTATATGCGTAACTGCCATCGCAAGAGAGCAGTAGCTTGAATATCATTCATTCAGAAAAGTATGAAATAAAACTGACCTTGCTTTTGACATCCTAATGTTAGGTATCACAGCTCTCAACTCAGCCCTGTACCAGCGCCTGCATAGGCGCAGACACTGTCAAAAGGCTGTCGTTACTCATTAGTAGCGTTGCTTGGATGTGCAGAATAGATTCTATATACAACTTCATTTCCTTCATATTTTGTTTTTAAGATTTTCTGTCAATTTTATATTCGCTTCTCTTCTTAGTCTACAGAATGCTATTTGTACTTGTGATAATGACATATAACCAAGTGGTGGAGCCTGTTGAATTGAAGGCCAATGAGTTCTTCGTTGTGAGGACTTTCTGGCTTAGAATAAGAAGATTATGGCTTGTCAGGACGAGAAAGTTTGTGGTTTTAAAAGTTATTGAAGGCATGGAACTTATGTCTGCTAAAGCCTTGTTGGGCTTTTACTGAGCTTGGCCTGCTTTCACATTAATTCACCATTTAGTGATTTGGTTCGTAGCAGCCCAAATATATTTAGGAGTTTCTTTTACACGCTACGCTATCCTCACCAGAGATGAGCGGGTGGCTGAGTGTAATTGCAAGCTAATTTCGCCATTCAATATTCCACTTTCAATAGAGATATAGTTAGTATCGTTAGTTGGTGCTTTGAAGTTTGCTGAGAAGTTCTTGCATGGAGTGACTATTAAGTATGTTTTTCCATGTTTCCTGCCACATGTTACAAGATTTTTGGCGGAAAAAAGTCCCTTGTCACATATCCCAGCACCTTCTTAGTGCTGCATCTATAATATTAGGATAATTTGTCAGAGACAATCTTTTTAAATTTTTTGGGCAATGTCAAACCTTAATAGTTTTTTTATTGCGAGAAATAACCTTTTAATGAAAATGTATATTTTCCGTTCATTAATTAACTCCCCTTCTGTTAAAAAAGGTTGTTTCTCGCAACAAAAAAACTATTAAGGTTTGACATTGCCTAATTTTTAAAAAAAGATTGTCTATCGCAAAAAACCATGTATAAAAAAGTTGTCTTTGACAAATTATCTTTAAAATTTCCATGAGTTTTCTGATTTTCCCATCATCTATCACAAAAGTTGGCACAATTTTTTTTATAATCACTTATCAGTTATTAAGGTTGTTAATCTGTTTATATACGTATATTATATTAGGTTATATTTTTTCATTTGTGATTAGAATAAGTATATTGAATATTCACAATTATTTTAGATGAATATGGGATAAATATTCACTTTGTCTAAATGGCTAATACAATATTTCGGTAACCTTTCTCTTTTCTTCTTATATAAGTTAGTAAGAAAAATCATATTTTATTTTATGGGGGAAAATGTGGAATAAAAGTATATGTATTAAATAATAAATAGGTTAAATCATTAAATGACAAAACAAACTTTCATAATAGTGAATGGTATTCTTTTGCTATATGTAATTTTTGGTTTAGCTTTTGTTGTAGTTTCTGGTAATTGGAGTGTTTGGATTAGTTTTTCATAAAGAATTTCGGAGGACATTTGTGTTAGTTTTGCAGACACTAAAGAGAAATCTCTAGTAATTTCGTGGCTCCAAAATTATTTGGCAAACTTCAAAACATGACAAATAATAAATAATATTTTAAATGATTGACTTTTCTTTAAATATAGTTATATTACACTGAAATTATATATTATGCTAAGAATACCTGCTAGCTAGTCTTTACTTATACAAAAGAATAAGATGGATAGAATGAGATTTCAAGGTAAAATATAACTAGAAAGATCAGGATTTGACTCGAACTATTTGACAGATTCCCACACATTACACACTCATTCGCCACTTTGTTTTGTCTTCCTTAAATTTTTCGATCATGCAATACTTATTAAATATAAAAAACAAAATACATTTAAAACCCGTCATAATTTTCAATCATTTCGTGGCTTAAAACATGTTTCCTTTGTTTTTTCATTTTGGAGAACATTTTATTTAAGACTTTTGGAAACCAAAGGTTATAGATTAATCCATTGACACAAATGGGGATTTTTAATTGAAATCAATGTATTCAATTCAAAATTATAGAAGAACATTAACATGTTCAATTGGTCGATTATGACTAGTTTGGTCAAGTTTTTGGGTAGCTAAAAGTGTTTATTTCACAAAATTCAGGTGTTCGATCAAATTTTTAGTAAAAAAACATTTGCTTTTGAATAGCATCAAAAACTGTTTTTCAAAAGCTAAAACAAGTAGTTCCTCTCCAAAGCGTTCTGCCCTAATATTGATAAAGTATTATACAAATTAATTAGTTAAACACAAACTTTTATTTCTTTAAAATATTTTTTTCGAAAACATTTTTAATAAAAAATACTTTTCCATTCGGGCATCAATAGCAATCAGGTTCACCGAGAGATGATGCCTCAAAAAATCAATTAACATTATTTGAGTATTTCGAAGAGTATTTTCTACATTTTGTATTTCAACGTTAATTTAAGCAAGCAAGTCGTTGATTAAAGAAGTAAAATTCGAAAGTTTGATTAATCAAGCTATTGGTCATATTAATTTTACGTAGTTTCTATTATTAGATTGTAGAAATACTCCCTTTGTATCAATGAGTTTGTCTTATTTTCGTTTTAATTCATTTAAAATTCTTTAATTTTAACATTCACATGATATGATATATTTAAAATTATAAGATTAAAGAATATTTTGTCACTTTATACATATTTTTAATTTAAACCATAAGATTGTTTTCTTAAAATTATGTGTCTAAGTTAAACTAGAATTGGCCAGTGGATCGGATCGGGCCCAGTGGGATCGGGATGGGCGGGATCGGGACAGGACTGATCAGGCCTAAGTTAAACTAATATGAGGTCTGAAAAGAATAGAATATACCAAATAGATAGACAGAAAAAAACACAATAATGAAAAATAAATTAAGACCGTAGGAAGTCAACAATGAAAGACGAAACTAGGTACTAGAAACGCAAAGGGTGTGGGGGGGGGGGGGGGGGTGGCAAGTGAAAAAGAAAGACGAGAATGTTTATTTTATGTGAAAAGAACAAAATAGGATTCTATTTTAGTAAAAGCAAAGGCTAAAACTCAATCTCCTATTTTAGTACTTTGTGGAGGAAAAGCGAGTCCGCTAACGCCACAAATGTTGCAATTTGGAAAGTGCAAATACTAGTAGTGCGTGCCCATTGCTTCCTTCTCCAACAACCAATTAAGGTGATTGTGTTGATCTATTTTGCTCTTTCTTTTGGAATATTATGACAACTGTAATCTAGGCTTCTCTTAGGTTGGGGATGTTACAAGCCTGCCTTATAATCACATTCAAAATATACCAACTTGCAACTCAATTTTGCTTTGTGTTCCATTTTCTTTCATTTGAGACAAAAACAAAGGCTACCTTCCCCAGACTCCACTTGTGGGATTACACTGCACATGTTGTTCCTTTAGATTTATTTAGTAAATTTTGTATATAATTTATTTGATGTTTATTTTTATATCTTTTAGAATACAACGTAGTTAATTATATTTTAATAATCAATTTCCTTTTTTCAGTTGACGATATAGCCAATCGTGAGACATTGTTGATCTTAAGTGAAAGAATTAATCCCTTGATTATTCTTATTGATGAAAGACATATATATACAAGTTACAATAGAAAGATCCTTTTCATATTCTACTTCTAAATTCCTATTCTATATGGAGACTAATCATACATCAATTATGGTAAGACTACAAGACTAATTATTATACAAGTCTAATATACAAATATACCATAAACAATATGCTATACACGGATGGGATGAAGGTGCCGAAGGCCCACTGTTTAACACCCCTCCGCAGTCATAGCGGACGGTCTTCATACGCTTAGACTGTCTCTAAAATCTTCAAAAAGGACCGAGGGAAGACCCTTTGTAAAAATGTCTGCAATTTGATATCTGGAAGGGACATGACAGACACGTACTTGTCCTCTAGCTATCTTCTCTCGAACAAAGTGAATATCCATATCTATGTGTTTAGTGCGCTGGTGCTGAACTGGATTACCAGAAAGGTAGATGACACTTATAATATCACAATATACCAAGATAGCTTTCTGGATAGGGCAATGGAGCTCTAAAAGAAGATTACGTAACCAACATGACTCAGAAACCACATTGGCTACCCCTCGATACTCGGCCTCTGCACTAGAGCGGGATAACGTTGACTGACGCTTGACAGACCATGAGACCAAGTTTTACCTAAAAACATGCAATAGCCAGACGTAGACCGTATGATATCTGGACAACCACCCCAATCAACATCTGTATAGGAGACAAGCGTAGACGTTGACGAAGGATACAAATGCAAGCCATAATCAAGTGTTCCCTGAATATACCTAAGAATGCGTTTGAGCGCATTCATATGTTCAATCCTGGGATCATGCATAAATAAGCACACCTGCTGTACGACATATGTAATATCAGGTTGCGTGAACGTAAGATACTGAAGGGCACCTGCAAGACTACGGTAGCGGGTCACATCCTCATAGGGAAAGCCAGCTGCATCACCCAACTTGGGTTTAGTATCAACTGGAGTAGAAGTGGACTTACAGGATGACATCCCAGTCCTCTCAATGATCTTTGTTGCATACTTTATCTGTGATAATAATAGACCCCCTGTACGACGAGTGACAGCTATCCCAAAAAAATAACTCAATGGCCCCAAGTCTTTTATGGCAAACTCAAAACTGAGCATTGTCATAATAGACTTTCGCAAAGCGAAGAGTCTATCAAGATAATATCATCCATATATAACAGTATATAAGCCATGGAAGAACCCAGACGATATATTAATAATGAATTATCAGACCTGCTGTGAGAACCCAATGGTCGAAACATAGTCAGCAAACCTCTTATACCAAGCTCGTGGAGACTGCTTAAGCCCATACAAGGACTTCTTCAATAAGCATACATGATGAGGATATCTAGTATCTCTAAAGTCCAAGGGCTGATGCAAATAGACAGTCTCCTTGAGATCACCATGTAGGAATGATTTCTTCACGTCTAGCTGATGAATGGATTATGATTTTGACAGAGCCAAGCCGAGCACAGTGCGAATGGTAGCCGGTTTGATCACCGAGCTGAACGTCTTACCACAATCTACACCAACCTGCTGAGTCTTACCATCACCTACAAGTCGAGCCTTAAGTCTTGCAAAAGAACCGTCAGAATTATCCTTATGAGGAAAAATCCACATATAATAATATTAACACCTGATGGATGGGGTACCAACTCCTACGTCTTATTATCAATAAGAACATTATATTCGCCGATCATGATAATTTTCCAATTAGGGTCATATAAGACAGACACAAGATTACGAGGTAAGGATGATTTAAGAACATTATAATTTAAACTAAAATGTCTTTTTGGTTTAAAAATACCCCGTTGACTGCGGGTGACTGGACTATGACTCGAGGCTGGATTGGGTGAATTTTGGGAATTTTCACAGCAGGTGGCCGGACCGTTGAGGCGCCGCGTGGCCGACGATTTAGACCGAAATATTTTCGCATCGACGGCAGCGTTGCGGTCGACGACGCATCGTAATTTTTTCGCTACCGATGGTCGAGCCGCGACACTGATGATGGGTTGAGACCAGTATCCGAAAAATAATGGATAAGATAGGGTGATATATCATCATCCAAAAAATCATACGAACTAGACACAGGATTTTCTACTATAGAAAATGAAAATTGGGACTCATCAAAGATAACATGACGACAAATAATGATTTGTTTACAGGACAAATCAAAGCATTTATAATCACGGTGATTTGACGAAAAACCCAAAAACACACAAGGGGTAGAACGTGCCTGAAGTTTGTTGGGAAGAGGGGGATAACACAAACACCCAAAGACCCTAAGATGGGAATACGAAAGAGTCTTATTATATAAACTTTGAAGAGGGGACGGATATTTCAAACCTTTAGAAGGAAAAATATTAAGTAGATATGTGGCCATTTGTAGAGCATGATGCCAAAACAACGGGGGGACGGAAGAATGAACCAATAAGGTGCGGATAATGTTATTAATGGTACGAATTTTATATTCAACTTTCCCATTTTGTAAAGACGTATGAGGACAAGAAAAATGAAAATTTATCCCATTTTGAGCACAAAACTCCCGAAACTCCCCATTGTCATACTCTTTGCCATTATCACATTGAATATTCTTTATTTCTCGTTCGAATTGAGTTCTAATGAAAACTCTAAATTTTACGAAGATGAAAAAAATTTGGATTTTTTCGCTATTGGAAACGTCCATAAAAATTTAGAATAATCATCCAAGAATAAAACGTAATAACGATGATCCATAAAACTAAGAACGGGATATGTCCATAAATCACTGAATAATATCAAATGACATTGAAGTATGAGAATTCGAGGCTACAAATGACAACTTAATAATTTTTTCCAAAGAACAAGATTGACAATTTGGAATACTACGCGTGCCCTTACGAGAAATAAACTTATTCTTATCTAAAATAGATAAAATAGACGACCCCAGATGACCTAGACGAGCATGCCATAAGGAAGGAGCAAGAGCTGCAAAAGTGGATGACATGGTTTGACATGAGAAACCGAGACTTGGTGTGATTGGATAAAGATCCCTCCTACTATCATACCTCATGAGATGACTCCCCGTTTTGAAATCCTTCACAGAAAACCCAATAGGATCAAAATCAATAGAAATCCAATTATCAGTGGTGAATTTACGGACAGACACCAAAGTTTTAATTAGTTTTGGGGCATGAAGGATATTTTTCAAGACAAGTGGTGGATGAGGAGGGGACAAAGTTTTATGACCATAACCCTTAATTGGAATTGAATTGCCATTATCAATAATTATACCACGATTACTGCTCAAATTGGAATAAGACGAGAGTACTTTGGTCGGATGTCATGTGGATAGTGGCGCCTGTGTCCATGTACCAATTTGGGTCCGGTTGAGTCATTCCAAGCGTGTGCATCGCGGCTTCAATGTCGGTCTGTGTTGGTCCCGCTGCGTGATGGGCTTGAGGGGGCCGAGGCCCGAGTATTCCGATCGCCGCCATAAATCCGGTTTGAACCGAGCCCGACTCGAACCGACCCGAGAAATCGCCAGCCGCGGCTACTGGACGGGAAAGATTGACGCCGCGACGACAGATTGGCAAATCGGCCCATCACATCGCACGGGGGCCATGATCGCCGATCGGGCCGAGAACCGCCGCTGCCACCGCCACTGTTCCGGTTGCCGCCGCGATTCTTGCCATTATATTTCCGATTTTGACCTTTTTTACCACCGTTGTTTTTGTGACTTTGGCTTGAGTTGGTGGAGCCGGAAGACGGAAAATTGGACTCAGTCATCATAACGACGGGACTATCCCCTATAGCTGCCTTTTTAGCCAAACCTGCTTCTTCCAATGTGAGCATGGAGCGGGCTTGATAGAATTCTGGAAGGGGGTTACTTTGACGCAGGATCGAAGCAACACTGTTATAGGCCTTGGATAAGCCTGCAACCATCTGTAGAACGAGACGACTATTAGTAACCGGAGCCCCCACGTTGCGAAGTTGATCCGCCAAGTCCTTGAGTCGTTTACAATAAGAAGAAACGTTAGGAAAATTCGTCATAGCAACTTGAGAAAATTCATATTCAAGGGTTACAATACGGGAGTAACTGTTATCTTGGAAGATATCACGCGATCGATTCCACGCCTCCATAGCTGTGGAGTTAGGTTCCATAATCGTCTGTAAAAGGTCTATGGATATTGTGGCATAAATCCATTGAAGAACCTTTGCGTTAAGCGTGACCTATATTTTGGGTTGTCCGCTTTGGTGGGTACATCATCATCTTCAGTGGTGTCATCCCCCGTTTTAGGAGTCGGAGGGATGATATGGTGAAGAACTTGATGTGCCATAGCATGAATCTTGAATAATTTCGCCCACGTCCCATATTGGACGTTTTCTAGGTTAAGAACAATAGGAAGAACACTCTTGATATTAGAAACTGTGAGGGCAGGATAAAAAGTGTTCTTATCAGTCATGGTGAATAGAACGAACTTTGGACAAGACTCGATTTTAGGGAGAGGAGCTCGGGTTTGCAGAAACCGAGGGGGGGGGGGAGGGGAGGGATAGTTGTCATGGTTTTCAAGAACAGAAGTGAGAAGCGGAAACAAGGAAAAAAATCTAGACTCTTGATACCATGAAAGAATTAATCCCTTGATTATTCTTATTGATGAAAGACATATATATACAAGTTACAATAGGAAGATCCTTTTCCTATTCTACTTCTAAATTTCTATTCTATATGGAGACTAATCATACAATTATGGTAAGACTACAAGACTAATTACTATACAAGTCTAATACACAAATATACCATAAACAATATGCTATATACGGATGGGCTGAAGGGGCCGAAGGCCCACTGCTTAACATTAAGTAAGGTCTTACTGACTTTAGTTTTGAAAACCTTTTTCAATTGAGGCATTTGTTAACAAAACTATCAAAATTATTCTATAAACAATAGAAATATTTAAAAATAGAATTAAGACTTTACATGATTGAATATACCAATTAGAGTATCATTTTCTACTTGTACTTCTCCTATCACTTTTAGTTACAGAAATAGGTTAAATCCACCATCATCATTGTGACTATTATGCTTTAAAATGCATTCAAGGTTAAGAAATTGCCTTTTCAATTCTAATCATTTATAATTTAATTAGTTTGAGCTTGAAAAATGTCTAAGAAGGCACTCAAAGAATTGAAGAATAAACAAGATTGATTCAAGTTGAAGTGAATTAGACAAACTTAAGAAGTAGGAAGTAATTGCAAATTTAATTGCCTACAACTTTCAACCATAATTACATCAATAATATTTTAAAAAGTTGCATAAGCTTTGATATATGCTAGTAATGATTGGTAGAAGTTATCTAAATATCAAGTGACAATATTTTGTTGTTTAGCTCAACTCCTTGCCTTGTTGGGTGTTTTTACAAGATGATCTTACAATGTTTAGTTTCAAAAATTATTGGGAGTGCTCACCTGATACCAATTTTGATCTGGATTGTCAGTCTGTAAGATCATATGGCAACTGGTATAGCTTCAGGAAGCGGCCAGTTACATTTGAGGGAGCCTGTCTATAGGAGGAATAGCTATGGAAAAGCTCACTGTCATTCCAATGTGATCCTGAATGGCATGCAAAACCAAATCCATTGGTATGTATTAGGATGGTGCTTCTTCACCTATCTCTCTCTATTTTCCCTGGTATATTATCTTCTTTCTAGTGCCCCTTCTCCTCTCTCCTCGGCGAACAACTGTCAAAATGTTTTATTTTGGAGTTCTTAAGATGTTACTCCCTCCATCCCAATTTATGTGATATAGTTTGACTCGGAACGAAATTTAAGAAATAAAGGAAGACTTTTGAATCTTGTGGTCTAAAACAAGTCAAAGATATTTGTGTGGTTATAGATCATCTCGTTAAGCGTAAAAGGTAAAGGTTATAGTTAATTGTTGCAAAATAAGGAAATGTATCATTATTTTTGAGACGTACTAAAAAAGAAAGTGTATCACATAAATTGGGACAGAGGGAATATTACATACCAATTGTAATGGTGATAGGCATTCATGTGTTGTCTGTAGGACTATTTATCCTCAAATGAGAACTTACTGAAAAGGAATCTTTGTTTACGTGTTTAGAGGTAAACCAGTAATATCTTTTTTGATGAGGTGACAGAATCCTAAATGTGCTGTTTTTTCGAGTCATTTCCTGATTTATTAGAAAAGAGAAAGGTTATTAAGTCCATTTTCTGGTGGTAATGTGCTAATTAATTTTTCCAGGTCTTCTTGGATTTCCAAACTCTTGCAAGTTCATAGAAGTAACTATTCACAATGTCAAGTGAAATCAAACTGGAAGTCTCACAGAGGAACAATCAAATCATGCCAGAGAGAAGGCTCAACTAGGTATTTCGATTTTGCTGTGATTGGTAGTGGAATTGCTGGCCTTCGTTATGCTCTTGAGGTTGCCAAACATGGAACTGTGGCTGTGATAACCAAGGCCGAGCCTCATGAGAGTAACACTAACTATGCTCAAGGTGGTGTAAGTGCTGTGCTTTGCCCTACCGATTCAGTGGAGAGCCACATGCAAGATACAATTGTGGCAGGTGCTTACCTCTGTGATGAGGAGACTGTTAGAGTAAGTTCACAGAATATTATAGTCTCTTCAGTTCCGTGAAGCAGTTACCCTTTTTCAGTTTTTTATCTTTGGAGACTATTTCCCTTTACTTCTCCAATTTTTTTCCAGACTACTTGGTTGGATGAATAGGAAAGTTCTCCATCTATCTTTCACGTTGAAACCAAAGGAACTTTCTGTTTAGAACCAAAAATTGGAAGTGTAAGAGCAACGGGGAAGTTAGGTTTGTTTTCAATTTGAAGCTGAAGTGTCAAGCAACAATACTACAAGAAAGGCTCTATGCCTATTCCTTGCTTCTGATGTAAGTGCTTAAAAGTTGAAACTGAAGAAAGTGTTAAGGAGAGTAGAGAAACCAATGTTTAGTAACATGGAAGATTTCCGCTGGTGTATGTAGTACTCCTATTCTTCATGGTTCAAATCGTTGACTTCTGTATTTGAACATTTGGAGAAGAAAGTCTGAAGATGACATGCAAGAAGGAAGAAATAAGAATAAGACTGGAAATGCACTTGTGTTTTCTTCATTTTGATTGTGTGATTTCATTTAGTTTGTACCATAGTACTATGTTTTTTTTAATGAGGACACAGAAAGGTATCATTGACGCTTCCCTAAATCAGCACCAATTTTTTAAGGGTCACCACTTAGTTTGCTCTATGCTATTTTCGTTTGTCTCTGTAAATATATACTGGCTTCAAGGAAGTTTTGTCTTGTTCTTTTTTGACGGGACATCACAACTGATATCTTCTTCTCAGTTGGGAAAAACTTGGTCCATATGGTTGTGCTTTTTATGCAATCAACGTTCTAAATGAAATTTACAAGATGACTGATTTATTACTCCAAGATTTTGTTTTTTAGTTTACTCTTTTAAAATCTTCATTTGTAAGTGTATCTCCTTTCTCCAGGTTGTGTGTACTGAAGGACCTGAGAGAATTAGAGAACTGATCGCTATGGGTGCTTCTTTCGATCACGGGGAGGATGGAAATCTGCATCTAGCCAGGGAAGGGGGCCACTCACATCGTCGAATTGTCCATGCTGCTGATATGACAGGCAGAGAGATAGAAAGGGCCCTATTAGAGGCAGTTGTCAAGGACCCTAATATATATGTGTTTCAACACCATTTTGCTATAGATTTATTGACCACTCAGGTAAGTTTGTTCTTTTATAGCAACTGTTTGCATTGGTTATTATTGAAAAAAAAAAATCTGCTCTAGTATCAATTTGGTCCAAAATGAAGGGCTGTTGCTCTAATCTGATCAAACTTGGCATTATTCTTTTGCTTATGTTGTTTGTACAAATATTGCATTTTGCACTTGCTCTTTTGCTTATGTTGTTTGTACAAATATTGCATTTTGCACTTGCTTATATTTGCTAATGTTAATTTGTATGCCAAATGCAGGATGATTCTGACATAGTTTGTCATGGCGTTGATACTATAAACACAGAAACGCATGAGGTAACAGTTGCTTTCGCTTATGTTGACCTCCATGATTTTAACGTATCCTCAAAAATGATATAAATTGATTTCTTAGGATTCTGCGCTCTTTGAGTTTGTAGGTCATAAGATTCATTTCAAAAGTGACTCTGCTGGCATCAGGTGGAGCTGGGCATATCTATCCAAGTACTACTAATCCGCCGGTATGGGTTTCCATATCTATCCTTTCCTCCAAAATGTTGTTAGTTATAGTAGTGTCACTCCTTATAAACAGTGATATGGAGGGATAAGGTGGGGAAGTGAATCCCTTGGTGCGGGGTGGCTAATAGTTACTTTTATACATTATGACTATCGTACTTTTGCACTAATTGTTGGTGATAAGCTTGGACACACAGTATCTTTTGTAAGATCTTATCAATTGACATTGATGCAAACAAGATTCCATAGAGTATTAATTTCCTATGATACAGCAATTGCATGTTCAGCTAATTTACCCCAAATGCTGAAAAATAAAATAAGTGGAAAAGAAAAAAACGGATGATCCTTTGCTTGGAAGTGTGTAATCTTATCTCGTATGTGATGAAGGTGATGAATTCTTCTATACATCAATAAATTATGTACAATAAAATCAAGACACATTGTTCAAAGTTGTACTAACCTGGATTAGGCATCTGCTATGGCGCTGCTCTGCTCATTATCAATTTATTTTCTTTTTTTGGAGCAACTAATTGGTGGTGGGGCAAGTTTGACCATTTTGTGCCTTTATTGATGAACAGAAAAAGTTAACTTTGTCGAGTGTGGACATGTTTAAAGTTCTAATCCATATTGATATGATGGTTGTAGGTTGCCACTGGAGATGGAATGGCTATGGCTCATCGAGCTCAAGCTGTAATTTCCAACATGGAGTAAGTAATCCAGAGCATTGCATTCCTGTTATAGAATATTTCTGCCTCTGCTTTAATGAGCTGTGTTGTAAAATTTGCTAATCTAGATTTCATCCATATTTTGCCTTCTTGATTTCTGCATCTTGTTCTGCAATTCATTGGGAATTTGATCTTTCAACTAAATATACAAGGGTGTGTTCAAAATGTTGTGCGGGATGACACTGGATATGCAACTTGAATTTTTCAGGTTAAAGGCATCGAATTTTCTTCATTGGGGGATTAATTGATGTAAAAATTATTTCTAGACTAGCAGTTGAGTATGAAGTATCCCCGAAGGTTGCATTAGTAATTACAATTGTCTGCCTCGTTCTCAGGTTTGTGCAATTCCACCCGACTGCCTTGGCTGATGAAGGCCTTCCCATCAGACCATCAAATACGAGAGAGAATGCTTTTCTGATAACTGAAGCTGTCAGAGGTGATGGAGGCATCCTTTACAACTTAGATATGGAGAGATTTATGCCATCGTATGATGAAAGAGCAGAGCTTGCCCCGAGAGACGTGGTAGCAAGAAGTATAGATGACCAGCTCAAAAAGCGTGGCGAAGAGTATGTTCTTCTTGATATCAGTCACAAACCCAAAGAGAAGGTTCTTTCTCATTTTCCTAATATAGCTGCTGAGTGTCTCCGCTATGGGTTAGACATAACACAGCAACCGATTCCGGTGGTTCCTGCTGCTCACTACATGTGTGGTGGAGTCCGTGCTGGGCTCGAGGGTGAGACTAATGTACGAGGTCTTTATGTGGCGGGTGAAGTTGCATGTACTGGTTTGCATGGTGCAAACCGACTTGCTAGCAACTCATTGGCTGAAGCACTAGTGTTTGCACGAAGAGCTGTAAAGCCTTCAATTGATCACATGAACGTGTCTAAAATTAATCACGGTACTTCAAGTTGGTGGGCCCGGCCTGTAGCCCCCGTGTTACTAGGAGATACCATACTTGACAAAGTCATTCGTCAGACAAGGGAAGTGAGGAAAGAACTGCAATCAATCATGTGGGAGTATGTTGGAATTGTTAGGTCTACCTCAAGACTAACCCTTGCAGAGAGGAGAATCAAAGAGTTGGAATTGAAATGGGAAACTTACTTATTTCAGCATGGCTGGGAACCAACCATGGTTGGCTTAGAGGCTTGTGAGATGAGGAATCTCTTTTGTTGTGCCAAACTGGTAGTTAGCAGTGCTCTGTCCCGACACGAGAGTCGCGGGCTTCATTACACCATTGATTTTCCTCACGTCGAGGAAAGCAAGAGGTTGCCAACGGTCATTTTTCCATCACAGCTAAATAGCTCATGGAGCTCTCGGCAATTACACAGGCAGCAGATATGTTAGATACTCTCACCTATTTGCCATTCTTCTTGTCAAAACTTCTCAAGTGCAGGGCATGATTAGTTCTTAGGTAAAGAAGATGCTAATGGGTTATTGTCATTCTTCTTGCCATTACTTTTGGAGCAGGGCAAAATCATTCTTTGGTGAAGTATTACTTATATCTTATATATAACTATAATAGAAGTCAGAACAGAGGAGCTTCGGGTCAATATGCTTGCTTGGCTCACCAAGTTTAATTTCAGGCATTATGGTCCTGTTTGCAACAAATTTTAAGTGATAGAAATTGACTGCAAATTAATCACAAATAAAATAATTTGAAACATAGATTTTATTGATGAATATTGTGGGTAAAATATTTGTTTAATCCGTTGATTATATTTCTACATAATTTGAGAGCCGTTAATAGCGTATTTCTTGAAGATAGGAAAACCTCTTTGTGATGTATTTGATCTCCAAGAACGTCGGACTTTTGATAAAGACAATATTTGTTGCCTTGATCTCTTTGTGAATATCCTAGGAATTTATGATATTTTTGAGATGTCTTGAAAGACAATATTTGATGATCTCTTATGAATACCCAAAAGTAATGGGATATTCGAGATGCCTTTTCAAGGAATATGTGCTCCTTTATATAGGTGTGGGCTAGAACTTAGGGTAGAGTAGCCTCCAAAAAATCCTGACAGACATTAGATTTTGAAGATGGATTGAACTTGTCATGTAGAGTTTCACAAATTTTCGATATGTACCAATGCCCCTACTTCAATGCATGTTGGGGTGTAGGCTTGTGAAACTCGAAGACGAGACTTGAAGTATCCATAAAAATGGAGCTTCCATCTTTCACTGCGGATTTGATTTGTGAGAGAAGAGATGAAGGACATACTTGGTCCCACTAGTCGTGCCAATTTGTTTGCAACAAATTTTAAGTGACAGAAATTGACTGCAAATTAATCTCTTGATTCTTCTCTTCTATTTTTTCTTCTTCGTAATTTGAGGGCCGTTAGTGGCGTATTTCTCGAACGTAGAGTGATTTGGATGTGGACTTTCTTGGGGTGTATTTGATCTCCAAGAACGCAAGGGCAGTACTTCGAGTTGATCTTGATGAAGAGCGTCCCTTGATCTTTGCGGCTTTGAGAAAGACATTATTTGATGCCTATCACGCCTTGATGACTTTATGAATATTCCATGAATTTGTGGGATTTCGAGATGTCTTAAAAGACAATATTTGATGTGCCCCTTTTAGGGCTGTTATCGGTCCGGATACACCTGAGAACCGGACCGAAATACCTGAACCGATAAGTTAACGGTAAGGATACGAGTACCAGACATAAGGATCCGGACCGATAAGGATCCGGTCTGACAACCCGGTCTAATTATTCGATAACTTATATGTTATCAGTCCCGGTCCGATACCCGATAACTATCTTATCAATCCTTGGAATATTGCTATTGTATATTGCTTTAAGTTTGTTAATATGTATTATGTAAAGCAGTAAAGACAGTAAAACATGGATTTTTATAAAAAAAATTATAAGTAAAGCAGGGATTTTAATATTTCGGATCGGTTTCGGACCGGTTTCGAACCGAAAACAGTATCCAGAATCGAACCGGATAGGGTACCCCTCGATAAGGTATCAGTCCGGTCCCGAATCTCTTTTCAGGACCGAATTCTTATCGATCCGGTATCGGTTCGGATCGGTAACCTTATCGGTCCTGTTCCGGTATGTCGATACCCGGACTGGACTGTACCGATAACAACCCTAGCCCCTTTATATAGGCGTGAGTTAGGGTTTATGATAGATTAACCTCCAAGAAATCCTAACATACCTTAAAGTTTGAAGATAGATTGAACTCGTTTCTGCATAGTTTCACAAATTTCGATGTCTACCGTCCTTTTGTTAGTAATTATGCATTCTTTCTGCATCGTTTACTTGTAATGTATGATTTAGAATTTAACACTGAGCTTTTAATGAAAACACACCAGTTATCTTTTTTAGAAGGGAATGTGTTAATTTCGCAAGGCAGCTACTTTTACATCGCCATTTAAGGCGCAATACCTTTTTAAGTTTTTTTGTATCCGTAGCTAGTAGGGGGTGTCAATGGTACTGATTGGACAATTATTTTATAAAATTTATATTATACCGATTTTTTGGTTATTTTATTTTGTAAAATCAACATTAGATTTTTTGAAACCGTCCCATCATCTTGGTTTCTCTTCGGTATTGATATGATTCAATTAATTTGTTAATTTATAAAAAAACATCATGTAAAAGCCACAAATAGAAGTTAGAACATGATACCATGCCTACTTCTATAGGACTTAAGCAAAAATTCTCTAGACATTTTATTGTTTAAAAGGTGATAAATCAAGAAAACATGGAACAGAAAAGAAACCCATCTTACTATTTTACAGTAGTATAAAATAATACTATTAAATAAACATAAATACTTAGATCTCACGAGCGAAAAGTAATCAATCAAGACGGGATGCAAGAACTGGGTCTACTAAGATTAGGTATCCAATAAAAGAAATTTAAATCATACAAGAGGAAATGTATCAAATAAGCGTTGTAGCTTGCTACTCAAGATCGTTGGAATACCTTGTAGCTTAGTAATTACTACTCGCGAGGTGCTAAAACTAATTTATTTTCAATAGGAGTAGCATAATAGGTTGGAATACCAAGACAATTTTTTTTTAATGTTTCAATATGTTTAAACCTTATATATAAAATATATTTTACGCATATAAATTTATTCGATACGACTCAGTATTTTTTTGATTTATTTTCATAAGATTAAAACCTACCGATTATTCAGTACGGTTAGAAATTTATATAAAAACCATCAATTTTACTTAAAAAGCTTAATAATCGGTTCGGTACGATTCGATTTGATCGGTTAAGTCAGTTTTTATAAAACCATTGACACCCTAATAACAAGTATGGTCAAAATTTAGAAAAATTGATATCCTCAGCTTCTTTTTCATAGAGTTTCCGAATTTATAGCAATTGAAGTCCAGCTTCGTTTTACGTGGTCATTTAAGGTACAATTACTTTTTTTTTGTATTCCTAGTCAATATAGGCAAACTTTAGAAAAACCGACATCCTTAGTTTTTTTTTTCCATAAGTGTTTTTTGAATTTATAGCAATTGAAGTATAATGCTCTGAAGAGGTGAGTCTTGAATTTCAAATATGAAAAGTGAGGGTAAATAATGTGGGTTTTGTTGGCAAAGCTTGGAAAGTTGGCAAATCACCATTGTCGCAAGCTTAAAGAAATAATCTCTTGATTATTTTCATTAATAAAAGAGTATATATACAATTTACAATTTTTCATAATAGAAATCATATTCCTATTCTACTCCCAAAATCCTATTCTAGTAGTACAAGAATCCTATAATTATGGTAAGTGTACAATACTAATTAATACAATATTTACACTAAAATCTTTACACCAAATCGGGTGACTAAAGTGACTAAACCGTGATATACACTTATGGTAAGTGTATATCACGTGTATATTTAACACAACCCCGCAGTCATAGCGGGCGTTCTTCGTACACTGAGACTGTTCCTAAAATATTCAAAAAAGACCGAGGGAAGACCTTTGATAAAGATGTCTGCAATTTGATATCTGAAGAGACATGACAAACACGTACTTGTCCACGAGATACCTTTTCGCGAATAAAGTGGATATCCATCTCTATATGTTTAGTGCGCTGGTGCTAAACCGGATTATCAGACAGGTAGATGAAACTAACAATATCACAATAAACCAAGGTAGCTTTCTGAATAGGACAATGAATCTCTAAAAGAAGATTACGTAACCAACAGGATTCAGAGACCAAATTGGCTACCCCTCGATAATCGGCCTTTACACTAGAGCGGGGCAATGTCGATTGACGCTTTGTAGACCAGGAGACCAAGTCAAGTGTCCCCTGGATCGTCTGGTGTCTGGAAAACCACCCCAATCAACATCTATATACGAGTCAAGTGTAGACGTCGATGATGGATATAAATGTAAACCAAAGTCAAGTGTCCCCTGGATGTATCGAATAATGCATTTGAGCGTATTCATGTGCTTAAATCTGGGATCATGCATAAACAAACACACATGTTGTACGACATACATAATGTCAGGTCTCGTGAACGTAAGATACTGAAGAGCCCATGCAAGACTGCGATAGCGGGTCGGATCCTCGTAAGGTGAGCCAGCCGTAACCCCTAGTTTGGGCTTAGTATCAATTGGAGTGGAAGTGGACTTGCATGAGGACATACCAGCGCACTCAACGATCTCAGCTACATACTTCTGTTGTGATAAGAATAACCACCTGCATGACGAGGGACATCAATCCCCAAAAAGTAACTAAAGGGCCTCAAGTCTTTCATACCAAACTCAGAACTGAGCATTGTCATGATAGACTGGCGTAATGCATCAAAAGAGGCAATCATGATAATATCATACACATATAATAATATATAAGCCAGGGAAAAGCCACAACCATATATGAACAAAGAATTATCAGACCGGTTGTGAGAAAACCCAATAGTCAAAACATAGTCTGCAAACCTCTTATACCAAGCCCATGTTAGGCGTATTTTGTATAAGTTTTTGAGTCATTTTTAGTTAGTATTTTCCCCATTTTCGTTTAAATAAGTGTAGTGTTAGTGTCGTTTTTATTTTTTTTGAGTCACATCGGTTCGAAAAGGCAAAATGACGAAAAAAGCGAAAAGTGGGCATAAAAGGAGAGTTCCGAAGCAGAAAGAGGGAAAACTGAAGATTCAGAGCAAGGCCAAGCGGCACTGCGGCGCCAAGAAGCAGGGCCGCGGCGCTGAAACATCAGAGAACCCACAGGAGTTTGGGCGTCGCGGCGCCAGTTTGCAGGACAGCGGCGCCGACGCGAAATTTTTCAAATCCGAAGACAAATTGACCAGGGGCAAAAAGGGTCAATAGGACACGAAAATAGCAGTATACTTAAGCCCTAGGGATTATTCTAAAGAGGGGGATTACATTCAATCACAGAGGACAATTGAAGACAATTTGGAGGCTACCATTGTATACCTAGTTCTAAGTACTGTTTCTTTCTTTAGTTTTCAATTCAGTTTATGTTGGTATTTGTATAGTTGTTAGCGCGACTATGGCTAGGAGCTAAACACTTTATTAGGGCTTTCGTATTGAATCGCTTGAACCTCTATTTCATGAATTAATGCATTAGTTTGATTTCCTCTTCACTTGATTAAGATTTATTCAATATTGGTATGAATGTTTGATAGTTAACTGACCATTAATTATCATAATCTATATGATTTCGAATCAAGAACCGAGATGAGAGATTTTGATATGCTGTAATTGAATAGACATAGGTTAAAATTGCGAACGAAAATATCCCGATACTTGTGTAGCATTATAGGTTATTGTTCTTAATCTTCCTATGTGGTAAATCCTATCATAGAAATATAGAAGAGTTCTGCACTGGGGTTGAGCGATTATATATCCTAACCGGAATATAAGACAGTCTAGTTAACCGCTATCTTAACGTATAAGAAAAAGTCATTCTAGTTGCATTAATGATTGAAATGAGTAGATAGTCGAGGATATTGGAAGCCCTAATTCCTTCATAACTGATTAAACCTCAACAATTTAGTTACGTCTTGCAATTATTCTAGTAGTTAGATAAAAATCCAAATCAATTATAGTTTGCCAAATAGATAACCTAGAATAGATGTTCGGTAATTAGAAACCAGTCTCTGTGGACGATAAACTCGGTCTTACAAGACTATATTACTTGTAACGATACGTATACTTACGTGAGCAATTGGAAATCGGCTAATAAGTTTTTGGCGCCGTTGCCGGGGACTGACGTACTTCTAATATCGAACCATCTATTTTTATTTCTACTTTGGTTTTTTTATATTATTGTTAGAACCCTATTGCCTTGATTTGTTGTTGATTTTGATCTATTTCAGGGGCTTAGTGTATGCGAAGAAGATGAAGAGCAGATACACTTGTTCCTTTCAATCCTGAAATTGAGAAAACTTGCAAACAAAACAGGCGAAATAAGAAGATATCTGATTCAGTGACCATGGATAACCAACCGAATCAGAATGGGACAAATAATGAGGTTCCTAAGAATGTAGAGGAGCCAATACAAGTTCCAGCGAAAAGAAGCTTGAGAGACTATGTTCTGCCCACGGTTACTGGTGCACAAACATGCATCAGTCTCCAAGCAATAGGGGCAAACAACTTTGAGATCAAACCAGCTATCCTAAGCATGGTCCAGAACACAATACATTTTGGGGGATTGCCGGCTGAAGACCCCCACATGCACATTGCCAATTTTCTGGAGCTGTGTGACACCTTCAAGTACAATGGCGTTACTGACGACACCATTAGATTAAGGCTCTTCCCGTTCTCACTTAGGGACAGAGCCAAGAGCTGGTTGAACTCACTCCTGTAAATTTCGTCACCACCTGGCAGGATTTAGCCCAAAAGTTCCTTACAAAGTTCTTCCCTCCTTTAAAGGCGGCAAAGTTAAGGGGAGAGTTGAACAATTACTATTAGGTAGATGAAGACTCGCTGTATGATGCATGAGAGAGATTCAAGGATTTGCAGAGAAAATGCCCACATCATGGCATAGAGAAGTGAATGCTGGTCCACATTTTTTATAATGGGTTGAGTGGTACTACTCGTACCATCATTGATGCTGCACCAGGGGGAACCTTTTTGAGGAAGAGTGCCAATGAGGCACATGAGTTACTAGAGGACATGTCTGCCAATAATCATCAAGAGGCAGATGACATGTCTGCGAGTAGCAGGAAGACTATGTGCATACATGAGATAGATGATATCACGACATTAAATGCGCAGGTGGCCCTCTTGACAATTGCAGTAAAACACTATGTCTGTGAATGCAGTCCAGATGCCTGTGAATTGTGAGATTTGCGGGGCCCACACTTTTTTGACAGATGCACAGCGGTGGACCCTAATATTGTGCCCATGGAGCAGGTTCAAGCAGTGGGGAACTTTTAGCGCCCGTATAACTCCAACACATACAATCTAGGGTGGAGAAATCACCCTAACTTTTCGTGGAGGAACAATCAAGGGCAGCAACCACCATATCAAAGAAACTACCAGAACCAGCAAACACATAACCAGGCTACATCATCGCAACAATTTAGACCACCCACCCAACATGAGAAGCCTGATGAACTGAGAGCTGCTTTGCTTATACTCACCAATTCGCAGAATCAATTCATGTTCGAAACAAGGTCCTCTCTCAGGAACTTGGAAACACAGGTGGGGAAAATGGCGAAGATGGTAAACAGCAGACCCCAAGGTACTCTCCCGAGCAACACATAGGTTAATCCTAGAGAGCAGTGCTAAGCAGTTTTGTTGAGAAGTGGAAAACAGTTGGAGCAGGTTGCTCCCCAACCAACAGTGGTGAGTGAGAAAGAATGTGAGAGGACAATTGATGTAGGAAAGGAGGGGGTCACTGAGGACCGCCCTACAGTAGAGAAAGCTCCACCAGTACCTTTGAGGGAATACACTGATAAATCCCTTACCCTCAAAGTCTCCAAAAGAAGGCCCTAGACAAGCAGTTCTTCAAGTTTTTGGAGGTATTTAAGAAGCTCCACATCAATATCCCCTTCATTGAGGCGTTAGAACAAATGCCCACATATTTCAAATTCATGAAGGAGATACTTGGGAAGAAGAGAAGATTGGCAGATTATGAGACAGTAGTGCTGACAGAGGAGTGCAGCGCCATCTTACAAAAGAAACTGCCTCATAAATTGAAAGATCCAGGAAGTTTTACCCTGCCCTGCACTATTGGAAAGGTAACATGCAACAGGGCAATTTGCGGCTTAGGGGCTAGCATAAATCTTATGCCTCTATCAGTGTTCAAGAGATTGGGTTTGGGGGAAACCAAGCCAACAACAGTTAATCCGCAACTTGCTGACCAATCCGTGGTACACCCCCGAGGCATAGTGGAAGATGTGCTAGTAAAGGTGGGCAAGTTCTTCCTCCCATCAAATTTCCTCATTCTTGACATGGAAGAAGATGAGGACATGCCCATAATTTTGGGGAGACCATTCCTTGCAACGGGTAGAGCCCTAATTGATGTGGAGAATGGAGAGTTGAGACTCAGGGTTCAAGAAGAAGAGATGGTATTCAAAGTGTTCAAATCTACCATTGAATCACAGGCCAGCAACAAATGCTTCACAGTAAGCACAACTGACACAGCAGCTCATCAAGCACAAAGCAAAGGTAGGAGGATCTTTGAGACGGTTGTGAACCCACATGTTAGTTTGAAAGCTGAAACAAAAGTGGATGAGATGAAAACTGTCAAACAAGTAAATCTTACTGAACCCAACACTGTGAAAAAGAAGAATAGAGTAAGGAAGAGTAGAATGATTTTTAAATGGATAGGTTGTGGGACGTTAAAAGACGTTAAAGACAATGCTACTTGGGAGGCAACCCAATATTTAATTTATGCAATTTAGTTTAAATAGAACAATCTCACTTTTGGTATTTGTTGTGTTGTGATGACAGGTGAAGAAATGGGACATGAAGCACGGAAAAATGCTGGAAACAGGAAATCGGTACAGCGCCGCGGCGCTAAAATACAGGGCCACGACACCGAATGTTCAGAGAGGTGCAGGAGTTAGGGCGCCGCGGCGCCGAACAACAGGACCGCGACGCCGGGACGAGAATTTAGAAAATAAGATGCCCTCAACCCCCACATCCATTCCCACATAAACCCAAACCCTTCATCTCTCTAAAAATTCCGAAAATCCTCTCTCTCACATAAAAATTCTCCACAAACTTCCCCAAATTCTTCCAAAAATCCCTACACACCACCCCCATTAAAAACCCTCATAGCTTTCACCATCACCATTCTTTCACTTGGGTCAAGAAATTTATGAAGAAAAACTCTTCAAAAAGATAATCTTCATCAATTCTCTTGAAAATTCTTGATTAAGTGATGAAAGTAGCTTCGAGATTTGGGTAGTGTACGGGCTATTTTGGTACTGTGCGGTGTGATCGAGGTTTGTTTCTAGTGGGCTGGGTGTTGTTGATGCTGAACGGTGTTGTTAATTGGGTGTATTGTGGTGTGATTATTCTTGGGTGCTGATGTGTTTTAAATTATGATTGGTTGATTATTGCTGTGGGAGTTGTTAGTTGTTGGGAAACCTCGAGGAAACAAAGGAAACACTGTCAAAATTTCCCAACAACCCTCATAATGACTTCAAAAAAACGAACTGCCCGAATAACCTCATCCTCATCAGCCCCAGATCATGATATTACCAGATTCACCAACAGAAATGCGGAGGATCGGTACAACAGGATAAGTGGTAGAGCAATAATACAAGAGCGAGGAATGGAATATCAGGCTGAACCACTCGATGAGGAGGATGCATAAGAGCCTATTAGGGCCACAATTGAAGCTAATGGTTGGGAGAGGTTCGTCGAGGCAGAGGTTATTCCGCAAAAAAATGTCAGCCTGGTGAGGGAATTCTACGCCAATTATCCAGAACAAAGCGATGGGAGATGCTTTGTAAGAGGGCGTTATGTACCCGTTAGTGCTGAAGCATTGAATGCTATTTTGGGACAGCTGATGTTGGGGACCAGGGCCACCATCCAACCCATTTCAGAACCTGGTCAAGGAATGTCAACCACATACCATGGGATGTAGTTGCTGAGGCCCTATGCTCCCCAGGAGCGCAGCTTATTCCCGCAATGGGCAGCAGGACTTGCCCGGTGCCAATTCAATAGAGTAGCCAAGGCTTGACTATATTTCGTGAGTGCTCGCTTGATTCCGTCAACTCATTTCACCAATGTACCAACAGACAAAATCAAGCTCATCTTTGGCATCATGAGGGGCCCGACTATTAATATTGGAATGGAGATAGTGCAGAGTATTGAGGAAACCAACAGATTGACTACTACTGACGGTTTGGGACATGGTTCATGGTTCATTCATCACTGCATTATGTGCTAGGCACAGAGTCCCAACATTCGCCACATACATTCTTGAGAAGACTCTGCCACCTATAACATACAGTCTGGTCCATTCATACCCTGACCCTGCAAACCCATCGAATAGGAGACGAGGTCAAGAAGCAGGCAGAGCAGAACATAAACACATCAGACCGGAAGATGTAAAGTACATATCGAATTTGGAAATACAGAATGAAAAGTTCAGAGATTTTGCTTCAAAAGATACTAAAGATCAAAGTAATTTCTTCTATCACCGTGACAAGTGTTTGATGTTCTTTTGTAGGGTATCCGGACCCGCTCACCCCTAATAAATAGGGATTGAGATCACCTATGACAGTCTGATATCTAAAAAACTTCACTTAAGGAGTCACTCGATGCTCTTAATAGGCATTTGGCTATAAATTTATTTAGAATTTACGAAGTTGAAGATGGAGTTGTGTTTAATTATACTTTTTTTTTAAATGAGAGAAGATAGCACTTTATTTGAAATTTATGTAAGAGAATTAGAACTACTAATAAGGCGAACAATTTAGAACTACGCAGCCGCAATGGAGCAAGAGGAGCCAAAGGCAGCCACACAACATGAGCCCGACGAAAGCAGCCACCAGCCTCCCTTAGCTTTGGAGCCTCTAGTGCCAATCATGGAGCAGATGCTCCTAAATCAACAACAGATGCTGCGAAACCATGAACAAATGCTCCTAAATCAGCAACAGATGATGCAAGGGCATCAGACTGAGCGTACACAATGATTTGAGCACCATGTTCAACCAGTGGTCAATGCAGTATCCGCCGCCACTACCACCATTTTGAACCGCTATTGTCTGTAAGTCGTCCATTTTATTTTTGAGTATTACACATTTGGGATAATGTGTAGTTTAAGTTTTGGGGGAAGTTCTTATTTTATTTTATTTTATTTTATTTTATTTTTGTGTGTCTATTTTGAGTCTGTTGTTTGTTTTTGTGTTATATGGAGTCAATTTTTTTTATGATCATGCATGCTGTGTTTACTTGAAACGCCTAATGAATTAAGTGAGATAATGTAATGAAACGAGAAGCAAAAATCTGTGTGCTTAAGTTAGATATGCCAAAAATTCATGTAAGTCTAATTAATTGGGTATTCTGTGCTTAGCTTGTGTGTTGTCAATTGTGAAAAACATCTATGAGTCTGCTTGCTTGTTATTTGAGGCGAAATAGTTAGGATGTACATGTTAGGGAGATGATTCAGACATTTCTTTGTTAACCCTTCTTACCCTTCATAACCTACCCTGACAATAAATTGTATCCCTAGTCAGCCCCCTTGAGCCTAAAATAAAAGTTATTTCTTTGAAACCCCATATTTCCTTGTGTGCCATAAGCAATAATTGAAATAGGGATGAAAAGAGTGAAAAAGAAATACAAAAAGAGAGTGAAAAAGAAATACAAAAAGAGAGTGAAAAATTATGCACCCCAATGAAAAAAAATGGAAAAATTTATGTTTGGGGGTGCCTATGTGAATGTATTTCATGCTCTCAACTAAAAAGAAAAGAGGGAATGATAGGTATGAGTTGAAAAAAAAAGAAAACCAAAAAGAAGGACAAAATGGTTGAATGAGAAAGACACTTATGATATGTAAATTGAGCCTAAATGCCTAATTCTACCTACCCCTGCCTAAACCTACATTACAACCCTGAAAAGTCTTGAAGATCTCTAGTATGTACGTCCATGATTAATGGAGAATACCAAGTAAACAGGCCCATGGAACTTTAAGAATGAAAATAAAATTGACATGCATATGTTGGGTATTCATGCTTCCATTGATTGTGATTGAAATGAATTTGCGAAACATCTGACTTGAAATTATAGATTGCTAAATTCATGCTACATCCGTTCCTACATATTATCCCAACTGACGTTTATGTGTTTCTAAGTAACCTTGTGCAGCTGCGTGATTTGAGTCTTTGAGTCTTTTTGTTTTTGTTTCTTTGATTTTGTTTTGATCTTTGCTCGAGAGCGAGCAAATGTTAAGTTTGGGGGTATTTGTTAGGCCTATTTTGTATACGTTTTTGAGTCATTTTTAGTTAATATTTTCTCCATTTTCGTTTAAATAAGTGTAGCGTTATGGTTGTTTTTCTTTCTTTTGAGTCACATCGGTTCGAAAAGGCAAAATGACGAAAAAGAGCAAAAAGTGGGCATAAAAGGAGAGTCCCGAGACAGAAAGAGGGAAAATTGAAGATTCGGAGCAAGGCCAAGCGACACCGCGGTGCCAAGAAGCAGAGTCGGGGCGCTGAAACATCAGAGAACCCGCAGAAGTTTGGGCGCCGCGACGTCAGTCTGTAGGACCGCGACGCCGACGCGAAATTTTTCAAATCCGAAGACAAATTGGACAGGGGCAAAAAGGGTCCATAGGGCACGGAAATAGCAGCATACTTAAGCCCTAGGGATTATTCTAAAGAGGGGGATTACATTCAATCACAGAGGACAATTGAAGACAATTTGGAGGCTATCATTGAAGACGCAGTTCTAAGTACTTTTTCTTTCTTTAGTTTTCAATTCAGTTTATGCTGGTATTTGTATTAGTTCTTAGCGTGACTATGGCTAGGAGCTAAACACTTTATTAGGGCTTTCCTATTGAATCGCTTGAACCTCTATTTCATGAATTAATGCATTAGTTTGATTTCTTCTTCACTTGATTAAGATTTATTCAATATTGGTATGAATATTTGATAGTTAACTGGCCATTAATTATCATAATCTATATGATTTCGAATCAAGAACCGCGAGGAGAGATTTGGATATGCTGTAATTGAATAGACATAGGTTAAAATCGCGGACGAAAGTACCCCGATACTTGTGTAGCATTATAGGTTATTGCTCTTAATCTTCCTATGTGGTAAATCCTATCATAGAAATATAGAAGGATTCTGCACTGGGGTTGAGCGATTATATATCCTAACCGGATTATAAGATAGTCTAGTTAACCGCTATCTTAACGTAGAAGAAAAAGCCATTCTAGTTGCATTAAGGATTGAAATGAGTGGATAGTCGAGGATATAGGAAGCCATAATTCCTTCATAAATGATTAAACCTCAACAATTTACTTTACTTCTTGCAATTATTCTAGTAGTTAGATAAAAACCCAAATCAATTATCGTTTGCCAAATAGATAACCTAGAATATATATTCGGTAATTAGAAACCAGTCTCTGTGGACGATAAACTCGGTCTTACAAAACTATATTACTTGTAACGATACGTACACTTGCATGAGCAATTGGAAATCGGCTAACAGCCCGTAGGGACTGCTTAAGCTCATACAAGGACTTCTTCAATAAACAAATGTAGGAAAGTATTCTTCACATCTAACTGATGAATGAGCCATGCTTTCGACAGAGCCAAGCTGAGCACAGTGCGAATGATAGCCGACTTGACCACCAGACTAAATGTCTCACCACAATCCACACCAACCTGTTGAGTCTTACCACCACCTACAAGACGAGACTTATGCCTCGCAAAAGAACCGTTAAAATTGTCTTTATGAGTGAAAATCCACATAGACCGAATAATATTAACATCAACTGGATGGGGCACCAACTCCCACGTCTTATTATTAATAAGGGCATTATATTCGTCGGTCATAGAAATTTTTCAATTCGGCCATTTAAAGAAGACACAAGATTACGGGGTAGGGGAGATTTAAGAACATTACAATGTAGATTAAAATGACTTTTTGGTTTAAAAATACCTCATTGACTATGACTGACTGGTCTATGACTCGGGGGAGAATTTGATGGATTTTGGGAAATAATTCGAGAGGTGACCGCCAGAGAGTAGGATCGGCCGCCCAAAATCGAACCAAAGTGCCAAGACGGGAGCATGGATTGGACCAATTTCGATATTAGGTGGGTACCCTCAATTACCGAAATTGAGGCTGGAACGTTACTGGAAACAGTGTGATGCAGAATAGTGGGTCCAGTGTGGAGTGGGCCCGCTGGCAAATTTCGGGATACGTTCGAAAAATGGTGGATAATATATGGAGAGACGACATCGTCCAAAAAATTATACGAACATGCTCAGGACTACGCACGTTAGCAAACTGAAATTGTGTTTCATAAAAAACAACATGACGACTAATGATGATTTTATTAGATGATAAATCAAAACATTTGTAGCCACAATGATTAGACGGAAAACCCCAAAACACACAAGGGGTAGAACGAGCCTGTAATTTGTTAATTATGGTGGACGGAAATAGAGGATAACATAAGCACCCAAGGACCCTAAGATGAGAATACGAATGAATCTTATTATATTAGATTTGAAGGGGGGGACGAATATGCCAAACCTTTGGTAGGAAGAATGCTAAGAAGATATGTAGCCATTTGTAGATCATAATGCCAAAAAGAGAGGGGCACAGAAGCATGAACCAATAAAGTTCGAAAAATGTTATTAATGGTACGAATTTTGTGTTCGGCTTTCTCATTTTGTGAGAACGTATGAGGACAAGAAAAACAAAAATTGATTTCATTATTAGTACAAAACTTCAGAAACTCCCCATTATTGTATTCTTTGCCATGATCACATTGAATATTTTTAATTTTCCGTTCGAATTGAGTTCGGATGAATGCTCTAAAGTGTAAGAAAGGGAAAAAATGTGAGACTTTTTCGCTATCGGAAAAGTCCATAAAAAATTAGTATAATTGTCGCGCCCGTTTTTGACCTCGGGGTCTGAACGGTATCCGCAACATTGTTCCTTGGCGCGGTTCCCTGGATGGAGCAATAATGCTGATTTTTAGGAGTCGCCACCTAATTAGTTAAGTGAATTAGGACACTTGATTTATTGCAATAAAAATACTGCAATTAATCTCCATTTAATGATCTGCGAAATCAATGAGATTCTGGATCAGGATTCTTTATTATCCTAAAGGGAAGGAGTTAGGCATCCTTTAAGATCCGCTAACTTGCGGTTATCCGTTCAAACCTAGGTTAATTATTTATTGCCCTTTTTATTCTACATATTCTAAGCAGTTTTCATAATTTACAATTACAATGGAATGCAATACAAAATAATAAAGCTAAAATCGAATAAAAACTCTGGGACATCTTTTAGCCCCTTTGGCCTTCTGCACAAGATGATCTCCGGGTACCTGCATAAACACTTAGTAAAAGTGTTAGTAATAGAATACATAATTTAAAGTAATAGCAAGAATTAATAAGTAAAGCCAAAAATTAAATCACATACAAGTGAGGCCTTGGAAATCAGACGGAGATTCCTTCATCGGCCAATATTGCTAGAAACAATAAAATAAATAAAACTTTCAGATCCGCGCCAAAACAACAATAGTTTTAAACATGGAGGGCTCAGATATATAAAAATAAAGTGGGACATCCTAAACAAGTCTGGCTGCGAAAATTCACCTCGCCAGCGCATGTAGGTTATTCGGTGAAACTGGAAGAAATCATCATTGCCCATAAAACTTCATTTATTTTATTTTTCGTCTTTGCAATTGTGGAGGCCTCAAAAATCGACGGATAACTTTTTCATTGGCCAATAAGTGTAGTATTATGCTCAAATCAGTAAATACATAACTCATAGGGGCCAAATTATCCAAAAATTAATACGGACAATGAGAACAATACAACAATGGCCAGCAATAGATACGGGAAACCAGAGATCCGCCGAAATCTACAAAACTCCGGCAGATACCAAAAAAAAAAAAACTCCAAAATCAGTCCGCACAAAAAACAGCAAATCAGCCCCTAAATTATAAATCCAACAGCGTTCACTGGAGTTTTCAAAGCTTTGGCAGGTAACAAAAGTAAAAAAATCAGTGCGACTAACCAAAGCCGACGGCGAACACAAGAGATAAAACCAAACTCATGGTCGCCGGAGTTTTAAAGCTCCGGTAAGATAACAAGAAATGCGAAAATCATCATAACAAAACCCAGCAACAGATAACCAAAATAGAGCCGAACAGGCAAACACAAAAGGTAAAATAATCATAGGTCGCCGGAGAAACTCCGGCGAGATACCAAAAACAGTCCAAACAGAAAGCAAACATTAGAACCTAAAATAAAGACTAGCCAAGATTACCGGAATTTAAACGTGTTTTTCGACCACAACAACGACGCAAAAGGACCACAACGACGTCACTTCCACGGCGGGGCTCGCCGGAGCGACACCACCGTGATGCTACAAGGCGAGGTCGACGAGTGTGAGGGTTCGCCGGTGAGACAGTGGATTGGTTCGGGGTGATGTTGACGGGAACCAGTGGTGTTGGTGAGGTTCGAGCGGGCGACGGTAGGGTTCACGAGTGCGGAAGGCGATGGTGATTCGCGACGGCGGGTGAGGGGAAGTGAGTGAGTGAGAGAAGTTTGGATGAAGAAGATGAGATTGGGTGAGGTTTTAGGGATAAGGGGAAAATGGGTGTTGTGTGATTGGAGAAAGGAAGATGAAGTTAAGGGGGTGCGGCTGTTGGGCGTGTGCTGGTGCTAGACGGGGAAAACAATGGTGAGGTGCGGCTGCCCTGTATTGTATTGGGAAGAATTTTATTTATAGGGGGGTATTTAGGTTTAGGGTTTGAGTTTTGGGGGGGGGGGGGGGGAGATGAAAGGTGTACTGGGCCTCATTTTTGGGTCTAAGTTTGGGCTTCGATTTTCGGCGGATTGGACTGATCCAGATTGTGTCTCGGACTGGACTGGTTTGACAAAAAATGCAAAACGGGTTAATTATTTAAAAAAGATACAAAATTATCAAAATGAAAATGTCGATGCAATAATAATAAAATACAATATTTAAGAAATATTTAATGTCTAATTAAAAGTTAAAACGGGATGTCAATTAATTAATTAAAAAGATGCAAAATTATTAAATAAAACGACGGTGTAAAAATAATAGAAACATAATATTAACAAAGACATAATACTTAATTTAAAATAAAAAGATGCAATGCCATTTTGGTGAATAAATAAACATAGAATATTATGTAAAAAATGCAAAAAATGATGATTAAAATGTGGTGTCCTAAAATGCTTAAAATTGCAAGAAATAACTAAAAGATGGGTCAAAATTGGGTGTCAACAGCTTGTCCCTCTATGACCGAAGACGATGAAAGAGTTTTCGGACAAAGACGTTGACTTGTAGCCAATTTTATCTCCATCGTCAGAATTAAAACAAAGATCAAGAAAATGAATGGGCAAAAAACTGATGCAGATTCAAATTTTTTGTCCCAGTGTCGAATTATGATGACACTGGGTCGTTGTGATGCCAAAATAAAAGGCAAAACTGATGCAGATTTAAAATTTGTCCCAGTGTCGAATTATGATGACACTGGGCTGCTGTGATGCTGCAAAATTAAAGACAATGCCGACGCAGATTCAAAATTTATCCCAGTGTCGAATCATGATAGACACTGGGTTGCTGCGATGTGGTGCTGTAAAAGACAGGGTGTTTGTAGATGTTGATGGCGTCGTTGCATAGACGTGATGCTCGTCGTTGCATAGACGAAACATAGATGTAGCCATTGTATAGACTCACATGAAATGACGTCGTTGCATAGACGCGATGCAGATGCTCGTCCTTGTATAGATGAAATATGATGAAGTTGTTGCATAGGCTTAGAAGATATGACGTCGTTGCACAGACACGATGCAGATGCTCGTCGTTGCATAGACGAAACATAGATGAATCTGTTGCATAGGCTTACATGAGATGACGTCGTTACATAGACACGATGCAGATGCTCGTCGTTGCATAGACAAAACATAGATGAAGCCATTGCATGAGCTTACATGAAATGATGTCGTTGCATAGACGCGATGCAGATACTCGTCGTTGCCTAGACGAAACATAGATGAAGCCGTTGCATGGGCTTACATGAAATGACGTAGTTGCATAGACGCAATGCATATGCTCGTCGTTGCATAGACGAAACATAGATGAAGCCGTTGCATAGGCTTACATGAAATGACGTCGTTGCATAGACGTGATGCAGATGTTTGTCGTTGCATAGATGAAACATAGATGAAGCCGTTACATATACTTACATGAGATGTCGTCGTTGCATAGACGCGATGCAGATGTTTGTCGTTGCATAGACGAAACATTGATGAAGCCGTTGCATAGACTTACATGAAATGACGTCGTTGCATAGACGTGATGCAGATGTTCGTCGTTGCATTGACGAAGCATTGATGAAGCCGTTGAATAGACTTACATGAAATGACGTCGTTGCATAGACACGATGCAGATGTTCGTTGTTGCATGAACGAAACATGGATGAAGCCGTTGCATAGGCTTACAATGAAATGGTGTCGTTTTATGGATGTACCTGCTTTGTGACTCGCCTGGGTTGAGATAGCGTCATTGCATAGACGTTGTGCGTTTGTAACCCGCATGAGCTTATTATTATCCTCCCGCCTTTGCTGATATGAAGATCCTGCTTCAAAGAAAACTTGTGAGTTTTAGGAAATGAGTGGTTGATTCGCGCCAACTATGTAGCTTTGGGTATTGACACTTGCATGCTCAGACTGGTTTGGACTTAGGGGTGCATCGGTATCGACTTATGATGACGCTGATGCGGGATGAATGGACCGACGCTCGAGGTCGCTTCTGCCATTTGTTGGGAAGGTTGGCCCCCCAACAAATTACTCCGGTTCGTTGTAAGAGAAAATCCACGTTGTGCTCCTGCTCCTGCATGCTAAGACTTAAGCAAAAGGTTAGTGCATAACTGTTAAAGCAAAAATAATAACGCATGAATTTATAAGCAATGTAATTGTATGAGTAAAAATGTTGTCCTGTAAAATGTGATGGCGGTTGTATTGATGTGATACTGCAAATACTGAGATTTCGTCCTTGCACGGACGTGTTGAATGTTGTGGGTATGCTTGCTGAATGCTGCGATTGCTGATGTAGTCTCTGCACGGACTTGCTGGATGCTGCGAATGCTTGCTGAATGCTGCGATTGCTGATGTAGTCTCTCCACGGACTTGCTGGATGCTACGAATGCTGCGATTGCTGATGTAGTCTCTGCACGGACTTGCTGGATGCCGCGAATGCTTGCTGAATGTTGCGATTGCTGATGTAGTCTCTGCACGGACTTGCTGGATGCTGCGAATGCTTGCTGAATGTTGTGAGTGCTGATGTAGTCTCTGCACGGACTTTCTGGATGATGCGAATGCTTGCTGAATGCTAGTCTCTGCACGGACTTAACCTTGGCGAAAATTGCTCATATCTCTTTTTGGAATAATCAAATGCATTCTGTCGCACGCGAGCCAATGAGAAGATTTCTAATGGTGTGACCGAAGCCGATTTAGGGCGCCTACGTATCCCGCTGAGGGAATCAGGTCAAGACGTAGTTCGTGATGCAAAAAAATGATTGTACAATTTTAAAAAATGAGACCGAAGCCAATGTGGCCGGCTACGTATCCCGCTTTGGAAATCAGGTCAAGACGTAGTTCGTGATGCAAAAAATGATTGTATAATTTTCAAAAAATGAGACCGAAGCCAATGTGGCCGCCTACGTATCCCGTTGAGGGAATCAAGTCAAAACGTAGTTCGTGATGCAAAAAATGATAACTTTTTTATATGTATTTTTTGTTTTTTTTTGAAAAGTGGAAAGACAGCATCACGTTCTGACTTCGGTTGATACCAACAATTAGTATTGTGCTTAGGAATTCCGTTATTTACTTTCAGTCTAACCGAGACTGACTCCTGGGTAATTCCTATAGTTTCAAATGGTACCTCAGACACCTAAGTATCGACACACTTGCTTGCAGCCAAGTTTTCGAACTACACGTAATCTCACGTTTCAAATGCCCTCACTGAAAGAAAGTCTCATTTCTCACATAAATTCTAGTATTTTGAATTTTGGGACGTTTAGAGAAGTACACTCACACTCAAAAGGATGTTCAATGCATGCAATTGTGATACCATAGGCTTGGCCGTCATGTAAGTATCCACTAATGTGCGAACCCTCAGTATAAGATCATGTAGGGCTTGTCACGGGCTTGTAATGTAGGTTTGGGAGAAGGGATGAATATCATTTGGGTAAAAAGTGACTAATCCTTCCTCGAGCATTGGACTACGTCCGTGCTTGATATTTATGTGCTTTAATGCTGTCCTGCTTTTTTTTTGTCCCAGTTTTCTGTACTGACTTCTTTTTTAATCGTTCGTTTGGAGCCCCCTTTTTCCAGAGTTATTCTCTCATTTGTATTCATTTTTTTTATATTGTCGGGGCTTTTGATTTTTTCTTTTTGTGAAGTCGTCATTTGTGTTTTTTCTTTTTCCTTTAGGGACTTTGACAATTTTTGTCTTTGCAAATTTCGACGCAGAATTTGTCAGCTACTTGCGCATTTCTAAAGCGCTCAAAGAGGTCGGACCAAGAGAGGGATAGTGCGTACGCACTCAGAAAGGGTATATGTGTAATATGCGGTTGTCGAAAGAATAGGCTTTAGGCTCAAAAGGGGTGTACTACGGATGATGTTGTTTGGTAGGCTGAAAAGGCTCAAACGAGTCAAAGAAAGCCTACGATCATTTCTGTCACGCCCCGAACCCCGGGCCCGTGACTGGTGCCCTACCTGGGCACCCTTCTACCTTAACAACACAAGTAAACTGCGGAATTTAAATAACACCTCATTATTATTTTTTAAACCAACATACGTACAAGGGCAAAGCCGACAAGGCTGCCATATAATATACATACTCAAAAGACACTACAGTGTACATGAGTCCAATCCCACATATGAATACTGCACTTCAAGAGTTTTATCAAATTTGACGACAAGGCCCCGCTGCACCCATAATCAGATCGAAAGAACTTATACCAAAAAGATAAACTCCCGAACGTAAGGAGCTATCCAAAACTCGAGAAGGGTCCTACACCGCCGATCACCAAACAACAGACCTAAACTCATGCAGATGAACGCACTCAAGGAGGTCAAGATGAAAATGTACCAAGTATGTGAAATGAAGCATCAGTAATGAAATCATAACAGTCTAAACAAACAGAGACATGTATGATAGCCAACCTACAAGACACAATACATAAGCGATATATCAAGTCGTGGACGCATGCCTCAAAGTCACTACTCAAATAACAAAGACACAAAGGCCTTACTAACAATGCAGAGTAATCAAAAGTATAGGTAGCAAATCCACTAAACACGTGGTATAACCATCTGGGGATACACCTCATTTATACTCTTACCCCAAGGCGTGATAACGCAGGTGGTATAACTATCTTTGGGGATACACCTCTCATTTATACTCTTACCCAGAAAAAGGTGATAACGCAGGTGGTATAACGATCTTTGGGGATACACCCCTCATTTATACTCTTACCCTGAAGAAGGTGATAACGCAGGTGGTATAACGATCTTTGGGGATACACCCCTCATTTATACTCTTACCCTGAAGAAGGTGATAACGCAGATGGTATAACGATCTTTGGGGATACACCCCTCATTTATACTCTTACCCTGAAGGTGATAACGCAGGTGGTATAACGATCTTTGGGGATACACCCCTCATTTATACTCTTACCCTGAAGAAGGTGATAACGCAGGTGGTATAACGATCTTTGGGGATACACCCCTCATTTATACTCTTACCCTGAAGAAGGTGATAACGCAGGTGGTATAACGATCTTTGGGGATACACCCCTCATTTATACTCTTACCCTGAAGAAGGTGATAACGCAGGTGGTATAACGATCTTTGGGGATACACCCCTCATTTATACTCTTACCCTGAAGAAGGTGATAACGCAGGTGGTATAACGATCTTTGGGGATACACCCCTCATTTATACTCTTACCCTACCTCAACTGGCCATCATACATAACATAAGCACTACCGGCTTATCACACAATAAGTAAGCAAGTTAAGAAATCCCCCTAACTTCTTATTAGTCTTATTCATATACACTCTCATTTTGGTTTACTTAAGGCACTAATAGAATAATTCTCAATTAAACAAGCCAAAGTACTTATCAAGGCACACATAGAATAATTCTCAATTAAACAAGCCAAAGTACTTATCAAGGCACACATAGAATAATTCTCAATTAAACAAGCCAAAATACTTATCAAGGCACACATAGAATAATTCTCAATTAAACAAGCCAAAGTACTACGTACGTACATTCTTTTCAAAAGACTCCTTTTTATGTAAAACTCCAAGATACTAACACCCGTAGTATCAATGTATGTCTATTTTTCAAAGTAAGTTACCACACTTTTAGAAAACTCATTTCAAAGCTTGAAATCAAGTAACTTCAAATTTTCACAAACTAGGCAACTTATGCCCATTAATCAAAATAGACAACCTTCTTAACCTTTCATAAAGCCGTTATAACCAACTTCCCATAAAGCCGTTATAACCCTTTATGGTTTTAGACATATTCATTCCTTTTATAACCAAGAGACTTATACTTAAAACCAAGTATCACATACTTACAAATCAAGTTTCTTAACTTTCAAAAATATTTCAAGTCTCTTAATATTTAGAAAACAAGTTTCTTCTACTTTTAAACCTCAAGTAACTCACACCTTTAAAACAAGTTACTTCTCTTAAATCATGTCATTTCTCCTCTCTTAAAATAATTAAGTAAATCACTCCTTTAACTCCCCTAAAGTCATTACAACAACCCTTAGGTTTTGGAACTAAGGCACTAGCCAAAAGGTTTGGAAACCACTTCCTTTCCAAGACTCTATGTACTTTAAGTAAAATACTTTCACTTTTAAGAATCCAAACTTCACTAAGGAAATGGATTATACAACTTACAATTTAAACATCAAAGTACAATCAAGGGAGTACATAGAACGAATTCTATTTTAGGCAATCCAAATACAACCAAGGAATGGATCATTTAAGGAGTAGGACATACTTTCTTTATCTTAAGGAATCATGCTAGAAGAGGAGATAGTTCACATACCTTTTCGGCTAAATCCACAAGCTAAGCCAAATACGCCGTACGTAGAAGTGTCAACCTATAATGGTCACAACAAGACTATCAACTTCTAGTCTCTAACGTAGAATAATACTAAGTATACGGTCTCTAATTCTACGGAAAATCGGGCAGCACTTCCTTTGTTTCTACATACTTTGCCACCTTTTTCAAGGCCAAATACAATAACCAACACGCCACATTTAAGGCTCAAAACAACAACCAAACAAAGGGGATTACACGCCTTACAATGCGTGTAAAATTCCGCCCCACAATTAATACGAAGTAGTTCCATATGCAAGCCATTCTCGGCCAACAACATAACCAACAATTCAAAGTCTTTTCCAATCCTTTTCCAATTCCAAGTTCTAAGGTCTAACATGTTATATAGTCATAAACAACTACAATAACTACAATTTCCTTCTTTATACAACATGCGACGACTTAAACGAATAATCAACTTGAATTGTAATCTTAAGGCTAAACATGCTAGTTTTCGGATTAGGGTTCCAATAGCCAATACACTTATCAAACTTCATACTAAACATCTCATGCTTACTAATATCCGTAACTACAATGATAAGTAAACCTTAATTGCTAAAACGACAAGAATTATACCTTTACAAGCCCTTAAAATTTCCAAGATTCAAAGTCGCTCCTTAGCAAATTCTTAGCTCCTTTCCTTATGTTCCAATCCGCTCCAAGCACTCCTTAGAAGCCTATGAAGAACCCATCTTCAAGTTCCAACTTCAGAGTTGAAGAACTCCTTAAGTTTTCGCCTTGCGACTAATACGAAACGCTGCTTTTTCCAAATCTTTCTATTGAGATATCCTTACAATACCCTTAGGGACCTTGGGTTTAAGTCTTGTGAACAATGGATCAAAACTACAAATTTTTCAGGCAAAGGTGCAAACCAGAGCTCTTGTTCGCACAAATGTTCTCTAATTTTTCTAAGTGTTTAAGACTAGTCTTGCACTAGTAGTGCTTATATAACACATTGGATGGCTTAGATTAATACACGTGGGCTAGGATGAAAGACAATTAATGAAAAGCCGATGCAAGTCGACTGGTCAACAATCTCAAGCTAGCAAGACTTATCTTCCTTGATGGTCAATGACCATTTTACCCTTACAAATTTCGACCAATACCATGTGGGAGAGGTGCCACGTGTCGCTCTCTCATTCGTCCATAAAATTCCGTAACCCTCGTGGGTCCCACAAAACGTAAAATTCCTCGGGTGGGCCCCACATGACCAAATCCGTAAAATAAATTTCCATAATGTTAATAAGTTCCATACTCTTCAAATAATGCATTTTTGAGAATCTAATTCTCCTTAACGAACATTTCTCCTTTCCGACGTTCGAAAGATTTTTCCGTCGGAAAAACAATTCTTTCTTTCGTACCAATTTCCAAGTCTCGATTCCTTACGTACATTCTCTTATACATGTCCTGGACTTACGGGATGTAACAATTTCCTACACCGAGTGTTACTCAGGATTTCTCCTCAACAAACATTCTTACCAAGTTCTAGATCACAATGCAATGCAATTGAACTTATTCTAAAACTCACCACACAATGCACATGACACGATGAGGTTGGTTTTGTTCTTATCTTGAAAGCATGCAAGATAATGTCATTACAGGTGTGCGTGAGAGGTACCAAAAGAATCTATGGTTTACCACGAAGTCAACCCATATTGATTATTACTCGTTCTTTCCATGCACACTCCTAACTGTGTTGGTATCAACCAAGTCAAATAATGATACTTAAAAAATGTTTTTTTTGCATTTTTGGATAACATTTTTTATTTATGAACAATTTTTTTTTTTGTATTTTTGAATAAAGGGTACCGAACCCGAGTAGGGCTGCCTACATATCTCATCTTTGACGAGAATCAGGTGTGCGTAGTTCGTTCAGATATGTTATAAAACGTATGATTTAAAAAGAATTCATTCATGAAAGCAATGCAAAAGTAAAAAATGTGCAAAACAAATGATTGTTCAATATAAGACTAATGCAAAGTAAAAGAAATGTAATGAAAAAAATGAATGGCTGTGATAGAATGAATGAAATGCATGAATGAATGTATGTGATAGAATGATTGAAATGCAATAATGAATGTCCGTGATTGGATAAATGCAATGAATGGGTGAACCAAATATGTCCCCCTCTTTTTTTATGTGGTGGTGTCGAACCCAAGATGAGTTGCCTACGTATAACACCGTATGATGAGAATCAGCCACGCGTAGTTCGGAATGATTATGTTGTAAAATGCATGATAAAGAATTATGTAATTAATACTAGACATATCAATTGAATTTGCAAATATGTATAAAGATACAAAATATAGGACCCAGAGCGATGCTTCGTTGAATCTGGTATAAGTTGACTTCTTTCCGTCAACATAACTCCAGCTCATTCTTGTGATGATTTTTTTTTCTTCTTCCTTTTTTTTTTTGTTGTTGTCCGCCCTCGACTATTTGCGAGAACGACCTTCCTGCAAAAAATATGACAAATGAGTGAGAGTAGGAAAACCACAAAAATAAAAAAAAATATAAGGGAATGACAATATAGTCAAAGACTCCCCTGATTGGTTCGACCAGACTGGTGGTTGATGCTTCACAAAGTCCAGATCGCGCTGTTCAAGAACGATTTACCCAGTAGAAGCCCTGATTGCAATGTGACAACAAAAAGTGCAAAAATGCAAATGCTCGTGGTCGGAGTTATAAGCACATATCATGATATGTACAGAGGTTAAAAGGGTAATTATTACATTAAATAATATGTACAGAATTGCTAGCGACAACAATAGTAAACAAAAGCATGCAAATCAAGCGCGCGCCATAATATGCATGAGACCTCTCTTATGCCAGAGGTCGGCCTAAACGCCAGATATGCGAGATTGTGATAGATTGACCAAAGTTGCAAAACATTAATGCTTTTGTTGGAAATGACGACCAAATGACGGTGGACTTTTTCCAATTTCGGCGTGTCATGACAAGACTTGGATCCGTCTATCATCATCACGCTACACATAGTATGCTAATGGGTCGTTGGGTTGTGAAACCCGTCGACAAGTTTGGTGGATTTCTAATTGTGGCGTTAATACCAAGGATTAACCCACCTAAGGTTTATGCATGCATGACTTAATAAAAAAGGGCGGTATAGCTCTATCTTAAGCTTTCTAAGTTTTGGATTACTAGACGCAAGGTTCCCGAGCGGACAACTCGAGTGAGAAGACTACGCGGCCACCGGTTAGACCGGGCACTCCACGTATATTACCAACTCTCCTAAATTTGAGTTTTGAAGAAAGAATTTTGCTGATGCACCCAGCGCACCTCGCATGTAGTGTGTGATAGTGTGGATTTTCCAGAGTGGAAGAAATATGAGCGGAATGCCAGTTTAAGGAAAACAGTAAAAACAAATAGCAATTAAAACAATTAAGCATACAAAATAATTTTAAGGCATTTAAAACAAATAAAAATAAAGTCGAGCAATAATAAACCTAGGTTTGCTATGGTCAAGACCTGATTTTCTCCAGCGGAGTCGCCATGCTGTCGCGCCCATTTTTTACCTCGGGGTCTGAATGGTATCCGCAACATTGTTCTTTGGCGCGGTTCCCTGGATGGAGCAATAATGCTGATTTTGAGGAGTCGCCACCTAATTAGTTAAGTGAATTAGGACACTTGATTTATTGCAATAAAAATACTGCAATTAATCTCCATTTAATGATCTGCAAAATTAATGAGATTCTGGATCAGGGTTCTTTATTATCCTAAATGGAAGGGGTTAGGCATCCTAGGTCGCCGGAGAAACTCCAAGATGTCTAAACAGAAAGCAGACATTAGAACCTAAAATAAAGACTAGCCAAGATTGCCGGAATTTAAACGTGTTTTTCGACCACAACAACAGCGCAAAAGGACCACAGCGACGTCACTTCCACGGCGGGGCTCGCCGGAGCGACACCACCGTGATGCTACAGGGCGAGGTCGACGAGTGTGAGGGTTCGCCGGTGAGACAGTGGATTGGTTCGGGGTGATGTTGACGGGAACCAGTGGTGTTGGTGAGGTTCGAGCAGTGGGGCGAGACGGTAGGGGTTCGCCGAGTCTGGCAGCGTGATTCGCGCGCGGTGATGGGAAGTGAGGGAGTGAGAGAAGTTTGGATGAAGAAGATGAGATTGGGTGAGGTTTTAGGGATAAGGGGAAAATGGGTGTTGTGTGATTGGAGAAAGGAAGATGAAGTTAAGGGTGCGATCACGGGCGTGTCTTTGGTCTTTGAGTGGGGAATGCGAGTGCCACTCAGTATTGTAGTGGGAAGAGTTTTATTTATAGGGGGTATTTAGGTTTAGGGTTTGAGTTTTGGGGGGGAAAAAGATGAAAGGTGTACTGGGCCTCATTTTTGGGTCTAAGTTTGGGCTTCAGTTTTTGGCGGATTGGACTGATCCAAATTGTGCCTCAGACTGGACTGGTTTGACAAAAAATGCAAAACGGATTAATTATTTAAAAAAGATACAAAATTATCAAAATGAAAATGCCGATGCAATAATAATAAAATACAATATTTAAGAAATATTTAATGTCTAATTAAAAGTTAAAACGGGATGCCAATTAATTATTTAAAAAGATGCAAAATTATTAAAATAAAACGACAGTGTAATAATAATAGAAACATAATATTAACAAAGACATAATGCTTAATTTAAAATAAAAAGATGCAATGCCATTTTGGTGAATAAATAAACATAGAATATTATGTAAAAAATGCAAAAAATGATGATTAAAATGCGGTGTCCTAAAATGCTTAAAATTGCAAGAAATAACTAAAAGATGGGTCAAAATTGAGTATCAACAATAATCATCCAAAAATAGAACATAATAACGATGACCCAAAGAACTGAGAACAGGAAATGTCCATAAATCGCTATGAATAATATCAAATGACATTAAAGTACAAAAATTAAAGTCTACAAACGGCAATCTAACAATTTTTCCTAAAGAACAAGATTGACAAATCGGAGTACTACGCATATCCTTATAAGAAATAAAAGCATTTTTATCTAAAGAAGACAAAATAGACGACCCCAGATGACCAAGACGAGCATGCCATAAGGAAGAAGCAAGGGCTACAAAAGATGATGGCAATGTTGGACTCGAGATCGGAGGTGGGCGTGATAGGATAAAGATCTCCCCAACTATCACATCTCATGAGAGGAATCCATGTCTTGAAATCCTTCACAAAAACACCCAAAAGGATCAAACTCAACAGAAACAGAATTATCAGTGGTGAATTTAAGGACATACACCAATTTTTTAAATTAATTTAGGGGCATGAAGGGTATTTTTCAAGATAAGAGGTGGATGGGGGAGAAATAGTTTTATGTCTGTAACCACGAATTGAAATCTAATTGCTATTACCAATAATTATACCACGATTACTGCTCAAATAGAAATAAGATGAGAGAGTACTTTGGTCGGACGTCATGTGGGTAGTGATTCCGGTGTCCATGTACCAATTTGCGTCCGGAGGATTTAATCCAAGTGTGTGCATCGCGACTTCAATGTCTGTAGGGGTGGGTCCCGCGACATGGTGGCCTGGTGGGGCCGAGGCCCAAACACACCGTCTTGCTGCCCCGACCCAACAATAGCTCTCGATTTCCAGTGGTGGGCTGATGGACTGGGCCTGCCGGAATTCTGAAATTGGGCCCATGGAGGAGACGAAGCATGTGGTGGGTAATAGGGGTTGTCGGGCCTAGGCCCACACCCCTGAGGCCCATTGACACCCCCGTTATTTCCACCATGGTTTCCGCCATAATTTTTACCATTATTTTTGCGATTTTGACCTATTTTTGCCGCCACCGTTGTTGCGGTTTTGGCCAGGATTATTGGAACCAGAGGGAGAAAAATTGGACTTGGTCATCATGACGACAGACGGACCATAGTGGCTGATTTCTTAGCCAATCTGGCTTCTTCGAGCATGAGCATGGAACGAGCCTGATAAAACTGCGGAAGATGACTGCTCTGACGAAGAATCATACCTACGCCATTATAGGTCTCAGATAGGCCTGCAACCATTTGAAGGACAAAACGGTCGTTGGTAACGGGCAAACCAACGTTGCAGAGTTGGTCCGCCAATTTTTTCAACCTTTTGCAGTATGCTGAAACGTTGGGGAAATCATCCATATTGACGTGGGAGAATTCCTGCTCAAGGGTAACAACACGCGATTTTTGATTGTCTTAGAATATATAACGTACTCTATTCCAAGCTTCCATCGCTGTAGTGTCGGGTTCGATAATCGTTTGCAACAGGTCAGTAGAGATAGTGGAGTAAATCCATTGAAAAATGATAGCATCAAGAGTCGTCCATAATTGAGCATCATCCTCGGGTTTAGGAATTCCCGTAGCCGTGGGAGCCGAGAGAATAATGTGATGGAGGACTTGATGCGAGCATGTACTTTGAACAGTTTGGCCCACGTCGCATATTAGACGTTTTCTATTTCAAAAATGATAGGTCTGTGATTCTTGATGTTAGAAACAGTAAGGGCAGGGTGAAACGTGTTCTTAGCCATAATAACAACACAAAGACGTGATGTAGGGATTTAGGAAGAGGGATACACCGCCGACATGAAAACCGAGAGAAGGGTTCTCAGAAACCGATGCAAAAATTGGACGAAAATTTGGGGAGAAATATTAACCTAGACTTCTGATACCATGAAAGAAATAATTCCTTGATTATTTTCATTAATAAAAGAGTATATATACAATTTATAATTTTTCATAATAGAAATACTTTCCTATTCTACTCACAAAACCCTATTCTAGTCGTACAAGAATCCTTTAATTATGGTAAGTGTACAATACTTTTTTTTGTAGCAATCCACAGACTCGTGGCCCGAGGTCTTTTTTTATATATCGAAAAGAAAGATACAGGGCGCCCCAGAGGGGAAAAGTAAAGTACATGAAAGAAAATAACCTACCTGACTTGTCCGACTGAGGCACACAGACCTCGACTAGCAAGAGTGCAAAAAGAAAAAAAATTCTAGAATCAAGAAAGCTATGATATTCACAGAGTTTATAACATACTCTGTGATGATATTACATATGTTGATGCTAAAAAAATGAAAAAATAATATAATACCAAATATATAATCTACCTTCGGCTTTATAAAATCTTCAATTTTAAACACATTTTCTTTTTCTTCCGAGTAGTAAAGATATTTGATCATTTTTGTTTGAAGTACTGGATCTTGTCTGTCTCTTTGGATTCTTCCTTGTTGCTTGTTTTTGTTGCTGTTGTTTCAGATTGGCGAATGCTTGTGACATGTCAATAACAGTCAAACAACTTCTATTGCTGTCTTCGATCCACTGTACGAGTCTGTCATAATGCTCTTCAGTAATATTCCAAGCATACATGTATTCCATTGTATCCGAAGCCTCTTCTATATCATCCTCCATGTCAGCATCGAACTCACAAAAATTAATGCTAGTCGACCCCTCTTCTATGTCATAAAAAAAGTAGCAATTGCAACAACCTTCATCGCAAAGAGTAAGTGTTGTATCACAATTAGATGCAACTTTATCGTCCGAATCAGGTGCATTATCATCTTCCAACTCTGTGGTGTACTCTGTTGCATCGCTGTCATCAGCTGCATCTTCATTACCTGAGTCAGAGACATTGTCGTCCTCTTCATTTCCAACATCTGCATATCCTGAATTTCCTTCTCCCTCAGTAGTATCATCTGTTGCAGGTGCACCAACTGAAGTTTCAACAGCAGTAGCCTTAGCTCCAACAAAACCAGCTGCAGTTGCACCAGCTGAGGTATCAACAACAGAAGCAGGAACATCAGCCAGACCAACAACAACAGTAATACAATATTTACACTAAAATTTTTACACCAAATCGTGTGACTAAAGTGACTAAACCGTGATATACACATATGGTAAAAGTATATCACGTGTATATTTAACATGAAGAATTGAGTCTTGACTTTCGACTATGTAAAGTGTATTTAAATCAAGTTGGTGTCATTGTAAAAACTTAAAGATAATGGCAAATGACTATGTTGCATGTTTGAAGAAGTGAATTTTGAACATGAAGATTGAGTTTAATGTGTTTGTTGGAAAAGTTTGGAAGTATCGGTAAGGATGAAAGATTGATAGTTCAAATTTTAGAAAAATAACTTTTAATTTCGAATATATATGTCTAGAATTTTAATGGACCAATTTGCACAAATGCCCCTCTTTCGGGGTGGTCTTTAATTTTTGTCCCTCAAATTGAAAATCTTTAATTTTTGTCCTTGCCTAAAAACCCTTGAGTTATGGGGTTCGAGCCCCAGCTCAGTAAAAAATCAAAAAAAAAAAATCACAAGGTAGAATTTAAACGATGCCTTGCAATTTTTTTTAAATTTTTAACTGAGCGGGGGTTCGAACTCGAGATTTCAGAATATTTTCAGCCACTTTTTTAAACGAAGGACAAATATTAAAGACCAACAAGGCAAAAATTAAAGACCAATGCCTTTGAAGGAAATCCGCGCAAAAAAGTGAATTTTAAGCATACATATTTGAAGTTTGGTCTAGGCAATCAGGTCCAATTGTCGAAAGTTTGGTCAAACTCCGCCTAACTTCATACACCAATTTTTACAACTTTAATCCCGTATGTTTGAAATTATTTATAGAGGAGTTAAACTTACAAAATTTATGAACTTTAATGATAACTTAAATGGTTGATCCCGGGATCGGCTATCGGTGCACTTCTCCAAAAAGGAATTTGGCACCCTATGGCTGGAAATGGCAAGAAATAGCCTAGCTTTTTCTTATTAGCACGTTTTAGCCCTATTTGTCAAATTTTAAGTTAAAAAATCGGCACTCTTAAATGCAGATGTTATTTTATGGGAATTTAATCCATTCTAAAATTCTTCAATTTGTCACTCTTGAAAGCTAGTCGTTTTTCTGCCAATTATGGATAAGAAAGTTAGATAAAAATGAGCAAAAAATTCAAACAGATCATTTCAATCCTTCCATCAAGTCTTTAAAAGTGGAAGATTTGAAGTTTCTTTTTCTTCTCTCTTAAGAAAACTGGAATGGTACTTTTGTGATGGTGATATTGCAGCGAATGTGTGCAAATGGGGGGACGTATATTTATGTATATTCCTATATATCTATGTATTCCGCCTATATATTCATGTTGAAAATTTGTGTCATATACAATGATATACAATACACGAGTATTTGAGGGACATATATTTATGTATATTCCTATATATCTATGTATTCCTCCTTTCATGTATATCCATGAAAATTTGTGTCATATACAATGATATACACGAGTATTTGAGGGACATATATTTATGTATATTCCTATATATCTATGTATTCCGCCTTTCATGTATATCCATGAAAATTAGTGTCATATACGTACAGTGATATACACAATACACACACGTGATATGCATTGCCACGGAAAAGCTTTTCAGATCTGAATTTTGACTCCAAGATAGTATAAATCACTTTAATCTTCCAATGAATTCCAACCATACCCATTCAAAATAAGTATTTTAGATGGAAAATAGAATTAATCTTGAACAAAAATGAGCGATAAATGAGATTTCCCTCAACCAGCCATTTTTTCAACTACATAGGATTGTCTTTGAGAATTTTATGGGTTATTGAAGGGTTGTTAGAGAAGAAGATTGAAGGGAGTAACTAGTAAAGTTGTTGTCATGTGATCAGGAGGTCATGTGTTCAAGCCGTGGAAATAGTCTTTTGTAGAAATGTGAGGTAAGACTGCGTACAATAGACCCTTGTGGTCCGATCCTTTCCGGACTCCGCGTATAGCGGGAGCTTAGTGCACCGGGCTGCCCTTTGTTAGAGAAAAAGATTAGGGTGGATTGAGATAAATGTGAATGAAAAGAGATGGAAAATTATAGGAGTTTGCCTATTGTCAATATTATCGAGCTACAACTGCCAATACCAATTGTTGTCTAAGCAGATGCCAATAGATCTTAAAAGATGTATATAAATGTCAAATTCCCCTGTTAAAACGTCAAGTATCATTCATAATCTGGCCCGATGGCTAGGGATGTGCAAAACTCGGTTTAAGTAATAAACCAAACAAAAAAAATAATTTATTGGTATCAGGCTATTGGGTTAACAATTTTAAATGGTTTTACAATTTTTTTATTGGACTATCGGTTCGATTTTCATTTTTAAGATTTTAATTAATGATTAAATTGATAACCTAATAAGATTATATTAAAATTATCTTTTCATCCCTAATTATAATACTAGGGTGGATTGAGAGCCCTAGTACTATCAATACAAGTAGTTCTCCTACTTTCCAGGCAACTCTCGGGAGATGTCAGAGAAGTGGAAAAATAGAGGCATAATTATCATCTTGAATCTGAAACGATGAATGTCTTTTCGACTTCGCATCTAGGACACATGGCGAGACCATTTACCGAGGCAATGATGACCCCTTGCCTGAATTCCTTCTTAAATCCTTGCTTTCTCGGCTTCCACTTTCAAATTTTTGTCAGTTTCATCTTAATCTTTGCAAAATAGATCATGATATTTCAGGGCCACGACCTTCAAACCAGTCACCAATCCAAAAGCTTACAAATGATTTGTTGTGATGTTGAAAGTCTTGATTATCTAGTTTATAAATTCTGCAAGTAATTATAAGTAACAACCAATCTTGTGAAAATCTTGTTGGATTAATAGTTTAAAACAGTTTAATCTAGACGAAAGCTAAACGACAAGTCCTTGTGAGAAGATACTCTACTTCTCAAGTTATTACTTGTGGATAACATATATTTGCGTGTGCGTTTAGACCCGATCAAGCTTTCCGGAGCTTAAGATTGTATCAAGAATTTCGCAAAGGAATAAAGAATAGGGCTAAAGGAAAGACCGAGACACTTACAACAACTTAGTTTCAAGTACTAGCCGCCAATACTAGAAGAGGTTATGCTGGGGCTACTAGATAGACGCATTCCACTGAAGTTAGTATACTCAATTATGCGACGATCTTTGTCTACACAAACAATCTCACGTTCAACGAGGCTATTTAAGCAATACGTGTTATTCATCATAAGGATTACTCTTGTGAGAGTGTGGGTACAACCACATAAACTGCCTAAAGTACAATAAGAGAAAGAGAAGCATTCATGACTTGATAGTGAAATCTTTAGGATGCCATGCTCAGTTCGTAGTAAAATAGTTTTAATCATGATTTAAGTCCCAACAGAGTCGTGTCATAGTCATAAAAAAGTATAACATACGACAAGTAGCTCAAATAACATAAATAACCTATCAGGCTCTTGCCTCACAACGTACTAGTTATTTGAAAATAATAATGCAAGTTTCAATCATGCTTTTGGAGAAGCAAGCAATTCATATTTTAAAGTCAAAGTCGTTGAGATTCCCCAACCTAGCACTATTCAATTCTCCAACCAAACGACCTCCAATAACCTCAATCTATGAAAAATATTCAATAATGCCTCAAATTAGGCTAGGGGGTTTATTTTCATAATTTTAGAAAAAGTCAAAGTTAGCCCTTGATCAACTTGATCAAATTTCGAAAGAAGTTACACGGACAGGTCACCCATAAGCTCATAAATTCCTTTCTACAATCAAGTTTCAATCTAGGTTGCATTTACTAGGATAAAGCCCTAGTTTTCTATTTTAGGAACTAGGTCCCAATTTAGACACTTGATCAATCTCATGTATCCCTGGTTAGCTCATTCAGCCAAAATCAAGTATAATAAGCCATACATTGTAAGAAATCGTTAGCTTAATGATGTAGGCTGAAATCCAGCCATCTTGGCATCACCACGAGCTCCTCGCCTCCAAAAGTTGTAAAGAATGAGACCTGAAATTCGTCACTGAACTTATATACACAGGGTTGTCCCTCATCATGACCGCGAAGAGTAATTTCCTCTCCACTAGCCTCCACATTCGTGACCAGGTTCTATGTGATCGCGATTAGTCAAATATTGACCCATCGTGATCACAGTCCTTCTCTCGCATTGACATCGTACACCCGTCTGTGCAGCAGAAAATGTAAAGCTATTTTTTATTTCCAATTTGTCTGAAGTATTCTCGAGCCCCTCGAATCTCAATCCAAACCATAGTTGCAAGTTACAAATGATTATCTAGCATATGTAAATGCTCACACCACAATTTAGAAAATCGATTCTCAAAATGGGGAATGAATTATTACAATATTATATGATAAAAGCGAATTTTTTTATTGGTTGCTTCCCAGAAAGCAAGATGCTTTACTACTTTGTTGAAATATTTCAATTGATTTGTGAGCTACTACGACCTTGCTTCTTTAAGATGGAACTAGGTTGAAAAGTGATATGTCCCGGTGTATACTATGGAACAATAAAAACAAACTAATTCGAATGCCAATACAGTTTGCTAATGTCGGTAACAATGTTATCAGTCACAAGTGACAACACTTTAATAAAACAAAAAAACCTTTAAAGAGTAAATTGCAGCGGAAACAATAAAGAACACAAAAGTTTAATATTACATAGGTTATATTGATTATATAACCTATGAAGGTCAGTGATCGAAAATATTGTATATATTTATATACAATTGAATAAATTATTTCTTTTACAATTTTACAAAATAAAACAAAAGGAATTAAAAAGTTGAAGTCGCAGATGACTTCTGCCTGAAAAATCTACCTAAATAGACATAGACAACATCTCATTATAATTTTTTCAATAAAGAACAAATCTAGAATCTAAGCAACAATTATAATGTTGGACAGAATGTTATCGACACGCTCAGGCAACTCTTGCGATCTAGTTTTCTGAGATGAATTCTTGAGAGCTCTATTGATATTTTTACAATCTGACTCTGGATATCGATTCACTCTTCTTCCCTCTCTATTTATAGTAGAGAGTCTTCCTTGAAAAGCTCATCGACTTGTTGTAGAGGTTGAGGGAAAAATGGGAAGCCGATAAGGTTTGTTGGAGAAAATCATGGAGCAAAATCCTCTAACTTCTTGGACTTGTTCCCAAGCTTAGCAAAATCGTTGACTTGTTCTTCCCACGTTTTTCATCAGCTCCTAATCACCTTGCCAAGTCACTATTTCATCGTGGTAAAATTTCCATGAGATTTCCTTCAGTCCGTGAAGTAAGGCAAAACTGTTACTCACAGAAATGTTGTGACATTTGTTCCAACATTTCTTAACTTTAACTTAGGACTAAATATGACATGTTAGGCAAAATGTCACAACACCAAACCCAACATTAACATTCTCTCCCCTTTTGCCTTTCGTCACAAAATTTATTCTAATCTGTGCAAGTGACTTACGACAATGTGATAGATGTTGTCCCAACATCTATGATTACAACAATGCTCCCTCTTAACCTGTGATGGCATAAAAACAAACATATGTATATCAGTGTATACCACTATATAGGATTAAACACAATGTTAGCACAAACAAAGATATACACACATCACATAGGATTAGAAGAAATTAACTAGCATATTAACATATCATCCAAAAATATAGTCAGAATCATTGTCAGTTACATCACCCAATATCCAGCAAACAAATACACAATCTACATTCATTAACCAATCATCAACAACAATGTCTTCGTTGCATATTATGCATCAGTAGTAGCTTCCAACCACTTTCTACCTCTGCATAATTTCAGCTTGCTCTCTCCTGCTCGACGACGGCTTGACCCTACTTCAGCATGGCGAGCGATTTACGCTCTAAGCCTCAGCCTTGTAGGCAAGACTCTTCTACCAACAACCTCATCTCGTTGAATAACAACATCCACTTCTTCTTCAGCAGTAGCAACATTAGCATCAACAACAGAACTCTAAGCCCTTATCTCTCCCTTTTTAGGAAGAAAACAACATTAAGAATTGGTCTATGACCTTGACTAAGGCATCTCTTGCAATATCTACCTCTGAGATTTGGTGGTTGAGCTTTGTAATTTGTCCAACCAGCCAGTCTGTAGACATATGTGAATGTCTTGTACCAGTGTTGCCTAGAATATTTGAAATATTTTGGGCAACATTCTCAATGTTAGCTTTCTTTTTCCAAGGAAGATCAATAACTCTTTCTTTGATTTTTAAGATTTCTTTATTCACTGCATATACCTCTGGTGCTCTCTATAAAATATCCTCACCTTGAGGCTCAAAGTCTTGGGTAACTAGAATTTGATAGATCAGTGAGGTATAGAGAATGATTAAGGTTGACTCTTTCTCAGTCAAATTGGCTACTTGATAGAAAATCATTCTTCCTAAGTCAATTCTTAATCCTTTTCTAATTTTGTATAACAGAGAGGCTTGATCAGTTGACTATTGACTCATTAAGTGAATGGAGCCAATTGTGAATATAAATCTTATGTAGGGTGGAAAATAGGGCAGTGAGCTTTGAGGCAGGGCATCGAGAAGTCCATTTCTTCACTATAACTTCATCAACGTAAGGTTCTTTATCATTTACAGATTTTAGAAGCTTACGATCTTCGAGAAATTCAATCAGCCCATATTCAGAGCATGAGACTGAATCTAATACTTTTTCTGCCCAAATAATTCTATTCTTATACCAATTCCATTTATCAAAATTTTCTTGGGAATAGAACTTGTCAGAAAATGCATTTACCTCAACTTTAGGCTCTGATTAAGTGTTTCCAAAGGAGGATGGAGAGGACGTCTCTTCAGGTATTGGTTGAAATGTTGCCTGAGATGTTGTGGTATATGTGACAACATTCGGGACAACATCTGGTTGTGCATGATGAGGAATTCCTTTGGGGAAGAACCTTGACAGAAAAGTGTCATCAGGAATCTCGTCGCCTTGAGACTCTCTTTGTGGAACACAGACTGACGACTCAGTTGGAAGATCAGAAACTTGTAGTTCATTTTGAGGATCAGAGACTGGAGTTCTTCTTCTGTGTCCTCCGAGGATAGTTCGAAGTCCATATCACATGTGTCACTGCTTGATCAAACAAGGAACGTTGTTTCAAACCTGGACCTCTTTGTGCTGGGCTCTTATTGGAATGTTCTTTCGAACACTCTACTACATCTCCTAGAGGGAAATGAGGATGAACTGGTCCTTTTACCTAGGGTAGAAAAATCTGATATAGCATCTACATCAATGGGATTATTATCATCCCCTGGGTAACTGACAACAAAAGGTTCCTCATCTCCTCTAAGGATAATAGTTGTGCACCTATTCTCTGGTAGGTGTGAAGAAGATGCACTTGTGTATTGTGGTGAATGGTGCTCATTGGGGTGTTGTTAGCTGACAAGGGTGTTGACATAAGAGATGTATCCATTGGATAGTTTGGAGGAGAGAGTTTTGAAGGTTTAGGATTTTTGGATGAATGTGAAAGTGATGATTCCATCGATTTGGTAGGTGTTCTACCGAGGTGATGTGATTTTACCTTTCTCTTTTTCTTTTTTTACTTTTTTGGAAAAGACAAAAAGATGTAAAAACAAAAACAAAAGAAGTGTATATTTATACTCTTGGCAATTTGTAAAATACTAACAATTCCTTAATTTTAAGTGTTTGAAATTTACTCAAATACTTGCACCTAAAAAAAATCTTATATGAAATTTTAATCTTATCCTTTTAAAGTTTGAATTCCAATTAAAAAATATGGCATAAAAATAGGGAAGATAAAATTGATTTTTCGAAAGTCAATTACGAACAACATCCCAACAAATATCATTATCCGAAAATGTCAACAATAATTAGACCTATCCATCGGGTCGGGGACCCGTCTGACCCGACCCGACCCAAAATAATCAGGGCCCGGGTCAGCTTATTTTTGACCCGTGAGCCATCTGACCCAAAAAAGTCGGGACCCGAGCATTCAGGATCGGGCCAGGGTCAGATTTTTCTACCCACTCAGCTCGGCCCGACCTCTGACCTGACCTCGACCCGCCACTTAATTTTTTCAATATAATTTATATTATTTTTCCTTTATTAATATTGACATGTTTTAAGAATATATGTGATGTAGACTTTATGTTTTAATGTGAAGCATTAACATAAAATATAGGGAGATAAGAAAGTCGTTGTAAATTGGTGCAACTTTATATGGTCATAACTATGCGCTCGGACGTCTGTTTCACCCAATTGTTTTTTTGATTTTGCACATTTTTTTGAGGCGGGGCCGTCCCAAACTTCCCCAAGTCAGTTTGGATTTCTGAAAAAATGTACGTCTTCTCAATCGATTTGACGTTTCCCTCAAATCGATTTCTAATTTTCTAGTTTCTTCACTACAGATCTCGCAATATACAATAGATTTTAACGTAAGAATTTCGTGGTAATGTAGGTGTGATTGTCAATTTCAGTTTTGGAAATTCAATTTTAGAAATAACATAAAAAAAATCACCGGGTCCCGGGACCCGAGTCGACCCGTCCAAATCCCCCCGTTATTTTATTTTGTAGATCGAGTCAGGGCCATGGTCGGAAATTTTAAAAAAAAATAGAGTCAGGGTCGGGCAAGTAGAAAAAAAAGCCACCCGATCTGAGCTTTGGACAGGTCTAACAGCAGTGTTGACAACATTTTGGACAACACAAATATTATGATCCCGCAAGAACTTTTTGTTTTAGCAACAAATCAAGACATGTTTTATATTTATTTTTATGAGTTTGACTGGACCAATGTAACATTTTCCCACGTGTCATTGATCTAATCATCAAACACATAGAAAACTATTTTTCATGTAAAAAATATGAATACTTATTTTGTCACGATCCGAACCCCGGGCCCGCGACTGGTGCCCTACATGGGCACCTTTATACCCGTACCTCCCATATAACCAACGGAAGCGAATAAAACTCAAATAACAACACAACTCACGTGATAAAACTGACAAGACAACAAGGCCGCCACAGTATATATAAAATACCCAAATAACTTGTCACGACCCGACCAGGATCGCGGCGCCTCTACAGGCACCTACGAGTAAACATCGAGAGAAAATCAGCGGAACATACATGAAACTAAAAAAACATCGTAAGTAAAACAACGAGTTAGCCGAAGTAGGGCTACCTTCCGAACATATATAAAAACAACGAAGCGATTGCCTCGCTTTCTTTTACAAATCGACCCACCATGTGACTACGGACCTCTAAGAGTTTTGACATAACAATCGTGGCGGGACAAGGCCCCGCCGTACCCTGAATAAACATAAACGTGACAACTCAAACACCGAGCCATCTCAACTTCTAACCGGATCCTAAGCTCGCGGATCCACAATCGTACCTAAACTGCGGGCATGAACGCACTTCGGCCCCGAAGAAATGTGCAGTAGAATATGGAACAGAATATAACGTACAGTAAACAAATCATAACTGTACAAAAGAATGACAAGGACAAGTATAAAAATACATACGGATCTGCCGTGTCATTACCACTTATGAACTTAATCGTACCTTATTATCCTTTCCATTCCCAATAAAAGTTATAGTCACATTCTTACGTACATTATTTAGAAAAAGAATCATTAAGTTCATTACCATATAACTTACTTATCTTTCATAACATAGTCCGACACACTACGGAGGGACACATATACTACTCGGCCCAATCTGGAACGCGATCTAGTCACACTAATCTCTAAGCTTGCCCGTGGAATCCCCCATCACTATCGACAGCTATTAGTGTAAAATATAACCATGTGACGCGCCCGTGGCATCCAACCTCACTGTCGGCGTACACATACACAATACATATATATATATATCCCGCGTGGAATCGTATCACTGCCAAGCGGTGGTATAATAATACACCAATAGGCATACATGAACACCAAGTCCCACGGTGGTATAACGTCTTGAGGGTCTACCCTCACTTATACTCTTACCTGGGGAAGGTGGTAAAGCGGTGGTATAGCATCTTGGGGTCTACCCTCACTTATACTCTTACCCGGAGAAGGTGGTATAACGTCTTGGGGCTTGCCCGCCATTTATACTCTTACCCTATCTCAACCGACCATTATACAAACAAGCGGGGTATAATGTCTTGGGGTTACCGCCACTTATACTCTTACCTGGAGAAGGTGGTATAGCATCTTGGGGTTTACCCTCACTTATACTCTTACCCTATCTCGACTGAGTCGAACAAGCGGAAGCACTACCATGTCTTCTATAAGAATCCGGGAATTTAACCCAAGTACTACAAATAACGGAAGCATACCCGTGGAATCCCACATCACTGTCGGTACGTCCAAGTACTTACAACAAGACAGCCGGCCCTCCAACCGAGAGTCGCGGCATCGTAATAAAACATAATACTTGCACTCAAAGGCTATCACCAGCACACATAGGCTAATTCTCAATTAATCTAGCCAAAGTACTAATCAAGGCATCACATAGAATTATTCTCAATTAACAAGCCAAAGTACTTATCGGGCACAAATAGAATAATTCTCATTTAACAAGCCAAAGTACTTATCGGGGCACAAATAGAATAATTCTCATTTAACAAGCCAAAGTACTTATCAATGCACATTTAGACTAATTCTCAATTAATCAAGCCAAAGTACTACGTACGTACATTCTTTTCAAAAGACTCCTTTCCGAATAAAACTTCCCCGATACTAACAACCGTAGTATCAAGTCCTATCCACCTTTCGAGACAAGTCACAATACCTTTTTAGAAATACAATTACCGGCTTCTAAATCAAGTGACTTCTTTATTAAAAACCTTAAGCAATTGGTACCTTTAAAACAATTTGCCCTTCCTTAACACAAGTTATTCCTTTGATTACTTTACTAGAGAAAACCATTCTCTTAACCTGCCATAAAGCCGTTATAACCAACTTCCCATAAAGCCGTTATAACCGCTTTATGGTTTAGACCAATACGTTCTTTTATAATCAAGAGACTTACTTTTGAAACCAAGTATTATATTCTTTCAAATCAATTCTCTTAACTTTCAAAAATACCATTTGTCTCTTAACCTTTAGAAAACAAGTGACTCCTTTTATTATAAAACCTTAGGCAATTGATGCCTTAAAACAAGTTGCCTATTCACTTAAAATCAAGTCATTTGTCTTTCCATAAAGCAAATATAACCAACTCCCATAAAGTCGTTGTATTTACTTTATACCTTAGCCAAATACAATTTTCTATCCAGGGACTTATACGTTTAAAAGAGCAAGTATCACATACTTTAAAACTCTTCAAGTCCCCTAACTTTAAAATCAACTTAAGACATCCTTACTATTTTCAAAGAAGTGAGTTAATCTCTAACCCACCCGACTTGGCATTACATAAAACAAGTAAAGAATGTCATAGTTCAGACGTCTCACCGTACTACATACGTCTGACTAGTCATGCTCAAAAGATAGGAAAAGTTCTACATAGAGTAAATCACACAACTACCTCTTAACTTCTAAGAGTAGAAGGAAACATGAAATGATACCACAAGTGTATTCCATACATAGAATCATTCCAAAGGAAGGAAGAGGTTCACATACCTCGCGACGATTGTCGACAAATAGCAAAATGCTCCAAAGTACTCCAACCTTGATAGTTATTCCACTCTCCAAGTAGGATACGCTATACTTAGTACTTCAACCTATAATGGTCACAATATGTCCATTAACCTTTCACTTCTAACGTAGAATATTTTAGGTGCTAAGTCGCTAAATTCTACGGAAAATCGGACAGCACCTCCTTTGTTTCTACTCACTTTGCCACCTTTTTCAAGGCCGAATACAATAACCAAACAGCCCCAATTGGCTCACAACAATATAGAAGGTATTCCAATACAATGAATAACTAAACAGCCCCAATTGGCTCACAATTTAGAAGGTAGTCCAATACAAATAATTAACAAACTAAAAAGTCCAAATTCGGCCACCTTGAGTTCAACCATACCAATTCTTATCAAATTTCCATTTCAATCCAAATTGGTAGCATAACATGAAATCAAGTCGCATTTGATTATAACAATCCATAATCTCTAAGTAGGTAACATGCGACGATTTCTAATAAACGACCAATTAGTAATCCAATTTTCAAGTGGCTTAAATAACATTTTGAATTTAGCTACAAGCACTCCATAATACTTATAAACTTCTACATACCAACCGTATTTGTCAGCGTGTAAAACTAACAACAACAAAAATATATAATCTTGTAACATCTTAAAGGACAAGATTATACCTTAACGATTCTCAATCCAATCTTCAAATCCGAAGTCGTTCCTTAGCAACTTAGAGACTCTCCAAGATACTTCAATCCGCTACTTGAGACCCTTAGAACCATACCAACAATTTTCCTTCAAACTTCCAACCAAAACCTAGAAAAGCCATTAGGTTTTCACCTTGCGACTAATACGAAAACTCTCTTTTTCCGGGATTTTTCTATTGAGATATACTCACATAACACTCATGAACCTTGGTTTAAAGTGTGGAGCTTATTGGACAAGAAACAAATTTTTTTCCTTCTTTGAAATGGGGAACCCGAGAGCAACATAGAGGAGTTCATCCAATTCTTGTGAAAATATGGCTAAGTGTTGGCTCTCTCTTGCTACTAGTAGTATAATAAAGGGTCATGGAGGGACAAGATGCAACCATATGGGTGGTTAGGATGAAGTCTTTCAAAATATCAAGACTAGTTGTCTCCTTTGACTTAGTCAACATTCTCAAGCTACACTTATAAGACTTTAGTCATCCAAGACTTATGGTAAATGACCATATTAGCCATGACTAAATTCGACCAAGGCACCATAAGGGGGGGTGACACGTGTCGCCCTCCCATTCGTCACAACAAAACGTTTTCCGACAATTTCATAATTCCGAGAAATTTTTACAAGTCTCCAATCTTAACACTGTGAGTTCTTACGTACGTTCTTACACCATGTCCTGTAAATACGGGGTGTAACATAACTGCAACTGTACATATGTCTAACCCACACATGACTACAGACCTCTAAGAGTATAACAGTAACTATGACGGGACAAGGCCCCACAATACCCCTGAATGTAAATAAGCTTGTAATAGCAAAAATGTACCAAAAGACTATACTCCGGGACAATGGAGTTATCTTAACAGCTGAGCAAAGATCCTAAGCACGCGGATCAGCAAACTGAGTACCTACACCTGCGGGCATGAACGCAACCCCCCTAAGGGGGTCAGTACAACAGGTACTAAGTATGTAAACATAAAGTACAGTAATGAAAATCATAACTGGCCAAAGAATGACAGGGACAAGTATAAATATCAAATACTAGATCAAACCGTGCCATATAAAAATCAGGGCCAACTGTACCTTTTAAACTAACAGAGAGTCATGTCAACATCATGGGATCTGACCCATATACTCATCAAATGCATTTATATCTATATCAGTGTTGCGGATCGTGCAACCGTCCCATTATATAATAGTGTTGCAGATCGTGCAACCTGTCCCAATAAATATATAAGTGTTGCGGATCGTGCAACCCATCCCAATATATGTATACAAGTGTTGCGGATCGTGCAACCCGTCCCAATAGATATACAGATAACTATCAAGACAAACTTGTGCAAGTTAAATCATCTTTGACTCTCATTAGAATAAAATGAATGAACTATCATTTTAGAAAACTCAAGGCATTATCATGTCATGTAATATTAAGGACTTGAACCCAAAAACACTATGTACGTCCGCCGTACATCCTTTTATTTATACCCCAAGGCACTAGCCTTGAAACATCAAGTCACTTACTCTTTGAAAATTAAGTTTACACTTTTAAAATCAAGTCAAATATACTTCCAAAATCAAGTAACTTACACCTTTGAAACTAAGTGACTTATACTTTTCAAAATCGAGGCACTTTCACATCTTCCATTTTAGAAAACCCAAGACAATACTATGCCTTCCAATTTAGAATTAAGATCCAATAAAACTATGTATGTCCGCCGTACACTTACTTTATAAAACTAACAATACAATGGACTTTCATTTTAGAAAACCAAATATCATGCCAAAGGAGAAAAGATAGTTCACATACCTTATAGGCTACACCAACTTGACAACTAGAATACGTAAGTAGTACTTCAACCTATAAACCAATAACACGTCTATCAATTCTATGATACTAGTATACACTTATAATACATAATGAATCTCCTTTCGTATAAAAAATTCGAGCAACACTTCCCCTGTTTATACGTACTTTTCCACTTTTCAAGAATGCCAATTTCAACGATAACCAAGACACCAATTAAGGGCACAACAAAACAACAACCAAAGGGGATTACACGCCTACTTTACGTGTAAAATTCAGTCCCTTAATCCAAATAAAAACAGTCCATACTTCTACGACAATGAGGGTAAAACGTGAAGCTTACAACACCTTTATATACCCTTGTTACTTTAGGACTTACGTTAGCGATTTACCACATTAAACATGCATAATGATACTGAATTTTCAGCATTAAAACACCCTAAAACAGTCCCTGAAATTTCACAACAATATCCAACAGTTTTAGGCAGTTTTCGGCCAACACACCCTAAACCCCTTTTCACAATTCCTTATAATACAACTTACATTCCAACATATTTATATAAATCATAACAACTTGTAACAACATGATTTATTTCATTTTAACATGCGATTAGAGACGTTAAATAACAACAATAACCAACGAAATTTAAAGCGACAAAACTGTCCCCAAATCGGTAATCACCCGAAATGTCACAAAGGTTTCTTATACTCCAATTTTCTTGTTACAAGTTCTTCCCCTAACTACCACAACATGTAATATATAATTACTTCAAGAGGAAGAAGAAAACTTACCAAAATATTAGTCAAAAAATAGTCCACACACACTTCTTCACTTTAGCACCACTTCTTTACGTTACAAATACACATGTAACCTCTACAAGCTTGTATCCATCTTGCCTTCATGTTTTTCCTTCCATAAGTTCATATATAAGCTTAGGGTTTCAAGATATTTTCTTGCCAAAACCGTGACTTACTATATTGCGAGGTTAACTTGGCTTAGAACTTAGTCTTGGCGCTTAATATTGGAAAGAAAATAAGTTGATATTGTTCTTGTATTTGGATATGTGATTTTCGAAAATTTCAAGAGAAAGGAGAGATATGAGGGTTTGTATGGATGAAAATATTTGTACTAAGTCTTTCAAGACTTATCTATATATAATTATGTGGAGTCTCTGCAAGACAAGTGGAGGGAGCACTTGTCACTCATATTGGCCAAGTATTTCTCTTCACAAAAATTATCTCCACACTTAGACATTTTTTTCATGAAATTTCGATGGACCCAAGTCTTCCAATGCCAAGACTTAATTATTTAACACTTAGTCGACAATTATATTGGAAAGAATTCAATTACTAGAATTAATTCTTGTCATCACATTAAACTCGAAAATTTTATTTATAAGGAAATGTAAAAATCCTTTCCTTCCGACATTCCAATCTTATTTCTATAATCATGTTCTTACTTAGTAGCTATGTAATTACGGGATGTAACATATTTAGTATTCTCATAATTCTTTTAAGCACTTGTTACTCCTATAGAATAGGAACAATATCATTTCAAGGGCTTTGCCTGTTATATCCCGTGGTTCGTGCAGACCGATCGGGGCCTCAGCGCGACGCGGCGAGGCGTACGGCGCCAAGGCGGGTGATTGTAGGGTCGCGACGCCGGAAAGCGGCCGCGCGGGAAGATCCGAGGGTCGAATTTAGCCATGGCTGGGCGAAGCGAACGCGGCCGGAAAGTCCTTAGAAGGCGAGTTTAGTTTCAGCGCCGGCGATCGCAGGCCGCGCCGAGAGGATCTGCGAGTTAGTGGAAATTTACGCCTTTGTTTTGTTTTAAAGAGGTCATGGGTGGGTGACAAGTGTCCCCCCCCCCCCTATCTGAAATGTTGCATGCCTTATATTGACCAAGTCTTGAAGACTTGGTCATCTTTTATCTTTCATCTCTCTCTCTCTCTCTCTATGCTAAAAAACTCTCCCTTCTCTCTAGAAAATCAAGATAAACTCCAAGCTTAAGGAAAATCTGAAAAGGGTGTTAAGAAGGAAAGTTATTTGCAAGTTTGTGGAGGTTATTGTGGTGGTATTCTTGAAAAGGAGGCTGGCAAATTGTTGGAATAGTTTTGGCTAAAGCCCTAAGGTAATGATTCTTCCTTTATAATTAGTTTTTAGTGTTGCATGTTAAGAAGAAAGAACTTGTGGTAGTAAATAATGCTCTTAGAGTCATTGCATGCAAGAAATGTGGTTTGGGTATGTAGGATTTGGCTAAAGAGGTTATGTGAGCATGTTGTAGCCTAAAAATTACCTTAAACTTGTTAAGATTAATTGTTATAACTTTTGGGGCAGAATTTTACACACCCAAGTTTAGGTGTGTAATCCCCTTTGTGTTGGTTTGGATGTTGGGCCTTAAATGTGGCGTTTGAGTGTTAAAAACCGGCCTTTGAAAAGGTGGCAAAGTGAGTAGAAACAAAGGAAATGCCGCCCAATTTTCCATAGAATTTAGTGACTTTGAACTTGGATTTTTCTACTTTGAGGTTAGAGGTTAACAAACGTATCATGATTATTATAGGTTGAAATATTACTTGCGGTAGTTGATCTTAGCAAGTGGATTGACCAAAGAGGTATGTAGAACTTTCCTATCTCTTGAGCATGAGTAGTTGTACCTATGTAGTACGGTAGACGTACAAGATTTGATATCTTTCACTTGTTTTAAAAGTATATGCTACTTGTTTCATTTCAAAAGTATAAGTCCCTTGGATTTAGGGAAAATGTATTTGACAAAGGGATAACGCTAATATAATGACTTTATGGGAAGTTGGTTATATTAGTTTTCTTGAAAGGTTCACAAAGAAAGGTTTACTCTAATTAAAACAAGTACGGGTAAAGGATTTGAAACTAAGAAAGGTGAATTGATTTTTAGGCATTGGTTGCCTAAGGTTTTAAAGAAAATGAAGTCACTTGATTTAGAAGCCTATTATATTTCTAAAAGGAAATGTGACTTGTCTTGAAAAGAAATCGTAACTTGATACTATGGTGATTAGTATCTTGGAATTTTTGTATAAAAAAAGTTATTTCTTAAAAAGTTAGAAGTACATGGTACTTGGGTTGAATTCCCGGATTTTCTATTAAAAGACATGTTAGTGCCTTAGGATACTAAAATGAGAGGATATATTAATAATGTTATAAGAAGTTAGGGGATTTCTTAACTTGCTTATGTTGTGATATGATAGGCCGGTAGTCTTTATGTATGATATGATAGTAGGTAGTGCTTATGTTATGTATGATAGCCGGATGAGCTATGTTATATATTTGTATTATTACGGGGTAAACCCCGGGTTATTATCTATGCCATGGATTTGCTACCCATGATGCGAGTGTGGCGCTTGTACTCATGCGGATCGGACCACGGGATCCGTGCGGTGAAATAGTCCCGTGCGAGTACGGCGATGGTACTAAATGCGGGTTCACAGGATCCATGCGGGTGAAATAGTTCCATGCGGGTGAAATAGTCCCATGACGAGGCGGATGACCTCATGCGGGTCCACAGGACCCATGCGGGTGAAATAGTCCCAGGAGTAAGATTGCTTAATGATACTACGGGCGAGGTACCCTGTTTTGATCGTGAGCCTCCTATTTTTATGCTATAAGTTTTATACTTGTTACTCTCATTGTTAGTAAGGCACGGTCTGAGAAATTGATTTTTATCTATGACTCGGCTTATTTTGACTTATGATATTACTCTGATATTTTCGGTTTACATACTTGGTACGTTGTGTGCGACCCGCCGCCGGGCTGCGTTAAATCGCGAGTAAAGAAGCGGTGGTAGATCCTCATTCCTATGATCTTTTACTCAGGTGTCAGGAGCTCCATTTCTTCGGAGGCTCAACTTTTGGTATGGTTCTCCCTGGTGTTGTTGATGTTTTGTACATTCAGGGGCATGACGGGGCCCTGTCCCGTCATAGTGTTACTCCTTCTTAGAGGCCTGTAGTCTTGTCATAACTTGGTTTGTTTAAGGATGTAACTGTTCGGTTTTATGTACTTTTGGGGTAGCCATTTTGGGCTAGACTATTTATATCATTATGGTTGTTTATTATGAGTTTATATTCCGCTGGTTTTCTCTGATGTTGTGTCACAAGGGTGCCCGGGTTAAGGCACCGGTCACGGATCCGGGGCCGGGTCGTGACATTGCCCATTTTGCACAGTTGTCAAAAATTTGTCAAGGATTTGCCTTATTTTTATACTCCATTTTTATGATATCTAATATCATCACAGAGAACGATATCACTTTGAAATTATGTTATTTTGAAGGTTCATACTTGTGTGACCAAAATTAATGCACTATACAATAACATGAATCAGTTTATGATATTACACAGGTAAATGTCACTCGAAATGTTAGAGATATTCCAGCCGACATTCACCAAAAATGCCTTTTTAGAGATTACACAGACCAAGAGATTTCCTCAAACTAGAAAATCTCTCATTGTCCAAAGCTTTTGTAAAAATATCAGCTAGTTGATGAAGAGTGTCAACATGTTCAATTTGAACTAGCTGTTTTTCAACCAAATCTCTTAAAAATGATGTCTAATATCAATATGTTTTGTATGTGAGTGCTGAACTGGATTTTTGGAAATATTTATAGCACTCAGATTATCACAATACAAAACAAAAATGTTATTAGTAAAACCATAGCCGTCTAACATGTGTCACAATACAACAGTTGAAAGTGAGATACCATTTTATTTACGACTATACCATAAAACAAGATTATTGCTAAGATAAAAATATCATCCACTAGTACTCTTTCTATCATCCACATCACCAGCCCAATTCGAGTCACATAACCCTATTAAATTAGGATTAGTATCTTTGGAATACCAAATTTCCAACACACATATGCTGACAACATATCTAATGATACATTTTACGATATTTAAGTGAGAGATTTTGGGATAGGCTTGAAACCGAGCACAAACATCACAAATACTAAACATTATATCAGGACGTTAATAATGAGATATAAAAGGCTACCTATCATAGATCGATACAATGTTGGGTTGACATTTCCACCAACATTATCCTTACATATCTTATGTGACGAACCTATTAGAGTTTTCATCTGCTTAGCGTTTTTCAATCCAACCCTCTTACCTAGATTCTTAACATATTTGCTCTAGGAGATGAAGATTTCATCTTCACTTTGCTTAATCTGCAAGCCTAAGAAAAAAGTTAGTTCCTCAATCATGCTCATCTCAAATGTTGATGACATTACTTCAACAAATGTTGTTAGGTAAGACTGTGGGGTCGAACAAAAAACTATGCCATCTACATAGATTTGAGCAATAATAATATCTACACCATGATGTTTAATGAATAAAGTATGATCAACTTCACCACGGTTAAAACCAAATTTAAGAAGGAAGTTAGTTAAACGACCATACCATGCACGAGGAGCTTGTTTCAATCCATACAAAGCCTTTCTGAGCTTGTATACATAGTGTGGATGATAATGATCTTTAAATCCTTTTAGTTGTTCAACATAGACTTCCCTATCTAGAAAACAATTTAAGAATGCACCTTTTACATCCATTTGGTGTAAAGTAATTTTAAGAAAGCAGACAATGGCAAGAAGCAACCTAATTGGTTCAATTCTAGCCACAGATGTGAAGGTTTCGTCATAATCGATTCCTTCAACCTGAGTATAGCCTTGTGCAACTAGACGAGCTTTGTTTCTAACAACGGTTCCCGATTCATCTGATTTATTTTTAAAAATCCATTTAGTTCCAATTACATTTGTATTATTTGGACGTGGAACTAAATCCCAGACTTCATTTCGAGAAAATTGTTCAAGCTCTTCTTGCATTGCTTGAATCCAAAAATCATCTTTAAGTGATTTTAAAATATTTTTTGGTTTTAAAGTAGATATAAAATAATAAAGACTAACCTTTTGGTATATGGTAGACATACACAAATACCTTACCATATTCATTAATTGAGTGGTTCTTTCCCTCTTGTTCTAATTCCCTCAAAAACTCCCCCTATCACATGACCTGTTGGATGATTCTTCCTAATCCTTGATGAGGGGTCCCTTCGAACTTGATCTAACAATTCATCATTTGACTCGTCATCCGCACCTTCTGTGATATCTGGTTAAAGTTTAGATGTTGCTTCGGATGTGGTAATATTTGGGGCAACATCTGGTACTTCAGCAGTCTGCACATTTTCCACTGAAACTATATTGTTATTTTCAGGTATATTTTCTGTAGAAACAGAAAAATCATCAAAAATAACATTTACAGACTCTTGTACAGTTTTAGTACTTAGATTGTACAATCGATAAGCATGACTATTTTGTAAATAGCCAATAAAAATTCCTTTATCACTTTTAGAGTCAAACTTTGACAAATGATCTCTATCATTTAAAATGTAACAAATACACCCAAAACATGAAAGTAACGCAAGTTAGGTTTCTTTCCATTTATAATCTCATAGAGCGTCATCTTTATTCCAGGCCTTAGATAGACTATATTAGTGATGTGACAAGAAGTATTTAAGGCTTCAACACAAAAACGTTTTGACAGTTTTTTAGAACTAAGCATAACTCTAGCCATTTCTTGCAATGTTCTATTCTTCCTTTCTGCTACCCCATTCCGTTGAGGAGTTTTGGGAGCAGAAAACTCATGGATTTTTTTTTTCTCACAAAATTTTGTGAAGGAGATATTTTCAAATTTTTTTCCATGGTCGGATCTAAGCCAAAAAATAGGAGAATAGAACAAGTTCCTAATTCTAGGGTGCAAAATTTTAAACATGTCAAAAGTTTGTGATTTTTCTTTCAAAAAATATATCCAAGAGTATCTAGAAAAATTATCTACTATCACATAGGAATACTTTATGCCTCCTAATATGTCTATCTCAATTGGAACCATAAGATCCATGTGCATAAATTAAAAACAGTGAGACGTACCTGAATATTGTCTGTCATTCTGGAGTATATAATGGGAAATACGAGTTTGCTTACCTTGTAGACAATCTGCACAAACTGTTTACCTTTTTTGCTAAGGCTGGGTAAGCCTCTAACCACTTCATATGGACCAATCTTTCCAGATTGCGATAGTTGACATGCCCCAACTTTTGATGTCATAGTGTTGTGTCGTCTATCTTGACATTATTGCATGTTTCTTGTCTTGCAACAAGATAACAATTATCACATATTCTAGTACCTGACATAACACATTCATTAGCTTCATTCGTAACTTTATATGCATTCTTATTAAATTTTACCTCAAGATTGTCATCACACAATTGACTAATACTAATCAAATTAGACATTAAACCTTTAACGTGTAAGACATTTCTTAAAGTTGGAAATTCAGGAACATCTAAGATTCCTTTTCCAATTATTTTGCTTTTACTGTCACCTCCGTAAGTTACGTTACCTCTATTGAATGACTCATAGTTCTTTAGAAACTTATTTTTACCTGTCATGTGGCGAGACATCCACTATCAAAGTACCAAGAACATGCAATATTAGTTCTTAAAGCAGTTATCACAACATTACAAGTTATATCTATTTTGGGAATCCAAACCCTTTGAAAATACTTTTTACCTTTCGACTCAAAATTTTTGCTTCGAATGTTATTCGAGATGTTGGAAAGCCTTTTAGGCAACATTTTGCTCACAAAATCTTGAAGTTTGAAATAATATGGTTTTAAGTTTCCAGGGGAGTTACAGTGATGACACACAAACTTCATATTCTTTGACATATATGATAACCTATTATTTATTCCTCTTTCTTTTATAAAGCATATTTTTTCATTTTTGTCAAACAAACTAGAACATATAGTTTTAAGAGAGTTTTCGTACCCAATACCTGCATGTGAAAGTTTACTAAGCTGATTATGTTATTCAATTTAGAAGTCCCTGAGTTGAAATTACGGAAGGTTGCTTCGGCTAAATCTAATTTTTCACGAATCTTACCAAATTCAATATCCTTTTTGGTAAGTGCAACCTCTAGTCGGGTTATTGTGCCTCTTAGATCTACATTCTCATGAGTTAAAGATTTTACCTTTGTATCAAGTTGATTAGATTCTATGATTAAGGCTTTACAAATACTTTGTAATTCATTAATTATGTCATCGTTGTATTCAACTTGATCCATACACTCAGCCCCACCACTAGAAATAAAACCACTAAAGTAATATGTACCTTTTGAATGTTGCTGGAGATGCAGATGTTGTTGCAGATGTTGCCTGAAATGTCGTGACATCTGAGGCGACATTACAGATGACATCTTCATTATCTGTCAGAGACTGTTCGTAAACAGTGGCCATCATTTCTTGTGATTCTCCTTCTTGATCTCATTACTCTTCTCATTCGTCGTCACTAAGTGAGATCCATAGATTCCTACCAAATTTCCTAAGAGTGTTTGCACATTCATTAGCATAATGACCCAAACCTGAACATGCATGATATTGCACAGACTCTAGTTGTTTGGAATCAAATTTGGTACGATATGAATTGGTTCTTCTTATTGGACTTCCTTTTTGAGTACTTGGAAGGAACTTGGTGGGCTTTTGATTGAAGCCTTGATTTTGATGCTGTTTAGATTTAGATTGATTTATCTCATTGTTGAACTTCCTCATCATCGAATTGTATTTTCGAGTGAGTAAGACAACATTAACACCTTCAACAAGTTCTTCAAGATTCTCATCCTCTTCATTGATCTGATTCTCCGAGGATTGAACTTGAAGTGTAACATTCTTGCTCTTATATAATTCCCTTTGATTCTCAATGTTCATCTCACAGATTTTGAGAATGCTCATCAAGGTATTGTGAGCTTCTTCAATGACACAAATCTTTAAATTGAACTTTTCAGGAAGAGAACGGAGAACCTTTTCAACAATTTGAGTGTTAGTTAATGGTTCACCAAACACTTGACATTTATTAGAGATGTCAATTAACTTTTCAAAATAAGATTTAACATCATCCGCTTCTTCCATCCTTAAATGTTCATATTTGCTCATGAGCATGCATAGCTTAGTTCGACGAACACTTGAGCTATCTTCACAATGAATTTATAAAGTATCCCATGCATCCTTAGCCGTTGGACAGTTTTGAATGAGTTTGAACATGTATAGATCAACCCATCCAAAAATTGCATTTAAGGCCTTTTCGTTAAAGCTAGCATTATAGGTTTCTTCTGCCGTCCATTCGGATTCAGGTTTAATAAGAATGTCACCTTCCTCATCTGGCTACAATATTGGAACAACATACTCATTAGTTATAGATCTTCATGTGGTTTGATGTGAGAACGTAGGCGAATCTTCCAATAGACATAGTTTGTACCATCTAAAATGAGAAGTCTACCAATATTTAGATTAACAGGATCCATAGCTTTGAATAACAAGACCAAACACTTATTGTGTTAAGTGTCGCCTCTGATACCACTTGATAGGTCCCGGGATATACTATGAAACAGTAAAAATAAACTGGAAAATAAACTAACTCGAATGCCAATACAATTTGCTAATGTCGGTAACAATATTGTCAGTCACAAGTGACAACACTTTGATAAAATAGAAAAACCCTTGAAGAGTAAATTGCAACGGAAATAATAAAGAACACACAAGTTTAATATTTACATAGATTATATTGATTATATAACCTATGATGGTCAGTGACCGAAAGTATTGTATATATTTATATACAATTGAATAAATTCATTCTTTTACAATTTTACAAAATAAAACAAAAGGAATTAAAAAGTTGAAGTCGCAGATGAATTCTGCCTGAAAAATCTACCTAAATAGACATAGACAACATCTCATTATAATTGCTTCAATAAAAAACAAATCTGAACTAAGCAGCAATTATAATGTTGGACAGAATGTTGTCGACACGCTCAGGAAACACTTGCGATCCAGTTTTTTGAGATGTATTCTCGAGAGCTCTCTTAATATTTTTGCAATATGATTCTGGATATCGATTCACTCTTCTTCCTCTCTATTTATAGTAGAGTCTTCCTTGAAAAACTCATCAACTTATTGTAGAGGTTGAGGGAAAGGTGGTAGCCGATAAGGTTTGTTGGAGAAGATCATGAAGCAAAATCCTCTAACTTCTTGGACTTGTTTCCCAAGCTTAGCAACAATTTTGACTTGTTCTTTCCACGTTTTTCATCAACTCCTAATCATCTTGCCAAGTCACTTTTTCATCGTGGTAAAATTTTCACGAGATTTCCTTCAGTCCGTGAAGTAAGGAAAAACTGTTAGTCACAAAAATGTTGGTCCGAATGTTGTGACATTTGTTCCAACATTTTTTAACTTTAACTTTGTACTAAAAATGATATGTTAGGCAAAATATCACGACACCAAACCCAACATTAATAAAAAATTAATTATCGATACTATCAACATATCAGTATAATTTGTTTTCCGATTTATGAATATAACGAATTAATTTGTATTCTTTATCACCAGCTTTGAAATTATTGGCGCAGTATTTATGATGATTTAGCCTCTGAGAAGCTTCTACAGGAGATCCTCCCAATGAATGAATGCTATACAATACAAGTCTTCATTCTTCAATTTTAAGTAATGTTTTCGTCGAACATGTGCGTACAATATAGGTCAATAGAGTCACTTTAGAGAAAAATTTAATTAATAGTCTACCTAGAACAAGAGTGGCTAACTAAAATTAATATTTGTCGCAGATGCAAGACTACAAGACATGGCCCAGATCTCATTTTGCCTGATAAATCCAAGACCAAGACCATGAATGGCTTGCCCAGCTCTAAGAACCAAGATTTTTTTTGCGTACTATAATAATAAAGTTACCCAATTATTTCACATTAAAATAATTGAGCTTTACCTGTATAATATTAGAGTCACAAATTCTTTTATTTGTCACATTAAAATAACTTAACTTTACTTATATCATAATAATACTAGTCACAAAACAACTTATATTTGTCATAGTAACATAATTGAACTATGTGCAGATTTTGTCATTTTACAGTAAGTGGATAAATTAAATTTCAGTAATCGTACATGAAATTTACTGTAAAGTTGATGAGAAAAAGAAAAGGAAAATGTTTTCCAAATGACAAAATAAAGTTGAAAATGGTACGACTATTATTTAGAACCATATAATAGCTGCCCTGTATGTCGTCTCTGATCTCATCGAAAGGTTTTTATTTTTTCTTTCTTGCAGCTTTTGATGAAAAAGATACTCTTATACGAATTAGTATTATTATGTTTCTGTTGGAACGTGAAGATATATGAATATACATGATGCAAAAATTAGAACAGACATATATATATATATATATATACAAGTTGCAATGAAATATAATCATTCTTTCTTTATTCATTTCTCATGAGCTAGGCAAACAGTGATAGCCTGTTTATATCCCAATTCCCAAGTCTTATTTCAATATGCATTTGATCCTTTGACTATCAAATTGAGCTTCAACTGTGTAGGGTTTAGTTGGATTTGTATACGGAGCGTAATTTTTTTTTAATTTCAAATTCAACAAACGATGAACTGATGGATAATTATGCAATGATATAACACATATAATTAAATAACATGTAATGTAATCATAATACATCGATAGTAGACTTACGATGTTTGTATAATATGGAATCTTCTAGTAACGTCCGATGGTGCGCACACAACTATTCCTCGATTGCAAGTTCCAAGAACTTTGATGTAATCCTCCTTGAGAAAGCTAAAAAATCCGATAGAGGTTCGAGAGATAATGTTTTGATTCTAGGTCTCTAAGACTTAGATTATTATAAAGTGAATTGTGTAATTGAATAATGAAATGAGGTCCCTATTTATAGCTGCGTTTTAGGATTAAAACGCATCCTAGGTTTCTCGTGGGCCAGACCCAGAAATCGAAGCGAAGTGGGTCAGTTACTGGCGGCGCCGTGACGCTAAATGGGTGGCGTCGCGGCCCTAGGTCCCATGCGCTGCACCCTAGTCCAATTTTGCCTTGTTTCCATTTTAATTAAATTCGAAATCCAATGTCGACTTAATTAAATAATCATTATTCATTCAAATGTCTCGATCATAACCGAACATTTATTTTCTCTCATTACATCCTTAAATCGACGAAAAAATTGACTTAGTGTTACCCTACATGCCTTCACATATCGACACTAATCATATTAGGGTCTACACGAAACTCCTAGACGGCGCCGAAAGACGAACTCAATATGTGAAGTATAATTACACGAATCTGGTAAGCTGAACCTCTATGTGGGAAGATAAAATCCTTTCATTCACGACACACTAGATCAAGCTTAGGACTTGCCAAGTGTATCCAAATAGTTTGATCATTATATCTCCTCTATATTAGTTGACAGCAAGACCATATCCTAGATATGTCTATTGCGTTGGCCAACGACTTAGTCAACCTAATATCATATGAGAATCTGAGTGTTCTCTCGAATATACTTTCGAGGAATGAATCACAATCTTGGCTCAACTACCACCTTTAATCCACTTCGTAACATACCCAATACAAGTCGTATCTCAACCTATAAGATATTTGAGCTTAGGACAAGATCAAAGTATATTACTCTGTAGACAAGGTGCGTATCGACCTCAAGTCTAATGACTTCTATCTCCACACGCTGATCATACTTTAGACATTGCATAACAAACAATATATCAGCAGGGTATACCAATACTTCTAAAGTATCCATGTGTCCATCACGAGTAACCATTACTCGTAGCAGGTGAGACATACTACATCATCTAAGGATGTAATGCAGACCACATGTCGACTTATCACATATCATCGATATCACATTCTCGATGATCATTTAGTCGAGGCTATTTTAAGAGTTACGTTATAATATTAATATCTCACACACTAGTAATAACGATGTAATTTATAGGGATGCATATTATAGAATATTATATACAATCAACTAATAATTCAATAATTGCAAATGCCATAATATTAATCTTCATTAATAATAATAAAAATGTGTATAAAGTACATCTATCCTAATACAGATTGTCTCTAGGACATGAATATACTTTCAAATTGTACCATGCAAAGGCTTATATATACAACTCGTTTATATATATAAATGAAAAAATATTATTCTCTCAGTCTCAATTTATATGACACTTTCCTTTTTAGTCAGTCTAAAAAAGAATTACACCTTTCTATATTTAGTACTAATTCAACTTTAAATTTACCTTTTTACCCTTAATGAACTGTTTCTAACCACACAAATTTCTATACTTTGTTTTAGATCACAAATTTAAATTTTTCCCCTTTATTTCTTAAATTTTGTGTTCAGTCAAACACTTTCATATAAAATGGATGGAAGAAATAACCTTCAACAAATAGTAAATTATGAATTTGTGATTTCAATAGTCAATGAGTTTAATCTTAATCACTCGGCTTAAAATAATTATAGCGCTAGCCAATATACAAAACATGTATAGTATAAATTACGTATAAAATATGAACGTATATACTTTTTTGTATACTAATTATAGTATATAAAAAATATACATTTAGTGACTACTCCTATTATTTTGTTTGGCGGCTACAACGTAAAAAAATCATTTTTTTCTAATTCCCATCCGTTATAGGCACACTATGATGAGTAATTACTGCTGATTTGGTTAAGTCCTCAGTCCTCCTTTGGAGACTTTTAACTTTTCTTGTTATGAATATGGCTTTTATAGGTCCACATACTTCCGAAAACCATTCGAGAACCGGATTGAATTATCCGAATCGATATTCAGACCGAAAAGTTATCGGTCCGACTACGAGTACCAGTCATGGAGATCCGGACCGATAAGGATCTGATTCGGCAACTCGATAATTACGAGGTCCAAAAATCAAAACCTAATTACCCCTGCTTTAACCCATTTTCTCATCTCTTAGAAGTTAGAACTATCAGCCCTTTCCCGTCACTGGACCAACCCTCCGGCGAACCCCACGAATCACAACCCCCGCCGTCCTCAACCCCTACACCGTCGAACACCACACCTTTGACTACTACACCGTCGAAGACCACACCTCGACGCTACCGACCCGACTCTCGTCCTCTGTTTTCACTGTTGCCACCGCCGAATTTGACCACCGAACAACAGGCGACGGTGAATATCACCACCAGATCTCTATTTTGCTTTATTATTTGTTGTTTGTTTGTGTTCGCCGGAGCTCTATCTCCGGTGACCCCTGTTTTGGTCATTGCTACTCCATGTTTTTGATATTGTTGTTATTTGGTATTCTTGTTTATCTTTGGTTGATGTTTTCGGTGACCTCCGTTGGTTCTATTTTTGGGATATGTGGTTTGCCCTGATTATGGACTGATTTTCGGACTTCTTGGTATTTGGCCGGAATTTTTAAAACTCCGGCGACCTTGACTGCTGCTTTATATTCTGTGGGCTGCTGTCGGTTATTGGACCGGTAACCTTATTAGATCGGATCGGGTACCCACCCGATAAGGTATCGGTCCGGTCCCAGATCTCTTTTCAGGGTGAATTTTTATCGGTCCGATTTCGATCTGGACCGATAACCTAATCGGTCCAGTTCCGGTATGTCAATACTCGGATCGAACCGATAACAGCCCTAATTATGAATAATGGTTGATTGAGAAAACACTGTTGGACAAAGTTCCATTGCTAGACAAAAAGTAATGTTTTGACAATTATTGAGAGGTGAAAGTTGAAGGACCTGTTATTTTCATAGTAGGACATATATACACACATTGATTCGGTTCTTCAGTGCGTTGTCGCTGCTTTTTCACCTTTTTTTGTCTATCTTGACTATGAAATTTGCATGCATGTCAATCCAACCTTTTCTAATAGTACTCCTACTACTTTCAAATACTCCTAGGGTAGTTAAATATTTTATTTTCAATTCATATATATTTCTTTGTCTTCTCCACGTATCTTAACTGGTGAGAAAATCAAATTAAAATTTGGATAGTGAAAAAGACAAGGCTAAATGCATAGACGATCTCTTAAATTTGTCAGTAAATTTTATTTGAACTTCGTTCTAATTGAGCACTTGAATAGATGATAAATTGTTTCTATTAAACACTTCCGGCTCAAATTTCGGAAAACTTTTGTGCGCATGTTCTCAAACGCTTATAGATAAATTAACCAACTAAAATATGTCATCTTCCTTAATTTTACACATCAACTTCAATCGGAATATGTCTGAAATTTTACTGCTTATTAAGGCTAATGCGTATATTTAAAGGAGGTGACATAGTTTACGCAGTTAACTTATTTACATAATGGACACTTGAGAACACGCGCAAAAAAATCCAAAATTTGAGCAGGAAGTGCCTAATAGAAAAATCGTGTATTCATTTGTTCAAATCAAAATAAATAGTAGTTTGATTGTCTAAATGAAATTTAATAATTTTTTTAAGAGGTTATCGATGTGTTTAAGCCAAAAAATAATGTAGATATGACTATGTGCAATTATATGGGGTTTATTGTTAAAAAAATTATTTTCTCACTGAAAAATGTTCAGTGGTTATTTTCACTAAATGTCGGTGAGAAAATTATATATAGTAATTGTTTTGATACGAAAATATTAGAAAGTTTACCAGCGTTTCAATGAGAACCTATTTTTCACTATGCATTTTTCTATTAAGCGGGATTAATAAAAAATCATTTTTTATAACACAAATTTCTCGCTAAATATTGGTGGAAAAAAACTATGTTTCTCGTAGTGGGTAAAACATATTGGGAGGAAATAGTGGTGGGGACCTATGAGGCCGAGGCATGAAGGTAATTAAGCTCTGTTTTCAGTTGGGTGGGCATGATACAATATCATATCAAAATCAAAATTTTTGATACTGCGTTTTTTGTATTATGATATTTGGTACTTGTGTGGTATGCGTTTTTAAAAAGTTTGATATTTGATAAGATATTCGATATTTTGTAAAAAAAGAAAAATCGAAATAACGAATACCGTATCGATGTATATAGTCAAATACAATTTATATATATTATTATAATACTAATAAATATATAAAATAGTATTAATACAAAATTAATTGTTTAGACGTTGGAATTGCTTGTACTTTCTTTTAAATATTTTTACATGTATGTAAGGTGTTAGTCTGATATACTTGATTGAAATGTTCTTTGTGCACCGAAGTATCTTGGTTGAAATGCGCTTTTGTGTGATTGATTAACAAAGGGAATTACTTGTACTTTCTTTTGAATATTTTTACATGTGTAAGGTGTTAGAATAATATAATCAAAACATTTCTTGAATAGATGAAGTCACAATTCTCTATTATATGACTATATGTAAGTCAAAATCAGACAAACTATGATTACCGATTTACCATACCACAAAATTTCAAAATCAAACTTAAAAATACCGAACCACATTAATTTAGTATTATAATGATATAGTACATTAAAAATACAAAAAATGAAATTACCGAACGGAGTTTTAAACACCATAATACCGTACCACGTGTCACGCCCCGAACCCCGGGCCCGTGACTGGTGCCCTACCTGGGCACCCTTCTACCTTAACAACACAAGTAAACTGCGGAATTTAAATAACACCTCATTTTTTTTTAAAACCAACATACGTGCGGCAAAGCCGAAAGTGCCGCCATATAATATACATAATAAAAGACACTACAATCGCATACGAGTCCAATCCCACATATGAATACTGCACCTCTAAGAGTTATATCAACTATGACGGACAAGGCCCCGTACTCCATAATCGCATACAAAAGCACATCAAGGATCTATACCAAAAAGATAAACTCACGAGCAGAGGAGCTATCCAAAACTCGAAAGGCGGTCTTACACTGCAGATCACCAAATCATTACCTAAACTGCGCAGATTTAACGCAAACGGGCGAGGTCGACGAAGAATGTACCAAGTATGTGAACAAGAAAATATCGTAATGAAATCATAACGATAACAAAACATGAGACATGTATGATAGCCAACCTACATTACACAATACATAGCGATCATATCAAGTCGGGGACGTACGCCTCAAAGTCATTACTCAAATATAACCATGGGTCTCACGCCCATAATATCAATCATGCGTGGAATCCTTCCTCATCTGGCGATCATGATATAATACAACATCGAAGTAACCTGAACCTTACAATCATGAGAGTAATGCAATCCTTTTTATCTTTTAAGTTATGACTTTAACAATGAGAATTATTGTTCCACTTTAATTCATAACCACACTGCACCCTTTCATTAATGAAATCACTACCGTTTCAAAACATGAAGGCGTGCGATGCGCGAGTCAACCACCCTCTGTGTTATAATGCAACCTATCATAGGACTATTTCACCCGCTTAGGTCGTGAGGACCCGCAATGAGTCATCGGTACACGATACTCGCATCACGGATAGCTAATCCATGACTTATATATATCCGGGAATTTAACCCGCCCGAGTCAAATATCGACCACGCGTGAGTGTGTCACTCACCCTACGGGAGCTAACCCATGGTATCCTTGAAACAAGTTGCCGACCCTTTATGGAGGGACGCGGAGATGTGGAGATATGACTCTTGCACGAATGTCTATATGAGTAACCCATATGCAAGCAAACCAAGGCAAAATCATGCCTTTAGACAAATCAAGACAATTATCATGCCTTTCTTTTTGTCATAAACCAAGACAATACCATGCCTTTCCTTTTTACACAAACCAAGACAATACCATGCCTTTACACAAACCAAGACAATTACCATGTCTTCTTTTCACATAAACCAAGACAACTACCATGCCTTCTTTTTACATAAACCAAGAGAAATACTTATTCAAGCAAGCCAAAATACTATCAAGGCGCAAATAGAATAGTTCTCGTTTAACAAGCCAAAGTACTTATCAAGGCACAAATAGCATAATTCTCATTTAACAAGCCAAAGTACTTATCAAGACACAAATAGAATAATTCTCATTTAACAAGCCAAAGTACTACGTACGTACATCCTTTTCAAAAGACTTATTTTTATGTAAAACCCCAAGATACTAACACCCGTAGTATCAAGGCGTGTCTATTTTTTTAAAGTAAGTTACTACACTTTTTAGAAACTCATTTCAAAGCTTGAAACCAAGTAACTTCAAATTTTTACAATCTAGGCAACTTATGCCCATTAATCAAAATAGACAATTTTCTTAACCTTCCATAAAGCCGTTATAACCAACTTCCCATAAAGCCGTTATAACCCTTTATGGTTTTAGACCAATTCATTCCTTTTTATATCCAAGAGACTTACACTTTTAAAACCAAGTATCACATACTTACAAATCAAGTTTCTTAACTTTCAAAATACTTCAAGTCTCTTAATCTTTAGAAATCAAGTTTCTTCTACTTTTAAATTCAAGTAACTCACACATTTAAAACAAGTTACTTCCCTTTAAATCATGTAATTTATCCTCTTTTAAATCACTTAAGTAAATCACTCCTTTGACTCCCCTAAAGTCATTATAGCAACCTTTTGGTTTTGGAACTAAGGCACTAGCCAAAAGGTTTGGAAACCACTTCCTTTTCAAGACTCTATGTACTTTAAGTAAAATACTTTCACTCTTAAGAATCCAAACTTCACTAAGGAAATGGATTATACAACTTACAATTTAAACATCAAAGTACAATCAAGGAAGTACATAGAACAAATTCTATTTTAGGCAATCCAAGTACAACCAAGGAATGGATCATTTAAGGAGTAGGACATACTTTCTTTATCTTAAGGAATCATGCTAGAAGAGGAGATAGTTCACATACCTTTTCGGCTTAATCCACAAGCTAAGTCGAATACGCCGCACGTAGAAGTGTCAACCTATAATGGCCACAACATAACTATCAACTTCTAGTTTCTAACGTAGAATAATACTAAGTATACGGTCTCTTATTCTACGGAAAATTGGGCAGCACCTCCTTTGTTTCTACATACTTTGCCACCTTTTTCAAGGCCGAATTCAATAACCAAACATGCCACATTTAAGGCTCAACATACCAACCAATCAAAGGGGATTACACGCCTTACAATACGTGTAAAATTCTGCCCCACAATTCATACTAAGTAGTTTAATACTCAAAATCCATTCCCGGCCAACATATACAACAACACAAGTCCTTTCCAATTCTTTTTCAATCCAAGTTCTTAGGTCTAACATGTTATATAGTCATAGACAACTTCAAAAACTACAATTTCCTTCTTTATATAACATGTGACGACTTATACAAATAATCAAATTGAATTGTAATCTTAAGGCTAAACATGCTAGTTTTCGGATTAGGGTTCCAATATCCAATACGCTTATCAAACTTCATACTATATACCTCATGCTTGCTAATATCCATAACTACAATGATAAGTAAACTTTAATTGCTAAAACGACAAGATTTATACCTTTACAAGCCCTTAAAATTTCCAAGATTCAAAGTCACTCCTTAGCAATTCTTAGCTCCTTTCCTTTACGCTCCAATCCACTATTTGAAGCCTTTAGAAGCTCATAACCAACTTCTCTTCCAATTCCCATCCAAACTTATGAAAACGACTTAGGTTTTCGCCTTGCGACTAACGTGAAAACGTTGTTTTTCCGAAATCTTTCTATTGAGATATCCTTACAATACCCTTAGGGACCTTGGGTTAAAGTCTTGTGAATAATGGATCAAAACTACAAAATTTTTGTGTGGGAAATGTGTCAGCCGAGAGCACACATTGAAGAACAAAATGTTGGGAAATGTGTCAGCCGAGAGCACACATTGAAGAACAAAATGTTGTGAAATTTTTCTAAGTGTTGAAGAGCTTGTCTTGCACTAGTATGTATATATAATACAATGGATGGTCAAGATTACAACATATGGGTGGCTAGGATGAAGATCATTAATTAATTAGCCAAGTGGACAAGTTGACAAGTCAACAATCTCAAGCTAGCAAGACTTATTCATCTACCATGGTCAATGACCATTTTACCCTTGCAAGATTTCGTCCAAGACCATGTGGGGAGGTGACACGTGTCGCCCTCTCATTCGTCCATAAAATTCCGTAACCCTCGTGGGCCCCGCAAAACGTAAAATTCCTCGGGTGGGCCCCACGTGACCAAATCCGTAAAAATAAATTTCCATAATGTTAATAAGTTCCATACTCTTCAAATAATGCATTTTGAGAATCCAATTCAGAACAACGAACATTTTTCCTTTCCGACGTTCGGAAGATTTTCCGTCGTAAAAACAATTCTTCCTTTCGTACCAATTTCAAGTCTTGATTCCTTACGCACATTCTCTTATACATGTCCTGGACTTACGAGGTGTAACACCACATCCACCTGATCATTAATACGTCAAAAGATTTAGGCCTTGCCTCCGCAATATTAATTTGGATAAAGATAACAAAAACAACTAGTTGAAGAAACCTACAATATTAACTAATGAAGAAACTCCTACAAAATTAATTGTTTAGACGTTGGAATTGCTCATGTACGAAACCAAGAATGTATCCTCACTATTAGTGAGAGATTAAATAATGAAGTTTAGATCTTAAATTGAATCACATACGGACGATGAGGATTGAAAGAATGAAATTTTCCTAAGTGTCCCATAGCCTCAAGAAAAGTACAGATGTCTCTATAACACCCCATTTTAATCGGAGTCGAAACGGTATACTACTTATGGTTGATTTCTAAATTTATTCAAGGAGTCGCCACCTAATTATTATAGTGAATTAGGACACTAAAAATGTAGCATAAAATACTACGAATGATCTCCATTTAAAGGTCTGCGAAAGCTATGTGAGATTCTAGGTAAGGGCTCTTTATTATCCTAAAGGGAAGGGGTTAGGCATCCTATAGGATCCGCTAACTTGCGGTTATCCAGTCAAACTTAGGCTTAATATTATTGTGCTAACATGCAATCTACAATTCTAAAGGTGTTTTAATTATTAAACCAACCAAGAGATATTTAAACTAGGCATGCAAATATTTAAAATAGATATAGATTTAACAAGATAGTAATGAAAGCAAATAATCATAAAAAAGATGGAATGAAGAGAATTTAGCGATATTTCGCTTTTATTTTATTTTATGCGAATGCTTTACTTTGGGGTGCGCCTCCGGGTACCTGCAAAAGACACTTAGTAAAAGAATTAGTAAATAATAAAATAAATTATCAAATAAACACAACGTGTGTGTGTATATATATATATATATATATATATATGTAAAAGATATATTTTATATAGTGTAGGCTCAGCTAGTGTTATGCCAAGGATACTAAGACATGAGAAGCCAATATCGCTTCGGCTGCGGTCGACTCACCTCCCGGTGAACGATACTATGCATTCTCATTTAATCTTTTCACTTTCCTCCTCGCCCACATATTCCGTCTCGCTTACCATGGAGGCCTCCAGATCGACGGATAAATCCTTCTTTGGTCAGTGTAGTATCATGTTCAAAAAATCAGTAAAATACCCAGTGTAGTATCATGTTCAAAATCAGTTTATAAATAAAGGGCAGATTTGTCAAAAGCATTTCGAAAATTTCAAATAGTTCACCGGAAACAATAAAGCAGGAACAACATAGTACGCTGGAACGGTGGAAACAACCGGCGACATAGTTCGCCAAAATTTTTAAAACGTCGCCGGAATCTAAAGACTCCGACCAGGTCTTAAAAATCATATCAAATTAACCCACAAACCAGACTCAGCGATCCTTATAGAATATAAACCGACAGACATCGCCGGAGTTTTGCAAACTCCGACCAAATACCAAAACTCCAGAAATCAGCCCAGCAATCAAAATATACCGCAGTTATATATAAAATACAAAGCAATGGAGGTCGTCGGAGTTTAAAGACTCCGGCCAGTTACCCGAAAAAGGAGAAATCAGTCCACAACCAACAAACATACCAAACAAGATATAAACCGAACAAACGGGGAGATGGGTGGCGTCACTTCCACGGCTAATCGCCGGAGCGTCGCCACCCCAGTGGTGGGTTCGCCGGCGACTGGGGTGTGGAAAAGCAGTGGTTCGCCGACAGGCAGTGAACGGGAAGGGGATCGATGGGTCACTGGTTGAGAGAATTAGAGAAGACGAAGTGGGGGTGTGTCGGCTGGAAGGTTTTTCACGGGAACGAGGGAGGGTAGAGGTGCGACTGCAGGTGGGAGGCGGCGACGGGAAGGAGAGGAGAAGAGAGACTCTTTTTTTTTTTTTAAAATGGGAAGAGGGCTGGTCCTCCCCTTTTTTGTGTGGCTGCTGATATCCTGTGGGGCTGGCCCCCATTTTTTCTTTTAAAGGAGGGGGTAATGTTTTATTTATAGGGGTATTTAGGTTTAGGGTTTGGGTATGGTTTTGCGGGGGAAAAGATGAAAAGTGATATTTGATTTTAGGGGGAAAAATAAAAGAGAGTGTTTGGATGAAATTAAAAATGGTGTTGGATTGGAATGATCCGAATTAAGCCTCGAATTGGGACTTATTTGATGAAATACAAAACGGGTTAATTATTTAAAAGAAAAATTATTTAAAAAGATGCAAGATTATAAAAATGCAAATGCCGATGCAATAATAATAAAATATAATATTTAACAAATGTTTAATGTCTAATTAAAATTAAAACGGGATGTCAATTAATTATTTAAAGAGATGCAAATATTATTAAAATAAATGACGGTGTAATAATAATATAACAAGGACATAATGATTAATAAAAAAATAAAAAGATAAAAATGCAAAAAAATGATGATTAGAATGCGGTGTCCTAAAACACATAAAATTGCAACAAATATACGAAAAACGGGTCAAAATTGACTGTCAACAACATGTTCCTCTTTGTACGGAGATGATGGAAGAGTCTTCGGACAAAGATGTTGACTTGTAGCCAATTTTGTCCTGTTTTATAAACTAGAACTCAAAAGTGAGGCTGATGCAGACTCAGAATTGTCCCAGTGTCGAATTATGATGACACTGGGTCGTTGTGATGCGAAAATAAAAAGCAAAATTGACGCAGATTTAAAAATGTCTCAGTGTCGAATTATGAGGACCTGGGTTGCTGCGATGCTAAAATTATGGCTGGACGAATACCGATTCAAAAATATGTTCCAGTATCGAATTATGATGACACTGGGTTGTTGTGATGCTGGAAAATTAAGGCAGGGCGGATGCGGATTCAAAATTTTGTCCCAGTGTCGAATTATGATGACACTGGGTTCTGTGTTGCGGGATGCTGGAGGAGAGAAGATCAACGTTCGAGGTACAAATTGCTTCAGTTCGCCGAGATAACTCCACGTTGTGCTCCTGCTCCTGTAAATTAAGGTTCATGCAGGCTAAAGCTTAAAAAGATTAGTGTATAACTGTTAAGACAGAAAAATGATAAAGCGTGAATATATGAGAAATACGATCATGTGAGTAGGAGTGTCGTCCTGTGTAGACGTAAAGTGTTGAAGGTGACGTAGTTGCAGATGAATGATTAAGGTGTTGGTGACGTCATTGTGTTGACACGTCACAGGTTTAACTCATGCACGATGGATGCGACGTGAGCGACGCCGGTGCTCAGGCGTTATTGTGCATATGACGCCGGTGCTCAAGCGTTGACTTAGATGATGCCGGTGCTCAAGCGTTGACTTAGATGATGCCGGTGCTCAGGCATTGATGCAGATGATGCTGGTGCTCAGGCATTGATGCAGATGATGCCGGTGCTCAGGCATTGGTGCAGATGATGTCGGTGCTCAGACATTAATGCAGATGATGCCGATGCTCAGGCATTGATGCAGATGACGCCGGTGCTTAGGCGTTGACTTAAATAACGCCGGTGCATGCATGATTTAGATGATGTCGGTGCTCAGGCATTTATGCAGATGATGCCGGTGCTCAGGCATTTACTTAAATAATGCCGGTGCTCAGGCGTGATTTAGATGATGCCGGTGCTCAGGCGTGATTTAGATGATGCTGGTGCTCAGGCATTGATGTAGATGATGCCGGTGCTCAGGCATTGATGCAGATGATGCCGGTGCTCAGGCGTTGACTTAAATAACGCCGGTGCTCAGGCATTGATGCAGATGATGTCGGTGCTCAGGCGTAATAAGATGACGTCGTTGTGTAAACGTAATATATGGGTTGTCGTTGTATAGACGAAATGTAGATAAAGTCATTGCATAGACATAATAAGATGGCGTCGTTGAGTGGACGCGATATTGGGGTCGTCGTTGCATAGACGAAATGTAGATAAGACCATTGCATAGACATAATAAGATGACGTCGTTTAGTGGACGCGATATAGGGGTCGTCGTTGCATAGACGAAATGTAGATAAGGCCATTGCATAAGCATAATGGCGTCGTTGAGTGGACGCGATAGGGGTCGTCGTTACATAGACGAAATATAGATAAGGCCGTTGCACATGCGTAATAAAATGGCGTCGTTGATAGACGTAATTGAGCTAACGTCGTTGTGCAGCCATAATAAGAAGACGTCGTTGATAGATGTAATAAGAGGACGTCATTATGTGGACGTAATAGGAGAACGTCGTTGTGTGGACGTAATAAGAAAGAACGTCGTTGGATAGACGTAATAGACGTCATTGATAGCCTTAATAGGAGGACTTCGTTGTGTGGACGTAATAAGATGAACGTCGTTGAATAGACGTAATAAAGTGATTTCAACTTGGTGGGCCAGGCTACTATGATGAAATTACCTGCAGAATATAAACCGAATAAAATAATTAGAGTTGTAAAGTGATTGAGAAATGAGGATGAGAATGGCCCTGTGAGCCAAATGACGCCTTGATAGACGCGTGCGATTATGGCTTTTCGGGCTGAGCTGCTATGTGAAACTTCCTACAAAATCAAAGATAGATGTAATAATTAGTGTTATAGATATGCAAAAACGAATGAATGAGGATAAGAATGTGGCCCTGTGAGCCGAGCTGCTATGCGAAAATCCCCTTCAACGTTGCCAACTTTCCAGCCCCTGTTATCATCCGCATGCCCGATCTGTTCGTACTTGTAACCGTTGTCTGGCTTTAAGTATTTGGCTACGAGAGCGTAGTCGATAATATGCTATTCGGTACTGACTGCCTCTTCTTGCAATGAAGCTTTTTGAAAGCAGTCCCAGTTTTGGCATAAGCGGATGCCGAATGGACGAGATCGAATTTGATATGGAATACTTTTACTATCCTATCGCAGAGATTGGATGGAGTGTGCTTTGTAACCGGTAGAGTAAGGGCAAAAGATTTTAGAAGGAGTTGGACTGAGTCCTATGTGGCCACCTACGTATCTCACCATAGAGATCAAGTAGATACATAGTCTAGGAGCATAGCCCGAGTTGAAGTTGGGTTCGTCGATTAGACTTCGAGTTTTTTTTTTAAAAGATGGGACCAAAGCTGATATGGCCGCCTATGCATTTTGCCAAAGGAACCAGTTTGACCCATAGTTCACCAGTGACGGAGAATAAGGAGATTCTTAATAGATGGAAAAATAGGATTTTTCTAAAAGGTGGGACCGAGGCCGAAATGACCGCCTACGTATCCCGTCGCGGGAATCAGGTCACACGTAGTTCCGAATTGTGATGAAATTTTGAGAAAATTTTGAGAAAATTGTTGTTTGGGATATGGGCTTTCCGCGTATCGCGCTGATAACGCAAGGAATAACACAGCCCCAGAAAACCAAGCTAGTATAGCTCGTAATTAATACTAAGCGAATGCACAAAGTGGAAGTAACAAAATATTGTAGTAAAGTGCACATAGTTGAAAGCAACAAACATTACAATAGCAAGCAGACTATATAGATATCAAATGCGCGTCCTAGAATGTTTGGGACATATTTTATGCCAGAGGTGGGCCTAAACGCCAAATATGCGAGATTATGATAAACATGTCCTAGTCGTTAAACTGCAATGTTTTGTTGGAAATGACGACCAAATGACGGTGCACTTTTTCCAATTCGGCATGTCATGTTTAGGCTTGGATTTGTCTATCATTGTCACGCTACACATAGTATGCTGGTTGGTCGTTGGGTTGCGAAACCCGTCGACAAGTTTTTTGGCGTTTTCCTAATAGTGGCGTCGATACCAGGGATCAACCCACCTAAGGTGTATGCATGTATGACTTAAAATAAAGAGGGCGGTATAGCTCTATCCTAATTTTGCTAAGATTTGGCTTACTAGACGCAATGGTTCCCGAGCGGACTACTCGAGTGAGAAGGCTACGCGGCCACCGGTTGGACCGGATTCTCCGCGTAAAATGCCAACTCTCCTAAATTTGGGTATTTGAAAGAAATTTGCGGGTGTGCAAAGCGCACCTCGCGTGTAGTGTGTGATAGTGTTAATTTTCCGAAGGGAGGAAATATGAGCGGAATGACAGTTTAGGAAAAACATTAACATATAGCAATTAAGACATCATCCAAATATTCATATGTAAAGAAGAACCGTTTAGGCAAAAGGTAAAAATAAAAGCAAATAAGTATAAAACACAAAGGAAGCAATTTAAGCATATAAAGAAAAAATAAAGCACAATAATTAATCTAAGTCTGTTATGGTTAAGAACCTAGTCATCCCCAGTGGAGTCGCCATGCTGTAACACCCCATTTTAACCGGAGTCGAAACGGTATACTACTTATGGTTGATTCCTAAATTTATTCAAGGAGTCGCCACCTAATTATTATAGTGAATTAGGACACTAAAAATGTAGCATAAAATACTACGAATGATCTCCATTTAAAGGTCTGCGAAAGCTATGTGAGATTCTAGGTAAGGGTTCTTTATTATCCTAAAGGGAAGGGGTTAGGCATCCTATAGGATCCGCTAACTTGCGGTTGTCCGGTCAAACTTAGGCTTAATATTATTGTGCTAACATGCAATCTACAATTCTAAAGGTGTTTTAATTATTAAACCAACCAAGAGATATTTAAACTTGACATGCAAATATTTAAAATAGATATAGATTTAACAAGATAGTAATGAAAGTAAATAATCATAAAAAAGATGGAATGAAGAGAATTTAGCGATATTTCGCTTTTATTTTATTTTATGCGAATGCTTTACTTTGGGGTGCGCCTCCGGGTACCTGCAAAAGACACTTAGTAAAAGAATTAGTACATAATAAAATAAATTATCAAATAAACACAACGTATGTACATACATATATATAGATATATATGTAAAAGATATATCTTATATAGTGTGAGCTCAGCTAGTGTTATGCCAAGGATACTAAGACATGAGAAGCCAATATCGCTTCGGCTGCGGTCGACTCACCTCCCGGTGAACGATACTATGCATTCTCGTCTAATCTTTTCACTTTCCTCCCCGCCCACATATTCCGTCTCGCTTACCATGGAGGCCTCCAGATCGACAGATAAATCCTTCTTTGGTCAGTGTAGTATCATGTTCAAAAAATCAGTAAAATACCCAGTGTAGTATCATGTTCAAAATCAGTTTAATAAATAAAGGGCAGATTTGTCAAAAGCATTTAGGAAATTTCAAATAGTTCACCGGAAACAATAAAGCAGGAATAGCATAGTACGCTGGAACGGGGGAAACAACCGGCGGCATAGTTCGCCAAAATTTTAAAACGTCGCCGGAATCTAAAGACTCCGACCAGGTCTTAAAAATCATATCAAATTAACCCACAAACCAGACTCAGCGATCCTTATAGAATATAAACCGACGGACATCGCCGGAGTTTTGCAAACTCCAGCCAAATACCAAAACTCCAGAAATCAGCCCAGCAATCAAAATATACCGCAGTTATATATAAAATACAAAGCAATGGAGGTCGCCGAAGTTTAAAGACTCCGACTAGTTACCCGAAAAAAGGAGAAATCAGTCCACAACCAACAAACATACCAAACAAGATATAAACCGAACAAACGGGGAGATGGGTGGCATCACTTCCACGGCTAATCACCGGAGCGTCGCCACCCCAATGGTGGGTTCGCCGACGACTGGGGTGTGGGAAAGAAGTGGTTCGCCGACACGCAGTGAACGGGAAGGGGATCGATGGGTCACTGGTTGAGCGAATTAGAGAAGACGAAATGGGGGTGTGTCGGCTGGAAGGTTTTTCACGGGAACGAGGGGGTTAGAGGTGCGACTGCAGGTGTTTCAAGGGGGTTCGCCGGAGCTTGGAGCTCCGGCGAAGGGCGGCGGCGACGGGAAGGAGAGGAGATGAGAGGCTTTTTTTTTTAAATGGTAAGAGGGCTGGTCCTCCCCTTTTTTGTGCGGCTGCTGATATCCTGTGGGGCTGGCCCCCCTCTTTTTCTTTTAAAGGAGGGGGTAATGTTTTATTTATAGGGGTATTTAGGTTTAGGGCCTGGGTTTGGTTTTGGGGGGGAAAAGATGAAAAGTGATATTTGATTTTAGGGGGAAAAAAATAAAAGAGAGTGTTTGGATGAAATTAAAAATAGTGTTGGATTGGAATGATCCGAATTAAGCCTCGAATTGGGACTTATTTGATGAAATGCAGAACAGGTTAATTATTTAAAAGAAAAATTATTTAAAAAGATGCAAGATTATAAAAATGCAAATGCCGATGCAATAATAATAAAATATAATATTTAACAAATGTTTAATGTCTAATTAAAAATTAAAACGGGATGTCAATTAATTATTTAAAGAGATGCAAATATTATTAAAATAAATGACGGTGTAATAATAATATAAACATAATATTAACAAGGATATAATGATTAATAAAAAGATAAAAAGATAAAAATGCAAAAAAATTATGATTAGAATGCGGTGTCCTAAAACACATAAAATTGCAACAAATATACGAAAACGGGTCAAAATTGACTGTCAACAGTCTCTGTACCGATCCACAAGACTCTAATAGACATTGTTTTTGTACTTGTGAGACTGGTGAACCTAACGCTCTTATACCAATTTATCATGATCTAATTGAATAAGTGGTGATGTCACTAAGTCCCACGAGTCATAAGCCACAACCCAACTATCCAAGTTATAAATGAAATCAGTTGTAGAATAATTAAAATAAATTACTTTGTAAAAATTTAATGAAACCTTAATATAGAAAATACGAAGAGTACAATATTTTTCAAAAGACAGGTGTCACAAGTACAAGAATAAACTAAAGATTATAAGTCTGGAAATACATAACTTTCTAGAAATAGAAAGACAATAAAGTAAATAGAAGAGAAATATGGTGCTACGAATCATCTGGTAGCTCACCCTAATTCTCCAAGTCAGCTCTTCAACAGACTGGGTAGTCACGAAATCCACTAGAACTAGAAATAGATCCTACACATAAAAGGTACAACAAGTGTATCGTGAGTACAAAAATAATGGGTACTCAACAACAATGTCGACCGACCCTATGTTAAACAGAGACGAGGGCTGACCTACCAATTACTACATCCACACTAACTGCCATCAGTTCACCACAATAATACAAACTCCGAATCCACTCAAACCATTAACCCAAACCTAGGTTATATCATCTGGTTCCTCAAGTCTGATAAGGTATTCACAAGCCACATCAATTGTCATTCCCCAGTTGCTTGTCACTTCACGAGTATCTGGACCCCTTATTATTCATATATCCACCTCTTAATTAGTTAATTAAACCAACCATGACGCTTATGTAGGGTATTAGATCTCAATTTGCCTAGAATTAGGAGTCCGAGAATCATTACACAACCTTTGCCCTTTTGTAAAGCCCCCGAAAGATGTTAATCTATTCAAATATGGATAATATATTAACATACGATTCTAATGATACCCGTATTGCCATATAAAATTACGGACTCAAAAGGTCACCAGAAATAGGACTCCGAACCAAAAAAGGTAAAATGGGAAAATTTCTTCTAAAATTAGTTTACCCATCATCTATGGAGTCCAAATACCAAATATCAATTCAATCCATTAATCCATGATTAATTAGAGAAAAACTTCATTTTCAAATTAGGGTTCATAAACCCAGTTTTTCAACTTTAAATCATGATTTCTACCATAAAATTTCTTACTAACTGATGATATAATCTCAAAACGGAGGTTAGAATCTTACCCAAATGAAGAACCTTAAAAATCCCCTCAAACCCACTCCAAACCGAGACACCAAGATCCAAAAATGCGAATGCAATATTTTACATCGTTTGTGGAATTTAAAACTCGCTGAAACAATACCCTTTATGTGATCACAAGCCCCAGCGTTGCAATCACAGAGCCTTGCACTGACCCGCCCATGAAGTCTTCTTCGTGATCGCGACATTGGAATCACGATCCCGCCATATGGCATCGCAACCGCGAAGGCCAAAACCAGAAACTTCACACTAGAAAATTACGGTGTGATCCAATATTTGTATCGTCCCTCAGGATTCGTATGAGACTCCCTGTATAACATATCATACCTTCTAACTAAGCCATGTTCCTAATTCAGGAGTGTAGAAAACCAAGACCGAGACTACGAAGTTAAAAACTATATAGTTCAGTGATTCAGATAATTTCATGCCAAGATTCTACGGACCGTAGAATGTTGTACGAACCATAGAATCCCACCATACATTGCCCAAAAAAAACTAATATACGACAGACTTATACATATCGTATAAGAATATACAGACTATCCTTTTCGACCGTAGAGTCCCCCTCAGCTTTTGGTAATCACTAGATTTTTATAGTTCAGTGACAATCATTTCATACAGACCATATTTCCCAGCGTAAAGGTTTTATGGACCGTACAATATGACCATACAGTTCTCGATGCAACAAACTGTATAAATACTTGGGTTCAGTTTTTAATTCTATTTTTCATACTCTTAAGCACTAGCACAAAGGTTTTCTTCTCCCAACATTCTCCTACATCAAGTTAAGGATACTCCAATTATGCTAAGTGGATTCTAACGTATATACATAAATTCTAAGTAAAAATTCGTTGTTCTTAACCTAGGGTTTTCAAGAAAACCCAACCCAAGAGATTAAAGTTCATGCTTTGGGTTTCTTCTTTAAAGTTCAGATTTTTATTACAAGTTTTAAAGCAATTAACATATGTAGAGCTTCATCCATGTTCTTCCCCACACCATATTTTCCCATGAAATCATGACATTCTTTAACTTAGGGTTTTTATTCTATTATCATGATAACCCTAATTACATGTATTATTATATGCCATATCTCTATTACAATTCGTCAATTGTATTCATGATTGGTCATTATGCTTGTCATGAACCTGTCCGTAATCCATGAATGCATGTTTTAAATTCCATGAGTTCTTAATTACAATTAATGAATCATTGTCACTCAATCCATGAAATTATTACATGTTTCCATAATTTATATAAGCTATATTTTATATCTCTTGACATGCTAAACTATAATTACAAATCATATTTTATAAGTTATTTTCATAAAATTCACGGGCTTTCAAGTCAACTATATTCATGTTCATATTTTGGGAGTTGCACAAATTACCGAGTAGGCTCAAACAACCTGAAATTACGTCTGCCAACGTAGGATAAAAATCGTTCTGCCCAATTAGGACATACCTTTATGTTACCCATTGCGGGTTATTGGATCCACTTATGTCATGTTCATGTCTTGTACCTCGGTAAGGTACGAGATGGCTTAGCTGATCAGGTAGAGATCAAATGCTATGTTCCATCATGGTACGAGACATTACGTCTGTCATAATAAGATAAGGATCACTCTGCCCAAGTTAGGATGATAGGCTCAAACAACCTGAAATTACATCTGCCAGCGTAGGATAAGGATCTGTTACTCATCGTAAGTTAAGACGATAATTAAGAATGTCATTACAGAAGTAAGACTCGAATATTGGTTATAAAGTATAATTACATATGTTAATACGAAAATTAGTATATAAAAGGATATGAGTCCGGAAAATTTTGGTTACAACGTGTGTGACATTGGAGAATTAAAAATGATAGTTATATATGTTTCCGCTATGAACTAGTAACATATTATGTAAGTTACGACGACGAGTATACGATGTCTTGTGAGATTTTCAAGATTTAAAGAGAGTGAGACATAAGGTTGATTAATTGTGAGAAGTGGATCAATTTGCAAATAAATTTTTAGATTTCCTAATGCTTAATACTCTTTTAAACCTTTCATTCTCCCCATTTAGAAATTGAAAAAAAAAAGTACAAAAAATGAAAAAAATCGCGCTGCTACAGTGATTGCCGCCGTTAACAGTGTTTTCGGTGGTAATTCACATTTTCAGGCCGATTAAGGTGTCCAACGGGGACGAGGCTTATACCATTAGCTTCATTTTTTCAATCCCGTCATTTCCATACCAACCACCCCCGTCTATTCATCCTAAATCACCAACAATCTCTGATCGAAAAACACCCTATTTTTCTGATGGTTTATCGCATTTTTCAGCGACCTCCGGCAACTGCGACGTGCGGCGGTGGTACCAAAAGATTTCTCATCTCCTCCCCGTCATTTCTATACCAACTCCGTACCTCGATGATACCTCTACAACCATGATGACCAAATCGATTTCCACCATTGTTGTTGATTGAAAAAGCTTGCTGTCGGTTTCCATGACATCAATTTAAGGTATGAAATTCTTTTTCTTATGGTGTAATTGTGGTTGCATGTTGTTGTAATTTAAGAAATGATGTTGTAGTTAATAGATGGACTTATATTAATGGGAAGTGGAAGTAAGAAAATGCATGTGGTTGTTGTTGGAATTGTTGGTGTCGATTTGGAGTTGTTTTGGTTACATTTGGTTTGATTGTTGTTGGTATTAGTATATTCACTGATTGCATATTAAAAATAAGGAAAACTTGATATTGAAATGTGGTTAAACCAAAATGGAGTCTTTTCTACTGATTTGGGTTCGATTGTTGAAGTCACTAATGTTATCGTCACCCATTTGCATGCTAAAAACATGTATATATATGTTGTGGCAATTACTAATACTTGTCTTAAAGAATTAAAGAGTATAAAGGGGTATTAGGTTGAAGATTGTAGGACATGCACTACTTGGTTATTGTTGTTGTCGCTAGAGTTGATGAATTGTTTTAAGATTGTTCTAATATGGATTCAGGACTGAATTAACATGAGAAATAGATGGAGTAATCACCTTGGTTGTTGTAATTATCGTATTTCATAAATGTAAAAGAGAAATAATGTATTATGATAGCATATATGAAGTACATGGAACTAATTTGGTTATATCTTAGAATTGTGCTTAGTTACTGGGTTGGTTGAAATTTGTGGTAAATTGTGGATGTACATATAAACAGGGGAAGTGCTGCCCGAATTTTTATAGAATAGGAAGTCGTCATTCGATATAAAGTATGTTAAGTGATCATAGAATTGACGAGCGTATTACCATTATTATAGGTTGACGTACTAGACGAGACATATCTTAATAGTGAGTTGGCTAGTTCGACTAAAAGGTATGTGAAACTATTCCTTATTTCTTTTGGCATGATTTTTATTGAAAGTATGGCAGACGTACAAGATTTCTACACAGTCTATTTCCTAAAGATGTTCGTCATGAGAAATGTCTATGATTTTCCAAAAGTGTTTTAAAAAGATATATGATATGATACACGCCTTGATTTTCTAAAAGATGTTTTAAAAAGATATATGATATGATACGCACCTTGATTTCCCAAGGATGTTTTAAAATGATACATAATACGATAACGCCTTTTATCTATTTCATTGAGAGACAAGTGATGATTTGATATGTATACAACTACTCAGCAGATTCCATTACTGCTAATATGATTATATGACTTTACCGCGCCCCAGGATGGGCCGGGCAGTATACCTTACATGACTTTACCGCGCCCCAGGACGGTGTTAGCGATATTTCGACTGCTCATGCAAGCGTACACATCGTCACAAGTAATATAGTCTAGTAAGACCGAATATCGTCCTTAGAGACTAGTTTTCAAGTACCGATTATCTAAGCTTTAGCTTCTATTTGGTGAACGTTAATTTATTTGTATTTTTATCTTATAACTAAGACTAAGTAATTGCAGAAAATAAACTAATTATGATAATACTTTGGTTTAAAACAGTTATGAAGGAATTAGGTTTTTCAATATCCTCGACTATCCACTCTATTCAATCCTTAATGCGACTAGAATGATTCTTCTTCTTCGTTAAGATAGCGGTTAACTAGATTGTCTTATATTCCGATTAGGACATATAATCACTCAACCCCAGTGCAGAATCCTTTTATATTTCTATGATAGGATTTACCACATAGGAGGATTAAGAATAGTAACCTATAATGCTACACAAGTATCGAGTACTTTCGTCCGCGATTTTAACCTATGTCTAGTCAATTACAACATATCCAAATCTCTCCTTTCGATTTTTGATTCGAAATCATAGAGGTTATTATAACTAGTGATCAATTAATTATCGAACATTCATACCAAATATTGACTAAATCTTAATCAAGCGAAGAAGAAATCAAACTACTGCATTAATTCATGAATAACAGTTTCAAGCGATTCATAAGGAGAACCCTAATAAAGTGTTTAGCTCCTAGCCATAGTCACGCTAAGAACTAATACAAACCAACATAAACTGAAATAAAAACAAATAAAAGAAAAGAAATTTGAACCAAAGTTGTCTCCAATCTTGTGTTGTAGCCTCATTTTCCTCTCCAAAGTATGATGTGAGATGTAAGATCCCAGATGAATAATGAGGTTAGGGTTTTAGGGATTTATAGTTGGGAAGAGTTTCCCTTTCGGACCCTGAAAACGTGTCAGAATTCATCCCAGAACGTGAAAAACCCGCCTCGGCACCGCGGTCCTGCAGAATGGCACCGCGGTGCCGAAAATCCTGCGGCTTCTCAGCAATTATGGCACCGCGGTCCTGCTTTCTGGCACCGCGGTGCTAATTGCCTTGTAGACCCAGTCCGGTTTACAGGCTATTTCTCGTCCGGACTTCGTCTGATTTCTTCTATACTTCCCGGGACTTCTTAGGCTTCATTTCTTGGCCCTTTAAGTGTGCAATTCTACCTCAATCAAGCTTAATTCATCTCCTTTTTGCCATTTCTCCATTTATGACCGTTGTGACTCAAAAGAAAGAAAAACAACCATAATACTATAGTAAACACAAACGAAATGAGTAAAATACTAACTAAAAATAACTCAAAAAGTGTATATAAAATATGCCTAACAAACCCCCAAACTTAAACTTTACTCGCCCTCGAGTAAAACAAAAAACAAAAACGAAAACAAAACAAACGAAGACTCTATGAAATGGATCAAGTAGCTATAACAATGCTTCTTCAAAATCATAGATGAAAGATGAGATAATATGTTAGAACATATATAGCATGAATAATCATCAATCTAGAATTTCAAGTCAGATATTTCGCAAATTCACTTAGATCATGGTCAATGGAAATACAAACACCTAACTTAAGCATGTCAATTTCATTCCATCTTTCCCAAAATTCTATAGACATGTTTACTTGTTATTCTCCACTAATCATAGACATACACATTAAATATCATCAGGACTTTCAAGGGTTGTAATGTAGGCTTAAGCAGGGGTATGTAAAAATAGGCATTTAGGCTCAATTCTGTACCATAAGCTTTTTTTCATTCAACTCATTTTCCTTCTTTTTGATTTCCTTTTCAATATCATACATATTTTTCCCCTCTTTTATTTTGAGAGAATGAGATACATTATAAATGACAGGCACCCCCAAACTTAGGCTTTTGCATATTCTTCATTGGGGTGCATCAAATTTTTTAATTCTCTTTTTGTTTCTTTTTCAACATTTTTCATCCCACTAACTTTCAATTGTCACTTATGGCACAAACAGAGAATCATAGGGTGTCAAACAATGATCTTATTTTAGGCTCAAAGGGGTTGACTAGTGATACAATTCATGTCAGGGTAGGTAATGAATGGTCAGAAGGGCTATCAAAGAAACGCCTGAATAATCTCCCTAAACATGTACATCTTAACTATTTCGCCTCAAATAACAAACAAACAGATTTTCGAGATATTTTTCATCTTTTCTTTCCATAACTGTTATAACCCGTAGTTTCAGAGTATGTATGTGTGGACGTACGTACAATTGTTTAAGCCCTAATTAGGTTTAGGATGAAATTGAGAACTTTCGACGGAAAAGATTCCGAACCTTGTGAAGAAAATTTTACGTTTTTAATATTTTAACCGATTACGAATTTTTTTCGAGAGATGAAATATTTTGGACCAATAGGAGGGCGACATGTGTCACCCCACTTAGGCCCATGTTGGACGATTTGTATGGCCAAGTGGACAAGGTCAAGTGGTCAAAGTCTTGGAAGATATTTTTGTTGGGATAGTGGGAGTAGGTGGGCGTTTTTTTGTGGGCAAGTGGGAGAAGCTTGGACGGTTTTTGGAGGAGCATGTGGCTAGCCACATGGCTCATTGTTGTGGTGGACATATGTCCCAATGTTGTGGTGGACATATGTCCCAATGTTGTGGTGGACACTTGGTGGAAGACTCCACTCACACAAGCTATCTAATCTACACCCTCCACTTGCTTGAATCTTGGCCCTTGTTTGTTCTATAAATACCCCCCTCTAGTTGCAAGACTTCTTCATCCACTAAACATTTTCCAAGTCTCAAAATCCCTCTCCCCCTTGAGAAGCTCTCGTCCAAACACCTTTCCCCCCCTTCCTAGTAGCTCTCGCCGAAACCCCCCCCCTTGGTAGAAAAATTCCTCCAAGTATTGTACTATTCCAAAATACCTTAGCCCAAATACCTTGTAGTATTCCAAAGTTACCTCTATACTAAGAGCCCGAAAATACTACTATATTTCCTTTAGTCACAAAACGAAACCCTAGGATAATCTTCATAGTTGGTTGAAGTATTAAGTAGAAGTTGTGTAGAAACTTCTAAGGGTTTCTTGGAGCGGATTGGAGCTTGCAGAATAGGAGCTAAACGTTGCTCAGGATCGACATTAAACCTTGGATAATTTTGGGCTTATCGAGGTAATTAATCTTGTCCTTCTATTGTAATTGGAGATTACATATAATAGTAGTTAGAATTAAGTATAAGATATAGAAGGATAATAAAGAAGAGAATTGAACTGTAATTACAAAGGACTGTATTGCAGTAGACTTATGTAGTTTGACGGGTAGGGAAGTGCTGCCCAATTTTTCGTAGAAATAAGAACCTTCTGCTTAGAATATTCTACAGAGTAGTCTAGACGTTGATAGACGTATTTGACTATTATAGGTAGCGCGCGACATATTCGACTTGGCAGGTGGATTTCGCCGAGGAGGTATGTGATTCTTCCTATCCTCTTGAGCATGATATTTTTAAAATATATATAGTACGGTAGACGTACGTGTGTTAACTGAACGTGGTTTTACTTCAATGTCTTTTGACTTGAGTTTTAAATAATAAGAATCTTGAAGTATTTCAAAAGAATTATGAATCGTTTTTGAAAGAAGAGTAATACTTGGTTTTAAAAGCTTAAGAGTTATACTAGTTTTATGGGAAGTTAGGTATAACGACTTAAGAAAGATAAAAGGAACGGTTTACTAAATTGTTTATGAAAGCCTTGTATTGATTTCGGAAAGGGGGAATAAGTATCGAACAAACCACTGCAGCGCTAATAAAGGAAAATGTATTGACTAATTAATTATTATTAAAACCAGTAGAAACCTCCATCTGCATAGAAGCTAAGATAAGACAAAATTGTATTACATTTTCTAGATCATGACTGCTTTAATAAGATTATTAATAACGAGTATTGATTTTTCTTAAATTCCAAAGTAAGGAACTTGTTTTCTAAAAAGAGAAAGACTTGAAAATTTGAAGTGTTTTCGTAAAAAGAAGGCATGCTTTTGTCTTAAGTTTGTTTAAAAAGACGGTATGGAAATTGTTTTGGTTTACGTAAAAAGATAGTTGCTCTATTTTGATACTACGGGTATCGTGTGACTTTTGTGAAAGAAATGGATCTTTTTAAAAGAGTTAAAGTATGTAGTACCTTAGGGTTAAAAACCCGGAATGGTTGACATGAAATAAAAGTACTTTGTGTGAGTAACTTGCCTATGTTTTGCCTGTGAAAGCCTTGTAATGATTTAGAGGAAGTGTGGTAAGTAGGTTTGATAAAGTACATGTTATGGTATCTTGTGATGTTTGTGTAAGGGATTTATTCTTGTTGTGCTTACGTTGTTTAACGATAAGCCCGTTGTACTGGTATTATATCACATACCCCCCTGACTTGTTATGATGCCGAGGATTTGCCACCCTCGATGCGAGGAATACCTCATGCAGGTCCATGTGTGGCCTATGCGGAGCTGCGGGAGTTCCAGGACAGGATGATCACTCCGGGTGTGTTACGCCGATGCGAGGTTTTATACCTTATGCGGTCCATAGGACTATGCGGACTTCGGGGGTCCAGGAGGATGTCGCGGGTTAGCTACCCCCGATGCGAGGAATACCTCATGCGGGCCTATGTGTGGCCTATGCGGAGCTGCGGTAAGTTCCAGGATTAGACGCGCACATTGATACTGAGGGCGAGTGGCCAGCTTCGATCATGTGGCGCGGTCTAGAAAGACCTCGTGATACAGTCTTATAGCATTGTTGGTACGGTGGGTTTTAGGAGTCGGTTATGCCTTCGTACTTACCCCGTACGGTTTTATTATGACACAGGTGGGACCTGGTGTTCAGGTGTATTCCTTGGTGCTTTTATATCATGGACTGCCGGCAGTGAGGAAGGAATTCCACGGGCATGATTGATATTGTGGGCATGAGACCCATGGTTATATTTGAGTGATGACTTTAAGGGCGTGAGTCCCTGACTTGACATGACTGCTTACATATTGTGTATCGTAAATTGGTTATCATATATGTCTTCTGTTTTATATAGACTATTATGATTTCATTTACTGATTTTCGCCACATACTTGGTACTGTTATCGACCTCCTGGGGCCGCGTTCATGCCGCAGCAGTAGGTACACCGCTTGTTGATCCTCGCCATAGGATCACAAGCGTTTGGAAGCTCCGCTTTCTCCGAGGCTTATCTTTCGTATAGTCCTCGCCGTCAGAGGTACTTACATTCGGGTATGGCGGCCCCTGTCCCGTCGTTGTTGTTATAACACTCTTGAGGTCCTGTAGTAATCTTGTGGCGTGGTTTGTAAAAGGATGAATCGCTCAAGTTTTTATTTTTATATATAAATACAGAAAGGTAACCGTTTTGGTTAGCCTGTCTTCTTGTTTCACTGTTTGTCGTTTATGAGTTTTTATTTTTCCGCTGATTTTCTCTGATGTTGCATCACTAGGGTGCCCGGGATAAGGCACCAGTCGTGGGCCCGAGGTCGGGTCGTGACAATAACTGACACACATAGGCTAAGCACAGATATCCCAAAGAAGTAGATGTCATGAATATTTGGCATATCTAACTTAAGCACAAAGATTTTTGCTTTCAATTCCACTACATTATCCCATTTTATCCACTCAATATCTTTAGCAACTACAACATTCTTGATCCATACAAAAAAATTATGAATCAAAGACACATGAAACAACACAAAGACAAATAAAAAAGACTAAAAAACAGACGCTCAAAACAAACTAAGGTCCCTCCCACACTAAAACGACACATTGTCCCTAATGTATGAAGACTAAAAATAAGGGATAACTTACTGACACAACACACCGATCATAACGGAGGTCCACGATGAGATTCTGGAAATTGCACATCTTTTGGGTTCTCTGAAGTTTCAGCACTTTTGATTCTTTCCCCCTTAGGGTCAGTCCCTAGTCCGCCTGCCATCAAAACATAAGACAAAACCTAAGACCGTGAGACTGTTCAAGATAAAATAAAACAAACTAAAACAAAAATTAAAATAACATAATTAAAAACACTGGGTTGCCTCCCAACAAGCGTTGTCTTTAACGTCTTTTAGCCGGACGCAGTTAACCTTTACTAGTGCCCATTGGATCCTTCTGCGAACTGCTTGCAATCCGCACAATCATTGTTGCAGGTCTCATTTTTCCTACAACACTTTTTTCAAACAAGGGCCTCATATCTAAGATTATCCCCCAATTACACAAGGCAGGCTTGTCTTCTAGGCTCTCTATAATGTAGGGATCAGTGAAACTCCCTACATCGCTCAACTTTTGGGGGTACCCTTGAGGGTATGGACTTTCTGGTTGGGGCTCAGCAATGGTAGTTGGTGGTGTCTCTTCTGCAACAGGTATAGGAATTTTTTTTATAAGGAATCCAAAAAGGTGAAAAGTTGGATCTTAGTAACCTCTTCTTTCTCTACACCAACTATCTCTCTCAATTCATTATCATTCTCAACAACTTGTTGTGGTTCAGGTTCCTCACTCTGCTTATCACTCCCCCCAATTATGTCGCTAGGCATATTTTCTTGCGGTACGTTGCTCACCATATCCATCAGGTGCCCTATTTGTGTCTCCAAATTTTTGACGGACACCTTTGTCTCAGTCATAAACTGAGTCTGGCACTTGGTGAGCCTGAGTATGGCTGCCTGCAACTCATTTTGATCTTTCTGTGGAACCTGTGGGTTAGGCTGTTTTTTATGATTCCACTGCCCCTGATAGTAGTAGTAGTCCATTTTTTTTCAACTTTACCTACAAAATAAGAAAAACAACAAAAAGTGATAAAAAGATGCTCGCAGAATAAGTTATAAACTTGTTTCTGGAACAACCAAATTAGAAATAAAATAACATATCCGAATATATACAAACAAAATTAGAATTAAGATAAGATAATTCGAAATTGAAAGTACGCCAGTCCCCAACAACGGCGCCAAAAACTTTTTAGCGATATTTGGACTGCTCACGCAAGCGTACGCATCGTCATAAGTAATATAGTCTAGTAAGACCGAATATCATCCTCAGATACTGGTTTTCAAGTACCGATTATCTAAGCTTTTGTTTCTATTTGGTGAACGTTAATTTGTTTGTATTTTTATCTAATAACTAAGACTAAGTAATTGCAGAAAATAAACTAATTATGATAATACTTTGGTTTAAATCAGTTATGAAGGAATTAGGGTTTCCAATATCCTCGACTATCCACTCTATTCAATCCTTAATGCGACTAGAATGATTCTTTTCTTCGTTAAGATAAAAGTTAACTAGACTGTCTTATATTCCGGTTAGGACATATAATCACTCAACCCCAGTGCAGAATCCTTTTATATTTCTATGATAGGATTTACCACGTAGGAGGATTACGAACAGTAATCTATAATGTTACACAAGTATCGAGGTACTTTCGTCCGCGATTTTAACCTATGTCTAGTCAATTACAGCATATCCAAATATCTCCTTTCGATTTTTGATTCGAAATCATATAGGTTATGATAACTAGTGATTAATTAATTATCAAACATTCATACCAAATATTGACTAAATCATAATCAAGCGAAGAAGAAATCAAACTACTGCATTAATTCATGAATAACAGTTTCAAGCGATTCATAAGGAAAGTCCTAATAAAATATTTAGCTCCTAACCATAGTCACGCTAAGAACTAATACAAACCAACATAAACTGAAATAAAAACAAAGAAAAGAAAAGAAACTTGAACCAAATTTGTCTCCAATCTTGTGTCGTAGCCTCCTTTTCCTCTCCAAAGTATGATGTGAGATGTAAGATCCCAGATGAATAATGAGGTTAGGGTTTTAGGGATTTATAACTGGGAAGAGTTGCCTTTTCGGACCCTGAAAACGTGTCAAAGTTCGGCCCAGAATGTGAAAAACCCTCATCGGCACCGCGGTCCTGCAGAATGGCACCACGGTGCCGAAAATCCTGCGGCTTCTCAGAAATTATGGCACAGGGGTGGTAATTGCCTTGTAGACCCATTCTGGTTTACAGACTATTTCTCGTCCGGACTTCGTCTGATTCTTCTATACTTCCCGGGACTTCTTAGGCTTCATTTCTTGGCCCTTTAAGTGTGCAATTCTACCTCAATCAAGCTCATTTCATCTACTTTTTGTCATTTGTCCATTTATGACCGTTGTGACTCAAAAGAAAGAAAAACGACCATAATACTATACTAAACACAAACGAAATGAGTAAAATACTAACTAAAAATGACTCAAAAAGTGTATATAAAATATGCCTAACAGATGGGCTGTGCAGTATACCTTACATGACTTTACTGCGTAATGGGCCGGGTAGTATACCTTATATGACTTTATCGCGCCCCAGAATGGACCGGGCAGTATACCTTATATGAATTTACCGCGCCCCAGAATGGGTTGGGCAGTATACCTTAGACGACTTTACCGCGTCCCAGGATGGGTCGGGCAGTATACCTTACATGACTTTACCGCGTCCCAGAGGGCCAGGAAGTTTATGTATATATGATAAGTTTATATGGACATACATGACTCTCACTTTATAAGGCACAACTGACTCTCATTCGTATATGACACAGTTGAAATGGTAATTTGATTATTATACTTGTCTCATGATATCCTTTGGCCAGCTATGATCTTTCTTACAGTACTTTATGTTTTACATACTCAATACATTATTTCGTACTGACTCCCCTTTCCTCGGGGGGCTGCGTTCATGCCCGCAGGTATAGATATTCAGTTCGGCGATCCTCCAGCTTAGGATTCCTGCTCAGCTGTTTTCTTGGGAGCTCCACTATTCCGGAGTTAGACATTTTGATACAGATTCGCTATTTTAGACTTATGTATATTTAGGGGCACGACGGGGCCCTGTCCCGTCATATTTTGTTATCCTTCTCCTAAAGGTCTGTAGACAGTTATGGGTTGTACACATGTAGACTTGTAAATATGTTTTGGTCAGTTATGTCATTGTACTCTGTGTTGGGATGTTCCCGTGTATACGTGATACCAATTGGTGGCAGCCTTGTCGGCTTGCTTATTATATTTTGTTGGCTAGTTGTGACTCCTCAGGAGGCAGGTACAGTCTTGTGTAAAAGGCAGCCTTGTCGGCTCGCCTATTCTGGCATATGTTGTTATTACGGCGTTGTGCTGCCGGATTTCATACCTTCCTTAGTATTAGCTGAATTATGTGTGACATGTTAGTAGAATGACATTATTAGGGCGTGTAGTCGCGGCCTGTCGGGTCGGGTCATGACAAAAGTGGTATCAGAGCAGTTAGTCCTCGGAATGTCTACAGACCGTGTCTAGTAGAGTCTTGTGTATGGGTATGTTGTGCACCATAATTATACGTGGGAGGCTGCTGGACATTTAGGATTGGTTTATATTCTTTCCTCTCGTAAATCGTGCAATAGAGCTATGTCATTAGTATAATTCCCCCCTCCCTAACGAATTATTGTGGTTGCAGCTATGCCTCCGAAGAAAGCGACAGTGGCCCGGAAGGGCAAATCAGAGTTATTTGGACGTGACGTAGTGCATCAAGCCATAAGGGAAGTGGAAGAATTTGAATAGAAGTATGATGACCAGGTTTGGAGGTACTAGGTTAACGTCAGGTAAGGTAACTCTTCAGAATCTTCTACGTACTGAATAAGGGAATAAGTTAACGATTAATCACTTAAGGGATGGTATCGTCAGGAATTGGAACCAGGAGCAATGTCTGAGATTAAGTATGTATAGTAGAATATGTTGGAATCATGAAAAGTACGTCAAGTAAGGAATGAGTGAACAAGTGTTAAAAGAAATGAAGTTGTTTATAATTACGGGCAGTGAGAAGAAAAAAAAGGAGAGAAATATCCCTCTCAGACCATGAATGAGGTGTCAATTTGTGAAATGTATTGCAACATTCTCTATCTTACGAATTGGTACTCCATTATGCTACGTTATCTGCTCTATAGTTCCAGAGATTTAACTTTTCCTTCCAAAGATAGAAAATGAAGCTTATCTACCCTTTTCTCCTCCATTCCTCTAATTAAATTTTGAGCTCTAATGGTTAGAATCTGTAACTGTTTTATGGTATACCATGTTGCTGGACTATGTGGAGGTAGGAAACTGTAAAAGAATATTGTTCCCATGTAAGGATAAGAAGGGCTATTACTTATTGAATATTAAGATTGATATAAATAGATGAAAGTGCCCTGTTATTTTTCGACCAAGTTCTGGGAAATATTGGTCATGGGGATTATTTGAGTTCATTCGCAAATGACTTAGAACTTGAGAATGATGAGCACCCTATTAGTGTATAGTTATGTCAAACATTTGAAATATCGTAAAGAGTAGTGTTCAACACATAAAAATTGAAAAAGCAAAGCAAGGACGTGCAGCGAACCTCTGGAATTCATATTTTCAGTTAAGAAGTTATTTGAAGGATTGGTAACCGAGGTATGCATTCGTACACAGTTTCGATACATTGGTTCACGCAAAATTCTAAGATGGGGTTATTTGGTCTTTTGGAACCAAAGGTTAAAAGGGAAGAAACTCATAATGTCTCTCTTAACTTGTGTAGTGGGTGATCTTTTAGTACTAATCTTACTGAGCGTCCAAATGGAAGAATATGATTATTATGGAAGCCTCATCTCTATGAGGTAGATATTAAAAACTGTATAGAATAATTGGAACACTGTGGGGTGACACATAGGGGTATAAAGAAAAGTTTTCATATGACCTTGGTGTATGCGTTCAATGATGTGGCTCTTAAAAGGAAACTGTGGATAGATATTGGAAGGTTACATGGCCAGGTACAAGGACCATAGACAATAATGAGTGATTTCAATTGTGTATTAGAGAGAGATGAAATGGTGAAATGTCTGGTTACTATGACTAAGATAAGAGATTTTAAGCAGTATATAACAAATAATGGTGAAAAATGTTGTGTGCTAAAAAGGGTGTAGAGCAGTACTTACTAATCAAGAATGGGTTGATGATCTACATGCTTCTAAAGTGCCTTTCATAAAACCGGACCTATATGATCATCCTCTTAGAATAATTAGGTGAGAAGGAGACATAGAGATTTAGTACGGGTTCAGATACTTTAATAGGTGAAGGTTAGACCCTGAATTTCTATAGACAGTAATAGAAGGGTGGAAAACAGATAAGAGAGGTACAAAGATATAGATGAATTCAACGAAGTGATAATATATATTCAGTGTGATGTAGCCAAAGTGACAAATGTTGATGCAGCCAAAGATACAACTGAGTTAGTAAGTCCAATAAGAGGATAGAACAAGTGCCACTTGAGGAGACAAATAGTTAATGAGAATAAAGAGGAACAAAGAGATACTGGGGAAGAGTATGGTAATAAATAGAATAAGGAAGACAGCAATGGTAAGGTGGTAGAAGTAGAAAAATTCATCGAGGACCCACAATTGATGGAAAAATCAAAAGCAACTCTTACTACTAAAGAATAGGTTGAAAGAGCTTTTGTTTCGGCAGAAGCTAATGAGGAGCGAAATGTTGACAAGGGTCAGGAAATGTGTACCAAGGGTAACAACTCTAACAATAGTAACACAGTAATATTAAAGGAAGATGGGATAACGATGTCCAATGTAGAGCATAATATTGAAGTAGAAGTGGAAGTGTCTATGCTAAATATTGATCAGCAGAGAAACTTAATCAGAGATAATATAAGGGGTGATCAACATGACAAACTTAAGGACTCAATGGTGAAAGAGTTACATGAATTAGGTAGATATACTATGGTATACGCAAAGAGTGATGCATTAGAAAGGTTGTTCTCTAGGATAGTTTATACGGTATTGTTGACGATATGAGGGACCCTTGGCTAGTTGGTGGGGATTTCAATGTTGTTATAAATGAAAAGGAGACAATAAGCGATCTTCCTATATATCCTGCAGAGTATGAGAATTTTTGCATTTTGTACTAACTCGTGTGAATTGTTTGAAATTGGATTTAATGGGAGTCCTTTTACATGGTGGAATGAAAGAGCTGATAATGACTGCATTTTTAAGAGGCTCGATAGAATGTTGGCAATGACAAATGGAGGTGGAACATTTAATAAGAACAAGTTTAGACCATGCCCCTTGGTTGTTAACTTATGGTGATCAATCTTTGCATGTGAGTAAACCATTTAGATTCCTCAAGTTTTGGACAGGATATAAAGCATTCTTATAGGCGGTAAATCAAAACTGGCATACTCATTTTGATTAAGATGATTTCGTTTCTTTTAAACCGAAACTGAAGAATGTCAAGATTGACCTATTATTATGGAGTAAGGAAACTTTTGGTGATCCTTCCAGAATCTTTCAAGTAGATGATGTCCAGGTGACAGAGGAGCTATCTTATGAGGAAAGTCTCATAGCCATACTTGATTGCCAGGTCAGGAGATTACGGACGGAGGATGTGGCTTCCGTCAAAGTATTGTGGCGAAACAACAATAGGGAGAAAATGACTTGGGAAGCGGAAAATGAAATGAAGAAGAAATATCCTCATTTGCTCCCTGTGCCTCCAGGTAATTCAGATTCAACTCCTTATTTGATTATAAATTGGTGAAGTGTATATGTGTGATATATTGTGGCCCTGTGTGGCATCTGTTGGTTTGCTAAATATTGGTGGATATGCTTAGTTATAAAGGAGACTCTGCCAAATTTTTTCTAGCATGAGACCTATGATGAACATTCGAGGACGAATGTTTTTAAAGGGGGAAGGATGTTACACCTCGTAAGTTAAGACGATAATTAAGAACGTCATTACGGAAGTAAGACTCAAATATTAGTTATAAAGTATAATTACATATGTTAATACGGAAATTAGTATATAAAAGGATATGAGTCCAAATTTTTTTGGTTAACAACGTGTGTGACATTGGAGAATTAAAAATGATAGTTATATATGTTTCCGCTATGAACTAGTAACATATTATGTAAGTTACGACGACGAGGATATAATGTCTTGTGCGATTTTCAAGATTTAAATAGAGTGAGACATAAGGTTGATTAATTGTGAGAAGTGAACTAATTTGCAAATAAATTTTCATATTTACTAATCCTTAATACTCTTTTAAACCTTTCATTCTCCCCATTTAGAAATTCAAAAAATAAAGTACAAAAAATGAAAATAATCGCACTGCTACAATGATTGTCGCCGTGAACAGTGTTTACGGCGGTAATTCGCATTTTCTGGCCGATTCAGGTGTCCAACGGGGACAAGCTTATACCATTAGTTTCATCTTGTCAAGCCCGTCATTTCCATACTAACCACTCCCGTCGATTCATCCTAAATCACCGACAATCTCAGATCGAAAAACATCATGTTTTTCCGATGGTTTATCGCATTTTCCGGCGACCTCCGACAACTGCAACGTTCGACGGTGGTACCAAAAGATTCCCCATATCCTCCCCGTCATTTCTATACCAACTCCATGCCTCGATGATACCTCTACAGCCACGATGACCAAATTGATTTCCACCATTGTTTTTTATTGAAAAAGCTTGCTGTCGGTTTCCATGACATCAATTTAAGGTACGAAATTCTTATTCTTATTGTGTAATTATGGTTGCATGTTGTTGTAATTTAATAAATGATGTTATAGTTAAGAGATAGACTTATATTAAGAGGAAATAAAAGTAAAAAAATGCATGTGGTTGTTGTTGGAATGTATACAACTACTCAGGAGAGACAAGTGATGATTTGATATGTGTACAACTACTCAGGAGATTCTGTTAGTGCTAATATGATTATATGACTTTACCGCTCCCCAGGATGGGTCGGGCAGTATACCTTACATGACTTTACCGCGCCCCTGGATGGGTCGGGCAGTATACCTTACATGACTTTACCGCATCCCAGAATGGGCCGGGCAGTATACCTTATATGACTTTACCGCGCCCCATATGGGCCGGACAGTATACCTTATATGACTTTACCGCGCCCCAGAATGGGCCGGGAAGTATACCTTAGATGACTTTACCGCGTCCTACGATGGGCCGAGCAGTATACCTTATACGACTTTACCGCGTCCCAGAAGGCCGAGCAGTTTATGTATATATGATGATTTTATATGGACATACATGACTCTCACTTTATAAGACACAGTTGACTCTCATTCGTATATGACACAGTTGAAATGGTAATTTGATTATTATACTTGTCTCATGATATCCTTTGGCCAACTATGATCTTTCTTACAGTACTTTATGTTTTACATACTCAGTACATTATTTCGTACTGACCCCCCTTTTCTCGGGGGGCTGCGTTCATGCCCGCAGGTACAGATATTCAGTTCGGCGATCCTCCGACTTAGGATTCCTGCTCAGCTATTTTCTTGGGAGCTCCACTGTTCCGGAGTTAGCCATTTTGGTACATATTCACTATTTTAGACTTATGTATATTTAGGGGAACGACGGGGCCCTGTCCCATCATATTTTGTTATCCTTCTCCTAGAGGTCTGTAGACAGTTGTGGGTTGTACGTATGTAGACTTGTAAATCTGTTTTGGTCAGTTATGTCATTGTACTCTGTGTTGGGATGTTCCCATGTATACGTGATACCAATTGGTGGCAGTCTTGTCGGCTTTCTTATTATATTATGTTGGCTAGTTGTGACTCCTCAGGAGGCAGGTATAGTCTTGTGTAAAAGATAGCTTTGTCAGCTCACCTATTCTGACATATTTTGTTATTACAGCGTTGTGCTGTCGGATTTCATACCTTCCTTAGTATTAGCTGGATTATGTGTGACAGGTTAGTAGAATGACGTCATTAGGGTGTCTAGTCGCGGCCCGTCGGGTCGTGACAGGATCACTCCACCTAGTCAGGATGTTACCTTCATGTTACCCATTGCGGGTTATTGGATCCACTCATGTCATGTTCATGTCTTATACCCCGACAAAGTACGAGATGACTTAGCTGATCGGGCAAAGATCAGATGCCACATTCCAGCATGGTGGTTTCATATCGGTTATACTAATGCTCTTCACACAGATATACATATATTCAGATATACAAATTTTACACATTATTACACTCATGTCAGATCATATTCATGTTCATTGTTTAGTTTTAATTTCATATTCATATTATTTCATGTGTCTGTTTATTTTTTCAGTTGCTTTACATATAGTATACTTCAAATGTACTTACTTATATTTTCCCAAAGTCCTACACTTCACGGTGCAGGTACTGAGTTTCAGGACGAAAGATCTGCATGTTAGGACCCATCTGTATCAGCTATTGGTGAGCCCCATTTCATTTGGGGTGCCAGTTTTGTTATGTTTATGATTATATCTTATAGTAAATGTATGCCGGAGCCTTGTCCTGGTAAAAAAGTTTTTCAGTCAGACTCATGTTTAGAGGTTTCATAAACTAGACTAGTTTAGCATGTCATGTCAGATAATCAGTATTACCGACTTATTATGTTTTCAGACTATCTTTACAGTAATCAGTTTTACATATGTTACATCATTATCATTGCATATTTTGATGCCCATGATGATTAGCAAGCCATGTGGTTTACTTAGTCACATGCAGTCAGTCATCGAGTACCTGTTCCGCCCAGACTATAGTTCGGGGCATTCCAAAACTTGGTATCAGAGCCTAGGTTGAAGTGATTTAGGGAGTCTATGAAACCATGTCCAGTGGAGTCACTTTTATCTGTGTGTATGTGCCACACATACGAACGTTTGACCACCAAGACATTAAGGATTGTCTCACTTCTTTCATAATCTAGATCATGTAATTAGAGCAGTATTTTCAGGAATTCTTCTAACTCGTGTCATGAAGCCTAGAGTAGTAAGTAACGTTCTCTTTCCATCGAATCTCGAACGTATCGAATGCATAAGCAACGAGAAGGAAATTCAAGGTCCAAGTGAGGATGATTACCCATTGGGGTATAATCAGAAAATGCATATTGGTAACATATGAGACTTGAGATAATGTCAAAAGTGGAACAAAAAGCGTAGTTACTACAAACTAAAGCATAACCTTTATCAGAAAGTACAAAAGCAGTTATCATGATTTATGATTATCAGTTAACCTCAGTTACCAGTTATACAATATTTCAGTTAGCAGGATTATGGTTATTCAGTACACTAGTGTTCGGTTATGTAGATATCATATTTCCACAGTGTATCGAGATCTTATGACTTGTGAGTATATAGTGATGCCTATGGGTGCTAAAATGTAGTGTAAGTAACGATGACTATAGAAAAATCTTCGCATATTTTAAGTCCGGGTTATGAACCAACTTTCATCAAATGGCGCATAAGGTAATTTATCAGGTGATAATACCCTCTGAATGACAAGTTTGTGCATGGTAGTATACGTATCTTCTATACCTTACAAAATAAGTTTATTTTGATTTTTGGGCCATGGAGCCACAAGTATGAGGATGATAACTGTTACACCTCGTAAGTCCAGGTCATGTATTGAGAACGTACGAAGGAAATAAGATTCGAATTAGGATAAAAAAAGAAGAAGTTGTTGGCAGAATATATTTTTGGACAGTTTTTCAGTCAACTTTGTAGTAGTATATCTCCTAGTATATTGGGATTTTTAGGTGTTTCAAAAACCTAATATGAAGTTCATTGAGTCTAGTTTCCAACGCAACAAACCGCTCGTCGATAGGACATCGGAGTAGAAAGTTATCGACGTTACAAGATCAACTGACAGAAGAGACAGGGCAGGCCGCAGCGGCCGCAGGCCGGCGCCGGAAAGCCTGAAATTGTCTGAAGTTGCAGCGCCGCGGCGCCGGCTGAAGGGCTGCGGCGCCGAGGCGGGATTTTTTTGCGGAAATAAGGTAAAAATAGAAGATATTTGTTGTAGAGGACCCATGGGTGGGTGACAAGTGTCCCCCCAACTTGTGGATCAAGATAAGGCTTATATATTGGCCAAGTCTTGCAAGACTTGGCCATTCTACACTAAAAGATCATCCAAACACTTGCTCTCCTCTATCAAAAGTTGATAAAACCCTAAGCCAAATGAGATTTTTGGAAAGGCAACAAGAAGGAAAAAGGTTGGCGAGCTTGTAGGGGTTCGTAGAGGTGATTTTAGCGGGAAGAAGAAATTCGGAAAGAGGGCTAAAGTGAGCGAGATTGTTGGACTATTTGGGCTAAATGAGGTAATAATCTTCGTCTTACTATTGTAATTGAAGATTTCATGTTATGATAAGTTAGAAATGAGCATGTGATATATGTTATGAAGATTGATAAGTGTTATGGATATTGGAAGCCTAAAACCCGAAATGACATTGATTAGACATTTGAAATTGAAATACAATTTGGTCGATAACTAGAATCGTCGCATGTTATCTACTTGAAGATTATAGTTGTTATAATCGATTGCGGCTTTATAACATGTTATACTAAACAACTTGGATTGAAAAAGAATTGGAAAAGACTATGTATTGTTTCCCCTCATATTGCCGAATGTAACATTGTATGTTGGACTAGTTTGATATCAATTGTGGGGCAAAATTTTACACGTCCTGTTAAGGCGTGTAATCCCCTTTGTATTGTTGAATTGTTGGGCCTTAAATGTGGCGTTTGGTTATTGATTTTCGGACCTTGAAAAGGTGGAAAAGTATGTAGAAACAAAGGAAGTGCTGTCCGATTTTCCATAGAATTTAGTGACTTTGCACTTAGAATATTCTACGTTTGAAGCTAGAAGTTAATAGACGTATTATGGTCATTATAGGTTGACATACTACGTACGAGGTATTGGACTTAGCAAGTGGATTGAACCGAAGAGGTATGTGGAACTTTCTTATCTCTTGAGCATGAATAGTTGTAAATATATAGTACGGTAGACGTACGAGATTTTGACAAATCCAGTCCATTTGATATCCTTGGCTTATTTTAAGAATGTCCAAGTTGGTTGAGTTAGGGAATTAACTCGCTTGTTTAAAAATATTAAGGATATCTTAGTTTCTAAAAGTTAAGAAAATTGATTACTAAAGTTAAGGGAATTGAAGTATTTTAAAAGTATATGATACTTGTTTCGTTTTAAAAGTATAAGTCCCTTGGATATAAGGAAGAATGTATTTGTCTAAAGTATAAAGCTAGTATAACGGCTTTATGGGAAGTTGGTTATAATAGCTTTATGGAAAGTTAAAGAGAGTGGTTTACTCTAAGTAATGTAAGTATGATAAATGACTTGAAATAATGAAAGGCAAATTGATTTTAAGGCATCAATTGCTTAAGGTTTTAAAAGAAAGAAGTCACTTGATTTAGAAGCCTATAAATGTATTTCTAAAAGGTATTGTGACTTGTCTTGAAAAGTAGGTATGACTTGATACTACGGTTATTAGTATCTTGGAAGTTATATGAAAAAAAGTCATTTTAAAAAGGTAGAAGTATGTAGTACTTTGGGTTAAATTCCCGGATTGTTATAATGACATGTTAGTGCCTTAAGAAAACTAAAATGAGAGTGTATATGAATAAGACTAATAAGAAGTTAGGGGGATTTCTTAACTTACCTATGTTATGTATGATAAGCCGGTAGCACTTATGTTATGTTAGGATAAGCCGGTAGCGCTTATGTTATGTTAGGATAAGCCGGTAGCGCTTATGTTATGTATGATAAGCCGGTAGTGCTTATGTTATGTATGATAGCCGGTTGTGCTAGTTTATGTTATTCTTACGGGGTAAAGCCCCGGGTTACTACTAATTCCATGGATTTGCTACCCATGATGCGAGTGCGGCGTTTGTACTCATTGCGGGCCCACCGGGCCCAAGCGGGTGAAATAGTCCTATGCGAGGAATACCTCATGCGGGTCCACACGACCTATGCGAGCGGATATAGCCTATGCGAGGAAGTTACCTCATTGCGGGTCCACAGGACCTATGCGGGTGAAATAGTCCCAGGAGTAGGATTGCTTAATGATACTACGGGCGGGTGGCCCTACGTTGATCATGAGCCCCCTATTTTTATGCAGTAAAGTATACTCTTGTTTACTCTCATTGTTAGTAAGGCACAGTGTACTGTTATTTGAGTTATCATACATGTCTCCAACTTTATTTTGGACTTATGATTTCATTACAGTACTTTCAGTTTCACATATTTGGTACATGTTATCGACCTCCTTCCGGGCCGCGTCATGCCGCAGGTAGAGTATGCAGGTTGTTGATCCTCACTCTTAGGATCATTGTTCAGCTGTTGGGAAGCTCCATTACTCCGGAGGCTTACCCTTGGTTCAGATCCCTGGTATGGTCGGATGTTGTACATTCAGGGGTATCGCGGGGCCCTGTCCCGCCACAGTTGTTATTCTTAGAGGTCTGTAGTCACATTTGTGGATTGGGTTTTTAAGAACAAAGATGTACTGATTTATTTTTGGGTATGTATATTTTACGGAAGGTGGCCTCATCGGCTAGCCTGTTGTTATTTTATGTTTAAACATTTTATAAGTTATGTATGTTCCGCTGCTATTCTCTGATGTATACCGGAAAGGGGTGTCCAGGTAGGGCACCAGTCGCGGGCCCGGGGTCGGGTAGTGACAAAAGTGGTATCAGAGCAGTTAGTCCTCGGAAAGTGTCTACAGACCGTGTCTAGTAGAGTCTTGGTTATCGGTGTGTTGTGCACCACATCTATAACCAGGAAGCTGCAGGACATTTAGGATTGGTTTCCATTCTTCTCACTCTAAGATCGTGCGATAGAGCTGTGTTGTTAGGGTCGTCTCTCCCTAACGAGTTATGTTGATTGCAGCTACGAGAAAGGCAACAGTGACCCAGGAAAGATTATGTGGATTGCGTATCCAGGTTGGTAATAATTGTAGTATAGTTGGTATTATGACATACAGCTATACAGATTTATGTATGAGGGTCACATGTGTGTTGCCTAGAATGATTTTAGATTACCAGGAATTGGTAAGGACTAAATAGATACCGGGAAGGTATGAAACAGTTTAATGAACTCTCATCAGGGTTTTACGTACTAATTTGAGATAATTAGGTGATGATGAGTTGTCTGAGAATGTAATGGACCCTTAAGAAGTTATAATTAAGGGACTTAATGGGAGACTATGTTAGTAACTTAAGCTACGTGGTATGCTTAAGGGAATGGTACGGATGAGACCCGTATGGAGTAAGTATGGTTGTTGTGGTCAAGACAACACGATTATGGTATTACGAGAAGTTTTTGTACCCGTTTACGGGGGGACTGATAAGGTAGGCTTGGAGCATGGGAATTGCGAGCCTAAGAATAGTGATAACCGCCGAGACCTTAGGTATATAAGGCCTTATCGAGTAGTAAAAAGTTAAGTCAGACCAAGGATAAGAGTTAAGTACGACGCCGAGTCGGGTTGAGGACCTATTAAGGGTCGCCCCATAGCCTGAAATGGAATGGGATCAGTTGGTAGTAGTCCCGCTATGTGACAGGGTCACGAGGGTGCAAGGCCCGAGTATAGTTAATCGTTTTAAGGGTTCGTGGACGCATTCCATCGGAACCAGGTTGCGAGAGCCGGAAATGGCCTTATATCGTTTAATTTAGTAACTCCAAGGAATGGAGGCCAGAATTAGTATGGAAGTTATGTACGTATGCTAGTATAAGTTTGGAAGCACGGAAAAGAGTAAGACCGGTAAGAAAGTGAGCAACCAAGTGTAAAAGATAGAGTCTGAATCCATGAGAACCTTTAAGAGGTAACTACACCCGTGAGTGATGGGTGGTAGCTGAGCGGGTGTATAATAATTGCCCGGTGATAATACAGTCGTCGAACCCTAGCAGACCTAGTAGAGCTGATGTGACCGACCTTAAGGTCATGATGAGTACGGGCTAGTTGGCCTCTCGTTATGCCAACGTTGACTGGAGAGAGAGAATTGTCCGATTCCAGTTTTCCAGTAAACCGATTATCGAGTGGAAAGGAAGGGAAGTAGTTGTAACAAGTGAATTATCCTTCCTTCTTTGACATAGTTGATTTTAATAAGTCTGTGTGACTTGTTCATTTGAGGTAAATTAATGCGGAAGTAAGTAATACTCAAATTTGAAGGAGTTTATGTTAAGTGCCCTTGGAGGTACTTGGAGTTGGTTTGGTGTGGCGATCAGAGCCACGACCTTCCGGATAATTTCAAGAAAGTGCGCAAGCAAGAATAAGATAAGTACGAGTGTTGCCTGTGGAAAACAGAAGACATCGTTGGTAGGTTTTGAAAATCTATACGATTATAAGGTGGCGCTTGATGATTAAGATTATATAAGGGAGATAAGTTCTCTCCCCCACGTAAAAGGACAGTTTCACGTATTATGGGGTTATGTGTACCCATGTTGTTAGACGAAGGATAAGAGACTGGTAAGGTTTTCAGTATCGTCATGCCATAGGTTACAGTTTTGGATAACCGTGGAAAAGTATTGTGTTGGGGTAATTGAGAACAACGTTAGGAAATGGTCGAGGAAGTATGGTAAGAATATAAATGCAGGTAGTACGCATGCATGAAACTGTATGATTATGAATCAAGATAGAAATACTTTTGCTAATAGTAAGCATAAGGAAAGGTTATGACCAGAATGATAAAAGAGAATACAACTATGGTTATGTAAGTTGCACGATATATGAGTACCCCAGACTAGTGTAAAGACCATTAGTAGATAATGGGCAGTAAGAACACCTCGAGGAAAGGTGGTAGCATCTGTACTGACGAGAAAGATAGCAAAAAAAAAATACAGAAAAAAAAATACAGAGGGGTAAGGGACCCCAGGACAACTTGAAATAACTTATAAAGGAAAGGCGAGTAGACACTCGAACGATAAGAAATCTTGACAAGTCATTGGATTATGTAATACCGTGAATTGAGGTTAAACACCTGGCTATAAGCTCTACGAGCTGGGAGAAAATAATAGGATTATTACTTGACGGGATCAAGGAAGTCTCCCCCTAAATTGTGATTGGCAGGAAGTATTAGCCATGAGTCAAGTAAAGGAGTCGAATCTAAGTTAGTGACCAAGTTTGGTTGCAACAGAGAAAGGGAAACAGGAACCATAATTGAGATTAAGGATACCCGAATATTTCGCAGATATGAGAAAGGATTCCAGTTATTGGAAGATAAGTTGACCACGACTACAGTTCTAACCCCTCCTGAGAGACTAGAGGGTTAGATATTTATTGTAACACGTTGGGTGTTGGGATAGGTTGTGTGCTGACGCAGCACGATAATGTTAGAGCTTATGTTTCCCGACAGTTAGGAAAGCATGAAAGGAAATTACACCAGTCACGATTTAGAGTTGGCGGCAGTTAATCATGCCTTGAAGATTTGGAGGCATGGCGTATATATAGACTTCATGTGGATATTTGTGCAGACCACAAGAGCCTCCAGTATATCTTCAGACAGAGGCGGTTGAATTTGCGACAGAGACGGTGGTTAGAGTTACTCAAGGATTGTGATATTGATATCCTATACCACCAGGGGAAAGCCAAGACGGTTACAGATGCTCTTGGTCGTGGATCTTTGGGTAGTCTGCCAGAAGAACAGCCAGATAGACAGGACGTGATCCGTGAGATTCATCAGCTACCGAGCCGGGGGGGGGGGGGTTCGATTATTTGTTTCCAAGGTTAATGAAGTTTAGATCCGAGAGGTTGCCGAGTTTTCCGTCATTGAGGAGGTAAAGAGGCGACAGTATGAGGATCCAGTTATGATACGATATCGAGATACGGCTCTCCGAGAAGAGAAGAGCCTGTTTGAGTAGCACCGGATGGGGTGCTGTGATATGAGGATAGATTGTGTGTACCCGGTGCTGCAGGACTTGTCAGCAGGTTTTAGGGGAGGCACACAATGCTTATTGCTCTAATTGTTCGGGGTCGACTAAGTTGTGTCGTGACCTCAGATGTATGTATTGGTAAGATGGCCTGAAGAGGGACGTAGCAGAGTTTGTTGCTTAGTGTCCAAATTAGTAGCAGGTCAAGGTTGAGCACCAGAAGCCCAGTGGACTATTACAGGCGATTGAGATCCCGACTTAGAAATGAGAGGTGATTAATATGGATCTTGTTACAGGGTTGCATCATACTCAGAGGAAGTGCGACTCCCTAGGGGTCAAAGTAAGAAGGCTGACGAAACCAGTCGTGTTCTTTTGGTTAGGACCACTTACTCGGCTGAGGATTATGCTAGCTTTTATAGCAGGGAGATTGTGAGACTGCACGGGGTTCCTATGTTTATGATGTCAGACAGATGAGCTCTGTTACGGATAACTTCTGGGGGTTTTCCAGACGGGGTTAGGGACACAGGTGAGTCTCTGTGTTGCATTACACCCTCAGACCGACGGACAGACATAGCGTACTATCCAGGCACTTGAGGATAGGTGGAGGGCCTGTGTTCTTGATTTCAGAGATAGCTAGGAGGGTTATTTTGCCTCTTGTTGAGTTACGTACGATAACATATACCATTCCAGCATCCAGATGGCCCTGTATGAGGCTTTGTATGAAGAAAGTGTAGACTCACCAATTGGTTGGTTCAACGTAGGCGAGGTTCAGATAATTAGCCTGGACTTGATTCAGCGGGCTGTGGATAAGGCGAAGCTTATCCAGGAAATATTATTAGCAAGCTCAGAGTCGATAAAAGTTTTATGCAGATAACCGAAGCCGACACTTGGAGTTCAGGTTGACATTTTAGCATAAGTATTGTTATGTGGCCAGGTGTGGCAAGTGTGATTATGTTGGGTGTAGTCAAGGGACTATGCCAATATCCGTTTAGATTGGACTCCGAAAGAACATTCGGGGACGAATGTTTCTAAGGGGGGAAGAATGTTACCCCCGTAAGTCCAGGTCATGTATTGAGAACGTACTAAAGGAAATAAGATTCGAATTAGGATAAAAAAAAAAAGTTGTTGGCAGAATATTGTTTTGGACAGTTTTTCAGTCAACTTTGTAGCAGTATATCTCCTAGTATATTGGAAGTTTTTAGGTGTTTCAAAAGCCTAATATGAAGTTCATTGAGTCTAGTTTCCAACGCAACAAATCGCTCGTCGATAGAACATCGGAGTAGAAAGTTATGGACGTTACAAGATCAGCTGACAGAAGAGACAGGGGCAGGTGCCGCTGTGCCGGCTGCAGGGCCGGGGAGCCGAAAAGCCTGAAATTGTCTGAAGTTGCAGCGCCGCGGCGCCGGCTGCAGGGCCGCGGCGCCGAGGCAGGATTTTTTGCGGAAATAGGGTAAAAATAGAAGATATTTGTTGTAGAGGACCCATGGGTGGGTGACAAGTGTCCCCCCCAACTTGTGGATCAAGATAAGGCTTATATATTGGCCAAGTCTTGCAAGACTTGGCCATTCTACACTAAAAGATCATCCAAACACTTGCTCTCCTCTATCAAAAGTTGATAAAACCCTAAGCCAAATGAGATTTTTGGAAAGGCAACAAGAAGGAAAAAGGTTGGCGAGCTTGTAGGGGGTTCGTAGAGGTGATTTTAGCGGGAAGAAGAAATTCGGAAAGAGGGCTAAAGTGGGCGAGATTGTTGGACTATTTGGGCTAAATGAGGTAATAATCTTCGTCTTACTATTGTAATTGAAGATTTCATTTTATGATAAGTTAGAAATGAGCATGTGATATATGTTATGAAGATTGATAAGTGTTATGGATATTGGAAGCCTAAAACCCGAAATGACATTGATTAGCCATTTGAAATTGAAATACAATTTGGTCGATAACTAGAATCGTCGCATGTTATCTACTTGAATATTATAGTTGTTATAATCGATTGCAGCTTTATAACATGTTATACTAAAACTTGGATTGAAAAGGAATTGAAAAAGACTATGTATTGTTGCCCCTCATATTGCCGAATGTAACATTGTATGTTGGACTAGTTTGATATCAATTGTGGGGCAGAATTTTACACGTCCTGTTAAGGCGTGTAATCCCCTTTGTATTGTTGAATTGTTGGGCCTTAAATGTGGCGTTTGGTTATTGATTTTCGGACCTTGAAAAGGTGGAAAAGTATGCAGAAACAAAGGAAGTGTTGTCCGATTTTCCATAGAATTTAGTGTCTTTGCACTTAGAATATTCTACGTTTGAAGCTAGAAGTTAATAGACGTATTATGGTCATTATAGGTTGACATACTACGTACGACGTATTGGACTTAGCAAGTGGATTAAACCGAAGAGGTATGTGGAACTTTCTTATCTCTTGAGCATGAATAGTTGTAAATATATAGTACGGTAGACGTACGAGATTTTGACAAATCTAGTCCATTTGATATCCTTGGCTTATTTTAAGAATGTCCAAGTTGGTTGAGTTAGGGAATTAACTCGCTTGTTTAAAAATATTAAGGATATCTTAGTTTCTAAAAGTTAAGAAAATTGATTACTAAAGTTAAGGGACTTGAAGTATTTTAAAAGTATATGATACTTGTTTCGTTTTAAAAGTATAAGTCCCTTGGATATAAGGAAGAATGTATTTGTCTAAAGTATAAAGCTAGTATAACGGCTTTATGGGAAGTTGGTTATAATAGCTTTATGGAAAGTTAAAGAGAGTGGTTTACTCTAAGTAATGTAAGTATGATAAATGACTTGAAATAATGAAAGGCAAATTGATTTTAAGGCATCAATTGCTTAAGGTTTTAAAAGAAAGAAGTCACTTGATTTAGAAGCCTATAAATGTATTTCTAAAAGGTATTGTGACTTGTCTTGAAAAGTAGGTATGACTTGATACTACGGTTATTAGTATCTTGGAAGTTATATGAAAAAAAGTCATTTTAAAAAGGTAGAAGTATGTAGTACTTTGGGTTAAATTCCCGGATTGTTATAATGACATGTTAGTGCCTTAAGAAAACTAAAATGAGAGTGTATATAAATAAGACTAATAAGAAGTTAGGGGGATTTCTTAACTTACCTATGCTATGTATGATAAGCCGGTAGCACTTATGTTATGTTAGGATAAGCCGGCAGCGCTTATGTTATGTTAGGATAAGCCGGTAGCGCTTATGTTATGTATGATAAGCCGGTAGTGCTTATGTTATGTATGATAGCCGGTTGTGCTAGTTTATGTTATTCTTACGGGGTAAAGCCACAGGTTACTACTAATTCCATGGATTTGCTACCCATGATGCGAGTGCGGCGTTTGTACTCATTGCGGGCCCACCGGGCCCAAGCGGGTGAAATAGTCCTGTGCGGGTGAAAAAGTCCTATGCGAGGAATACCTCATGCGGGTCCACACGACCTATGCGGGGGGATATAGCTTATGCGAGGAAGTTACCTCATTGCGGGTCCACAGGACCTATGCTGGTGAAATAGTCCCAGGAGTAGGATTGCTTAATGATACTACGGGCGGGTGGCCCTACGTTGATCATGAGCCTCCTATTTTTATGCAGTAAAGTATACTCTTGTTTACTCTCATTGTTAGTAAGGCACAATGTACTGTTATTTGAGTTATCATACATGTCTCCAACTTTATTTTGGACTTATGATTTCATTACAGTACTTTCAATTTCACATATTTGGTACATGTCAGATCGACCTCCTTCGGGGACTGCTCACGCCGCAGTAGAGTACAAAGTTCTTGATCCTCACTCTTAGGATCATTGTTCAGCTGTTGGGAAGCTCCATTACTCTGGAGGTTTACCCTTGGTTCAGATCCCTGGTATGGTCGGATGTTGTACATTCAGGGATATGGCGGGGCCCTGTCCCACCACAGTTGTTATTCTTAGAGGTCTGTAGTCACATTTGTGGATTGGGTTTTTAAGAACAAAGATGTACTGATTTATTTTTGGGTATGTATATTTTACGGAAGGTGGCCTCATCGGCTAGCCTGTTGTTATTTTATGTTTAAACATTTTATAAGTTGTGTATGTTCCGCTGCTATTCTCTGATGTATACCGGAAAGGGGTGTCCAGGTAGGGCACCAGTCGCGGGCCCGGGGTCGGGTCGTGACAATAACTCAAATTTAAGACCATATGGTGTAACATGATATAAATTTAGCCGCAATGGGCATAAATTGATCACTATGATTTTGAACAGAAAAGAATCTAAGTGCGATCCAAAGTTGTTCCCGCGATAAACTTTAAAGCGCTACCTGCATGGTGGGTAGAGGTTAAGTTTTCGAAAACTTTAATGATCTTGACCGGTTGAGGTTAGGTTTGGGAAAACTTTTAATGGCGTCTAACACTTGTAAAGTGGGGTATAGTGTCACGCCCTTTTTCGACCGCGACATTTCTCAGCGAATCCTGCTTTGTTAGAAAATAAAATAAATGATGCTAAAAAGGTGCTAAAATGCAAAAAGGGTTCGCAGAGTCGCCACCTAATTAGTTTAGGTGAATTAGGACATCTAAATGTTAACTAATTCAAACCAACATTAACTCCATTTAAATGGTCTACAAAACCATGTGAGATTCTGAGAAATGATTCTTTATTAATCTAGAGGGAAGGGGTTAGGCACCCTATAAGATCCGCTAACTTGCGGTTATCCTGTCAAACCTAGGTTAATTATTATGTTAGAGAACAATACATGTTTTTGAAAATATTCGAAAAGAAAGATGATGCAAGTGTTTATAAAAAGGATGCATTTTGATAAAAGATTTATAAGGTTAATGCTATAATAATACATGTAAAGTCTAAAAGTATGCATTTTAAAAAAATGATGCAAAGTTGATTTATTGACTAAATTCATATGTTTACTTGCTAACTTAATCTTGATTAACATAAGTATGACATGATGCATAAAATACTTAATTTTGCAATTGAGAAAAATCTATGTCTAAACTTCATGATTAGATCTGCAAATTAAATTATTTGGAAAAAAATTTAGACATGCATGACAAGCCCTAAAGTAATTAGAAGTGCATTTATGATTTTAAAACTACCCGCCAAATTTATTTATTCAAAAGCTAATTGTTCTATATATCCTATTAATTACAAAGTTAGATAATAAAATTACAAATAATAAAATAAAGACACGAATGAGGCAGAGAGATTAAGAGAGTAAATAGGAGTTAAGATGGTGAGGACGTCATTCCACCCTTATTTGTTTTGGAATTCTTGAAGCGGGAATGCGGATGAACATGGATGAGGGTCTTCATTTGAAGTGACTTATGATGAGTCTTGCCATGAGACTCTTCATTTTTGCTCCGATGCATTTCATGTAAAGAAAACAAGAAAGATAAGGATTAGTACACGTTTAAATTTCATCAAAATAACAAATAACATTTTTCGTAAACTTTAAACATATATGCCAGAAGCAAAGCTAGTCGAATCATGATAGAAACGAAGCAGCAGTGAGACATCAATTTTTAGGATATACTCAAAGCGCGGGATACCAACTTGGTAAAAAACTATATCTAAAGTAATGGGCTATTCATAATCCTTTTAGATAGTAGAAACCAAACATCAGCTTTTCTTCCCACCACTCAAACTTATGTGTAAACAGGGGAGTCCAGTTTCATTTATAGAAAGCTAGATACGCAGAGGTTATCACACAGCATGAGAGTTGTGACTTAAGAGTTATATCAGGGATAACACAGAGTCGTGAGCATGCCCATATGGACTGTTTTCATGCACAATTCCTACGCTACAGAACTGAAGACAACTGCATTTTTCATTTGTCTAAATTTGAATAACTTTAACAGCATGAGAAAAGCAGTAAATAATGAAGCAATAGCAACTAGGTCACATATTATTCTACACTCAATCTGACAGTGAATTAAGCATGTCTTGGCCAGAATCTAAGCATACGACTTTCAGTTTGCAAGTTCATTCGAATATGTATTTAAACTAGATGCTAGTATGTCAAGTTAACAGATTCTTAAACCAACATAGGGAGCATTTTATGGACTTAGGCATACATAACAGTAATTCAACACGGTGGATAGCCTCATCCAAACACATTGAACTAGGCTATGTGTAGCCTGATTATGAATTAAATAACTTTAGAGATCTTCCTATGTTTAAACTATTTTAATTTAACGCGACAAATAACTCGACGTGCTAAGAACCATTCTCGAACATGACCATTCAAAACATATTGGGTATCGCCACAGTGCAAAGAAGCAACCATATTAATAACCATCAGCCATACAGATTAACTAAAGAAAAATTGTATGTTAGTCCAATAATCTTAAACAGAACATCAACTCTAGATTCAATATACTCGACAGTCCTTCCAATGAACAAAGGTACATCCTTTGAACATGCTTAACATCTAACTCTGATGAGTATGAACTAATTGAATCAAAATTAGGCATGCGACACTTAATCTGATTTGCTCGGCCAACAATTAACATCACTCTAACATATGCCACAATTTAACATGTATAAACAATCTTTAAACTAAACCAAACACATGTTTAATCACACAAACACGCAACAATACAGAAATGAACTGAGAAGAATTCGGGTTTACTTTCTCCGGACAGCGAACCGAGACAGCGTATCAAGTCGTCAATTCACTCGGGGTTATATTTCTATGCGAATTGAATGGAAAATGGGTTTAACCTGTAGTTATGGCTGTTTGAAGATTAATTCTCGAGTCTTTTCCCAGTTGCTTCTCCTTTGCTTTTAATTTCTCCCTTGATATTTTAATGGGGTTCTTTTGTGCGAAAAACTGATGCATTTGTATATGTATGAATCTCTGTATATATAGTCTCAATTGGGTTCTCAATTTGGTAGGATTTTGGTACTGATTTTATTGCGATCTTCGGTGTTGATTCTCGAATATCTTGGACTGTTTATTGGTGTGATTTTACAAGCTTCTTATGGTAAGTTTTGGATGTAATGTCTTTGACTGATTTGGTGCGATTTTAGGCGATTATGAGTATTCATTTGGTTCGATTTATGGTAAGCTTTTTTATGGTCAGTGTTGGGTCCAATTTTGGGGTGATTTGGGTCGCTGTTTATGGTTGATTCGCTGGATTCTTCGGCGAGAATCTCGGCTGGGCTATGGTGGTGCGAGGGCAAGGGTGTGGCGGACTTAGTTTGAGATTAGGTTTAGGTTAGTATTTTTTTTTATTTGTGTATGTAGGATTAGGGATGAAGAAGGTAAAATAGGGGTTGGGTTTTAGGTGTGGGCCGACGAGTTTGGGCCAATGGAGTTGGGTTGTTGGGATTTAATAGGTATTAGGCTAATAGTTTTAGGTGTATTAATTTTGAGTATTACATTTAATTAGTGGTAAATAAGTGGGAGTTTAAATTATTTGTAATATTTATGAATTTGCTTTTACAGTTATAAAAATAATAAATGCTAATGTACTATTTAATGAATGATTAATGCTCTATGTAAATGCGGCGTTATTATTAAATTATTTATTAAAATGTTAAATGCGGACATAATATTTATGGAGTGCTTAATGCTGGGATGCCATTATTGAATTATTTATTTATGTATTTATGTGTTTGTGCATATGTTATTATTGTTAAAATCCTTTAAAAATTATTTGCGGTGTTAAAATATTAAATGCGGATGTCTTATTTAATTAGTATTTAATGTTTTATAAATACGATGTCGTTATGAGAATGCTTATTTGTGCAAGTATTATATTTTATTATTGCGTATTATTATTATAAAAAATTAAAGATTATTTTTGAAAAATTAGTGTAGTTTTATAGTTAATGATTTGACGAGAGAGTCAAAATTGGGTGTCAACAACTTGTCCCTCGTTGACTGAAGATGATGGAAGAGTCTTCAGACATAGACGTTGACTTATAGCTAATTTTGTCTCTATCCTCGGAATTAAAGCAAAGATTAAGAAAAACAAGGGCAAATGCCGACTCCAAAATTGTCTCAGTGTCGCATTATGACGACACTGTGCTACCGCGGGCTCAACATTTGTCCCAGTGTCGAGTTATGACAATACTGGGCCATCATGGACTCAACATTTGTCTCAGTGTCGAGTTATGACGATACTGAGCTATCGCGAGCTCAAACTTTGTTCCAGTGTCGAGTTATGACGACACTGGGCTACCGCGGTAAAACACTAAAGGCGGGCTGATGCACATTCAAAAATTGTCTCAGTGTTTAATTATGATGACACTGTGTTATTGGAGTGTGAATCGACGCTCGAGGCCGTTTCTGCCCTTTGTTGGGAAGCCTGGCCCCTCAACAAATTGCCCCGGTTCGTTGTAAGAGAAAATCCACGTTGCGCTCCTGCTCCTGCTTGCTAAAGTTCAAGAAAAAATTAGTGCATAACTGTCCAGGAAAAAAATGATAAAACATGAATATATAATCAATATAATTCTGAGAGTAGAGATGTTATCCTGGGTTGCGTGCTGGCGATGCCGTTGACGGTGTGGTGTTGTCAATACTGAGATTTCATCTTTGTGTGGACATGTTGTCATTGCGAATGCGGATATGTTGTCCTTGCATAAACGTGTTGCAACTGTTCCTGTAAATTGAGGATCATGTAGGCTAAAGCTCAAGAAGAATTTAGTGCATAACTGCTAAGAAAAAGTAATAAAGCATTAATATAAAAATGTGATCAGGTGGGTAGGAATATCGTTCTGTGTTATGCAATGTCGACGTTGTTGATGTGATATTGTAAATGTTGAGATGTGCTGAATGATGCGAATGCTGATGTCGTCCATATCCAGACGTGCTGAATGCTGTGAATGTTGAATGTTGTAAATGCTGATGTTATCTCTGCGCGGACTTGCTGGATGCTGTGAATGCTGATGTAGTCTCTGCACGGACTTGCATGGATGTTGTGAATGCTGATGTCTCTATACAGACTTGCTGGATGCTGCGAATGTTGATGACGTCTCTGCACTGACTTGTTGGATGCTACGAATGCTGAATATTGTGAATGCTGATGTCGTCTCTGCACGGACTTGCTGAATGTTTCTAATGCTGATGTCGTCTCTACACGGACTTGCTGGATGCTGCGAATGCTGATGTCGTCTCTGCATGGACTTGTTGGATGCTGCGAAATGCTGATGTAGTCTCTGCACGGACTTGTTGGATGTTGTGAATACTGATGTCGTCTCTGCACGGACTTGCTGGATGCTGTGAATGCTGATGTTGTCTCTGCACGGACTTGTTGGATGCTGTGAATGCTGATGTCGTCTCTGCACGGACTTGTTGGATGCTACAAATGCTGATGTCGTCTCTGCACGGACTTGCTGGATGCTGCGAAATGCTGATGTAGTCTCTGCACGAACTTCCGGATCTTGTGAATCGATGTCGTCTCTGCGGACTTCTTTGGATCTGCGAATCGATGTTGTCTCTGCACGGACTTATTGGATGTTGTGAATGCTGATGTAGTCTCTGCACGGACTTGCTGGATGTTGCGAATGTTTGTTGAATGTTGCTAGTCGATGTAGTCTGCTGCGGACTTGCGATCTTTGCGAATGCTTCTTTGAATCTGCGAATCTTGATGTAGTCTCTGCGAACTTCGAATCTGCGAATGCTTCTTTGAATGTTGAGAGTGCTGATGTAGTTTCTGCACGGACTTGTTGGATACTGCGAATGCTGATGTCGTCTCTGCATGAACTTTGCTGTTGTTTTCCTTCTCTATTACTGCCAAGTTGTATTGTTGTTGTCTCTCCTGTTTCTGCCTTATTGTTGCATTTTCTGCTCCTACCAATGAGAAAAATATGCGCTCAAAGAAAACTTGTGAGTTGGGGGGGGCGGTTCGTATTGACTTTACGGCCTTGATCCATGACATTTGCACGCCTGGTCTGTTTGGACCTGCACCCCCTGCCTGGTTTTCTGTCTTAGTTAGTGTTGACACCCAATTTTGACCCTCTCATCCAGTCATTAGCTATAAAATTACACTAATTGCAAGATAATTTTTTATGATTTTTTATAATAAAAATGCAATAATAATACATTAATACATGCGTAAATAAGCAATTTAATAATGGCACCGCGTCTTACGTAGAAAATTAAGCACCTTGAGTCTCACGCCCGCACTCGGCATTTTAATTAAACTCAAACAATTCTTAATGATAAATAAATAAATAAATAAATAAATACATAAAATAAACAATTTAATAACAACGTCGTGCCAAATAGCATAGCCGCATTTATTAATACGCAAAGCAACGTCATAATTATTGTAATAATTTAAAGCATAAATTAATGCACAACAAATAAGATTTTAAATAATAGCATCGCATTTTAAGTAAAGCATTAAGCAATCCTTAAATATCATATCTGCATTTAGCATTTAAATAATTTAATCTAAACTTCATTCAATTTTAATTTAACATCGCAAAATACACATAATAAATAAATTTTAATAACGACATCGCAGTATAAAATTAAGCACTAATTAAATAGCACACCCATTTTTATTCTTGTAATAATTTTAAACTCAAGCTTAGACTAATAAAACACCTAAAATAATTTAATCACAATTTAAAATAACTTACCACTAATTAAATACCTAATACCTAAAACTAATTCCTAAAACTAATACACTTAAACTCTACCCCTAATTAAATAAAACTGACCACTCGATGATCGCCTACCAATTATCCGCAAGCCCAACACGCCCCAGCAGCCCTTATTTCCCTATACCTTTCCCCCCCTCTCAGCCCTTTACCATAGCCCTTTCCATCATCAACAGCCCTAAAAACAACGAACGAAACCTAAACCTAAAAATGTCAATCGCCGCACCTCGCCCCCATCGCACATGCCGGGATTCTCGCCGGAGAATCCGGCGAATCACCTCCCATATCGATACCCCTGTCCTTACCATAGAAATGGAACCAAATCAAGACCCAAATATCACAAAATCGTAACCAAGATCTCCCTTTAACACCTCAATCATTTCCTTACCATAAAACGAAGAATCTTGCTAACAAATCGCTAAAGCCAGCAAGAAAATCAGTCCAAAATTATCATAAAGACTTTCCCTAAATCGAAACCTAAATCAGGGCTATAAAAGGAGGCCGATCTGCACAAGAAAGAGGATCCATGACTCAATAAGAAAACCAGTAGTAAACACAGTATAACACAGCAATCCAGACCCTTCCTCGCGGTCAAGCACATGCAAGACAGAGAAAGGGGAAACCCAGCACCTTTATGAATCCAGAAAAATCCAGTCGAGTGTCATAAAACATCGAGAGGCATAGGGAGTTAGGGGGCTCAGCACCCAGACCATTAGCATCCCAAGAACAGGAAGTTCGAAACCCTTCCCTTCAATTTCAGCCAAGAAATCAGCAAACAAACTTTGCCCTTTTATTCGCATCGCAAAACCAAAACCCGAGCGAGTCGACGACTTGATACGCTGCCCCGATTCGCTGCCCGGAAAAGGTAAATTATCACCCTTTTCGTCTTATATTTCGTTTGGTATTAGCGTGTGTGAAAAGCGTATTGTATGACTAATTCTGCCCAAATTAAATGAATATCAATGTTCGTTTATACTCGCTAAAATTGATGAGTGTGTTTAGTTATTAATCGTTGTCGCTGGTTTCTAGTTTCAAGTCTAATCCTATGTGATGTACTTTCTCTGTTTAGGGTACGTTTAATGAGAATATGATCAGTTTCTAAAAAAATGGTATCATGCTTAGTATAATTCCAAATACACATTCGTGGATCGATTTAGGATTACTGGAAGATGGTCGCATAAATAATCAAGGTCCCGAAAATGATCAGTCGTAGTGTTATGCTTAAAATGACATGTCTCGGCACTAGTTTTAGGTGAAGAGGTTTGAACTTTCAACTATGGCATATAGAATCACATTTGACTCCTGTTTGTTTAAATATGTAGTGTTTCAGCTGTCTTGGTTAAAATATGTGGTAAGAAAGTGAAGTCTATAAATCTTAAATGCCTCATGATGTATTTTTACTGTCATGCCTCTATATGATGTCCTGAGGGTATACTAGGTTGGTTTGGGCTTGGTATCTGAATATTCTACTTCCAGTATTTGTTTGATTCATCTTTATGACAACCATGTGTTCATTATCTTTGGATTTGAACTTAACCTGAGTCTAAATGACTTTTAAGACTTGTTAACTTAAATACTTGTGTCATGGCGGACTTGCTACTCGTGTCAATATTTCTTATTTAGTTTCTAATCTGTATGTGTCTGCCTTAAAACCATAAAATGACAGCATGTTTAGCATTATGTGAATTGACCATGTGTACTTAAAATCTTCATTGATGTTTTAGATCGAATGATATGCTTGCATCCCTGCATATCAAGTTAAATGCAGGTTTATGCTATAAAATCGATGAAGCAGTATGTTTAATACATAACTTATAAATGATCGTGTGCTTACTCGGTTTAAGGCAAATCCTACATATCGATGTCAAATCTTAGCCTCCTACGTGCTAGTTTATTACGCGATTATCCGAGATACATATTTGTGAATGATGTATTTGCCATTGGTTTGTTGGATTTGAGATGATATATCACGAGAAACACAGGTATCTTGATCTAGTATACATCAAGCGAATACAAATGTATATTGCTATATCTTCTTTATAAATCTGAAAGGCTATTTTTGTGGTTGGGCTTTTCTCCTCGTTTTCTGCCCTATAAAAAATCTGGAAGGAGAACTCCATGTTTGGGTCTGTTTCGTATGCCATTTCTGCTTGTGTCCTTTGGTTTAAAATATTGGGTGTCGCGCCCTTTTCCGACCGGTAAAAGATGGCGAGCGATGCGATAAAAATGTTAGCGACAAGCAGAGGGGGTTTAAATTGTTTGTCAAAAACAGATTAGCACCAGATGCAAATGAATGAGGCTAACTAGATAACATGTTTGGCAGGTGCGGCCATGAGACAAATACTGTAAGGGCATAATTTAGCAGGGATATCCGGATTTCGTAGATGCAAAAATACTGCTGCTAATACATTTGGGAAGGAAAGCAACTTCAACAGACAGGGCATAACATGATTGCCGACATTTTAGTCTCGTATTATTCGTATTACATCAGAATAACCAATTCGGAATAGCAATTTTCTTTGCATCTAAAACAGATGTTCATGTATTCAAAATGACCCTTACGCTTAACTTTATTGATCAAATGAACATGAATGAAATCAGCCCAGTCTGTCCTTAGGCAAAGACTAACTAAGATTGATTCCTGTTGGGACATATTAGGTAACCACAACACTTAAATTAATCTCTCATTTCATCTATTTCAAATTATGTGAGTTGCAACCCGCTATTATAGATGTCCAGTTCAAACAAATAAAGACACAAATATTGCTACCCCGACTAAAGCTATATCAATAACGCCTTGACTAAAAAAGAGAACCAGTTGCCGGAATAGGACCAAACTTGAAACTGTATTCAAGCTAAAGTCACCAACATGTATATTGAAGCATTACTGTGGCATATTAACACATCTCATGATTCTTAAGAGTTCGACAGTTACAAAGATTAGGCTGCCTATGCAAACAAATCACTTTAGCTAGGTGTGAATCCCATGAGCAGTTCAGCAAATAAGAGATAACAGACCTCATGTTAACATATTCCACTTTTTCAATACAGTGAATTTAGATTGAAAATGCAAGTGAGTTTAGATATTTCATGAAGGGTCAACAACACAACATTGAATAACCTCGAGGACTGTCCAAACCGCAACTCATTTTTAACAAGTTCAGATTCCAGCGGATACTGATGCAGAACAAACCGCATGCATAAACCTGGACGCGTTCGACTACAATGATTTCCAATTTGGTATTAGCACCTCTTATTCGCAAGCAAAGGCGAGAAGGGCTTCCAACATCGATAAATCACATAACTGGACTAGAAAGACAACTTTAGAAAGCAGATATTCATGACCCGATTGTCGATGCGAATATGTTATTTTCAGATTATAACATTTACAAATATGGGCGAGAGACACTGCAGTACTTAAAAAACAGCCAAAACATGCTTCATATGGACTTAGCGCACATAAACAACATCCCTCATACTCACACATTGCAAAGTATACGAAGATATACAGTTGCGATATACGTCCAATGTATAAGGAAAGCAATATACCTTGTATAGATTGTCATAGATTCAGCCAGGCAGATAGAAAACAGATAGGTGGTACTGATTCTGTTACTACTTACTATTTTAAAACACTTGGACTACCAAATTAACTAATCGCAACATGAAGAATCCAACTAAGAAAACCAATCTGATTTATATAGGCCAAGCAAACAGATTAATACAATTAACATCGATTAAATTCGTGATAAACCCACATAACACAGAAATCTAACAAATACAAGAGGAGTTCGATTTTACCTTCTCCGGGCAGCGACCCGGGGCAGCGTATCAAGTCGTCGGTCCAATCGACGGGTTTTGGGTTTGCGATGCGAAATGAAAGGGCGAGGTTCTGTTTGCTGGTCCTCCTTTCCTGACTGAGCTTTGCTTGACTGAGCTCCGTCTATGCTCTATTCTGACTATGTGTGTGTTCTTAACTGCTGCTAAGGGTGTCCGATGCCTTCTGAGTTGCTGACTATGGCGAAGGGTTCTAAACTCTGCTCAAGGTTCGATGCTATCCCCCCGACTCTCAGTGTCTTACCCTAAATTGCTATGTAGTTGCCCCCCGACTCCGCTCTGAATTGCCTGTTCTGCGATGCCTATTGCATGTCGTTTAAATAGCCTAACTCTAGGTTCTACAATTGGTAAGTAAATAAAGGCTGAGATTGGGCTAATATTTCATAAGAGATTTGTGCTGATTTGGTTCGATTCGAACGGGTTCTGATTTGAGGGGATTTGTGGAAGATTCGTTCGGTTATGGAAGGAAGAGCTGGCTAGGGTGCGTGGGTAAGGAAAGGGAGCCGGATTTTCAGGCGAGAAATCCGGGCTAGGGTAAGGGGTGAGGTGCTGGCGGCGATTGCTGTGCGCGTGAGTCTGCTAGGGTTTCTTAGTATAGGGGTGTGTGGAAGACGACGGGGAAGGGAAGTGAGGGTGAGTGCGGGCCAACGATTAAGGGAAAGAAGCGTGGGTAGGCGGCGGGTATTGGGTTTAAGTTTGGGTAGATATTAAGTGTATTATTAGTATTAGTTTTAGGCTTTAGTTAATTTAATTAGGTATTTAATTAGTGGTAATTTATTTTAATTAGGATTAGATTATTTAGGTGCTTTATTAATCTACTTGTTAAAATAATAAATGCGGGCGTGTTATTCAATTAGTGCTTAATATTTTAGAATGCGGCGCTATTATTTAAAATCTTATTATTATGCATTATTGCGAAGTTAAATTAAAATTGAGTTTAGATTAAATTATTTAAATGCTAAATGCAAGTATGATATTTAAGAATTGTTTAAAGCTTTTATAAACGCGACGCCATTATTAAATGCATGTATTAGATTAAAATTGATTTTAAAATTACAAATGATTATGAAATTATCTGGCGTATTAATAAATGCGGCTATGCTACTTGACACGACGTCATTGCTAAATTATTTATTTTATGTATTTATGATTTATTATTAGGAATTATGACGAGACTCTAAGTGCGTAACTTTCTAAGTAAGACGCAGTGCCATTATTAAATTACTTATTTATGCATGTATTAATGTTTTATTGTTGTATTTTATTATTATAAAATTGCTTTAAAATTAGTGTAATTGTATAGTTAATGACTGGACGGGAGGGTCAAAATTGGGTGTCAACAGTTGTCCCTCTTTGTATGGAGATGATGGAAGAATCTTCGGACAAAGACGTTGACTCATAGCCAATTTTGTCTCGATCTTCAGAATTGCAAAAATGTTGGGCAGGTAGACAAAGCTGACGCAAAAATCAAAATCTGTCCCAGTGTCGAGTTATGACGACACTGGGTTACCATGGTCAAAACACTAAGGCGGGCTAACGCGGACTCAAAAACTGTCCCAGTGTCGAGTTATGACGACACTGGGCTACCATGGTCAAAACACCAATGTTACACCCCGTAAGTCCAGGACTTGTATAAGAGAATGTACATAAGGAAACAAGACTTGGAAATTGTTACGAAAGGAAGAATTGTTTTTCCGACGGAAAATGTTCCGAACGTCGGAAAGGAAAAATGTTCGTTGTTGAGAATTGGATTCTCAAAATACATTATTTGAAGAGTATGGACCCTATTAATATTATGGAAATTTATTTTTACGGATTTGGTCGCGTGGGGCCCACCCGAGGAATTTTACAGAATTGTGGGGCCCACGAGGGTTACGGAAATTTTATGGACGAATGAGAGGGCGACATGTGGCACCCCCACATGGCTTGGTCGAAATTTATGCAAGGGTATAATGGTCATTGACCATCTTGGAAGATAAGTCTTGCTAGCTTGAGTTTGTTGACCAAGTCCACTTGCCACATAAGCTTGATCCTTGTGAAACTCATCCTAGCCTCACATTTGTTGAAGTCATGACCCTCCATTGTGTTATAAGTATACAACTAGTAGCAAGACTTGGCATTTTAACACTTAGAAAATTTTGCACATTGTGTTCTTCACTAGAGACCTCTCGGGTTTGCCAAGAAAGAAAGGAGAAAAATTTGTAGTTTTGATCCATTAGCCACAAGATTTAAACCCAAGGTTCCTAAGGGTATTGTAAGGTTATCTCAATAGAAAGATTTCGGGAAAAACGCATTTTCACGTTAGTCGCAAGCGGAAACTAAAGGAGTTCCTCAACTTTGAAGTTGGAACTTGAAGATGGGTTCTTCATAGGCCTCTAAGGAGTGCTTGGAGCGGATTGGAACCTAAGGAAAGGAGCTAAGAATTGCTAAGGCGCGACTTTGAATCTTGGAATTATAAGGGCTTATAAAGGTATAAATTTTGTCGTTTTAGTAGTTAAGACTTACTTATTGTTGTAGCTATGGATTTTAGCAAGCATGTGTTATATAGTATGAAGTTTGATATGTCTTTTGGCTATTGGAACCCTAATCCAAAAACTAGCATGTTTAGCTTAAGATTCCAATTCAAGTTGTTTATTCGTTTGAGATTGTCGCATGTTGTTTAAGAAGGAAATTGTAGTTGTTGAAGTAGTTTATAACTATATAACATGTTAGACCTTAGAACTTGGAATTGGAAAAGGATTGGAAAGGACTTAGTGTTTCTATGTAAGTTGGCCGAGAATTGGCTTGTGTGCCTTAGGCTATTTTCGTATGAATTGTGGGCGGAATTTTACACGTATAGTAAGGCGTGTAATCCCTTTGTTTGATTGTTGTTTGGAGCCTTAAATGTGGCGTGTTGGTTATTGTATTCGACCTTGAAAAGGTGGCAAAGTGAGTAGAAACAAAGGAAGTGCTGCCCGATTTTCCGTAGAATTAGAGACCAAATACTTAGTATTATTCTACGTAGAGACTAGAAGTTGATAGTCTTGTTGTGACCATTATAGGTTGACACTTCTACGTACGGCGTATTCGGCTTAGCTTGTGGAATTAGCCGAAAAGGTATGTGAACTATCTCCTCTTCTAGCATGATTCCTTAAGATAAAGAAAGTATGTTCTACTCCCTAAATGATCCATTCCTTGGTTGTATTTGGATTGCCTAAAGTAGAATTTGTTCTATGTGCTTCCTGATTGTACTTTGATGTTTAAATTGTAAGTTGTATAATCCATTTCCTTAGTGAAGTTTGGATTCTTAAAAGTGAAAGTATCTTACTTAAAGTACATAGAGTCTTAAAAAGGAAGTGGTTTCTAAACCTTTTGGCTAGTGCCTTAGTTCCAAAACCTAAAGGTCATTAAAATGACTTTAGGGGAGTCAAGGGAGTGATTTACTTAATTGTTTTAAAAGAGGAGAAATGACATGTTTTAAGAGAAGAAACTTGTTTTCTACATATTAAGAGACTTGAAGTGTTTTGAAAGTTAAGGGACTTAAAGAGTTTTAAAGTATGTGATACTTGTTCCGTTTTAAACGTATAAGTCCCTCGGATAGGAAATTGTATTTGGCTAAGGTATAAAGTGAATATAACGACTTTATGGGAAGTTGGTTATATTTGCTTTATGGAAAGATAAATGACTCGATTTTAATGAAAAGGCAACTTGATTTTAAGGCATCAATTGCCTAAGGTTTAGTAATAAAATAAGTTACTTGGTTTCTAAAGGTTAAGAGACTAAGTGTATTTTTTTAAAAGTTAAGAAAATCGATTTGAAAGTATTTAATACTTGGATTTTAATAAGTATAAGTCTCTTGGTTATAAAAGGAATGGATATGTCTAAAACCATAAAGGGTTATAACGGCTTTATGGGAAGTCGGTTATAACGGCTTTATGGAAAGTTTAAAAACTTGTCTATTTTGATTAATCGGCATAAGTTGCCTAGATTGTAAAAGAAAATTTGAGTTACTTGATTTCAAGTGTTGAAATAAGCTTTCAAAAAAAATGTAGTAACTTACTTTGAAAAATAGACACGCCTTGATACTACGGTGTTAGTATCTTGGGATTTTTCACAAAAAGGAGTCTCTTGAAAAGATTAGTACTTTGGCTTGATAAATTGAGAATTTGTCTAAGTGTGCCTTGATTAGTACTTTGGCTTGATAAATTGAGAATTTGTCTAAGTGTGCCTTGATTAGTACTTTGGCTTGATTAATTGAGAATTAGTCTAAGTGTGCCTTGATTAGTACTTTGGCTTATTAAATGAGAATAATCCTATTGGTGCCTTGATTAGTACTTTGGTTGTTAATTGAGAATTATTCTAAGTGTGCCTTGATAAGTACTTTGGCTTGATAATTGAGAATTATTCCATGTGTGCCTTGATTAGTACTTTGGCTTGATTAATTGGGAATTGCCTATGTGTGCGTGATAGCCTTTGAGTGCAAGTACTATGTTTTATTACGTTGTCGCGACTCTCGGTTGGAGAGTGGTATGCAGTTGTAAGTTCTTTGGGACGTCTGACGGTGATGTGGGATTCCACGGGTATCTTCCGTTATTGGTAGTACTTGGGTTAAATTCGGATTCTTTTATAAAAGACATGGTAGTGCTTATGTCTTGTTTGTGATCGGTCGAGATAGGGTAAGAGTATATGTGAGGGTAAACCCCAAGATGCTATACCACTGCTTTTACCACCTTCTCCAGGTAGAGTATATGTGAGGGTAAACCCCAAGATGCTATACCACTGCTTTACCACCTTCTCGGGTAGAGTATATGTGAGGTAAACCCCAAGATGCTATACCACCTGTTTACCACCTTCTCGAGGTAGAGTATATGTGAGGGTAAACCCCAAGATGTTATACCACCTGTTTACCACCTTCTCGGGGTAGAGTATATGTGAGGGTAAACCCCAAGATCTTATACCACTGTTTACCACCTTCTCCAGGGTAGAGTATATGTGAGGGGTAAACCCCCAAGATGCTATACCACCTGTTTTACCAGCTTCTCCAGGGTAGAGTATATGTGAGGTAAACCCCAAGATGCTATACCACCTGTTTTACCACCTTCTCCATGGTCGAGTATATGTGAGGGGTAAACCCCCAAGATGCTATACCACCTGTGTTACCACCTTCCGGTAGAGTATATGTGAGGGGTAAACCCCCAAGATGTTATACCACCTGTTTTACCACCTTCTCCAGGGTAAGAGTATAAGTGAGGGGTAAACCCCCAAGATGCTATACCACCGGTGGGACTTGGTGTTCATGTATGCCTATTGGTGTTGTACTATATCATGGACTGCCGGCAGTGAGGAAAGATTCCACGGGCATGATTGATGTTATGGGCGTGAGACCCATGGTTATATTTGAGTAATGACTCCGAGGGCCTGCGTCCCTGACTTGATGTGACTGCTTATGTATTATGTACTGTAGGTTGGCTATCATACATGTCTCTGCTTTGTTTAGATTTATGATTTTATTACGATTTTCTGCTCACATATTTGGTACATTTTTCTTGACCTCCTTGAGCTGCGTTCATGCCGCAGGTTTAGGTACGCTGTTCGGTGATCGGCAGGCGTAGGATCCTGCTCAGGGTTTTTGGATAGCTCCCTCTGTTCAGGAGTTTATCTTTTTGGTATATATCCTTCAAGATCTGCTTTATGCAGCTGTGGGGCCTTGTCGTCATAGTTGATTTAACTCTTAGAGTGCGTATTCATATGTGGGATTGGACTCATGCACAATGTAGTATCATTGTTTATGTATATATGGCGACTTGTCGGCACTTGCCAGCGTACCTTTATTTTAAAGAAAAAAAAAATGAGCTGTTACTAATTTCCGCAATGTACTTAGTTGTTAAGGAAGAAGGGTGCCCAGGTAGGGCACCAGTCACGGGCCCGGGGTTCGGGGTGTGACAACCAAGGCGGGCTAACGCGGATTCAAAGCTGTCCCAGTGTCGAGTTATGATGACACTGGGTTGTGATGTAAAGAATAAAGTAAAATAAACGGGCTTGAACCTGGGGTGTACCGCTAGGGCTTGTGGTGCTGGGTTCTATGGTGATGTGGAGCGAATGGACCGACGCTTGAGGCCGCTTCTGCCATTCATTGGGAAGGTTGGCCCCCCAACAAATTGCCCCGGTTATTTGTAAGAAAATCCACGTTGTGCTCCTGCTCCTGCATGCTAAGACTTGAACAAACGGTTAGTGCATAACTGTTAAGGCAAAAATGATGATGTATAATTTTAAAAGTAATGCAACTGTGAGTAGAAAAGGTTATCCTGCAAAATGTGACGCCTGTTGTGTTGATGCGATGCTGCAAATGTTGTGATTTCGCCCTTGCACGGACGTGTTGCGATTGTGAATGCGGATACGTTGTCCTTGCTGCAACTGTCCCTGTAGACTAAAGCTCAAGAAAGAGTTAGTGCATAACTGCTAAGACAGAATAATAAAGCATGAATGAGAAAAGTGCAATTTTGAGAATATAGAAATCGTCCTTGCGTAGATGTGATATGCCGATGATAGCGTCATTTTGATGGTTTTGTCGATAACGTCGTTATGCGGGCGTCTTCTTCTTGGCGTCGTTGCGTAGACGCAATGCTGATGGTGTCGTTGCCTGGACACAATGATAACGTCGTTACTGGGCGTGTTCTTCTTTGGCGTCGTTGCGTAGGCCAATCTTGATGGTGTCGTTACTGGACACAATGTTGATTACGTCGTTGCTCGGGCGTATTCTTTCTGGCGTCGTTGCGTGACGCAATCTTGATGGTGTCGTTACTGACACAATCGCGATAACGTCGTTACTGGGCGTATTCTTCTGGCGTCGTTGCGTAAACGCACGCGATGGTGTCGTTGCTGGACACAATGTTGATAACGCCGTCGTTACTGGACGTATTCTTTGGCGTCGTTGCGTAGGCGCATCGCGATGATGTCGTTACTGGACATAATCGATAACGCCGTCGTTGCCTGGACGTGTTGCTGCTGGCGTCGTTGCGTAACGCATCTTGATGGTGTCGTTGCACACAATGTTGATAACGTCGTTACTGGGCGTATTCTTCTTGGCGTCGTTGCGTAGACGCAATCGCGATGATCGTTACTGGACATAATGTTGATAACGTGTCGTTACTGGGACGTTTTGTTCTTTGGCGTCGTTGCGTAGACGCAATCTTGATGACGCGTCGTTACTGGGCGTGTTCTTCTTGGCGTCGTTGCGTAGACGCAATCTTGGCGTGTCGTTACTGGACACTATCGATAACGCGTCGTTACTGGGCGTGTTCTTCTTTGGCGTCGTTGCAGACGCAATCGCGATGACGTCGTTACTGCGGGCGTGTTCTGCTCGCGTAGAATAAATGCTTCTGCAAGCTAAGCTTGAGAAAACGTTAGTGGATACCTGTTTAAACGAAATGATAAGTACATATGAGAAGTGCAATTTTATGGGTAGAGATGTCATCCCTGATACGCCTGATGAATATTTAGATGTTGTCCTTGCACGGACGTGCTAGACGCTGCAAATGATGAATTGCCATGATGCCTTTGTGGTGTGCGATGCGTGGGTTGCCAATTTGACTTGATGCCCGAGTTGATGCGCTAGGTTTTGTTGCGGAACTCTGAACTTTGACTGCTGATTGTTGATGCCCCTTTCTGCTGCTGCTGCTTTTGCTGCGGACTTTGGATTGTTGTCATCCTCTGCCTGTGCTGCTTTTCCTGCTTCTGCGAAGAGACTTTTGTCGTATTTTCTGCTTCGGCTGTTGCACTTTCTGCTTCTGTTAATATGAAAAGACCTGCGCTCAAAGAAAAGTTGTGAGTTTTGGGGGGGGTCGATTCATATTTGACTTCGCCGCCTTGTCCCTTGACATCTGCGTGCCTGGCCTGTTTGGACTTGCAACCCCTGTCTGGTTTCCTACATGGTCCCAGTTTTGAAAAGGGTGTCTGGCCTAAAATGGGTCTCAATGTAGTTGCTTGTATGTTATGTTTCTGGGCCTTCTGATTCCGGCCTGCATGGTTGCCATTTGCTGCGGTATCTGGGCGAGGTGCTCGATCGGATCTATGTTGCTTTTCTTTTCTGAGACCCCTGCTTTGCCTATAGGAACCAAGACAGGTTCCGACTCGTTTTGCTCAAATGCCCTTGAATCGGTCATGTCGTTGGGCCGTGCCTTTGATCTTGCGAAATATTGCTGCTCTGTCATTGCTTAGTCAAATACAAATCGACCTTTTGGGGAGATGATAAATCTTTCTAAAAATGCAACAAACGGTGTTAGCATAAAGCACATAATTTGCAGGTATGTAGCAGATATATTGCACATAGCATATTCAAACGTTTCCTAACATGCAGGGGGACCTCTTTATGCCAGAGGTAAGCCTAAACGTCACTTATGCGAGATTATGACGGATTTGTCCAAGTCGTCCAACTATAATGCCTTTGTTGGAAATGGCGACCAAATGACGGTGCACTTTTCCCAATTTTAGCATGTCATGATTGGGCTTGGATTTGTCTGTCATTGCCACGCTACACATAATATGCTGGTTGGTCGTTGGGTTCAGAAACCCGTCGACAAGTTTGGTGTTTTCTAATTGTGGTGTCGATGCCAAGGATCGACCCACCTAAGGTAAATGCATGCATGCCCTAAAATAAGGGTGGTATAGCTCTATCCTGAGTTGCTAAGATTTATCTTTACTAGACGCAAGGTTCCCGAGCGGACAACTCGAGTGAGAAGTCTACGCGGCTGATCAGACGAACCGATCTAACTCCGCGCAGGCGCCAACTCTGCTAAAAATTTGGATTTTTTTTGAATGAAATTTGCGGGTGCGCGAAGCACACCAGCGCGTGAGTGTGTGATAGTGTGAATTTTCCAGAATGGAAGAAATATGAGCGGAATGCCAGTTCAGGGAAAACAGTAAAGCAGGTAGCAAAAAATAAACAAAATACAATACACAAAAATTAAATGCAAAATAATTGCCAAATAATAACCCTAGGTCTGTTGTGGTTAAGAACCTAAAATCCCCAGTGGAGTCGCCATTTCTGTCGCGCCCTTTTCCGACCGCGACTTTTAAAAGAATAGCGAGCCCTGCTTAAATAAAAATGTTAGGAAATAAAATAAAGTGCTAAAATGTTTAAAAGAATGCTAAAATGTTAAAAGGTGCTTAAAGGTGCTAAAAGATTAATTTTAAAGCTAAAGGGTGCTAAAAGTGCAAAAGAGGTGCTTAAAATACTAAGGTGCTAAGGGTTCGCGGAGTCGCCACCTAATTAGTTTGGGTGAATTAGGACACCTAAATGTTTAACTAGTTTAAAGTAAAACATTAACTCCATTTTAATGGTCTGCTAAACTTAATGAGGTTCTGGATAAGGGTTCTTTATTAATCTAGAGGGAAGGGGTTAGGCACCCTCTAAGATCCGCTAACTTGCGGTTGTCCTGCCAAACATAGGGTTAATTATTTATGAGCGTTTTGAAAATATTTGCAAGTATTTATAAAAGGATGCATACTAATAAAGATTTATAAGGCTAATGCTATATAGTTTTAAAGTGTGCCTTTATATCATTTATGATACCAAGTCGATTTATGGGCCATAGATTTATCTGCGAAATTAAAGAAGTGAGGCGTTAGTTTTAGATATGCAATTTTAATAATTCAGGCAAAGGATTAGATATGAAGTGACAAGCCTAAAATAGATAATTAGAAGTGCCTTGCCGATTTTAAACTACTGCATGATTTATTTATTTCGACAATAATTGTTCTATGTCTCTTATTATTACAAAATAAATAGAGTTGCGAATAAACAAATAAAGGCATAATGAGGCAATTAATTTTAGAGAGTAAGAGGAGTCGAGACGGATGACAACGTCATCTTGTCCTATTTGTTTTTCCTAAGAGTTGCTGAAGATGGAACTCGATGGATGCAGGTGCGGGTTGCCATTTGAAGTGGCTCATGATGAGTCTCGCCGTGAGACTCTTCATTTTTGCTCCGATGCGTTTCATGTAAGAAAAAGAAAATGATAAGGATTAGTACATGCCCAAATTCATTAAACAAAAACAAGCACTTGACACGTAGTTTGCATTTAAGCCAACACATATATATAAATACCAAACAAAATATCAGATAAGGATGCAGCCAGCAGGTAGTATTGTACATAGCCACGACAATTCCAAGTAAAGCGGTATGCAAACGGCAAGTAAAGCAAAGAGGCAAAGACACTAGCGAGCGGTGAAGCGAGCAATATGCGATGCGACAAGCGAAACAATAGGCGAGACGATGCGGTATGCAAACGAGGCGATGGCGAGGCGTGCGATGAAATGCGACAAGCGACAAGCAGAGGGTTTAAATTGTTTGTCAAAAACAGATTAGCACCAGATGCAAATGAATGAGGCTAACTAGATAACATGTTTGGCAGGTGCGGCCATGAGACAAATACTGTAAGGGCATAATTTAGCAGGGATATCCGGATTTCGTAGATGCAAAAATACTGCTGCTAATACATTTGGGAAGGAAAGCAACTTCAACAGACAGGGCATAACATGATTGCCGACATTTTAGTCTCGTATTATTCGTATTACATCAGAATAACCAATTCGGAATAGCAATTTTCTTTGCATCTAAAACAGATGTTCATGTATTCAAAATGACCCTTACGCTTAACTTTATTGATCAAATGAACATGAATGAAATCAGCCCAGTCTGTCCTTAGGCAAAGACTAACTAAGATTGATTCCTGTTGGGACATATTAGGTAACCACAACACTTAAATTAATCTCTCATTTCATCTATTTCAAATTATGTGAGTTGCAACCCGCTATTATAGATGTCCAGTTCAAACAAATAAAGACACAAATATTGCTACCCCGACTAAAGCTATATCAATAACGCCTTGACTAAAAAAGAGAACCAGTTGCCGGAATAGGACCAAACTTGAAACTGTATTCAAGCTAAAGTCACCAACATGTATATTGAAGCATTACTGTGGCATATTAACACATCTCATGATTCTTAAGAGTTCGACAGTTACAAAGATTAGGCTGCCTATGCAAACAAATCACTTTAGCTAGGTGTGAATCCCATGAGCAGTTCAGCAAATAAGAGATAACAGACCTGATGTTAACATATTCCACTTTTTCAATACAGTGAATTTAGATTGAAAATGCAAGTGAGTTTATATTTCATGAAGGGTCAACAACACAACATTGAATAACCTCGAGGATTTGTCCAAACCGCAACTCATTTTTAACAAGTTGATTCCGGCGGATACGATGTGAGACAAACGAGACATAAACCGGACAGACGCATTCGACTACACAGATTTCCAATTTGGTATTAGCACCTCTTATTCGCAAGCAAAGGCAGCGAGAAGGGCTTCCAACATCCAATAAATCACATAACTGGACTAGAAAGACAACTTTAGAAAGCAGATATTCATGACCCGCTTGTCGATGCGAATATGTTATTTTCAGATTATAACATTTACAAATATGGGCGAGAGACACTGCAGTACTTAAAAAACAGCCAAAACATGCTTCATATGGACTTAGCGCACATAAACAACATCCCTCATACTCACACATTGCAAAGTATACGAAGATATACAGTTGCGATATACGTCCAATGTATAAGGAAAGCAATATACCTTGTATAGATTGTCATAGATTCAGCCAGGCAGATAGAAAACAGATAGGTGGTACTGATTCTGTTACTACTTACTATTTTAAAACACTTGGACTACCAAATTAATTAATCGCAACATGAAGAATCCAACTAAGAAAACCAATCTGATTTATATAGGCCAAGCAAACAGATTAATACAATTAACATCGATTAAATTCGTGATAAACCCACATAACACAGAAATCTAACAAATACAAGAGGAGTTCGATTTTACCTTCTCCGGGCAGCGACCCGGGGCAGCGTATCAAGTCGTCGGTCCAATCGACGGGTTTTGGGTTTGCGATGCGAAATGAAAGGGCGAGGTTCTGTTTGCTGGTCCTCCTTTCCTGACTGAGCTTTGCTTGACTGAGCTCCGTCTATGCTCTATTCTGACTATGTGTGTGTTCTTAACTGCTGCTAAGGGTGTCCGATGCCTTCTGAGTTGCTGACTATGGCGAAGGGTTCTAAACTCTGCTCAAGGTTCGATGCTATCCCCCCGACTCTCAGTGTCTTGCCCTAAATTGCTATGTAGTTGCCCCCCGACTCCGCTCTGAATTGCCTGTTCTGCGATGCCTATTGCATGTCGTTTAAATAGCCTAACTCTAGGTTCTACAATTGGTAAGTAAATAAAGGCTGAGATAGGGCTAATATTTCATAAGAGATTTGTGCTGATTTGGTTCGATTCGAACGGGTTCTGATTTGAGGGGATTTGTGGAAGATTCGTTCGGTTATGGAAGGAAGAGCTGGCTAGGGTGCGTGGGTAAGGAAAGGGAGACGGATTTTCGTAAACCGGGCTAGGGTAAGGGTGAGTCGCGGCGATTGGTGGCGTGAGTGCTAGGGTTTCTTAGTATAGGGGTGTGTGGAAGGCAGCGGGAAGGAAGTGAGGGTGAGTGGGCCAACGATTAAGGGAAAAGAAGCGTGGGTAGGCGACGTATTGAAATTTGGCGACGGGTTTTGGGCTGGGTAGATATTAAGTGTATTATTAGTATTAGTTTTAGGCTTTAGTTAATTTAATTAGGTATTTAATTAGTGGTAATTTATTTTAATTAGGATTAGATTATTTAGGTGCTTTATTAATCTACTTGTTAAAATAATAAATGCGGGCGTGTTATTCAATTAGTGCTTAATATTTTAGAATGCGGCGCTATTATTTAAAATCTTATTATTATGCATTATTGCGAAGTTAAATTAAAATTGAGTTTAGATTAAATTATTTAAATGCTAAATGCAAGTATGATATTTAAGAATTGTTTAAAGCTTTTATAAACGCGACGCCATTATTAAATGCATGTATTAGATTAAAATTGATTTTAAAATTACAAATGATTATGAAATTATCTGGCGTATTAATAAATGCGGCTATGCTACTTGACACGACGTCATTGCTAAATTATTTATTTTATGTATTTATGATTTATTATTAGGAATTATGACGAGACTCTAAGTGCGTAACTTTCTAAGTAAGACGCGGTGCCATTATTAAATTACTTATTTATGCATGTATTAATGTTTTATTGCTGTATTTTATTATTATAAAATTGCTTTAAAATTAGTGTAATTGTATAGTTAATGACTGGACGGGAGGGTCAAAATTGGGTGTCAACATTGGGCCTGCCTTTTATTCCTGCGTATGATGTGTTCTGCCCAACCTAGTAATAAGATGAAATATTTGGATTGCTATTCCTTTGGCCCATTGGCTTGTTCACGTGACCTGTTACAATAAGATACAAAATTGATAGTTCTATTATTGATATTGATTACGTGTGATAGTTTTGGATGTCTTCTTCTGACTACTACTCATACTCAAGGCCCACTGCTGGGAATAATAACGTCCTCTTTACTTTTTGCCTAAAATTGACAGTTAATTAGATTGATATAACTGAGTAGCAATTGAATTATGAGTGTATGTTTGAGCTTAATGTGATTATGCTTGATTTGGATATATACTAATCCTTATCTTTCTTTATTTTTACATGAAATGCATCGGAGCAAAATGAAGAGTCTCACGGCGAGACTCATCACGAGCTACTTCAAATGGCAACTCGCGTCTATGCACATCCGCATTCGCATTCCCGCTTCAGAAATTCCTAAACAAAAATAGGACAATATGACGTTGTCATCCGTCTCAACTCCTCTTACTCTTTAAATCTAATTGCCTCATTTTATGCCTTTATTTGTTTATTGCAATTTTATTATTTAACTTTGTAATTAATAGGAAAGCTAGTTCAATTAGCCTTTGAACATATGAGGTGGGAAGGTAATTTAAACTTAGAAAATGCACTTCTACTTTATTTTTCATTTAGGATTATTATGCATGTCTAAATTTTTCCAAAATAATCTAAATAATTTAACTTGCATCATAAAGTCAACACTTTATTTCTTACTAAATACATAACAAATTTCCCTTGAACTCTTATCTAACATTATATAGGAAATCTATTATGTAAATCATCCTAAGCATTGGGTAAATCATAACCAAGATTAATTAAGTAGATAAATGCATACATTCAGTCAATAAATTCATTCTGCATCACATTTTTTATATAAATAATATAAGGCATGCTTTAAACTTTATATGTGTTTTATAACACTAATCTTATCAATCTTTATCAAAAAAAATACTTTTTTATTAAATATCTTTCAAATATGCATTCTTAGCAATAATAATTAACCCTAGGTTTGAACGGACACCCGCAACTTAGCGGATCCTTTAGGGTGTCTAACCTCTTCCCTTTAGGATAATAAAGAACTCTTACCCAGAATCTCACAGTTTTGCAGACCATTAAAATGGAGTTAATGTTTACTTTAAACTAGTTAACATTTAGGTGTCCTAATTCACCCAAATTAATTAGGTGGCGACTCCGCGAACCCTTTAGCATTTAGCACCTTTTAGCACTTTTAATATTTTTAGCATTTTTAGCATTTTATTATTTATTTCCTAACATTTTTATTTAAGCATGATTCGCTAATAATTTCGCGATCGAAAAAGGGCGTGACAGAAATGGCGACTCCACTGGGGATTTTAGGTTCTTAACCACAACAGACCTAGGGTTATTATTTGGCCATTATTTTTGCATTTAACTTTTGTGCTGTATTTTGTTTTATTCCTAACTGCTTTACTGCTTTCCTTAAACTGACATTCCGCTCATATTTCTTCCACTCTTGAAAATTCACACAATCACACACTACATGCGAGGTGCGCTTGGTGCATCAGCAAAATTCTTTCTTCAAAACCCAAATTTAGGAGAGTTGGTAATATACGTGGAGTGTCCGGTCTAACCGGTGGCCGAGTAGCCTTCTCACTCGAGTTGTCCGCTCGGGAACCTTGCGTCTAGAAAAGCCAAATCTTAGAAACTTACGATAGAGCTATACCACCCTTATTTTAGGGCATGCATGCATTTACCTTAGGTGGGTCAGTCCTTGGCATCGACACCACAATTAGGAAAACGCCAAACTTGTCGACGAGTTTCTCAACCCAACGACCAACCAGCATATTATGTGTAGCGTGACAATAATGGGCAAATCCAAGCCTAATCATGACATGCCAAAAGTGGGAAAAAGTGCACCGTCATTTGGTCGTCATTTCCAACAGAAGCATTACAGTTGGACGACTTGGACAAATGACGTTTAGGCCTCCCTATGGCATAAAAGAGGACCCAAACATGTTAGAGCACACACTTGATTTGCAATTTGCTTATTATTACATATTGCCTGCAACTCTTTGCATATTATACTAATTTGGTTTGCTTCATTTGTTAGAAGGTTATTTTGCTTGGCTTATCCCCAAAAGGTTGATTCGCGTTGACTGGTAGAAGCACAATCATCTAATAAATGACTAATCCGGCTTGCAGCAAACAACTTAGGACTCGTCCGTTCGTAGAGGGCGAGGCGTTAGAAAGGAGAAACACCAATGATCAACACTCGCCAAACTATTGCGACAAATGGAAATCATGCACCGAAATAGAAAGGCTCAAATATCACAAATATTAGCTTGAATGCACCACTCCCGAGCAAAGGACAAATCAATCGTGTCACAAGCCCGAGCCTCCAGCTTCCCCAAAGCTCCCGCAGAGGCCGCAACATACCGGCTCACACCAAAATGTCACTGCGGTCGGGTTTGCAAGCCGACCTCCAAAATGATTCATTTACTACATATATATCTCAACCTCCGCTCTTATATCTCCCACGGCCCAAATTGTCAAGTCACCCAATACGAGCAGAGGACCGCGCGTCACTAGTCCTAACAAACAATATGGGGACTAGCATCGTCAAGCCAACCATTTATTATCGCATGCATCCTCTCAAGAGACAGATCAATACGCGGAGAAGTGGGCGGCGACTCGAGCTAGAGCTAATGAAAATATGGCAAAAGAAATCATGATTTGAAAGAGGCATTTAGAAAAGCATTCGGATGAACAAGGAGACAAGTTTAGAATATGAAAACTTATGTATGCAGGCGTGAATTACATGGGGTACAAGTGTGCCCAAATTTGACATGTTCGATGGAAAAGGGAATCCTCGAGCTCATCTAAGGTCATATTAGATAAATTGATTGGAGTTGGAAGAAATCAAGCAATCGTCGTGAAACTATTCATCGAGAGTCTAACCGCGTGGTGCTGGATGTACAGCATGCAAGACCCTCAAAATGGGACCAGTTGGAATGCCATGGCACAATATTTCATGGATAGATTCATTCAACACGACATCCGGATAGATTTTACCTTATGAAACTTGAAAAGAAATCACGAGAAACTTTCGGGGAATACGCTCGAGGTGGCGATCGAAGCGACAAAGTCCGACCTCCGATGGAAGAAGCGAAATGATCACCTTGTTCGTGCGATGCGTTAAAAGCAGCGACATATTATGAAAAGGATCATCGATTGTAATTGGGCGAAGTTTTGCAGAAGTCGTGAATGGCGACTTCGTGGAAGAAAAAACGGCGAGGATTACAAACCCGGACCTCTGGCAACCTTAGCGAGCGATGCGGTCAAATTCCATCGGAGTACCTCCCGGAGGAGAAGATGATCATCGCCTCTATCACGGTCATTCGGGGAGCGCCGGCGAACAACTTCGGTGCCAGATCAAAGCCCACCGCTTTCTTACCATAACCAAAACACTCCAAAATCCACGGTCGTATTATCGACCTTTGCGCCACCCCATATCCTCGCATTTACCATACCTAAAGATACCCAAAATACTCACCACAATCACGAACCGCACTTTAAAGCGGACCCAAACCCCGCATGATCTTTGAGAAAGCCAACCGAACCTATACACCTTTAGCCGAACCCATAGCCCAAGTGTATATGAAGTTGAAAAGCGCGAAATACTCCGGTAATTCCCAGAAATACACCAGGCCTACTTCCCGAGGGCACGATAGAACCAAACATTGTACATACCACTCCGGTGCAGAGGGACACGACATCGAAAAATTGCTATACACTCAAGGACATAATAGAGAGTTGATCGGCGAGAAGTCGTTCGGTGAAAGATGCTCTCTCAATGCAAACAATAACCTTCTTCCGGTTATGAAGATGCCCGTATGTGAACATGATAGCTAAAAATAAAGAAGACGATCTGGAAGGGACTATTACGCCGGCGGGAAGAAAGTTGAATCATCGACCAACCGCCGAGGAAAAGGAGGTGCTCGTAGAAAATTGTTTAAGCGATGAATAAGCCATTTGTTTAGTTGTGTCTTTGCGAGGATGATCTGCGAAGACTCGGCCATTAAAGACTCAGAGCAAGAAGACAAGTGGACTCGTGCCCTTCCCTTGGCCCGTCGAGTCCGGAAATAGTTAGTTTAATATATTTTGCCATTTATATGTAATAAATTGGAACTACGTTCGACCTGATTCCTTTGGCGGATACGTAGGCGGCCATATCGACTTCGGTCCCACCTTTAGAATTTTACCCAATTTCGCTTGTAATGAACTACGTCATGACCTGATTCTCTCATGGGGATACGTAGGCGGCCTAAATCGGCTTCGGTCATACCATTAGGAAACTTTCCCTTCGTTTTGAAATACACATAATATACAAGCAACCCCATTAAGACCCACTTTAAGCCGAAACGCCCTTTGCATATTCAAAACTGGGACAAGGTAGGAAACCAGGCAGGGGTTATGAGTCCAAACAAGGCAGACGTCCGAGCATCAAGAGTCAAAACTACAAAGTCAATGCGAATCAACCGCCCCCCCTCAAACTCACAAATTTTCTTTGGCGCGGAGTTCTTACGTATTTAGCGAGGAGGCGTGACGGTGACGTCAACAATCAAATCCCGCAACAAAGTCTAGCGCATCGGCTCGGGCCTGTAGTCAAATTGCAATCCACGCAAAGCGCACAAACGCTACAACAAAGACATCGTGGCGATCCATACGGTTCACAAAATGCATTACAACAACATCTCGACATTCGCAACACCCGCACATATCATACGAGCGACATCCCTGCTAAATTACATTTCTCATATATTTATCATTCTGTTTTAACGCGATTTATACACTAATGTTTCTCGGCTTAGCTTGCGAGCATTTATTCTGAGGCGGCCGACGTCCGGGCAAAGGCGTCGGTAGCGCAACATCCAAGCAACGGCGTTGCTCGGCTAACACAATGGCGTTATCGGTAGCGGCGCCCGGTCAAAAGCGGCGGAGTCCGGCGAAGTCCGGCTGCCGAGTCCGGCGGCGCCGAAGTCCAAACGACGGAAGTCGAAAACGACGCCGGTCCGAAAGCGGCGCCGAGTCAAGCGGCCGAAGTCAAAACGCGTGTGAGTCCGGCGGCCAGAGTCCAAACGACGTTAAGTCCGAAAGCGGCCGAAGTCCGGAACGACGCCAAGTCCGGCGATCGCGAGTGCGAAAAGCGACAATGCCAGAGTCAGTAAATGGCCGTTAAGTTCGAAAGCGGCGTAGAAAGCGGCGGCAAGTCCGAAACGACGCCGGTCCAAGCGGCCAGTCGAACGCGTGTCAGAAAGCAAACGAAGTCCGAAAATGACGCCAGTCGAAAATGGCGAGTCCAAAAACAAAATATGGCCCAAGATGACATCACCGTATCACAAATCTACGCAAGTACACTTTTTCTACTCGGAGCGACTTATATATTCATTGCTTTATTTTGTCTTAGCGATTCTGCGCTAACTTTTCTTGAGCTTTAGTATACATGGCCCCGATATAAAGAGGATCGTGCGAGGACAACATATCCGCATTCACAATCGCTGCGTCAGTGTAAGGCGAAATCACAACGTCGCATCAACACATTTTTGCGGGATAACATTTTCTAATCAGCATTGCATTGCTTTTAAAATTATGCATCATCATTTTGCCTTACTTGATTATGCACTAACCATTTGTTTAAGTCTTAGCGTGCGGGAGGCGAGGAGCGATCGTGGATTTTCTTACAGTGACAGGCAGATTTGTTGTGGGCGACGCCCAACTGACAAATGGCGGCGGCCTCTGTCCAGTCCTGCTCGTTCCACATCACCATAAAACCCAGCGTCATAAGTCGATGGCGGTACCGAGTTGCCGATTATTTTTATTTTTACTTATTTTTAGCACCAACCCGGTGTCGTCATAACTCGACAGGACAAATTAGTCGCGTTAGCGCGCGGTGTTTGACCATGGTAGCCCGTGTCGTCGTAACTCGGCCGTACGATTTTTAGTCGCGTCGCGCCTGCCTGGTACTTGACATTTTAATTATGAGGATCGAGACAAAATTGGTTATGAGTCAACGTCTTTGTCCGAAGATTCTTCCATCATCTTCATACAAAGAGGGACAAGTTGTTGACACCCAATTTTGACCCTCTCGTCCAGTCATTAGCTATAAAATTACACTAATTTTGCAAGATAATTTTTTATGATTTTTTATAATAAAAATGCAATAATAATACATTAATACATGGGTAAATAAGCAATTTAATAATGGCACCGCATCTTACATAGAAAATTAAGCACCTTGAGTCTCACGCCCACACTCGGCATTTTAATTAAACTCAAACAATTCTTAATGATAAATAAATAAATAAATACATAAAATAAATAATTTAATAACAACGTCGCGCCAAATAGCATAGCCGCATTTATTAATACGAAAAGCAACGTCTTAATTATTGTAATAATTTAAAGCATAAATTAATGCACAATAAATAAGATTTTAAATAATAGCACCGCATTTTAAGTAAAAGCATCAAGCAATCCTTAAATATCATACCTGCATTTAGCATTTAAATAATTTAATCTAAACTCCATTCAATTTTAATTTAACATCGCAAAATACACATAATAAATAAATTTTAATAACGACATCGCAGTATAAAATTAAGCACTAATTAAATAGCACACCCATTTTTATTCTTGTAATAATTTTAAACTCAAGCTTAGACTAATAAAACACCTAAAATAATTTAATCACAATTTAAAATAACTTACCACTAATTAAATACCTAATACCTAAAACTAATACACTTAAACTCTACCCCTAATTAAATAAAACCAGCCCACTCGCCCAGCCCATTGCCCAGCCCAATTACCCGCAAGCCCAACACGCCCCAGCAGCCCTTATTTCCCTATACCTTCCCCCCCCTCTCAGCCCTTTACCATAGCCTTTTCCATCATCGACAACCCTAAAAACAACGAACGAAACCTAAACCTAAAAATGTCAATCGCCGCACCTCGCCCCCATCGTACATGCCGGGATTCTCGCCGGAGAATCCGGCGAATCACCTCCCATATCGATACCCCCGTCCTTACCATAGAAATGGAACCAAGTCAAGACCCAAATATCACAAAATCGTAACCAAGATCTCCCTTTCATACCTCAATCATTTCCTTACCATAAAACGGAGAATCTTGCTAACAAATCGCTAAAGCCAGCAAGAAAATCAGTCCAAAATCGTCATAAAGACTTTCCCTAAATCGAAACCTAAATTAGGGCTATAAAAGGAGGTCGATCTGCACAAGAAAGAGGATCCATGACTCAATCAGAAAACCAGTAGTAAACACGATAACACAAAGAATCCGCACCGCCGCCGCGGTCAAGCAGATGCAAGATAGAGAAGGGGGAAACCCAACACCTTTCTGAATCCAGAAAAATCCAGTCGAGTGTCATAAAACATCGAGAGGCATAGGGAGTTAGGGGGCTCAGCACCCAGACCATTAGCATCCCAAGAACAGGAAGTTCGAAACCCCTCCCTTTAATTTCAGCCAAGAAATCAGCAAACAAACTTTGCCCTTTTATTCGCATCGCAAAACCAAAACCCGAGCGAGTCGACGACTTGATACGCTGCCCCGATTCGCTGCCCGTAGAAGGTAAATTATCACCCTTTTCGTCTTATATTTCGTTTGGTATTAGCGTGTGTGAAAAGCGTATTGTATGACTAATTCTGCCCAAATTAAATGAATATCAATGTTCGTTTATACTCGCTAAAATTGATGAGTGTGTTTAGTTATTAATTGTTGTCGCTGGTTTCTAGTTTCAAGTCTAATCCTATGTGATGTACATTCTCTGTTTAGGGTACGTTTTATGAGAATATGATCAGATTCTAAAAAAAATGGTATCATGCTTAGTATAATTCCAAATACACATTCGTGGACCGATTTACGATTACTGGAAGATGGTCGCATAAATAATCAAGGTCCCGAAAATGATCAGTCGTAGTGTTATGCTTAAAATGACATGTCTCGGCACTAGTTTTAGGTGAAGAGGTTTGAACTTTCAACTATGGCATATAGAATCACATTTGACTCATGTTTGTTTAAATATGTAGTGTTTCAGCTGTCTTGGTTAAAATATGTGGTATGAAAGTGAAGTCTATAAATCTTAAATGCCTCTTGATGTATTTTTACTGCCATGCCTCTATATGATGTCCTGAGGGTATACTAGGTTGGCTTGGGCTTGGTATCTGAATATTCTATTTCCAGTATTTGTTTGATTCATCTTTATGACAACCATGTGTTCATTATCTTAGGATTTGAACTTAACCTGAGTCTAAATGATTTTTAAGACTTGTTAACTTAAATACTTGTGTCATGGCGGACTTGCTACTCGTGTCAATATTTCTTATTTAGTTTCTAATCTGTATGTGTCTGCCTTAAAACCATAAAATGACAACATGTTTAGCATTATGTGAATTGACCATGTCTACTTAAAATCTTCATTGATGTTTTAGATCGAATGATATGCTTGCATCCCTGCATATCAAGTTAAATGCAGGTTTATGCTATAAAATCAGTAGACAATATGTTTAATACATAACCTATAAATGACTGTGTGCTTACTCCAGTTTAAGGCAAATCCTACATATCCAATGTCAAATCTTAGCCTCCCTACGTGCTAGTTTATTCTGCCTGTTATATGAGATACATATTTGTGAATGATGTATTTGCCACTGGTTTGTTGGATTTGAGATGATATATCCTGAGAAACACAGGGTATGCTGATCTAGTATACATCAAGCGAATACAAATGTATATTGCTATATTTTCTCTATAAATCTGAAAGGCTATTTTTGTGGTTGGGCTTGTCTCCTCATTTTCTGCCCTATAAATAATCTGGAAGGAGAACTCCATGTTTGGGTCTGTTTCGTATGCCATTGCTGCTTGTGTCCTTTGGTTTAAAATATTGGGCCTGCCTTTTATTCCTGCGTATGATGTGTTTTGCCCAACCTAGTAATAAGATGAAATATTTGGATTGTTATTCCTTTGGCCCATTGGCTTGTTCACGTGACCTGTTACAATAAGATACAAAATTGATAGTTCTATTATTGATATTGATTATGTGTGATAGTTTTGGATGTCTTCTTCTGACTACTACTCATACTCAAGGCCCACTGCTGGGAATAATAACGTCCTCTTTACTTTTTGCCTAAAATTGACAGTTAATTAGATTGATATAACTGAGTAGCAATTGAATTATGAGTGTATGTTTGAGCTTAATGTGATTATGCTTGATTTGGATATATACTAATCCTTATCTTTCTTTATTTTTACATGAAATGCATCGGAGCAAAATGAAGAGTCTCACGGCGAGACTCATCACGAGCTACTTCAAATGGCAACCCGCGTCTATGCACATCCGCATTCGCATTCCCGCTTCAGAAATTCCTAAACAAAAATAGGACAAGATGACGTTGGCATCCGTCTCAACTCCTCTTACTCTTTAAATCTAATTGCCTCATTTTATGCCTTTATTTGTTTATTGTAATTTTATTATTTAACTTTGTAATTAATAGGAAAGCTAGTTCAATTAGTCATTGAACATATGAGGTGGGAAGGTAATTTAAACTTAGAAAATGCACTTCTACTTTATTTTTCTTTTAGGATTATTATGTATGTCTAAATTTTGCCAAAATAATCTAAATAATTTAACTTGCATCATAAAGTCAACATTTTATTTCTTACTAAATCCATAACAAATTTTCCCTTGAACTCTTATCTAACATTATATAGAATATCTATTATGTAAATCATCCTAAGCATTGGGTAAATCATAACCAAGATTAATTAAGTAGATAAATGCATACATTCAGTCAATAAATCCATTCTGCATCACATTTTTTATATAAATAATATAAGGCATGCTTTAAACTTTATATGTGTTTTATAGCACTAATCTTATCAATCTTTATCAAAAAATACTTTTTTATTAAATATCTTTCAAATATGCATTCTTAGCAATAATAATTAACCCTAGGTTTGAACGGACAACCGCAAGTTAGCGGATCCTTTAGGGTGCCTAACTCCTTCCCTTTAGGATAATAAAGAACCCTTGCCCAGAATCTCACAGTTTTGCAGACCATTAAAATAGAGTTAATGTTTACTTTAAACTAGTTAACATTTAGGTGTCCTAATTCACCCAAATTAATTAGGTGGCGACTCCGCGAACCCTTTAGCATTTATCACCTTTTAGCACTTTTAATATTTTTAGCATTTTTAGCATTTTATTATTTATTTCCTAACATTTTTATTTAAGCAGGATTCACTAATAATGTCGCGGTCGAAAAAGGGCGTGACAGTTAGCTACTAATAGTCCTAGTTTTGAATATGCAAAGGCGTTTGGCCTAAAGCGGGTCTCAATGGGATTGCTTGTCTATCATGCCGAAAATGTGTATTTTTTGTCATTTTCAAAACGAAGGGAAAGTTTCCTAATTGTGTGACCGAAGCCGATTTAGGCCGCCTACGTAACCCCATGAGGGAATCAGGTCATGACGTAGTTCATTACAAGCGAAATTGGGTAAAACTAAAATTTCTAAAGGTGGGACCGAAGCCGATATGACCACCTACGTATCCCGCCAAGGGAATCAGGTCAAACGTAGTTCCAATTACAAGCAAAGGGGAATTAAGATTTTTCTAAAAGTGGGACCGAAACCGATATGGCCGCCTACGTATCCCGCCAAGAGAATCAGGTCACACGTAGTTCCCATTACAAGCAAAAAGGAATTAAGATTTTTCTAAAAGTGGGATCGAAGCCGATATGGCCGCCTACGTATCCCGCCAAGGGAATCAGGTCACACGTAGTTCCCATACAAAAATATTATTAAAACTTAAATATGAGTCTTCAATTATTCTGCTTAACTAAATTGCTCTTCTTATCTAGACTCTAGGTGGACTAGAACAGGGATGCAAATCCAATCTTCCAATACGCCTCCTTGCTCTGCATCATGGCTGGCTGGGTCTTCATGCTCTGCTATCAGTATCTCATTCTTTTGACTTCTGCGTAGTTCATGCTTGGATAAATGACTGATTCAGGTGGAGCGGGTTCTTGCCAGGGAGCACCTCTCTTCCTTTGGGGGTCATTGTACTTATTGGGGGAGGCCTCCTTCAGCTGAATGACTCTCTCTTTGATCAACTCCTTTATTTTGTCTCTGAGTGTATAAAACCTTCTCGTGTTGTGTCCGATGGCTCCATAGTGGTATGCACAACTTTTATTTTCATCATGCACCTTGGACTTGGGATTGGGAATATTCCTAGGAATTGGTTGGAGTATCCCTGCAACTCTCAACCTCTCGTACAGCTGTGACAAAGGCTCGGCTAAATGGGTGTATATTTTGGCTGGCCTTTCTTTGGAATTTAGGTGGGGAGTGAAGGTATATAGTGGAAGGGCATTTGGCTATGGCGTATATACGGGTGGGTACCGCAAGGGGTTATCATATGTATCACGAAAATAGGTTTGTGGTGGCTTTTTATTGTGGTTTGTGTTTGGTTGGGGTATGGTATGCATTTGGTTTTGTGTGGAATATACGGGTGCATTGTGTATTGGCTGAGTGTAGTAAACGGGATATGAAGTAAGGGGGTACTGGTAATAATTTGGAGGATTTCAGTTATTTTGGTTACTTGAACTGACGAGTAGTTTTGTGAGGTTTCGAAGCCTTTTAATTTCGGCCTGCAGGGTTGCCATTTGCTGCGGTAATTGGGCGACGTGTTCGACTGGATCTACGCTGATTTTCTTTTCTGAGACCTATACTTTGTCTATAGGAACCAAGACGGGTTCCGACTCATTCTGCTCAAATACCATTGAATCAGTCATGTCACTGGATCGTGTCTTTGATCTTATGAAGTATCGATGCTCTGTCATTGCTTAGTCAAATACAAATCGACATTCGGGGAAGATGATAAATCATTTAAGATGCAGCAAACCAAGTTAGTATGGAACATATAATTTTTAGGTAATATATAGCAGATATGTTGCACACAAAACATCAAAGCGGTTCCTAATATGCATGGGGCCTCTTTTATGCCAGAGGTGAGTTTAAACGCCAGATATGCGAGCTTATGATAGATTTGTCCAAGCCATCAAACCGTAATGCTTTTGTTGGAAACGATGATGAAACGGACGTGCATTTTCCAATTTCGGCATGTCGTGTTTAGGCTTGGATTTGTCTACTATTGTTACGCTACACATAGTATGCTGGTTGGTCGTTGGGATGAGAAACCCGTCGACAAGCTTGGTGTTTTCCTAATTGTGGTGTCGATACCAAGGACCGACCCACCTAAGCAAAATGCATGCATGCCTTAAAATAAAGGGTGATATAGCTCTATCCTAAGTTTATAAGATTTGGCTTTACTAGACGCAAGGTTCCCGAGAGGGCAATTCGAGTGAGAAGGCTACGCAGCTGACCAGACGAACCGGTCTAACTTCGCGCAAGCGCCAACTCTCCTAAAATTTGGGTATTTTGAAAGAATTTGTGGGTGTGCGAAGCACACCAACGCGTGTAGTGTGTGACAGTGTGAATTTTCTAGAGTGAAAGAAATATGAGAGGAATGCCAGTTTAAGAAAAACAGTAAAAGAAAATAGCAATTAAAACAGTTAAACATACAAAATTAAAGTAAGTAATTTTAAGGCATTTAAAACAAATAAAAGCAAATAATGTCAAGCAATAATAAACCTAGGTTTATTATGGTCAAGAACCTGATTATCCCCAGCGAAGTCGCCATTTCTGTCACGCCCTTTTTCGACCGCGACATTCCTCAGCGAATTCTGCTTTGTTAGAAAGTAAAATAAAAGATGCTAAAAAGGTGCTAAAATGCAAAAAGGGTTCGCGGAGTCGCCACCTAATTAGTTTGAGTGAATTAAGACACCTAAATGTTAACTAAGTCAAGCCAACATTAACTCAATTTAAATGGTCTGCAAAACCATGTGAGATTCTGGGCAATGATTCTTTATTAATCTAGAGGGAATGAGTTAGGCACCCTCTAAGATCACCTAACTTGTGGTTATCCTGTCAAACTTAGGTTAGTTATTATGTTAGAGAACAATGCATGTTTTTGAAAATATTCGGAAAAAAGATGATGCAAGCGTTTATAAAAAGGATGCATTTTGATAAAAGATTTATAAGGTTAATGTTATAACAATACATGTAAAGTCTAAAAGTATGCATTTAGAAAAATGATGCAAAGTTGATTTATTGACTAAATACATATGTTTACTTGCTAACTTAATCTTGATTAACATAAGTATGACATGATGCATAAAATACTTAATTTTGCAATTGAGAAAAATATATGCCTAAACTTCATGATTAGATCTACAAATTAAATTATTTGGCAAAAAATTTAGACATGCATGACAAGCCCTAAAGTAATTAGAAGTGCATTTATGATTTTAAAACTATCCTCCCAATTTATTTATTCAAAAGCTAATTGTTCTATGTATCCTATTAATTACAAAGTTAGATAATAAAATTACAAAAAATAAAATAAAGGCACGAATGAGGCAGGGAGATTAAGAGAGTAAAAAAGAGTTAAGATGGATGACGACGTCATTCCACCCTTATTTGTTTTGGAATTCTTGAAGCGGGAATGCGGATGAACATGGATGCGGGTCTTCATTTGAAGTGACTTATGATGACTCTCGTCATGAGACTCTTCATTTTTGCTCCGATGCATTTCATGTAAAGAAAACAAGAAAGATAAGGATTAGTACACGTTCAAATTTCATCAAAATAACAAATAACATTTGGCGTAAACTATAAACATATATGCTAGAAGCAAAGCTAGCCGAATCATGATAGGAAACGAAGCAGCAGGGAGACATCAATTTTTAGGATATACTCAAAGCGCGGGATACCAACTTGGTCAAAAACTATATCTAAAGTAATGGGCTATTCATAATCCTTTTAGACAGTAGAAACCAAACATCAGCGTTTCTTCCCACCACTCATACTTATGTGTAAACAGGGAGGTCCAGTTTCATTTATAGATAGCTAGATACGCAGAGGTTACCACACAACATGAGAGTTGTGACTTAAGAGTTATATTCAGGGATAACACAGAGTCGTGAGAATGCCTATAGGGACTGTTTTCATGCACAATTCCTACGCTACAGAACTGAAGACAACTACATTTTTCATTTGTCTAAATTTGAATAACCTTAAGAGCATAAGAAAAACAGTAAATAATGAAGCAATAACAACTAGGTCACATATTGTTCTACACTCAATCTGACAGTGAATTAAGCATGTCTTGGCCAGAATCTAAGCATACGACTTTCAGTTTGCAAGTTCATTCGAATGTGTATTTAAACTAGATGCTAGTATGTCAAGTTAACAGATTCTTAAACCAACATAGGGAGCATTTTATGGACTTAGGCATACATAACAGTAATTCAACACGGTGGATAGCCTCATCCAAACACATAGAACTAGGCTATGTGTAGCCTAATTATGCATTAAATAACTTTAGAGATCTTCCTATGTTTAAACTATTTTAATTTAACGCGACAAATAACTCGACGTGCTAAGAACCATTCTCGAACATGATCATTCAAAACACATTGGGTATCGCCATAGTGCAAAGAAACAACCATAGTAATAACCATCAGCCATACAGATTAACTAAAGAAAAATTGTATGTTAGTCCAATAATCTTAAACAGAACATCAACTCTAGATTCAATATACTCGACAGTCCTTCCAATGAACAAAGGTACATCCTTTGAACATGCTTAACATCTAACTCTGATGAGTATGAACTAATTGAATCAAAATTAGAAATGCGGCACTTTAATCCGATTTGCTCGGCCGACAAATAACATCACTCTAACATATGACACAATTTAACATGTATAAGAAGTCTTTAAACTAAACCAAACACATGTTTAATCACACAAACACACAATAATACAGAAATGAACTGAGAAGAATTCAAGTTTACCTTCTCCGGGCAGCGAACCGAGGCAGCGTATCAAGTCGTCGATTCACTCGGGGTTATATTGCTATGCGAATTGAATGGAAAGGGGTTTAACATGTAGTTATGGCTTCTTGAAGATTAATTCTCGAGTCCTTTCCCAGTTGCTTCTCATTTGCTTTTTAATTTCTCCCTTGATATTTTAATGGGGTTCTTTTGTGCGAAAAACTTATGCCTTTGCATATGTATGAATCTCTGTATATATAGTCCCAATTGGGTTCTCAATTTGGTGGGATTTTGGTACTGATTTTATTGCGATCTTCGGTGTTTATTCTCGAAAATCTTGGACTTCTTATTGGTGTGATTTTACAAGCTTCTTATGGTAAGTAATTTTTTTGATTGATTTGGTGCGATTTTAGGCGATTATGAGTATTCATTTGGTTCGATTTATGGTAAGCTTTTTTATGGTCAGTGTTGGGTCCGATCTTCGGCGAGAATCTCGGCTGGGCGATGGGGGTGCGAGGGCAATGATGCGGCGGACTTAGTTTGAGATTAGGTTTAGGTTAGTATTTTTTTTATTTGTGTATGTAGGGTTAGGGATGAAGAAGGTAAAATAGGGGTTGGGCTTTAGGTGTGGGCCGACGGGTTTGGGCCAAGGGAGTTGGGTTGTTGGGATTTAATGGGTATTAGGCTAATAGTTTTAGGTGTATTAATTTTGAGTATTACATTTAATTAGTGGTAAATAAGTGGGGGTTTAAATTATTTGTAATATTTATGAAATTACTTTTAAAGTTATAAAAATAATAAATGTGAATATACTATTTAATGAATGCTTAATGCTCTATGTAAATGCGGTGCTATTATTAAATTATTTATTTATTTATGTATTTATTATTTATTAAATTGTTAAATGCGGACATAATATTTATGGAGTGCTTAATGCTGGGATGTCATTATTGAATTATTTATTTATGTATTTATGTGTTTGTGCATGTGTTATTATTGTTAAAATCCTTTAAAAATTATTTGCGGTGTTTAAATATTAAATGCGGACGTGTTATTTAATTAGTATTTAATGCTTTATAAATGCGATGTCGTTATGAGAATGCTTATTTGTGCATGTATTATATTTTATTATTGCGTATTATTATTATAAAAAATTAAGATTATTTTTGAAAAATTAGTGTAGTTTTATTGTTAATGATTGGACGAGAGGGTTAAAATTGGGTGTCAACATATAGCAGGATACCTAGTAGGAGACCACCTATTTAAGTGCGAGGACTGACCGCCTCAAATGAACGCACTTAAGAATCCAAGTGTGTCCGCGTCCACAACGGACAAACATTAAGAAGAACAGAGTAAGGAAAGTTGTTAGGTTGGTACCATTGTCTTGGCTTACACTAAACACTGACGGTTCAAGACATCATGTTCACCGTGTAGTAAGTAAGTCTGATGGTATTAAACTATGGAAGGTCAAAGCTACGACTACATATCCAGATGCAACATCGGTCCGCCGAAAGACTGCTAGAAAGGCACCTTGTGAGTGCGCCAAAATATCTTTCAAGAGGGGATTGTTGGAAATTTACTAATGTAGAATTAAGATTATCCCATTATTTATGACTCGAGCAATTGGGATCCCGCACGTCGGAAATGTCGTTTCCACACATGTGCACATGTAGTGCCAAGTATTGTAAATTTCATTAGTGAAAGAGATATGGGTACGTGAGTAAACGTTTGAGACATGAAATGATGAACGATCGTTGGTTAAATGACACGTGTTCCACATTGGTAAATGAATGAAGAAATGTACGAAGTGTAAGATCGAAATAGGGCGGAAAAGGGCCGCAGTGTCGCCACGGAGCCGGGGCGCCATGGTGCCACCACCACAAGGGTCGCGACGCTTGGTTGACAGTAGCTCATTGGAGTCGCGACACCTCCCCGAGGCACCGCGACGCTTCCCGGGCAGTATCTGTGCGACGAAAGTCCAAAAATTTGGCTGAGTATGGGGACGGTTTGGAGCATTCAAAAGGCAGTTTCTCCTCCATAAATCAGCCATTATTTGGCTGCATTACTTGGTGAATTAAGTGGCCATTTCATGGCACTTAAATGTCCATTACACGGGCACTTGAAAAGGCATTCTTACACTACTATAAATTGAGGCTTTATCTCAATTGTAGATCAACCCTTTCACACTTGTATAATTCAAATTTTCGGAATTCCTCCTCTCTAAGCACTATTTCATATACTCAAAGGTTCTTCTTGAGAAACACTTGAGTTTCCTTTGCTCATTTGTGAAGTTGTTGTTTTATTTTGGGAGACAATTGCCCATAACGTAAAAGGATATATACGGGACAATAATGTCTTAAGGACAGAGTGAATATCTCTCGACTCAGCAGCGCAACTGTAACACTACCAGATTTAGCGTCTATGGTTTCAGGCTATCAATATCAGGGAGCTTGCTGCAATTGGAACGAAGATCCAAGACTCCTAGATTGATTCAAGAACGAAGATCAAGACCTCAAAAGCTTATTGTTACCACAATACTTGTTTGTTTTAAGTTTATTGCTATTGTAATCATATTGTTTAACCTTTCAAAGCACTAGTAATTGTATATTATTCCGGTACATCCATTGTAACTCACAAAAGAAGCGGACTACTACTTTCTTTACAACTAAATAATTTTGATTAAACATGTTTTTATGTTAAGTCAGACAACTGGCAGATAAGCTGAGCATTTAAAGAACATAAGAACCGAGTTGCCGCCAGGCATAAAAGTCATATTATCCATAGGCTCCTGGACCCAAGCAATCTATAATTTTTAAGTCCTCGTGCCTAGATATCCTTCTTCCAACAGGAAAGAAAGCTGATAGCAGTTTCTTTACTCACGTGGCACACGAAAGATTATGCGGAAGGAAATTTTCTACTAAATTGGAAATGAGTTAGAGTTCGCCTTGGAGTTTCATATCTCTGAAGAGTAACTGCTAGCACGTAACAACTTATAAACTTGACATAGCCCAAGATCGTGCTCAACACAAATAGTAGCAAGCAAAGGGTTGAGTTATTCATATTTCAAGTAGAGCTAGCTAGGAGTAGTTCCTCAATAGAAGATTATTTACGTCTTAACTTCTAAGTGTTGAGCTCTACTACAAAGGTACCTTCTCATTTACTTATTAGTTGCTTGGCTTATAGGTATGGATAACACCCTTCGTCCTAAATACTTGTCATGTTTCACTTTTCGATAGTCAAATTATATGAATTTTGATTAGTATTTTAAGATATATATTTTTATCATATTGTTATGACAAAAAGAGTAACTTATATCTATAATTCACATCATTTTTCTGTTATTTCTTAATATTTTAATCGCGCCTTTAATCTTAATTTGCATATTTGAGCTTGTGTTGGATTATTTTGATGTTTTAGATACATTTTGATGAAAGCTAAACAGATTGAAATGAGCAAGGGACCGTCAATATCACATAGTATCGTGTGGGAGAAGCACCAAAGCTCGTGCACAACAACTGGAAACATAGTGTGCGCCACCCAACACGATGCGTTGGTGCGGCCCCTGTGTATGTCGTGATGGGCATTGATGACGCGAGGGCATGAAGCCCATTATTTGTATGAACTTCTCCTGGTCGCGCGTGTAAATAATGGACTTGGGCCTAACTCAACCTCAAAAATTAGCTTGTAGGGTGAGAATTGTCTAAGCCGTTCATGTTTCCATTCCAGATGTGAGACTCTTAACACTCCCCCGCATGCCAAACCTCGTTAACTGTAGCGTGGAAAATATAATTTGGAACCAACATTGGTGAACAAAGAATTGAAATGGTCTGACTCTGATATCATGTAAAGAATGGATCTTACGTCTAACTTAACCCCAAAAGCTCGCTTATGAGAGGAGGATTGTCCAAGTCCATATAAAGAGTCAAAATTATCATTACATTTTCGATTTGGGACTCTTAACACTACTCCGCACGCCCAGACCTCATTAACTAAGCATGAACAATTTAATTTGGGGCCCAACATCGGTGAACATAGAATTGGAATAGGTCTGACTCTAATACCAGGTAAAAATGGATCTTGGGCCTAACTCAATCCCAAAATCTAGCTTGTAAGGTAAGGATTGTCCAAGTCCATATAAGGAGTCCATGTTCCCATTCCATTTCTGATGTGGAAGTCTTAACAGCGCGCTCTATTAACTCGATGTCACAGTGGTGCCACGTCATACACATATGTGCAGTGACCCTTGGTGGCTCATGGCATAGCGTCAAACCCCGTCCCTGAAGGTTTTCTTGGTCTGAGTTGGATTTGGTCTAAACGGCCAAGAACGCCCTCATACTCTATAACTAGCACCTTTTGATAGGAAAATACATCTTGAACGTATTTTGGAGAAGAGCAAAGGCGTGAGCGTTTCTTCATCGAGTTTATTTCTTTTCTTCTTTATTTCATCATTTATTATTATTCACAATTTCTTTTTTTTTTTACTCTAATCACGAGTAGCTAAACTCTTTAGTTTCAGCATTGTACTAAATCATGAATATCGCATTTGATGATTATTTATATTTTAATACAAATTATCAATTGTGATTGTTTCTTTAATTTTGTGCATAATTATTTGATTGTTTGATCATCGGTTAGATTCTACCGACTATCTAATAAGATATGCTTGGGAAAGACGTTGAGATTAGAGAAGAATTAAAGAGGATTTGTTCTAAACCGTAGAGTTAGGGCACGAATTTGTGAAAAGATAGGGATACCTATTTACTTTGTTTAATTTACATGTCGTAAGCTTAGTGTGGTCTTAATAAGCAATCTATTTATGAATAGACGAGTAGTAATTTAGGAGAATACTATGAGTAATTATAATTCGGCTAATTAGCAATCATAAATTATTTGAATTAAAGACGAATAATTCAAGAACTCAATAGAATTGGTAAACCAACCACAACCTTTAATTTTTCTCACCATCAAATTGTTTTACTCATAACTTTGCATACATGTCCTTGATCAATTGTTAGCGTTAATTTTATAGTTTTACTTTCTTGCAATTAGTTTAGTAATCAAAAATCATTCTTTGGAAAAAATACTTGATTAATTATTTAGTCGTAGTTAAGTATAATAACTGTTAATCAAAAGTTTTTGTGGGTTTAACATTCGATTCTTAAATAACTTTATTACTTATATGAGCCCGTAAAATTGCGTGTTTTGGGAGCAACACAATTTATAATGTTTTTCTTGTAGTTTTTGAATATATCAATTGTAATTCTAAAATATTGAACTAATTTTTAGTTCCGATGATTAATCAAATTGACTTTCGATAAGCAAACCATAACGACTAAAATAGAACGAAAGGAGTATTTAATATGTATAAAGAATTTATCAACAACCCAATAAACTATTTTTCTAGAATTTTGAACTTATAAACTCAAATTTTAGATTCACCTCTACGTGGAGTTTTTTTTGAAGAAGAGTGATATATACATGCAACGAATTTCAGTTATATACTCTCACAATAGAAGGAAAATTTTGTGTTATTTACGTCATTTAGGCCTTATTTGTTTGCACTTAAGTGAGGTCTGAATCTGAATGGTTCAGACCTTAGGCCATTAAGTGTATTTATTTACATTAACATCTAGCCACTTATTTGGTATGAATATGTCTTAATCATTAAAATCTTGAATAAAATCTTAATATCATTAAGAGGTACTTTTGTATGAATATTTTTTACCACCATTCTGTCCAAAACCACCAGCTCCAACCCTACCCAACCCCACCCACCACCACTAACCACCTCTATCATCAAAACCACCACCACCATTGTCAACCACCAGTACCCCCATCCAAACCCCACCCCACCCACCCACCTATACTTCCCCCTACAACCAACCACTCCACCCACCATCACCCCACCTACCACCACTAACCACATCTTCCATCACATCCATCACTATCAACCACCACCGTCGCCAACCACTAGTCACCACTATCAACCACCTCTGTCATCACAATTACCACCACCGTCGCTGCCGACATTACCACCATTGCGGTCAATCCTTACTATTAACCACCATCATAACTAGAACCGCCACCAACTACCACCAATATCATCATCAACCATCACACATTCTTAAGCCACCAACATTAACACCGTCAATTACTAACATCAACCAACTCTACCATCACAACCACCACCAACACTACCAACCGCCACCATCGAGTCAGTCACTACAACACCAACTCTACCATCACAATCACTACCAACTGCCACCATCGAGTCAGTCACTACAACACCAACTACCTCCACACTCACAACTATCACAACTACCATTACTAGCCACTAGCACCAATCATCACCACCACCACGACAAAGCATCTCCGCCATCACTAGCGAATATAAATATATATTTTTTTTATCAAATAATATTTTTATTTTATTAAATTTATATTTATTTTCTAATATGTTGTTATTTTTTATTTGAATTGTATATTTATTATGTTTAAATAAATACATTATGCACATTCAGATGTTTCAAAATAAATAGTCTTAATCATTCAATGTTCAGAACATCTTAATCCTTCAAATGTCTATTCAGATTCGTGTTAATATTAATGTTACGCAACCATTGTTGTTAGAAAGTTTTTTATTTTTTTGTGTGTGTAGGTGAGGAGGGGTGTTGATGAATCCGTAGTTGTAGTAGTTGGGCAGTTGGGACGTTAAAAGAGGGGTCTAATACCTAGTAGCATACAATCCGGCGACTGTCACGGTCTATGTCTCTTTTTTTTGTTACATAGTGAAGTAATTTTCAAAGGGAAAGTAAAGAAAAAGAAAAGGGATCGGACTAATAAGTCTGAGATTCAAGAGATATATGGGGGGGGGGGGGGGGGCTGGCTGGCTTCTTTGGTGGACAAAGCGCCGGTGTCTCTGCAAATTATTTTGTCTATGCAAATTACGTCCATATATAAAGAACAAAGTGAAACATCCATCCACCCCTTTTCTTTACGTGATTGTGACTCAGGGTTCAGAGAAAGTGCACTTTAAGGTTCCAATGGGGTTTGTAGATTTGACATCTATTAATTAAAAAAATGAAAATTTTCCTTTTTCTCGGGGAAAAAGGCGAAATTATTTGCCCACAGGGTTTCATCCCCGGCCCGACAGAGATTGGTGGAGAAGGTAAATTATGGTGACTCAGCGGCCCACTAGGTGAGAGACACAGTGTCTGCTACCCATAAGAACTAATGATATATCTCCTAATTCATTCTCCCCACCTTGTATTGTATCTTAAGAAATACCTAAATTATAGAGTTTCAATAGCAAAGAGTAATACTATATACTAAGCATTTGAACAAGATATAAACGTTGATTCATTCGTTTTTAAGGTGGAAGGACGCATATAATAGTTTCAACACTTTTAAACGCTAACAACTTATCTGCACCGCCAATATCACGTATAGAGTGCAAGTAAATCTTGTTTCATTGGCTAATAACTCATGCAAACAATTAATTTACTTTCGTTAATTTATTGACTTTTTCGATGCTTCAAAAAGGCTTCATATCAGAGCCAAGATTGCATATAACTAGTGTACAGTAGAATATCTATAAATTAATAACTTCTCTAAATTAATAATTTTTCTTGGTCCCGATTTGGGCCCAAGATCTAAATTAATAATTTAAATAAATTAATAAGATAATAATTTTTCAGAAGAACCTTATATAAATTTATGGTCCCTTCAACATTATAAATTAATAATTCTATAAAATTACAAATATAACTAGGACAACTTAGTAAAATAAGATTACATTGTTGTTTGCTTCTTCTTAAAATTTAAATCTAGGTGTATTTCATCTCTAACTTTCCTTACCGCATCCAAAAGTTCCGGTGTTGCGTTCTCATACTGCAACAAAAAATTGCGAAGAGTTGTTGTCGCTATGAGTGCTTCCTTCCGCGTAATTGGTTGCAAAAAACATTGTATTATCTTCAGTTTCATCCTCAATAGGATTTTCAACAACACTAGCTACAATTTCTTCTAAACTTTGGACCTCTGAACATGTATCATTTTCACCCGGGTAATCCAATAGGTGATTGACATCCATTTTGTTGTGGTATCCAAGACCATTAACCATCGTATCAAGTTCATGAATGTCTTCTTCAGTAGTTCCTTCATTTAAATTTCTTGAGGCTACTTCATCATGCGAACGAATTTTACAGTGTCGAAAATGCTTGCTGAACATTTATCGTCCAAGCTGAGACTACAAGATTGATGGCATCTAAAACATTAATCTTTTCTGAATCAGATTCTCCCAACTCATAGCCATCTAATATCCTACGGTAAAATCTCTTGCGGTAGTGCATCTTGAAAGTTCTTATTACCCCTGCATCACATGGTTGGATTTTTGATGTCATGTTGGGTGGCAAAAAATATAACTCAACATTATGTAGCCCTTCAATATTTTTTGGATGGGATGAACAATTATCTACCATCAACAAAATTCTTCTACCATGCATTTTCTAGTCCAGCCAACGGACATATTCATCAAAAAGCACACTGATCATACATGCTCGTGTGTTGGAACGATATTGACAATTCAAGCAGTTCATGTTGACATTTTTAAGCAACATGGCTTTGCATACTTTCCAATAACCCATAAAAGATTTTTTTCAGAGTCATCCTCATTGCAACAAATGACAATTGTAAGCATTTCTTTTCTTTTTTTTCTTCCTTCAAGTCGTTTCGTTGAAAGAGAATGATAAGCTTGTAACCTGTAAAACAAAACTTTCATTCATATTAAAAATATCCTTCATAGGATACTGATTTATTTTTTCCCTTATAGCCACCAATTTGTTCTCCATGTCCTTTATGTCAACAGAATCATTCTCTCCAAAGTGAGAAAATGATTTGATACCATGTCTTAGCTTGAACTACTCAAGCCAACCTTGAGAAAATTTGTGCGACTCAGGAGGTTGTTGAGGGTATAGAAGTTTTATCGTATCTCTTGCCTTCTCCAAAATTAATTCTCCAGACATGTTTACACGTTCTTGATATTGGAGAAACCACTCATAAAAACATTCTCTGTCTCTGGATATTTTGCAGGTTTGTATCGCTTGGTATCCCCTTTTTTTTCTAAGTTAGCCGAAAGGTACTCAGATGATCGCTTGAGTGTGTTCGATATTGTACCTTGACTAACTTTCAAATGAAATTTTTCATCAATCCACTGTTGCAAATTTTTTTGAGTGCATGTGGGGTGATCTCTCTATACTCACATAGTGCTTTACGTATTTGATCTGTCATGGTTGATTTTTGGACACCTTTTATATGTGAAGCCATGGTTGGTTGGTTTTGATTTGGATTGACTAATTAGGAATGTTTGATGTTGTTTATATAGTAGTTGATTTCCTTACCATACATGAACTTGCATTAAGTTTTAACTAGTACTGCGTACTACAATGAACTTTGTTTTTAGGGGATGTATTATATTTAATTAGTCACATTGTACATGAACATCATTCCATTAGTCAATATAATGTATATGTTTTATTCATGAAGAATAATGTAGGTTCGCTGAATCGGAAAAAATCTCTTTAAATTAATAAATTATTAATTTATCGATTAATTAATACTTCTTTAAATTGATAAAATTTTGTGGTCCCGACATTATTAATTTATATAGGTTTTACTGTATTTAGTCGCGCTTTGCGCGCTCATAAATAATTTTAATATAAATAAATCTTTATTAAGTAAATATATTTTTCATATTTATTTTAATTTAAATAAGAAAATTTAATAGAAAAAAAGTATGCAAGAAATAGTTAATAAAAATGAGGGAGAGTACACAAATTCATTGCAACAATTGAAAGTGTCACTTTGAAACAAATTACAATGATGCATTCTCCGTAATCTAAAATGCATGTTTGTCTTTTTCACCATTGATGTTTTTTTACACAAATGTATTATCGAGATAACCGTCTGATTTATGAGAAAACTATTGTTATATTCTAAGAAATATGCTCCTTGACTATTCCACATTAATGTAACTCCCTTTTACTCATTGTCTCTTAATTAGATAATAACATATCGATTATTTTTTATTATATTTATTTCTCTTATTTTAGTTCCACTTAGTAAGGGACCATTACTATATATAATGATGAATCTCAATAAATAAGGTTGAACCTGATTAAATATATATTTAAAAAAGTAAATATAAGTATTGTGTAAGTTTTTGCCATCAATCGTAGACTTGCAGTTGTCTTGTGAATTGTCTTCTTTCTTCTCATAATTTCGTTCCAGCTATCCCCAAATGGTCATCTTTCTGTTCACATGTGTAACTAACCTAGATGAAATAATAAGAGAAAAACAAAAAAATATTCTTTAGCATGCATAGAAAGCATTTTTACTCACCAAGAATGAAACAAAAATCATAAAAAAAGAATGGAGAAAAAGATATTAAATCATAAAATAAAGTTCTAAGATGATAAATATGAATAAGCTAAGAGATCTCTTATGGATAAGTCTCATTATACTACTAATATTTTTCATTTGGTGTGGCCGTTATACTGATTCACCCTATTCTCGTCTAGTCGCCCTATGGTATTTTTTTCAGCTTTTTGCATAATTCATCCTCGTGTTTTATCTTTGTAATAAATGATACTTCAGATATTAATTTTGTCACGATCCGACCTCGGGCCCGCGACTGGTGTCCTACCTGGACACCCTTACAGGTATACATCAGAGAAAATCAGCGAAAAATACATGAAACTCATAACGTACATTAACAGAAAATAAACAACAGGCTAGCCGATAAGGCTACCTCCCTGGACATATATACATATACATAACCAAAAGCAGTTACATCCTTCTTCTTGACAAACCGACCCACAAGATATGAGTACAGACCTCTAAGAATTTTTGACATAACCAATGTGACGGGGCCGCCATGTACCTGAATATACATAATCTACAACAACAGGGATCCGTACCAAAAGATAAGCCTCCGGAGTGAATGGAGCTTCTTCCCAAAAACTGAACAGAGATCCTAAAAATGAGGATCACCAAACTGGGTACCTAATACCTGCGGGCATGAACGCAGCCCCCCCGAAGGGGTCAGTACAACATGTACCGAGTATGGAACGGAAATAAGGTACAGTAACCAAATCATAACTGTATATAAAAAAATGACAGGGGCAAGTATAAAAATTTATTACCAGATCCTATCGTGCCATTTTTAACTCATGAAATCAATCGTTCATTAGTCGTTCTTTTCCTTCTTACAATAAGAATTAACATCATATTCTTACATACATACTTAAGAATTTGATCAAGTTTTTCCACATAACTTACATAACTTACATAACATAATCCGACCCTTTATGGAGGGACTTCTCATTTTGGAGCTTGCTTTGATTATTCATACGTGATAACGTAACCCGACCCATTTGCGGGACACGGTGTACTGATGAATCATGTGACATAACCCGACCCACCTGTGGGGCTCGGTGTACTGTGGAATCTGTAGCATAACCCGGCCCGCCTGTGGGGCTCGGTGTACTGTGAAATCTGTAGCATAACCCGGCCCGCCTGTGGGGCTCGGTGTACTGTGGAATCTGTAGCATAACCCGGCCCGCCTGTGGGGCTCGGTGTACTGTGGAATCTGTAGCATAACCCGACCCGCCTGTGAGGCTCGGTGTACTGTGGAATCTGTAGCATAACCTGGCCTGCCTGTGGGGCTCGGTGTATATGGAATCTGTAGCATAACACGGCCCGCCTGTGGGGCTCGGTGTACTGTAGAATCTGTAGCATAATCCGGCCCGCCTGTGGGGCTCGGTGTAAAATGACGTAACCCGGCCTATGTGTAGGCTCGGTGTATATGACGTAACCCGACCTATGTGTAGGCTTGGTGTATCTCATGACATAACCCGGCCTATGTGTAGGCTCGATGTGTCTCATAACATAACCTGGCCTATTTGTAGGCTCGGTGTGTATCATAACATAACCCAACCTATTTGTAAGCTCAGTGTAACTTTCCTTACATAATGTAACCTGGCCCGTTTACGGGACACGGTGTAATTCTCCTTACATAACATTTTAAACCATCTTTTCACTTCTTCTTAAGTCGTTATAACAACTTCCCAGAATGTTATTATAACAACCTTTCATTTTAGAGAACTTAAGGCACTTTTATTTCTTATTACATTGGAGAAACTAAACTCAAAAGTACTACGTACATACATACTTAAAAAAAATCATAAAACTTCTTCTCTTTTAAATCAATAAATTTCTTCTTTTTAAAACTCAAGTTACATACTCTTTTGAAATCAATCTTCTTATCTTTTGAAATAAATCAAGAAGCCATACTTTTAAATCAAGTCATTTCCACTTATAAAATCAAGGCTTATAGTCTTAAAACCTCGTATCATATAATCTTTAAAATCATGTCACTTATACATATAAAATCATGTCATCTATACTTTAGAAATCAAGTCCCATAACTTGAAAAATAAAGTTTCATACACTTCCAAAACCACGTAACTTATTCTCTTTAAAACCATATAACTTCCACTTATAAAATCAAGTCCCTTTTCACATATAAATTCAAGTCATTTTCAAATATAAAATCAACTTACTTACTTCAAATAAATCAAGGTACATAGCTTTAAATCAAACCTCATAACTTCCTAACCATTCTTACCAACATCTCCCATAAGACTTGGTAAGGACTTAGGATAATTTAGACATACTTTTTACATAGAGTAAATCAACATACGTACCTCTTAACTTTTAAGAGTAGAAGGAATCATGAAATAACACCACATGTATATTTCATACATAGAATCATACCAAAAGAAGGAAGAGGTTCACATACCTCGCGACGACTAACGATACGTAGAAATATGCTCCAAAGTACTTCAACTTTGTTAGTTATTCCACCCTTCAAGTAGAATACGCTACTCGTAGTACTTCAACCTATAACGACCATAATACGTCTATCAACTCCTAGCCTTTTAAAGTAGAATCATACTAAGTGTAAGGTCTCTTATTCTACGAAAAATTGGGCAGCATTTCCTTTGTTTCTACGTACTTTTCCACCTTTTTCAAGGCCCTAAATCAACAACCAATATGCCATATTTAGGCGCAACAAACCATCAATTCAAAGGGGATTACTGATCGGTGTATTTTATATACACCTTTTGAGTCATTTTTAGTTAGTATTTTACTCATTTCATTTATGTTTAGTATCGTATTAGGGTCGTTTTCCTTTCTTTTGTGTCACAACGGTCAGAAATGGAGAAATGGCGAAAATGAGATGAAATGAGCATAAATGAGATGGAATTACACACAAAAGGGCCAAGAAATGAAGTCTAAGAAGTTCCGGAAATTATAGAGGAGATCAGACGAAGACCGGTCGAACAAAGGACGAAGAAACGAAAAATCCGGAAGAATGCCGTCACCGGAGCCGCAGCGCCGACCACTGAAGCCGTCCGAAGCTCTCTGATTTTCAGGCGCCGTGGCGCCGGATTGCAGGGCCTCGGCGCCGACGCGGGATTTCTGAGTTTTTGGGCCGAATTTGACACATTTTCAGAGTCCAAAAGGATAACTTTTCCTACATACATATTCCTTAACCATTTTTTCATAACTTTTCCTAAACCTTTTACCTAAAAGGATTCCATAACCTTTCCTACCTACATATTCCTTAACCCTTTTCCATAACTTTTCCTAAACCCTTTATCTAAAAGGATTCCATAACCTTTCCTACCTACATAATCCCTAATCCTTTACCTAAAGGATTCTTGGGTTATAAATAGTCTCTACATCATTAGAAGAATTCATCCACCCATCCTTCATCCTACAAACCATACCACATTCCATTCTCCATCCACCATTCCATTCCATTCCATCTTGTAAATATTCCACAACACAATCCTTGGATGCTAGAAGGCTTGGATACTTGCTCTTGAGTATTTTCTTTTCTTTCTTTTTGCTTTGTTTATTTCAGTTCATGTATGGAGATTGTATTAGTTCTTAGCGTGACTATGGCTAGGATCTAATTACTTATTTAGGGATTTCCTTGTGATTCTCTTGAAACTCTTATTCATGAATTAATAAATTAATTGATTTCTTCTTCACTTGTTTAAGATTTATTCAATAGTTGTTTTGATTGCTTGGTAATTAATTGATCACTAATTATCATAACTTATATGATTTCTAATCGAAAGCCTAAAAGGGAGATTGTGAATATGTTATAGTTGAATAAACATAGGTTTAAATCGTGGACGAAAGTACCCCAATACTTGTGTAGCTTAATAAGTTATTGCTCTTAATCCTCCTTTGTAGTCAATCTTATCACCGAAAGGTAGAAGAGTTCTCTATTGGGGTTGAGTGTTTATATTACCTTAACAGGAGTATAAAACGGCTTAGTTAACCTGCTATCTTAACGTAGAAGAAGAAGTCAGTCTAATTGTATTAAGGATTGAATAGAGTGGATAGTTGATGATCTTGGAAGCCCTAATTCTCCATCATAACTGATTTAATTCAAAGTATTTTTATAATTAGTTTATTTCCTGCATTATTAGTTTAGAATTCCAACTCAATTAACGTTAACCAAATAGAAACTAAAGCATAGATAATCGGTACTTGAAAATCAGTCCTTGAGGACGACATTCGGTCTTACCTAGACTATATTACTTGTCACGATACGTGCACTTGCGTTTAGCGTGTGTATAAATCCCGCATCAAGTTTTTGGCGCCGTTGCCGGGGATTGGCGTACTTTCAATATCGATTTATCTATTCTTATTGCTAATTTGGTTGCTCCAAGAACAAGTTTCTAACTTGTTCTGCGAGCATCTTTTTATCACATTTTGTTGTTTTTCTTATTTTGCAGGTTAAATTAGAAAAAAAATGAAATAAAATAAAATATACAGGTCCATGGACTACTACTTCTATCAGGGGCAGTGGGGTCATCAACAGTAGCTTAACCCACAGGTTCCAGAGGAAGATCTAGATGAGTTGCAGGCAGGCATACTCAGGCTCACCAAGTACCAAGCTCAGTTTATGGATGAGACAAGAGTGTCCCTCAGAAATTTGGAGACACAAATAGGGCAACTAATGGATAGGATGAGCAGTACACTTCAAGAAAGTCTGCCTAGCGACACCGTTGTGGAAAGTGATAAGCAAATTGAGGAACCTGAACCACACCCAGTTGTTGAGGAATCTGGCGAGATAGTTGGTGTAGAGAAGGAAAAGATTACTGAGATCCAATTATTTACCTTTTTGGATTTTGTGGAAATTCTTTTTCCTGTACCTATTGCAAAAGAAATACCACCAACGGTCACTGTTGATCCCCAAATAGGAAGTCCATACCATCAAGGGCACCCCTAGAGTTGAGAGATGTTGGGAATCTCACTGATCCCTACATTATAGAGAGCCTGGAAGACAAGCATGTCTCGTGTACTTGGGGGATAATCTTATATCTGAAGCCCTTAGTAGAAAAGATTGTTGTAGGAAAAGTGAGACCTGCAACAATAACTATGCGGATTGCAAGCAGTTCGCAGAAGGATCCAATGGGCACTCGTAAAGGTTAACTGCGTCCGGCTAAAAGACGTTAAAGACAACGCTTGTTGGGAGGCAACCAATGTTTATTAATTATGTTATTTTAATTTCTGTCTTTAGTTTGTTTTATTTTGTCTTGAACAGTCTCACATAGGGCTGGCCAGTGGGCCGGGCCGGGCCCACCGGGGTCGGGTTTGGCGGGAGCGGGACGGGGTCGGGGCGGAGAAGATGGGCGGGGTCGAGTCGGGCTGGCGGGGTCGGGTCGGACGGGACCATACCGTGTCCCGTCCCGGCCCGCCCGGGTCCGGGGTGGGGGTCGGTCTGTCGGGACGGGATGCAGCGGGTTTCTTTTGTTTTTTGTTTTGTTTTTTTTTTTTAATTTTTTCACTAAATGAAAAATACTAAATTACTAACAAAGTAACGTTAACATATATACTTGTCATATACTTTAATACTTATAGTCATATACTCATATACATATACTATAATATTATAGACTTATAATATTATAATTATAATATTATACTCATATATATAATATATTTATAAAGTATAAACTAAATAATTAAACAAAGACAAGAATAGTGTAAAAAAAACATCCCAAGACTGTTTTTGTGCCTCTTATATTATTAATTATTTCATTGAAACATACAAGATTCAAAATTACAACATTGTAGTGTACTGTTGTTGGAAAAAATTGCAAAAGACATAGAAAAATTAAAAAATTGCAATGAAATAAATTACCAATTTGAAAATATTTTTTCTAGTTTCTTTATAATTTCTTGTGGTTTTTCGGTTGGAATTGGTATATCTTGGTCAAATTGTCCACGTCGCTACTCATGCCTTCAGATAAAATGTCGTTGTAGTTGTCGTCTTCTTCTTCGTTAATCTCTGGTTGACCGCACCTCCTTCGCTCCGCTCGTATCCAATCTCTGAATAGTACCGCCATCTCCAAGCTGTCTCCGGCTAATGAGTGTCTGTGCTCTCCTATTTGAAATCTGCCTGCAGAAAAAGCGCTTTCAGAAGCGATTGATGACACTTGAATGTTCAAAATATCTCGGGCCATCATTGAAAGTGTCGGAAATGTCTTCTCATTCTGCATCCAATATTTCAGCAAGTCTTCCTTTCCTTCTTCATTGATAACTGCTTGGTAAGGTAAATTACCCTGCAAAACAAAAACATCAAACTCGCTAATTTGGTTAGCACTGTTACCACCGCACATTCTATTTTTGAGGCTTTCAATAGAATTAATACTAGCCACAGAAACAACATGTCTTTTTTTTAGGCTGTGTTGAAGAAGAAGATGGTACAAAAGTCGGTTGGTTACTAACACTTTCTTGCTGGTAATGCCGATATACTTTTTTGCATTCATCTTCTACGCTATTCAACACTTCTTCTAGCGTTAGTTCAATAGGTGGCTCAACATTTAAATTTTTGGGAGTTGGAGGTGGTAGTACGTCCATACAGGTATAAATATTTTGAATAAGACTTTTACAACCATCTATTTTAATAGTCGGGTTTAATACAACACCAATAATATAAATAGGGGGAATAGGAATAAAATATTTCTTTAATTTCATAAACATTTTTTTAATAGCTGCAGTATAATCAGGTTTTTCCATATATTCTTTAAGAAGTAAAAATATTATAGCTATATAAAACAACATAGTTGAAATAGTACGATAATATAAAGTAGAAAATTATTTTGTTGCTCGTTGAAAATTTTCTAAAAATACAATAAGTTCTCTAATTTTGTCCCAATCATTATCCACAATCATATCATTTGGATTTTGATTATGGGCGTTAAAAAATAAAGTAATAGGTTTTCTATAGTCATAAGCAACAACTAGTTGGTCATATAAAGAATTCCACCTAGTTGGTACTTTTTCGGGAATTTTTCTGTAAGATAGTCCACAATCGTGACAAGTTTTTTTATATTCTTTTCTCTGTTGAATTCTATTATTTTTAAAAATAAAGTGTATAGCAAATTGTATTTTTTCAAGAATATCTTGAAAAAGTGAAAGACCATCCTTTACAACTAAGTTATAAATATGACACGCACATTTGATATGAAAATGTTTTGGAAAAGACGGAGTTAAAACATCTCTTAAAATACTAATAGCAGAATTGTTAGAAGATGCATTATCTAATGTAATACTCATAACTTTATCAGTTATTCCGTAATAATCGCAGACTGAATAAATATTTTCTGAAATAAACTCACCAGTGTGCCTACTATCTATATATCTATATGCTAAAATACATTTTTGCACTAGACCATTTATAATCTATCCAATGACAGGTTACCGTTAAATAATCATGGCCGTTAGTACTACGACCTATATCAGAAGTTAGAGCGACTTTGCAATTTAAATGATATAATGCATAACGTAAATACTGTTGATATTCATGTGCAAATTTAAATACATCTCTTTTAACAGTTGATCTAGGAAAACCTTTATAAGCAGGATTATACATATCTCTAATATAATGAATAAAACCAGGAGATTCAGAAATGAAAAGGCAAACCCTCCGCAGCAACTAATTTTGCTAGTGCTTCCTATCTTTATGTTTATCGTATTTAGGGCCTACAACTCCCCCCGTCATAGGGTTAATTTGACCCTGTACTTTGTCCGGGACAGTATGTGAACCTTGTCCCGATTGAGAGGACGCTTGCTCACCAGTTTTTTCAATCATGTATTGGGCATGCAAGGCTTTGTGTTTTTGCAATAGGTGTCTTCCTAAACCCCCGTCCACCATGACCTTGTCGATTTTAAAAGAATAAACATTTTTACAAGTTTTACATACACTACTTGATTGATGCGTCCTGTCAAAAAATTTTCATACAACTGATTTTAATTGTCGATTTCCCGGACCTCGTCTCATAGTAGGGGGGATAGGAGGCATTTCACTAGTGGGTGTATCATCATCTTCATTAGTAGGTGTATCATAATCTAGAGTGACATCTAAATCAAAGTCTTCTTCATTTTGAGAAAATACATGGTCGTCAAGATCATATGGAATTTCAGGAAACTGTTCAGGATCTATAAAATCATCTTGTCTAGGAATAGCTGGAATACTAGAAGAAGTACCCTTGCCCTTGTTACCCCTACTACTACTAGAAGAAGCCTTACCCTTACCCAACATACTTCTTAATCCTTTCATTTTAATTATGGTAATAAATAGTTAAAGACTTAAAGATAATGAAATTAAATGTGCTAAATGAAATAAAGACAAAATAATAATTTAATAAGAGAACGAATGTACCAAACGCCGACGTAGAGTCGACGTGTAATCGAGAGGTTGAAAATTGAAACTTTGCTCGATAGATAATCCTCAAGCTAGTTGCCAACTTCACTCCCAATTCTCAAATTAATAAATAGATTGAATATGTAGTAGACAATGTTGTATAGAGATTAGAGAATAGAGATTGATTGATTGAGAGATTAGAGAGTAGAAATATTTGTGAAAATAATAAGAGGAGAAAATGAGGTATTTATAGTTGGAAAATTGAGTTAAAGTGTAAATATAATAACTTAGGGGTTAAAAATAAATATAAAGGGGGTAGGGGGGTTGGGGGAGGGGGGAAGCCAAAAATGGCCGTTGTCCAACGACCAAAATGTAAAATGGCCGTTGGACAACGGCTATTTTCTGCAAAAGGAGGGACTGGGGCGGGGTCGGGGCGGGATCGGGGCAGGATAGGGGCCTGGCGGGGTCGGGTCGGGCGGGACCATACCCTGTCCCTCCCCGGTTCGAGCCCCGGTCCCGGGCTTTTTTTTTTTTTTTTTTTAGCGGGGTCGTGTCGGGGTCGGGTCGGCCCGGCCCACTGACCAGCCCTAGTCTCACGGTCTTGGGTTCTTGTTTTGTGTTGTTGGATGACAGGTGGACTAGGAGCAGACCCCGAACAGAAAAAGGAGCAAAAACGCTGAAAAAAAGGAAAAGTCGTCGTCGGCCACGGCGAATCTCGTACGTGGCGCCAAACTTCAGAGCCATATTAGTGCAAATTCGAATTTTCCTCCTGGACTCCGTTATGACATTGTGTTGTGTCTGTAAGTTGTCCCTATTTTATTTTTGAGTCTTGCACACATTGGGGACAATGTGTGATTTAAGTTTGGGGGGATGTTTTATTGTTTTTGAGTCTTTTTGATTTGTTTTGTGTATTTTTGAGTCATGATTTTGTTTTAAGATCACGCATGCTGTAGTTACTGGAAACGCCTAGTGAAGTAAGGTTGAATAATGTAATGGAATTAGAAACAACCATCTAAACACTTAGGTTATATATGCCAAAAATTTATGAAATCAGACTATTTGGGGTATCTTGCTTGATTTATGCATTGTTAGTGATTAAACCTATGTGTCTACTTGTTTGCTATTTGAGGCGAAATAGTTAGGATATGCATGTTAGGGAGATGATTCAGGCATTTCTTTGTTAGCCCTTTCTTACCATTCTTTGCCTATCCCTGACATTACAATTGAATCCCTAGTCAGCCCCTTTGAGCCAAAAATAAGAACTTTTCTTTGACACCCTAAAATTCCATATTTGTGCCACAAGTGGAAAAATTGAGTTGTTTGGAATATAAACTGTTGAAAAAGAGACAAAAGAGAGTGAACAATTTTGATGCACCCCAATGAAAAAGTAATAATAAATAGGCAAAAGCCTAAGTTTGGGGGTGCTTACTATTCATCAGACACCTCATTCTCTCAAAACAAAAGAGGGGAAAGATAGGTATGAGGTTAAAAAGAGAATCAAAAGTAAAGGGAAGAATTTAAAGCAAAAGAGCTTATGGTACGTAAATTGAGCCTAAATGCCTATTTTTACCTACCCGTGCCTGAACCTATATTACAACCCTGAAAAGTCCTGGAGATCTCTAATATGTGTATCCATGATTAGTGGAGAATAACAAGTAAACATGTCATATGATTTTGAAATTGACATGCATAGTTAGATATTCTTACCTCCATTGAGCATGATTAAATTGAATTTGCGAAATATATGACTTGAGTGTTTAGAATGCTAAAAATCCATGTTATATGTTCCTATATATTATCCTACTAACCTTCATGCTTTTCTAAGTGACAATTGTGCAGCAAAATGATCAGTGTCTTTGAGTCATTTCATTTTCCTTTCTTTCGTGTCTTTGTTTATATTTTCGATCTTTGCTCGAGGGCGAGCAAATATTAAGTTTGGGGGTGTTTGATCGGTGTATTTTATATACACCTTTTGAGTCATTTTTAGTTAGTATTTTACTCATTTCATTTATGTTTAGTATAGTATTAGAGTCGTTTTCCTTTCTTTTGTGTCACATCGGTCAGAAATAGAGAAATGACGAAAAGGAGATGAAATGAGCATAAATGAGATGGAATTACACACAAAAGGGCCAAGAAATGAAGTCTAAGAAGTTCCGGGAATTATAAAGGAGATCAGACGAAGACCGGTCGAACAAAGGATGAAGAAACGAAAAATCCGGAAGAATGCCGTCACCGTGGCCACTAGCGGCAGCCCATGGCGACCATCGGCCGTCAAAGCTCTCTGATTTTCAAGCGCCGTGGTGCCGGATTGCAGACCGCGCGCCGGCTGATTCGAGTTTTGAAATGAATTTGACACATTTTCAGAGTCCAAAAGGGATAACTTTTCCTACCTATATATTCCTTAACCCTTTTCCATAACTTTTCCTAAACCCTTTACCTAAAAGGATTCCATAACCTTTCCTACCTACATATTCCTTAACCTTTTCCATAACTTTTCCTAAACCCTTTACCTAAAAGGATTCCATAACCTTTCCTACCTACATAATCCCTAACCCTTAACCTAAAGGATTCTTGGGTTATAAATAGTCTCTACATCATTAGAAGAATTCATCCACCCATCCTTCATCCTACAAACCATACCACATTTCATTCTCCATCCACCATTCCATTCCATTCCATCTTGTAAATATTCCACAACACAATCCTTGGATGCTAGAAGGCTTGGAGACTTGTTCTTGAGTATTTTCTTTTCTTTCGTTTTTATTTGTTTATTTCAGTTCATGTATGGAGATTGTATTAGTTCTTAGCGTGACTATGGCTAGGAGCTAATTACTTATTTAGGGATTTCCTTGTGATTCTCTTGAAACTCTTATTCATGAATTAATAAATTAGTTGATTTCTTCTTCACTTGTTTAAGATTTATTCAATAGTTGTTTTGATTGCTTGTTATTAATTGATCACTAATTATCATAACTTATATGATTTCTAATCGAAAGCCGAAAGGGGAGATTGTGAATATGCTATAGTTGAATAAACATAGGTTTAAATCGTGGACGAAAGTGCCCCGATACTTGTGTAGCTTAATAGGTTATTGGTCTTAATCCTCCTTTGTAGTCAATCTTGTCACCGAAAGGTAGAAGGGTTCTCCATTGGGGTTGAGTGTTTATATTACCTTAACAGGAGTATAAAACGGCTTAGTTAACCTGCTATCTTAACGTAGAAGAAAAATTAAGTCTAATTGTATTAAGGATTGAATAGAGTGGATAATTGATGATCTTGGAAGCCCTAATTCTCCATCATAACTGATTTAATTCAAAGTATTTTTATAATTAGTTTATTTCCTGCATTATTCGAATGGGGCAAAGTGGTGGTACCCTGCCCGAACACTAGTGATCACCAACGTAGTAATCGTAGAACATAAACACATACGTGAAACAAATGAGTACAAAGCGATGTCTGAGAAACTTGCCTTTGGCGTATATATAAATAAATAACCTACAAATGTTTAATCACAACCACCGCACAGCGATTACTACACGACCTCACGAAATGATAAACAGCGATAGGCGGGGCGCCCCGCCGGCGCAATGTAAAGTGAATAACGGCGAGGACTATACGGAGATAAGCCTCAGAGAAAGCTTTCCCAGCGACCTCAACCTAAGGCGAGAGATCAACGGCGGTGTACTACTGCGGCATGAGCGCACCGCGCGAGTGCGTCTGTGAAGTACAGTATGTGAAACTGAAATACATCGTAAATGAAATCATAGTAGTACATATAAAGCGGGAAACGTGTATGATAACAATTCTGATTCGCAAAGTCATGTCGAAGGACTCAAGTCGGACTCGCATACCAAGTTATCACAATAAAACCGTCACGGGCAAATGCGAAGCATAGCGGCCTCCAAAACCGCAGTGCACAAAATACCTGGCTCGGAGTGCTACTTTCTGACCACGTTTGCGTGTCAGTGGCGCGCTGCGCGATGCATCGATATCGCGTCCATCCCTGGAACTCGCTGACCGCGCGTAGTCACCACGAACCCGCGTGTGGTTCGAATCATGGTCTGCGACGCTTCGGTATACCGCGCTTTATGTTCTTAGAAACATAAGCCTTATAAGTGGATAGATATTCTTATACAGCAAAATCTATTCAGGAATTATCATTTCGTTAAATTCATAGCTTCTCCTCATCTTAGCTGTTTCTACCGTTTTAATAATACTTAAATGACACTTAATTATTAAAAACATTTCCTTTTTATTATAAACATTATACATACTGGCTTACCAAAATCAGAAACATTCTAAGTTTCTATACCCAATATCCTTCATAAGGCTAGTATAACTCTTAAGTTTAAGTTTTCAAAAAACATTAAAACTTCTTTCAAAATGATATTTAATCTTTGAAAAAAAATCACTTTTATTAACACATACTTAGCGCTAGCTTTCACATCGCACGGCTTTTAAAAACTACAAGCCCTTTCTTACCAACACAAAAGCTTTATAACCATCTAACCATAAAGCCGTTAACTTACTTATATTTTATGTTTTATCAAATTAATTTAGCACACGTATCATTACGCGCACTACATAGTATACCACATATCACGCCAAGAGAAGGAAGAAGAGTTCACATACCTCGCGCATTCATCGATCGATAGCAAAACGCCCAAGTACTCACTTCCAACCAATACCACCTTTGCGCGACGCCGCACACGTAGAACTTCAACCTATAAGGCCAAGTGCTTCATTATATTTTCAGATCCCTTCGTAGAACATTCTGGCGTAAAATCGAAAGACTTCCTCCCCCAAATGGCAGAAATCGAAATACTCTGCTCTAACACTACAAATTAACTGATATGGACACATATGACACGCTTGTTTTTTAAACTCAACACAAAACCACAGTATTTTCTTGCAAAGTTGTTATAACCTAACTTAGCTTTTATTATACTTACTATTTAAAACCAATCAAATACATTTAGCACACGTGATCTCTACCAGTGTACATAGTTCACACATATCATGAAGAGATAGGAAGAGGTTATACCTCGCGTGATATACTTCCAATAGCAGCCATTATGCTAGCTGTCGGCTTCGATCGCACAAGCGGTAGTGCAATTTCAGCATCAGTATGACTATAAGGCATTGGCGCTACGTTAACATTTAGATCGCCAGTAGAACAAACTGAGAAAATTGGCGGCTTTCACTCCTCCTCTGACGGGCCGCTGTACTAAGCCAACTGCGGGTTATACGCTTAATCGGACGGCACAATTTACGACGTAAAAAGAACACAGGCACAGTGCTGTCTGATATGCATGTAAAATTCGATACTCTTCTTTCGAAAAGGTTTCTTATTTATCCTCGATAAGCCATCCTAGTTTAAATGTTGATCTCGAGTGCGTTTAGAGCTCCATCTGCAGGCCCGACCCGCCTCAAACAACCTTGTAAAGTTCTAAACAACTTCTGTTTTATAACCGCAACTACGGTGTGAAGATTTACTTAGGGTTTCTTTTGTAGACCAAGGGAAGTATAATAGTATTTTCTGGCTTTGTAGGTCTATGACCCATGGGCAAAGATCTTGCAAGTGCAAGGCAAAGCGGTATGCGGGCTCTTTGCCAAGTGCACTTATCCAATGAGAGTGCGTAGGGCGCCCCTCTTTTAGTCCAAAAAATGTTTCGCCTCGGAAAAATCCGCAAAAATTCAAAATGACATGCCGGAATTTTAACAAAATAATTTTCAACTTTAAACTTCAAATTTTTCAAAATACGGGGTATAACAATTATTAGTTTAGAATTCCAACTCAATTAACGTTAACCAAATAGAAACTAAAGCATAGATAATCGGTACTTGAAAACCAGTCCTTGAGGATGATATTCGGTCTTACCTAGACTATATTACTTGTCACGATACGTGCACTTGAGTTTAGCGTGTGTATAAATCCCGCATCAATTACACGCCTTAACATGACGTGTAAAATTCTGCCCCACAATTAATGTAAAACTGTCCAATATTCTTGGCCCTTTTCGGCAATCACAAGGATAACACCGCATATATTCTTTTCCAATTCCTTTTTAATCCAAGTTGTTATTCTAACATGTTGTATAGTCGCAATAAATTATAACAACTATAATCCCTTTCTTATATAACATGCGACGATTATAACTAACAACTTTAATGGCTAGCATGCCAATTTTCGGTTTTTAACATCTCAACATGATCCAAATCTTTTCAAACTTCATTCTATATAATACATGCTCACTTATCAACTACTACAACATGTAATCCTCAATTACATTAAGAAAACGAAGATTTTTACCTATATAAGCCCAAATCTAATCCAAGATTTAAAGTCGATCCTTGGCAACTTTAGCTCCTCTTCTAGACGTTCCAATCCACTCCAAACAATCCTTAGAAGTTCATAAACAACTTCTCTTCAAATTCCAACTTCAAAGTTGAAGAACACCTTAGGTTTTCATGTTGCGACTAACGTAAACACGTAATTTTTCCAGGATTTTTGTGTTGAAATATCCTTAGAATACCTTTAGGGATCTTGGGTTTGAATATGGGGATTTATGAAGCAAGATTGCCAAAAAAAATTCTTTCTTGAGAGCTATGGCTGAGAGCCTCCTTAAGAGCACACAAGAATTTCTCAATTTTTTTTCTAAGTGTTGAAATGATCTAGTCTTACACTAGTATACACTTATATAACACAACCAAGGGCTATGATCAAACCAAGTGTGTGGCTAGGATCTTAGTCAATATAGTCAATAATGTCAAGAAAAGACCAAGTTATTTTCGACCAAGCCATGTGGAGGGTGACACATGTCGCCCTCCTATTAGTCTAAACTATTCCATTTCCCGAAATTTTCATAATTCGTCAAAATATCGAAAACCTCGTGGGCCCCACAAAAAGTAAAATTTCCCGGGTGGGCCCCACGTAACCAAATTCGTAAATAAATTTCCACAATCTCAAATAACAATTATGGGAACCCAATTCTTATTAACAAACATTTTTCCTTCCCGAGGTTCGGAAGATTTTCCTTAGAAATAACAACTCTTTCTTTCGTTCAAATTTTTAAGTCCTGATTCCTTACGTACATTCTCTTTAACATGCCCTGGAATTACGGGGTGTAATATTCTCCCCCCCTTATAAACATTCGTCCCCGAATGTTCTTTCGAGGTTCAATCTAACGGATATCGCATAGTCCCCATTAACTACACCCAACATAATCACATATGCCACACCTGGCCCATCCTCGCACTTAATTCTCATTCTTATCCTGAAATAAACCTTACTACCCGAGAAGGCCTTGTACATCTAAAGTCTCTGCGGTTATCAATATTCTAAGGTCCTCAATATTCTATGTCCCAAACTTACATTACCTAACCAGGTTGTCTTAATCACAAAACTCAATATTACCCGTACATAACACTTAAACATATAACAATCTTATCAATGCATACAAGTCTCTAAAGGGTCAAAGATATACCTGTAACCATTGCTTCATTTCCCCTTTATCGCTTTTGTTCGTAATCCTGCCCTACAGGGCGCATAGCTATAGAAGGTGAAGAACTAGCAACTGACCCAGCAGACTGAGTTATCCCACATGTATCCCTCTTACTAGGACATCCCCTCATCATATGGCCATGACGGCCACAGGCAAAACAGGCACCAGTAGGACGACGACATTCCCCATGGTGATGCCGGCCACATAGTGAACACTGAGGGAAAAGTAGTCCCGACTGCCTAGAACCCATGTGCACACACGAACCCAAAGCTCTGAAGCTCTGACCACCTCCTGAATAACCTGGCTGATCAAACTTCCTACCAGAAAACTGGGAAGGAGCACTCTGTGCCGGCTGAAATATAGACCTAGCCATCTGCTGAGCCTGTCCGCCTCGAAGTTACCCTAAAACCCTGCCGTCCTGGCTCTCTTGGGCTGGCCTTGGTCTGGCTGGTGCTCTCTCTCTCTGTCTTCAATACCCTGTGCGTATGTCTGCATCCTGGCAATATCCATACCTGGCTGAAGGGCCACTCCCAGGAATGCAGTAATCATATAGCGGTCTAGCCCCATGACATAGCGATGAACTCTATCAGCCATGTCCGCCACAATAGTGAGTGCATACCTAGCCAATGAGTCAAACTCCAGGTTATACTCTCTGATGGTCCTTCCATTCTGCCTCAGCGTCAAGAACCTATCCACACGGGCTCTCCTCATCTCAGGAGGCAAAAAGTGATCAAGGAAGGCCTCTGTGAACTCGTCCCACAAAGCTGGAGGAGCACCCTCGCCCCTGGACAGTTCCCACGACTCGAACCAGTTCACTGCAACATCGCGTAACCGGTAAGAAGCTAGTACAACTGACTCGGCCTTTGAGGCCTTAATTACCCGCATAGTCCGCTGCATCTGCCTAATAAACTCCTGAGGATCATCCTCAGGTCTAGACCCATAGAACTCTAGCGGATCACAACCCAGAAAATCTCAAACCCTCAAACTATCTGCCCTAGGATTCGCTACCGGCTCCTGTCGGCGTTGCCCTGCCACTATGCTGGTCAATAACCTGATCTGCTCTCCATAATCTCTATACTCTGCCCCTAGCTGAGGGACTGAAGACTCAGGTATCGAAACTCCTGGAGCTGCGGCTGCTCTCGACTCCTCCAAGATCGTCGGGTAATCGAACCGCCGTCAGGCCTGACCTCGAGCACCGCTGAGCTGAGCCCTAATAACTCTCGTGCCCTAGCGACTCCTCTGGCGACTTGCCCTTCGGGCCTGGTCGCGCCGCGAGGCATAACTGATATATATACATAAGAATACGTCAGAGACAGATCATCCTAATAACACGACTCTACTGCACGATCTCAGAGTGAGAAGAATGCAAACCAGTCCTAAATGTCATGTAGCCTTCTGGTTATAATTGTGGTGCACAACACACAGATAAGACTACTACTGAACGCGATGCGTAGACACTTTCCGAGGACTAATCGCTCGATACCACTTTTAACACGACTAACCGGTCCGCGGCGGTGCCATACTGGCACCCTTACAGGTATACATCAGAGAAAATCAGCGGAACATACATGAAACTCATAACGTACATTAACAGGAAATAAACAACAGGCTAGCCGATAAGGCTACCTCCCTGGACATATATACATATACATAATCAAAAGCAGTTACATCCTTCTTCTTTACAAACCGACCCACAAGATATGACTACAGACCCCTAAGAATTTTTGACATAACCACTGTGACGGGACAGGGCCCCGCCATACACCTGAATATACATAATCTACAACAACAGGGATCCGTACCAAAATATAAGCCTCCGGAGTGAATGGATCTTCTTCGCATAAACTGAACAAAGATCCTAAGAACGAGGATCACCAACCTGGGTACCTAATACCTGCGGGCATGAACGCAGCCCCCCGATGGGGGTCAGTACAACAGGTACCGAGTATGGAACGGAAATAAGGTACAATAACCAAATCATAACTGTATATAAAAAAAATGACAGGGGCAAGTATAAAAATTTATTAACAGATCCTACTGTGCCATTTTTAACTCATGAAATCAATCATACATTAGTCGTTCTTTTCCTTCTTACAATAAGAATTAACATCATATTCTTACATACATACTTAAAAATTTGATCAAGTTTTTCCACATAACTTACATAACATAATCCGGCCCTTTATGGAGGGACTCCTCATTTTGGAGCTTGCTTTGATTATTCATACGTGATAACGTAACCCGACCCATTTGCGGGACACGGTGTACTGATGAATCATGTGACATAACTCGGCCCACCTGTGGGGCTCGGTATACTGTGGAATCTGTAGCATAACCCGGCCCGCTTGTGGGGCTCGGTGACTGTGGAATCTGTAGCATAACCCGGCCCGCCTGTGGGGCTCAGTGTACTGTGGAATCTGTAGCATAACCCGGCCTGCCTGTGGGGCTCGGTGTACTGTGGAATCTGTAGCATAACCCGGCCTGCCTGTGGGGCTCGGTGTATATGAAATCTGTAGCATAACCCAGCCCGCCTGTGGGACTCGGTGTATTGTGGAATCTGTAGCATAACCCGGCCCGCCTGTGGGCTCGGTGTACTGTGGAATCTGTAGCATAACCCGGCCCGCCTGTGGGGCTCAGTGTACTGTGGAATCTGTAGTATAACCCGGCCCGCCTGTGGGGCTTGGTGTAAAATGACGTAACCCGGCTTATGTGTAGGCTCGGTGTATATTGCGTAACCCGGCCTATGTGTAGGCTCGGTGTATCTCATAACATAACCCGGCCTATGTGTAGGCTCGGTGTGTCTCATAACATAACCCGACCTATTTGTAAGCTCGGTGTGTATCATAACATAACCCGCCTATTTGTAGGCTCGGTGTAACTTTCCTTACATAACGTAACCCGACCCTTTTACGGGACACGGTGTAATTCTCCTTACATAACATTTTAAACCATCTTTTCACTTCTTCTTAAGTCGTTATAACAACTTCACATAAATCTATTATAACAACCTTTCATTTTAGAGAGCTTAAGGCACTTTTATTTCTTATTATATTGGTGAAACTAAACCCAAAAGTACTACGTACATACATACTTAAAAAGAATCATAAAACTCCTTCTCTTTTAAATCAATAAATTTCTTCTTTTTAAAACTCAAGTTACATACTCGTTTGAATCAATCTTCTTATCTTTTGAAATAAATCAAGAAGCCATACTTTTAAATCAAGTCATTTCCACTTATAAAATCAAGGCTTATAGTCTTAAAACCTCGTATCATATACTCTTTATAATCTTGTAACTTATACATATAAAATCATGTCATCTATACTTTAGAAATCAAGTCCCATAACTTGAAAAATAAAGTTTCATACACTTCCAAAACCACGTAACTTATTCTCTTTAAAACCATATAACTTCCACTTATAAAATCAAGTCCCTTTTCACATATAAATTCAAGTCATTTTCAAATATAAAATCAACTTACTTACTTCAAATAAATCAAGGTACATAGCTTTAAAGTAGAAAGAATCGTGAAATAACCCCACATGTATATTTCATACATAGAATCATGCCAAAAGAAGAAAGATGTTCACATACCTCGCGACGACTAACGATACGTAGCAATATGCTCCAAAGTACTTCAACCTTGTTAGCTATTCCACCCTTCAAGTAGAATACGCTACTCGTAGTACTTCAACCTATAAGGACCATAATACGGCTATCAACTCCTAGCCTTTTAAAGTAGAATCATACTAAGTGTAAGGTCTCTTATTCTACGGAAAATTGGGCAGCATTTCCTTTGTTTCTACGTACTTTTCCACCTTTTTCAAGGCCCTAAATCAACAACCAACATGCCACATTTAAGGCGCAACAAACCATCAATTCAAAGGGGATTACACGCCTTAACATGACGTGTAAAATTCTGCCCAACAATTAATGTAAAACTGTCCAATATTCTTGGCCCTTTTCGGCAATCACAAGGATAACACCGCATCTATTCTTTTCCAATTCCTTTTTAATCCAAGTTGTTATTCTAACATGTTGTATAGTCGCAATCAATTATAACAACTATAATCCCCTTCTTATATAACATGCGACGATTATAACTAACAACTTTAATGGCTAGCATGCCGATTTTCGGTTTTTAACATCTCAACATGATCCAAATCTTTTCAAACTTCATTCTATATAACACATGCTCACTTATCAACTACTACAACATGTAATCCTCAATTACATTAAGTAGACAAAGATTTTTACCTCTATAAGCCCAAATCTAATCCAAGATTTAAAGTCGATCCTTAGCAACTTTAGATCCTCTTCTAGACGTTCCAATCCACTCCAAATAATCCTTAGAAGTTCATAAACAACTTCTCTTCAAATTCCAACTTCAAAGTTGAAGAACACCTTAGGTTTTCATGTTGCAACTAACGTAAAAACGTAGTTTTCCCGGGATTTTTGTGTTGAGATATCCTTAGAATACCTTTAGGGATCTTGGGTTTGAATATGGGGATTTATGAAGCAATATTGCAAAAAAAAAATCTTTCTTGAGAGCTATGGCCGAGAGCCTCCAAAAGAGCACACAAGAATTTCTCAAATTTTTTTCTAAGTGTTGAAATGATCTAGTCTTGCACTAGTATACACTTATATAACACAACCAAAGGCTATGATCAAACCAAGTGTGTGGCTAGGATCTTAGTCAATATAGTCAATAATGTCAAGCTCTCCACTTGGTCTTTCTTGACCAAGTCATTTTCGACCAAGCCATGTGGAGGGTGACACGTGTCGCCCTCCTATTGGTCTAAAATATTTCATTTCCCAAAATTTTCATAATTCATCAAAATATCGAAAACCTCGTGGGCCCCACACAACGTAGAATTTCCCGGGTGGGTGATGTGCGATTTATACACACGCTAAACGCAAGTGCACGTATCGTGACAAGTAATATAGTCTAGGTAAGACCGAATATCGTCCTCAGGTACTGGTTTTCAAGTACCGATTATCTATGTTTTAGTTTCTATTTGGTTAACGTTAATTGAGTTGAAATTCTAAACTAATAATGCAGGAAATAAACTAATTATGAAAATACTTTGATTTAAATCAGTTATGATGGCAAATTAGGGCTTCCAAGATCATCAACTATCCACTCTATTCAATCCTTAATACAATTAGCCTAACTTCTTCTTCTACGTTAAGATAGCAGGTTAACTACACCGTTTTATACTACTGTTAAGGTAATATAAACACTCAACCCCAATGGAGAACCCTTCTACCTTTCGGTGACAAGATTGACTATAAAAGAGGATTAAGAGCAATAACCTATTAAGCTACACAAGTATCGGGGTACTTTCGTCCACGATTTAAACCTATGTTTATTCAACTATTGCATATTCACAATCTCCCCTTTCATATTTCGATTAGAACTCATATAAGTGATGATAACTAGTGGTCAATTAATTATCAAGCAATTAAAACAATTATTGAATAAATCTTAAATAAGTGAAGAAGAAACCAAACTAATATATTAATTCATGAATAGAGTTTCAAGTGAATCACAAGGAAATCCCTAACAAAGTAATTAGCTCCTAGCCATAGTCACGCTAAGAACTAATATAATCTCCATACATGAACTGAAATAAACAAAGCAAAAGAGAAAAAAAATACTCAAGAACAAGTCTCCAAGCCTTCTAGCATCCAAGGATTGCGTTGTGGAATATTTACAAGATGGAATGGAATGGAATGGTGGATGGAGAATGGAATTTGTCAAGTGTGGGATGGAATGTAGGATGAATTCTTCTAATGATGTAGAGACTATTTATAGCCCAAGAATCCTTTAGGTAAAGGGTTAGAAATTATGTAGGTAGGAAAAGTTATGGAATCCTTTAGGTAAAGGGTTTAGGAAAAGTTATGGTGTTACACCCCGTAGTTCGGGTCATGCTAGGGGGAGCGTACGAAAGGAGTTAAGTTTTAAATTTTTGAATGATGGGTTGACGAAATGTTTCGGACGGGTTGTTGGTCAACTTTGAGGCGGGTTATGACCCGTTACATTGAGAGTTCCTAGGTGTTTCAAAGTCCTAGTGCGTCGTTCGTTGAGTCTAGTTTCCAACGCAACCAACCGTTCGTCGATAGGACATCAGAGTAGGAAGTTATGGGAGTTACAAGTTCGGTCTGTGATGAGCGAAAGGTGTATTCGGTCGAGGCCTGGCAGCGGCGCCGGATCTGAGGCAGCGGCGCCGGATAGTCTGGAGGACGCTGAAGATGCAGCGCCGCGGCGCCGGAAGTTCTGTAGGGTTGCGGAAGTTTCAGCGCCGTGGCGCCGAGGCGGAGTTTTTGGCGGAAAAACTGAGGAAAATCAGATGTTTTCTTTTTAAAAGGCCATGGGAGGGTGACAAGTGTCCCCCCCCATCTGATTTTTGCATGCACTATTTATTGACCAAGTCTTGAAGACTTAATCATTCTTCAAGCTCTCATCTCTCTCTAAATTAGAGGCTCTTCCTTCTCCCTAGAAAATCAATAGGAAATCAAGGCTTGAGAAAAATCTGAAAATTGTGGCAAGAAGGAAACTTATTTGCAAGATTGTAGGAGTTATTGTGGTGGTGTTTTTGGAAAGAAGGCTAGCAAATTTGTTGGATTAATTTGGCTAAAGCTCTAAGGTAACAATTCTTTCTCTTGTTGCTAGTTTTTGGTGTTGCATGTGAAGAAGAAAGAACTTGTAGTTGAAAATATTGCTCTTAGATAAATTGCATGTAAGAAGTATGGGTTGGATATGAAGGAATTGGATAAGAAGGTTATGTGAGCATGTTGTAGCCAAAATACTACCTTAAACTTGTTAAGTTAATTGTTATGGATTGTGGGGCAGAATTTTACACACCCAAGATTAGGTGTGTAATCCCCTTTGTGTTGATTGGATTGTTGGGCCTTAAAAGTGGCGTTTGGATATTGAATTCGGCCTTAATAAAGGTGGCAGAGTATGTAGAAACAAAGGAAATGCTGCCCGATTTTCCGTAGAATTTAGTAACTTTGCACTTGGAATATTCTATGTTGAAACTAGAGGTTAATAAATGTATTATGGTCATTATAGGTTGACGTATTACGTGCGATATTTTGGACTTAGCAAGTGGATTGATTCGAAGAGGTATGTGGAACTTTCCTACCTCTTGAGCATGAATAATTGCATCTATGTAGTACGGTAGACGTACAAAGGCTTTGGTATCCCTTACTTGTTTTAATGATGTCTTAAGTCTTAAAGTTAAGGGACTTGAGGTGTTTTAAGTATATGATACTTGTTTCGTTTTAAAGGTATAAGTCCCTTGGATATAGGGAAATGTATTTGACTAATGTATAACGGTAATATAACGACTTTATGGGAAGTTGGTTGTATTGGCTTTATGGAAGGTTAACAAAAGAAAGATTTACTCTATGAAAAATAAGTACGGATAAATGATTTGATTTTATGAAAGGCAAATTTGTTTTAAGGCATTAAGTGCCTAAGGTTTTAAAAGAAAAGAAGTCACATGATTTAGAAGCCTATTATATTTCTAAAAGGAAAGATGGCTTGTCTTGAAAGTAGTCGTGACGTGATACTACGGTTATTAGTATCTCGGAAGTTTTATATAAAAATGAGTCATTTCCTAAATGGTTAGAAACACGTGGTACTTGGGTTGAATTCCCGGATTTTCTCTTAAATGATATGTTAGTTCCTTAAGTAAACTAAAATGAGAGGATATATTGATAAGGTTAATAAGAAGTTAGGGGATTTCTTAACTTACTTATGTTATGATAAGCCGGTAGCGCTTATGTTATGTATGATAGCCGGTTGTGCTAGGTTACGTGTTCTTACGGGGTAGACCCCGGGTGATTCTTGTTATTTCCTTTGGACATACTGACATGATGGATGGTCCACGGGTATGCGTCTATTAGGATGGTTTATTACTTATTCTTGTTATTTCCTTTGGACATACTGACACGATGGATGGTCCACGAGTATGCGTCCATTAGGATGATTTACTACTTATTACATGGATTTGCTACCCATGATGCGAGTGCGGCGTTTGTACTCATGCGGGCCCACCGGGTCCATGCGGGTGAAATAGTCCCATGCGGGTGAAATACTCCCATGCGAGGCGAATGACCTCATGCGGGTGAAATAGTCCCATGCGAGTGCGGAGCTTGTACTCATGCGGGTCCACAGGATCCATGCGGGTGAAATAGTCCCATGCGAGGCGGATGACCTCATGCGGGTCCACCGGACCTATGCGGGTGAAATAGTCCCAGGAGTAGGATTGCTTAATGATACTACGGGCGAGAGACCCTGTTTTGATCATGAGCCTCCTATTTTTATGCAGTAAGTTTATACTTGTTACTCTCATTGTTAGTAAGGCACAATGCAATGTATTTTGATTTTCATCCATGAATCCAGCTTATTTAAGACTTATGATATTATTACAGTATCTTCCAATTTTACATACTTGGTACATATTGTGTACTGACCCCCTTCCTCGGGGGCTGCGTTCATGCCGCAGGTAGGGGTAAGCAGGTGGTGGATCCTCATTCTTAGGATCTTGTTCAGGTGTCAGAAGCTCCATTTCTCCGGAGGCTCGACTTTTGGTACGGTTCTCCCTGGTGTTGTAGATGTTTTGTACATTCAGGGGTATGACGGGGCCCTGTCCCGTCATAGTGTTTACACATTCTTAGAGGCATGTAGTCCTGCTATAACTTGGGTTGTTAAGGATGTAACTGTTCAGCTTTGTTATATCTAGAAGTAGCCATTTTGGATTAGCCTGCTTATATTCTATATGGGTTCTTGTTGTGAGTTTATTTTTCGCTGGTTTTCTCTGATGTTGTATCACAAGGGTTCCTGGTAAGGCGGCGATCCTGGTCCGTGGTCGGGTCGTGACAAAAGTGGTATCAGAGCAGTTAATCCTCGGAAAGGGTCTACAGGCCGTATCTAGTAGAGTCTTGATTATCGGTGTGTTGTGCACCACAACTATAATCAGGAGGCTACAAGATATTTAGGATTGGTTTCCATTCTTTCAATCTAAGATCGTGCAATAGAGCTGTGTTATAGGTTGGACTTCCTCTGACATATTTTTATGTACCAGTTATGCCTCCACGCAAGGCAACCAGAGCCCAGAAGGGCAAGGCAGCGGAGGGCGCTGCTAGTGGGACGCAGAGAGTTACGAGGGCACACGCCCAGTATTTTTACTGAGGTGATGTTTCGGACGGCGAGTTCCACGACGTCGCCATTTCACCGAGTTCGGCGGCAGCAGCGCCATCGAGACCGCGGTACCTGAGCCTCCAGTTACACATCCTGGAGATGAGGAGATGGGTTACAAGGAGATGACCCAGTTATTGGCCAGAATCGTGGCGAGGAATGAGGATAAACGAGAGACAGAGGTTCCGGTTGTACCCGTAGTTCACCATAGATCAGATAGCGTGAGACTTAGGGACTTTTTGAGTTGCAGCCCACCAGAGTTCTATGGGTCGAGGACTGAGGATGATCCTCAGGAGTTTATCCGACAGTTACAGCGGATCATGAGAGTGATCAAGGCCTCGAAGACATAGTCGGTATTTTTGGGTTCACATCGGCCGGATCCGCGATTGGTAGTTTGATTCATACGGAACCGCCCCGGGAGCATGCACTTCCAGCTGGTTGGGACGAGTTCTCAGCGGCATTTCTTGCACACTTCTTGCCTTCGCAGATGAGGAGAGCGCGGGCGGATAGATTTCTGACGTTGAGACAGAGTGGGCGGACGGTCCGGGAGTACAACGTAGAGTTTGACTCATTGGCTCGGTATGTACCCGCTTTGGTGGCAGACATGGAGGACAGGGTGCACCGCTATGTCACAGGGCTCGATGATTACTTAGCAGAGAGTTGCACGGGAGTAGCTCTTCAGCCGGGTATAGACATTGCCCGCATGCAGACTTATGCACTTGGGTGTGAGGAACGTAGAGGTCGACGGAATAACCAAGACCAACAGAAGAGGGCCAGGACAGCAGGGTCCTTTGGTAACTTTTGAGGCGGACCGCTTCAGCAGCAGGCTATTTATGCGCCTCATCCAGTACGGAATACTCCACCACAGTCTTCAGGACGTTCGGGAGATTCAGGAGCAGGTCAGGGCTCCAAGGTTTCAGGTTTTTGGGGGAACAGGGATGTTAATCAGATGGGGCCACCCCTACCTCGTTGTGGCCGTTGTGGTATGCTCCATGATGGGGAATGTCGTGCTAGTAGGGGAGTTTGTTTTACATGCGGCCAGCAGGGCCATTTTGCGAGAAATTGTCCGACCAGAGATAGCACGGATGTAGAGATTCAGCCTTCGGGATCAGTGGCTGGTTCATCGCCTTCTTTTGCTATGCGCCGTGCAGGGCAGGATCATGATTAGAACGACAAGGGGGAAAGTGAAGCAATAGTTACAGTATATCCTTAACCCTCTAAAGATTAGTAGGTATGATAAGATGGTTACATGTTAAGTGTTATGTGCGGGTAATTTTATGTAAATTATGACTTAGAAAGCCTGGCTTGTAGAAAGGGTAAGTTTGGGGACATGGAAGTTGTGAGCCTTAGGATTTTGATAACCGTGGGAACCTTAGCTACAAGGCCATCTTGAGTGGAAGATTTTACGGGTGATCTTTGTCGAGGAACATAGTATACGTGGGGTATACGTGGGTAATAAGTCCATGAGTGGTGTGAAATGATAGTGGGTAGCTAAGCTAAGGAAACCACTAGGTTTTCGTGACTTGAATAGTAAGATTGTCTCGGATCGGGAGCAAGAGTGTGGTACGTATGCTAGGAAGAGTCGAGTGTGCAAGGAGGATACGACAGGTGGAAGAAGAAGCGAACATGTGTTGAGAGGATGGAAGTGATCTTTTTGTGAGGAGAATACCCTTAGACCATGGATGAAAACTAATAAGTTGTTATACGTTTTAGAGGTAATTCCTCGTTGGATGGGAGGTAAGCTTTTGCGTGGTTAGTATATTATGGCCATAGGTGGCATAATTGGTTTTATAGGTATTGTAGTGAAGACTACACCGGCGCATGCGTTCTTGAGATATAGAAGGAACATTCGGGACAAATGTTTCTAAAGGGGGGAGAATGTTACACCCCGTAGTTCGGGTCATGCTAGGGGGAGCGTACGAAAAGAGTTAAGTTTTAAATTTTTGAATGATGGGTTGACGAAATGTTTCGGACGGGTTATGACCCGTTACATTGAGAGTTCCTAGGTGTTTCAAAGGCCTAGTGCGTAGTTCGTGGAGTCTAGTTTCCAACGCAACCAACCTTTCGTCGATAGGACATCAGAGTAGGAAGTTATGGGAGTTACAAGTTCAGTGCGCAGTCGAGCCGAAAGGTGTATTCGGTCAGGTGCCACAGCGCCGCGGCGCCGGATGCAGGGCCGCGGCGCCGGATAGTATGGAGGAAGCTGAAGATGCAGCGCCGTGGCGCCGGAAGGCAGGGCCGCGCGCCGGAAGTTCTGTAGGGTTGCGAAAGTTTCAGCGCCGCGGCGACGGATGCAGGGCCGCAGCGCCGAGGCGGAGTTTTTGGCGGAAAAACTGAGGAAAATCAGATTTTTTCTTTTTAAAAGGCCATGGGAGGGTGACAAGTGTCCCCCCCATCTGATTTTTGCATGCACTATTTATTGACCAAGTATTGAAGACTTGGTCATTCTTCAAGCTCTCATCTCTCTCTAAATTAGAAGCTCTTCCTTTTCTCTAGAAAATCAATAGGAAATCAAGGCTTGAGAAAAATCTGAAAATTGTGGCAAGAAGGAAACTTATTTGCAAGCTTGTAGGAGTTATTGTGGTGGTGTTTTTGGAAAGGAGGCTAGCAAATTTGTTGGATTAATTTGGCTAGAGCTCTAAGGTAACAATTCTTTCTCTTGTTGCTAGTTTTTGGTGTTGCATGTGAAGAAGAAAGAACTTGTAGTTGAAAATATTTCTCTTAGATAAATTGCATGTAAGAAGTATGGGTTGGATATGAAGGAATTGGATAAGAAGGTTATGTGAGCATGTTGTAGCCAAAATACTACCTTAAACTTGTTAAGTTAATTGTTATGGATTGTGGGGCAGAATTTTACACACCCAAGATTAGGTGTGTAATCCCCTTTGTGTTGATTGGATTGTTGGGCCTTAAAAGTGGCGTTTGGATATTGAATTCGGCCTTAAAAGTGGCGTTTGGATATTGAATTCGGCCTTAAAAGTGGCGCTTATGTTATGTATGATAGCCGGTTGTGCTAGGTTACGTGTTCTTACGGGGTAGACCCCGGGTGATTCTTGTTATTTCCTTTGGACATACTGACACGATGGATGGTCCACGGGTATGCGTCCATTAGGATGGTTTATTACTTATTCTTGTTAATTCATTTGGACATACCGACACGATGGATGGTCCACGGGTATGCGTCCATTAGGATGGTTTATTACATATTCTTGTTATTTCATTTGGACATACCGACACGATGGATGGTCCACGGGTATGCGTCCATTAGGATGGTTTACTACTTATTCCATGGATTTGCTACCCATGATGCGAGTGCGGCGTTTGTACTCATGCGGGCCCACCGGGTCCATGCGGGTGAAATAGTCCCATGCGGGTGAAATAGTCCCATGCGGGTGCGAGGCGAATGACCTCATGCGGGTGAAATAGTCCCATGCGAGTGCGGCGCTTGTACTCATGCGGGTCCACAGGATCCATGCGGGTGAAATAGTCTCATGCGAGACGGATGACCTCATACGGGTCCACCGGACCTATGCGGGTGAAATAGTCCCAGGAGTAGGATTGCTTAATGATACTACGGACGAGAGACCCTGTTTTGATCATGAGCCTCCTATTTTTATGCAGTAAGTTTATACTTGTTACTCTCATTGTTAGTAAGGCACAGTGCAATGTAATTTGATTTTCATCCATGACTCTAGCTTATTTTAGACTTATGATATTATTACAGTATCTTCCAGTTTTACATACTTGGTACATATTGTGTACTGACCCCCTTCCTCGAGGGCTGCGTTCATGCCGCAGGTATGGGTAAGCAGGTGGTGGATCCTCATTCTTAGGATCTTGCTCAGGTGTCAGAAGCTCCATTTCTCCGGAGGCTCGACTTTTGGTACGGTTCTCCCTGGTGCTGTAGATGTTTTGTACATTCAGGGGTATGACGGGGCCCTGTCCCGTCATAGTGTTTACACATTCTTAGAGGCATGTAGTTCTGCTATAACTTGGGTTGTTAAGGATGTAACTGTTCAGCTTTGTTATATCTAGAGGTAGCCATTTTGGGTTAGCCTGCTTATATTATATATGGGTTCTTGTTGTGAGTTTATTTTCCGCTGGTTTTCTCTGATGTTGTATCACAAGGGTGCCCGGGGTAAGGCACCAGTCACGGGTCCGTGGTCGGGTCGTGACATATGGAATCCTTTAGGAAAAGGGTTTAAGGAATATTTAGGTAGGAAAAATTATCCCTTTTGGACCCTGAAAACGTGTCAAATTCGGCCCAAAACTCAGAAATCTCGCGTCGACGCCGTGGCCCTGCAATCCGGCGCCACGGCGCTTAAAAACCTGCAGTCAAATCATCTTTCTGAACATTTAGCGTCGCGGCGCCTGAGGCATTTTTCTGGCGGCTTTTCGTTTCGTCGTCCTTTTTTCGTCCGGTCTTTGTCTGATTTCTTCTATACTTCCCGGAACTTCTTAGACTTCATTTATTGGCCCCTTTTAGTGTGCAATTTCATCTCAATTAAGCTCATTTCCTCTTCTTTTCTTCATTTCTCAATTTCTGACCGCTGTGACACAAAAGAAAGGAAAACGACCCTAATATTATACTAAACATAAACAAAATGAGTAAAATACTAACTAAAAATGACTCAAAAGGTGTATATAAAATACACCAATCAAATACCCCCAAACTTAACCTTTGCTCGCCCTCGAGCAAAGATCAAAAATATAAACAAAGACACGAAAGAAAGGAAAATAAAATGACTCAAAGACATTGATCAAATTGCTGCATCATTGTTACTTAGAAAAGCATGAAGGTTAGTAAAATAATATGCAGGAACATATAGCATGGATTTTTAGCATTCTAAACACTTCAAGTCAGATATTTCGTAAATTCAATTTAATCATGCTCAATGGAAGTAAGAATACCTAACTATGCATGTCAATTTCAAAATCCTATGGCCTGTTCACTTGCTATTCTACACTAATCATGGATATACATGTTAGAGATCTTCAGAGCTTTTCAGGGTTGTAATGTAGGCTTAGGCAGGGGTAGGTAAAAATAGGCATTTAGGCTCAATTTACGTACCATAAGCTCTTTTGCTTCAACTCTTTCCTTTTCTTTTGATTTTCTTTTTCACTTCATACGTGTCTTTCCCCTCTTTTGTTTTACGAGGATGAGGTGTATTATGAATAGCAGACACCCCCAAACTTAGGCGTTTGCCCATTTATTACTATTTTTTCATTTGTGGTGCATCAAAATTGTCCACTCTCTTTTGTCTCTTTTTCAACACTTTATATTTCAATCATCTCAATTTCCACTTATGGCACAAATATGGAATTATAGGGTGTCAAAGAAAAGATCTTATTTTTGGCTCAAAGGGGCTGACTAGGGATTCAATTGTAATGTCAGAGATAGACAAAGAATGGTAAGAAAGGGCTAACAAAGAAATGCCTGAATCATCTCCCTAACATGCATATCCTAACTATTTCGCCTCAAATAGCAAGCAAGCAGACACATAGGCTTAATCACTAACAATGCATAAATCAAGCAAGATACCCCAAATAGTTCGATTTCATGAATTTTTGGCATATCTATCCTAAGTGTTCAGATGGTTGCTTCTAATTCCATTACATTATTCCACTTTACTTCATTAGATGTTTCAAGTAACTACAACATGCATGATCTTAAAAAAAATTATGACTCAAAAAATACTCAAAAACACACACAAAACAAATAAAATAAAAAGACTCAAAAATAATAAGACACCCCCCAAACTTAAATCACACATTGTCCCCAATGTGTGAAGACTAAAAAAAAATAGGGACAACTTACTGACACAACACAGCGGTCATAATGGAGGTCTGGGAGGAAAAATTCTGGAATTTGCACTGCGTCTGACTCTCGGAACTTTCGGCGCCACCCTGATATTCGGCGTCGTGGCGCCCCAAGTACTGCGGCTCTCTGAAGTTCCGGCGCCACGGTGATAATTCTGGACGCCGTGGCGCTGACGACGTCTTTTCCTTTTTTCAGTATTTTTGCTCCTTTTCCCTCAGAGTTAGCTTTCAATCCACCTGTCATCCAACAACACAAAACAAGAACCCAAGACCGTGAGACTGTTCAAGACAAAATAAAACAAACTAAAGAAAAAAATCAAACTAACATAATTAAAAACATTGGGTTGTCTCCCAACAAGCGCTGTCTTTAACGTCTTTTAGTCGGACGCAGTTAACCTTTACGAGTGCCCATTGGATCCTTCTGCGAACTGCTTACAATCCGCATAGTTATTGTTGCAGGTCTCACTTTTCCTACAACACTCGTTTCAACTAAGGGCTTCAGATATAAAATTATCCCCCAAGTACACAAGACATGCTTGTCTTCTAAGCTATCTATAATGTAGGGATCAGTGAGATTTCCAACATATCTCAACTCTAGGGGGTGCCCTTGACGGTATGGACTTTCTATTTGGGTATCAACAGTGACAGCTGGTGGTGTTTCTTCTACAATAGGTACAAGAAAAAGATTTTCCAAGGAATCCAAAAAGATGAATGATTGGATCTCAGTAATCTTTTCCTTCTCTACACCAATTATCTCTCCAAATTCCTCACTAGCTGGGTGTGGTTCAGGCTCCTCAATTTGCTTACCACCTTCCATAATGATGTCGCTAGGCAGATTTTCTTGAGGTGTATTTCTCATCTTATCCATCAGTTGCCATATGTGGGTCTCCAAATTTTTGAGGGAATCCCTTGTCTCAGCCATAAACTGAGTCTGACACTTGGTGAGCCTGAGTATGCCCTCCTGCAACTCATCTAGATCTTCCTCTAGAACCTGTGGGTTAAGCTGTTGTTGATGACTACACTGTCTTTGATAGTAGTAGTCCATATAATTTTTTTTTTCGATTTTTTTTCCGAATTTAACCTACAAAATAAGAAAACAACAAAAGGTGATAAAAAGATGCTCGCAGAACAAGTTAGAAACTCGTTCTTGGAGCAACCAAATTAGAAATAAGAATAGATAAATCGATATTGAAAGTACGCCAATCCCCGGCAACGGCGCCAAAAACTTGATGTGCAATTTATACACACGCTAAACGCAAGTGCACGTATTGTGACAAGTAATATATTCTAGGTAAGACCGAATATCGTCCTCAGAGACTGGTTTTCAAGTACTGATTATCTATGTTTTAGTTTCTATTTGGATAACGTTAATTGAGTTGGAATTCTAAACTAATAATGCAGGAAATAAACTAATTATGAAAATACTTTGATTTAAATCAGTTATGATGGCGAATTAGGGCTTCCAAGATCATCAACTATCCACTTTATTCAATCCTTAATACAATTAGCCTAACTTCTTCTTCTACGTTAAGATAGCAGGTTAACTACACCGTTTTATACTCCTGTTAAGGTAATATAAACACTCAACCCCAATGGAGAAACCTTCTACCTTTCGGTGACAAGATTGACTACAAAGGAGGATTGAGAGCAATAACCTATTAAGCTACACAAGTATCGGGATACTTTCGTCCACGATTTAAACCTATGTTTATTCAACTATAGCATATTCACAATATCCCCTTTCGGATTTCGATTAGAACTCATATAAGTGATGATAACTAGTGATCAATAAATTATCAAGCAATCAAAACAATTATTGAATAAATCTTAAATAAGTGAAGAAGAAACAAAACTAATATATTAATTCATGAATAGAGTTTCAAGTGAATCACAAGGAAATCCCTAACAAAGTAATTAACTCCTAGCCATAGTCACACTAAGAACTAATATAATCTCCATACATGAACTGAAATAAACAAATCAAAAGAAAGAAAAGAAAAATACTCAAGAACAAGTCTCCAAGCCTTCTAGCATCCAAGGATTGTGTTGTGGAATATTTACAAGATGGAATGGAATGGAATGGTGGATGGAGAATGGAATTTGTCAAGTGTGGGATGGAATGTAGGATGAATTCTTCTAATGATGTAGAGACTATTTATAGCCCAAGAATCCTTTAGGTAAAGGGTTAGGGATTATGTAGGTAGAAAAAGTTATGGAATCCTTTAGGTAAAGGGTTTAGGAAAAGTTATGGAATCCTTTAGGTAAAGGGTTTAAGGAATATTTAGGTAGGAAAAGTTATCCCTTTTGGACCTTGAAAACGTGTCAAATTCGGCCCAAAACTCAGAAATCCCGCGCCGGCGCCGTGGCCCTGCAATCCGGTGCCACGGCGCTGAAAAACCTGCAGTCAAATCATCTTTCTGAACATTCAGCGCCGCGGCGCCTGTGGCGTTTTTCTGGCGGATTTTCGTTTCGTCGCCTTTTTTCGTCCGGTCTTTGTCTGATTTCTTCTATACTTCCCGGAACTTCTTAGACTTCATTTATTGGCCCCTTTTAGTGTGCAATTCCATCTCAATTAAGCTCATTTCCTCTTCTTTTCGTCATTTCTCCATTTCTGACCGCTGTGACACAAAAGAAAGGAAAACGACCCTAATACTATACTAAACATAAACAAAATGAGTAAAATACTAACTAAAAATGACTCAAAAGGTGTATATAAAATACACTGATCAGTGGGCCCACGTAACCAAATTCGTAAATAAATTTCCATAATCTCAAATAACAATTCTGGGAACCCAATTCTTACTAAAAAAATATTTTTCCTTCCCGAGGTTCGGAACATTTTCCTTAGAAATAACAACTCTTTCTTTCGTTCAAATTTTTAAGTCCTGATTCCTTACGTACATTCTCTTTAACATGCCCTGGACTTACGGGTTGTAACAAATTTGACCAAACATTTCCAAGACCTCAAAATATGATCTTCAAAAGCTCTTATATGTGTGTAGGCCTTTTAACAACTATTACGAGTTAACCAATTAACTAACCATCCTCCATAATTTTAAAAAAAAGAGCATAGTACTTGAGAAGAAAACATTCTTGTTGAAATAATTCAAGATAGATATTGACTAATTGAGAGTGTGCACAAACATTAAAATGTGATCACTTAACCATCTTAGGAAAGAGTCGGTTATAAATTAATAGTAATTATTTTTGGACTTATTTTTCATTGGTTCTGAAAGGACATAATGTTTGGATTTGTATCATAAATTGAAATGAAGAAAATGAAAACTGAAATGAGAAAGAATTATAAAGATTAAGAGAAACCAACCTCCACCTTGGGATGACGTAATCCTTGAGAGGAACTCCCCTCAACAATTTCATGTCATACTCACAATTGTTATAATCTCTATGTTTACATTACAATGCCATTTATAGTTTGAATTATGTGATCATTTCTTTTTGCAACATTTTTTTATTTATAGGACTAAAATATGGAATACCAAATGATGTCATGAACATGGCTATTAATTATTTAGAATTTATAGAAATAAAAAGTTGTGGAAAAAATGAAAATAGAGACCATTAATTTTTTACATTAAAGAAGAATAGAGGAGGAGTAGTAAATTAAAGGAGTTTAATGAGTGATTTATTTTAAATTTTTCTACATAACACATAAATGAAAAAATAGGAAAAAATTAAAAAAAAGGAGAAAAAAGATAAATAACAATGGAGGTCAGAGAGAGGTGTCACATTACTTTGTTTATGCTTAACTTTATTATATAAAATATTATGGAGTATTAGACACTATTCTCGCCCTGAATTTTGTCTTCTACAGTTGTAGCGGCTGATCGAATCGGGAGATAAATTAATTCCTTAACTTAAACGATTCGGTTTGAAAACAAAACTCTGATTTCCAGCAATGGGTTCCCCAACTACTCTAGAAAGCGTTAGGACGGTGTTATGAGTGAACTAAGAGGTAAGAAATATGAATGCATCTGAGTACAGTAAGGATAAAGTAAATGATATAAAGATAGATGAAATTTGAGTTGTTTAATTGATTATGTGTCTATATACAAAAGAATATTCCTATTTATAGTATAAAAAGAAGAAAATAATTGTACAAATGTGCCCCTCCCCCCTATGGTCAGCCATGAAATAACCCACTAAGTTCATTGGCCGACTATGAGTTTGGTGGTACCGATTTTCTCGCCCTCTACTTCTCTTGCTCGGATAATGGCCCTTGTTTTCAGTTATTGTTGGCCGTTATCGCTTCTAGAGGTCTAGAAACCCTTTTGACTTGGTTTTTAAGGCATCTGCATCTGAGTGGGATGTAGTCGTACCTCTAACCAACGACTTCGGTTAAGATGTCTTAGTATCCAATGAAGTTCTTATAGTCGAGGGCTAGGAGTAAATTCGGCTCCAAAATAGTTCGGCTGTCACTGAAGTTCGGCTAAACACTTACATTATTTTTTAGTGTTAACAATTGCCCATACATTAACTCGAGTGTGACTGTTGAGTTAATGTATTCGAAAATAGTCGTCGTTTCAGTCTGACAGTCGCGCATATCACTTCAATCGTCTAATCTCCAGTACATGTAATATTACTTCTGAATTGGCTTTCCTTTCAACTGAGGTGTCTTCATTACCACGACTCGGTTCCAAGGCTGTTGTTTATTCATACATGCCCCAAATCGAAGGATAATACTTTTTTAGATACTTGTCATTTACATTCTTGTCCATTTCTTCATCGTGCATGTTTATCAGTCAATATACATTGTCGGTGATCCATTGGCTTACTATGAACAATTTTTCCCAATTTGGTGATCATTTTCCGAATTTATGATCTTTCATCCCAGTCGGCAAAATGGTTTTCCGCACTAAGTCTACTTCGTCAAATCTCTTAGGCTTGATGTTTGTTGTATGTTTTAGCCATTTTATGTTTGTCAGCTTCGATTTTCTCTAGGGCCATCAGTCGATCTTCATCTAGTTGGTCTAACTCCATTATCATGGCCTATTGATATTCCTCTAAACTTAGAGAATTTTGCTTGGCCACTCGTAAGGATTTGACATTGATTTCCAACGGTAACACTATGTCTTAGCCATAGGTTAGCCGATAAGGTGTCATCCCGGTGGCTGAAGATTTAGAATTCCTGATCACCCAGACGACTTCATCTAGAGTGATATGTCACATTCCTGGTTTATCCTCTACGTTCTTACTAATTGTGTTCACAATCAATTTGTTGGCTGCTTTGGCTTGTCCATTCGTTTGTGCGTAATAAGGCAAAGATGTGCTTGATACCGAACTTCTCAGCAAAGGTCGCCACCTCAAAACATGTGAACATTGTCCCTTGATCAATGGTAATCATCTTGAGAATACCATATCTGTATATGATATGGTGTGTGATAAACTGAATGACATATGTCTGACGGACCCTCTTCATCGGATGAGCTTCCATCCATTTAGTGAAATAATCGGTAGCCATGATGGTGAAACTGTGGCCTTTAGCCGAATGTGGATGAATCTTGCCGATGAGGTCCATAGCCTATCCTCTGAAGGGCCAAGGTTTTATGACTGGGTACATCAATTCGGCTGGTACCCGTTATATTAGTCCATGTTTATGAAATTCTCCACATCCTTTTGCTTACTGGAAATAGTCTGTGGTGATCATAGGCCAGTAATATCTATGGCGGTAGATCAGTCACTTCATCGTCGGCTGATCGGTGTATTTTATATACATCTTTTGAGTCATTTTTAGTTAGTCTTTTTCCCATTTTTGTACAAATACGTGTCATCTTAGGATAAATTTTCTTTCTTTTGAGTCATAATGGTTAAAGTGGCATATTGGCGAAAAGAAGCGAAAAGAGGGCAGAAACAGAGGTTCCAGAGCTCAAAAAGCTAGAAAGTTGGCGATCCGGGCAAGAAACAGGGCGGCGCCATGGTGCACAACCAAAGACATCAGGCGCGCGCCCAAAGTCTGATGCAGAGTTTGGCGCCATGGCTGATTCTGGCATGGCCGGCGGCGAATTCTGTCAAATCCGAATGAGAATGGGCCAAGGCCAAGGAAAGGTTTGGGAACGTTTTGGAGGCTATAAAAAGGACCTTTCTAGGTCAGATTAAGGGTTCCCAACTTTTCCAATTCATCACAAACTTGGAGATCAAGATTGGAGACTACTTTTGTGTAATTTATTTGTTCTTTGTTTTATTTCTTTGTAGTTTATATTGAATATTAGTTTAGTTCTTCGCATGTATATGGCTATGAACTAACTTAATTTAGGGCTTTCCATATCAAATCACTTGAAACTCATTCTTATGAATTAATGCATGTTTTGGTTTCTTCTTATCATTGTTGAGATTTATTCAATATTTGTCTTGAATGCTTGGTAATTAATTGATCACTAATTATCATAATCTATATGATTTATAATCGAAAGCCGAAAGGGGAGATTGTGAATATGCTATAGTTGAATAAACATAGGTTAAATCGTGGATGAAAGTACCCCGATACTTGTGTAGCTTAATAGGTTATTGCTCTTAATCCTCCTTTATAATCAATCTTGTCACCGAAAGGTAGAAGGGTTCTATATTGGGGTTGAGTGTTTATATTACCTTAACATGAGTATAAAACGACTTAGTTAACCTGCTATCTCAAAATAGAAGAAGAACCATAATTAATTGCATTAACAAGTAAGATGAGCGGATAGTTGAGGAGATTTGGAAGCCCTATTTCCACCATATCTGAAGTAAAATAAAGTAATTTAGTTAGCATCCATAATTATAGTTATAATCAATTCATCAATTATCGGTCACCAAATAGATACCATAGAATAGAGTTTGATAATTGGACACTAATCCCTGAGGACGATAACTCGGTCTTCTAGACTATATTACTTGTCACGACACGTGCACTTGCGTTTAGTGTGTGCATAAATCGCGCATCATCGTCCCTGCTCTGTGCGATCCGCATACTCATTCATGGACTTCTCCCATAACCCTCAAGGCCTCTGTTTTGGCAATGCACTTGAGTAGCACTCCATTCACACTCTTTTTATAGAGGTCATCGTCAATGAGCACATATTTCAAGGCTCTTCTTTAACCTTGGGATCCTTGCAACTGGAGTTTAAGTAGTCAATCAGTGACCGCCTCCATGAATCGATTTAATCAATGGCTAACACTTCGGCTGGTAATTTATCATGCTCTAAGGTGAGTAGGGATTTCTTAAAACCTAAAGATTCCTATGCTAAGTCGTTAGCCTCAACATTCATGCCTCTGGGAACAAAACTTAACTTCGATGATGTGAACCCACTAAGCAACCTGCTAGCCGTCTTATGACGGGCCAACAAATTTGGGTTTTTGCAATCATATTCCCCGACCAGCTATTTGATCACCAATTGAAAGTCTCATCGGATCTCGATGCACCTCGCTTTCATAGAAACTAGGAGTTTGAGTCCCATGATGAGAGCATCATATTCAGCTTGGTTGTTTGTCAATTAAGGGTCTAGTCGAAGTCACGATAACAAGTTTGAGAGATAAACCATGGAGGTTTTCTCCACGTGCACACAAGGGTGTTCTGCCAAAAAATCGACTAACACTTGGCCTTTGACGACCCTGAGTGGCTTACACTCGAGAGAGAACGCGGTAAACTTGATGGCCAATTTCATTAGTCATCCTTGCAAAATAGGTCTATTTAGCAAGTACCGGACAATATCAACTCTGCACAAAATGTATACAACGTGAGGCATTAGATAATATTCAAGTTTTGTGCGGGCATAGAACAAAAAGAGACAAAGCTTTTCCAAAGGATTATATCTAGTTTTCGCATCGTTGAGTATTCGACTAAGATAATAAACCGATCTTTCAGTTCCATCATCGACCTCCTGTGCTAGCAAACAACTGTTATATAATTCTGCAGCCGAAACACATAATTTCAACGACATTCCTAGCACGAGAGGTACTAGTACGGGGGCAGTGGCTAAGGCCATTTTAATTTGATCAAAGGCATATTGTTGTTCCGGCCCCATACTAACTCTTCTGACTCTTTAAGTCTGAGCAAAGGTGAGAAAGCCTTCATCTTGCCAATCGAGTTAGATATGAACCTATTTAAGAAATTAATATTTTCCAATAAGCTTTGTAACTCCTTCTTTGTATTGGGTGGTGCGGATCACATTACTGCCTTGACTTTGTTATGATCTATCTCGATGCCTTTCTTATGCACCAAAAATCCAAGAAAGTTGTCAGCCGATACTCCAAACATACATTTTGCTGGATTTATTTTTAGATTGAATCCTCATTTTTTTTAATGCTTGTTCAAGATCGGCTAAATGGTCCTTGAAGTCCTTATACTTTACTACTACATTATCGATGTAAACCTCCATAGTCTTTCCGATCAATTCATGGAAAATGGTGTTCATTGCTTTTTGTTAAGTGGCACTAGCGTTCTTCATATCAAACAACATAACTACCCACTCGTAAATGCCCAACGCTCCTAGACATTAAAGGCGGTTTTGTGAATGTCGTCCTCGACTATCGATATTTGATTATAGCTAGAGTATTGATGCGCGATTTATGCACACACTAAACGCAAGTGCACGTATCGTTACAAGTAATATATTCTAGGTAAGACCGAATATCGTCCTCAGGGACTAGTTTTCAAGTACCGATTATCTATGCTTTAGTTTCTATTTGGTTAACGTTAATTGAGTTGGAATTCTAAACTAATAATGCAGGAAATATACTAATTATGAAAATACTTTGATTTAAATCAGTTATGATGGAGAATTAGGGCTTCCAAGATCATCAACTATCCACTCTATTCAATCTTTAATACAATTAGACTAACTTCTTCTTCTACGTTAAGATAGCAGGTTAACTAGACCGTTTTATACTCATGTTAAGGTAATATAAACACTCAACCCCAATGGAGAACCCTTCTATCTCTCGATGACAAGATTGCCTACAAAGGAGGATTAAGAGCAATAACCTATTAAGCTACACAAGTATCGGGGTACTTTCGTCCACGATTTAAACCTATGTTTATTCAACTATAGCATATTCATAATCTCCCCTTTCGGATTTCGATTAGAACTCATATAAGTGATGATAACTAGTGATCAATTAATTATCAAGCAATCAAAACAATTATTGAATAAATCTTAAGCAAGTGAAGAAGAAACCAAACTAATATATTAATTCATGAATAGAGTTTCAAGTGAATCACAAGGAAATCCCTAACAAAGTAATTAGCTCCTAGCCATAGTCACGCTAAGAACTAATATAATCTCCATACATGAACTGAAATAAACAAAGCAAAAAGAAAGAAAAGAAAAATACTCAAAACAAGTCTCCAAGCCTTCTAGCATCCAAGGATTGTGTTGTGGAATATTTACAATGATGGAATGGAATGGAATGATGGATGGAGAATGGAATGGGAATGAATTCTTCTAATGATGTAGAGACTATTTATAGCCCAAGAATCCTTTAGGTAAAGGGTTAGGGATTATGTAGGTAGGAAAAGTTATGGAATCCTTTAGGTAAAGGGTTAAGGAAAAGTTATGGAATCCTTTAGGTAAAGGGTTAAGGAAAAGTTATGGAATCCTTTAGGTAAAGGGTTAAGGAAAAGTTATGGAATCCTTTAGGTAAAGGTTTAAGGATTATGTAGGTAGGAAAAATTATCCCTTTTGGACTCTGAAAATGTGTCAAATTCGGCCCAAAACTCATAAATCCTGCGTCGGTGCCGTGGCCCTACATTCGGCGCCACGGTGCTGAAAAACCTGCAGTCAAATCATCTTTCTGAACATTCAGCGCCGCGGCGCCTGAGGCATTTTTTAGGCGGTTCTTCTCTTCGTCGTCCAGTTTTCATCCGGGCTTCGTCTGATCTTGTCTATACTTCCCGGGACTTCTTAGACTTCATTTATTGTCCCCTTTTAGTGTGCAATTCCATCTCAATTAAGCTCATTTCCTCTTCTTTTCGCCATTTCTCCATTTCTGACCGCTGTGACACAAAAGAAAGGAAAACGACCATAATACTATACTAAACATAAATTAAATGAGTAAAATACTAACTAAAAATGACTCAAAAGGTGTATATAAAATACACCGATCAAGTATCCATCCATAAAGGTCAATACATCATTAGCGACTGCTGAGTTGACTAGCATGTCGGCTATCGGCATGACGTACTTATCTTTAGGAGTGGATAGATTTAGGTTCCTATAATCAATACATACCCACGCATTTTCATTCTTCTTCTTGACATATATGATGTTTGCCAACCATTCCACATACTTAGCTATTCTCCTAAATCCGGCTTTCAGCTTTTTATGGGGTTTAAAACCATTCTTGATTGACAATTTATGTTATACCAAAGTGAGTGCCAGCTCGGGCATCTCATGATAATCCCATGTGAAGTAGTCTTTATACCCCAATAGAAGGGCATTTATGTCTTGTTTGTCTTTTTTATTCAGCAAGCCTCTAATATGTGTTAGCCGAGGGACTTCTTCATTTCCCAAGTTGATATCTTCCAAAGGATACTGAGACTCAAAACTAGGCATAGCCCTTCTTATGGGCGATTCAAGTTCTATCAGTGGCTTGACTTCATCGGCTGCCAGAGTTGGTTCATTGTCATGGTTTCCCATCTGTGACACCTCAACTATACTTGCCTCAGAACTTAAGACGATTAGCCGATGCCATAGATCATGTATGATTTTGGTTTCCTCAACCATTTAAATCCTCCAAGATAAGTCATGGTTTGGCTAATTATTTTATTTCAAACCCTCGAGAGGTAAGATTATAGGATTCCTAAGACCTTTCTTCATACTGCTTCGTGGCGGCTATGGGAACACATATGGTAAGTAGAGTACAACATTTACGCTCTGAGCCCCTGGTTGGAATGTGTTATCATCTGCTGGGATGATTTCTATCTTGTCTCATTCCCAAAAGATGAGCTCTTGATGCATGGTAAAGGAAGGCCTTGGCTGGTGTGAATCTAGTCCCTGCCTAGCAGAATGGTGTTGGATGGTTTGTCATCTATTACAAAGAAGACAGACCTGACTGTCTTAGGACCTACATTGGTTTCTGCTACTAGAATCCTCAATGCTTCAAAAGCTTCTCCCATAAAGCTAGCCATTTTAAAGTTAGTTGGGATGAGAACCTCCTTTTTCTTGTTAAGTTCCTTCAAGGTAAGCAGCGGAATCACATTCAGCATAGCCCCATTATCGACAAACACCTGACTAATAATTTTGTCGTTAATGTAAGCCTTGACATAAAGGGGTTTGGGGTGTTTAACCGTATCAACTGTATATGCACACATTATGGTGCTCAAAGTGTCCTTAGTCGGGCTATCGACTATTGTTTCCCATTATGTATCTTCTACGCAAACATCACCTTATAGGTTATCCAGCGTGGAGCGGCTAGCCCAGAATTCACATGGGATTAGGCTGACCATTTCTATGTCCGCCCACATCTCATCAACCAGATCATGGATAAATAAGTCGAGGATGGAGTCTCTTCCTTCATTCAATTCCTCTGACTGAATCCTCTGCCTGATCTATGGGATTACCTCAGTTAGAGGTCCATCTGGGGCCATATTCTCTTACTGGAGTTCCTCCGTCGGGTTGTCGGTAGGCTATTCATCCAGTTTTGGTTGACCCACCATTTCTCTATTAGGTGTAATTTCCCCTGAAGCAACTGAGCCGAATGCCCGCTCGATAGCCTCGGCTACGGCAAACTCTGGAATCTCCTAATTTTGGTTGCCTTAGTGTTGAAAATTAGATTCAATGTCTGTTGCATCTTACATAAGGCCCTGGCACGTTGCATCCTTCTTTTCTAAGTTCTGGATATGAATCTCGTTGGTGCCTATTTTTTTTTTGGGAGCCTAATTGACAAACCATGTCTCTTCTTCTGTGTTGGCGGTTGGTTTAATCATTCTCTGGGATCTCGCCTAGTTCTTATTTCTCGCCATGATGTGAAAGGATGAAACACCCTCATTTACATTAAACTCAACAACCCTTTATTTGGTTTTAGGGAGTGGTTCTTCATCTATTCGAAGCATGTGAGGCTACAAGTTGGTTGGCATCTGAACACGCCCCTCAGACCTACGTCTGGCGTCAATAGGGACCCTTCTGAACCTCATGGTTTATTCTTGAATTTCTCGTTCAACGTACCTTGGGTATTTGGGGAGGCCATGCAAATTGCTCCTAGCTAGTTGCATGTCATCATGAACGTCATATAGGATGCCTAATCGGTTGAACACAGAGGTCTTTGTGGCCTTTTCCCCTTCAGTAGGTTTCTTTGGTACCCACACCCTTCTCATCGGCAGTTTCCCTTTGACGTCCCTTGATTCATCGGGCTTAGCAAAAGATACCATATATATTATTACCGTGGGAAAGGGGGTCGGTATTAATAGACATTTTAGCCATACTCTTGTCGGCTAGCTTGAACCTTCCCTCTTTGATGCCTTTTTGGATCACCTTTCTGAAAATCACGCAGTTAGAATTAGAGTGACTGTATGAATTATGCCACTTACATTACTTCTTATCTTTGAGTTCCTCGGCAGGCAGAATTCTATGACTATCAAGCAACCAAATCTGCTTATCTTTTAGCAGATGATCAAAGATCTAATCTGCTTTTGTGATGTCAAACGAATAACTGACCCTGTCATCGGATGAACTCATCTCCTTGCCCTTTACGACTTTCAAGGATGGGTAAGAGTAAACCTTACCCCTAATAATCTCGACCACTATTGCATCTGCCGTGCAGTCGGCTGAATCTGAGTCGGACTCATCTGCTTCAATGACGGATACCAAGTGGGTGCCTTAATTTTGGTTGTCTCTTCTCCACTCCTTCTCCTAGACATACTGCTCTATTTGGCTAGCCTTTTCGGCTAACTGGCTCAGATCAGAGCAGGATTGTCCCACCAACTTATCATTTAACTAAGGGTGCATGTTGTTGATTATCTTGTGGGCACACTCAAACTCGGGGAAGTGTGCAGTGCATTTCCCAACCTTATTTCTGAACCTCTCGATAAAAGCGGCAGTCGACTAATTGACCTGCTATTTGAGATTCGTGAGATCAGTCATGGTAACCTGAGGTTGGGGCTAATAGAATCTATCGTGGAAGAAATCCTTCATGTCAGCCCAACTCTGTATGGAATCAGGATCCAAAGAGGAGTACCATGCAAAGTTTTTTCCCATTAGAGAGACCGGAAATAGCTGCAACTTGTGATACTCATTCTGGGAAGCTTCACTGTATTAGGCAGTAAAACTACTGATGTGCTCGATAGTAGATTTGTCGTCGTCTCTAGAGAAGATGGTAAACTCTGATGTTTTGAAGCCTCTTGGCAAAGGCACTATCCGATCTACTTAATCAGGGCAAGGCTTCTTATAAACAGACATGTCCAACGATTTCAGTTAGATACCGAAGTCATCTGCATGGTGGTAGCAATAATTTTGGGTTGGCAGTTGTGACGTCCCCTGCCAAATCTCAAATGTATTCGGTTGGTAGGCGTTGTGCACTGGAGGCCTCCATTTTATACTTTGTTAGATAGGGTTTTGAAGGTAATAGGTGGTTTGCTGGCCATTACCAATAGGTGGGGTTATGCCCCATTCCTGCTATTGGGTATGGCCACCAAAGCCTGCAACCTGAGCTCCTGGACAACTAATGGAGTCTGAGGACAAGGTGTAACAGTATTCCATGGATGCTCTCCTCGAACGTCGGTCGTTTTTAGAAAAGTTACGCTTCCTGGAAGGTATAGATTGGGTACTGGCCATGACTGTTGGAATGGTACTCTGTTGTAAACAGCGTCACTAGATAGTCGAGCTAAGTCATAGCTAGGGCCCATCGGCTGCCAATTCCACTGACCAACATTGTTCGCCAGCATCATAGGGCCATTCGTAGAAACGTACGACATAACAGGCGGCAATCCAAAGTGTCCTTGAGCCTGAACTGTCACTGTTGTTAGGGTGGGAACCACTGCGTTTTCCACCATTATTTTTCTGATTATTTTTGCTCTACCATGAGCATTATTTTTGCCCGAATTATCAACAAAACCCGGAGAGTTAGTGGAGGACGTCATATGACTACATGACTAACCCCGGTAGCTGCCTTCTTAGCCAAACCGACCTCTTCCAAATTAAGCATGGAACAGGCTTGATAGAACTTTAGGAGATGGTTACTGATCGATGTATTTTATATACACCTTTTGAGTCATTTTTAGTTAGTCTTTTGCCCATTTTTGTACAAATACGTGTCGTCTTAGGATATATTTTCTCTCTTTTGAGTCATATTGGTTTAAAGTGGCTCATTGGCGAAAAAAGAGCAAAAAAAGGACAGAAACAGAGGTCCCAGAGCTTAAAAAGCGAGAAAGTTGGCGAACCGGGCACGAAACAGGGCGGCGCCGCGGCGCCTCCAGCCAGCAGAGTCAGAGCGCCACGGCGCCCAATTTCCAGAGAGCTGCAGGAGTTTCGGCGCCGCGGCGCCGAGGCGGGAAAACTGTCAAATTCGAATGGGAATGGGCCAAGGCCTGAAGGAAAACCTGGAAAACGAATTGGAGGCTATAAAAAGCAGCCTTTAGGTCAGAAGTAAGGGTTCAAAACCCTTGCCAATTCATCACAACCTTGAAGATCAAGATTGGAGACCACTTCTTAGTAATTTCTTGTTTCTTATTTTATTTCTTTATAGTTTATGTTGGATATTAGTTTAGTTCTTGTCATGTCTATGGCTAGGAACTAACTTAATCTAGGGCTTTCCATGTCAAATCACTTGAAACTTATTCTTATGAATTAATGCATGTTTTTGGTTCTTCTTATCATTGTTGAGATTTATTCAATAATTGTCTTGAATGTTTGGTAATTAATTGATCACTAATTATCATAATCTATATGATTTCTAATCGAAAGCCGAAAGGGGAGATTGTGAATATGCTATAGTTGAATAAACATAGGTTAAATCGTGGACGAAAGTAACCCGATACTTGTATAGTATTAATAGGTTATTACTCTTAATCATCTTTTATAATCAATCTTATCACCGAAAGGTAGAAGAGTTCTATATTGGGGTTGAGTGTTTATATTACCTTAACAAGAGTATAAAACGGCTTAGTTAACCTGCTATCTCAAAATAGAAGAAGAACCATAATTAATTACATTAACAAGTAAGATGAGCGGATAGTTGAGGAGATTTGGAAGCCCTATTTCCACCATAACTGAAGTAAAACAAAGTAGTCTAGTTAGCATTGTTAATTATAGTTATAAACAATTTATCAATCATCGGTTACCAAATAGATACCATAGAATAGAATTTGAGAATTGAACACTAATCCCTGAGGACGATAACTCGGTCTTCTAGACTATATTACTTGTCACGACACGTGCACTTGCGTTAGTGTGTGCATAAATAGCGCATCAAGTTTTTGGCGCCGTTGCCGGGGATTGGCGTAGTTCAATATCATTTTATCTATTCTTAATTTCTAATTTGGTTTTTATTTTTTTTATTTTTTTACTATATTTTTCTCTTTTATTCGTGAAAACCAGTGTGTCGTGATCCGTTTGTTGATTTTGATCTGTTGCAGGAATCTAGTTTATGCGAAGGAGAAGAGGAGCAACCACACTGTCACGACCCGAACCCGGGCCCGTGACTGGTGCCTTACCCCGGGCACCCTAGTGATACAACATCAGAGAAAAACCAGCGGAAATAAAACTTAAACATTTAAATAGACATGGATCAAGATAAAGAAAATAGGCCAACCAAAACGGTTGCCTTTCAACAGATATATATACATAGACATTTGAACAGTTACAATCCTTACAACCCTGCCCACAACAGTGCTACAGACCTCTAAGATTTTTACAACAACTATGACGGGACAGGGCCCCGCCATACCCCTGAATGTACAAGAACCTACAGACTCAGGGTAACATACCAAAGATAAGCCTCCGAAGGAACGGAGCTTCCCAATACGCTGAAAGGTGATCCTAAAAGCGGGGATCGACAGCCGATGTACCTCTACCTGCGGCATGAACGCAGCCCCCCGAAGGAGGTCAGTACAACAGGTACCAAGTATGTGAAACTGTAAAAATACTGTAAATGAAATCATAGCAGTCTATATAAAGCAGGAGACATGTATGATAACCAAACTACAGTACACCACATATAAACAGTCATATCAAGTCAGGGACTCACGCCCTCCAAATCATCACTCGTGCCCGTGGAATTCCTTCCTCACTGCCGGCAGTCTATGATATAACAACACCAAGGAGTATATGTGAACACCAGGTCCTACCTGTGTCAATAAAACCGTACGGGGCAAGTATAACTACCAGATCCGACCGTACCAATAATATTGTACAACCATATCATGAAGCTGACACGTGGCAAGTCTGATAGCCTCGCGGCTCCACTGCGCTACGTGGTGGCGGGGCAAGTGAATCGGCTACGCACTGATCACAACCGTAAGTCACGGCTCCATCCAAATCTTGACTCGCGAAGGCGACCGTGGCGGTGCAATAACCTATACGGATCCACTGCGTCACGTAGGCGCGGGGCGGTACGCACCGATCACAACCGTAAGTCACGATACTTCACGCGAAGGCGACACGTGGCGGTGCAATAACCTATACCAGATCCACTGCGCCACGTGGCGGCGGGCAAGTAAGCAGCTACGCACCCGATCACAACCGTAAGTCACGATACTTCGCCATAAATAACCATAATGGTCACATGTCCACATCATCGGTGTAGACATGCCCATGTAATAATAATAATGGAAGCGTACCCGTGGAATCTTCCGTCACTGCCGGTACGTCCAAGTAAGTTCTCAACAAGTCAACCGGCCCTCCATCGAGAGACGCGGTGGAATAGAAACACAATTCTTGCACAACAAAGACTATCTCAATAAGCATAGGCAAGTTACCCAACAACAAGCATAGGCAAGTTACACAACAACAAGCATAGGCAAGTTACACAACAACAAGCATAGGCAAGTTATACACAACTCAAAATACTTTCATTTTATGTCAAAGTCCGGGTTTTAACCCTAAAGTACTACGTACGTTAAATTCCTTTTTAAAGAGATCCATTCCTTTTATAAAAGTCACCCGATACCCGTAGTATAAAATAGAGTGACTCACATTTTTAGGTAAACCAAAACACTTTCCTTTTCAACCACATTTTTTTCCCTAAGGTTCCAGTTTGCCTAATTTCAATTACTCAAGTCTCTTATTTTAGAAAAGTTTCATAATTCAATGTCTTAATCTCTTTTAAAACAATTGAGTAACATATGTCATATGTGTGAGCAGTTTATTCTTGTTTATAACCATCTTATTAAAGCAGCCATGATCTAGAAAATGTAATATCATTTTGTCTCATCTTAGCTTCTATGCAGATGGAGGTTTCTACTGGTTTTAATAATACTTCATTAGTCATTACATTTTCCTTTATTAACATTGCGATGGTTTGCTCGATACTCATTACGATTTCAAATCAAGAAACATTATTCCTTTAAAACCAGTACTCATTACTCATGAATGAGGTTTCACAAAATTCATATTAAGCCAAGTCTCTTATCTTTTAAGATCAAGTCTCTTAACTTTTAAAATCAATAAACCATTCATTTTACCTCCTTAAGACGTTATACCTAACTTCCCATAAAGCTAGTATAACTCTTATGTTTTCAAAACCAAGTATTACTCTTCTTTCAAAAGGGTTCTTAATTCTTCAAGTTCTTTATGATCACATCAAGTCGATTATAAGTCAAATCGATTACCTTTTAAAAACCACAAACATTTTCTTACCTACATAAAGTGTTATAACCAACTTCCCATAAAGCCGTTATAACACTTTATGTTTTAAACCAATCAAATACATTTAACACGTATGCGTCTCACCGCATTACATAGTTATACACATATCATGCTAGAAAAGATAGGAAGAGGTTCACATACCTCGCGACGATTATCGACTAATAGTAAAATGCTCCAGTACCTCAGCGGCTACACCTTAAGCCAAGTAGATCACGCCACACGTAGTACTTCACCATATAGAGGCCACAAGGCGCCTATTAACATCTAGATCTCAACGTAGAATATTCTACAGAAAATTCGGCACTCCCCACCGCATCGCGTAAATCTCTCTCTATCGAGGTCGGCTACCAAGCCAACCACGGGGGTTTACGTCTAACGGACGTGTACAATTCTACTTCACGATGCTACACAAGTCTCGTAATACTGATCTATGTAATTCTGATTCGATTCTCTTCTTTAAAATTCAGGCTTAAGTCAAAAGACATTGCCGCACAATTATGTTCAGTTCTATATATAGTATACTTCAACTATATATTCCTACAACATGTAATTCCCAATTACAATAGAAGGTCAAGAGTGTTTACCTCGATAAGCCCAAAATTATCCAAGTTTAAAGTCGATCCTGAGCAAGGTTTAGCTCCTACTCCGAGCGCTCCAATCTGCTCCAAGAAACCCTTAGAAATTCTAACCAACTTCTACTCAATTACTTCAACTATCAATGAAGATTTCCTTAGGGTTTCATTTTTGTGACTGAGGGAAAGTATAATAGTATTTCCGGACTCTACGTATAGAGGTAACTTTGGAAAGTACTACAAGGTATATGGGCTAAAGTATTTGGGCATTATAACAATACTTGGAGAGTATTTCTATACCACAAAGGGGGTAGTATTTCGACTAGCACAACTAGGCTAGGGGGAGGGGGTTCTCGGCTAGAACCACAAGGCAAGGGGTTGTAGGGGCTTTCAAGAGGGGAGAGGTGGTGTTTGGACGAGAACAAGCAAGAGGGAGAGGGAGTATTTGAGACTTGGAAATGATTTTAGGATGAAGAAGTTCATCACTTAGGGGGGGTATTTATAGGTCAAGAAATGGCCAACCAATGGCCAAGATTCATCCAAGTGTTAGGCAAGTGTAAGGCTAGGATTAAGCCATGTGCACCTTATCCATCTACCACACCAACTTGCACAAAATATCCTACCAACTCCCAAGGCCCCATTTCGTCCATGGCCACTTCCTTCCAATGTGAGGGTGACACATGTCACCCTCCGTTGGTCCAAAATGTTCGTCTCTCGGAAAAATCTGCAAAATTAAAAATGACATAGCCGTATTTTCCTTCGCAAGTTTAGTAAAGCGTTTAGAAAAACGACTCTTTTCGGCACTTGTGCCCAAATTTCGAACTTAGCCTAACTTTAAGGCTTAAATTATAATATGTACGCCCTCACGTACATACTCTGGAAATACGGGGTATAACACACACTTGTTCCCTTCAACCCGGAAATTGAAAAGACTTGCAAACAGAACAGGCGAAACCAATGAGTTTTCGCCTTAATAGCGATGGGGGCTTACAGAATAACAATGAGATGAACGAAGGGTTGGGTGATCATCAACCTAACCAAAGGATTCCCTGGAGATTGCCAATGGATGTAGAAGAGAGGGTCCAGGATTATGTGTTGCCAAGGGTGAATGGAGCATAAACTTGCATCAGGCTCCCAGTAATAGGAGCAAACAATTTTGAAATCAAGCCTGCGATCCTGAGTATGGTGCAGAATACTGTTCAGTTCGGAGGGTTGCCATCGGAAGATCCTCACATGCACATAGCGAACTTCTTGGAGTTGTGTGCAACTTTCAAGTACAATGGCATTACTGACGACTGTTATACCCCATATTTCCAGAGTATGTACGTGAGAGCGTACGTATAAAAGTTCAAGCCTTAAGTTAAGGCATAGGACGAAAATTTGTGCACACCCACGAAAAAAATTGTTTTCCGACGAAACGTCTTCCAAAGCTTGCGAAGGGAAAATTACGGCTGCGACATTTATATTTTTTGCGGATTTTTCCGAGAGATGAAATATTTTGGACCAACGAGAGGGTGACACTTGTCACCCTCAAGTGGACGGCAAAGAGGGCATGGCTTGGCACGATTTTAAGGCCTAAACCATGGGTCAATGTTTGTGAGTGATTTGTGGAGTAGGGATAAGGTGCACTTGTGCAAATCTACACCCTCCACTTGCCCTCCACTTGCCTTCATATTGGCCCTTGAAAGCCCTATAAATACCCCCCTTGAGTTGAAGACTTCTTCATCCACAAATCATCTTCCAAGTCTCAAAACTCCCCCCCCCCCCTTTGAGAGAAGCTCTCGTCCAAAGCCTTCTCCCCCCCCTCTTGAAGAGCTAAGCCGAAACACCCCTTCCCCCTTCCTAGTAGTCTCGGCAAAGCCCCCTTGGTAGAAAATACTCTCCAAGTATTGTTACTATCCCCAAAATACCCTAGCCGTATATCTTGTAGTATTCCAAAGTCACCCCTATACAAAAAGCCCAGAAATACTATCTTATATCCATTAGTCACTAAACAAAACCCCGGGAAAATCTTCATAGTTGGTTGAAGTAGTAAGTAGAAGTTGTGTAGAAACTTCTAAGGGTTTCTTGGAGCGGATTGGAGCGTACAGATTAGGAGCTAAACCTTGCACAGGATCGACTTATAACTTGGATAATTTTGGGCTTACCGAGGTAAATATCTTATCCTTCTATGGTAATTAGAGATTACATACTGTAGAAGTATAGAACTAAGTATAAGACTTATAGAAGGATGGTATTAAAAGAAGAGAATTGAACTGTAATCATCAGAAGTATATTAAAGAAGATTGAACTGTACTTACATGGAATTTGTATTCTGATGAGACTTGTGTAGTTTAACGGGTAGGAAGTGCTGCCCGATTTTCCGTAGAATAGAGAACCCTCTGCTTAGATTATCCTCTGCAGTAGTCTAGGCGTTGATAGACGTATTTGGTATTATAGGTTGATACTCTGCGCGCGACATATTCGACTTGGCAGGTGGATTTCGCCGAGAAGGTATGTGATTCTTCCTATCCTCTTGAGCATGATATTTTAAAATATATATATAGTACGGTAGACATACGTGTGTTAACTGAACATGGTTTTACTTGACGTCTATTGGCTTGAGTCTAAATAATAAGAATCTTGAAGTATTTCAAAAGAATTATGAATCATTTTTTAAAGAAGAGTAATACTTGGTTTTTAAACAAAAGCTTAAGAGTTATACTAGCTTTATGGGAAGTTAGGTATAATGACTTAAGAAAGATAAAAGGAACGGTTTACTTATGTGTTTATAAAAGACTTGTATTGATTTCTGGAAGGTATAGTAAGATGGTTTGTTGAGTAGACATATTGTGATGCTATGTATGTTAGTATCTTGTAACGTTTGTGTAAAGAGGTTATTCTTATTGTGCTTATGTTGTTTAACGATAAGCCGTTATGTTAGTATTACATCACTCACCTCTTGACATGATATACCGGGGGTTAAGTCGCCTCACGCGGTATACCTCAGGCAGTTTGTGTGACTATGATTCGAGAATACCTCATGCGGGTCCAGGGGACCTATGCGGGTCCAGGGGACCTATGCGGAGCTACGAGAGTTCCAGGTTAGTGTGCGGTCCATGTGGCCATGCGGTCTATGTGGCCATGCGGACTACGAGTCCAGGACGATGCCGAGGAGTAGCTACCCTCGATGCGGGGAATACCTCATGCGGGCCTAAGTGGCCTATGCGGACTACGGGAGTCCAGGATTAGGCATGCATAATGATACTATGGGCGATTGGCCTTGCTTCGATCATTCGCAGCCTAGAAAAGACCTGTTACAGTTTACCTATTGTTGCTCTTGTTTATGATGTGGCACTATGTGCGGTTACCTTGGTTGTTTCGTACATATTTGTAAGATTGGTTTTAAAATGATAATGATTTCATTTAAAGTACTTTCTGATTTCACATACTTGATACTGTTATCTTGACCTCCTTTGAAATGCGTTCATGCCGCAGTAAGGAAGCAGTGCTAGATCCGTATCCTTAGGATCTTTTGCTTTGGTGTCGTGAGCTCCATCTTCTAGGAGGCTCGACTTTTGGGTATGATCTCCTGTTGTTGTAGATAGTTTTGTACATTCGTGGTATGACGGGGCCACCCCGCCATAGTTGCTTATCTTCTTAGAGAGTGCAGTAGTCTGTTATGCAGTTGGGATATCGCGATTTTGGTTATATATATATATCGAAATCGACCTTTTCTCAGATAAACTGTGTCTCATTTACAATTGTTTCATGTCTTGTTTTTATATTCCGCTGATTACTCTGATGTATGACTACTTGGGTGTCCGGGTAAGGCACGATCATGGGCCTGAGCAGTCGTGACAAAAGTGGTATCGAAGCGATTAATCCTCGGAAAGTGTCTCTGCACCGTATCTAGTAGAGTCTTGATTATCGGTGTGTTGTGCACCACACCAATAATCAGGAGGCTATAAGATATTTAGGATTGGTTTCCATTCTTCTCACTCTGAGATCGTGCCTTAAAGTTGTGTTATAAGTTGGACCCCTCTAACGTATTTCCTTTCTTTATGATTATGCCTCACGTAAGCAACCGGGCGAGAAGGGCAAGCGAGGAGCCGCTAGTAGGACACCGAGAGTCACGAGGGCTCGTGCCCGATCTATACGAGACGGCGAGTTCCACGACGCCCGGCCCAGCGATGTTTAGGGCGCAGCGGTGGTGATGAGACCACGATACTGCACCTCCATCCCGGCTGGAAGCGAGATGAGATGGGTTCTGAGAGATGGCCCGATTCTTGGCGAGATCATGGCCATACATGAGATAAATGGATGCAGCATTCGATTCAGCGATAGACTGTGGTTCACCCGAGATCGGATAGTTTGAGGCTACGAGATTTTTACGAGTTGTAGCCCGCGAGTTACTGGTCGAGGCACGAGGATGATCCGCAGGAGTTCATCCGTCGATTCTGAAGGATCATGCAGTGATCAAGGCTTGAGACCGAGTCCGTGATCTTCGGTTCGCATCGGTGCGTGATACCGCAGCCGATCGGGTTTGACTTCGTGGGAGTTGTCGGGAGAGCACGCGCGTCCCGCCTACTTGGGACGAGTTCTCGGAGGCTTTTCTCACTCACTTCTTGCCTTCGCGAATGAGGAGAACGCGGGCGGCAGATTTTTATTCTTTGAGGCGAGAGGGCCACGATTAGGGAGTATAACGTTGAGTTCGATTCGTTGGCTCGATATGTCCCTGCGTTGGTAGCAGATATGGAGGACAGGGTACACCGCTACGTCACCGGGCTAGATGATTATATGGTCGAGTCTTGTGCGGGTGTAGCTCTTCAGCCAGGCATGGACATTACCCGCATGCAGGCTCATGCACTTGGATGCGAGGAGCGTAAGCCGACAGGTTGTGACGGCCGAGAAGAAGGCGGGGCAGACGATGGTCTTTTGGTAGCTCTCGGGATGGACGGCCTCATCAGCAGTCTAGATTTGCACCACAGCCAGCTCAGAGCACTCCTACACCGTCCTCGTGGCGGCCCGGGGTATTCGAGGCGGCACGGGGCCCCGGGACTGGCGTCGAGGTAGCGAGGTGCTAACGACGGGACCACCCGCCGGTGTGGCCGTCACGGTAGATCCTATTACGGAATTATGGTGCGCTCGGGAGTTTGTTTGATTGCGGCCAGCGGTCACTTTGCGAGCTGTCCGATCAAGGGCGGCAGATGGTAGTGGCCTACGAGTTCTTTGCTTCTTCATCTCCGATTACTCGCCCCGAGGCAAGGTACACATGGGCCAGTCGCGGCGAGGTCGTGGCGCATGTCCCGATTCTAGCGGTCCTCGAGAACCGCATATATGCTTTGTCCGGTAGCGAGGATCGTGAGGCCTCACCGATGTCGTCACGGTACTTTATCGGTTCATGTTTGACGTGTATGCCTTGATAGATCCGGGTTCTACTCATCTATATATCTCCTCATATTGCTAGTAGGATAGGGATAGAGCCTGAGTCCATAACCCATTCGAGGTAGCTACGCCAGTGGGTGATTCGGTGGTAGCTCGGCGGGTATATAGGGCTTTTCCAGTGACGTATGCGATCGTCGGACCTTGCCGACTTGGTAGAGTTGGATATGACCGATTTCGATGTGATCATGGGTATGGATTGGCTAGCTTCTTGCTACGCCAATGTAGAAGCTGCGAGAGAGAGTAATACGGTTCCAGTTTCTGAGGCCGATTGTTGAGTGGGAGAACACCGTGTCGCCGCGGTAAGTTTATTTCTTACCTCAAGGCTAGGAAGATGGTGAAGAAGGGGTATATCTACCATCTCATTCGGGTGTTTGATACTGAGGCTGCGGTACCAGATTTTCAGTCAGTTCCAGTAGTCAGAGAGTTCCCAGATGTGTTTCCAGACGACCTCCCGGGTATCCCTCCTGAGAGGGAGATAGAGTTTTGTATCAATGTGCTGCCAGACACTCGGCCTATTTCCATTCCGCCATACAGAATGACACCTGCCGAGTTGAGAGAGTTGAAGGACCAGCTGAGATATTTGCTGGAGAAGGGCTTCATCAGGCCTAGTGTTTCTCCCCAGGAGCGCGGTATTGTTCGTGAAGAAGAAGGATGGGGAGCTGCGCATGTGTGTTGATTCTGGCGGTGAACAAGGTGACCATTAAACGAATACCCCTTCCCAAGATTGATGATTTGTTCGACCGATTGCGAGCGCGAGATGTTTCTCCAAGATTGATCTGCGATCGGGCTATCATCAGGTGCGAGTCAGAGAGACGGATATCCCTAGGACTGCATTCCGGACCTGGTACGGGCACTATGAGTTCAGGGTTATGTCTTTCGGGTTGACCAATGCTCTGGCGGTATTCATGGATTTGATGAACCGAGTGTTCAAGCCTTTTTTGGACACGTTTGTGATAGTGTTCATTGATGACATCTTGGTTTATTCCCGCTCAGAGCAGGAGCATGCGGAGCATTTGAGGACTGTGCTGAGAGTTCTCCAGGACCATAAGTTATACGCCAAGTTTTCCAAATGTGAGTTTTGGTTGGCTTCGGTGGCTTTTCTTGGGCATATTGTCGGGGCCGATGGTATTCGGGTGGATACGGCCAAGATCGAGGTAGTCAGGAGTTGGCTTAGACCTACTACTCCGACAGAGGTGCGCATCTTTCTGGGCCTTGCAGGTTACTATCGGCGGTTCGTGGAGAAGTTTGCTTCTATCTCTGCACCATTGACTAGGCTGACTCAGAAGGCAGCTAAGTTTCAGTGGACTGATGCTTGTGAGCAGGGTTTCCGATTCTTGAAGGAGAGCGACGATCGCCCATTCTTACTCTTCCAGAGGGCCCAGACGGTTATGTAGTGTATTGTGATGCGTCAGGCGTCGAGCTCGGATGTGTGTTGATGCAGCTGGGTAAGGTTATAGCGTACGCATTCCGACAGCTTAAGAAGCATGAGAGGAACTACCCCACCCATGATTTGGAGTTGGCAGCGGTGATTCACACCTTGAAGATCTGGAGGCACTATTTGTATGGGGTTCATGTGGATATTTATACAGACCACAAGAGCCTCCAGTATATCTTCAACAGAGGAGTGAACTTACGGCGAGAGGCGGTGGTTAGAGTCGCTCAAGGATTACGATGTCGCCATCTTGTACCACCCAGGAAGGCGATGTTGTGGCGGATGCCGCCAGTCGTAGTCGATGGGAGTCTATCGGATGTCTGACGAGAGAGGAGGGGCATGGTCCGCGAGTTGCATCAGCTAGCGAGCCTTGGAGTCCGATTGATTGATTCTGATAGCAGTGGGGTTCGAGTTCGAGAGGTTGCCGAGTCTTCCATCGTCGAGGAGGTGAAGAGGCAACAGTTTGAAGATCCGGTTTTGTCGCGATGCGTGATACGACTCTTCGTGAGGAAGGGTCCTTTTGAGGTAGCACTGATGGGGTGCTAAGGTTTGAGGCGGGTTGTGTGTTCCGGATATTGCGGGACTTGGCGGAGTTCTAGGGAAGCACACGGTAGCGCGTTACTCTATCCATCCGGTCGACCAAGATGTACCACGACCTCGGATCGTGTATTGGTGGGATGGCTTGAAGAGGACGTTGCGAGTTTGTGGCTCAATGCGTGTTGTCGGCGGTGAAGGTAGAGCACGAGAGGCACGGTGGTTTGTTGCGACGATAGAGATCCCGACACGGAAGTGGGAGGTGATCAACATGGACTTTATCACAGGATTACCTCGCACTCGGAGGAAGCATGATTCTATCCGGTTATCGTCGACAGTGTGAAATCAGCCCACTTTCTTCCGTCAGACGACTTTTGGTGAGGATTATGCAAGACTTTACATCAGAGATCGTCGATCGCATGGGTCCCTATTTCTATCATATCGGCAGAGGCCCGGTTCTGACTAACTGAAGGTCTTTCCGGAAGGGTCTAGGACTTGGTGAGCACAGTACTGCATTCCATCCTCAGATAGACGGACAGGCAGAGCGCACTATCCAGGCTCTTGAGGATATGCTGCGAGCTTGTGTTATTGACTTCAGGGGTGGCTGGGAGTATCATTTGCCTCTAGTTGAGTTTGCGTATAATAATAGCTACCACTCCAGTATTCAGATGGCGCCTTATGAGGCCTTGTATGGGAGGAAGTGCAGATCTCCGATAGGCTGGTTTGATATAGGCGAGTGCGATTAGTGGGACCAGACGTCTGGCGATGATGGATAAGGTAAAACTTATCAGGAGGCGATTCTTGACGGCTCGAGTCGGCGAAGTCATACGCGAGATCATCGTCGTCGGCATCGAGTTCGAGTTGATGATTGGGTTTTCTGAAGGTGTCACCCATGAAGGTGTGATGAGATTCGGGAAGAAGGAAACTCATCCCAAGGTACATTGGGCGTATCGAATCGTCGCGAGGTAGGCAAGGTTGCTTATGAGTTGGATCTGTCGTCCGATCTTGAGGCGGTGCATCCGATTTTCATGTTTCTATCTTTGAGAGATGTATCGGGATCCATCTAGGGTGCACCCAATTGGCGATGTCGGTGACCAGGGGTTATCGTATGAGAGATTCCCATGCGATAATCGATCGTCGGGTTAGGCGTCTGCGGACGGGGCGTGGCTTGTCAAAGTCTTGTGGCGGAACGAGCTCAGGGAGGAGATGACGTGGGAAGCTGAGGAGGACATGAGGCAGAAGTATCCTCACCTATTCCCCACACCTCCAGGTAACTCACTTTCCTACTTGTAAATTTTCATTGTCATATTTGCTTAAAGTGTTGTATTGTGGCCATGTGTGGCATTTACAAACTGTTTAGGTTATGAGAAACTTTATCGTTATCTGTCTTGGGAAGGAACATTCGGGACGAATGTTTCTAAGGAGGGGAGAATGTTATACCCCGTATTTCCAGAGTATGTACGTGAGGGCGTACGTACAAAAGTTCAAGCCTTAAGTTAAGGCATAGGACGAAAATTTGTGCACACCCACGAAAAAAATTGTTTTCCGACGAAACGTCTTCCAAAGCTTGCGAAGGGAAAATTACGGCTGCGACATTTATATTTTTTGCGGATTTTTCCGAGAGATGAAATATTTTGGACCAACGAGAGGGTGACATTTGTCACCCTCAAGTGGACGGCAAAGAGGGCATGGCTTGGCACGATTTTAAGGACTAAACCATGGGTCAATGTTTGTGAGTGATTTGTGGAGTAGGTATAGGGTGCACTTGTGCAAATCCACACCCTCCACTTGCCCTCCACTTGCCTTCATCTTGGCCCTTGAAAGCCCTATAAATACCCCCCTTGAGTTGAAGACTTCTTCATCCACAAATCATCTTCCAAGTCTCAAAACTCCCCCCCCCCCTTGAGAGAAGCTCTCGTCCAAAGCCTTCTCCCCCCCCTCTTGAAGAGCTAAGCCGAAACACCCCCTTTCCCCCCTTCCTAGTAGTCTCGGCAAAAGCCCCCTTCCTAGTAGTCTCAAAGCCCCTTGGTAGAAAATACTCTCCAAGTATTGTTACTATCCCCAAAATACCCTAGCCAGTATATCTTGTAGTATTCCAAAGTCACCCTATACAAAAGCCCGAAATACTATCTTATATCCATTAGTCACTAAACGAAACCCGGGAAAATCTTCATAGTTGGTTGAAGTAGTAAGTAGAAGGTGTGTAGAAACTTCTAAGGGTTTCTTGGAGCGGATTGGAGCGTACAGATTAGGAGTTAAACCTTGCTCAGGATCGACTTATAACTTGGATAATTTTGGGCTTACCGATGTAAATATCTTATCCTTCTATGGTAATTAGAGATTACATACTGTAGAAGTATAGAACTAAGTATAAGACTTATAGAAGGATGGTATTAAAGAAGAGAATTGAACGTAATCATCGTAAGTATATTAAAGAAGATTGAATCAGACTTACATAGAATTTGTATTCTGATGAGACTTGTGTAGTTTAACGGGTAGGAAGTCTGCTCGATTTTACGTAGAATAGAGAACCTCTCGCTTAGATTATCCTACGAGTAGTCTAGACGTTGATAGGCGTATTTGGTATTATAGGTTGATACTCTGCGCGACATATTCGACTTGGCGGTGGATTTCTGAGAAGGTATGTGATTCTTCCTATCCTCTTGAGCATGATATTTTAAAATATATATATATAGTACGGTAGACGTACGTGTGTTAACTGAACATGGTTTTACTTGACGTCTTTTGGCTTGAGTCTAAATAATAAGAATCTTGAAGTATTTCAAAAGAATTATGAATCATTTTTTAAAGAAGAGTAATACTTGGTTTTTAAACAAAAGCTTAAGAGTTATACTAGCTTTATGGGAAGTTAGGTATAACGACTTAAGAGAGATAAAAGGCAGTTTACTTATGTGTTTATAAAAGACTTGTATTGATTTCTGGAAGGTATAGTAAGATGGTTTGTTGAGTAGACATATTGTGATGCTATGTGTGTTAGTATCTTGTAACGTTTGTGTAAAGAGGTTATTCTTATTGTGCTTATGTTGTTTAACGATAAGCCGTTATGTTAGTATTACATCACTCACCTCTTGACATGATATAGGGGTTAAGTCGCTCGATGTAGGGTATACCTCGAGCGATGCAGGTGACTATGATTCGAGAATACCATGCGGGTCCGAGGACTATGCGAGCTACGAGTTCGAGTTAGTGTGCGGTCCATGTGGCCATGCGGTCTATGTGGCCATGTGGACTACGAGTCCAGGACGATGCCGAAGAGTAGCTACCCTCGATGCGGGGAATACCTCATGCGGGCCTAAGTGGCCTATGCGGACTACGGGAGTCCAGGATTAGGCATGCATAATGATACTATGGGCGATTGGCCTTGCTTCGATCATTCACAGCCTAGAAAAGACCTGTTACGGTTTACCTATTGTTGCTCTTGTTTATAATGTGGCACTATGTGCGGTTACCTTGGTTGTTTCGTACATATTTGTAAGATTGGTTTTAAAATGATAATGATTTCATTTAAAGTACTTTACAGTTTCACATACTTGGTACTGTTATCGACCTCCTTGAAGTGCGTTCATGCCGCAGGTAAGGGAAAGCAGGTGCTAGATCCGCATCCTTAGGATCTTTTGCTTTGGTGTCAGGAGCTCCATCTTCTCCGGAGGCTCGACTTTTGGGTATGATCTTCTTGTTGTTGTAGATAGTTTTGTACATTCAGGGTATGGCGGGGCCCTGTCCCGCCATAGTTGCTTATCTTCTAGAAGTGCAGTAGTCTGTTATGCAGTTGGGATGAATCGCGATTTTGGTTATATATATATATATGCCGAAAGGCGACCTTTTCTCAGATAAACTGTGTCTCATTTACAATTGTTTCATGTCTTGTTTTTATATTCCGCTGATTACTCTGATGTATGACTACTTGGGTGTCCGGGTAAGGCACCAGTCATGGGCCCCGGAACGGGTCGTGACAACGACGTCATCCGATTGATTCTATTTCCTTTCTCACTCAGGGATAGAGCGAAAGTTTGGTTGAATTCCTTGCCCACAGATTCGGTATTCACATGGCAGGAGCTGGCACAGAAGTTTTTAGCAAAGTTATTTCCACCGTCCAAAGTCGCTAAGCTGAGAGGGGAGTTGAACAATTTTTATCAAGTTGGTGGAGAGTCACTCTATGAGGCTTGGGAGAGATTTAAAGATTTGCAAAGGAAGTGTCCACATCATAGCATTGAGTTGTGGAATTTGGTCCATATTTTCTACAATGGGTTAAGTGGGACTACCAGAACTATCATTGACGCAGCCGCAGGTGGAACTTTCATGAGAAAGACAGCACACGAAGCTCATGATTTATTGGAAGACATGGCCACCAATAATCATGTAACAGAGGACAGAGGGGTGAGTGGTAGAAGAGCAATAGGAGTCCATGAGATTGATGCCATCACAGCATTAAATGCACAAGTTGCTCTCCTGACCAAGCAACTGCAACAAAACACAGTGTCATTGAATGCAGTCCAAATGCCATTGAGTTGCGAGATGTGTAGAGGTCCACATACCTTTGATAGGTGCCCATCAGCTGATCCTAACAACATCTCGATCGAGCAAGCAGAATGTCAAGCAGTAGGGAATTATCAAAGGCCCTAGAACAACCCCTACTCAAATACCTACAAGCCAGGGTGGAGGAATCACCCTAACTTTTCATGGAGGGGTGATCAAGGGCAGCATAACCAATTTCGAGGCCAGTACCAAACTCAGCAACCATTCACTCAGGCCTCATCTTCACAATAATTCAGTGTATCTGCTCAACAAGAGAAACCAGATGAGTTGAGAGCAGCCCTGTTGACACTCACCAACTCACAGACCCAGTTCATGGCAGAGACCAGATCCTCTATCAGGAATTTGGAGACGCAGGTGGGACAACTAGTGAAAATGGCAAACAACAGGCCACATGGCACGTTGCCTAGCAATACAGAGATGAACCCCAGAGAACAGTGCCAAGCGGTGCGGTGAGAATGGAAAAGCGATTGAAACAGCTTACACCCCAACCTGTGGTTGAACATAGAGTAGATGCAGAGAGGGAGAGGGCTACTGAAGACCGCCCGATATTAGAGAAAGCTCCAACAGTCCTAGTGAAGGAGTACACTGAGAGGATTCCTTTCCCGCAGGGGTTGCAAAAGAAAGTGGTTGATAAACAATTCTCCAAGTTCTTGGAGATATTCAGAAAGCTACACATTAACATTCCATTCATTGAGGCATTGGAGCAAATGCCCACTTATTTTAAATTCATGAAGGAAATTCTGGGGAAGAAGAAGAAGTTGGCGGAGTATGAGATGGTGGCACTGACAGAGGAATGCAGTGCCATCTTGCAGAAGAAATTGCCCCCTAAACTCAAGATCCGGGAGCTTACGCTTTGCACACGATTGGCGAGGGTAACATGTAATAGGACCCTTTGTGATTTGGGGCTAGCATAAATCTTATGCCGCATGCATTTTAAGAGTTTGTGGTTAGGTGAAGCCAAACCAACCACTGTGAGCTTGCAGTTAGCAGATAGGACAGTGGTGCATCGTAGGGGAAAGATTGAAGATGTCTTAGTTAAGGTGGGAAATTTCTTCTTTCATGCGGACTTCCTCATCCTTGATATGGATGAAGATGATGAGATCCCTATAATATTGGGAAGATCGTTCTTGGCAACCGGGAGAGCCCTAATTGATGTGGAGAAGGGTGAGCTGACACTTAGAGTGGAAAGTGAAGAGATGGTGTTCAAAGTGTTCAAACACATCATTGAATCCCCAGTCATGAGCAAGTGCTTTGCAATTAGCACTGTCAGCACATCGGTTGAGCCAACACAAGCAAAAGCAAGAGAAATAAGCCCGCCAAAATAGGTAAGTAATGCTAAACCCCCTCTTGAAAAAAAAAGAAAAAAAAATAGAAGTAGGAAGCGAAAAATGTTGATGAAATGGATAGGCGGTGGGGTTAATCTACCCCATGCCTCTTGACTAAAGAACTTGCGTCCGGCTAAAAGTCGTTAAAGACAGCGCTACTTGGGAGGCAACCCAAGGTTATTTTATTTTATTCAATTTGATGCAATTTAGTTTTTTTTTAACTTAGAACAGTCTCACGGAGGGTATTGTTTATATGTTGTGATGACAGGTACAGGGCCAAGAATTTGGAGGACGAAAACGGAGAAATCAAAGGAAAAAAAAAGAAAAATCGGCTCAGCGCCGCGGCGCCAAAAGTCCAGAAAAGCGCAGAAGTTTGGGCGCCGCGGCGCCAAATCAGAGCGCCACGGCGCTGGAAGTCCAGAGGGTCGCAGAAGTTTGGACGTCGCGGCGCCGCAACGAAAATTCTGAATTTTAAAGGAACCCTAAATCCGATTTAATCCAAATCAAAACCCAAGCTTTCCCTCTCTCCAAAACCCACGAAATTAACCCTTTTTCCTAAAAATCTTCCACAAACTAAACTCAATCACAACCAAAGTACTTAATTTCCTTAAACCCTTAACCATATTAAACAACAACCCTCAGTCCATTGCCTCAATACATCATTAGGAATCTTGAAGAACACCGTCCAAGGTAACCTTTATCACTTTTCTTAAAATCTTCAATACAATTAGGGGAGGTAATAGGTGGGGAGGTGATTTATTGGTGGAAGGTGTGTGGTGTGTTGAAGTTGGGTGTGATATTTCACGGAAGATTATACGAAGTGAGCGTGGGGTGTTGTGTGGGAGCTTTTGAGTGAAGTGTGAGGGTTGAAGAGTGTTGTAGCTGCTGATTATTGATTGATAGTGTTGGGTAATATCATTGAAACAAAGGAAACGCTGCCAAGTTTATCTAAAAATGTCTGCCAAGAAGAGGAGAACTTCCACATGCACCTCCGTCCCTCAATATGACACTACTAGGTTTGTCAGCCAAAAAGCTGATGATAGATATCAAAAACTTAGTACTAGACCCTTGATCCTTGAAAGAGGAATGGAGTACCAAAGGGAGTCATTTGAGGAGGGAGATGCCTATGAGCCTATTCGGGCGATGATAGAAGTCATGGGGTGGAAGAGATTTGTTAACCCAGAAAGAATAGCACCGCAGAACACAGTAATGGTGAGAGAATTTTATGCTAACTTTCCAGAGAGGGTGGATGATAGATGCTTTGTGAGGGGACGGTATGTGCCTGTGACGGCAGAAGTGGTGAATGTGCTATTAAAAACAGCCGATGTTGAAGAAAGAGGTGACGATCGGAGCTATTTCAGAACTTGGTCTAGAGACACCAACAACATCGACTGGGATGTCGTCGCAAGCACAGTAAGCTACCCTGGGGCTGAGTATGATATTGCAAGAAATGGATCAAGAGGACTGAGCAGATGTCAGTTCAACAAAACAGCCAAGGGTTGGTTATATTTCGTCAGTGTCCGCTTAATTCCATCGATGCACTTCACCAGAGTGCCAGCAGATAGAATAAAAATGATATATGGAATCATGTCAGGGAAGACGATTGACGTTGGGAAGGAAATATTGCAAAACATTGGAGAAACCAGCAGGTTGGTAACGACAGGTGGGTTGGGACATGACTCACTTATTAGCAGCTTATGCTCCAGACATGGGGTCCCAACCCTACCCACTGATACATATGAGAAAGTCCAACCTCCTGTGTCATATGGGATAATGCATTCCTTCTCAGACCCACTCCCTCCAAAGAAGCCTGAAGAGACCAAAGAAGCAGCAGCAGCAGAGGCTGTCATGGATGAAGATGAGCCTGAGACAGAGGCTCAACATGAAGCAGGAAGCAGCCAGCAGCAACCCCCAGAATTTGAACCTCCAGTGCCTATAATGGAGCAGTTGCTCATGAACCAGAGGAGGATGATGCATAACTTTGACATAATGATATAAGGTCAACAGGACCTGAGGCAAGGACAACAAGAATTAAGGCAGGAGCAACAACAGTTGCACCAGATATTTGATGAGATGAGATCCTTGTTCAACCAGTGGTCCATGCATTATCCGCCGCCATCGCCACCACTTTAAACCAAGTTTGGGGAGTGTCTTATTTGTCTTATTGTTTTTGAGTCTTTTTTATTTGTTTTAAGTATTTTTGAGCCATAATTAATTATTATTTTTAGATCATGCATGTTGTAGTTACTGGAATCGTCTAGTGAAGTAAGGTTGAATAATGTAAGGGAATTAGAAGCAACCATCTAAACACTTAGGTTAGATATGCCAAAAATTCATGAAATCATATTATTTGGGGTATCTTGCTTGACTTGTGCATTGTTTATGATTAAACCTATGTGTATGCTTGCTTGCTATTTGAGGCGAAATAGTTAGGATATGCATGTTAGGGAGATGACTCAGGAAATTCTATGTTAGCCCTTTCTTACCACTTTTGCCTATCCCTGACATTCAAAATATCCCTAGTCAGCCCCTTTGAGCCTAAAAATTAGACTTTTTCTTTGACACCCTATAATTCCACACTTGTGCCATAAGTGAAAAAGTTTGGTGATTGGAGTAGAAAATGTTAAAAAAGAGACAAAAAAGTGAACAATCTTGATGCACCCCAATGAAAAAGTAATAATAAATAGGCAAAAGCCTAAGTTTGGGGGTGCCTGTTATTCATAATACACTTCACTCTCTCAAAACAAAAGAGGGGAAAGATAGGTATGAAGTGAAGAAAGAAAATCAAAAGAAAATGGAAGAATTGAAAAGCAAAAGAGCTTATGGTACATAAAAAGAGCCTAAATGCCTATTTTTACCTACCCATGCCTAAGCCTACATTACAACCCTGAAAAGCCCTGAAGATCTCTTACATGTGTATATATGATTAGTGGAGAATAGCAAGTAAACATGCCATGGGATTTTGAAATTGACATGCATAGTTAGGTATTCTTACTTACATTGAGCATGATTAAATTGAATTTGCGAAATATCTAACTTAATGTGTTTAGAATGCTAAAAATTCATGCTATATGTTCATGCATATTATTCTGCTAACCTTCATGCGTTTCTAAGTAACAATGATGCAGTAAAGTGATCAGTGTCTTTGAGTCAGTCTATTTTTTTTCCTCTTGTCTTTAATTCTTTCTTTTGATCTTTGCTCGAGGGCGAGCAAAGGTTAAGTTTGGGGGTGTTTGATCGGTGTATTTTATATACACCTTTGAGTCATTTTTAGTTAGTCTTTTGCCCATTTTTGTACAAATACGTGTCGTCTTAGGATAAATTTTCTTTCTTTTGAGTCATATTGATTTAAAGTGGATCATTGGCGAAAAAGGAGCAATAAGAGGGCAGAAACAGAGGTCCCTGAGCTCAAAAAGAGAGAAAGTTGGCGAACCGGCACGAAAGCAGGCGCGTGCGCCTCAGCCAGTCGAGCGCCACGGTTCCCAATTTCAGAGGCTGCGAGTTTGCGCCGGCGGAAAATCATCAAATTCGAATGGGAATGGGCCAAGGCCTGAAGGAAAACCTGTAAAACGAATTGGAGGCTATAAAAAGCAGCCTTTAGGTCAGAAGTAAGGGTTCAAAACCCTTGCCAATTCATCACAACCTTGAAGATCAAGATTGGAGACCACTTCTTAGTAATTTCTTGTTTCTTGTTTTATTTATTTATAGTTTATGTTGAATATTAGTTTAGTTCTTGTCATGTCTATGGCTATGAACTAACTTAATCTAGGGCTTTCCATGTCAAATCACTTGAAACTTATTCTTATGAATTAATGCATGTTTTTTGTTCTTCTTATCATTGTTGAGATTTATTCAATAATTGTCTTGAATGTTTGGTAATTAATTGATCACTAATTATCATAATCTATATGATTTCTAATCTAAAGCCGAAAGGGGAGATTGTGAATATGCTATAGTTGAATAAACATAGGTTAAATCGTGGATGAAAGTACCCCGATACTTGTGTAGTATTAATAGGTTATTACTCTTAATCCTCCTTTATAGTCAATCTTATCACCGAAAGGTAGAAGGGTTCTATATTGGGGTTGAGTGTTTATATTACCTTAACAGGAGTATAAAACGGCTTAGTTAACCTGCTATCTCAAAATAGAAGAAGAACCATAATTAATTGCATTAACAAGTAAGATGAGCGGATAGTTGAGGAGATTTGGAAGCCCTATTTCCACCATAACTGAAGTAAAACAAAGTAGTCTAGTTAGCATTCTTAATTATAGTTATAAACAATTTATCAATCATCGGTTACCAAATAGATACCATAGAATAGAATTTGAGAATTGAACACTAATCCCTGAGGACGATAACTCGGTCTTCTAAACTATATTACTTGTCACGACACGTGTACTTGCGTTAGTGTGTGCATAAATCGCGCATCAGTTACTTTGACGAAGTAGAGTCCCAACGCCATTATAGGCCTCAGAGATGCCAGCAACCATATATAGAACAAGACGATCTTCACTAATGGGCGCACCAACATTGCGTAGTTGGTCCGCCAATTCCTTCAACCTATTGCAATATGCCGAAACATTCAGGAAATTTTCCATGTTGATGTGGGAAAATTCCTGATCAAGTGTAACAGCTCTAGAATTCTGATTATCTTGGAATGTGTCATGTAGCCTATCTCAAACATCCATTGTCATAACATTTGGATCAATAATCGTCTGCAACAGATCGGTAGAGATAGTGGAATAAATTCACTGAAGGACGGTGGCATCAAGCATTGTCCATAACTTAGGATTATCCTCGCGTTTAGGCACGCCCGTGTCCTTAGGAGCTACGGAGATTATGTGATGGATGACTTGATGCGAACGTGCATGAATTTTGAACAGTTCGACCCACGTCGCATATTGGATGTTTTGTATTTCAAGAATATAAGGGATATGATTATTGATGATAGAAACAACAAGGGCAGGGTAAAACATGTTCTTGTAGGTAGACATAATTAAAGAATAATAGGTGATTGAGGGATTGAAAGAATATGAGGATCGAAGAAAAACAATAGCACGGAAACCGAGGTATGAAGTCTTGGAACCGACGACCAGGGGGAGAAATTCCCTTAACCTAGACTTCTGATACCATGAAAGAAATAATTTCTTGATTATTTTCATTAATTGAAAGACAATATATACACATTACATATTTCCATAATAGGAAAATCTTATTTCTATTCTACTCCTAAAACCTTATTCTATTTGGAGACTAACTATACAATTATGGTAAGTGTACACGATTAATTAATGTACAAGACTAATACACATTATATACAAATATACACTTAATATTCTGCACCCGTGATGGGGCAAGCCGAGATGGGCTGGAACTTTGAACCGTGACTTACAGTGATATACAATAGGTGTATATCACGGAATACCCTGTATATTTAACAATTTTAAAAGGTAAAATGACATAAAAAGAAAACAAATATGAATCCATCTAATTTGAATGACACATATGTCTTCTCCATTAACTAATTACTACCAGGAATAATATAATTTCTTCTTTTGCTATGTGTATGTTAAAACTAAAATATAATTTAAGTGTTTAGCCGAAATTCAGTGACAACCGAACTATTCTGGAGCCGAATTTACTCCTAGACCTCAACAATAAAAACTTCATCAACTACTAAGGCATTTTAGCCGAAGTCATTGGTTAGAGGTACGACTGGGACCCACTCAGATGCAGATGCCTCAACGATCAAGTCAAAAGGTTTTTTTGACCCCTAGAAGCGATAACAGTCAACAACAGCTGAAAGAAAGGGACATTATCCGAGCAAGAGGAGTAGAGGGTGAGAAAATTGGCACCACCTCCCCCATAGTCGGCCATTGAACTTAGTGGCTTATTTGATGGATGACATGGGGGGCACATTTGTACAATTCTTTTTTTATTTTTGTCCTATAAATACGAGCATTCTTTTGTATATAGACATATAATCAATCAAACAACTCAAATTTCATATATCTTTACTGTACTTAGTTGTATTCATATTTCTAACTCTTAGTTCACTCGTAACACTGCCCTAACGCTTTATGGAGTAGTTGGAGAACCCATTGCTGGAAATCAAAATTCCGTTTTATAGCCCGAATCGCTTAAGTTAAAGAATCAATTTGTCTCCTCATTTGATCAACCGTTACAATGGCATAAGATAGAATTCGGGGAGAGAACAAATTTGGCACGCCCAGTAGGACCATAGGTGAATTAATCGCAAAGTTTAATTCTCCAGGTCAGGATCATTCTTGGCATATGCACCTAAGGTCCGGTAAGAAGATGAACCCCAAGTCTAGTTCACATCATAAATAAATCCTCTCAGAAGGAACAACGAATCAACATCCTCTTCGGGTACGCCTACATCAGTTGATACCCCTCCACTTGCTCTATCAACCCAATATATGGATGGATCTAGCCAATCTGAAGGTCCAACCATGATGACCACGTCCTTTATTAGACAACAGATCGACTTTGGCATCCATGATATTATGTACCAAATTTCTAAACAATTGACTGACATAGTGAAGTCAATGGTACATAATGAGGTTCAGTAAGACACGGAGATGGAAACCAATTGAATGCACCTAGAGGAATGTTTAGCTAGTTCTTTCATCCCTCTAATGAGCGGGGTTGTTCAACATGAGACTGTGACTCCCGATGTTGTTCCTCGGTCGTATGCGCATCAGCTAATGCATACTCAGGTACAACCGATAGCGCACCTAGGAACACAAGCCCAATCATCTGGCAACCAACACACTGCATGGTCACCACTGAACCTTGGGGGGTAAAATATGCCACTTAACCAAGGGAGTATGTGTTGAGTGCATTTTATACACTCTTTTGAGTCCTTTTTAGTGAAGTATTTAACTCTTTTCATTTGTGTTTAGTATAGTATTCAGTTTGTTTTTATTTCTTTTGAGTCACAGCGGTCATAAAGGAGAAATACCACTTTTGAGGATGAAATGAGCTTAATTGAGATGCAAATTGCACAAGAACAACCCAAGGAATGAAGCCTAAGAAGTACCAAGAAGAATAGAAGAAATCCGGTAATCCGGACGAAAATCAGAGAGGCACCGCGGTGCCTGGCCAAGTAGCACCACGGTGCTATCGAACCGCGATCAAGAGAATTGGGGTTGCGGACGAAACTGAAACACCGTCGAAGGCACAGCGGTCTATGAATGAGGAACCGCGGTGCCATATTTCCAGTGGCTGCCAATTGTTTCGTGAGGAATTAGCACCGCGGTGTCGATGCATAAAAATCAGATTCCGAGTCAATTTTTGACAAGGGTAAAAGGGTCCGAAGCTAGGTTTTTCTCAGATATAAATACCCTAAACTATGTCATTAATAGACATCATACTTTGTGGAGGCAAAGAATTGGAAAAAACACAAGATTGGAGACGACTTGTCTAAGTGCTTTTTCTTTTCATTATTTTATTTCAGTTTATGTTAGATGGTAATTTAGTTCTTGACATGACAATGTTTAGGAGCTAATTACTTTAGTAGAGTTTTCCGTCGAATCTTCTTGAAACTCTTTCATATAGTTAGTGCATAGTTATTGATTTCTTCTTCAGCATATTAAGATCTATTCAATATTGTTTTGATTGCTTGGTAGTTAACTGGCCCTTAATTATCATCACTTATATGATTTCAAATCAAAAGTTTGAAAGGTGAGATTTGAATATGTTGTAATTGTCTAGACATAGGTTAAAATCATAGACGAAAGTACCCCGATGCTTGTGTAGTAATTAAGGTTATTGTTCTTAATCCTCCTGTGTGGTAAAATCTATTATAGAAATATAGAAGGTTTCTGCGCAAGGTTGAGCTCTTATATGTCCTAACCGGAATATAAAGACAGATTAGCTAACATATTATCTTAATAAGAAGAAGAATCATTAGCATTGCATTAACACGTGAAAGAGTGGATAGTTGAGAAGATTAGAATGCCTAGTTTCTTCATAACTGTTATAAACCCAAAGTATTATATTCTTTAGTTTAATTTTTGCACTTAGTTATAATTCTTAATTATAATTCTCAAACTAAAGAATGTCAACCAAATAGATATCATAAAATAGATAACCGGTACTTAAAAAATCAGTCTATGTGGACGATAAACTCTGTCTTACAGATCTTTATTACTTGAACGATACGTGCACTTGCGTAAGTATCTAGAAATATCGCAATAAGTTTTTGGCGCCGTTACCGGGGACTGGCGAACTGTTAATATCGAATTATCTATTTTTATTTGTAATTTTTTTTTTGTCTTTTTATTATTTTTATTTTAGAACGTTTTGCCGTGATCTGTTTGTTGTTTTTGATCAATTTCAGGAAACTTAGTTTATGCGAAGTAGGAGAGGATCAGACACTCCTATCCCTTTGAACCCTGAAATTGAAAGATTGTGCAGACAGAACAGGAAAGACAAGAGGATTGCTGATTCTTTAGCAATGGGAGATCAGCGAAACAACAATTTGGTGAATGATGAGTTATCGTCTGTCTTAAGACAAGTCCCTGCATAAAAGAGCTTGGGGGACTATGTGTTGCCTACAGTCACAGGGGTGCAGACTTGCATCAGGCTTCCAGCTATCGAAGCCAATAATTTTGAAATTAAATCAGCCATATTGCACATGGTTCAAGGCTCAGTTCAGTTTAGGGGATTGTCGTCTGACGATCTCCATATGCATCTAGCAAACTTTCTGGAGATGTGTACAACCTTTAAATACAATGATATTACTGACGATGACATTCAGTTGAGACTCTTCCCATTCTCACTCAGGGATAGAGCAAAGTGCTGGCAGAAGTCATTACAGACAAACTCCATCACTACATGGCAAGACTTAGCCCTGAAGTTTCTTGCCAAGTTCTTCCCCCCAGCTAAGGCAGCGAAGCTCAGAGGTGAGTTGAATAACTTTTATCAGTTGGAGGGAGAATCACTATATGATGCATGGGAGCGATTTAAAGATTTACATAGGAAGTGCCCGCATCATGGGATTGAAAAGTAGATGTTAGTACACATATTCTACAATAGGTTATGTGGTACAACTCGTACCATAATTGATGTTGCAGCAGGGGGAACGTTCATGAGAAAGAGTGCCAATGAGACACATGATCTGCTAGAAGACATGGCCACAAATAACCATCAGGGGGTCGATGAGAGAGCAATGAACAACAGGAAAGTGGCAGAGATTCATGAGTTGGATGCTATCACTGCATTGATTTCACAGGTATCCACTTTGACAAAGCAGATGCAGCAGAGTACCATGTCAGTTAAAGCGGTTCATACACCAGTGAGTTGCGAAATTTGTGGGGGTCCCCATACTTTTGATAGATGCACAGCTGTGGACCCAAATAATGTGTCTATGGAGCAGGTTCAGGAAGTAGGGAATTTTCAGAGGTCCTAAAACAATGCATTCTCCAACACATATAATCCGGGGTGGAGAAATCATCCAAATTTTTCATGGAAGAATGAACAAGGGCAGTAACCTCAATTTCAAGTCTCATCCTCATAGCAGTTCAGCCCCACAAGAGAAGCCAGATGACATAAAAGCAGCACTGCTGACCTTGGCCAACTCTCAAACTCAATTCATGGCAGAAACCAGGTCCTCAATTTCATCCTTGGCCAATACTCAGACAAAATTTATGACAGAGACCCAGCAGTTCATGACAGAAGCAAGATCATATATAAGGAATCTGGAAACACAGGTGGGATAGCTGGCACACACACTGAACAATAGAGAGCAAGTAATCTTCCCAGCAATACTGTGATGAATCCAAGAGAACAGTGCCAGGCAGTAAGCTTGAGAAGTTGTAAACAGTTAGAGCAGGTTGCACCCCAACCAGTGGTTGAGAAGGAGAATGATGTGGAGAAGACATCGAATGCAGAAAATGAGGGGGGTATTGATGACCGCCCTATTTTAGAGAAGGCTCCACCCCGAAGTGATAAGGGAGTACACAGACAAAAATTCTTTACCCTCAAAGACTGCAGAAAAAGGTTGTGGATACGCAGTTTTCGAAATTTTTGGAGGTATTTAAAAAACTGCACATTAAACTTCCATTCATTGAGGCCTTAGATCAACCAGCATACCTGAAGTTTATGAAAGACATTCTTTTTAAAAAAAAGAAGATGGCAGATTATGAGACAGTGGTGCTGACAGAGGAGTGCAGTGCTATATTACAGAAGAAACTTCCCCCAAAGTTGAACAATCCAGAGAGTTTCTCCTTACCTTGCACCATATGGAAGATTACATGTAAAAGGGCTTTGTGTGATCTGGGGGCGAGTATCAATCTTATGCCCCTATATGTGTTCAAAAGACTTGGTTTGGGGGAAGCAAGGCCAACAACAGTGACTTTGCAGCTAGCAGATCGCTCAGTCGTACATCTCCGAGGAATAATTGAAGACGTGGGTAAATTCATCCTTCCTGCTGATTTCCTCATTCTTGATATGGAGGAAGATGACAACATGACCATGATCCTTAGGAGACCATTTCTAGCCACATGGAGGGCACTTATTGATGTTGAGAATGCAGAGTTGAAGCTCAGAGTTCAAGATGAGGAGATGACCTTCAAAGTTCTCAAGAAACCCACCGAACCTCAAGTCAATGATAAATGATTCGCTATTGGAATAGTTGATAAGGTTGTGTCTAATCCAAGACTCACAAGCACTGATGCTCGTGGGGTACCACCAAAGCAGCATAAAGAACCTGATGGTAAGACTTCTGAACTAGAAATTGATGAAAAAGAATTGAACTCCTCTGAAATCAGCACTGTGAAAAAGAATAGGAGGAGGAGAAAGAGAATGGTACTAAAATAGACATGCGGAGGGGATACTCTACCCCCTTGATTTAGTATGTAACTTGCGTCCGGTTAAAATACGTTAAATACAACGCTACTTGGGAGGCAACCCAATGTTTTTAATTATGTTATTTCAATATTAGTTTTAGTTATTTTATTGTATCTTGAACAGTCTCACGATCTGGTATGTGTAGTGTTTTTAGATGACAGAAAAAGGCAGGAACTGACCCTGAGCAGAAAAAGGATCAAAAACACTGGAAAAGGGAAAACTTTGCAGCAGCGTTGCGGCGCCAACATGCAAGGCCGTGGCGCCAACAGTTCAGAGAAGTCCCGTGACTGTGCAATTTCCAGAATTTCCTCCTAGACCTCCGTTATGACCGTTGTGTTATGTTAGTAAGTTGTCCCTTTATTTTTAGTCTTCACACATTGGGGACAATGTGTCGATTAAGTTTGGGGGGGGGGGGGGGACTTACGTTGTTTTGTTATTTTGTTGTGAACCTTGTTTTTTAGTCTTTTTGTTTGTTTTATGCGTTTTGTGAGTCTAATTTTTTTATGGATCATGCATGTTGTAGTTGCTAAATATACTGAGTGGATTAATTGGGATAATGTAATGGAATTGAAAGCTAAAATCGGTGTGCTTAAGTTAGATATGCCAAAAATTCATGACATCTGATTATATGGGATATTTGTACTTAGCCTATGTGTTGTCAATTATGGAAAGAAAGGTTGAAAATATCTAGAAAATCTATTTGCTTGTTATTTGAGGCGAAATAGTTGAGATGTACATGTTTAGGGAGATGATTCAGACATTTCTTAGTTAGCCCTTCTGACCATTCATTACCTACTCTAACATAAATTGTATCACTAGTCAGCCCCTTTGAGCCTATAATAATGTCACGATCCGAACCCCGGGCCCATGACTGGTGCCCTACCTGGGCACCCTCCTACCTTAATGACACAATTAAACCGCGAAATTAAATAACACCTCGTTTTTTTTTACTAATCAACGAACATGCAAGGGCAACACAGACAAGGCTGCCATATAATAAACATAACCAAAAGGCACTACACTGTACACGAGTCCAATCCCACATATGAATACATACCTCTAAGAGTTTTATTGAACTATGACGGGACAAGGCCCCGCCGTACCCATAACTGTACAAAACCTGTAATGAAAGATCTATACCAAAATGATAAACTCCTGAACAGATGGAGCTATCAAAAACTCGAGCGCGGTCATATACCGTTTATCACCAAATCGCGCATCTAAACTCGTGGTACGTAACGCAACCCCGGAGAAAGGGGATCAGTACGAAATATGTACCAAGTATGTGAATCAAAATATCAGAATGAAATCATAATACTATATAAAGCAGAGACATATATGATAACCAAACTACGACACAATATATAAGCGACATGTCAAGTCGTGGACGATGCCTCAAAGTCATTACTCAAATATAACCATGGGTCTCACGCCCATAATATCAATCATGCCCGTGGAATCCTTTCCTCACTGCCGACAGTCCATGATATAATATAACACCAATATGTATATATGAACACGTGTCCCCGTGGTCATAAAATCGAGCACGCCAAGTAGGAAAGCCAACCACCCGATCCATCAGATCATAAACCGACCGGGCAAGTACGAAATCCAACTACAGATCCACCGGCTAATAATCGATCGGCAAGTACGAAGCCAACTACCGATTCAAAGATGATGCGTCGAGATATGACCGGGGAAAGTGCGAAAGTCGTCTACCAGAGTCTACCGTACCAAAATGTGCCATAAAACTGACCGGGGCAAGAACGAAAGCCAACTACCAGATCCACTGCTACAAGAATCGATCGGGAAAGTACGAAAAGCTAGCTACCGATCCATCTCACACTAAACCTCATGGAGAGCTAGTCCATGGAATAACAATATCGGGGATTTAACCCGCATCATGGTCGCATGCCCCGGAATCCTCCATCGTATAAGCATGTCCATGGATCCATCACAATGGAAGCATACCCGTGGAATCCCCCATCACTGTCGGTACGTCCAAGTAAATTCGCAACAAGACAGCCGGCCCTCCAACTGAGAGTCACGGCAGCGTAAAAATATAATACTTGCACTCAAAGGCTATCACAAGCAAGCATAGGCAAGTTCATAAAATCTTTAGACTTTCATTATCATACAAAAATGAATTTCATTTTATAAAATAAGGCACTTTCGTTTCACATAAAAATCCAGGAATTTAACACAAAGTACTACGTACTTCCATTCTTTTCAAAAGACTCATTTTTATATAAAACCCCAAGATACTAACACCCGTAGTATCAAGGCATGTCTATTTTTCAAATTAAGTTACTACACCTTTAGGAATTCAATTCAAGACTTTTAAACCAAGTAACTTCTAATCTCACAACCTAGGCAACTCATGCCTATCAATCAAAATAGACAACTCTCTTAACCTTCCATAAAACCGTTATAACTAACTTCCCATAAAGTCGTTATAACTCTTTATGGTTTTAGCCAAATTCATTCTTTTTATAACCAAGAGACTTATACTTTTAAAACCAAGTATCATATACTTTCAAATCAAGTTAAATAACTTTTAAAATACTTCAAGTCTCTTAACTTTAGAAATCAAGTTGCTTCTACTTTTAAATCCCAAGTAACTCACACCTTTAAAACAAGTTACTTCTCTTTAAATCATGTCATTTCTCCTCTTTTAAATCAATTAAGTAAATCACTCATTTGACTCTCCTAAAGCCGTTATAACAACCTTTAGGTTTTGGAACTAAGGCACTATCCAAGAGATTAGGAACCACTTCCTTTTTAAGACTCTAAGTACTTCAAGTAAAACACTTTCACTTTTGAAAATCCAAATTTCATCAAGGGAATGGACTACAACAACTTCCAATTTAAACATCCAAAGTACAATCACTGTATATAGAACAACTTATATATTAGGTAATCCAAGTAAAATCAAGGAGTGGATCATTTAAGGAGTAGGATTTACTTTCTTTACCATAAGTAATCATGCTAGAAGAAGAGGAGATGGTTCACATACCTTTTCGGCTTAATCTACAAGCTAAGTCGAATACGCCGCACGTAGAATTGTCAACCTATAATGACTACAACACGACTATCAACTTCTAGTTTCTAACGTAGAATGATACTAAGTATACGGTCTCTTATTCTACGGAAAATTGGGCAGCACTTCCTTTGTTTCTACGTACTTTTCCACCTTTTTCAAGGCCCGAAAATCAATAACCAACATACCTCATTTAAGGCTCAACACATCAACCAATCAAAGGGGATTACACGTCTTACAATACGTGTAAAATTCTGCCCCACAATTAATACCAAGTAGTTCAATATCCAAAGCCATTCTCGACTAACATGTACAACAACACAAAGTCCTTTCCAATTCTTTTTTAATCCAAGTTGTTAAGTCTAACATGTTATATAGTCGTAAACAACTTTAACAACTATAATTCCTTCTTTATATAACATGCGACGACTAAACTAATAACCAAATTGAATTGTAATCTCAAAGACTAATCATGCTAGTTTCAGATTAGTGGTTCCAATATCCATAACATTTATCAAACTTCAATATATACATCTCATGCTTGTTTATATCCATAACTACAACAATAAGTAATCTTTAATCACTAAAACGACAAGATTGTTACCTTGATAAGCCCTTATAAAATTCCAAGATTCAAAGTCGCTCCTTAGCAATCTTAGCTCATTTCCTTCACGCTCAAATCCGCTATTTGAAGCCCTTAGAAGTTCACAAACAACTTCCCTTCAATTTCCAACTTGAAAGTTGAAGAACACCTTAGGTTTTCGCCTTGCGACTAACGTGAAAACGTCGTTTTTCTGGGATATTTCTATTGAGATATCCTTACAATACCCCTAGGAACCTTGGGTTAAAGTATGGTGAATAATGAACCACAAACGAAAATCTTTCTTGTTGGAAAATGCTCAAACCCGAAAGCTCTCTTTCATGTCCAAAGTTTTCTCAATTTTTTTCTAAGTGTTGGGAGCTTGTCTTGCTACTAGTGTAGTATATATTACACAATGGAGGGCTTAGATCAAAACACTTGTGTGGCTTGGATGAAGGAGATTAAATATCTAGTCAAGTGGGCAAGTTGACTTAGTCAATAATCTCAAGCTTGTCAAGACTTGATCATCTTCCTTGGTCATTGACCATAATACCCTTGGTCCATACGTCCATGACCATGCAAAGGGGGTGACACGTGTCACCCTCCCATTCGTCCATAAAATTTTGTAACCCTCGTGGGCCCCACAAAACATAAAATTTCTCGGGTGGGCCCTACGTGACCAAATCCGTAAATAAATTTCCACAATGTTAATAAATTCCATACTCCTCAAATAATGTATTTTTAGAATCTAATTCTCATCAACGAACATTTTTCCTTTTCGAAGTTCGGAAGATTTTCCTTCGGAAAAACAATTCTTTCTTTCGTACCAATTTTCAAGTCTTGTGTTCTCGCGTCTATTCTCTTATACATGTCCTGGAATTTCGGGGTGTAACATTCTTCCCCCCTTAGAAACATTCGTCTCTGAATATTCTTAGTCGGTTTTCAAGCTATACAAACTCCAACATAGTATCCTTACTATGCCTATTGATTGGTGTATTTTATATACACTTTTTGAGTCAGTTTTAGTTAGTCTTTTGTCCCATTTTGCACATATAAGTGTCGTATTAGGATAGTTTTTCTTTCTTTTGAGTCAAAGTGGTTAAAATGGCGGAAAAAGAGCAAAAAGAGGGCAAAAGAGGAGATGTCAGAGCTGGAATCAGAGAAAGTGGCGAACGAGGGAAAAATCAAGACCAGCCGCGCGCCTCACTGATCAGCGCGCGCGCCACTATCCAGAGGTCGAAGACTCGCGCGGCGCGCCTCGACAAAGAAATCGGTCGCGGCGCTAAACATCCGAGGAGCTACAGAAGATACAGCTGGCGCCTCGCACAAAGAAAACTGGCCGCGGCGCCTAAACATCCGAGGAGCTACAGAAGATACAGCGCCGCGGGCGCTCGTGACAGATATCGTGGCCGCGGTGCCAAAACACCCGACGGACAGAACTTCCGCCGCGCGGCGCTGTCTGCAGGCCGGCCGACGCTGAAAAATTAGGTCTTTTGACGAAAATGGGCAGTGCGAAGGAAAAGAGGAGGCGGTTTATTTATAAAAGGAGAACCCTAGGCGCTTTTAAGGGTCCCCTTCTGCACAACACAAGACTTTGGCTTGAGATTGATACCATTAGTTTAGTAATTTATTTTCCTGTTCTTTACTGTATGTCAGTTTTTATGATGACCTTGGAATTAGTTCTTGTCATATTTATGGCTAGGACCTAATTCTCTTAGAGGGCGTTCCATGTTGAATTGCTAGAAACTTATGTTATAAATTACGGCATGCTTATGGTTATTTTTCTTATTGTGAGATCTCTCTAATAATTGAGTTGAATTCTTGGTAATTAATTGACAACTAATTATCACTATATGATTTCTAATCGATTCAAAAGGGGATTGTGAATATCTTTGTAAGTTGGGTAGACATTCTTGGATTGGGGATGAAAATACCTCAATTATTTATGTAAGCGTTGATGAGGCTTAACAACCCTAATTTTGCGCATTGTGCGTGACGATCAACTAGGTTTTTGTTCTTAATCCTCCTATAAAGTTATCCTTATCACCGAAAGGTAGGTAAGGTGCGACATCAGTCGAGTGTTTATATAACCCTAGCGGGAGTATAAAACGATTTCGTAAACCTGTTTTCTCCTAAAGAAGAATACCATAAGTTAATGCATTAGTAAGTAGCATAAGCAGATATTGAGGATACATGGAAGCCCTATTCTTATCACCACTGAAGTAAATCTTTATAGTAAAATAGCCTGCATAATTCGTAGTTATAAACAACAAATCAATCATAAATTCACCAAATAGATACTAGAAAATAGATAGTTGGTAATTGAACCCTAATCCTTGTGGACGATATTCGGTCTTACTAAGACTATATTACTTGTCACGATAACGTGCACTTGCGTTTAAAGTGTGTGCATCTTACCGCGCATCAAGTTTTTGGCGCCGTTGCCGGGGATTAGGCATAGTTCAATATCAGTTTTATCTATTTTTAATTTCTAATTTGGTTTTTATTCTTTGTTAATTTTTGTATTTTTCTATTTAGTTTATTTTATTTTATTCTTTTTCGTTTTATGTATTTATTGTGTGAAAACAAGGGTGCCGTGATCCGTTGTTGGTTTTGATGCATCTCAGGGATCCTCAAGACATGGATTTACCACAATATGATCGAGCTCCAACCATAGAGGAAGAGATAGAGGAATTGCGAGAAGTCATACTCAGTCTCACTAAGTGTCAAGCGCAGTTCATGGACGAAATGAGATTGGCCATAAAGACGCTGGAACTGCAAATAGGAGAACTCGCAGTCATTTTTAACAGCGAACAGCAATTTGAGGAGCCTGAACCAAACCCAACTATTGAGGAATCTGGTGAGATAGTTGGTGTAAAAAAGGAAAAGATTGCAGAGTTCCAATTATTTACCTTCTTGGACTCTGTAGAAATCCTTTTTCTTGCATCTATTACAGAAGAACCACCACTAGTTATCACGGCTGATCATCAATTAGGAAGCCCATACCAGCAAGGGTACCCCCTAGAGTTGAGAGATGTAGAGAATTTCACGGATTCCTACGTTATAAAAAGCATAAAAGACAAGCCTGTCTTGTATACTTGGGGGATAATTGTATGTTTAAGGTTCTTGGTTGAGCAAATAGTTATAGGGAAATTGAGACCTATAGCAATAAATCTGCGAATTGCAAGTAGTTCGCAGAAGGATCCAATGGGCACTCGGAAAGGTTAACTGCGTCCGGCTAAAAGACGTTAAAGACAGCGCTTGTTGGGAGGCAACCCAACGTTTTCAATTATGTTATTTTAATTTCTGTCTTTAGTTTATTTTATTTTGTCTAGAACAATCTCACGGTCTTGGGTTCTTGTGTTTGTGCTGTGATTGATAGGTGCAGGGAAATAAACTGAAGGACGAAAAGCTGAACGAAAGCCAGAATTTCCAAGCGGGTAGCGCGCGCCAGAGTGGCTGGGCGCTAAAAGAATCGAACAGCGCAGGTTTAAGCACCGCGGCGCCAGTGGCGTACGCGCCAAAATCCTAAAATTTGCCAAGTTTAGCGTCGCGCGCCGAACAGGCCGCGCACGAAAGTCCCGGCGAGCGCAGTTTGGGCGCCGCGTGCCAAAAGCTGTGGCGCGGGCGAATCCAATTTAAAACGCCTGCACTAGATTTTCCCAAATCCAATTTCAAAACCTAACCCTTCCTCCAAAACCCACGAAATTTCAAAAATCGCCCACAAATCCTCCATAAATCCAACCCAACCACAATCAAAACTCTTAAATTCCTAAAAACCCTCAGCCATCTCAACCAACAAAGCTCCATTCCATAGCCTCAACCCACCATTAGAAACAAGAACAAGCTTGAAGCCTCTCATAAAAAGGTAATCTTTTTCTGTTCTTGATTCCTTTACTAAAGTCACAGGAGGTAGTAGTTCGAAGGAGTGTTGTAGTTGAAGTAATTGGGTACTGAAAAGTTGATTGTGAAGTTTAGAGAAAAGAGTAGAAAAGGAGTGTGGGTATTGGGTAGAAAAGTTGAAGTTTGGGGGTGTTGTGTTCGCTGCTAGTTGTCAATTGTGTAGGAAACATTTGTGCCACTAAATCAGAAGCCCTAAACTGTTTTAACCATGGCCACCAGAAAAGAAGAGGCTCCACATCCACCCCAACCCCACAATACGATGAAAATAGGTTTGTGAGCTACCAAGCCTTCCAAAGATACAAAAAGCTTGATACTGCACTCCATAATACTGTAAAGGGAATGGACTACGCAGGGAGTCATATGGGGAAGAAGATGTTTATGAGCCCATTCGGGCGATGATTGAGTTAAGGGATTGGAGAAAATTTGTGAACCCAGAGAAGATAGCACCAGTAAACACAACAATGGTGCGTGAATTTTATGCCAATTTTCCGGAGAAGGTGGAAAGGGGATGCTTTGTAAGGGGACGCTATGTGCCTGTGACAGCAGAAGATATCAATATACAATTGAAAACAGTTGATGTTGAAGGAGGAATTGGTGATCGGAGCCATTTTAGAACATGGTCTAGGAGCACCGACAACATAAACTGGGATATCGTCGCAAACACCGTGAGCTACCAGGGAGCTGTTTTTGATATTGGAAGAAATGGGTCGAGAGCAACAAAGCAATTCAACAAAGTAGCCAAAGGTTGGCTATATTTCATCAGCGCCCGCATGATTCCATCCACGCACTTCACCAGAGTGCCAGAGGATAGGATTAAACTAATATATGGAATTATGAGGGGGTTGACGATTGATGTGGGGAAAGAAATAGTGCAGAGCATTGAGGAAATCAGCAGGTTGGTAACAACAGGCGGATTGGGACATGGCTCAGTTATCACCAAGCTATGTCACATGAGTGCGGTTCCAAACCTACCCACTGACACTCATGAAAGAAACCAACTGCCCGTGTCCTATGGGATAGTGCACTCTTTCCCAGACCCAAGCCCCCCAACAGCCAGACGGAGAGTACAACCAAAGAACAACAAGAAGAGTGCAGAGGCCGCCATGGACGAAGATGAGCTGAAATAGGGCTCAATATGAGGCGTGACCCAGCCACAGTGCCAACCACGTGAGCGTAACCTCCAACGCCCACAATGGAGCAATTGTATCGTAATCGGATGAGGATGATGCAGACCTTGGACACATGAGTACAAGGATGCAAGAAACAAGGCAACAAATCAACGAGTGAGTTCCTTGTTCAACCAACGGTCGATGATTATCCACCGCCACCACCACCATTTTAACCAAAGTTTGTAAGTGTCTATTTCTTTTATCGTTTGAGTCTACACACATTGGGGACAATGTGTGTTTAAGTTCGGGGTGTTTATTTGTGTCATGTTATGTTTTATTTAAGTCTTTTTGATTGTTTTATGTTTATTTTGAGTCACCAAAATTTTTCCTTTTTGAGTCATAATTGTCTCACAAAGATCATGTATCTTGTCAGTTGCTAGAAACACCTAGTGAAGTAAGGTGAAATAATGTAACGAATTGAAGAAACTATCTAAACACTTAAGTTAGATATGCCAAAAACTCATAGAATCGCTCATTTAGAGTTTCTTGCTTGAATTACGCATACTAAATGATAAATGCTTATGTGTTATGATTGCTTGCTATTTGAGTAAATAGTTAGGATATGCATGTTAGGGAGATGACTCAGCATTTCTTTGATAGCCAATTCTTACCATTCTTTTCTATCCCGCACTTTAAAAATATCCCTAGTCACTCTATTGAGCCTAAATTTGAAACTTCTTCTTTGACACCCTATATTCCCACAAAATTGTACCATAAGTGAAAATATGAAATAGTGGAATACATTGTGTTAAAAAAGACAAAAAGAGTGAATAAGTCATTGCACCCCAATACAAAAGTAATAAGAAATAGGCAAAAGCCTAAGTTTGGGGTGCTTGTCATTATTATATACTTCACTCTCCCAAAACAAAAGAGGGAAAGATAGAATCGAAATGAAGAAAAGAATAAAAAGAAAAAGGGAATCTTGAAAAGTCAAGAGCTTATGGTACGAAATGAGCCTAAATGCCTATTTTTACCAACCCTACCTAAGCCTACATTACAACCCTTAAAGTCCTCAAGATCTCTTTTATGCATATCCGAATTAGTGGAGAATAGCAAGTAAGCATGCCATAGGAATTCTTGAATTTACATGCATGATTTAGTATATTGACTTCCATTAAGCATGATAATATGAGTTTGTAAATATCTAGCTTCATGTGCTTAGTATCTGAAATTTCATGCTATATGTTCTGCATATTATTTTGCTAACCTTCATATTTTTCTAGTTAACACTAATGCAAAGAAAAGTGATCAATGGAAGTGAGTCTTTTATTTTTGTTCTTTGAGTCTTTTATTTTATTTCTTTCTATCTTTGCTCGAGGCAGCAAAGGTTAAGTTTGGGGGTATTTGATCTGGTATTTTATATACACTTTTGAGTCGCTTTAGTTAGTCTTTTGTCCCATTTTGCACATATAAGTGTCGTATTAGGATAGTTTTTCTTTCTTTTGAGTCAAAGTGGTTAAAATGGCCAAATGGCGGAAAAAGAGCAAAAAGAGGGCAAAAGAGGAGATGCCAGTGGAATCGTAGAAAGTGGCGAACGAGGAAAAATCAAGACCAGCCATGGCTCTGAGCAAAAAGAAATCGGCCGCGCGCTAAACATCCGAGGAGCTACAGAAGATACTGGCGCCTCGCATGACAAAATCGGGGCGGCGCTAAACATCCGAGGAGCTACAGAAGATACCGCGGCGCGCTCGCATGCCAGATATCGGCGCGGTGCCAAAACACCCGACGGATTGAACTTCCGCCGGGCGCTCGTCTGCAGCGCGCGACGCTGAAAAAATTAGGTCTTTTGACGAAAATGCAGGCCGAACAAGGAAAAGAGGGAGGCGGTTTGCAGCCTATAAAAGGAGAACCCTAGGCAGTTTTTAAGGGTCCCCCTTCTTGCACAACACAAGACTTTGGCTTGGAGATTGGATACCATTAGTTTAGTAATTTATTTTCCTTTTCTTTACTTTATTTCAGTTTTTATGATGAACTTTGAATTAGTTCTTGTCATATTTATGGCTAGGAACTAATTCTCTTATAGGGCTTTCCATGTTGAATTGCTAGAAACTTATGTTATAAATTAATGCATGCTTATGGTTATTTTTCTTATTGTGAGATCTATCTAATAATTGAGTTGAATTCTTGGTAATTAATTGACAACTAATTATCACTATATGATTTCTAATCAGATTCTGAAAAGGGGGGATTGTGAATATGCTGTAAGTTGGGTAGACATTCTTGGATTGGGGATGAAAATACCTCAATTATTTATGTAGCGTTGATGAGAGGCTTAACAACCCTAATTTTGCGCATTGTGCGTGACGGTCAACTAGGTTTTTGTTCTTAATCCTCCTATAAAGTTATCCTTATCACCGAAAGGTAGGTAAGGTGCGATACTGGGGTTGAGTGTTTATATAACCCTAGCGGGAGTATAAAACGATTTCGTAAACCTGCTTTCTCCTAAAGAAGAATACCATAAGTTAATGCATTAGTAAGTAGCATAAGCAGATATTGAGGATACATGGAAGCCCTATTCTTATCACCACTGAAGTAAATCTTTATAGTAAAATAGCCTGCATAATTCGTAGTTATAAACAACAAATCAATCATAAATTCACCAAATAGATACTAGAAAATAGATAGTTGGTAATTGAACCCTAATCCTTGTGGACGATATTCGGTCTTACTAAGACTATATTACTTGTCACGATAACGTGCACTTGCGTTTAAAGTGTGTGCATCTTACCGCGCATCACCTATCAATCAATACTCCACAAGACCAATGATGCCACACATGGCCACCATATATCATATGTATACATATCTATGGACCTTCCATCTGCAGTCTCTTCTCACAAAACTCGAAGGTTACAGTCTTCAAAACGGGATCCTTAGAGCTTCCTTTCTTTTTCCCGTACTAGGGGATGACCCTGTCGTATTCTAAGTCATGGGACTAACACTATCTGAACCCTTCAGTCGGACTCCCACTCAGCTAACTGATGTGTTCCCCCATTCTACTTCCCTTCTCTGTCTCATTTAGTCACAATACTAGTTGGGGCATGATCCTATAATCTGCCTAGCTTAGTTTACCAACCGGTGTAAACTCTAATACTAGTAGCATCTCAATCACGAGCACCTATGGGCAGTATCACTGAACCCAAGGCGTGTGTATCATCACAATTAACCTCCACTCATGGCCTAAAAAGGATTCTCTCTACGCACATCCATTACTCATAACTATAACCACTATAGTTCTTTTAACCCTTGTTCCTTCCTTTTCTTACTTGTCATACCTTCTCGTACTTCCAACTTACTTTAGTACATGTACAAAATTTCAAATATTGTTTCGGTCCTCCAATTCCAGTAGTTACTATCCAAACTTGGCCATCGTGCTACTTGAATTTCCGTTAAGGCCCTTCTCGGCCCTCACGACCTGGTTCTGGTGGAACACGTCCACGAACTCGTGCAACGATTAACTAGACTTGGGCATTGCATCCTCGTGACCCTATCACATAGCGGAACCATATCCAACTGGCATCGCCCCATTCAATACTACCGGTTGACCCGAAATGGGTCCACAACCCGACCCATCATCACACTTAACTCTTATTCTTAGTCTGAAATAAATCTCTCTCTTATCTCAAGGTACTTCTCACCCTATCCTCCCATTCACTAGAGGTTCGTCACCTAGGCCGAAGTATTTCTACTGTACATCCTCCACTATTGGTCTTTACACTGTTATGGGGTAATTACAACTTGTGAACCCTACACAACTATAGTCTCAGTTCACTTATCATTCTTGTCAACATTCTTCACTCTTCACCTTACTAATCAAAGTATCCCTACCTCTGGTGGTGCTATCAATTTACAACTACTAGAAACAAAGGGAAATATATACGCTAGGGCGGAATCTGAATCTATCCGTGCATGTATGATTCAAAAGAATCGAAATATACCTGTAACCCCATGCGATGTTGCCTCTTGATCCTGCCCAATAGCCACACCATCTATGCGGTTCGAAGGACCGCCAGAACTATAAACTCCACCCTGACCTCTACCACGGCTGGATGACATTAGAATACCCCGCCCTGGGGGGCGCACAGTTGTGGAGGGAAAGGAACCAACCACCGGCCTCATAGGCTGAGCCACCTCATCAGTGCTCTTTCTAAAAGGACATTCCCACTGCTTATGGCTCGGACGGTCACAATAATAACAAACACCTGTGCCAAAACGACATTTCCCCAAATGACGCTTACTACATCGGAAACACTGAGGAATAAATGGCCTCGACTGAGAAAATCCTCTGCTTCTCTGAAAACCTTGAACCCTGGAGCTCGGACCGGCTCCTAAATACCTTGTGGGGTCCAATATACCACCTGTGAGCTGCGGGGGTATGTCCTGGGTAGGCTGGGATGAATACCTCACTCACTGTTGAGGCTGCTCGTCCAAAAACTCACCAGAATAACCAACCGGTCTAGCCCTCTTACGCTGATTTCCGCGTTGGCCCTCTACCCTCTGTACACCTATCTGTACTGGCCGAACAACCTCCTGCTGATGAAACTGTATCACCGTTATCTTGGTCAATAACATAATCGCTCTTTACTTATGACCTATAGACTTCTAACCGAAACCGAGGCTCTCGTGCTGGGCCTCAAAACTCGCATGAAGAACTCGCCGACTCCAACACAATATCTGGTATACCCTGGGCATGAGCCCTATCAACTCTCGAGTCCGATCGTAGCTCTGCCATCGCTTTTGTCCTTCAGGCATCGGTTCTCCTCGAGGCATAGCTGTAACACAATAATACGTCAGAGATGGATTATCTTAATAACACAGCTCTATGGCACGATCTCAGACTGAGAATAATAGAAACCAAATCCTAAATGTCTTGTAGCCTCCTGTTTATGGGTGTGGCGCGCAACACACCGATAATCAAGACTCTACTAGACACGGTCTGTAGACATTCTGAGGACTGACTGCTCTGATACCACTCTGTCACGACCTGAACCCCGGGCCCGTGATTGGTGCCCTACCTGGGCACCCTTCTACCTTAATGACACAATTAAACCGCGAAATTAAATAACACCTCGTATTCTTTACTAATCAACGAACATGCAAGGGCAAAGCTGACAAGGCTGCCATATAATGTACATAATCAAAAGGCACTACACTGTACACGAGTCCAATCCCACATATGAATACAGACCTCTAAGAGTTTTACTGAACTATGACGGGACAAGGCCCCGCCGTACTCATAACTGTACAAAGCCTATAATGAAAGATCTATACCAAAATGATAAACTCCTGAACAAATAGAGCTATTAAAAAAACTCTGAGCAAGGGTCCTACACCTGCCGATCACCAAATCAAGACCTAAACTCAGCAGATGAATCACTGAGAAAGGGGTCAAGATTTAAATATGTACCAAGTATGTGAAACTGAAAATACTGTAATGAAATCATAACAGCCTATATAAAACATAAGACATGTATGATAATCAAACTACAGTACACAATATATAACCAGTCATGTCAAGTCAGGGACGCATGCCCTCAAAGTCATTACTCAAATATAACCATGGGTCTCACGCCTATAATATCAATCATGCCCGTGGAATCCCTTTCTCACTGTCGGCAGTCCATGATATAATATAACACCAATATGTATATATGAACACCAGGTCTCCCCCTGTGTCATAAAAAACGTAGGGCCAAGTAGGAAAGCAAACCACCTGATCCAGCCTGCATCATAAAACTGACTGGCAAAGACGAAAGCTAACTACGAGATTCACTGCGCTAACAATCGATCGGCAAGTACGAAAGCCAACTACTAGATCCAGCCTGCGTCACGAGATATGACCGGGGCAAGTGCGAAAGCGATCCGTAGTCTACCGTACTAAATCGTGCCATAAAGCGATCGGGAAAGTACGAAAGCCAACTACCAGATCCACTACAAGAATCGATCGGGCAAGTACGAAAGCTAGCTACCAGATCCATCCTGCGCTAAACCTCATGGAGAGCTAGTCCATGGAATAACAATATCATCCGGGGATTTAACCCACATCATGGTCGCATGCCCCGGAATCCTCCATCGTATAAGCATGTCCATGGATCCATCACAATGGAAGCATACCCATGGAATCCCCTATCACTATCGGTACGTCCAAGTAAATTCACAACAAGACAGTCGGCCCTCCAACTGAGAGTCACGGCAGCGTAAAAATATAATACTTGCACTCAAAGGCTATCACAAGCAAACATAGGCAAGTTCATAAAATCTTTAGACTTTCATTATCATACAAAAATGAATTTCATTTTATAAATTCAAGGCACTTTCGTTTCACATAAAAATCCGGGAATTTAACTCAAAGTACTACGTACTTCCATTATTTTCAAAAGACTCATTTTTATATAAAACCCCAAGATACTAACACCCGTAGTATCAAGGCATGTCTATTTTTCAAATTAAGTTACTACACCTTTAGGAATTCATTTCAAGACTTTGAAACCAAGTAACTTCTAATTTCACAACCTAGGCAACTCATGTCTATCAATCAAAATAGACAACTCTCTTAACCTTCCATAAAGCCGTTATAACTAACTTCCCATAAAGTCGTTATAACTCTTTATGGTTTTAGCCAAATTCATTCTTTTTATAACCAAGAGACTTATACTTTTAAAACCAAGTATCATAAACTTTCAAATTAAGTTACATAACTTTCAAAATACTTCAAGTCTCTTAACTTTAGAAATCAAGTTGCTTCTACTTTTAAATCCCAAGTAACTCACACCTTTAAAACAAGTTACTTCTCTTTAAATCATGTCATTTCTCCTCTTTTAAATCAATTAAGTAAATCACTCATTTGACTCTCCTAAAGCCGTTATAACAACCTTTAGGTTTTGGAACTAAGGCATTATCCAAGAGATTAGGAACCACTTCCTTTTTAAGACTCTAAGTACTTCAAGTAAAACACTTTCAATTAGAAAATCCAAAATTTCATCAAGGGAATGGACTACAACAACTTCCAATTTAAACATCCAAAGTACAATCAAAGAAGTATATAGAACAACTTCTATATTAGGCAATCCAAGTAAAATCAAGGAGTGGATCATTTAAGGAGTAGGATTTACTTTCTTTTCCATAAGGAATCATGCTAGAAGAAGAAGAGATGGTTCACATACCTTTTCGGTTTAATCCACAAGCTAAGTCGAATACGCCGCACGTAGAATTGTCAACCTATAATGACCACAACACGACTATCAACTTCTAGTTTCTAACGTAGAATGATACCGTCACGACCCGACCTCGGGCCCGCGACTGGTGCCTTACCCCGGGCACCCTAGTGATACAACATCAGAGAAAATCAGCGGAAATAAAAACTCATAAAAGATAAACAGTGAAATAAGAAAACATGCTAACCAAAACGGTTACCTTTCTGTATATATAAATAAAAACTTGAACAGTTACATCCTTTACAAACCCTTCCCACAACAGTACTACAGACCTCTAAGAGTTTTATAACAACAACGACGGGACAGGGCCCCGCCATACCCCTGAATGTATAAGAACCTACAATCTCTGGGAATCATACCACAAGATAAGCCTCCGGAGAAACGGAGCTTCCCAACACGCTGAACTGTGATCCTATGAGCGAGGATCAACAATCGTGTACTCTACTCGCAGATTAACAGCCTCAAGCGAGGTCGATAACAGTACCAAGTATGTGAAATCAGCATCGAGATGAAATCATAATAATCAGTATAAAAATAGAGACATGTATGATAACCAAACTACAAGACACAATATATAAGCAAATATGTCGCCGTGGACTCACGCCTCAAAGTCATCACCCAAATATAACCACGGGTCTCATGCCCACAATATCAATCATGCGTGGAATTCCTTCCTCACTACCTGATCACGATAGAATAACATCAAGGAATACACATGAACACTAGGTCCCACTGTTATAAAAATCGACGGTGGTAAATGCGAAGGCATAGCCAACTACTAGAACCTACCGTACTCAACAATGCTTTAAAATCAGATCGTGAGGTCTTTCTAGACCGCCAAATGATCGGTTGGGCCATTCGCCTCGATCATTTGTCGCGAGCCTAATCTCGAACTCCCGCACCGCATAGCCACCTAGGCCCGCATGAGGTATTCTCGACGGGGGTAGCTAACCCGCTGCAACATCCTCGACTCCCGCAATCCATGGCCACATGGACCGCGATGAGGTATTCCACGACGGCATAACACACCCGAGTGATTCTGGAACTCCGCAGCCTCGCATAGTCTCATGGACCCGCATGAGGTATTCCTCGACGGTAGCTAACCCGCGACAACAAAACAAGTAAGGGGTATGTGATGTAATACAGCCAGAATCGCTTATCGTAAACAACATAAGCACAACAAGAAAACCCCCTTCACATAAAAGTCCCAAGATACTAACGCCCGTAGTATCCTAGCATTTTTACTTATCAAACCAACAAGAAAGTATTACAAGTCTATCACAAGCAAAACATAGGCAAGTTACTCACACAGTGTACTTTTATTTCATGTCAACAAATCCGGGTTTTAACCCCAAAGTACTACATACTTCAACTCTCTTAAAAAGAACCCTTTTTTTTTAAGTACAAAATCACGCGATACTAATACCCGTAGTATCATTCATAGAGTAACTATCATTTTCAGTAAATCAAAACAACATCATGCCCTCTTTTTAAACCAAAACAAGACAATACCATGTCTTCCTTTAAAACAAAGACACTTTTCTTTTTAAAGTCAAGTAGCAATATACTTTTTAAACCAAGTGTCTTACTCTTTTCAAAACAAGTAACATATACCTTTAAATCAAGTTACTTCTCCTTTCCAAAATCAAGTAGTTTATAAGTCAAGTCTCTTTACTTTCAAAAATCAGTCTCATAATCTTTAAATCATATCTCATATCTTTTAAGGAAACCAACCTCCAACTTTTAAAATGTCAAGTTATCATTTTAAATCTAATAATAAAACCATTCTTTTGTTTTCATAAAGTCGTTATAACTAACTTCTCATAAAGCTATTATAACACTTTATGTTTTAAACCAACCAAAACAACTATTTTCATTTCCGAAATCAAGATAATATCATTCTTTAAAAGACCACGCACCCATTACTCATGAATGAGGTTTTACAACTTTTTAACCTAATTCAAGTCCTTAATATTTCATAACAAGTCACTTAACTTTAGAATCAAGTCAAGGACACAAAAGGAAAATCAAATTCCTTTAACACACGTGCGTCTACCGCACTATATATATTTCACAAATATCATGCTCAAGAGAATAGGAAGAATCACATACCTCGCGACGATTATCGATAATTAGCAAAACTCTCCAAAGTACTATAACCTTGCTAGCCTTTTCCACCCTTCAAGTAGAATACGCTACTCGTAGTACTTCAACCTATATAGGGCCATAAAACGCCTATTAACTTCTAGATCTCTTCAGAGAACATTTATAATTAAAAGGTTCCATATTATACGGAAAATTTGGCAACACCTCCCCGTAACCACATAAAAATCCTCCTATACCAAGGCCCGCTACTAAGCCAACAACTCTCGTGGATTACACGCCTAACCTGACGCTTTACAATTACGCCTCACAATAATACTACATACCATCAGAATACAGTCCAATGTAAATACAGTTCAATTATTTTTAATCATCCTTCCATATATCATATACTCAATTATACATTACTACAACATGTAATCTCCAATTACAATAGGGGGATAAAGATCATTACCTCGATAAGCCCAAAATTATCCAAGATTTATAAGTCGATCCTGAGCAACGTTTAGCTCCAATTCCTCACGCTCCAACCCGCTCCAAGAAACCCTTAGAAGTTTCTAAACAACTTCTCTTAACACTTCATCCATCTATGAAGATTTTCCTAGGGTTTCGTTTTGCGACTAAAGGAATAAAGTAGTATTTTCGGGCTCTTATGTTGGGATTACTTTAGAATACTACTAGGGATACTAGGCTAAGGTATTTGGGATAACAACAACACTTGAAGAATTTCTACACAAGGTGGGGGGGTGTTGGACGAGAACCTCAACAAAGAGGGGAGTATTTTGTGACTTAGAAATCTCTAAGTGTGGATGAAATAAGTCATGAAATCAAGGGGGTATTTATAGAGAAATCAAGGGCTAGGATTAAAGCAAGTGTATGGTGAGGATTAGGGACAAGTGTGTGTGGATTCTACCAACCAAATGTCCACCACAAAAATGGGACAAGTGGCTTGCCACTTGTCCACCACCAAATCGTCCAAGGACACTTGTCCACCAACTATTCGGCCAACATGGCCACATGGGGGTGACACGTGTCGCCCCCCTACTCGTCCAAAATATTTCATCTTTCGAAAATATCCGTAATGCCAAAAATCTCTAAAATAAAGTGGGCCCCACAAAACCGTAAATTTCTCCCGTGGGTCCCACGTGATCAATTCTGGAAATAAAATTCCATAATTCTCTAATATTCTAAAAAGTCCGAATACCAAATCTGGGAATCTAATTCCCATTAACGAACATTTTTCCTTCACAAAATCCGGAAACTTTTCCGTTGAAAAATCACATCTTCCTTTCTTTCCAATATTAATGTCGTATTCTCGTACGTACGCCCTCACATACATACCCTGGAACTACGGGGTGTAACATTCTTCCCCCCTTAGAAACATTCGTCCCGAATGTTCCTTCTAAAGTCTCTAAACACACATGCACTGTTATAGTCTTCACTACTATACTTACTACATCAATTATGCCACGTTTGGCCATAATATAACACCCATGCCTGCACGTCAATCCAATCGACAAGTAGGGAGGGTGGGTTTTCCTGGAGGTATAGGTAAAAGAATGAGGATACCTTTGTATTATGTCATCCTCTGCCTACGTAGACATCTCCTCCCTAATGCAACTCTGTCATAACTCTTTGACGGAAGCCCCGTCCCTATCTCGTAATGGCCTGGCCTGTTGTTCATGTATCGCTATAGGACTATCCTCATACGATAACCCTCCTGTCATCCGGTCATCATTAACTAGGAACACTCTGGATGGATCTCCGATACTCTTCCGAAATATAGCAACATGGAAGACCGGACGTACTGCCTCCTAAGTCGGACGGCAGTGCTAACTTATAGGCAACCTGGCCTATTCTACAAACGATCTGAAAAGTCCCAAAGTACCTCGGGCTAAGTTTCCCCTGCTTTCCAAATCTCGTCACACCCTTCCGGGGTGGTACCTTCAAGAAGACCCACCGTCAACCTGAACTCCAAGTGTCGACGCCGATTATCCGCACGACTTATGTTGACTCTGAGCTGCTAATAACCTCTTCTGGATAAGCTTCACCTTATCCACATCCTGCTGAATCAAGTATGGACCAACTATCTGAACCTTGCCAACATCGAATCAATCGACCGGCAACCTACACTTCCGCCCATACAAGGCTTCATAAGGCGTCATCCGAATACTGAAATGGTAGATATTATAATACTCACTCAACAAGAGGCAAATAATCCTCACAGCTACCCCTGAACTCAAAACACCGGTCCGTAACCTATCCTTAAATGTCTGGATAATACGCGATGTTTGTCCGTCGGCCCGAGGGTGGATGAAATACTGAGACTCACCTGAGTTCCTAACCCCTCCTGGTAAAACCTCCAGAAAAAAAAAATAGCCGTAAACTGGGCTTCACTGCCTGTCATAAAATAAAAGTAGGAACCTCGTGCAGCCTTACAACCTTACTGCTATATAACATCTCGCATAACTCTCACGAGTAAATGATCCGATCGAAAGACAAGATGGGCTGACCTCATCGGCCTGACTACTGGTCGAACGCATTCACGAACTCGTACGATGGTTACCTAAACTTGGGCCTAACACCCTCGTGACCTTATCATCTAGCGGGACCACCTCAAACTGACATCACCACATTCCGGGTTGCGGGTTGACCCACGTTATGGCCTCAACCCGACCCACTTCGTACTAAACTCTCGTTCCTGGTCCGGAACAATCTCACTATTCAAGTCATGAGAACCTAGTGGTCTTCTAAGCTCAACTACCCACTTCCATTTCACACCACTCATGGACTTATCACATGAATATACCCCACGTATACAATGTATCTCGACAAGGATCAAAAACATAAAATATTTTACTTAAGACGGTCTTGCATCTAAGGTCTCCACGTGTAATATTCTAAGGCTCACACCTTCCATGTCCCCATACTTACCTTTTCAACTACCCATGTTTTCTAATCACAACTTACACAATTCTATCCGAACATAACACTTAACATTAAGTCATCATATCACGCATACTAGTCTCTAGAGGGTTAAGGATATACCTGTAACTACTGCTTCACTTTCCCTTTGTCGCTCTAATCCAAAATCCCGCTTCATCGGGCGATAGCTATAGAAGGTGATGAACCACCATCGATCCCGGCGTCGAGTCGTAACATCCGCGCCACCTCTGGTCGGAAAATTTCTCGCAAAATGGCCCTGCTGGCCGCAAGCATAACAAGCTGTCGAAGTAGTACGATACTCCCCACAATGACACCTACCACAACGGCCATACCGAGGTGGGGGTGGACTCCTCTGGCTAACACCCCTTCCTCTCCGAACCATCAACCGAATCGAATCGGGTAGGTCGAGTCATCCCACCAGATCCTCCTACTAGGACATTCTCTCATCACATGGCCCTGACGGCCGCTAGTAAACAAGCACCAGTAAAAAGACGACATTCCCCTGGGATGACGTCTGCCACATCGTGAACACTGAGGGGAAAATGAATTCGGCTGGCTAGAACCTATGTATATCTGTGAACCAGAAGCCCTGGAGTTCTGACCAACTCCTAAATACCCCGAACGTCCTGAAGTCTGCGGAGGACCACTCTGTACTGGCGGAGGCGCATACCCAGTCTACTGTTGAGGCGGTTCGCCTCGAAAGTTACCAAAGGACCCTACTGTTTTGGCCCTCTTCTGCTGATCTTGGTTCATCCGTCGATCTCTATGTTCCCCAGTCTGTTGCGCATAAGCCTGTATGCGGGTAATGTCCATGCCTCGCCTGAAGAGCTACTCTTGTACAACCCTCTGCTAAATAATCGTCAAGTCCCGTGACATATCGGTGCACTCTATCCTCCATGTCTGCCACTAAAGCGGGGACATAACGAGCCAACGAGTCAAACTCTACATTGTACTCCCGGACCGTCCGGCCGTTCTGCCTCAACATCATAAATCTATCAGCCTGAGCACTCCTCATCTGTGAGGGCAAGAAGTGTGTAAGAAATGTCTCTGAGAACTCGTCCCAACCAGCTGGAGGCACATGCTCCCCCCGGGATAGTTCCCATGAATCAAACCAGTCGACCGCAGTATCACGCAGCCGATGTGAACCCAATACCACCGACTCTGTCTCTGAGGCCTTGATCACTTTCATGATCCGCTGCAACTGTCGAATAAACTCCTGAGGATCTTCCTCAGTTCTCAATCCATAGAACTCGGGTGGACTGCAACTCAAGAAGTCCCGAAATCTCAAACTATCGGATCTAGGGTGAACTACTGGTACTACCGGAACCTCCGACTCTCGTCTGTCCTCATTCCTAGCCACAAGCCTAGCTAGTAACTGGGCCATCTCCTTGTAACTCATATCCTCGGCTCCTGGTCGTGGAACTGGAGACTCAGGTATCGTGGTCTCGTGAGCTACCGCCGCTTCTAAACTCTCACAGGGCTAGCGGCCGCAGTAACTCCCATCCAAGTACCACCTTAGAAAAGACCGGGCTGTGCCTCGGTAACCCTCAGTATTCTACTCGCAGCCTCCTCTCGCCGCTTGCCTTCTCGGGCTCTGGTTGCTGCGTAGAGGCATAACTAGCACATATGAATACGCTGCAGGAGTCCAACTTATAACACTTCTAAGGCACGATCTCGAGTGAGAAGAATGGAAACTAATCCTAAATATCTCGCAGCCTCGACATAAAGGTGTGGTGCACAACACGCCGATAATCAAGACTTACTAGATACGGTTCAGACACTTTTCCGATGATTAATCGCTCGATACCACTTTTGTCACGATCCGACCTCGGGATCGTGCCTTACCCTGCACCCTAGTGATACAACATAAGAGAAAATCGGAAATAAAAACTCATAAAAGATAAATGTGAAATAAGAAAACAAAGCAACTAAAACGGTTACCTTTCTATATATATAAATAAAAACTTAAACGATTACATCCTTTACAAACCCCGCCACAAAGATTACATGCACTCTAAGAGTTTTATAACAACAACGACGGGACAGGGCCCCGTCATACCCCTGAATGTATAAGAACCTGCAATCTCAGGGAATCATACCACAAGATAAGCCTCCGGAGAAACGGAGCTTCCCAACACGTTGAACTGTGATCCTATGAGCGAGGATCAATAACTGGTGTGCGGCATGAACGCACCGGGCGAGGTCGATAACAGTACCAAGTATGTGAAATCAGAAATGCGAGATGAAATCATAATAATCAGTATAAAAATAGGAGACATGTATGATAACCAAACTACAAGACACAATATATAAGCGAATATGTCAAGCCGTGGACTCACGCCTCAAAGTCATCACCCAAATATAACCATGGGTCTCATGCCCACAATATCAATCATGCGTGGAATTCCTTCCTCATCGCAGCGATCCCACGATATAATAACATCAAGGAATACACATGAACACCGTGTCCCATGTGTTATAAAACCGTGACGGGGTAAGCACGAAGGCATAGCCAACTACTAGAACTCACCGTACCAACAATGCTATAAAATCAGTATCGCGAGGTCTTTCTAGACCGCTAAATGATCGGCCGCCATTCGCCTCGCAGATCATTGTGCGAGCCTAACTCGAACTCCGCACCGCATAGGCCACCTAGGCCCGCATGAGGTATTCCTCGATCGGGGTAGCTAACCCGGCAACATCCTCGACTCGCAATCCGCACGCCACATGGACGCGTGAGGTATTCTCGCATCGGTGTAACACACCCGAGTGATTCTCGAACTCCCGCAGCTCGTGATAGTCCCATGGACCCGCATGAGGTATTCTCGTGACGGGGTAGCTAACCCGCGGCAACAAAACAAGTCAGGGGGGTATGTGATGTAATACAAGCGTAACCGGCTTATCGTAAACAACATAAGCACAACAAGAAAACCCCCTTCACATAAAAGTCCCAAGATACTAACGCTCGTAGTATCCTAGCATTTTTACTTATCAAACCAACAAAAAAGTATTACAAGGCTATCACAAGCAAAACATAGGCAAGTTACTCACACAAGGTACTTTTATTTCATGTCAACAAATCCGGGTTTTAACCCCAAAGTACTACATACTTCAACTCTCTTAAAAAGAACCCTTTTTTTAAGTACAAAATCACGCGATACTAATACCCGTAGTATCATTCATAGAGTAACTATCATTTTCAGTAAATCAAAACAACATCATGCCCTCTTTTTAAACCAAAACAAGACAATACCATGTCTTCCTTTAAAACAAAGACACTTTTCTTTTTAAAGTCAAGTAGCAATATACTTTTTAAACCAAGTGTCTTACTCTTTTCAAAACAAGTAACATATACCTTTAAATCAAGTTACTTATCCTTTCCAAAATCAAGTTGTTTATAAGTCAAGTCTCTTTACTTTCAAAAATCAGTCTCATAATCTTTAAATCATATCTCATATCTTTTAAGGAAACCAACCTCCAACTTTTAAAATGTCAAGTTATCATTTTAAATCTAATAATAAAACCATTCTTTTGTTTTCATAAAGTCGTTATAACTAACTTCTCATAAAGCTATTATAACACTTTATGTTTTAAACCAACCAAAACAACTATTCTCATTTCCGAAATCAAGATAATATCATTCTTTAAAAGACCACGCACCCATTACTCATGAATGAGGTTTTACAACTTTTTAACCTAATTCAAGTCCTTAATATTTCATAACAAGTCACTTAACTTTAAAATCAAGTCAAGGACACAAAAGGAAAATCAAATTCCTTTAACACACGTGCGTCTACCGCACTATATATATTTCACAAATATCATGCTCAAGAGAATAGGAAGAATCACATACCTCGCGACGATTATCGACAATTAGCAAAGCACTCCAAAGTACTATAACCTTGCTAGCCTTTTCCACCCTTCAAGTAGAATACGCTACTCGTAGTACTTCAACCTATAGTGGCCATAAAACGTCTATTAACTTCTAGATCTCTTCGTAGAACATTTCTAAGTACAAGAGGTTCCATATTCTACGGAAAATTCGGCAGCACCTCCCCCCCCCCCCCCCGTAACCACATAAAAAATCCTCTTATACCAAGGCCCGCTACTAAGCCAACAACTCCCAGGGGATTACACGTCTAACCGGACGTGTACAATTCTGCCCCACAATAATACTACAGTCTACTGTAAATACAGTCCAATGTAAATACAGTTCAATTCTTTTTAATCATCCTTCCATATATCATATACTCAATTATACATTACTACAACATGTAATCTCCAATTACAATAGGGGGATAAAGATCATTACCTCGATAAGCCCAAAATTATCCAAGATTTATAAGTCGATCCTGAGCAACGTTTAGCTCCAATTCCTTACGCTCCAACCCGCTCCAAGCAACCCTTAGAAGTTTCTAAACAATTTCTCTTAACACTTCATCCATCTATGAAGATTTTCCTAGGGTTTTGTTTTGCGACTAAAGGAATAAAGTTGTATTTTCGGGCTCTTATGTTGGGATTACTTTAGAATACTACTAGGGATACTGGGCTAAGGTATTTGGGATAACAACAACACTCGAAGAATTTCTACACAAGGTGCGGGGGGGGGGGGGGGGTTGGACGAGAACCGCAACAAAGGGGGGAGTATTTTGTGACTTAGAAATCTCTAAGTGTGGATGAAATAAGTCATGAAATCAAGGGGGTATTTATAGAGAAATCAAGGTCTAGGATTAAAGCAAGTGTATGGTGAGGATTGGGGACAAGTTTGTGTGGATTCTACCAACCAAATGTCCACCACAAAAATGGGACAAGTGGCTTGCCACTTGTCCACCACCAAATCGCCCGCGACACTCATTCACCAACTATTCTACTAACACGGCCACGGGGTGACACGTGTCGCCCCCCTACTCGTCCAAAATATTTCATCTTCCGAAAATATCCGTAATGCCAAAAATCTCTAAAACAAAGTGAGCCCCACAAAACCGTATATTTCTCCCGTGGGCCCCACGTGACCAATTCCGAAAATAAAATTCCATAATTCTCTAATATTCTAAAAAGTCCGAATACCAAATCTGAGAATCTAATTCCCATTAACGAACCTTTTTCCTTCACAAAATCCGGAAACTTTTCCGTCGAAAAATCACATCTTCCTTTCTTTCCAATATTAATGTCGTATTCTCATACGTACGCCCTCACATACATACCCTGGAACTACGGGGTGTAACAGATACTAAGTATACGGTCTCTTATTCTACGGAAAATTTGGCAGCACTTCCTTTGTTTCTACGTACTTTTCCACCTTTTTCAAGGCCCGAAAATCAATAACCAACATGCCGCATTTAAGGCTCAACACATCAATCAATCAAAGGGTATTACACGCCTTACAATACGTGTAAAATTCTGCCCCACAATTAATACTAAGTAGTTCAATATCCAAAGCCATTCTCGGCTAACATGTACAACAACACAAAGTCCTTTCCAATTCTTTTTCAATCCAAGTTGTTAAGTCTAACATGTTATATAGTCGTAAACAACTATAATTCCTTCTTTATATAACATGTGACGACTAAACTAATAACCAAATTGAATTATAATATCAAAGGCTAATCATGCTAGTTTCGGATTAGTGGTTCCAATATCCATAACACTTATCAAACTTCAATATATACATCTCATGTGTGTTTATATCCATAACTACAACAATAAGTAATCTTTAATCACTAAAACGACAAGATTGTTACCTTGATAAGCCCTTATAAAATTCCAAGATTCAAAGTCGCTCCTTAGCAATCTTAGCTCCTTTACTTTACGCTTCAATCCGCTATTTGAAGCCCTTAGAAGTTCATAAACAACTTCCCTTCAATTTCCAACTTCAAAGTTGAAGAACACCTTAGGTTTTCGCCTTGCGACTAACGTGAAAATGTCGTTTTTCCGGGATCTTTCTATTGAGATATCCTTACAATACCCCTAGTAACCTTGGGTTAAAGTATGGTGAATAATGAACCACAAACGAAAATCTTTCTTGTTGGAAAATGCTCAAACTCGAGAGCTCTCTTTCATGCACAAAGTTTTCTCAATTTTTTTCTAAGTGTTGGGAGCTTGTCATGCTACTAGTGTAGTATATATAACACAATGGAGGGCTTAGATCAAAACACTTGTGTGGCTTGGATGAAGGAGATTAAATATCTAGTCAAGTGGGAAAGTTGACTTAGTCAATAATCTCAAGCTTGTCAAGACTTGATCATCTTCCTTGGTCATTGACCATAATACCCTTGGTACATACGTCCAAGACCATGCAAAGGGGGGTGACACGTGCCGCCCTCTCATTCGTCCATAAAATTTCGTAACCCTCGTGGGCCTCACAAAATGTAAAATTTCTCGGGTGGGCCCTACGTGACCAAATCCGTAAATAAATTTCCACAATGTTAATAAATTCCATACTCCTCAAATAATTTATTTTGAGAATCTAATTCTCATCAACGAACATTTTTCCTTTCCGAAGTTCTGAAGATTTTCCTTCGGAAAAACAATTCTTTCTTTCGTACCAATTTTCAAATCTTGTGTTCTCGCGTCTATTCTCTTATACATGTCCTGAAATTTCGGGGTGTAATAAATAATATCTTTCTTTGACACCCTATGATTCTTTTGTTGTGCCATAAGTTATAATTGAAAACTCTTGGAATGAGAAGTGTTGAAAAAGAGAATGAATTTGATGCACCCCAATGAAAAATATTCAAAAGCTTAAGTTTGGGGGTGCTTGTTATTTATAATGTATCTCATTCTCTCAAAAGAAAAGGGGGAAAATAGGTATGAGATTAAAAAGAAAGTCAAAAAGAAGGAAAATGAGTTGAATAAAAAATGTTTATGGTACGTAATTGAGCCTAAATGTCTACTTTTACCTACATCTGCCTAAGCCTACATTACAACCCTTGAAAGTCCTGATGATTTTTAATGTGTATGTCTATGATTAGTGGAGAATAACAAGTAAACAGGTCTATAGCATTTTGGGCAAGATTGAATGAAATTGACATGCATAGGATATGTGTTTGTATTTCCAGTGATTATGATCTAAGTGAATTAGCGAAATATCTAACTTAAAATTCTAGGTTGCTAAATATTCATGCTATGTAGGTTCCAACATATTATCCCAATTTTCATCCATGATTTTGATGAAACATTGCTATAGCTACTTGATCCATTTCATAGAGTCTTTTATTTGATTTTGTTTTTGTTTTGTTTAGTGCTTTACTCGAGAGTGAGTAAAGTGTAAGTTTGGGGGTGTTTGTGAGTGTATTTTATACACTCTTTTGAGTCCTTTTTAGTGAAGTATTTTACTCTTTTTGTTTGTGTTTAGTATAGTATTATGTTTGTTTTTCTTTCTTTTGAGTCAAAGCGGTCATAAAGGAGAAATACCACTTTTGAGGATGAAATGAGCTTAATTGAGATGCAAATTGCACAAGCACAACCCAAGGAATGAAGCCTAAGAAGTTTCAAGAAGAATAGTAGAAATCTGGCAATTTCGGATGAAAATCAGAGAGGCACCGCGGTGCCTGGCCAAGCAGCATCGCGGTGCTATCGAACCGCGGTCAAGAGAATTGGGGTCGCGGCGTAAAATTTCTGAAAAGTCTGAAACTGAAACACCGTCGAAGGCACCGCGGTCCAGGCATGAGGCACCGTGGTGCCATATTTTCAGTAGATGTCAGTTGTTTCGTGAGGAATTAGCACCGCGGTGTTAGGCAGAGGCACCGTGGTGCCAACGCGTAAAAATCAGATTCCGAGTCGATTTTTTACAAGGGTAAAAGGGTCCGAAGCAAGGTTTTTCTCAGATATAAATACCCTAAACCCTTTCATTAATAGACATCATACTTTGTGGAGGCAAAGAATTGGAGAAAAACACAAGATTGGAGACGACTTGTTCAAGTGCTTTTCCCCCCTTATTTTATTAAAGTTTATGTTGGATTGTAATTTCGTTTTTGACATGACAATGTTTAGGAGCTAATTACTTTAGTAGGGTTTTCCGTGAATCTTCTTGAAACACTTTCATATAGTTAGTGCATAGTTATTGATTTCTTCTTCAGCATATTAATATCTATTCAATATTGTTGTGATTGCTTGGTAGTTAAATGTGTCACGACCCGACCCCGGGGCCGCGACTAGTGCCCTACCGGGGCACCCCGTCAAGTACACAACAGAGAATAGCAGCGGAACATACATAACACATAAACCTGTAGATAGTAGACATCACTGGCTAGCCGACAAGGCCGCCTTCCATAGAATATACTTTAATCAAAAGTAAAACAGTACAACTTGGTTCTTACAGCCCAAACCACAAACGTGACTACAGACCTCTAGGAATAACAACTGTGGCGGGACAGGTCCCCGCCACACCCCTGAATGTACATAATATCCATAGCATCAGGGAAAAACCGTACCAACAAAATAAGCCTCCGGAAGAATGGAGCTTCAGACACCAGACCAGTGATCCTAAGGATGAGAATCCACCACCTGCTTACCCTTACCTGCGGCATGAACGCAGCCCCCGAGGAAGGGGGTCAGTACACAATATGTACTAAGTATGTGAAACTGGAAAATACTGAAAATACCTCATAAGTCTAAAATAACTGAAGACATGTATGATAAACAATTTTACAGAACATTGTGCTTTACTAATAATGAGAATATCAAACATACTATATTGCATGAAAATAGGAAGCTCATGATAAAAGCAAGGTCATCCGCCCCACAGTATCATTAAGCACTCCTACTCCTGGGACAATTTCACCTGCATGGGTCATGTGGACCCGCATGAGGTATTCCTCGCATAGGCTGTACTCACCCGCATGGGACTATTTCACCCGCATGAGCCCTACGGACTCGCATGAGGTATTCCTCGCATCGTGGGTAGCAAATCCACGGAATATACAAATGTCACGACCACACTGGAAGCATACCCGTGGAATCCCACATCACTGTCGGTACGTCCAGGTAACCTCGTACTGTATGCCTCGGAATCCCTCATCGTAAGCATGTCCAAGGTGCATACCCGTGGAATCCCACCTCAATGTCGGTACGTCTAAGTAAGCTCATACTATGACCATGAAAGCATACCTGTGGAATCCTCCATCACTGGCGGTACGTCCAAGTAAGCTTATACTACGACCATGGAAGCATACCCGTGGAATCCCACATCACTGTCGGTACGTCCAAGTAACTCATACTAAGACAATGTAAGCATACCCGTGGAATCCTCCATCACTGACGGTACGTCCAAGTACTTTCATAACTTCTTTAGACTTTCATTAATCTACAAAATAAATCTCATTCTTGACCTTAAGGCACCTTCTTATTGCTTAATCAAATCTGGAGAATTTAACCCGAAGTACTATGTACTTCTACTCTTTCAAAAGACCCCTTTTTCACATAAAAGTTCCCATTTTACACTCTAAGCAATGGATGCCTTTTTAAATCAAATTTGCCCTACTTAACTTTGATTCTTTCATCTTTGTTTACCTTACTCAAGAAGATCATTCCTTTAACCTTCCATAAAGTTATTATAACAAACTCCCCATAAAGCCGTTATACTAACTTTATGCTTTAGAAATTAAGACATTCTTATCCTTTCATAAGGCCGTTATAACTAACTTCCCATAAAGCCGTTATAACTCCTTATAAACAATTTCGTTCTTTTATTTAACCAAGAGACTTATACTTCAAATCAGTTTACACAATTTTCAAAATACTTTTTCCTGTCAAGAAATCCTTGTCTACCTTATTAGAATAAACCATTCCTCAAGAACAAGTGAGTTAACTCTCTAACTCAACCAACCTAGACATTCTTTAAAAATAAGACAAAGATACCAAAAGGATTTACTGCTTAAATCACGACGCTCACCGTACTATATAGTTATAACTACTCATGCTCAAGTGATAAGAAAGTTCCACATACCTCTTCGGTCAATCCACTTGCTAAGTCCAAAATACCGCACGTAGTACGTCAACCTATAATGACCATAATACGTTTATTAACCTCTAGCTTCAACGTAGAATATTCCAAGTGCAAAGTCACTAAACTCTATGGAAAATCGGGCAGCATTTCCTTTGTTTCTACATACTTTGCCACCTTTTTCAAGGCCGAATTCAACATCCAAACGCCACTTTTAAGGCCCAACAATCCAACCAATTCAACGGGGATTACACACCTAAACTTGGATGTGTAAAATTCTGCCCCACAATGTATAACAATTAACTTAAGAAGTTTAAGGTAAAATTTAGGCTACAACATGTCAACATCCTAACCTTATTCAATCCTTTCATATCCAAACCATATTTCTTACATGCAATGTATCTAAGAGCAATATTTACCACTACAAGTTCTTTCTTCTTCACATGCAACACCATAAACTAACAAAGAGATAAGGAATGGTTACCTTAGAACTTTAGCCAAATTAATCCAATAAATTGGCTAGCCTTCTTTCCAAAACACCACCACAATAACTCCTACAAGCTTGCAAATACGTTTCCTTCTTGCCACACTTTTCAGTTTTTTCTCAAGCCTTGATTTCCTTTTTATTTTCTAGAGAGAAGGAAGAGCTTCTAATTTAGAGAGACAGAAGAGTTTGAAGAATGACCAAGTCTTCAAGACTTGGTCAATAAATAGTGCATGCAAAAATCAGATTGGGGGGGGGGGACACTTGTCACCCTCCCATGGCCTTTTTTAAAACAAAACAGTTCAAATTTTTCCACTCACCCTCGCAGAACCGCCTCGCGCGCCCTGCGATCGGCTGGCGCTGAAACTGCCAACCCTCGATCTTGCCGCTGCCTCGCTTCCCGCCGCGACCCTGTGGCTCTTGTCTGAATTATTTTTATGCCCGACTGCGCACTGAACTTGTAACTCCCATAACTTTCTACTCTGATGTCCTATCGACAAACGGTTGGCTGCGTTGAAAACTAGACTCAACGAACTACGCGCTAGGCCTTTGAAACACCTAGGAACTCATAATGCAACTGGACATAAACCACCTCAAAGTTGACTAAAAACCCGTCTGAAACAATCCGTCAACCCATCTTTCGAAAATTTTAAGTCTTAATCCCTTTCGTACGCTCTCATACGCATGGCCAGAACTACGGAGTATAACATTCTCCCCCTCCCCCCCCCTTAGAAACATTCGTCCCCGAATGTTCTTTTGGAGCCAATCTAATATTCCTCGGTACATCCTCGTACTTCTACACTTAATGGGACCTTATAATGCCACTTGTGACCCTAAGTTATCGCACACGCATATCCATTCATCGTAAGTCAAACAGGAAAACGAATCCAACGTGTGAACCATCACCACTTACTCCCATTCACTACTAACGAGTTGCGCTCGTACCTACCAACTTATTCTATCATATGTACATAGTCTCAATATCCTTCGTTCATGACACTAAATCATACAACAATCCTATCATGCATACTAATCTCTAAAGGATCAAAGATATACCTGACATCACATAGGCGGGTCAAAGGACCGCTAAATCTGGGAAATGCTACCACGACCTGCATCGCGGCGGCATTTAACATCCCGCCTAGCCATTGAAGATCCCGTGAATCGATCCAATAGATGCGCACATCCCACCGCCACTCCGGTCGGACGATCTCGCCAAATGGCCCTGTTGGCCGCAAGCATAACAAGTTGTCGACCTCGTCCGACACTCTCCAAAATGAGATCTACCGCAGTGACCACACCGAGGCAAAGGTGGCCTCCCCTGGCTACTATCTTCGGACACCTGTGAACCTGCCGCTCGAGCTCGACCGCCTCGAATATCGGCGGTCAAACCACCCGGAAGACCGGAAGGGCACTCTGCGTGGCGAAATGTAGACTACCACGCTGGCCGCCCACCAAAGCTATCACGAAATCTTGTCGCCCCGCCTCTTGGGCCGGGCCGACTCGCCCTCACTCTCTCGCCTCAATCCCCTGTGCATACGCCTGCATCCTGGCAATATTCATACCTGGCTGAAGAGCCACTCCCAGACATGAAGTAACCATGTAACGGTCTAGCCCCATCACATAGCGGTGAACTCGGTCCGCCATGTTCGCCACAATAGTGGGCGCATACCTGGCCAATGAATCAAACTCTGTGTCAGACTCACGGTCCTCCCATTCTGTCTCAATGCCAAGAACCTATCCAAGCGGGCTCTCTCGCCTCGTGAGGCAAAAGTGACCGGAAGGCTTCCGTGAACTCATCCCAAACACCGGAGGAGCACCCACACCTTAGACAACACCCACGCCAAACCAATTCAACGCAATATCGCAGAATCGGTAGAAGCTAACACAATGGACTCGCCTCGAGGCCCTAAGCATATGCATAGTCCGCCGCACTGCCGAATGAACTCCCGAGGATCCTCCTCGACTCGACCCATAGAACTCGTGGATCACAACTCGTAAAGTCCCAATCCTTAAATCGCCGGCCAGGGTTAGCACGGCCTCGCGCGCGCCGCCACAATGCTAGTCAACAACCCGACCGCTTCCCGTAATCCCTATACTCGCCGGCCGTGGAACTGAGGCTCGTGTACGCGGTCTCGATGGCCGCCGCCGCCTCGAACTCATTGAGGCCGGGCGACGTCGTGGAACTCGCCGCCCGAAACATCATCTCTGGTAAAGAATGGGCCTGTGCCCTCGTATCCCTCTGCGTCCTACTTGCAGCTCCCTCAGCTGCCTTGCCCTTCTGGGCTCTGGTTGCCTTGCGTAGAGGCATAACTGGTACATAGGAAGAGGTCAGAGAGGATTCAACCTAGTAGGACAGCTCTACTGTACGATCTCAGAGAGAGAAGAATGGAAACCAATCCTAAATGCCCTGCAGCCTCCTGATTATAGATGTGGTGCACAACACACCGATAATCAAGACTCTACTAGACACGGTCTGTAGACACTTTCCGAGGACTAACTGCTCTGATACCACTTTTGCCACGACCCGACCCCGGGGCCGCGATTGGTGCCCTACCGGGGCACCCCGTCAAGTACACATCAGAGAATAGCAGTGGAACATACATAACACATAAACCTGTAGATAGTAGATATCATCAAGCTGGCAAGTGCCGCTTCCATAGAATATACTTTAATCAAAAGTAAAACAAGACAACTTGGTTCTTACACAAACCATAAACGTGACTCTGCACTTCAGAATAAAATCGCGTGACAGTGTCCCGCCATACCGAATGTACATAATATCCATAGCATCGTGGAAAACCGTACCAACAAAATAAGCCTCGGAAGAATGGAGCTTCGCACACGGCACCGGTGATCCTAAGGATGAGAATCCACCACCTGCTTACCCTTACCTGCGGCATGAACGCAGCCCCCGAGGAAGGGGGTCAGTACACAATATGTACTAAGTATGCGAAACTGGAAAATACTGAAAATACCTCATAAGTCTAAAATAACTGAAGACATGTATGATAAACAATTTTACAGAACATTGTGCTTTACTAATAATGAGAATATCAAACATACTATATTGCATGAAAATAGGAAGCTCATGATAAAAGCAAGGTCATCCGCCCCACAGTATCATTAAGCACTCCTACTCCTGGGACTATTTCACCCGCATGGGTCATGTGGACCCGCATGAGGTATTCCTCGCATAGGCTGTACTCACCCGCATGAGACTATTTCACCCGCATGAGCCCTACGGACTCGCATGAGGTATTCCTCGCATCGTGGGTAGCAAATCCACGGAATATACAAATGTCACAACCACACTGGAAGCATACCCGTGGAATCCCACATCACCGCAGACGTCCGGTAACCTCGCATCGCATGCCTCGAATCCTCATCGTAGCATGTCCAGTGCATACCGTGGAATCCCACCTCACCGCTTGCAGACGCCTAAGTAAGCTCAAACAAAGACCATGGAAGCATACCCGCGAATCCTCCATCACCGACGTGACGCCCAAGTAAGCTCATACTACGACCATGGAAGCATACGTGGAATCTCACATCACCGCTTGCACGCCCAAGTAAACTCATACTAAGACAATGGAAGCATACCCGTGGAATCCTCCATCACTGACGGTACGTCCAAGTACTTTCATAACTTCTTTAGACTTTCATTAATCTACAAAATAAATCTCATTCTTGACCTTAAGGCACCTTCTTATTGCTTAATCAAATCCGGAGAATTTAACCCGAAATACTATGTACTTCTACTCTTTCAAAAGACCCCTTTTTCACATAAAAGTTCCCATTTTACACTCTAAGCAATGGATGCCTTTTTAAATCAAATTTGCCCTACTTAACTTCGATTCTTTCATCTTTGTTTACCTTACTCAAGAAGACCATTCCTTTAACCTTCCATAAAGTTATTATAACCAACTCCCCATAAAGTCGTTATACTAATTTTATGCTTTAGAAATTAAGACATTTTTATTCTTTCATAAGGCCGTTATAACTAACTTCCCATAAAGCCGTTATAACTCCTTATAAACAATTTCGTTCTTTTATTTAACCAAGAGACTTATACTTCAAATCAGTTTACACAATTTTCAAAATACTTTTTCCTGTCAAGAAATCATTGTCTACCTTATTAGAATAAACCATTCTTCAAGAACAAGTGAGTTAACTCTCTAACTCAACCAACCTAGACATTCTTTAAAAATAAGACAAAGATACCAAAAGGATTTACTTCGTTTAAATCACGTACGTCTACCGTACTATATAGTTATAACTACTCATGCTCAAGAGATAAGAAAGTTCCACATACCTCTTCGGTCAATCCACTTGCTAAGTCCAAAATACCGCACGTAGTACGTCAACCTATAATGACCATAATACGTTTATTAACCTCTAGTTTCAACGTAGAATATTCCAAGTGCAAAGTCACTAAACTCTATGGAAAATCGGGCAGCATTTCCTTTGTTTCTACATACTTTGCCACCTTTTTCAAGGCCGAATTCAACATCCAAACGCCACTTTTAAGGCCCAACAATCCAACCAATTCAACGGGGATTACACACCTAAACTTGGATGTGTAAAATTCTGCCCCACAATGTATAACAATTAACTTAACAAGTTTAAGGTAAAGTTTAGGCTACAACATGTCCACATCCTAACCTTATTCAATCCTTTCATATCCAAATCATATTTCTTACATGCAATGTATCTAAGAGCAATATTTACCACTACAAGTTCTTTCTTCTTCACATGCAACACCATAAACTAACAAAGAGAGAAGGAATGGTTACCTTAGAACTTTAGCCAAATTAATCCAATAAATTGGCTAGCCTTCTTTCCAAAACACCACCACAATAACTCCTACAAGCTTGCAAATACGTTTCCTTCTTGCCACACTTTTCAGTTTTTTCTCAAGCCTTGATTTCCTTTTGATTTTCTAGAGAGAAGGAAGAGCTTCTAATTTAGAGAGACAGAAGAGTTTGAAGAATGACCAAGTCTTCAAGACTTGGTCAATAAATAGTGCATGCAAAAATCAGATGGGGGGGGGGGGGCACGTGTCACCCTCCCATGGCCTTTTTTAAAACAAAAAGTTCAGATTTTTCCACTCACCCTCGCCGAACCCGCCTCGCGCGCTGCCCTGCAGGCCAGCGCTGAAACTTCGCCAACCCTGATCTTCCGGCCGCGCCCTATGTCTCTGTCTGAATTATTTTTACGCCTGATCACAAGACCGAACTTGTAACTCCCATAAATTTCTACTCCGATGTCCTATCGACAAACGGTTGGTTGCGTTGGAAACTAGGCTCAACGAACTACGCGCTAGGCCTTTGAAACACTTAGGAACTCATAATGCAACTGGACATAAACCGCCTCAAAGTTGACTAAAAACCCGTCCGAAATAATCCGTCAACCCATCTTTCGAAAATTTTAAATCTTAATCCCTTTCGTACGCTCTCATGCTCATGGCCAGAACTACGGGGTATAACAAAATGACTCTTAATTATCATCACTTATATGATTTCAAATCAAAAGTCTGAAAGGTGAGATTTGAATATGCTGTAATTGTCTAGACATAGGTTAAAATCATGGACGAAAGTACCCCTATACTTGTGTAGTAATTAAGGTTATTGTTCTTAATCCTCCTGTGTGGTAAAATCTATCATAGAAATATAGAATGTTTCTGCACAAGGTTGAGCTCTTGTATGTCCTAGCCGGAATATAATGACAGATTAGCTAACCTGCTATCTTAATAAGAAGAAGAATCATTAGCATTGCATTAACACGTGAAAGAGTGGATAGTTGAGGAGATTAGAATGTCATATTTCCTTCATAACTGTTATAAACCCAAAATATTATAATCTTTAGTTTAATTTATGCACTTAGTTATAATTCTTAATTATAATTCTCAAACTAAAAAACGTCAACCAAATAGATATCATACAATAGATAACCAGTACTTAATAAACCATTCTCTGAGGATGATAAACTCGATCTTACAGATCTTTATTACTTGAACGATACGTACACTTGCGTAAGCATCTAGAAATATCGCAACAGTATGCAGTATGGGTAGATCAACATGGCTCGGGCCCCCTGGCCGTGGCCCAACAGTCCCAGATTTCTAACTCTTTCAACCCACAGAAATTGGGCCCAATATCAGCCACATTTTCAACCCAGCTATCCTGGCCGAGTTACTGCCTAGGGATCCAGTGGGGTTCTGGGTCAGCAGGGCCCCACTCCTATCGACATTGAAGTAGTGATACACACACTTGGAATAAATCTGTCGGACCCAAATAAGTACATGGACACCGACGCCACTACTCACATGACGTCCGACTCAGGTACTCTCTCATCTTATTCCAATTTGAGAAACAACCGTAGTATAATTGTTGGTAATGGTAATTCAATTTCAATTCGTGGTTACGATCATAAAACGTTGTCTTCCCCCATAAAATTGGTAATGATAATTTCATTTCTGTCGAATTTGATCCATTTGGATTTTCTGTGAAGGATTTCAAGATGGGGAGTCATCTCATTAGGTGTGATAGTAGGGGAGATCTTTATCCTATCATGTCACGTTTCAGTTTCTCGAGTCACGCATTGCCCTCATCTTTTGTAGCTCTGGCTTCTTCCTTGTGGCATGCTCATTTAGGTCATCTGGGTCGTCTATTTTGCCGTCTTTAGATAAAAACAATTTATTTCTTCTAAGGGTACACATATTACTCCGAATTGTCAATCTTGCTCTTTAGGAAAAATTGTTAAGTTGTCATTTGTAGACTCTAATTCTCATACTTTAATGTTATTTGATATTATTCATAGTGATCTATGGACGTCTCATGTTCTTAGTTCTTTGGGTCATCGGTATTATGTTCTCTTTCTGGATGATTATTCTAAATTTTTATGGACTTTTCCGATAGCGAAAAAATCTCAAGTTTTTTCCTTCTTCTTAAAATTTAGAACATTCATTAGAATCCAATTCGAACGGGATATAAAAAATATTCAATGTGATAACAACAAAGAATATGATAATGGGGTGTTTCGGGAATTTTGTGCTCATAATGTGATCAATTTTCATTTTTCTTGCCATCATACGTCTTCACAAAATGGAAAAGCCGAACGCAAAATTTATACGATTAATAACATTATCCGAACTTTATTGATTCATGTGTTCCTACCCCCGTATTTTTGGCATCATGCTTTACAAATGGCTACATATCTTCTTAACATTTTTCCTTCCAAAGGTTTGACATATTCGTCTCCTCTTCAAATTTTATTTAATAAGACTTCGTATTCGCATCTTAGGGTCTTTGGGTGCTTATGTTATCTGTTGTTTCCGTCTACCACAATTAACAAACTTCAGGCTCGTTCTACCTCTTGTGTATTTTTGGGTTATCTGTCTAATCATCGTGGTTACAAATATTTTGATTTATCATCTAATAAAATTAGCATTAGTCGCCATGTAATTTTTTATGAATCTCAATTTCCGTTTGCTAAGGTTAGTAATCTCGTGCCTAGTTCATATAATTTTTTGGATGATAGTATATCCCCGTATATTATTTACCAATTTTCGAACGTGTCCCGCACCCCAAATCCTCCAGCAGGCCCACTTCCCGATGGCCCCACTGTTCCGTTACCAGCTACAGTTCCCACACCATAGTCCGGTCCAGTTACTGGGCCAGTAACGATAAATGGACCAGTCACCCAGCCCATTACCGCCACTGTTCCAGTCCATGTTTCTAGTTCTCATTATCGAGTTGGGCCAGCAGGCCCACTGCTTGTTGGCTAGTCTGTCCCGAGTCCCGATAATTCCCAAAATCCACCCGATTCTCCCTCCGAGTCATAGACTAGTCACTCGTAGTCAATGGAATATTGGTGCATCGTCCATCTGACGTTAATGTTATTCGGTCTATGTGGATTTTTGCTCATAAGGATAATTCTGACAATTCGTTTGCAAGGCATAAGGCTCGTCTTGTATGTGATGGTAAGACCTAGCAGATTGGTGTGGATTGTGGTGAGACATTTATTCCGGTGGTCTAGTCGGATACCATTCACATTATGCTCAGCTTGGCTCTTTCGAAAGCATAGCTCATTCATCAGTTAGATGTGAATAATTCTTTCTTACATACTGATCTCAAGGAGACATTCTATATGCATCAGCCCTTGGGGTTTAAGGATCCCAAATATCCTCATCATGTATGTTTGTTGAAAAAATCATTTTATGGGCTTAAGCAGTCTCCCTGGGCTTTGTATAAGAGGTTTGTCGACTATGTTTCGACTATGGGGTTCTCCCACAGCAGGGTTGATAATTCATTGTTCACATATTGTTGTGGTTCTTCATTGGCTTATATATTATTATATGTGGATTATATTATCTTGACTGCCTCTTCTGATGCATTACGCTAGTCTATCATGACAATGCTCAGTTCTGAGTTTGCTATGAAAGACTAGGGGCCCTTGAGTTATTTTTTGGGGATTGTTGTTGCTCGTCATGCAGATGGGTTGTTCTTATACCAAATGAAGTATGTAGTTGATATGATCAAGAGGGCTGGGATGTCATCTTGTAACACTGCCACTCCAGTTGACACTAAACCCAAGTTGGGTGCTGCAGCTGGTTCACCTTATGAAGATCCGACACGCTATCGCAGTCTCGCAGGGGCCCTTCAGTATCTTGCATTCACGAGACCATACATTACGTATGCCATACAGCAGATGTATTTGTTTATGTATGATCCCAGGGTTGAGCACATGAATGCACTCAAACGTATTATTCGGTATATCCACGGGACACTTGACTATGGCTTACACTTATATCCTTCATCGACATCTACACTTGTCTCGTATACAAATGCTGATTTGGGTGGTTGTCAAGACACCAGACGGTCTACGTCTGGCTATTGTATGTTTTTAGGTAATAACTTGGTCTTTTGGTCTGCTAAGCGTCAGTCGACGTTATCCCGCTCGAGTTAGAGGTAAAGTATCAGGGGTAGCCAATGTGGTATATGTATCCTATTTGTTACGTAATCTTCTTTTAGAGTTGTATTGTCCTATTCAGAAAGCTACCTTGGTTTATTGTGATAATGCTAGTTCCATTTACTTTTCTGGGAATCATGTTCAACACCAGCGCACGAAACATATATAAATGGATATTCACTTTATTCGCAAAAAGGTAGCTCGTGGACAAGTACGCGTCTGTCATGTCCCTTTCAGGTATCAAATTGCAGACATCTTTACAAAGGGTCTTCCATCGTTCCTTTTTGAGATTTTAGGGACAGTCTCAGCGTTCGAAAACCGTCCGCTATGACTGCGGGGGTGTGTTAAATATACAAGATATTCCGTGATATACACCTATTTTATATCATGGTAAGTCACGGTTCAAAGTTACAGCCCATCTCGGCTTGGCCCATCATGGAAGTGGTCCATCACGAGTGCAGAATATTGAGTGTATATAATGTGTATTAGTCTTGTATATTAATTAATCTTGTACACTTACCATAATAGTATAGTTAGTCATTAATTCAATATACTTCTCAATATTCTTGGCAAGTTATTAATTTCTTAAACTGTGTCTGGCTTTTGGATTATTGACAAAAACAAAACAACATTTGTATTATGAAAATCAGATACGGTCAATTATAACTAGTTAATCAAGATAAGGTCAATTATAACTAGTTAATCAAGATAAGGTCAATTATAGTAACTAGTCAAAATGGGTCAATTGACTGACTATATGTGATTTCCAGCATCCCTTCAGAGTCCTTATCAAGAATTTATGATGTATAAATAAAGGTGTTATCATTCATTTATGCACATTCTACAGTATTTCTCTTGACTCAGTGCATAATTACTTTGATCCATTCAGTAAGTGAAGCCACCATGACTGGCGACAAATTTGTATCAGAAGAATGCCTTATTTCTCAGTCAGCACGTAAGAATATAATCTCTTGAATAGTTTGATAAAATAATCCTTGTAATTTAACTTCATTACTCAGTGTACATCATTTTTTTGTTTAATTATCTCGCATTTGAAATCTATTATATTAATGTTGATTAATCAATATTCGCATCATTCTATAGTGCTTCCAGTAAAATACGCAAAATATGAGATGAAACATAATTCTATAGTGCTTCCAGTAAACATAAACCATGAAAAAGTTTAAGAAATACTTACAAATTACATTTTAATAAATATTTTTTAAGTCTAAAATATTTTTAAAAATTATATACACATATAAAATCGGTTTGAGTTTCTTTTAGTTAAAATCAAACCAAATCAATTATGATTATTTTTTTCAATACCAAACCAAATCAAATCAAACATTAATTGATTTTTCTCTCGGTTTGACTTGATTTCTCGGTTGCGTTTTGTTGATTTTCCTTGAACACCACTTCTGGAGGCTCGAACCTAATACTCCCACTTAGCTAAAATATACAAGTTTAAACGTCATTATTCTTTAAAGGGGAGACTTAAATATGTATTCACATTTAGTTAGTGTTTATATCAAATAAAAGAATTTAATTATATAAATATTAAATTAAAGTAAAAATATATCACTTGACCATAATTAAATTTGAAAGATAGATCTATAAGTTTGTGACATATGTATCACATTCATTTGTAATTTGATCCCAATCTTTCTATTGGCTCAGCAAGATCCTTTAGTTCCCTAGAATTTAGACCCCTATATATAGCTAATGAATATGGCACTCGGGGAACAAATTGGACCCTAATTTCTGGAGTGATGACTCCTCATTAGGTGGAAGATTATTAATGATCACTTAGCTTGCAGATAACCTTAATTCCTGTAGTGACAGAATGTCAACTTCCAAAATGAATACGACGACACATAAAAAATTAGGAAATTGGAACTTGTTGAATTTTATTTGGAGTATCAAATCATGGTTTAGGAGTATTAAAAAGTTAGGGTTAGAAGTATAAAAGTTTTTCGCTATTTTGGGAATCAAAACAGGTTCTTGTCAACAAGTTTATTTTAAAACCGATTTTTCATGTTATGTTATATTATATATTTTTTTATAATAACATTTCATTATAATATGACCCGCTAAAAAATATTCGAACAAATGATGTTGTTATAAAGAGATTTGACATTAGTTAAGAATAAAAGTAGCAATACTAGTAGTAGTATTACTAGTTCATGATTTGCCATTGTCAAAAGGAAGTAAAAAATACACTTAACTTGCAACAAACACATTATTTATACTTGATTTCATTTTGGAATTTTTTATTATTATGCATTATTAATAATTTTGTGTATATATACTATGCACTTTGGTAGTTGCTTATAGAGAACCCGTTTTTCTTATTGCTTGTGTTAGGTTTGGTCTAATCGGCATATAATATTCTAGTCTGAAAATTGGAGCCACACAATGTTGCTTTATATGATTTTCAAAAGGCCTTAATTTATTTTATTTATTATGTACTTATAACTTTTCATTTCTCTAATAATTATGCTAACGGATAAACGGTTATAATCAAACACGATTAGAGGGATGTGTAGCTCATTGATTTTCCTAATTACTTTCATTGGCTGATTATGGCATGCACGTTAAGATATACTAGCCACTATGTGCTTCCAGAATTGCCAATAGGGTGTCTTAGGGCAATTATAAATTTTTGGATTAGACTTTGATTGGAACCGGTAAAATGCAGCAGTATTTCACGCCCATTGAATTAAAATATTTGATTGAAGTAAGATGATTAGTGGTCGAAATGACATATAGGACTAGAGTTGTTATTGGTCCGGATACACTCGAGAACCGGACCGAAATATTCGCTCGGACCGAAAAGTTAACGGTCCGGATACGAGTACCAGAGATCCGGACCGATAAGGATCCGGTCCGGTAACCCGGTCTAATTACCCGATAACTTATATGTTATCAGTCCCGTTCCGATACCCAGTAACTATCTTATCAATCCTTGGAATATTGCTATTATATATTGCTTTAAGTTTGTTAATATGTATTATGTAAAGCAGTAAAGGCAGTAAAGCAGAGATTTTTATAATAAATTTATAAGTAAAGCAGAAATTTTTAAGTAAAGCAGGGATTTTAATATTTCGGACTGGAAACAGTATCCAAAACCGGATCGGTAACCTTATTGGTCCGATCCCGGATCTCTTTTCAGGACCAAATTCTTATCGATCCGGTTCTGGTCCGGACCGATAACCTTATCGGTCTGGTTCCAATATGTCGATATCCGGACCGGACCGATAACATCCCTCTATATAGGACTGTATTCTTATGGAAAGACTTAATATTTAGCATGATAATCGAACAAACTACACAATTAATGGAGAGAAGTTGAATCAATCATCTCCTACTCCCCTTAGATCTCTTTGGCTCTTTAATTACAGAATTTTGAGTAGAGATTCAATAATTATGGAATTCCGGCGTCAATCTTGGGCCTGCTTTGTTATTTGTTTCCATGTGAAGCCCTAATTGAATTCACCACCAATTTTATTCTTCTTTATTTTAGCTTTTATGTTTCAGATTCTATCAAAAAAGTATATCTTTCATGAGTATGTATCCTAACCACTAGAACATGACCAAATCCTTCTTCAGCTTTTTCAAACTCTATATATACCCTACTTACATTTGTCATTTTTATTATCAACATACTTAACCGCTTCCCAATAGTACTGATAGAAACAATCTCTTTGTATATCAATATGGCTACCTTAGGAGACATTAAGGACAACGTTGTTGTATCAAACGTGAAACTTGAAAGAATGCTCAGCATGAAAGGAGGCAAAGGAGAGGCTAGCTACGTCAACAATTCTCAAGCCCAGGTAATCATTCCCACACCTTAATTTCTATTTCTTATGTTGCCGCATTGTTCGGATTCCGAGAGTCAAACTTTCTAATTTTGATCATGAAGTCTTAAATTTATTGAAATAAAATTTATATATTTGAAAACTATCTAAAAAATATTATAAGTCACAATAATTGAAAATTCAAAATATTTATCAAATAAAAATACGATCACAAATAAATTGTTTCTCTCGCAATCGGAAAGATACCACATAAATTGGGAAAATACATACTCTCTTTACTTACTTCCTTGGAAAGCTATTTGTGCAACCTTAGTAGTTGATGGACAATTGGAAAATTTCGCCACCATTTGTCAAAAAAAATAAATTATAGTCTAATGGTATAGTAGGAATTTTTTTACACAATAGGTGCGAGTTCAACTCTCATTATCACCCTTCCCTCCCCTCCCCTTTTCCCAATGCAACCAATTTTTTTTTTTTAAGAAAAAAATTATTTACACTGTCAGTATACATCACATAAGCTCTACTGTATATTGTATACAGGGACAACATGCTCGATCAATGCTGCACCTATTGAAAGAAACCCTTGACGGGGTCCAGCTGAGCCCCATGGCGGAAGACGTTCCTTTTGTGATAGTGGACTTAGGATGTTCCTGCGGCAGCAACACCGTCTACATAATAGACGTAATTGTGGAACATATGAGCAAACGATACGAAGCGATGGGTCAACAACCACCCGAATTTTCCGCCTTTTTTATGGACCTTCCGTCCAATGACTTCAACACATTGTTTCAGCTGCTTCCACCTTTGGCTAATAATGGTTGTGGCAGCATGGAGGAATGCTTGGCTTCGAATAGCCACCGTGATTACTTTGCTGCCGGAGTTCCGGGTTCATTTTATCGACGTCTCTTCCCGGCGAGATCCATTGACGTTTTCCACTCTGCGTTTTCTTTGCATTGGCTTTCTCAGGTTAGTTATTCTCCTCTTGATATATATATATATATTTCTTCAACGTTTAATGTATTTCATTTTGATTCCAAGTTCATGTACATATGGACTGTGGTGCAGTTTTCTTAATAGGTAATTACAAGTAATTCTCTTGATAAGTATTGATTATTAGTCTGGTAAATAGAGTAACTAACTTGATAGTGTAAACTATTAGTGTACATATTTTAAATCCTTTCATTTTTTTAGTCCATATTTTCTGTCTCATAAGATTTTTCTACTCTTTAGAATATCATTTATTAATATTAATTATAAAAATATTATCTAAATTGGTTTTTGTCTTTGCTTAAATGTCTCAACTAATTAACACTTTATTGATTTGATTAATAAAGATACATTTGGAAAAAGAATTGAATTTCTTATTTTTTTTAAAACGTTTATTTTTTTGAGATATAATTATGAATCATCAAGATCAATATTTGAGACATCATATAATATTTTCCTAACAGAAGTCAAAAGTAGTATGTCATCAAAGTTGTGGTGATCAACTTAAAATAATAGGTATACTTGAGTAGCAGCGACTTAAGACGCTCTGGACATCTGCAGCGTGAAATCGATTTTTAGTTAGAGCATTATGCTCTCTTTTGGGATTAATCTTTGTAGGTGCTATCAGTTGTTCGTTCTCAAACCTTAGTTATTGAAGCACATCCCACGATTTACTGATAGTAGTGTTGAGGGATCGATATTACTATATTTAGGACTACTCTGGCACAAGCCGGAAACCTGAATATAAAAAAAATGTGAAAATAATAGTTGACTGCGCCAATCCCGAGGATGATTTACAGTAAGGGAAACCATGAATTTTATATGGTTTTCAAGTTTGAAAATGCATAAAGATCCTAACTGCTTTATTTTCTTTGAGAAGGTCAAAAAGTTCAAAAGCATATAATATATGGCCTCTGGTTTTATCAAAACCACTAGATTAAACGATTGAGAAAATTAGTCGTTTAATTCTTAATTAATACTCCCTCTGTCTAGATTCATATCACACCTTCTTTCGAATTTTGAAATTTAAAAACAATATTTTGGTCATTATTATTTATGTACAATGTAACTCAAATTTATCATTTTGCCCTAATAATTTATGACTTATTTTATATTATAAATTTCAAAAAATAAAAATAAATTATGCACAATTAAATATCTTCACATAAATTGAGATAGTGAGTATTGAAAAATGTTGGGTTGTACCAATTTAATTAAAGTTGTGTTTGGGATGTGATAGGTGCCGGATGTAGTGTTGGATAAGCAAAGTGTGGCGTACAACAAGGGAAGGATATACATCCATGGTGCTAATGAGATCACTGCGAACGCCTACAAAAAGCAATTCCAAACTGATTTGGCTGGTTTCCTTGGTGCAAGGTCTAAAGAAATGAAGAGACGTGGTTCCATGTTCTTGGTTTGCTTAGGAAGGACTTCTGTAGATCCCACGGACCAAGGTGGGGCTGGTCTCCTTTTTGGGACCCATTTTCAAGATGCTTGGGATGATCTTGTCCAAGAGGTAATTATTCCATTCTTCTCTATGCCACGATAATGGAGTAGCCCTTTATATTCTCTCCATCAAAATAATTTATAATACTTCCATTCGCCAAAAAATACTTGTCATCAATTTGCTAATTTTCATTATTAAATTAGATTATATTTATTTAATATTTTAAAAGGTTAAAGTTAAAATTAAAATTTAGATATTTGAAAATTATACTAAAATATTATAAGTTGTAGTTCTTGTCATATTAGTATAATGAAAAAATACATGTAAATGTTGGTCAAAATTTATGTAGTTTAACTCTCGAGAAGGTGAAACATGACAAACATTTTTAGACGAAGAGAGTAATAGGCAACTATTCATATTTTTAGTCAAATATGATAATTTGGAAGATATATTAGTAAACTTCTATAACAGATTAATTTACATCGATGATATAAAAACTCTTTTATTGTTAGTATATATATTGCTCGAATTTTCTAAAATTAATATCTCAAATTATTTATATTTTGGAAGATCCGTTAGGAGTATAATGTCATGTTAAGAATCGACTTGTGCATATATCTTGAACTTGTACATATTATTGTCTTTCTGTCTTTTCCTTTATTTGGAAAAAAGTTGGTGGTTTGGACAATTTAGACTAGTCTTGAGAGTCACAATCAAAGGATCTGCCATTCTCCAATTTGATTCTTAATGCCAGTAATACAACTCAACATCTGTCTAGACCAAGTGTGCATGTCTTGTTGACAAACAAGTAGGATTGTGACTAAGCAAATGTCGGCATGTGGAGCCACTTCAAAGTTCAATGAATAGTCTTATATCATGATTTTTACTTATCATTATGACCAGTTGGTCTTCCTCTTTATCCCACACCATAAATTGACTACTCTTAACTTCTTCCATCATCATCTTTCACCAATATCATAGCAAACAGCAATGGCGAGTGACTATGTCAAACTGTTTGACTATAATTAGTATAGTAATAATAAGCAGCCGTTATTAGATTGTTCATATAATTTCGGAAAGCAGAAAAGTAATGATGGTACCAAACAAGAGTGACACGCATATAATCTTATTATAAGGTTTACCTGATCTTATTTAACTTTTATCTATTGAAGTTCACTACAAAATAAACAAACTGAAATTAGCTACAAACTTTGTTACTAATCTGTCGCTAAATTACTTATAGCTAATAGAATTTTATGATAATCCGTGTTGATCTGTATGTTAATATGTGTTTGTTTTAATGACAGGGGCTAATTACAAGTGAGAAGAGGGACGACTTCAACATCCCAGTGTATGCACCAAGTATACAAGATTTCAAGGAGGTGGTTGAAGCCAACGGCTCATTCACTATCAACAAGCTCCAAGTTTTCAGGGGAGGAAGTCCTCTAGTTGTCGACCACCCGGACGACGCAGCTGAAGTTGGACGAGCCTTAGCCGTTAGCTGCAGAAGTGTCAGTGGCGTCCTTGTCGACGCTCATATTGGCGAACAGCTCAGTGACGAGTTGTTCGCCAGAGTCGAGCGCCGAGCCTCACGCCATGCAAAAGAGGTCATTGAAAAGCTTCAGTTTTTTCATATAGTTGCTTGTCTTTCTCTCGTGTAGTTTGGTGTTTGGATGATATTTAGTTGAAGTTGGGAAAAAAAGTATGTATTTGAAGTTGAAGTTAAAAAAGGTTTGTGAAAGTTGGACTTGTGTTTACTTGAATAATGGTTGCAAATATTTATGATTGAAAATTACTACTCAAACTAGTATCTCAATATCCCAAATGCTGGATTTCCGTATTTTACTTAAAATATTGAAGTTCACTTGCAAATACAGCTACTTCAGTATTTAAAAATATTATTCATGTTTCAATTTATGTGATATTTTTTTTAATCACTCTAAAAAAGAATGATACATTTCAATATTTAATTTTAAAATGTCTATTTTACACTAAATGATACTTCTATAATCTTATAGCTATATAAATATCTATAATTTTTTATTAATTAAATACTTTCACATAAATTGTGACGGAAAGAGTATCTATGAGCAAAGGGTATACACTACTTCCCCTCTTCGGCCTCAACCAAAAAGAAAAGTAAACAAAAAGGTGAAGGGGAAAAGGGATTGGGGTCAAAAGTGGAGAAGCAAAAAAGAGAAGTCAATTCTTTATACATGTTATTCTTATTTGATTTCCCTCTCATCTTTAGTATGACACCAGGGTACTTGTTTGCGTTCCGCGGTCGTTAAAAAAATTAAACATGATTGAAATTATAGATTTATGTATAAATTATTTGACAGAGAAAATTTGTGAAAAACATTACAACAATAATAACATACAGAGTGAAATTCCACAACGTGAGGTCTGGAGAGGGTAGAGTGTACGCATACCTTACATCTACCTTGGTAGGTAGAGCGGTTGTTTCCGAGAGATCATCGGCTCAAGACAAAGCATGATCAAAGCGAGCAAAGCAAGGCAAGACAAGAGAAACAGTCCGACCGGACAAAAAATTTAAAGCAGTATGAAAATGCTGGTATCAAAAGCGAATAAGCCATGATAGTGCATTCTGAAAAAGTAATCAGTAACTACCGCAGGTAAATTAGATAAACAAAGTACACTACATAACACATAGCAGTAGAAATCAAACTACGAGGAACTATAAAGTAATATTGCGCCTATTAGTATGATAGGCAAAGCAGACCTATAATAAAAACACTACACTACCGGTTTGTAAGCGTAAGTAGGACTACGCTCGACTACCTACTATCCTTCTACCCTAATATGCGTCCTCCACAACCCCCTATCTAAGGTCATGTTCTCAGCTGCGTCAGATCCCGTCTAATCACCTCTCCCCAATACTTCTTCTGTTTACCTCTACCCCTCCCGAACTGGTCCATAGCCACCCTCTCGCATCTCCGCACTGGGGCATTTGCCTCTCTCCTCTGCACATGACCAAACCATCTCAACCTCGCTTTCCGCATCTTATCCTCCACCGAGGCCACTCCCACTCTGTCCCGAATATCGTAATTTCTAATTTTATCCCTCTTTGTATGCCCACACATTTATCCTCCACCGAGGCCACTCCCACTCTGTCCCGAATATCATCATTTCTAATTTTTGTGGTAGCTTTTTGTCGCACAAGACTCCAGACAAAAAGGTGTGTCTGGGATGAGTTAATACTTCTAAAAAGGAATATTGGGCAAGAAAAACTTTAGGGAAAAAATAACATTAAAATGAGTATACAAAATATAAATAAAAGAGTGAAATAATAATAAAAATTTCAAATTATTAAGGGGAGATGATTAAAGTTGATTTTACCTTTTTAACACTTATAATAAAAGATTTGTAACTGAAACATCATGAGAAATTTATATTTAGACATTTTTATCTTAGAAAAAAAAGGCAAAAAAAAAGGAATAAATATAGTTATATTTCTTGGCCAAAGAAAAGCGTTACATTAATTTTTTCATATTAATTTTTTTTCATATCTCCGTTATCTCATAGTTTTTCCTTAACCCGCCCCGCTCTTAGAAAACAAAGCATTAGTGTTTTACCTGCTCCAGAAGTGTAACAGACTCGGTAGTCTGCTACTAAGGTTCGCAGAGAAGGGGGAAAAGGGAGGAAGAAAGAAGAGAGAGAGAGAGAGTAAGAGATAATCTATTTTTCTGGATAATCAACCAATGGTCGTTACATAGTTTATTTATAGCTAAGGACTAAAATGCAAATATTAGAAAGTACTTAAGTAAACAAAGAGGACTAAAGTGACAATTAATAATTGTAGTCACAAAATACAATTGTGACATTCCACTCTCCTTGAAAATGTGCTCACTGTCTTCACAAATCAGCAATTTCAGGAAACTGTGATTTATGAACTGGTAATCCTCTCAAGTAGCTTCTTCAGGTAGTAACTTGGCCCAATGAACTAAAATTTGATTGACTGTCTTGTTTCCTCTCTTGGTCAGCCTTCTCTCAAGTATTGCATCTGGTTCTGTCATGATTTGGCCCTCTGCTGAACAAGATGGAGGGTCAATGGATGGTGTAATAGAGTTTGTTGCGTGGTTAAGAGTTTTGAGACATTTGACTCGTTGGCTGCTACAGTTGATAATAAGGACTGGCATTATCATTTTCCTCTTCATCTTTACCTTGACATCAATATTAAACTCTCCACCCAAGTATTTGCACAACTCAATCTTTCCCCTGATTGATCTAACATCGAACTTCTCTGTATAAGCCGCAAGATAGAAGACTAGAATAATCATGAGAGCTTGATATTTCCCGAGAACGATTTCATTGGCAAAATAGACAAGGACTGCATAGATAGTATAGTTATTCATCCTCTGAAAACTGGAACTCTAAAAATGGCTCTGCTTGTCAACACATCACTTGTAATGACACTGATCGCATATGTTGCCTCAGCAACTGCAATACCAATGTCTGCCTTCTTCAGTGTTGGTGTGTGATTCACACCATCTCCAGTCATACCATAAATGTGCTTCCTTTCTTGCAACTTCTTCACAATTAATGTAACCACTGATACTAGGTCAGGAAGTCTCCAGATGCAAGCAATGCGATCCTGGAAACCCCTGCAAACAAGACTGCCATCTGGTGCTACCGCCAAAGAATTAATATCCTTGTCATGCGCAGCTACAACTGCTTTTGCTTTCAAAGTTAGAACCTCTTCATTGTTGTCAGGGACAAGATCAAAATTCCACACCTTTAGAGTACGGTCACTACTATCACTCACAAATAATTTATGTTGCTTCTTTGAGAAAACAACAGCTCACATGTGACCTATGGCAACTCCAACACAAACTTTGCTCTGACAATCCCATAGCCTAACAGTGTTGTCCTTACTCCCTGTTACAATAAGTGTTCTTCCAGAACTTGAGACACAGGTATCAAGGCACAAAATAACATCAGTATGCCCAACCAACACATATGAGCACGACATTATTGTAAGATCATAAACTCGCACCTGCTCTACACTTGTCGAAATAGCAAGGAACTGATCTTCATGTTTGGATGACCCAAAACCAGAATACTTATACCATAGGGAGAGTATGAGCTTCCCTGGTTGCTTCACAGTGTATTGAACAGTCTCTGGAAGTTCTCTTTTGACATTTTCCTGTCATCCAATATCTTCCCAGGAGACATTATACACTTCAACACTCGTTTCACGCAATGCAGATGGATTACTTTTTCCTGGAACAGTTTGGAAGTGCTCATTTGTGATAGCTATTGAGTTTAATATTTCAGCATCAATGGAATCGTCTTCAAGATCAATGACATCCATTTTATCTCTAATACACTGAAGTGCAGCTTCAGCGCAAATAGCAATAAGATCTGCATCAACATAACTATGTGTATCTTTGGTATTCTTTCCAAATCAACTTCTTCTACAAGCTTTCTATTCTTGGTATGAATACGAAAAACTTCAAGAAGTCCACCTTCCTCGTGTGACTTCTCTCGCTTGGGAACAATTGCATAAATTTCATCAACGAATATAATAGATGGAACATTTTTCTCAGCTTCTTCAAAAGCTTTCCTGAGATTTCTTTCAGCCCCAGTAAACTCCATCTCATCCATATCTTCACCAATGTACCAATGCAATAAAACATTTCTTCGAAACATAGCTGTAACAATCAAATACTGGCCATGATGAAGATTAGCAGCACACATCATATTCTTTGCATCCCACATCTGCTGTGTTAGTTCGGAAACAGCCAATGCTCGATATTGTTGCGACCCTCGAGAACTGAGTGGAACAAATCCAACCATGAAGAAATGCAACTGTGAGAATGGGATGAAGTTAACAACAAATTTGCAGAGACTCGAATTGAGCTGGCCATGACAGAGATAGCAAGTTACACTACTCATGGTGGTATAATTCAGATGAATTGGGTCCCCGAGGCTTGAAATTGTAAGTTTGAGAATTTGGAAGTAAATGTCATAAAGAGCTTCATAAAGAATTGGTAATGTAGTAGAACCAGGATTATGTGGCCATGCTCTTGGTACTGGGGTTATCCTGAAGCCTCCAGTTTCTGTTTGCTACCATGTATCTGCTATATGGCACTTTCCATCTCCTACAACATTGAAAAACCATCTCCATGCACTTGGATTGATTGGCTCATTAACACTTCTCAACACCCTCAAACTTATGGCATGTTTGCACTCATCTGTCCAGTCTCGAATGGTAGCATCAGCTGACATCAATGGTTTGATAAAGAATTGGGCACTTCTGTCCCATGCTTCTTCGAAACCATCAACATTTACTTCAAAATAATAGTTGGTATCCTCATAGGATGAAGAAGCATTTGTACTACCTCCATTCTCTATGATGTACTTTGTATAACTATCCTCTACAAGATACTTCTCACTTGCATAAAACAACATATGTTCAAGAAAATGGGCAATACCGTCAAGTGCCTCATGATCACTAAAAACACTAACACACACATTCATTGAAGTTGCACAATAAGGACCTGACAGAGGTTGAAATACCATAATTACATTAGTGTTTAGAGCTTTGAGATCTTCAAGTAATGTTGATGAAGATACACGCTCGTTGACATCATTATTGTGGCTATATATCACTGTCGACACTCTCACCCTGCCAATCAAGGTCATCATTATTAGGCAGATTCACCACTAGTTCCAACTGAGTCTCAAGGACATGACACTCCGCCCCTTTCAGAGGTTCGATTTATTTCGAGCTTCCCTCTACCAATGGAACTTCTGGTACATTGACAACCTTCAATTTTGGTTCGGTGTCTGCCATTTTCATCCTCTCCAATTGGCCAGTGTCTATTAGATTTTCAGAGACACGAGCTAAGTTGTCAAAAGAGTCACTTACTTCTCTACTTGGCATTTCATCAAACACTTGTTGCACCTGAATTCCAAAACCCAATTTGCTATATACAACAAGGGGTGAAATCTGTAGAGACAACTCAATCTCATTCTTGTCGACTTTGTTATCCTCTATTACCTCAGCCTCAATCAACCACTCGAAATTCATGGGACTATTATCCTTGTTGCACACAACAGTGATGCCACAATTAAGAGTTTTCGAAACGCGACCCTTGTGAAACGAGCCAGCATTAATTGCAATTCTGTAAGTAGGACTAAAGGAAGTCACCTGGCAATCATAATAGAAGGTATTGTTGCTACTAGAATTTTCAGACCCACTTGCTAATTCGAAATAGTCATCGAATGGCAGACTATCCATTATTTCTGAGTTCTGTCCATTAGTGGAAATCACATTTCTTTCAATGACTTAGATACATCTGATATACTCTCCTCCGACCCAACAACAGTCAATTGTTCAACATGCGCCAATAATGTCTCATTCAACTGCAACATTACTGAAATTAGTCGCAGTTTGGTCGACCTCCGATATAGCTAGTGCTGGTAGTGTTCCCTCTGTTAACGCCCTTATTGTCGTCGTGGTTCCTAGTGTCGCTGGAGAACTAGGGTTCGAGTTCGTCGTCGTTGCTGGAGTCGCCGGTGCTGACCCCCTCGCCTGAATGATGTTTAAGCTTGTCATAATGAGCTCGAACTTTTGATTTATTTCACGATTGAGCATCTGAATCTCGTCTTGGATTTTTTGCATCTCCGGTTATATGTCTCGGATGATTTGCATCTCCAGTGAGATGCCCACTCCCGTCGTCGGACTGAGCTCTGATACCATTTTTAATAGACTCGGTAGTCTGCTACTAGGGTTCACATAGAAGGGGGAAAAGGGAGGAAGAAAGAAGAGAGAGAGAGAGAGAGTAAGAGATAATGTATTTCTCTGGATAATCAACCAAATGGCCGTTACATAGTCTATTTATAGTTAAGGACTAAAATGCAAATACTAGAAAGTACTTAAGTAAACAAAGAGGACTAAAGTGACAATTAATAATTGTGACAAGAAGGTAGATTATTAATGAGGCAATTTAATTAAAATATTTGATGAAGATAACAATTTATAAGAGCATTTCATTTGCTTTAGCCTTTATAATAGGGGAATCGTGCCAATTTCTTTCATTATTCTACGGTTATGTTATTCAATTATCAGCCATTGTGTCTTTTAATTGCCTTCACAATTCTTTATTGAAGAGATGTGAGTTTTGGAATTTTTTTAACCTAGCACATAAATTTTAAAAATGAAAAAATAAATAAATATGGTCCTTGGCCATAAAAAGATGTCACATAATATCATCTATTCTTAACTTTATATTATATATTGATGATTATTACTACTGTAGTTTGGTTGATAAATGATGATCTTGAATTTTTGGTGTGTCGAAGTATAGATGTCTGGATAATTGTGGGGTATGCTATCGTACCTAACCTTTTTGTCTTGTCTAATCCCTTCTTAGATGAAACTTTGTTTTTCTCTTTTTGTATACTACATTCTTTAGTTATATCATTCTTGGGGTTTCTGTTTTAGGTGTAAATATTTGATTAGTCTATTAGTTTATATCCGCTTTAGTGGTTTTGGTGACTGATGATAGATTAGAGTCATGTTCTCGGTCGGGGATGGGGGCGAAGGTTAGATGGTAAGTGGGGATAAGGAACATGCTAGGCTGAGAATAGGGTCTAGGAACATTGGGATTTTAACGGGGAAGTCCATAGAGCTAGTTAAGATTATTAAGAAGATGAGGATTAATATAGTCTGTGTCCAGGAGACCAAATGGGTAGGACCTAAGGCTAAGAATGTGAATGGGTATAATTTATGGTTCTCATGTAGGTCGATGTATAGGAATGGGGTAGGCATTGTGGTAGACAGCAAGCTAAGGGATCAGGTGGTAGAGATTAGGAGGGTCAATGACAAGACGATGAAGATTAAGTTGGTAGTTGGAGGGTTCACTATGAATATTATTAGTGCTTATGCACCGCAGACGGGCTTGAACGAAAAGAAGAAGATGCGCTTTAGGGAGGATTTGAACGAGGTGGTGGGAGGTATACCACTCACTGAGAAGTTATTTGTTGGAGGGGATTTTAATGGACATATCGGGTCACTTACGGGGGTTATGACAATGTACATGGAGGCTTTGGCCTCGGAGACAGAAATGGGAGAGGCGTCTCACTTTTGAAGTTCGCTAAAGCTTTTGGGATAGTGATAGCCAATTCGAGGTTCATGAAGAAGGATGAGCACTTGGTGACTTTCCGTAGTTCGGTGGCTAAGACTCAAATAGACTTTTTTCTCCTTAGAAAGGTTGGCAACAGTCTTTGTAGAGACTGCAGGGTTATTCTGAGTGAGTATCTTACAACCCGACATAAGCTTTTAGAGATGGATTTGGAGATCAAGATGGAAAAGAATAAGAGGGTTGTGGATGACAGGCTAAGAATCAAATAGGAGAGTTTGATCATGGCTAGTGCAAAGGATATGTGGGGAGGGGGAGTTTGATGGCTAGAGGGGGCTTCGGGGAATAGTGGGGATGTGATCAGTATGTGGGAAAGGACGTCCAGTTGCATTTGGGAGGTAGCTAGAGAAGTGCTAAGGGTCTCTCGGGGTAGCCGTAGTGGGCATCGAAGGGACTGGTGGTAGAATGGTAAAGTTCAAGAGAAGGTGAAAGCAAATAAAGTGGCGTATACGAAATTATTAGAAAGCAATGATTAGGTAGAGAAGTGGACGAATAGGGAATTATATAAAATGACGAGGAAGGAGGCAAATCTAGCGGTTATAGCGGCCAAAATGGTGGCTTTTGAATGCTTGTATGTGTAATTAGAGGAAAAAGGCGGGGATAAGAAGTTGTACAGACTAGAAAAGGCAAGAGAGAGGAGAACCCATGACTTAGATCACGTAAGGTGCATCAAGGACGAGGAAGACAAAGTACTAGTGGAGGACGCGCGTATTAGACAGATGTGGTAGCCTTACTTCCATAAACTCTTGAACAAAAAAGGAGATAAAGACATTGTGCTGGGAGATTTTTAGCAATCCGGAAGGTACCAGTATTTTGTATATAGAAGTACTAAGGTTGATGAGGTTAAGGGTGTTGTTCACATGATGAGCAGGGGACGAGCGACCGGGTCTGATGAGATCCCAGATGATTTTGGAAGAGTGCATGCAGGGCAGATTTGGAGTGGCTGACTGAGTTGTTTAATGTCATTTTTAGACGGCAAGAATTCCCGAAGAATGGAGGTGCAGTACAATGATTCCTTTGTACAAGAACAAAGGTGATATCTAGAGTTGCAACAACTATAGGGGTATCAAGATACTAAGCTAAACTATGAAAGTTTAAGAAAGGATTGTGGAGATGAGAGTGATAAGATGTGTATCTATTTCCGAGAACCAGTTTGGATTCATGTCGAAGCATTAGACTACAGAAGTCATTCATCTTATTAGAAGGTTGGTGGAGAAGTATAGGAAGAAGACAGACTTACATATAGTTTTCATCGACCTCGAGAAGGCATACAACAAAGTCCCTAGGGAGGTTCTATGGAGATATTTGGAGGTTAGAGGTGTACATGTGGCTTACACTAGGGTGATTAAGGATATATATGATGGAACCAAGACCAGGGTACAGACAGTAGGAGGAGATTCATATCACTTTTCAGTGATGATGGGCTTGCACCGGGGATCAGTTCTTAACCCATTCTTATTTTCCTTGGTGATGGAAGGACTGACTCGACAAATCCAATGGGAGGTGACATGGTGTATGTTATTCACAGATGACATAGTCCTGATTGATGAGATTCACATAGGAGTGAACGCTAAGCTAGAGGTTTGAAAACAGACTCTGGAGTCTAAAGGGTTCAGGATGAGTAGGACCAAGACTAAATACTTAGAGTGCAAGTTCAGTAATGGGAGCGACCATGAGACAGGCATGGATGTGAGGCTAGATACTCAGGTCATTCCAAAAAAAAGCTTCAAGTATATTGGGTCTATTATCCAAGGAAATGGAGAGATTGATGACGATGTCACACATCGTATTGGTGCAGGGTGGATGAAATGGAGGCTCGCATCTGGAGTCTTGTGCTATAAAAAGGTTCCACCAAAACTTAAAGGCATGTTCTATAGGGTGGTGGATAGACCGCCTATGTTGTATGGAGCGGAGTGTTGGCCAGTCAAGACATCGCACATCCAAAATATTAAAGTTATGGAGATGAGGATGTTGAGATAGATATGTAGGCATACAAGGAGGGAAAAGAAATTATGATATCCGGGATAGAGTGGGAGTGATCTCGGTGGAGGATAAGATGCTGGTAGCGAAGTTGAGATACTTCAAACATGTGCATAGGAGAGACACAAATGCCTCATTGTGGAGGTATGAGAGGTTGGCTATGGACGGGTTCATGAGGGGTAGAGGTAGGCCGGAGAAGTATTAGGAGAGGTGATTAGACGGTATATGACACAGGTGCAACGTACTGAGGACATGACCTTAGATAGGAGGTTGTGGAGGATACCGATTAGAGGTAGGTAGTTGAGCGTAGTCCTACTTACTCTTATATACTGATAGTTGTAGTGTTATTATTGTAGTCCTGTTTAGCCTATAATACTAGTAGGCGCAATATTATTTTATAATCCTTGCCATTTGATTTCTGTTGTTGTATGTTCTTTCGTGTACTTTGTTTATCTTATTTACTTGTGTTAGTTACTGCTTCTTTTTTCAAAATATTTTATCATGGCTTATTCACTTTTGTTACCATCATTTTCACAATGCTTTAAATATCTTGTCTGGGCCTGACCGTTTCTATTGTTTTGCTTGTGCCTATGTTTTTTCTTAAGTCGAGGATCTTTCAGAAACAACCTCTTTACTTACCAAGGTAAGGTTTGCGTACACTCTATCCTACCAAGACCCCCACGTTGTGGGACTTCACTAGGTATGTTGTTGTTGTTGTTGTTATTTATTTTACTTTGTAAGCCTTAATTTGACATAATACTATTAAATTTAATGAAAATATAATTTTAAATTTTATAATTTTAAACTAAAAATATATGTAATGTACTAAAATATTCTTGAATTTTATGACCATAAATGTATCATGTTGAATGTTGAAATAAAAGATTTACATAAATTGAACTAGAGGTACTTTTTTTGTCTTTTTCGCTTTCTACTAAGTACTCCCTCCGGATAAAAAAATGCCCACGTACTTAGTAGTTAGTACTTTGTACACCTGTTAAGAAAATATTACCTCCTAAAAAAAAGTAATTTTATTAAACTGCCCCTAATTAAATAGATATTGAGATTTGATCACATAACACTTAATAGGAGCAAATCTGAAAAAATAAGGTTAATTCTTTCTAAATTTAATAAGTGGACACTCTTTTTTACTCAAGAAAAAAAGACTAAGTGGATACTCTTTTTAATCCGAAGGGATTATTGTATTCCCTCTATTTCAATTTATGTGTACCTATTTGATTTGACATAAAAAGTAAAGATTTTTTAAACTAGTAATCTAAATATGTCATAATATTTGTGAAAATCGAATTCAAAATTAAAGGTAATGGGTGCCACATTAATCTTAATGTACAAATTAAGACTAACCCTAAAGTCTGAGCAGGACATGCATATGTAATTCTCTCTCGAGTTATTCTGTTCCGTTTAATAGTGGGTTTTGATCCGCATTAGCGGTGGCAAAATTAGCTCAAACTCAAATGATCCGCCCAACCCGTCCAAAATTTCATGGGTTTGGGCAAGAGTAATTTTGATGATGGGTTAGCTTAGGCTAGCCTAAGTTGACCCATCAAAATATTTAATTTTAATGATTAGAGTTTCACTCTAGATTAAGATTTTTATTTATCAATAATTATTTTAAAATTCTTTTATTATTTCAGAACAATAAAAATACACCAACGCATCTCAACCACACTATCCATCAATACTACCCCTCCCCTACACCAACCCTCACTCAAGCATTGAACCACCCTCACATATATGGCCATACATTTCCTACTCCACCCCACCCCACCCACTTCTACCCTACGTAACCCCACATCCGATCCGACCCCCCCCCTACCACCCCCTCCCTCCCCCTCCCCCCGCCCTACCCCACCCTCACTCCATCCTCAAATTTTATTTCATATTTTTTTTACCATTTATAAAAAAAATATTAAAAATATTCAAAAATAACATACCTCCCACACACACACCCTACCTTCTCCACCCCACCTCATCCTCAAATTTTTATTTAATAATTTTTGTTATTTTTATAAAAAAAAATATTAAAATATGAAAAATTTCTTACCTCCCACGCCTACCCTCCCCCCCAACCCCATTTTCTCACCCCATTCTCAAATTTCTATTTCATATTTTTTGTTACTTTTATAAAAAAAAATATTAAAAATATGAAAAAAATCTTACCTCCCCTACCCCTACCCCTTCCACCCCACCCCATTGCCCCACCCCATCCTCAAATTTATATTTCATATTTTTGTTACTTTTATAATAATAAAATATTAAAAATATTATTTTTTTTCTTATCACCACCTACCCTCCCTCCCCGCCATACCCTTCCACCCCAACTCCATTCTCAAATTTCTATTTCATATTTTTTGTTATTTTTATAAAAAAAATTATTAAAAATATGAATTTTTTTCTTACCTCCCCCATCGCCCTACCCCTTCCACCCTACCCCACTGCCCCACTCCATCCGCAAATTTATATTTGATATTTTTGTTACTTTTATAAAAAATATATTAAAAATATGAATTTTTTTCTTACATCCTCCCCCTCCCCCCCCTCCAGCCCAACCCCATTGCCCCACTCCATTCTCAAATTTCAATTTCAGATTTTTTTGTTACTTTTATTAAAAAAAATGCGAAATTTTTTCTTACTCCCTCCCCCCGTCCTACCACATTCTCAAAAAATATTAAAAATATTATTCTTATTAAAAAATAAAGATATGAAAAAATCAAATATCATACAAAATAAAATAAAATCATAGAAGGTAAGTTTAAAATTTGTAAAAGAAATTGGTCAAGTTGGGCAATTTAAGCATGACCATCATTTAAATTACCATCTTAAATTTCTACGTAAATTTTGAAAGGTTGGCCATTATCGATCGATCTAACTTTAAATTTCATCTTGACCGCCTAACTTCAAATTTCAAACGATCATCTGCCACCCCTCATCCACATATATGAAAATGACATCTCATCTATCTTGAAGACAAACAAATACATCTTTCGTAAACAAATCACGTTTCTATCAACAACGTAAACAATAATAGCATATTGTGATGTAAACAAGTCCAAGTGGATTACCAAGAATTTTTGAACGAAGGGCAAAGACTTTCATTGTCATAAGAGCTAGTGATCATCACTACTTTAGTAAAAATTGTGATGTAACTTTGTAATAAATTATTCATAAATTCTGGTGGATCGCCTTCACCTAAATGCATATAATTTTACTAACAATTTTTTGCTTCTAAATTGATCCAAAGCAACTGTAATGACTCCAAATTTGATATCAAATGTACTAATACCAATTCCGAAATTTCTCAGTGGTTAAATTCAATCTAAACCTTCAAAAATCAATAGAGCCAATCGAAAGACTCTCTTTGTCTTCTTCAACAGATTTTTCCAAAACTCAACAAACCCAAAAATGAGTTTCTTGATTTTTAGTTGTGTACTCATAATTTATTGCAAGACGAATGAGAAGGAGAGGAAGAAGAAGATGGAGAAAAAAGGAAGGAGAAGTTCTAGCGGTGTATAACATCGAGGCTATTTTTGTACAAATATTTTTAACAAGACACTGTATCTTACTATGAATTTAATAGTTAATCAAACCCAATTTTAATTAACTCTGGCCAATTCAATCAAAATTATAGTAAGAAATGTGATTAACGATAATAACTAATTCAGCTCAAATAAAATCTACTTGACTAATACATATATATGGAATTAATCAATCAGTTTCACTCCATAACTATCTCAACAATATACCTGAAATGGAAGTTGAATTGAAGCTTAGAATACGATCTATGGCAACACAGTGATAGCTAATCCATTTGATAATTGGGCAGTTGTGAATTCAGAGAAAAAGAGAGGAAATTTAGAGTAGAAGAAAGAGAAATGGAGATGAGATTTAGAAGAGAAGAGCACGAAGTCATATACTTCATCATCTATATTTTGAAAATTATATGGAGTTGTTGGCTTATGGTGTAATCCTCGCCCTCCATTCTATTTTAATATGGTCCCTCCATTTACTAACTATCTGTTAATGAACTGTCAAATTAATGGTTAAACGATGTCGTTCCTTCATTGTATTAACTCTATTATTGGTAATTTAACTAAGGTCCATTACATTCCACACACCCTTCAAATCATTCTTGTCCTCAAGAATCATGTTAGTGTTATGAACTCCGTAAATTGAGCCTTGATGAAGGACCAATCTTTCCATTTTTCCAAAAAAGGTGGATCTCCCACCCCAGGAGCCCCCACACCCCGGTCCGACAAGATTGTGAAGGAGTTAATCATGGTAACTCAACTGATTTCAAAGTTGCACCACTACCACATCGCGCACGCGCCTCCTTTATTTTAAGAACCCCACTCGCCACGATTTGATTCGATCTTGGCCATTTTTCCAATTATCCCCCTTGAGAACCAGTTGAGCTGCCCATGCGGACAGGACCAATCTTTCCAAGTTGCCTCTTCAGGGGACAAGTTTTCCCACTGGATCAAAACCTTGACCACATTATTCTCTTTAACCATCCTCCTCTGAAGAATTGCTGAAGGTTGAACTAACATCTGACCATCATAATTCACCAAGAAAAATTTCATCTGTGGAGTGATATCAGGACTCACCCTCTTTTAAGTAATGACACTTGCAATACTGAGTATATCAGGGCATTATTGGGTAGTTTCAACTTGTAAGCAACATTATCAACCTTCTGGTTATTAGATATGGCCCAGAGTACTTGGGCACAACTTGAGATTCTTCTTCAAGGATATAGATGTCTGCCTGTAAGGCTATAGCTTAAGGTAAACCCAATCACCAACTTGTAACTGTCTTTCTGTACTCCTTTGATCACCATGCCATTTCATCCTCTCTTGAGCTTGTGTCAAGTGATCTATGAGTACTTGTTGGAACTCAACTCTGTGTTGGATCAAATCTTGCACAACTTGAACATGAGTATCAATCATTGGTCCTAGAGGAAGTTGAGGAGGGTCATAGACATATAAGGCATGAAAAGGGGTGTTTTGCAAGGAAGTATGGTAGTTTGTGTTGTACCACCATTCTGCTAAATGTAATCAATTTGCTCATTTCTTTGGTTTACTCATGGTCATGGCTATAAGGTAACCTTCAAGGCACCTATTCAGTCTTTCAGTCTGTCCATCAGTCTTAGGATGATAGGCATGTCTCATACATAAGGTGGTGCCAGATGCTTTGACAAGATATTGCCAGAAAACACTTGTGAAAATCTTATCTCTATCAGACACCATGGTGTTTGAGAATCCATGTAGTTTATATATCTCCTTGATGGATATGTCAGTCACTTGAGCAATAGTATAGGGATGTTGTAGAGTCAGGAAAAGTGCATATTTGGTGAACATATCAATCACCACCAATATCACATATTTACCTTGGGATTTTGGCAAGCCCTCAATGAAATCAAGGTTGACATCACTCCAAGCTTGTTATGGGATTTCCAAGGGTTGTAGTAAGCCTGGGTGAGCAACATTCTCATATTTTCTCATTTGACATATGTCACAATTGGACACCAAGGTATGCACATCTTTCTTCATAACTGTCGAAAAAATACAGTTACAATATGTTAAGTGGCCCTTGTTGAGCTGAGTGATCCCCTAGTGATGAGGAGTGCATAGTGTGTAGGATTTGTTGTCTGAGAGTTGTGGTCTTATCTACATAAACCTTTCCCTTGAACCTTAGTATCCCTGCTGAGTAGGTGTAACCATCTTGAGCAGTTGGATCAACTAAAAGGTTGGTGATCAAGTTATGTGCATGATCATCACTGTCGTAGCTCATCTCTATCTCTTGCATCCAACTTGGTTGTACCCCATTGATGGAATGCATTTCACCACTGTATTCTTGTAATCTTGAGAGAGCATCTACAACTTTATTCTCAACTCATTTTCTATATTGAATCTCATAATCTAGACCAAGAAGTTTTGTAAGCCCTTTTTGTTGAATAGTTGTGGTGACCTTCTGCTCCATCGGGTACTTTAGACTGAAGTGGTCAGTCTTGATGATAAAATGAACAGCCTGTATGTAATTCCTCCATTTGTCAACAGATGCTAGTACAACCTTGAACTCCTTCTCATTGACAGATTTTCTCAAATGCCTTATTACTAGTGCCTTGCTGTAGAAGGCTATTGGTCTATTCTCTTGAGTAAGAACAACACAAATTCCTTTATGGATTGCATCAGTTTCTACAACAAAGGGTTTGTCATAGTTAGGGATAGCTAGTATGGGTGCAGTACTCATGGCTATCTTGAGTTGATCAAATGCTGCTTCAGCCTCTCATCCCCAACTGAAAGAGTTATTTTTCAACAAAGATGTCAAAGTTTTGCTGATTTGACCATAGTTTTTAATAAATCTCCCGTAATAGCCTGTTAACCCCAGGAAACCTCTCAACCCCTTGATGTTCTTGGGCCTTGTCCAGTTCTGCATTTCTTATATCTTCATTGGGTTAATGGTGACCCCTTATACTGTTTTGATGTGGCCCAAATACTCTATTTGAGGCTTAGAAAATGAGCATTTAGATTTCTTGGCATATAGTTGATTCTTCTGCAGAATATTGAAAGTATGTTTCAGGTGATCAACATATTTTTCCAAGGACTTGTTGTATACTAAAATATCATCAAAAACACCAGAATGAACTTCCTAAAATAAGGACCAAGGAGTTCATTAATACTTGGAAGGTGGGAGGGGCATTTGTGAGACCAAATGGCATCACTTTGGATTCAAAATGACCATGGTGAGTCCTAAAACCAGTCTTTGAAATGTCTGTAGCCTCATATGATCTGATGTTAACCTGCTCTCAAGTCAAGTTTATAGAAAAACTTAGTGTCACAACCAAAATCGGAGGGCCGCGACGGGTACCTGGATCCCACCCGCCGGATACCACCATTCGTACATTGAACATCTAATCATAATTAATTACGGACTGAACCGAAAGAGGATTATGGAAAATCAGATAACCAACTTATATATATACATACTCATACCAAGGCCATGCATGTCTACTACACACACAGGACACCACCTACAAGCATCGAAAGAGTATACGACATCAAAAGGTCGGGACAGGGCCCCACCATACCCATATAGACATGCAAAAATTACCTAACTAAAATAGACCGACACTCCGAAATAAGGGGAGTGCTCCAAAAATTCGCTGAGTTAGCAACCTACTAACGTGGATCGTTGTCATGTTAACCTGAGGGCATGAAACGCAGCGTCTCCCGACAAATGGGACGATGTACTGAGTATGTCAGGCATGAATAATAGCATAATAGGGATATAACAATAATTGAAACAGAATAGCTGACCAGCAGTGAATGCCTTTGAGGGTCCTAGTATGTCTAGATGTCATGCACAATGTGGTAATACATATACTGACCACACAAGGGTATCTTCTTTCCCATATATATATATATATATATATATTGGTCCTTTATCTGGCATCTTCCTTTTCATTTCGGCTTCTGTGGGCATCATTTCATTTTTATATCCTAGCTGATCAGGTGGTCTGCGTACCCCGTTTCCCATCCCCAATATAAGGTCTCGGGTAAAATATGAATGCAATGCATGAATGACAATAAACATTCTGAACTTATTTCTCATATACCTCAATAAGGATTTAGGAACATGTTTAGACATGATTTTAACATAGGAATCAATAATATGAACATTCCTTAACTACTAAGAATATAATAAATTATGGAGCAATATCACAATTACATTATGTTACATGGAACATGTCAAAAGAAAGAAATAATTTGCCTTAACATACCTTTGTTTCGCTAAACTGGAAGGAAAATATTGTTGATGCACTTTTTTTAAGACATTACACTTCTAATTCCCACGAACTCCCAGAGAATTAGCTAATCACGTCCTCTTTTGCTCTCAATCTTTCCAAAGCAAAAGGAGATGTTTTAACTACTGCTTTTGTACGTTTTCACTCAAAGAAATAAAATGGTTTGCTAGATGAAATGTTGAAAGATTTCTAAATGTCCCAAATGAGTTCCCAAGCCAAATATAGACTCCCACGTGAAATAAATCCTTAGCATTAAATGACCTTAATCATATTGTCTCCCACCTAAGTTAGTCTAATCATTTAGGTTGCCACTTATTTAGTCCTTTAGGTTAGTCATTAGGTAGATCATTTTAGATACCTACACGTAATAACCTCCACTCAACCTTGTCTCCCTACTAATTAATTAATCCCACAATTAATCAATCACACACATAACTAATTCTTGATCCTAATTACTTAAATCTCATAACTTATAAGACCTTCATATACTCAATGTCATAATTTTATAATATGACGCTAGTCCATAATCTTTTTATGCACGCACCAAATTATTTTCGATCCCCATTGTCACACTCCTTACGTCCAAAATTACGGGATGTTACACTTAGAGCCTCCCGATTCATCTAACAAGTCATCCACAATAGGAATGTGAAGCTTGTATTTGATAGTAATCTTATTGAGCTCTCTGTAGTTAATGCAAAACCTCCAAATACCATATTTCTTCTTCACCAACAACACTAGTGAAGAGTAAGGAGAGTGACTTGGTTGAATGATGCCCAATTGTAGCATCTCTGCTACTTGTTTCTCCAATTCAGTCTTTTGGTAATGATCATATCTGTAAGGTCTTACAGATATTGGTTTTGCACCAGGAAGTATGGGGATGGTGTGATCATATTCCCTAGCTGGGGGTAGGGACTTGGGCTCTTCAAACACAACATTATAGTCTTTTAGCACTTTCTGCACTCCTTGAGGAGGCATAATAACATCATCTTATGTGTTCACCCCTTCCATTGTGAACATGTGAGCAATGAGTGCTTGTTTTTTCCATAGTATCTTGCCCATAGTCTTAGCTGTGATTTGATGCATCTCCCCTTATCCAGTGTCCCCCTTCAAGGTCACCATCTTGCCTTTTTGCTTGATCCTCAGTACATATAAATCATAGTCAAAAGTAGCAGGAGTACTAGTACCATATCACAATTGTCCAGATTTAGCAGTCTAAATCTATCACTGAACTTTATTTCACTAACCTTCCGCTTGACCAAGGCCACACTGTGGTGGCTGTACATTTGTTGCCCATTTGCCACAATAACTCTCAAGGTTCATCCACCTGAGCTATCAACCCTAACTCATTTGCAGTCTGACTATCCAAGAAAATGTGAGTACTACCTGAGTCTACTAGAAATATGATATCCCTTCAACTTGAAAGTATTTGGCACCAGGGTACCTGACATAGCATCCAGACATACACCTTCTTGTTCTTCTACTACCTCATATTCTTGCTCTTAAGGTGCAAGCTCCACCTCTTGGTTATCTCCTGAGTCAACATGGACCTAATCATCTTCTTCAGCAGTCATAGTATGCAATTGTATATCCTTGCACACATGCCCTGGGTGATACCTTTCCCCATATTTCCAACATGCTCTTGGAATTTTCTTGTAATCAGGCTTCACTTCTGACCTTGTGGTAATATCAGGTGGCTTCCTTGGGGTGAAAGTGCTCTTGTCATTAACGTTGTTAGTTGGAACAACAGTTCCCTTGTGTAACCACTTACTTCTTTCCATGGCATTGATAATGCTTTCCTATTTCCTGGCACATGAAATATCTTGAGTCCATGTATATGGCTCATGCATCAACATAGTCTCTGATTTCTTCCTTTAACCCTCCAATAAATCATTCCAACGGAAAATCATCTGACACTTTGGGGTTCCTCATCAACACTAGAGCTTTAAGATCTTCAACTTCTGTAAGTAAGCATTCACAATGGTAGTTTGAACTAACATTTTGAACTCATTCACAACTCTTTCACTGTCTTCATCATCATACCTCAATATTAGTTCCTCACAAAATTCTTCCCAAATCACATGTCTTCTAGTGAGAGTGAAAGAGAAATATCAAGCCTCAACATCACCCTCCATGTGCAAAGTAACCATTTCTAGTTTCTTGACCACATCAGTAATTTTAAACACAGTGAAATACCTCTCACACCTCATTAGCCAAGCTCTGGGTTCACCTCTATTGTATGTGGGAAATTGCAGTTTTGGATGGTGATTACGCCCACACCTATTAGCACTAAGCTCAAGTACTTCAGCTGACCTGGGCCTGGGCAACAACCCATCACCTCTACTACTTTCCACCTGTTTATTAGCTGATTTTCCACTACCCCTATCTAACAATCGCTTAAGAACTACACGAGTTTCTTCCAACATCTGTTTCATCTCAGCTTGGGCTTTACCCATGTCACCTAGTTTAGCATCAATGACCCCAAATTTCAATTCACTATCTATTTTATGAGTATGTATCTGTCCCTCCAATTTCTTAAGGAACTCCTCATTGTGTTTCGATCGGGTAGCCTCTGCCCCAGTCATTTTCACAGATATGGTCAAAATCGTTGCTCTGATACCAAATGTAATGTTCTTACTATGATTTTTTAATAGTTAACCAAACTCAATTTCAATTAACTCGGCCAACTCAGTCAAAATTACAATAAGAAATGCGATTAACGATAATAACCAACTCAACAGTAACTAAATGAAATTAGCTCAAATGAAATCTACTATAGTCATACACATATACGAAATTAATCAATCAACTTCACTCCATAAACAACTCAGTAATATACCTGAAATGGAAGTTTGAATTGAAGCTTAGAATACGATCCATGGCAACACAATGATAGATAATTCATTTGATAATTGAGCAGTCGTAAATTCAGAGAAGAAGATAGGATATTTAGAGTAGAAGAGAGAGAAAGATAGATGAGGTTTAGAAGAGAAGAGCACGAGGAAGGGATGAGAAATATACTAATTTTTACATACTCTTGTCATCTACATTTTGGAAATTCTACAGTTGACTTGTGGTGTAATCCTCACCCTCCAATCCTCCATTCTCTTTTTAATTTGGGCTCTCAATTTACTAACTTTTGAAGCCTACCGTTAATGAGTTGTCAAATCAATTGCTAAACAATGTCGTTCCTTCATTGTATTAACTCGATTATTGGTAATTAACTAAGGTCCATTACAGACACCTGGTGAAAATTCTGCTGATGGATAGGCATGGTCCGGCCAATTTACGCTCAAATACGCTGTTTCATAATTTTTTTGCTTGCTGCATCTGAGGAATAAAATCAACTTGGGCGTTCTGTACATGATAAAAGTTTTTTTCCTTATTAGTAAGGTAGCTTTATTAGAGAAAAGGATTGAAATGTCCCCTGGCAAAAGCTAATCACATTTACTATAAGAGCTTAAACAAGCTGATCGATGCAGAATTCAGACAAATGCAAACGATTCAAAGGAATTTCTTATATTACTACTATAACACAAACACCTACACTGTCTCCACTATGTGATTACTCTTCAAATTATTTATCCTGCTACATGATCCGGTCTACTAATGACAACAGAATATATTGCACATACAACTCTAATTCAGTAGTTACTATGGTGTGCTGGGAATACGTTCAGTTCTAGAAGTGTGAGAGGCTGTATCATCTTTTGAAATGGCAACCGTTCTTGAGTGGTCTCTCTTCCCATCTTTAGTTGTTGACCTGGAACCATGTTGGTGTGCGTTAAGAGAATGTCTTCTGTTGGCTGACCCATTTGCTCGTGGACCCACCACCTTCTTTGCACTAAGCGGCCGAGCAGGGCTTGGTGTTGATCCAAATGGTGTTTCTTGTTCTTTGATCTGCTCATGTAACTTCTTCTGGTCCTGCCCGACACCAAAAGAACATATGTATTAATAAAAAGTCAAAGATAGATTATCTTGATCAATTAGTGTCAAAACAAATTGATCACACGCCTAAAAGATAATGCACTTACCCTCAACCTTCTTTTCTCTTCTTCTCTATCGTGCCTGAGCATCATATATTCGTCTAGCATGGCAAGCAGTGGAACACCATCATATGTGAACGTGGTGTCGCGATCTTGTTCCCATGCTCTTGTTTTGTCAATCAAGGACTCCACAAAAGCTACATAGCCAACATTGTCATTAGCAAATTAAGGGATTACATTTTCAGACTCAGCAATATGTATGAATACTGATGAAAACTTAAATTATTGGACTTCCTCCGGAGAGCAAAAAATCTTAAAGCTCCTTGAGTGGAAGGGTAAATTTAGTGATCTAAGACGCTAGATGGAGCATAAAAGGAAAACTCGTAAGGGTAATGGCAGTATGAATAACATCCATAAACATGTCAAGTAGCATTAAATAGGCATTATTTAATGTTAGTTAATTCCTTTACTGATCACATACCAAGAATCATGTGTTTTACATAAATATATATATATATATATATATATATATATATATATATATATTAATAAAGAATCACATGTGTAAAAAATTCCATTTGGTTTAGTCCGAATAATGCACACCCCTATTTAAGGATATGTATCACCATTTGGCATTACCTGGAATTTTGCTGACAAATATCCGAGCCTTTTCGGCCCTCTTCAAATTTAAGTGTGCATCTCTGCTTGCATTATACCGGTTCTGATCCTGTTTCACCATAAATATGATGACATTTTAATATCTCAGAATACAGGAGAGACAAATCTAAGATGATTTTGATGAACGAGGGACATGCAAACCACATTTAACCAAATGCCAAGATCTTAAGAGTGAATCATATTTAACTAAGAAAACTTGCTCATTAGCACTTTTAAATTATAAAGATAGCTTAGATGTTAGAAGCGTATATTTCTAGAAGGATGATTGGTTATCTTCTACAGCCAACTATCATATACCGCATACGAGTGCATCAATAAGCCCATTTTCACTATTGCTCCCACAACAACTAAATTTTCTATGAAAATTGCGGTCACTATATTATTTTAGTAAATGCTAAGCGGGAGCTGTGGAGACCGACATTGGAGTCCAAAGGATTCAAGTTGAGCAGAACCAAGACGGAATACTTGGAGTGCAAGTTCAGTGGCGTAGTGCATGAGGCGGGTGTGGAAGTGAGGCTTGAGACACAAGTTATCCAAAAGCGAAGAAGTTTTAAGTATCTTGGGTCCATTATCCCAGAGAATGGGGAGATAGACGATGATGTCACACACCGTATTGGACAGGAGGGATGAAATGAAAGCTCGCCTCCGGAGTCTTGTGTGATAAGAAGGTGTCACCAAAGCTTATAGGTCAGTTCTACAGAGTGATAGTTAGACCGACTATGTTGTATTGGGCAGAGTGTTGGCCAGTCAAGAAATCTCACATCCAAAAGATGAAGGTGGCGAAAATGAGGATGTTGAGATAGATGTGTTGTCATACTAGAAAAAATAGGATTAGAAACGAAGTAATTCGAGACAAGGTAGGAGTGGTCTCGGTGGAGGACAAGATGCGGGAAGCGAGGCTAAGATGGTTCGGTCATGAACAGAGGAGATGGACGGAGGCACCAGTGCGAGAGGTTGGCCGCGGATAGTTTCAGAAGAGTTACAGGTAGGCCGAAGAAGTATTGGGTAAAAGTGATTAGACAAGATATGGTGCAGTTACAGCTTACCGAGGACATGACCTTAGATAAAAGATTGTGGAGGACACGGATTAGGGTAGAAGGGTAGTAGGGTGTAGTCTCGCGGTAGTACCCTCTTTTATTTCTGTAGTTTCTTGTTCTTTGTGTTTTGTTACTATATGTTATCTATTGTACTTCAACTATCGCATTAGTTTGTCGCAGTTAATGTTACTTTTTCATAATGCTTATTTATAGTGTTTTGACATCGCTACTTTACTTCTGTCATCTATTGTTTTACCATTGTTTTACTTATGTCATCTGTTGTCTGGTCGTGTGTTGTGCTTTCTCTTGATCCGAGTGTCTCTCGAAAACAGTTTTCCTACCTCCCAAGGTAGGGGTAAGGTCTGCGTACACCCTACCCTCCCCAAACCCCACTTGTGGAATTTTACTGGATATGTTGTTGTATATCATTTTAGTAATTAAACTCAATTTCATGATGTAGATTTGTAATGCGAGTAGCTAAAAGTTCATTACACTTACAAGAATCTTTTATTTTCTCATCAAAGAATATCTTTACTGGTTTCTTCATGGTTTCTTCAACTTGATCTCTTTTGGAAGCTATTTGCATGAAAAGCACAAGCCATAACAACAATAACATACCCAGTGAAATCCCACAACGTATGGTCTGTGGAGGGTAGAGTGTACGCAGATCTTACCTCTACATTGATAGGTAGAGCGGCTGTTTCCGGGAGACCCTCGGCTCAAGACAACGCATAATCACACGCAAAGCAATAGAAACGATCAGACCAGACAAGAAATTAAAGCAGTATGAACATGCATGCTGATGACAAAATCGCATACGCCATGATAACACATTCTAACAAAATGAAGAAATAGCTAACGCAGATAAATAAGATAAACAAAGTACACTAGCGAACACATAGCAACATAAATCAAACTATAGGGGACTATAAATCAATATTGCTCTTATGAGTGTGATAGACTAATCGGGCCTACGATAATAGCACTACAACTATCATTTGGTAAGCGTAGTCCTGCTAGACTACCTACTATCCTTCCGCCCTAATCCATGTCCTCCACAACTTATTTATCTAAGGTAATGTTCTCAGTAAGATGCACCTGCGCCATACCCCGTTTAATCACCCCTCCCCAATACTTCTTCGGTCTACCTCTACCCCTCATGAACCCGTCCATAGTCAACCTCACACCTCTGTACTGGGACATCTGTGTCTCCCATCTGCATATGTCTGAATCATCTCAACTTCGCTTCCCGCATTATATCCTCCACCGAGGTCACTCCCACTCTTTCCCGGTTATCTTCATTTCTAATTCTATCTCTTCTTGTATGTCCACACATCCATCTCAGCATCCTCATCTTCACAACTTTTATCTTTTGGATGTGTGAAGTCTTGACTGGCCAACACTCTGCCCCATACAACATAGTCGGTCTAACCACCACCCTATAGAACTTGTCTTTAAGTTTTGGTGGCACCTTTTGTCGCAAAGACTCAAGATGTGAGCCTCCATTTCATCCACCCTGCCACAATACGATGTGTGACATCATCATCAATCTCTCCATTTCCTTGGATAATAGACGCGAGGTACTTGAAGTTTTCTTTCTTCGGAATGACCTGAGTGCCAAGTCTCACCTCCACGTCTGTCTCAGGATCGCTCCCGTTGATAAACTTGCACTCCAAATATTATTTTGGTCTTACTCAACCAGAATCCTTTAGACTCCAGAGTCTGTCTCCAAAATTCCAGCTTGACGTTCACTCCGCTGCGAGTCTCATCAATCAGGACTATGTCGTCTGCGAATAACATACACCATGACACCTCCCTAGTATGCCCAAATTCTTTTTCAAGATAGATCCCCTGTGATTTCAATTACTCCCCGCATTTCATTTCATTTCATGTTATGTGACAATGTTTGAGTGGGAACATTATTTTAAGATGTTAATGACTTAAAATTAAGTATTATAGATGATGGAAGAAAATATTAAATTAGTGGTTGAAAAAAGAGAATCAATCACATCCAAGCTAATCGAAGTTAAAATGTGAATAATTTTTATGAATTTAAAATTCTTGAAAGTTGTAGGGAAATAGAATTGTGCAAAACATTTTGGAGAGCCCCAAATAGAAAGACTCATGAATGAAATTGATGGAGTACAATTTATTGGCGTCCTAACATCATATGACCAAGATATATGGTAGCAAAGAAGAATTGTAACTATTCTAGAAAGAGAAATGTCTTAGAAAGAAAAGAAGAGTAACAAGGTAGTGTTTCCACTGAAAGTAGCATACCAAATAACCAAGTTCATTTCATTTCATATTTGCCTAAACAGACAGCATGAAGAAGACAAGGTATATTTACCCTGTTGTAGTCATCAAGCCAGCTCACTTCTTCACAAGCTGCCATCCATTTCTCAACTTTATCCAATATTTCTTTCCTGCCATGAGCCTCTTCTTTTGCATTTACAATCTGATTGTCCATGTCAGCTAGTAACTCTGCAGGATCAACATTCCCAGAATCGATCAGTGCCATAATCTTTTCTCGAGCCGCCTCAGTATCAATCTCTATGTGGGCACAAGCATAAATGTCTTCCAATTCAGCCTGTCTTTTGAAAGAAATCTCCTTCATCCTGCTAGCTTTAAGTTGATCAAGCCTTTCAAATTCCACTTCAGCCTGGATAAACAAGCTAAAAACAATTACCGACAAGCTATTGTAAATGCTCAAAATGGATTTCAAAACTCATATCATCTCCTAATACCTGTTCAATCAGATCAAGATCAAGAGCAAGAGCCCCAGGAATGGACACTTCATCAACTGAAGCCGATATGTTGCAGGTTACATGGTCAAACAAGCTTCGTTCTTCTTCAGTTGTATCCATCAAATTCCATAAATCAATCAGCTGAGTTGCAAGTTCTTGGAGCTGCAAGAGAGGCGATATATGTTAGAGAGTGTGTTTCGAAGAAATGGACTGGCCAAAATATTTATCATCTAGACGTGAGAGATCCTGGTTAGACACATCGAAGTCCTCAGTTAAATTCCATCTTAATGTGATCTACAAATAATAGTGAAAATACTGCAGAGAAGCAAATCAGCATTGGCAAGCAAGTGAAACATCAACAAGTGATATCATGGTCAGTTGAACTTAAATGAACTATGAGAAGCTAATAGTGATTAAACAATTCAGAGGAAAAAAATTCCTTTCGTGTGCAGAGGATGGACAGGCAGATGCCATATACAGCAATTCCCTTGTTCAGTATAGACAAAATCTGCAGTACTTAAGGATCCTAATACAGTAGAACACAATTTGAAATAACTTCTAGGTATTTCAATACATGTCCATTAGTCAGTTCACTGACTGTACATCCTAACTTCATATGAAGTATCAGGCTAAGTGAAAGGACCAACTTAAAACAGTAAGGACATTTACCTTCTGCAATCTTTGCTTCTTATCTTCCTTTAATGCTAAGACAGTTCTAGCCAGACTTGATAGTGTGTCATTGCTTATACTTTTTGATTGTACACCAGTAGAATCACTCAGGCTAGGGTGAACTTCGGTGACAGTAGTAAAGAAGTCAATGCCGAGAACAACACATAGATCATGTATTGTGCTCACGAATTCAAGGACTTTGTGCAGTCTCTCGCTCTGCAATATTAAACAAGGATGTATAGTGAGTAGCTCGTTGGAGGCTGAACGAGTTTAACAGTTGTAAAAGGAATAAGTCCTGCTAAAATATGGCTAAACCTTTTCTTTCTGAAGATCTTGAAGCTTTGCATGAAATTCATCCAGCTTTTTAAGAGATAAATCAGACTCGTCTACTTTAGGACTCTCTACTTGCTCACTAGTCCCTGCCATCTCACTGCTAATCTTCTCGATTTGTGATTGTACATCCAAAAACTCTTTTACCCTATCATCTTTCTGTTTCCACAGTTTTTCCAACGCCGGTGCTATAGATGCAAGTTGTTCCTTGATTGAGCCTGAAGTCTTCTCAGGCTGCAAATAAACCCCAATTATTAAAAAAGATAACAGTCTAATCACTTTCAGCCAAGAATTTTTAATAGTTCCGCCTATCCATAGCCAAACTGAAATTCAGCCACTCACAATTCCATCATATGTTTTCTCTCCAAGGGCTTGGAGAGTTCAGCTTTGGCATCTGCCAAAGCCTGAAGAAGGTGAGCCCGTGACTTCACGGCTTGGTCAACCTTTCTCTTGTAGACATCTAAGCACTCTTGGTCTATCTGAAGGAGCATCTTATCTCGGTCTTCATCAGTTTCACCAACCTCATCCCAAATTTGCTGCATTAACAGAAAAATATATTTTAGCCATCAGTCATTATACTATAAATATTATCCCTCCGTCCAATTTATGTGGGACACTTCTTTTACAGTCTAAAAAAAATGTCATCTTTCTATAATTAGAAACAACTTAACTTTAAAAAAATCTCCAAAAGGCCCTTAATGAAATGATTTATAGCCACACAAATATCTAAGGTGTTTGTTTTAGACCACAAATTTCAATAGTGTCTTCCTTTCTTAAATTTTGTGCTTAGTCAAACGGTGTCACATAAATTGGGACGGAGGGAGGACTGCATTACTCTCACAGCTAATGCGTGATTTATTTCTTAAACGAGAAACTTAACATCAAGAATAAATTCAGAATAAAAGAATTTGCCTGTAACTGTTGTAGAAAACTACAACTTGTTTCTCCAAGAAGATGATTTTGAGCATCCACTTCTTCCATCTTTGATCAAACCTAAAACAGATATATAAAAATAAGTTAAATTTCATAAGACAACGCCATATATCATTTAAAATAAATTTCAACCTGCACTACAGCTTAAGAAAAAGTGAAATATCTGAAACATCACGTTATATATATTGTGTGAATAATTGATGAAATTGATTCAACATTATGCTAGAATAAAGGGCATTACCACTATAAGAACCCGAAAGCTAATACTACAATTAACCATAGAGCTTTCACCTCCTTATTAGACCACAAATTAAGTGATAAAATCATTTGAACACCTCTATTAAGTTCTAGACTCTAATAGCAAAAGAAACAATTCATAGCAATATTTGACGCCCGCCTAAAATTCAAACAATGGCACTGATGAAATTCCGACATCAACTTCTTATATACATAAATGTAATTCAAATTAATACCAAAATAGTTCTTTTAACAAAAATTGAATGTCATAAATACTTGAAAACACTAAGGACCCGTTTGGCCATGAGAATTATTCATTTTTTTTTTCGAAAATAAATTTTCACTTTATTTGAAAATCATTGACCATGAAAATTCCAAATTCAACTCGAAGTTGTATTTCAAATTTGGAAAACAACTTATAACCAGTTTTCCAATTCACTTTTCACTTTTAAAGTTGTATTTAAGTACATTCAAACATGAACATTATACCAAATATTCTTTGCAAAAAGTATAAACAAACGCAACTCTACCTCCAACTCCATAAATTTCAAATAAAGTGAAAAATATTTGGAATCTATGGCCAAACGCCTACTAAACTGTGATAGCAAAATAACATAATTCATAGCAAGATTAGACGCCAGACTAAATACCCTCAAACATTGCACTGATGAAATTCCAACATCGAGCCAGAATAAGTAGTTTATACAACAATTAAATGACATAATTACTAATAAGTGAGAAGCTCATTGCCTGTTTTATAACGAAAAAAGAGGCCTTATTACCAACACTGAAGATGATCACGACCGAGGATGGTGTGATCGATTTTTGTTGATCCATACCTACCGTCTTCACGACGTTGATTTTGCCCCTCTGTCGGAGAAGTGGAACAACTCCCGTGAGTTCATATGCTTTTGCTTTTCATATCTTCTATATTTTCTTCCTAACTATCTTCCTTTTTATTTCTCTAGCTTCCCCGGTGGTGCTCGAGCCTTTACCTGACATTTTCATCTGGGTGATGGGCTTACTGTTATACCCCGTATTTTCAGATTATGTACGTGAGGGCGTACGTATAAAAGTTTAAGCCTTAAGTTAGGCTAGAGACGAAATTTTGTTCACAACTACCGAAAAGAATCGTTTTTCGACGAAACGTTTTACAAAACTTGAGAAGGGAAAATTACGGCTATGTCATTTATATTTTTTGCGAATTTTTCCGAGAGATGAAATATTTTGGACCAACGGGAGGGTGACATGTGTCACCCTCAAAGTGGACGGCATTGTGGGCTCAAGTTGGACGATTTCTAGTCAAAGAGTTGGTAGGATATTTTGTGATATTTTGGTGGTAGATAGATAAGGTACACTTGCCTAAATCCTCACCCTACACTTGCCCACCACTTGGCTTCATCTCGCCGTTGATTTCCTATAAATACCCCTTTGAAGACTTCTTCATCCACAACACAACTTTCTAAGTCTTGAAAAATCCTTCCTCCTCAGTGAAGCTCTCGTCCAAAGAGCACCTCCCCTCGGTAAGGCCTTTTGGCCGAGAGTACCCCTACCTGAGTGTTGTCTCGTAAATACACCCCCTTGGTAGAAAAGTATTCTCCAAGTATTGTTACTATTCCAAAATACTCGCCCAAATACCTTGTAGTATTCCAAGGTTACACCTATACTAAAAGCCCGTAAATACTACTATACTTCCTTCACTACAAAACGAAACCCTAAGGAAAATCTTCACGGTTGGTCAAGTATTAAGAAGAAGTGCGTAGAACTTCTAAGGGTTGTTTGGAGCGGGTTGGAGCACCCGGAGTAGGAGCTAAACGTTGCTCAGGATCGACATTAAATCTTGGATAATTTTGGGCTTATCGAGGTAATTACTCTTATCCTTATATTGTAATTGGAAATTACATCTCGTAGTAGTATAGAAATGAATATAAGATTCATGTAAGAGAATTGAATCGTAATAGATGGATATTACAGAAAAAACTTGAATGAAATCACATCGGAAGAATATTAAAGAAGATTAAATCAGATTTTACATAGATTTGTATTCTGATGAACTTATGAAGTTTTGGGTAGGGAAGTCTTTGCCAATTTTTCCGTAGAATCTTGTATCTAGATTTATTCTACCGAGTAGTCTAGACATTGATAGACTTGTATAACCGTTATAGGTTGAAGATCTTTGAGTAGCGTATTCTACTCGAAGGGTGGAAAAGGCTAGCAAGATTACAGTACTTTGGAGCTATTTGCTAATAGTCGATAAATCGTCGCGAGGTATGTGATTCTTCCTATCCTCTTGAGCATGATATTTTAAAAGAATATATATAGTACGGTAGACGACGTCGTGTTAAGCGAACGTAGTTTTACGGCAATGTCTTTTGACTTAAGCCTGAATAATAAGAATCTTGAAGTATTTCAAAAGAATTAAGAAACCTTTTTGAAAGAAGAGTAATGCTTGGTTTTAAAAGCTTAAAAGTTATACTAGCTTTATGGGAAGTTAGGTATAACGACTTAAGAGAGATAAAAAGAATGGTTTATTGATCTTAAAAGGTAAGAGACTTGACTTAATTGAATTAATATGAATTTTGTTAAAAAGTGTGAAACCTCATTCGTGAGTAATGAGTACTTGGTTTAAAAAAAAAAGAATAATGTTTTACTGATTTCGGAAATCAGAATAAGTATCGAACGAACCACTGCAGCGTTAATAAAAGGAAATGTATTGACTAATTAAGTATTATTAAAACCAGTAGAAACCTCCATCTGCATAGAAGCTAAGATGAGACAAAATGATATTACATTTCCTAGATCATGACTGCTTTAATAAGATTGTTATGAACAAGAATAACATACTCACAACATAAGGCATATGTTTCTCAAATTGTTTTAAAATAGAATTATATTCTTAAGTGATTAAGACTATGAACCACGAAACCTTTCGAAAATGAGAAACTTGAGCATTTGAAATTAGGCAAACTTGAACGTTTGGAAAATAATGTTGTTACTTGATTTTACAAAGGGAAGTGTTTTGGTTTACTTAAAAAGATAGTCACTCTATTTTTATACTACGGTATTGTGTGACTTTTGTAAAGAGCGGATCTTTTAAAGAATTATTGTATGAAGTACTTTGGGGATAAAACCCGAACTTGCTAACATAAAGTAGAAGTACCTTGTGTGAATAACTTGATTGTGTTGGTTTGTGATAGCCTTGTAATACTTTCTTGTTGACTTGATAAGTAAACATGTTAGGATGCTACGTGTGTTAGTATCTTGTGATGTTTGTGTAAAGGGGTTTCCCTTGTTGTGCTTATGTTGTTTAACGATAAGCTATTATGTTAGTATTATATCACTCACCTCTTGACATGATTAGGGGTTAAGCGCCTCCGTCTGGTAGACTCAGCGGTCTGCAGTGACCTATGATTCGAGAATACCTCATGCGGTGCATGTGACCTATGCGCGAGCTACGAGTTCGAGGTTAGTGTGCGGGTTATACCTCACGCGATTACATGTGGCCATGCGGTTTGCGAGTCGGGGCGTTGCGGGAGTAGCTACCCTCGATGCGGGAATACCTCATACGGGCCATTGGAGTGGCCTATCGCGAGCTGCGGGAAGTTCGAGGACTAGACGCGCGATTAGATCTGCGAGCGAGTGGCGAACCGATCATGTGGCGGTGCAGGCGGATCTCGTAATCTGATTTATGACCTTGTTGATGCGTGGGTTTTAGTAGTCGGCTATGCCCTCGCACTTACCGTCACGGTTTTATTATGACAGTGGGACACGGTGTTCATGTGTATTCCTTGGTGCTTTTATATCATGCTGGCGGTGAGGAAGGTATTCCATGGGCATGATTGATGTTGTGGGCGTGAGACCCATAGTTGTATTTGAGTGATGACTTTGAGGCGTGAGTCACGACTTGACATATCGCTTATTTATTGTGGCTACTTTGGTTATCATACATGTCTCTGCTTTATATAGACTACTATGATTTCATTTCTGATATTTTGATTTCACATACTTGGTACTGTTATCGACCTCGCCCGGGCTGCGTTACATCTGCAGTAGAAGTACACGATCGTCGATCCTCTCTTAGGATCACAGTTCAGCGTTTTGGGAAGCTCCGTTTCTCCGGAGGCTTATCAGTGGTATAGTCCCTTGTCGTTGTAGGTATTTACATTCAGGGGTATGGCGGTGCCCTGTCCCGCCATTGTTGTTATCATTCTTAGAGGTCTGTAGTACTGTTGTGGGCAGAGTTTGTAAAAGGGATGTAACTATTCGGATTTAAGTTTTATATTCCGCTGATTACTCTGATGTATGTCTACTTGGGTGCCCGGGGTAAGGCACCAGTCACGGGCCCGTGTCCGGGTCGTGACAAAAGTGGTATCAGAGCAGTTAATCCTCGGAAGGTGTCTACAGACCGTATCTAGTAGAGTCTTGATTATCAGTGTGTTGTGCGCACCACGATAATCGAGGCTATAGGATATTTAGGATTGGTTTCCATTCTTCTCACTCGAGATCGTGCTTAGAGTTTGTGTTATAAGTTGGACCCTCTAACGTATTTCTTTCCCTTACCGTTATGCCTCGCGTAAGCAACCCGCCAGAAGGGCAAAGCGTGAGGAAGTGCGAGTAAATCTGAGAGGGTTCTGAGGCCTGCCCAATCATCACTGAGGTGGTGCTTCATTCGGGGAGTTCTGCGACGTCGCCCGGCCAGCGAGTTTAGTGCGGCGGCAGATTCCTCTGCGGCCATGATATGAACGCCGGTTCCACGACGATGCGAAAGTATAGATTGCAAAGGGGCGACCACATTACTAGCTAGGAAGTTAGCAACCAAAGAGTATATTATGGATCGATTTATCACGGGTCTTGATGACTATCTGAGAGAAGGTTGTGAAAGAATAGCTCTTCAGTCAGACATGAGCATGGCCTGCGTACGGGCTTATGCGCGGTAAAGCGTAGAGATCGGCAGGTTAACCAAAATCGATAAAGAGGGCGAGCAGCAGGTCCTTTGGTAACTTTCGGCGAATCGTCTCGTGAGCTGGATATGCGCCTCGCGATCTGAGAATGGTCCTCGCGGGGTTCGGGGCGTTCGGGGTATGCAGGAGTTGGTCGAGCTCGTGGGCTTGATTCACAGATACGTCGGTTCGGCCAGTAGGATGATGGTTCGGAAAGGAAGGGTGCTAGCAGGAGGCCACCCGCCGGTGTGGTGTTGTGGTAAATGTCATTGTGGGAGTGAAGGTGTAGATCTGGTAGATCCTTAACCTCTAGAGATTAGTATGTGTGATAAGATGAGTATATCTTAAATGTTATGTTCGGATAACTTAAGTGTTAATTGTGATTAGAAATCATGGTTAGTTAAAAGGGTAATATTGGGGTTAGGAAAGTGTGAGCCTTAGAGTTTTATACGTGGAGACCTTAGGCGATGCCATCTTGAGTAAAAGATTTTTGTTATGTTAACCTTTATCGGAGTGCATAGTACACGTGAGATATATGCGTATGATAAGTCGGGTGGTATGAAATGAAAGAGGGTAGTTGCTAAGAAGACGTTCAGGTTTTCATGACTTGATTGTGGGATTGTTCGGATCGGGAGCAAGTGTTTGGCGCGATAGCGAGTCGGATTCTTGGACCGATTGCGGGTCAACCCGCGGCTTTGTATGGTGGTGGGTCGGTTTGGGGTGGTCGTTTTGTGATAGGTCACGAGGTGTTAGGCCCAGTTTAGTTAACCAGCGTATGAGTTCGTGGATGCGTTCGACCAGTAGTCGGGCCGATGAGGTCAGCCCATCTTATCTTTTAGTCAAGACCGTTTACTCGGCATAGGGTTATGCGAGATGATTATATCAGGAAGGTTGTAAGGCTGCACGAGGTGCCTACCTTCACCTTATGTCAGGCATTGGAGCCCAGGTTACGGCTATTTTCTTTTTCTGGAAGTTTTACCAGGCAGGGTTAGGAACTTCGGTGAGTCTCGATGTCGCGTTCGCCTCGGGCGGTGTTTGGATTTCGGGGGTAGTGAGGATTGTTACTCTGTTGAGGAGTGTTTAATAGCTACCATATCGATTCGGATATCGCCTTATGGCGCCTTGTAGGGCGGAAGTATAAGTTCGGTCGATTTGGTTCGATGTTGGCAAGGTTGGATAAATGGTTCATTCTTGTTTCAGCGAGGATGTGGATAGGGTGAAGCCTATCCGGAGAGAGGTTATCGGTAGCTCGAGTCAGCGAAGTCGTCGCGATAATCGGCGACGCTGGAGTTGAGTTGACGGTGGGTCTTCTTGAAGGTACCACCCCGGAAAGGGTGTGACGAGTTTTGGAAAACAGAGGAAACTTAGCCCGAGTTACTTTGGGCCTTTTCAGGTCATGTGAAGAATAGGCCATGTTGCCTATATGTTAGCATTTGTCGTCCGACTTAGGAGGCAGTATGTCCGGTCTTTCATGTTGTTATGTTCGGAAAAGTATCGGAGATCCATCCAGAGTATTCCCAGTTAATGATAATCAAGTTGGAGGTAGTAACCCAGAGATTTTGGAAACATAAGCAGTAACAGAAATGTGGTAAGTTATGAGAAAGAGTTCAAATGTACGAGAAGGGTACGACGAGTAAGGGAAGAAGCGAGCATGTACGAGCATAGAGGTGATCATTTCTTTTGTAAAGTGAAGGTGTGAATGGAGTATATTTTAGACCTCGAGTGGGAGCTTTTGTAGTGATGGAGGTGATTCCTCGTGGACTTGGATGTAAGTATTTGCGCGTGTTGTATTGTGGCCAGGTGTGGCATGATTGTTTTCGTAAGTATAGCAGTGAAGACTATACTGGCGCATGTTTGTTTTGAGACTTAGAAGGAACATTCGGGACGAATGTTTCTAAGGAGGGGAGAATGTTATACCCCGTATTTCCAGATTATGTACGTGAGGGCGTACGTATAAAAGTTTAAGCCTTAAGTTAGGCTAGAGACGAAATTTTGTTCACAACTACCGAAAAGAATCGTTTTTCGACGAAACGTTTTACAAAACTTGCGAAGGGAAAATTACGGCTATGTCATTTATATTTTTTGCGAATTTTTCCGAGAGATGAAATATTTTGGACCAACGGGAGGGTGACATGTGTCACCCTCAAAGTGGACGGCATTGTGGGCTCAAGTTGGACGATTTCTAGTCAAAGAGTTGGTAGGATATTTTGTGATATTTTGGTGGTAGATGGATAAGGTACACTTGCCCAAATCCTCACCCTACACTTGCCCACCATGGCTTCATCTTGGCCATTGATTTCCTATAAATACCCCTGTTGAAGACTTCTTCATCCACAACACAACTTTCTAAGTCTTGAAAAATCCTTCCTCCCTTGTAGTGAAGCTCTCGTCAAGAGCACCTCCCCTCGAGAAGGCCTTTTGGCGAGAGTACCCCCTTGAGTGTTGTCGTAAATACACCCCCCCCTTGGTAGAAAAGTATTCTCCAAGTATTGTTCCTATTCCAAAATACCGTGGCCCAAATACCTTGTAGTAGTCCAAGGTTACACCTATACTAAAAGCCCAGAACTACTACTATACTTCCCTTGATCACAAACGAAACCACAGGAAAATCTTCACAGTTGGTTGAAGTATTAAGAAGAAGTTGCGTAGAACTTCTAAGGGTTGTTTGGAGCGGGTTGGAGCACCCGGAGTAGGAGCTAAACGTTGCTCAGGATCGACATTAAATCTTGGACAATTTTGGGCTTATCGAGGTAATTACTCTTGTCCTTATATTGTAATTGGAAATTACATACTGTAGTAGTATAGAAATGAATATAAGATTCATAGAAGAGAATTGAACTGTAATAGATGGATATTACAGAAAAAAAACTTGAACTGAAATCACATCAGAAGAATATTAAAGAAGAAGATTAAACTGTACTTACATAGGACTGTATTTACAGTAGACTTGTGAAGTTTGACGGGTAGGGAAGTGCTGCCCAATTTTTCCGTAGAATCTTGTATCTAGATTTATTCTACCGAGTAGTCTAGACATTGATAGACTTGTATAACCGTTATATGTTGAAGTACTGCGAGTAGCGTATTCTACTCGAAGGGTGGAAAAGGCTAGCAGGATTACAGTACTTTGGAGCTATTTGCTAATAGTCGATAAATCGTCGCGAGGTATGTGATTCTTCCTATCCTCTTGAGCATGATATTTTAAAAGAATATATATAGTACGGTGAGCGACGTGTGTTAAGCGAGCGTAGTTTTACAGCAATGTCTTTTGACTTAAGCCTGAATAATAAGAATCTTGAAGTATTTCAAAAGAATTAAGAAACCTTTTTGAAAGAAGAGTAATGCTTGGTTTTAAAAGCTTAAGAGTTATACTAGCTTTATGGGAAGTTAGGTATAACGACTTAAGAGAGATAAAAAGAATGGTTTATTGATCTTAAAAGGTAAGAGACTTGACTTAATTGAATTAATATGAATTTTGTTAAAAAGTGTGAAACCTCATTCGTGAGTAATGAGTACTTGGTTTTTTTTTTAAAAAAAGAATAATGTTTCTTGATTTGAATCAGAATAAGTATCGAACGAACCACTGCAGCGTTAATAAAAGGAAATGTATTGACTAATTAAGTATTATTAAAACCAGTAGAAACCTCCATATGCATAGAAGCTAAGATGAGACAAAATGATATTACATTTCCTAGATCATGGCTGCTTTAATAAGATTGTTATGAACAAGAATAACCTACTCACAACATAAGGCATATGTTTCTCAAATTGTTTTAAAAGAGAATTATATTCTTAAGTGATTAAGACTATGAACCACGAAACCTTTCGAAAATGAGAAACTTGAGCATTTGAAATTAGGCAAACTTGAACGTTTGGAAAATAATGTTGTTACTTGATTTTACAAAGGGAAGTATTTTGGTTTACTTAAAAAGATAGTCACTCTATTTTTATACTACGGGTATTGTGTGACTTTTGTAAAAGAAACGGATCTTTTAAAGAATTATTGTATGAAGTACTTTGGGGATAAAAACCCGAACTTGCTAACATAAAGTAGAGAGTACCTTGTGTGAATAACTTGATTGTGTTGGTTTGTGATAGCCTTGTAATACTTTCTTGTTGACTTGATAAGTAAACATGTTAGGATGCTACGTGTGTTAGTATCTTGTGATGTTTGTGTAAAGGGGTTTCCCTTGTTGTGCTTATGTTGTTTAACGATAAGCTATTATGTTAGTATTATATCACTCACCTCTTGACATGATTAGGGGTTAAGGCGCCTCCGACGCGGGGTAGACTTCAGCGGGTCTGTGACCTATGATTCGAGAATACCTCATGCGGTCTGTGTGACCTATGCGAGCTACGAGTTCGTGTTAGTGTGCGGGGTTATACCTCATGCGGTCTATGTGGCCACGCGGTGCGAGTCCAGGATGTTCTTAGTAGCTACCCTCGATGCGGGAATACCTCATGCGGGCCATTGGAGTGGCCTATGCGAGTGCGGGAAGTTCAGGACTAGGCAGCGCACATTAGATCTGCGAGGCGAGTGGCGGCCGATCATGTGGCGGTCTAGACAGATCTCATGATACGCTTTATGACCTTGTTGATGCGTGGGTTTTAGTAGTCGGCTATGCCTTCGTACTTACCCCGTACGGTTTTATTATGACACAGGTGGGACCTGGTGTTCATGTGTATTCCTTGGTGCTTTTATATCATAGACTGCCGGCAGTGAGGAAGGTATTTCACGGGCATGATTGATGTTGTGGGCATGAGACCCATAGTTGTATTTGAGTGATGACTTTGAGGGCGTGAGTCACGACTTGACATATCGCTTATTTATTGTGAATTGTAGTTTGGTTATCATACATGTCTCACGATTTATATAGACTACTATGATTTCATTCTGATATTTCGATTTCACATACTTGGTACTGACCTCTCGCCCGGAAGTGCGTTCATGCCGCAGGTATAGGTACACCAGTCGTCGATCCTCGCTCTTAGGATCACAGTTCAACGTTTTGGGAAGCTCCGTTTCTCCGGAGGCTTATCAGTGGTATAGTCCCCTGTCGTTGTAGGTATTTACATTCAGGGGTATGGCGGGCCACATCGCCATTGTTATCATTCTTAGAAGTGCAGTAATCTTGTTGTGGGCGAGTTTGTAAAGGGATATGTTCGGATTCAAGTTTTATATTCCGCTGATTACTCTGATGTATGTCTACTTGGGTGCCCGGGGTAAGGCACCAGTCACGGGCCCGGGTTCGGGTCGTGACACTTACTCTAGACCTCCTACATTATTGAGCAGACTTAGAGAGCTACTTCAGCTGACAAGAGAGGAAAGAATCATGGTAAGTCCTCTTTTATCGCTTTCATATCTTTGTCGATCATGCCTTGGGATACTGTTCTAACTCTTTTCTGCTTTTTATAAGGTCTCCCCACTTGAGAGGGCTCGGCCAGGAAAATGCCTTCCTAGGACGAGGCCCGAGCTCGCATCGCTAGGGTTGCTGAGGAGACAAGGGAGAGTAGGAAGCGTGCACTTCCTGATGATATCGTGACATCTTTCTTTGGAATCGACTCACGTGTAAGGATGTGTCACTGATTTAATGAGTGTCGGAGAGAAGATATGGAGATGGTAGTGTATGTAGAGGATGATGAAGGAGAGGCCGAAAGTGTGAGGGTCCTTTCTATTGATGTTATGGATCCGGGAGTTAGTGAAAGACACCGGGAGTGTAAGGGGTGATGATGCGGGTGTTGGTCCCTCGGTTCCACTGCCTCATGCTACTACTCCGGACCTTGGCTTAGAAGCCTTTCTGGTCCATCTGGCGGGCATCTTTCTTCAGGTAACATGAGTCTATGTACCACATATCATTTGTTTCTTAAGGCGAATGCATGTGTTAAGTTTGCTTTATTCTGATTTGTTTCTAGGGTTATGCTGCTGCTTCCTCTGCCATCGAGCTTTTTAAGAGTATGCCTTTGTTCTCCCAAGATTTTGAGAGGTTGACAGAGGAGAACTAGTGCCTCCGTGATGAGGTTGCCTAGCTCAGTTCCGAGAATAGATATCTTCAGGACTTAAAGACCACGCTAGGCTTCAATAGAGGAGGCCAGACAGGCTCTAGCAGCTCTAGATGACACTTTTCAGAGCATGACGAAGGCTCATCAGTTTATGGGGGAGATGGTGGTCTGGGTGGAGACAGAACTTGATGCGACTAGGGGATGGGAGCAAGCCCTAGAGGTTCCCATGCCTATCTCTGAGCCTGAAATCAACGCCCGATGCTCCATAAGGAGGCTGATCAGCAAAGGGCCACCTTGCTCTGGGATTATACGATTTTCCAAACCTGGCATGAGGTTTTGCTAGGCATGAAGGAGGAGCTGATTGATGTCTCCTCAACTATTATAGACGTAGAGATGGACCTGGTCGCGACTGAGCCGATATGGATGAGCTTCGTGAAGACACGTCTCCCTCCTCCAATGCTTCTATTTGTTTCTCAGGTAGTAAGGATGCCTCTCCACTGGCTTAGCTTTGATGAGTTTATTATGGGTTTGTGTTCCCTTTTATGAATATTTCATGCTACTATTCCAGCCTGCGTGCCATTTTTGTGTTTGATGGATGTTTCCGAGATTGTGTGCTCATTTGACTTTTAGTATTGAGACCTTGTGTGTTATACCCCGTAGTTCCAGGGTATATAGGTGAGGATGTACGTGCGAGAATACGACAGAAATTTTGGAAAGAAAGAAAGATGTGATTTTTCGACGGAAAAGTTTCCGGGTTTTGTGAAGGAAAAAGGTTCGTTGATGGGAATTGGATTCCCAGATTTGGTATTTGGGCTTCTTGAATTATATTAGAATTATGGAATTTTATTTAGGAATTGGTCACGTGGGGCCACGGGAGAAATTCTGATTTTGTGGGGCCACTTTGTTTTGAGATTTTTGCCTTTATGGATATTTTGGAAGATGAAATATTTTGGGCCAGTAGGAGGAGGCGACACGTGTCACCCTCAGGTGGCCTCGGCCGAAATTTGCTAACAAGTGGCAAGACAGTGGCCTTGTCTTGCTAGATATTTTGTGGACAAGTGGCCAAGTCTTGCTAGATATTTTGTGTGGACAAGTGGCTTGTGGGACCCACACACACTTGTCCCCAATCTCAACCACACACTTGCCTTCATCCTAGCCCTTGGTTGTCCTATATATGCGCACTTAGTTGATGAAAACTTCCACACTTAACCATTTCAGACAAGAAATTCCCTCCTTCTCCCTTGACCTTGCTCTCGTTTTTGAGCCCATTTCTTGAACTAAATTTGTCCAACAATTCTTAAACTCTCAAGTGTTCTTCCTAAGGTGTTAGGAAGATTGTGTACCAAGAGTTGGAAAAGATTTCACACCCCAACCTATTGTTCATGCCTTGGCGAAACTTACTAGTTGGAAACCCTAAGTGTTCTTCACTTTTTGGAGTTAGTTCTTGAAGAGAAGTTGGTTAGGAGCTTCTATGGGTTGCTTGTAGCGGATTGGAGCGGAAAGATTTGGAGCTAAGACTTGCTTGAGCGACATTAAGTTCTTGGATAATTTTGGGCTATTTGAGGTAGTAAACCTTAACCTCTTTGTGAATTGGTCATTATACATATATTATAAGTATATTATGGAGTATATTAAATATGGAGTAAAGTTTGGAAAAGTTGGATCTTGTTAACTTGTTAAAAGAAAGGATTGGCCGTTTGCCATTAAAATGGTAAGCGTATCTTACTTGTGAAGAAGTAATTAACAAAGTAACTATAACTTATATTAAGATGGAATATAAGTTGGATGACTAATGAAGTAATTGGATAAGTAAAATGGACAAAGTTGGCCAAGGACCCCAACTTAAGGATCAGTATTTACTTTGGATGTATTTACTTTGGGCGATTTACTTTGGATTGTATTTACTTTGGTGTATTTACATTTACATTAAGGGAAGATTGTTCAATCGCGTTCCGTTTGGCGTGTGATCCCTTTTAATTATTGTATTGTTATGAAGGCGTGATAGTAAACGCGTTACCGTTTGGGCGCGTAATCCCCTTCTTTTACTTGTTGTTATTATGGGCGTGATAGTAAACGCGTTACCGTTTGAAGCGCGTAATCCCTTCTTTTACTTGTTGTTATTATGGGCGTGATAGTAAACGCGTTACCGTTTGGGCGTGTAATCCACTTTATGTTGTTTAATTATTACGCCTTATATATATATATGGTATATTGATTACGGTTATTCGGGCCTTGGAAAAAGATGCAAAAGTGAGTAAAAACGGGGGAAGTGCTGCCGAATTTTCCGTAGAATTAGAGGGCTTTTTATTGGTATAAGTCTTCAATGGTGAGAAAGGTTTGATAAAGTACTATGACCATTTTAGGAGTGGAGTACTACGTGTGGCGTGATCTACTTGGCTTAGGAGTAGCGACGGGTTGAAGTACTTGGAGCGTTTTGCTATTTGTCGATAATCGTCGCGAGGTATGTGAACCTCTTCCTATCTTTTCTAGCATGATTGTTGTGAACTATGTAGTATGCGGTGAGCGTCATGTGCTAAGTGATTTGGTTGGTTTAAAACATAGGGTGTTATAATAGCTTTATAGGAAGTTAGTTATAACGACTTTATGTAGGTAAAATAATGGTTTATTGATTGTAGAAAGATAAGAGACTTGACTTATACACGACTTGATTTTGAAAGTTAAGAGACTTGATCTTGAAAGATAAGAGACTTGACTTATACACGACTTGATTTTGAAAGTTAAGAGACTTGATCTTGAAAGATAAGAGACTTGACTTAGTTTGACTTGTTATGAATTTTGTTAAAATGTTGTAAAAACCTCATTCGCGAGTAATGAGTAGTTGGTTTTAAAAGAATAATGTTTCTTGATTTGGAAATGAGATTAAGTATCGAACAAACCATTGCGGCGTTAATAAAGGAAATGTATTGACTAATTGTTATTAAAACCAGATGAAACCTCCACTGCATAGAAGCTAAGATGAGACAAAATGATATTACATTTCTAGATCATGTTTGCTTTTATAAGATTGTAATAGACAAGAACAACCTACTCACACATAAGGCATATGTTTCTCAAATTTGTTTTAAAGGAGAATTATATTCTTAAGTGATTAAAACTATGAACTCTGAAACCTTTGAAAATGAGAAACTTGAGCATTTGAAATTAGGCAAACTTGAGCGTTTGGAAAATAATGTGTTACTTGATTTTACAAGGGAAGTGTTTTGGTTTACTTAAAAGATAGTCAATCTATTTTATACTACGAACATTGTGTGACTTTTGTGAAAGAAACGTATCTTTTAAAAGAGTTAATGTATGTAATACTTTAGGTCGAAGCAGGGATTTTGGCATAAAATGATAGTACCTTAAGTTGTGTGTAACTTGCCTATGTTTGCGTGTGATAGCCTTGTTGTGCAAATCTTGTATTTTACTCGACTAGGTTCGTAGGATGAGCAGGAATGTATTTCACCCGACTACGCGTTCATGGGATGAGCAGGAATGTATTTCACTCGACTACCGCGTTCGTAGGATGAGCAGGAATGTATTTCACTCGACTCGCGTCCGTAGGATGGACCGGGAATGTATTCCATCCGACTAGAGTTCGTGAGATGAGCAGGAATATATTCCACGTTTCTATACTAGGTCCATGAGATGGGCCGAGACATATTATCGTATCACATGGTTTGTACCTAGGCTGCGGCGGTGAAGAAGGAGTTCCACGGGCATGAGGATGACTTTGAGGCGTGAGTCACGACTTGACATATCGCTTTTATGTTATGAGTGTAGTTTGGTTATCATACATGTCTCTGTTTTATATAGTATTATGATTTCATTCTGATATTTTGATTTCACATACTTGGTACTGTTATCGACCTCCTTGGGGCTGCGTTCATCCGCAGTAGAGGTACATCGGTTGTGGATCCTCGCTCATAGGATCCAGATTCGGCGTATTAGGAAGCCGTTTCTCGGAGGCTTATCTTTTGGTATGTTACCTTGAGTGCAGTAGGTTCTTGTACATTCGGGGTATGGCGGGGCCTGTCCGTCATAGTTGTTGTCACTTCTTAAGTGCATAATCTTGTTGTGGCGAGTTTGTAAAAGGATAAGCTGTTGGGTTTTATGAATATATCTGAAACCATTATTTTGGTTGGCTTTGTTTATTTATCATGTCTCTTGTTTCATGTTTATGTTTTTATTTCATTGATTCTCTCGATGTTGTATCACGAGGTGCAGGGTAAGGCACGATCCACGGGCCGGTTGGTCGTGACAAAAGTGGTATCGAGCGATTAGTCTCGGAAAGTGTCTGAGGCAGTGTCTAGTAAGTCTTGATTATCGGTGTGTTGTGCACCACATCTATAATCGAGGAGCTGCGAGACATTTAGGATTAGTTTCTATTCTTCTCACTCGAGATCGTGCCTTAGAGGCGTGTTATAAGTTGGACTCCTCAGCGTATTCTTATGTGCGATTATGCCTCCACGCAAGGCAATCGGGGCCCGAAGGGCAAAGCGGCCGAGGCGTGAGTAGAAACACGGAGGGTTCTGGAGGCGAGAGCCCGGTCGTTACACGAGATAGTGCTTCCGGCGGCGAGTTTTGCGGCGCCGCCCGGCCAGCGAGTTTAGAGCGCAGCGATGGGCTGCGAGACTCTGATACTGAGCCTCGGTCCACGGCTGGAAGCAGATGAGATGAAGTACAAGAGATGGCGATTCTTGGCGGTCGTGGCGAGATATGAGAGGGCTGAATCGGCGATTCGATCCAGTGCACCGTAGTTCACCGGCGAGCGGTTTGAGACTACGGGACTTTACGAGTTGTAGCCCGATGTTACATGGATCGAGAGGCGAAGATGACCTCGGGAGTTTATCAAGCGGCTCTGGATCATGAGTGATCCAGTCTCGAGCGAGTCGGTGGTATTGGGTTCGCATCATTGCGTGATCTGCGATCGGGTTTGATTCATGGGAAGCGTCCCGAGAACATGCGCTCCCAGCGATTTAGGCGAGTTCTCAAGGGCATTTCTTGCACATTTCTTGCCTCGCGGATGAGGAGGGCTCGGTAAATGATTTTTGGCGTTAAAGCGAGCCGGGCGTCGGTTAGGGAAAGGCGTGGAGTTTGACTCGTTGGCTCGGTATGTCCCGCCTTAGTGACCGATATGGAGGGCGAGTGCACCGCTACGTCACCGGGCTCGATGATTACTTGGCGAGGCTTGTTCGGGTGTAGCTCTTGGCGGGCATGGACATTGCCGCGTGCGAGCTCATGCACTTGGATGTGAGGCACGGAGAGGTCGGCGGAATGGCCGTGCTCGGCGAAGAAGGCGAGCAGCGAGGTCCTTTGGTAACTTGCGAGGCGGACCGCCTCGTGGCGAGCTAGTTATGCACCTTCGCCCGATCTGAGTGGTCCTCGCGATCTTGGGGCGTTCGGGGTATTCGGGGCTGGTCGAGGGCTCGGGGCTTACAGTTCACGAATATCACGCGAGTTCTAGCCCGAGATTCATGTCCCCCTCGGTGTGCCGCGATGTGGCGGCGTCATCGGGAATGTCGTCTTTCGCGATGCTTGTTTCACTGCGGCGTCGGGGCCATGTGGCGAAGAATGTGCTTATAGGAGAATGCCGGCGGCGTGGCGCGACCTGGGTTGATGGCGAGTTAAGCCGCCTTCTACGGTATGCGCCTGCGGCGAGCCTATGATTAGAGTGAAGCGGTAGATACGGTATATCCTTAACCTACAGAGTTTTGTTTGCGCGATATGATGATCTTATTATTGTGTGCTATATGCAGGATAGCATTGTGTTAAGTATAACTTAGAGAACATGACTAGTTAAAGAGGTAAGTTTGGGGTCATGGAAGGTGTGAACCTTAGAATATTATAAGTGGAGACCTTAGATGCGAGGCCGTCTTGAGTAAAAGATTTGTTTACGATTGACCTTTGTCAGAGTGCATAGTATCTGAGGGTAAAAATTGTGTGATAAGTCCCGAGTGGTGTGAATTATATAAGGATAGTTATGATAAGAAGACAGCTAGGTTTGCGTAACTTGATTAGTAAGATTGTTCGGATCGGGAACAAGAGTTTGGCGCGGCAAATGGGTCGGGTTGAGGCAAGGTTGCGTGTCAACCCGCGGCCGGTTTGGGGTGGGGTCGGTTCGAGGTGATCCGCGGTGGTAAGTCACGAGGGTGCTAGGCCGAGTTTAGGTAACCATCGTACGGGTTCGTGGATGCGTTCGACCTGAGTCGGATTGTGAAGGCCGGGAATGGCCTTAGAGTAAATTGAAGCTAGTGGGAGCTGTTGTGAGATTAGAAATGATTTCCTCGTTGGCTTGGATTGAGTTTCGCGCGTATGTGATATTATGGCCATTGGTGGCGTGATCGGTTTGTAAGTATAGTAGTGAAGACTATCTGCAAGCAAATACGTTTGGAGACTTAGAAGGAACATTCGGACGAATGTTTCTAAGGAAGAATGTTATACCCGTAGTTCCGGGGTATATAGGTGAGGATATGCGTGCGAGAATACGGAGAAATTTTGGAAAGAAAGAAAGATGTGATTTTTAGCGGAAAAGTTTAGGGTTTTGTGAAGGAAAAAGGTTCGTTGATGGGAATTGGATTCCCAGTTTGGTATTTGGGCTTCTTGAATTATATTAGAATTATGGAATTTTATTTAGGAATTGGTCACGTGGGGCCACGGGAGAAATTCTGATTTTGTGGGGCCACTTTGTTTTGAGATTTTTGCCTTTATGGATATTTTGGAAGATGAAATATTTTGGGCCAGTAGGAGGCGACACGTGTCACCCCACAGGTGGCCTCGTGGCGAAATTTGCTAACAAGTGGCAAGCAGTGGCCTTGTCTTGCTAGATATTTTATGTGGACAAGTGGCCAAGTCTTGCTAGATATTTTGTGTGGACAAGTGGCTTGTGGGACCCACACACACTTGTCCCCAATCTCAACCACACACTTGCCTTCATCCTAGCCCTTGGTTGTCTATATATGCACCCAGTTGATGAAAACTTCCACACTTAACCATTTGAGACAAGAAATTCCCTCCTTCTCCCTTGACCTTGCTCTCGTTTTGAGCCCATTTCTTGAACTAAATTTGTCCAACAATTCTTAAACTCTCAAGTGTTCTTCCCTAAGGTGTTAGGAAGATTGTGTACCAAGAGTTGGAAAAGATTTCACACCACAACCTATTGTTCATGCCTTGGCGAAACTTACTAGTTGGAAACCCTAAGTGTTCTTCACTTTTTGGAGTTGGTTCTTGAAGAGAAGTTGGTTAGGAGCTTCATGGGTTGCTTGTAGCGGATTGGAGCGGAAAGATTTGGAGCTAAGACTTGCTTGGAGGCGACATTAAGTTCTTGGATAATTTTGGGCTATTTGAGGTAGTAAACCTTAACCTCTTTGTGAATTGGTCATTATACATATATTATAAGTATATTATGGAGTATATAAAATATGGAGTAAAGTTTGGAAAAGTTGGATCTTGTTAACTTGTTAAAAGAAAGGATTGGTAGTTTGCCATTAAAATGGTAAGCATTATCTTACTTGTGAAGAAGTAATTAACAAAGTAACTATAACTTATATTAAGATGGAATATAAGTTGGATGACTAATGAAGTAATTGGATAAGTAAAATGGACAAAGTTGGCCAAGGACTGACTTAAGGTTGTATTTACTTTGGTGTATTTACTTTGAATGATATTTACTTTGATTTGTATTTACTTTGGGTATTTTACATTTACATTAAGGGAAGATTGTTCAATCGCGTTCCGTTTGGCGTGTGATCCCTTTAATTATTGTATTGTTATGAAGGCGTGATAGTAAACGCGTTACCGTTTGGTAGCGTAATCCCTTCTTTTACTTGTTGTTATTATGGGCGTGATAGTAAACGCGTTACCGTTTGGGCGTAATCCCTCTTTTACTTGTTGTTATTATGGGCGTGATAGTAAACGCGTTACCGTTTGGGCGTGTAATCCCTTCTTTATGTTGTTTAATTATTACGCCTTATATATATATGGTATATATATTACGGTTAGTTGTGCCTTGGAGAAATATGGAAAAGTGAGTAAAAACGGGGGAAGTGCTGCCGAATTTTCCGTAGAATTAGAGGGCTTTTTATTGGTATAAGTCTTCAATGGTAAGAAAGGTTTGATAGAAGTACTATGACCATTTTAGGAGTGGAGTACTACGTGTGGCGTGATCTACTTGGCTTAAGGAGTAGCCGCCGGGTTGAAGTACTTGGAGCGTTTTGCTATTGGTCGATAATCGTCGCGAGGTATGTGAACCTCTTCCTATCTTTTCTAGCATGATTGTTGTGAACTATGTAGTGCGGTGAGGCGTACGTGTGCTAAGTGATTTGGTTGGTTTAAAACATAGGGTGTTATAATAGCTTTATAGGAAGTTAGTTATTAGGACTTTATTTAGGTAAAATAATGGTTTATTGATTGTAGAAAGATAAGAGACTTGACTTATACGACTTGATTTTGAAAGTTAAGAGACTTGATCTTGAAAGATAAGAGACTTGACTTATACGACTTGATTTTGAAAGTTAAGAGACTTGATCTTGAAAGATAAGAGACTTGACTTAGTTTGACTTGTTATGAATTTTGTTAAAATGTTGTAAAAACCTCATTCGCGAGTAATGAGTAGTTGGTTTTAAAAGAATAATGTTTCTTGATTTGGAAATGAGATTAAGTATCGAACAAACCATTGCGGCGTTAATAAAGGAAATGTATTGACTAATTGTTATTAAAACAGTGAAACCTCCACTGCATAGAAGCTAAGATGAGACAAAATGATATTACATTTCTAGATCATGGTTGCTTTTATAAGATTGTAATAGACAAGAACAACCTACTCACACATAAGGCATATGTTTCTCAAATTTGTTTTAAAGGAGAATTATATTCTTAAGTGATTAAAACTATGAACTCTGAAACCTTTGAAAATGAGAAACTTGAGCATTTGAAATTAGGCAAACTTGAGCGTTTGGAAAATAATGTGTTACTTGATTTTACAAGGGAAGTGTTTTGGTTTACTTAAAAGATAGTCAATCTATTTTATACTACGAACATTGTGTGACTTTTGTGAAAAGCGTATCTTTTAAAAGAGTTAATGTATGTAATACTTTAGGTCGAAGCAGGGATTTTGGCATAAAATGATAGTACCTTAAGTTGTGTGTAACTTGCCTATGTTTGCGTGTGATAGCCTTGTTGTGCAATCTTGTATTTTACTCGACTCTGGGTTCGTAGGATGAGCAGGAATGTATTTCACCCGACTACGCGTTCATGGGATGAGCAGGAATGTATTTCACTCGACTACGCGTTCGTAGGATGAGCAGGAATGTATTTCACTCGACTACGCGTTCGTAGGATGAGCAGGAATGTATTTCACTCGACTACGCGTCCATGGATGGGCCGGGAATGTATTCCATCCACTCCGAGTTCATGAGATGAGCAGGAATATATTCCATGCGTTTCTATACTAGGTCCATGAGATGGGCGAGACATGTTATACGTATCACATGGTTTGTACCTAGGCTGGCGGTGAAGAAGGAGTTCCACGGGCATGAGGATGACTTTGAGGCGTGAGTCACGACTTGACATGACGCTTTTATGTTATGAGTGTAGTTTGGTTATCATACATGTCTCTGTTTTATATATTATTATGATTTCATTTCTGATATTTTGATTTCACATACTTGGTACTGTTATCTTGACCTCCTTGAAGTGCGTTCATCTGCGCGGTAGAAATACATCGGTTGTGGATCCTCGCCATAGGATCATGATTCAGCGTATTGGGAAGCCGTTTCTCGGAGGCTTATCTTTTGGTATGTTACCTTGAGTGCAGAGGTTCTTGTACATTCGGGGTATGGCGGGGCCTGTCCGTCATAGTTGTTATCACTTCTTAAGTGCAGTAATCTTGTTGTGGCGAGTTTGTAAAAGGATAGCTGTTGGGTTTTATGAATATATCTGAGAAGGCAAGCGTTTTGGTTGGCCTGTTTATTTATCATGTCTCTTGTTTCATGTTTATGTTTTTATTTCCGCTGATTCTCTCTGATGTTGTATCACGAGGGTGCCCGGGGTAAGGCACCAGTCACGGGCCCCGGTTCGGGTCGTGACATTGTGATCCTATTTTGTGGTTTATAAAGGGCATTTGTTCCCTTTAAAATGTTTTTTACTTCCCTTGATTCATATTTTTAATGATAACCGTCGGCTTATTCTCAACCTTATTTTCTTGCCCTTTGACATACACTTTGTTTTTTGCAACATCTGTGACCATAAAATGAGTTGTTTGCTTTTTATTTTGCACTTAACCATCGAGGCATGTCCGTTTCGCCCATCTACCAGAACTATGCTAATATCGAGAATTTGTTGTTTAAATTAAGGTATGATGACTGGTGCATGCCTATGTGGTTTTATCATTTTGTGTTTGAGGTCATCATACCTTAACCCAATCCGGGAATGTCACATCCGGGAATGCTTGCGTGAAATTAGGATTTAGGACATCCAATTTGAGAGAACGGAGGGCCCTCTATGGCATGTGTTAGAAGCAGAAAGGTTCATGGAACTTGTTGTTAGTGATTTATCCATACGCTTAACGCAAGTGCACGTATCGTGACAAGTAATATAGTCTGGGTAAGACCGAAAATCGTCCTCAGAGATTAGTGTTCAATTACCAACTTCTATCATATGGTATCTATTTGGGGATCGATATTTTGATGGTTGTTTGTATCTATGACTACTAAATAATTATAAAAGTTAACTAAATTACTTTACTTAAATCAGATATGGTGGAAATAGGGCTTCCAATCTTCTCAACTATCCGCTCGCTTTAATCTTTAATGCAATGATAAATGTTCTTCTTCTATATTGAGATAGCACGTTAACTAAGTCATTTTATATTCCGGTTAGGATATATAAACACTCAACCCCAATGTGGAACCTTTCTATCTTTCGATGACAAGATTGCCTACAAAGGAGGATTAAGAGCAATAACCTATTAAGCTACACAAGTATCAGGGTACTTTCGTCCACAATTTAAACCTATGTTTATTCAACTATAGCATATTCACAATCTCCCCTTTTGAATTTCGATTAGAAATCATATAAGTTATGATAATTAGTGATCAATTAATTACCAAGCAATCAAAACAAATATTGAATAAATCTCAACAATAATAAGAAGAAACCAAAACATGCATTAATTCATAAGAACGAGGTTCAAGCGATTCGACATGAAAAGCCCTAAATTAAGTTAGTTCCTAGCCATAGACATGAGATAGCAGGTTAACTAAGCCGTTTTATATTCCGGTTAGAATATATAAACACTCAACCCTGATGCAGAACCCTTCTATCTTTCGATGATAAGATTTACCACAAAGGAGGATTAAGAACAATAACCTATTAAACTACACAAGTATCGGGGTACTTTCATCCACGATTTTAACCTATGTTTATTCAACTATAGCATATTCACAATCTCCCCTTTCGGATCTCGATTAGAAATCATATATGTGATGATAATTAGTGATCAATTAATTACCAAGCAATCAAAGCAATTATTGAATAAATCTCAACTATATAAAGAAAAAACCAAAACCATGCATTAAATCATAAAACGAGGTTCAAGTGATTCGAATGGAAAGCCCTAATTAATGTTTAGCTCCTAGTCATAGACATGATAAGAACTAAAAGATTATCCAACATAAACTGAAAAATAAATAAAGTAAGAAAAAGAATTACTCATGAACAAGCCTCCAATCTTGAAGCTTTCAAGAACTATGTGTTGTGTAGAGTTAGGGATTGTGGAACCCTTCAAAAATCTGCCCTAAGGCCTTTTTATATCCTCCAAAAACGTTCCCAACATTTCCCTCTTGGTCTTGGCCCATTCTCATTCGGCCGTGGCGCCGAAACTTCTGCAGCTGTCCAGCGATCTGGGCGTCGTGGCCCTGCTTCTCCTGATGGACTGGCGCCACGGAGCCGTGGCCCTGCTGCTCCTGATGGACTGGCGCCACGGCGCCGCCCTGTACTTTGCCCGGGGTGCTAGCTTTTCGTCTCTTTGTGCTCTGAAACCTCTGTTTTTGCCCTCTTTTTGCCCTCTTTTTGCTTCTTTTCGCCAATGTGCCATTTTAAATCACTGTGACTCAAAAGAAAGAAAATATATCCTAACATGACACATATTTGTACAAAAATGGACCAAAGACTAACTAAAAATGACTCAAAAGCTGTATATAAAATACGCCTAACAAACACCCCCAAACTTAACTTTTGCTCGCCCTCGAGTAAAGATCAGAAATAGAGACAAAGACACGAAAGAAAAGAAAATAAAAAGACTCAAAGACACTGATCAATCTGCTGCACAATTGCCACTAGAAAAGCATGAAGGTTAGTAGGATAATATGCAGGAACATATAGCATGAACTTTTTTAGCATTCTAAAACTCTTAAGTCAGATATTTCGCTAATTCAATTCAATCATTCTCAATGGACGTAAGAACACTTAACCTATGCATGTCAATATAAAAATTTTATGGCCTGTTTACTTGCTATTCTCCACTAATCATGGGTACACATACTAGAGATCTTCAGGACTTTTCAGGGTTGTAATGTAGGCTTAGGCAGGGGTAGGTAAAAAAAATAGGCATTTAGGCTCAACTTACGTACCATAAGCTCTTTTTCTTTCAACTCTTCCATTTTCTTTTGATTTCCTCTTTAATCTCGTACCTATCTTTCCCCTCTTTTTGTTTAGAGAGAATGAGGTGCATTGTGAATAACAGGCACCCCCAAACTTAAGCTTTTGCATTTTTTTCATTGGGGTGCATCAATTTTTTTTTCTTTTCACTTCTCTTTTTGTCCTTTTTCAACACTTTTCATTCCAAACATCTTAATTTTCCACTTATGGCACAATTATGGAATTATAGGGTGTCAAAAAAAGATATTATTTTTTGCTCAAAGGGGCTGACTAGAGATACAATTTTAATGTCAGGGATAGGCAATGAATGGTAAGAAAGGACTAACAAAGAAATGCCTGAGTCATATCCCTAACATGTATATCCTAACTATTTCGCCTCAAATAACAAGTAAGCAGACACATAGGCTTAATCGTTAACAAATGCATAAATCAAGCAAGATACCCCAAATAATTTGATTTCAAGAATTCTTAGCATATCTAACTTAAGCGTTCAGATTTTCTGCTTCGAATTCCATTACATTATCCCACTTTTTTTCCATTAGGTGTTTCAAGTAACTACATCATGCATGATCATAGACTCATCTAAGACATAAAAATAAACAATAACAAGACTCAAACACACAAAAATAGACTAAAAAATAAACTATCAAAAATAAACTAAGAACAAAACTAAACTAATAACCCCCCCAAACGTAAATCACACATTGTCCCTAATGTGTGCAAGACTCAAAAATAAAAGAAAGACGGGACAACTTACAGACTTGTGGTTTAAAATGGTGGCGGTGGCGGCGGGTAATGCACGGTCCACTGATTGAACCTGGAGCTCAAGTCGTCAACTCTTTGGTACAACTGTTGCTGATCCTGCCTTATATCTTGTTGACATTGTATCACTGTGTCCAGGCTTTGCATCATCATCCGCTGGTTCATGAGCAATTGCTCCATCATAGGCACTGGAGGTTCCAATTCCAAGGGTTGCTGGTGGCTGTTGCCTGCTTCATACTGAGCCTCTGTCTCAGGCTCGTCCTTATCCATGGCAGCCTCTGATGTTGGTGCTGGTGCTGGAGCTCCTCTCCTCCTAGCTTCTGCTGGGGGGACTGGCTCTGGGAAAGCGTGCACTACCCCATATGTCACAGGAGATTGGCCCTTATAATATGTATCAGTAACTAAGGTTGAGACTCCATGTCTAGCACATAAAGTGCAAATGAGAGATCCATGTCCCAACCCACCTGTAGTGGTCAACCTGCTGATATCTCTAATGCTCTGCACTATCTCTTTTCCGACGTCAATCGTCTTCCCTGTCATGATTCCATACACCATTTGTATTCTATCTGCCAGCCCTTTGGTGAAGTGTGTCGATGGAATCGGCGAACCGGCAATACAACCAAACCATGATTGTTTTGTTGAGCGACATCCGCTCGATCCCCTTTGCTCCATTTCGTGCAATCTAATATTCAGCCCCTGGGTAGCATAATGTAGCTGCGACGATATCCCAATCGATGTGGCTGGCATATCTAGATCAACCTGTGAAATGGTTTTGGTTATAGCCTCGTTCTTCAGCACCTGCTGTCCTCAATATTTCGTTCACCACCTCAGGCGTCACGTACGCATGCATCGCCTCTCAAAACATCTATCATCCATGCATTGCGGATAGTTGGCATAGAATTCTTTCATCATGATAGTGTTCTGCGGTACTATTCTCTCCGGATTGACGAATCTCTTCCACCCATTAGCCTATATTGTCGCCCGAATCGGCTCATAGACATCACCATTCTCAAATGGCTCCCTTTGGTACTTAATTCCTCTCTCAGGTATCAAGGTTCTAGTACTAAGCTTGTTATAGCTATCTTCTGCCTTTTTACTAGCGAACCTAGTGGTATCATATTGTTGAATGGATGTGGATGCGGAAGCTCTTCTTTTTCTGGCAGACATTCTTGAGAAATTTGGGCAGCGTTCATTTTGTTTTTGTGAGGTTGCCCAAAAAATCACAATCAACACAGCAGCACAAACACAACAATACACAATACAATTCAACCCCCAACTACACCCCAATCACGAGTACAACACTCCACAGCACTACGTACAACCCCCCACAGCGACTGGCCAACAACAATCTCCCACACACAACACAATACCCAACAATAAATTTCACACCCCCAAGCTTATGAATTACCTCTCTTAATTGCTTTGAAATTTCAAGAAAAATTATGAATGTTACCTTGGAAAGTGTTATTCACAACTTTTCTTGTTCCTAGTGATGGAATGCAGCAATGGAATGAGGATTGTTGTTTATAATGGTTATGGGTGCAAGGAATTTGATTGAGATTGGGTGTGGTTTATGGAAGATTTGAGTGGGAGAAGTTAATTTCGTGGGTTTTGGAGAGTTTAGGTGTTTTGGGTTTTGTGTGGGAGAAAGCAATTCGACTTGGGGCTTTTATTTTTTTCAAAATTTCTGTCGCGGCCCTGAGACCGGCGCCGTGGCGCTCAAACTTCTGCAACTGTCTGAACTTTCAGCGCCATGGCCCTGAGATTGGCGCCATGACGCCCAAATTTTTGTGGCTCTCTGATTTTCCGGCGCCACAACCCTGAGTCTGGGCGCCGTGGCACTGCACTCTTTTTCTCCCTTCTCGTTTTGTGCTCCACGTTTTTGTCCTTGTACCTAGCATCACAACATCAAAAATAATACCAGACGTGAGACTGTTCTAACTAAGCTAAAAATGCATAAATTTAAAACCTTGGATTGCCTCCCAAGTAGCGTTGTCTTTAACGTCTTGTAGCCGGACGCAAGTTCCTTATCAAGAAGCCTGGGGTAATTTAACCCCACAACCTATCCATTTCATGATCATCTTTCTTTTTAGCATTCTATTTGTATTTTTCTTTTTTTTCTCAGGTGGATGTTTAGAAATACTTACTTGTGCTGGCGGACTGCTCTCCTTGGTTTTGGCTTGTGTTGGCTCAAATGATGTGTCGGTGATCTTGGCTGAGACATTTGCTTATGACTGAGGATTCAATGGAGGGTTTAAATACTTTAAATATCATCTCATCGTCCTCAACTCTCAGTTTTAGCTCGCCCTTTTCCATATCAATCAATGCTCTCCCAGTGGAGAGGAATGGCCGTCCCAAAATAATGGAAATTTCATCATCTTCCTCCATGTCGAGGATGAGAAAGTCTGCTGGGAAGAAGAATTTCCCCACTTTGATGAGCACGTCTTCAATGATGCCTAAAGGATGCACCACTGATCTGTCCGCTAGCTGTAGATTCACTGTAGTTGGCTTGATCACTCTCAATCCCAGCTTCTTAAATACAGATAGGGGTAACAAGTTTATGCTAGCCCCTAGATCACATAATACCCTGTTGCAAGTCACATTCCCTATCGTGCAAGGTAGGGTGAAACTCCCCGGATCTTTCAACTTTGGGGGCAGCTTCTTCTGCAAAATGGCACTACACTCTTCAGTTAGTGTTATGGTCTCATATTCCACTAGTTTCCTTTTCTTTCCAAGGATCCCCTTCATAAATTTGAAGTAGGTAGGCGATTGTTCTAACGCTTCAATGAAGGGGATATTGATATGCAATTTCCTGAAAACCTCTAGGAACTTTGAGAACTGCTTATCTTGGGTCTTTCTCTGAAGCCTCTGAGGATAGGGGATCTTCCCTGTGTACTCCCTTACTGGAACTGGTGGATCCTTCTCTAAAATAGGGCGGTCATCAGTAACCCCCTCATTCTCAATCTCAGCTTCCTTTTCAGTCCCAGCTGCAGTTCGGGAAGCAATGGTTCTAGCTCTTCCCACTTCTCAAGCGTATTGCACGACCTTGCTCTGCAGGATTTATCTTTGTATTACTGGGAAGAGTGCCCTATGGCCTGATATTTGCCATTTTTGCCAGCTGTCCAACTTGGGTTTCCAAGTTCCTTATGGATGACCTTGTCTCTGCCATGGCGGAGTGCTGAATTTGTAAGTGTCAACAAGGCTGCTCGCAATTCATCTGGCTTTTCTTGTGGGCAAGGTGCACTGAACTGTTGTGAAGATGAGGCCTGATTAAATGGTTGTTGATTCTGGTATTGGCCTCTGTATTGATTCTGCTGCCCCTGGTCACCCCTCCATGAGAAGTTTGGGTGATTCCTCCACCCCGGATTGTAAGTGTTTGAATAAGGGTTGTTCTGGGGCCTCTGGTAATTTCCCACTGCCTGACATTCTGCTTGCTCAATAGGGATGTTGTTGGGGTCTGCTGATGGGCACCTATCAAAAGTATGAGGACCCCCACAAATCTCACAATTCATTGGCATCTGAACTGCATTCACTGACACTGTGTTCTGCTGAAGTTGCTTGGTCAAGAGAGAAACCTGTGCATTTAACGTTGTAATGACATCGATCTCATGAACTCCTATCGCTCTCCTTCCACTTACCCCTCTATCATATGGCACATAGTTATTAGTGTCCATGTCTTCTAGCAAATCATGGGTCTCATGTGCTGTCTTCTTCATGAAGGTTCCACCTGCAGCTACATCAATGATGGTTCTTGTTGTCCCACTTAGCCCATTGTAGAAAATATTGACCAAATTCCATAGTTCAATGATATGATGCAGACACTTTCTCTGCAGATCTTTAAATTCTCCCAAGCCTCATAGAGTGACTCCCCATCAGTCTGGTAGAAACTGTTCAGCACTCATCTCAGCTTGGCTTCTTTGGAAGGTGGAAAGAACTTTGCCAGGAACTTCTGTGCCAGATCCTGCCATGTAAATATAGAATCTGTAGGCAGGGAATTCAACCAAACATTTGCTCTATCCCTGAGTGAGAAGGGAAAGAGCCTCAACCGGATGGCGTCATCAGTAACACCATTATATTTGAACGTGGCACACAGTTCCAAGAAATTTGCAATGTGCATATGTGGGTCTTCAGATGGTAACCCTCCAAATTGAACTGTATGTTGCACCATGCTCAGGATCGCAGGCTTTATTTCAAAATTGTTCGCTCCTATTGCTGGGAGCCTTATGCATGTTTGTGCTCTATTCACTCTTGGTAGCACATAGTATCCCAGACTCCTTTCTGCCTGGACCTGAACTCTTTCATCTTCATCATTCAGCAACCCTGAGGGTATTCCTTGGTTGGGTTGGTGATCACCCATCTCTTCATTCATCTCATTATTATTCTGTCGATCCCCCATGGCTATTAAGTCCAAGATTTTTTTGTTTCACCGGTTCTGCTTGAAAGTCCTCTCGATCTCAGGGTTGAAGGGAACAAGTGTATTTGTTCCTCTTCTTCTTCGCATAAACTAGATACCTGAAAATAGATCAAAATCAACAAACGGATCACGACGCTCGGTTCCACAAATAAAATAAAAAAATAAAAAATAAAAACCAAATTAGAAATTAAGAATAGATAGATTGATATTGAACTACGCCAATCCCCAACAACAGCGCCAAAAACTTGTTAGCAATTTATCCACACGCTTAACGCAAGTGCACATATCATGACAAGTAATATAGTCTGGGTAAGACCGAAAATCGTCCTCATGGATTAATGTTCAATTACCAATTTCTATCCTATGGTATCTATTTGGGGATCGATATTTTGATGGTTGTTTGTATCTATGACTACTAAATAATTATAAAAGTTAACTAAATTACTTTACTTAAATCAGATATGGTGGAAATAGGGCTTTAAATCTCCTCAACTATCTGCTCGCTTTAATCTTTAATGCAATGATAAAGCTTCTTCTTCTATATTGAGATAGCAGGTTAACTAAGACGTTTTATATTCCGGTTAGAATATATAAACACTCAACCCTGATGCAGAACCCTTCTATCTTTCGATGATAAGATTTACCACAAAGGAGGATTAAGAACAATAACAAATTAAACTACACAAGTATCGGGGTACTTTCGTCCACGATTTTAACTTATGTTTATTCAACTATAGCATATTCACAATCTCCCCTTTCAGATCTCGATTAGAAATCATAAATGTGATGATAATTAGTGATCAATTAATTACCAAGCAATCAAAGCAATTATTGAATAAATCTCAACTATATAAAGAAGAAACCAAAACCATGTATTAAATCATAAAACGAGGTTCAAGTGATTCGAATGGAAAACCCTAATTAAAGTTTAGCTCCTAGCCATAGACATGCTAAGATCTAAAAGATTATCCAACATAAACTGAAAAATAAATAAAGTAAGAAAAAGAATTACTCAAGAACAAGCCTCCAATCTTGAAGCTTTCAAGAACTATGTGTTGTGTAGAGTTAGGGATTGTGGAACCCTTCAAAAATCTTCCCTAAGGCCTTTTTATATCCTCCAAAAACGTTCCCAACTTTTCCCTCTTGGTCTTGGCCCATTCCCATTCGGATTTGGTTGAAAACTCGCGTCGGCGCCACTGAGGCCGTGGCGTGGCGAAACTGCGGCTGTCAATGATCCGGGCGCCGTGCCTGCTGCTCTGATGGATGGCGCCACGGCTGGCCACATACTTGCTGGGGTGCCAACTTTTCATCTCTTTGTGTTTTGGAACCTCTGTTTTTGCCTCTTTTTTGCTTCTTTTCGCCAATGTGCCATTTTAAACCACTCTGACTCAAAAGAATAAAAATATATCTTAAAATGACTCATATTTGTACAAAAATGGGCCAAAAACTAACTAAAAATGACTCAAAAGGTGTATATAAAATACGCCTAACACTTGTACGCTCGGAGGCTCTATGGTTGTGTCGTGTGTTAGAACTTAGAAGAAATTTTATGGGGCAATGTAGCTCCCGAGTTTAGTTTTGCCCCGAATGTATTTTCAATGTTAACAACTCAATCGGAAAAAAAATTAGGACTTTTATTCCGTTGCTTGAGGTTAAAAGGGACGACTCATCTTGTGAATACATGATCTTTTCTTCAAGGTTTTTATAAGAGTCCGTCCTCAAGGAGACTTCATCTTTTGAACAAGAGAATTCATTCTTCTCCCGCCAGAATTATGTATGAGGCACTAAGGAGTCGAGTTTCGGGATATGGCTCGTTATGTTTTTGAGTTGTTGCCTCGTTAAAAATCTTGCCAGAAAAACCCATTTGGAAAAAAACCTTAGTCAAGGAAAATAGTGCAACATGTACTCATTCCTTTTTTGGGGGAATTCTGATTTCGTGGGCATTCCCTGTCAAGGAGATAAAGCCAATTAATCGAAAATAAATGATTTTCCGAATTCAAGACATACCTGCCATTTTTTAAAGATGGAATCTCTTCAAGTGACTAACGTTCCAACTATTCTTTAGCTCTTTTCCATATCCGTCTTTGATCCGATAGGATCCTTTTGCTGCAATTTCTATTATCTGATATGATCCTTACCAGTTTGTTCCCACATTACCCGCGTTTGGATCCCTGGTTGCTAGAGTGACCTTTCGAAGGACGTGGTCCCCGATTTTAAAATTCCTCAAATTCGTCTTCCTATTAAAGTACCTTTCTACTCTCTGCTTTTATGCTTCCAAACGTACGAATGCCAACTCTCTGCGTTCCTCTAACAACACTAACCCTACCGCCATGGCTTTTTCATGGGATTCCTCAGTGGTCTGGGTGTATCGGAAATTGGGTTCCCCAACTTCCACAGGTATCAGGGCCTCAACTCCATATACCAATGAGAAAGGGTTTTCCCCGGTATTTGTCTTGGTCGTGGTTCTTTATTCCCACAATACTCCTGACAACTCTTATGGCCACTTACCTTTGGATCTTTACAATCTTTTCTTGATGTTTTGGATGATAGTTTTGTTGGTTGACTTTGCTTTTCCGTTTGCGCACGGGTGATAAGGCGACGATGTGACTCTTTTTATGTGCAACCCCTCCATGAATTCAGTAATATTCTTTCCCACGAACTGTCGACCATTGTCGCAAGCGATCTCCTTTGGTATTCAGAATCAGCAAATGATGTAGTCCCAGATGAAGTCTATGACCTACATCTCCCGGACCTTTTTGTAGGCTTTGGCCTCCAACCATTTTGAGAAATAATTTATCAATATAAGCAGGAATCTTACTTTTCCTACAACTCCTGATAATGGTCCCACAATGTCCATTCTTCATTTCATGAATGGCCAGAGGACCACTACCGAATGAAGTGGTTCAGCGGGCTGATGTATTGTGAGGGAGTAATGGTGACATTTTTCACATTTTCGAATATAGGCCTTGGCATCATCTTCCATCTGGGACCAATAATATCCGACCCTTACTATATTCTTTACTAACGAGTCATATCTGAAGTGATTCTCGCAGTTCCCCTTATGTATCTCCTTTATCACGTATTTGGTCTTGTTGGCCCCAAACATTTGGACAAGGGACCATAGTAGGATCTTCTGTACATCTCTCCATCGTGCATGCAATATTTAGATGCTTTAATTCTTAAAGCTCGTGCCGCCCGATTGACTAAATGAAGAGCCACATTCTGCAAGTAATTGATGATGTCATTCCGCCAGTCCCATGTTAGACTGGTAGAATTCACTTCGTGCAGGTCGGGATCTAGAACAGAATGTAGGAGGTGGACTATATATTTCGACTCTCCCTTAGTTTCTCCATACGAAGAACCTAAGTTAACCAAGACGTCAGCTTCAATGTTCATTTCTCGAGGGATTTGTACTATTTTCCACTTCCTGAAGCGGGTCAGCAGAGCCACTACTTTGTTCAAGTATTCTTGCATACGTATCTCTTTGGTCTCATATTTTCCCAGGGTTTGGTTGACGATCAGTTGTGAATCGCTTTTAAGCTCTATGTTCTCAGCTCCGAGCCCACGAGCCAATTATAAACCTGCAATTTTTGCCTCATACTCGACCTCATTGTTAGTTAAAGAAATACATTTAATAGTTTGCATGATTATTTCTCCTGATGGGGCAATCATGACGATTCCTAACCCAGTGCCTCTCATATTTGTGGCTCCATATGGGCACGGGGTGCCATACCCGGACTATAATCGTCCACAAAATCAGCCAAGGCTTAAGACTTGATGGTAATCTGGGGTCGATAAAAAATATCATACCCATAAATTTCAATCGACCAGTTTTCCAACCTGCCCGAGAGTTCGGGCTTGTGTAGAATAGTCCTCAGATGGAAGATTGTGATCACACATATCGGGTGACATCAAAAGTATGGCCTTAGTTTGCGAGACGCAACCACCAGGACCAAATCCAGCTCCTCAAGGTGAGGATAGCGATTTTTGGCCTCAGTCAAGGGTTTTCTAGTATAATAAACATAAGATTGCGTACCTTTTTCTTCTCGAACAAGCACAACACTTACAATGGTTTCGAACACGGAAGGATAAATCAATAGGAGTTCTTCTTTCTCTGGTCTCGCGAGCAGGGGTGGATTTGTCAGATATTTTTTTCAAGTCCTTCAGCGCCTGCTGACATTCTGGGGTCCATTGAAAGTCTTTCTTTTTTCAGCAGGCTGAAGAACTTTTGACATCGCTGGCTATCTTGATATGACCCTCCCGAGCGTAGTCATTCTCTCTGTCAATTGTTGTACTTCTCGAGCATTGCTAAGAACGTCTACTATTTATTCGATCGCTCGGATATAGTCTGGGTTGGCCTCAATGCCCTAGTTTGACACTATGAAACCCAGAAACTTCCCCGAGCCTACCCTGAAGGCACATTTCTCCGGATTAGCTTGAGGTTGTATTTGCGGAGAGTATAAAATATTTCCTGTAAATGTCTAACGTGTTCATCTATTTCCAAGGACTTAACAATTATGTCATCTAAATAAATCTCCATGCTTTGACCCAACTGATGTCTGAACATACGTTGAGTCAATTGATGAAAAGTGATTTGTGTGTTCTTTAAGCCGAACGACATGACATTATAATAGTAAGTCTCGTGTTCCGTCACTACTACAAAAAGGTATTTTAGCGGCAATTAATATGCTCTTTAGCGGCAATAACCTTTACTGGCAATTAACTATTGGTCGGCGTTGCTGGCGTCACTAAAGGTTTTAGAGGCCATTACAGCGAATGCTGGTAAAGACCCTTGCTATTGCCGCTAAAAGTATATGAGCTTTAGAGGCATTTATTATGGCAATTAAAATGGCTACTAAATCTCCCCCATAGTATCCTAGGCCGGACATTTTACGACCTTTATTATTGCCAGTTAAGATCAATTGAATTGCCAGTAAAATAATTCTTTTTACTAACTTATGTTATGGTCGCTAAAACTATCTATGATCTTGTCTTTGTCCATGCTTTAGCAGCTTTTCTTATTGCCGCTAGAAATTAATAAGACTCTTTTAACAATTTTTTAATATCAAATGCCTTCTAATTAAAAAATAATAATCATCTTAATACACTTCATTACATCCTCAACAAACATTAATAACTATTCTATTCCTGTTGATCTGAATCCCGAACACTACAACGATAGATGTATGTCAATTTCAGGCAACAAATCAAACCAAACGTTTGATCGGTATCATGACCTGAAAGAGCGCTTACAGTTAGATGTGTATCCATAATTTCAAAGTGTGAAGAATGTACGGTGCACAATATTACTAAAGACCAGTGATCGTTAAATTTTAGTCTTTTCATGATACGGTGCACAATTGAAGTGTATCCATTGTTTTACCAATAATATGGTAACTGCAGCTTTCTCTATTAGCTCCAATTAGGAGTTCGTCTTATCAAATAAAAAATTAACTTGGAGAAGGTGTTCAAAAGAGACTATATAAATTGCAAATCCAGCTCATTGACTAACATAACCAGAGATAACATGCAAACAAAATTAGAATAGATGAGTGCAACAAGGTTCAATACCTTAGAGGTCATGTTGTCTAGGTCGATATCATCTTACAGAATATCCTTCACATGTTAAGAAAAGGAAATAAGGTGTTATTTGTTGGATTTTGTGTGTGTGAATGAGGGGTGGAAGAACTGAAAAAAGGTAGACAAAGTAACGATAGCAACATTTGTTGAGTCGAGTGATGTCACTCTCTCTTTAAGGTAAAATTACCGTCGTATATATTGGCTTACGGGTAGTGGGTCTTAGAGATATTGTATATATTTATTATAATAGATCTTAGAGATATTGTATATATTTATTATAATAGATTTGTAATATATTGTAATTAATTAGTATATCTTATATTAGGTAAGGAAGATTAGTCTTCCATGATTCAAGCCCAGGGATATTGTATATATTTGTATCTTTGGAATAAGATCACTTAAGGAATCATTTCCTACATGGTATCAATAGCCAAAGATCCTTTGCCCTAAAATTATCTCCTCTCTTCTACCCTACCCGAAAATTCTCATTCCTTCAAGTGATATTTTCGGCCATCACTTTAGGTTTAGTCACCAAAAACCTAAACCTAAATACTCCCTAAAAACCTAAACTTACAACTAAAACCCTAGCCGAAATTCTCATCCTCCCTTGGCTAGACTTTAACAAGTTTAGAGACTACTTTCATCCACTTTCATCAAAACATCACTTCCTTCCCCTCTTCCTTTGATTCTAAGTGGAACCTATGACCGAAAAACAAACCTTTCATCCCACTCTTGCCGTTAATAACGTCAAGAACTTCATCTTCTTAACTCTTGAAATGGAGAAAGGGCAGTATACCTCATGGGCAGAACTATTCAAAATTCATTGTCGTGCTTATGAGGTGATTAATCATATTCTTCCGTCCGAGTCACCATCAGATTCCACTACGGTGGATACAAAACTATGGTCTCGATTAGACGCTATTGTTCTTCAATGGATTTATGACACTATTTCGAATGATCTTCTTCATACAATATTACAACCCAATGCTACGGCTCAAAAGGCGTGGGAAAGATTAGAAAATATTTTTCAAGATAACAAAATGTCTAGGGCCATTTATCTTGAACATCAATTTACGAATATTAAATTAGATGATTTTTCCAACATCTCAACCTATTGTCAAGAAATGAAAGTAATTGCGGACCAACTTTCTAACGTTGGTTTGCCCGTGACGGATCAAAGGTTGGTTCTTCAATTGATTGCGGGGTTGAATGAACACTATGATGGTGTTGCAACGTTTATTCAGCAAAGCAATCTCTTACTTCCATTTTATGAGGCTCTTTCACGATTAATTCTTGAGGAAACAAAAAAAGCGAAGCATGCATCCTCGGGAGCAACCACAGTAGGAACCACCCTGATCTCTACCAACTCCTCTCCTAATGATTTGGAATCCCAAAATTATGGTTCAGGGGGACATAATAATCGTTCTAATAATGGTAAAAACAGGGTTCAAATCACAATAATAAAGGAAAAAATAATGGTGAAAAGGGACGAGGACGGGTTGGGGGCCAACCCACCGGCGGGAATAGCCAGCCTGGGAAGTGGCGGGCTGACGACAGTGGCCAATTTCCAGCTAGCAGTGGCGGACAGTGGGGGCAGTACCCACCGTGGGCTTGGGCCCCATAGTGGGCTTCCCCGTCATACCCATTTCAGGCGACTTCATGGGCCCGACCTCATCCTCCTTCAAATCGCCAGCCTGGTTTTCTCGGATCCCGTCCACAACATGCATTTGCAGCTCAAGCACTCCTCTGTCGGATATGAACCCATGGATATTGAACAAGCCATGAGTCACATGAATCTAAATATTCCAGATGAATTGTGGTATATGGATACAGGGGCGACGTCACACATGACGGAATCTCAAGGCAATCTTTCGTCTTATTTTAATATGAACGGTAATAAAAATATTATTATCGGCAGTGGGCAGGAAATTACAATTCGTGGTGTTGGTCAGGTAAAACTACCATCTCCCCATCCACCCTTAACTTAAAAAATGTCGTACATGCACCATAATTGATTTAAAATCTGATCTCTGTTAGATGTTTTACCACTGACAATAGTGTTTCTGTAAATTTTGATCCGTTTGGTTTTTCTGTGAAAGATTTTCAGACGGGGATACCGCTCATGAGATGTAATAGCACGGGGGACTTATATCCAATCACCTTTGTTTCCACCAATTGCAGGGTCACACCATCCACATTTGCGGCCATCTCTCCTAGTATATGGCACATTAGGTTGGGACATCCAGGGGCACCCGTTTTTAATCAATTTAGGAAGAAAAATTTGATTTCTTGTAATAGACCTTTGGACTCTTCGGTTTTCCAGACTTGTGTGTTTGGTAAACATGTTAAACTTCCATTTTCTGCGTCTACTACTTCTACTATCATGCCATTTGATATTTTGCATTGTGATATGTGGACATCACCCGTTTTAAGTGTTGCAGGTCATAAGTACTATTTACTCATTCTTGATGATTTTTCGAATTTTTTGTGGACCTTTCTCTTGAGACAAAATCCACAAACCTCGTGTGTTTATCACAACTCAGTTTGGCAAAACCATTAAATGTTTTCAATGTGTTAATGGGGGGGGGGGGGGGATTTATAAATTCCCAATTTCAGAATTTTTGTATCCAAAATGAGATGTCTGTCCGTATTTCCTGTCCACATACATCCTCTCAAAATGGGAAAACTGAAAGAAAGATCCGAACAATCAATAATATGACTCGCTTTATCCTTTTGCACTCGTCCACACCACTAAATTTTTGGCACCATGCTCTCCAAATGGCTACATATCTCTTAAGTATTCTTCCTAGTAAACTAATCTCGAATGTGTCACTTGGTCAGGTATTGTACAATTGCAACCCTTCAGTTACACATTTACGAGTTTTTGGGTGTTTGTGTTATTCATTGTTTTCGTCCACCACCATTCATAAACTCCAAGCCCGGTCTACTCCTTGCGTATTTTTGGGGTATCCACAGAATCATAGGGGATATAAATGCTTTGATATGTCAACAGGCAAAATTATTATTTCTCATCATGTCATATTTGACGAATCCACTTTCCCGTTTGCAACATCTCGAGCGGCATCCCCACCTTCATATGATTTTCTGGATGACGAAATTCATCCTATTTTTAGGTATCATCTCAACTCTAAAAATAATACTGTAGGACCCTCACTGAACCCTACACCTATCACCCCACCCCCTCCTCCTACTACTTTGTTCCAGCCCGGTACCGACACACTCCTTCAGCCCAAAATACTGAAATTTCCCTGCCCATTGCTTCGGTCCAAAATCCCAATACTACCTAATCATCCAACATTTCTCAACGGATCATGGAAACCCATGCTATGCGTGGTATTTGTCGGCCTAAACACCAATTTAACCTCACCACCTCAGTCCAACCCTCACCAATTCCAAAAAACCCCAAAGTTGTCTTATCAGACCCGAATTAGAAGGCTGCCATGTTAGATGAATTTACTGCTCTTATTCAAAATAAGACGTGGGATTTAGTACCACGGCCATCTAATGTGAACATAATTCGCTCTATATGGGTTTTTCCATAAAAAAAATTCTGATGGTTTTTTTGCGAGATACAAAACTTGTCTTGTTGGTGATGGCAGGTCTCAACAGGTGGGAGTCGATTGCGGGGAAACATTCAGTCCGGTGGTAAATCCTGCAACTATCAGAATTGTTCTTAGCCTGTCACTGTCTAAATCATGGTTCATTCATCAGTTGGATGTCAAGAATGCATTTTTACATGACCACTTGTAAGAAATGGTATACATGCATCAGCTATTGGGATTTCGTGATCTTGTCCATCCAGATCACGTGTGTCTATTGAGTAAATCTTTATATGGTCTGAAACAAGCCCCTCGGGCATGGTATAAAGGTTTGTCGGTTTTGTTTCCAAATTGGAATTCTCTCACAACAAATCTGATCAGTCCTTTTTTATTTATCGGAAGGGCACTGATATAGCTTATATACTCCTGTTTGTTGATGACATTATCCTCACTGCATCCTCAACTTCACTCCGTCATTCTATTATGTCTCTTCTTTCAGCAGAATTTGCAATGAAAGATTTAGGTCTGTTGAATTATTTTGTTGGCATTGCTGTAACTCACTATGCAGGTGGTCTATTTTTCAGTCAAAAGAAGTATGCATAAGATATAATTGACAAAGCGGGATGTCTTCATGCAAACCTTCTCATACTCTGGTCGACACGAAGGCAAAGTTGAGTAACGCTTCAGGTACTCCATATAGTGACCCCACACATTACCGCAGCCTGACTGGAGCTTTACAGTATCTCACATTTACGAGGCCTGATATTTCCTATACGGTCCAGCAAGTTTGTTTACACATGCATGATCCGAAGGAAGAACATATGGGGGCTCTCAAGAGAATTATGTGGTATGTTAAGGGTACTTTTTATTTCAGACTTCATCTGTATAAGTCCTCCATCTCAAGTCTTTCTGCCTACACTGATGCGGATTGGGGCGGCTGCCCGGACACACGTCGTTCCACTTCCGGCTATTGTGTATTCTTGGGTGATAATCTTGTCTTATTGTCATCCAAACGTGAGTCCACACTATCTCGATCGAGTGCAGAGGCAGAATACCGAGGGGTGGCCAATATTATTGTTAAATTATGTTGGCTTCGTAATCTGCTACTGGAGCTACATTGTACGATTAAAAAGGCAATCGTAGTTTATTGTGACAATGTGAGTGAGATCTACTTGTCTGGCAATCCTGTTCAGCATCAACACACGAAACACATTGAAATGGATATCTTATTTGTCCGAGAAAAAGTTGCCCGCGGTCAAGTCCGCGTTCTCCACGTACCTTCCCATTATCAGATAGTTGACATCTTCGCCAAAGGTCTTCCACGCGTACTTTTCGATGATTTCAGGGACAGTATCAGCATTGACGAACCTCCAGCTAAGACTGCGGGGGACTCTTAGAGATATTGTATATATTTATTATAATAGATTTGTAATACATTGTAATTAGATAGTATCTCTTATATTAGGTAAGGAAGATTAGTCTTCCATGATTCAAGCCTAGGGATATTGTATATATTTGTATCTTTGGAATAAGATCACTCAAGGAATCATTTCCTACAGTGGCTAATAGCCTCCCAAGATAAAACAACAATAACTTTCACAAGTACAAGCCAATACTTGTGAACCCTTAGAAGAAGTAAGAAATCAAGATTGCTAGAAAAATAATAAGAGGCTCTCAAATGATTTCCAGATTTTGGATATCTTTTTTGGATCATTTCAAATGTGATTTGAGACCTCCATTTATAGGTACAAAGTGGTCATTCACATGCCATGTGAATGCACTAATTGGGGTCACATAGAACTCATCAAAGGTTGTCTTGATGATGCCAAGAGTTGGATGAAAATGAGTTCACATTTAAGAAAATCCTTTGATTTTTGGGTTCACTATATGTATAGCGCCGCGGCCCTAATTTGGTGGTGCCTCGGCGACAAGTAGGCAGTAACCAACTGAGTTCACTGGACGACCGGCGTCACAACCCTGGTCAGATGGCGTCGCGGCGCTGGCCCATCGTGGCTCGGTGTCGCGGTCCTATTACGACTCTTCCCCAATCTTCGTATTTTGCACATTACTTCTTTTTTCATACCGTCGTGGGAGATTCAGCAATTTGGTCAATTAATCGTCCATCCTAATTGTTAGCGATTTTCCACATGCTTAACGCAAGTGTACGTATCGTTACAAGTAATATAGTCTAGGTAAGACCGAATATCGTCCTCAGGGATTAGTGCTCAATTACCAAACATCTATCCTATGGTATCTACTTGGCTGTCGATATTTTGTTGTGGTTTTTATCTATGAACTACTAAAAAATTGTCAAAGTTAACTAAATTACTTTACTTAAATCAGATATGGTGGAAATAGGGCTTCCAATCTCCTCAACTATCCACTCGCCTTAATCCTTAATGCAACAAAAAAAGTTGTTCTTCTATGTTAAGATAACAGGTTAACTAGACCGTTTTATATTCTGGTTAGAATATATAAACACTCAACCCCGGTGCAGAAATCTTCTATATTTCGATGACAGATTTTACCACATAGGAGGATTAAGAACAATAACCTATAAAATTATACAAGTATCGGGGTAATTTCGTCTACGATTTTAACCTATGTTTATTCAACTATAGCATATTCAAATCTCCCCTTTCGAATTTCGATTCGAAATCATATAAGTGATGACAACTAGTGATCAGTTAATTACCAAGCAATCAAAATAACTATTGAATAAATCTTAACTATATGAAGAAGAACCCAAATTAATGCATTAAGTCATAAAGACGAGGTTCAAGCGATTCAAAAGGAAAGCTCTAAATAAAGTTTAGCTCCTAGCCATAGACATGCTAAGAACCAAAATATTATCCAATATAAACTGAAAGTAAATAAAGTAAAGAAAGAAAAATACTTAAGAACAAGTCTCTAATCTTGAAGCCTCCAAGAAATTATGTTATGTGATGAATTAGGGATTGTGTCACCCTTGAAAAATCTGCCCAAAGGACCTTTTATAGCCTCCCAAAACGTGTCCCACTTTTCATTCTATGCCTTGGCCCATTCCTTCTCGGATTCGGCAAAATTCTCGCGTTGGCGCCACGGCCCTGCAGACTGGCGCTGTGGCGCCGAAACTCCTTCAGCTTCTCAGTACATTGGGTGCCGTGGCCCTACAATCTCTGATGGATTGGCGCCACGGCGCCGCCCTGTTCTCATCCGGGATGCCAACTTTCGTCTCTTTTGGCTCAGGAACCTCATTTTCTGTCCTCTTTTTGCTTCTTTTCTCCATGTTGCCTTTTTAAACCACTGTGACTCAAAAGAAAAAAAATTATCCTAACACGACACATATTTAGACAAAAACGGGTAAAATATTAACTAACAATGACTCAAAAGGCGTATATAAAATATTCCTAACAAACACCCCCAAACTTAATATTTGTTCGCCCTCGAGTAAAAATCAAAAATAGAAACAAAGACATGAAAGAAAAGAAAATAACAGACTCATCGACACTGGTCAACCTGCTGCACAAATGTCACTAGAAAAGCATGAAGGTTAGTAGGATAATATGCAGGAACATGTATAGCATGTATTTTTAGCATTCTAAACTCTCAAGTCAGATATTTCGCAAACTCAATTCAATCATGCTCAATGGAGGTTGGAATACTTAACCTATGCATGTCAAATTCAAAATTCTATGGCATGTTCTCTTGCTATTCTCCACTAATCATAGATACGCATACTAGAGATCTTCAGGACTTTTTCAGGGTTGTAATGTAGGCTTAGACAAGGGTTGGTAAAAATAGGCATTTAGGCTCAAATTATGTACCATAAGCTCTTTTTTTTTCAACTCTTTTCCTTCATTTTGATTTCTTTTTCTAACCTCATACCTATCTTTTCTCTCTCTTGTTTTAAGAGAATGAGGTGCATTATGAATAACAAGCACCCCTAAACTTAGGCTTTTTCCTATTTATTTTCATTGGGGTGCATAAATTTGTTCACTCTCTTTTTGTCTCTTTTTCAACACTTTTCATTCCAAACATATTCAATTTTTCACTTATGGCACAAACATGGAATTATAGGGTGTCAAAGAAAAAATCTTATTTTAGGCTAAAAGGGGCTGACTAGGGATACAATTTATTGTCAGGGATAGGCAGTGAATGGTAAGAAGGGCTAATAAAGAAATGTCTGAGTCATCTCCCTAACATGTACATCCTAACTATTTCGCCTCAAATAACAAGCAAGCAAACACATAGGCTTTATCATTAACAATGCATAAATCAAGCACATATACCCCCAAATACTTTGATTCCATGAGTCTTTGGCATACCTAACTTAAGTGTTCAGATTTTTCTGCTTCTAATTCCATTACATTATCCCACTTTACTTCACTAGGCGTTTCAAGTAAATACAACACGCATGATCATAAAAAAAAATTAGACTCATATAAAACATAAAAAATAAAAAATAAAAAAAACAAAATGACTCAAAAATAAAAAAAAATAAACTAAGAACCCCCCAAACTTAAATCACACATTGTCCCCAATGTGTACAAGACTAAAAAAAACGGGACTACTTACAGACTTGTGGTTTAAAATGGTGGCGGTGACTGATAGTGCATGGCAGAGAATCTTCGATAGACGCCGCGGCCCTGCATTTCGGAGCCGTGGCGCCCAAACTTCTACGGGCTCTCTGATCTTTAGGCGCCACAACACTTATGTCTGGCGCCACAGCGCCATTTTTCCTGCGGCTCCCTCTCTGCTTCTAGTCCGTGATTTCCCTGGGATTTTAAGATTGTGAGTCTGTTCATGAGAAAAACTAACAAACTTTCTAAAGTGTTGGGTTGCCTCCCAACAAACGATGTTTTTAACGTCTTGTAGCCGGACGTCGGTTCCTCTTTATATTATCTTGAGATTGGTCACAGAGCTCACATGTTCCATGTCATTGATCAAGTAGGTTTTCAACCTCTGTCCGTTCACTTTGAATGGAGGCTCCCTCTCTCTCTCTCTTACTTTAACTACACCATAGGGAAATACTCTTTCAACAGTGTATGGGCCTGACCATCAAGATTTGAGCTTGCTTGGAAAAAGCCTCAACCTTGAGTTGAATAAGAGCAATTGTTGTCCTGATTGGAAATCTTTAGGGACCAAGATCTTATCATGTCATGCCTTGGTTCTTTCCTTGTAGATCTTTGCATTCTCATAAGCGTTGTATCTGAATTCATCCAACTCACTCAGCTGTAGCAACCTCTTTTGCCCTGCTGCCTTGGTATCCATGTTCAGCTTCTTCATTGCCCAATAAGTCTTGTGTTCTAACTCTACTGGCAGATGACATGCTTTCCCAAAAACCAATCGATATGGCGACATTCCAATGGGAGTTTTGAACGCTGTTCTATACGCCCATAGTGCGTCATCCAACTTGATAGACCAATTCTTCCTTGAGCCATACTGGCATATGGCGACATCCCCGGCAACGACGCCAAAAACTTGTTAGCAATTTTCCACACGCTTAACACAAGTGTACGTGTCGTTACAAGTAATATAGTCTAGGTAAGACCGAATATCGTCCTCAGGGATTAGTGTTCAATTACCAAACATCTATCCTATAGTATCTATTTGGCTGTCGATATTTTGTTGTGGTTTTTATCTATGAACTACTGAAGAATTGTAAATGTTAACTAAATTACTTTACTTAAATCAGATATGGTGGAAATAGGGCTTCCAATCTCTTCAACTATCCACTCGCCTTAATCCTTAATGCAACAATAAAGGTTCTTCTTCTATGTTAAGATAGCAGGTTAACTAGACCGTTTTATATTCTGGTTAGGATATATAAACACTAAACCCCGGTATAGAAATCTTCTATATTTCTATGACAGATTTTACCACATAGGAGGATTAAGAACAATAACCTATAAAACTACACAAGTATCGGGGTACTTTCGTCCACGATTTTAACCTATGTTTATTCAACTATAGTATATTCAAATCTCCCTTTCGGATTTCGATTCGAAATCATATAAGTGATGATAACTATTGATCAGTTAATTACCAAGCAATCAAAACAACTATTGAATAGATCTTAACTATATGAAGAAGAAACCAAATTAATGCATTAAGTCATAAAGACGAGATTCAAGCGATTTGAAAGGAAAGCCCTAAATAAAGTTTAGCTCCTAGTCATAGACATGATAAGAACCAAAATATTATCCAATATAAACTGAAAGTAAATAAAGTAAAGAAAGAAAAATACTTAAGAACAAGTCTCTAATCTTGAAGCCTCCAAGAAATTATGTTATGTGATGAATTAGGGATTGTGTCACCCTTGAAAAATCTGCCCAAAGGACCTTTTATAGCCTCCCAAAATGTGTCCCCACCACCAATGTAAAGATGTACCCACTGGTGGACTTGGTGTTCCTTATATCGGATATCTAGTTTGTATCACTGTACCTCTCTAGTACAATTGGATACCTCGAGTAATGTAATCCGTAGGACAATGTATACTTCAAATACCATAGTATTCGATTAAGCGCTCTTCAATGATCATGTCCGGAATTGCGTATAAACCTCACCATTTTATTAACGACATAAGCAATATCAGGTTGGGTACAGTTTGTTATATACATTAAACTGTCGATTACCTGCGCATATCACTCGTGGAGCACGGGTGCACCACGATTCTTATCAATGCCTTGATTCATATCCATTGGTGACTTTAATGGCGGACAATCAAACATCTCAAACTTTCTCAAGACATTCTCTATGTAATGAGACTGAGACATCACTAGGCCGTCAGATAATTTAGAAATCTTGATTCCTAAGATGACATCTGCAATATCCATGTCCTTCATATCAAAATATTGTTTTAACATGTTTTTTGTTTCCAGGATCAAGGTTTGACTACTTCCTGTGATTAACATATCATCTACGTAGAGGCAAATCATGACAAAGGAGTCAGAGTTTCCTTTCACGTAAACACATTTATCATATTCGTTAATGGAGAAACTTTTTTATAGTAGTGTACTATCAAATTTTTATGCCATTGTTTGGGAGCTTCTTTTAGCCCATATAGAGATCTGACAAGCCTACATATTTTCTTCTCTTGTCTTGGAACTACATACCCCTCGGGTTGTACCATGTATATTTCTTCTTCAAATCTCCATTTAGGAAGGCTGTCTTAATATCCATTTGATGTATTTCAAGGTCATGCAGGGCTACTATGGCAATGAACACCCTTATAGATGTCATTCTATATACTGGGGAGTATGTATCAAAGTAATCAAGTCCTTCCGTTTGTCGGTATCCCTTAGCTATCAACTTAGCCTTGTACTTATCTATAAATCCACCAGCTTTGTACTTTCACTTAAGTACCCACTTAGAACCTAGTGGTTTATTTCTCGGAGAAAGATCAACCAACACCCATGTATGGTTTTCCATGATGGACTCTATCTCACTTTACATAGCTTCTTTCCCAAGCGGTGATTCTGGAGTTGATAATGCTTCTGCAATTGTCCGTGGTTCATTCTCAACCAGATAAGCTAGGAAATATGGCCCAAATCTTGTCCCTTTTACTTCGCCTAGGTTCAACCTCAGGATCAGTTGGATTCTCATCCACATCTGTATCCATTTGGTCAGAGTCATCAGATTTTGGGGAATCATGACTCCGTTTACACGAAGGAGCTTCATTTTCATTTTTAGGAAAGATTGTTTCAAAGAATACAACATTCCTTGATTCTAGAATTGTACCCCCGTGAACATCTGATACATTTGACTTATGTACTACAAAGCGATAGACACTATTGTTCTTTGCGTATCCAATGAATATGTAATCTACAATATTAGATCCTATCTTGACCTGTTTTGGTTTAGGTACCTTGACCTTAGCCAAACAATCTCATACTCTTAAGTACTTATAAGAGGGTGTCCTTCTATTTCACAGTTCGTATGAAGTTTTCTCCTTGCCTTCGCGAGGGACTCTATTAAGAATCATGTTAGCAGTAAGAACTGCCTCTCCCCACATGTTTTGTGCAAGGCAAGAATTGAGAAGCAGGGTGTTCATCATTTCCTTTAGTGTACGATTCTTGCGTTCGGCAATACCGTTTGATTGAGGAGAATATGGTGCAGTTGTTTGATGAATAATGTCGGAACGGGCACATTATTCCTCAAATGGAGCTACATACTATCCCCCTCTATCGTTACGAATTGCTTTAACTCGTAGACTCAATTGGTTTTCAACCTCAGTTATAGCGTTCAAATGCATCAAATGCTTTGTCTTTACTTTTAAGTAAGTAAAGGTAACAATACCTTGTGATATCGTCGATGAAAGTCACAAAGTACTTGTTCCCTCATCTAGTTTGAGCGAACTTCAAATCACTGATGTCCGTGTGAATGAGTTCAAGAGGAGCGGTAACTCGTTCCACTGAACGGAAAAACAATTTGGTAAGTTTTGCTTCTACACATACCTCACATTTAGATTGAGAGTTTATAGCGTCAGATGGAAACAACTCCAACTTTACTAATCGTTGAATTGATTGGTAGTTTACGTGTCCTAATCTATGATGTCATAGATTGGACGACTAAAGCAAGTAAGAAAAAACATTTGCATTTTCATTAATAGTGCAGATTACAGACATGACATTTAGCTTAAAGATGCCTTCACAAGTGAATCCTCTACCTACAAAGATGTCATTCTTAGTGATTACAAATTTATTGGATTCGAACACTATTCAAAATCTAGCATGCACTAGCACTTTTCCTGAGATCAGATTTTATAGGATGTCTGGAACATGCATCACATTCTTCAGTTTGAGATCCTTTCCGAAAGTCATCTTGAGCACCACTATGCCTTATTCTAACACATCGGAAGAAGCATTGTTTCCCATATAGAGCTTCTTGTCAGCAACTGTAGTGTAGGTGGAGAAAACATTCATTTCGGAGCATATATGACGAGTAGCACCCGTATCTAACCACCATTGCTTGGGGTTCTCCACCAAATTTTCTTCCAAGACCACTATTGAGAAGCCATCAATCATATCTTTGAGATCTTTGTCTTCAATGACGTTGGCCTTGGCTTTCTTCTTGCCTTTCTCCTTAGCCTTCTCTTGCTGCTCGCGTTTAAGTTGACGGCAGTCTTTAATCATGTGGACAGCCTTGCCATAGTGATGACATTTTCCTTTAAACTTTTCGGTTGCCTGACTCTTACCGTCTTTCAGAAACTTTCGTTTCTTACTCGGATTGCCTTTGAGTTAAACCAAATTCGCCTTAAACTCGGCGGGTTATTTTCCTTTAGATAAGATTTTCTTGTTATCCTCATGAATGCGGATCTTGATAACAAGTTCCTCAAAAGTCATCTCTTTAGATTTGAGCCTGAGATAGCTCATGAACTCGCTCCACGAAGGAGGCAGTTTTTCAATTAGAGAAGCAACCAAGAATGCTTCGTTAAGCTTCATGCCTTCTAGTTCCAGATCATGAATTATTAACTGAAACTCTTGAACTTGTGACATGACATGCTTGTCATTCACCATCTAAAATTTCACAAATTTCCAGACAATAAACTTTTTAGCACCAGCATCATGGGCATTATACTTCTTATGCAATCTATCCTACAACTCCTTAGCGGTATTTAGTGTGCAATATACCGTATTGAGCGGATCACATAAGCAGTTCAGAATATAATTCTTGCACATGAAGTCATTTTGACTCCAAGTGTCAAACCTCGTCATCAGGCCATTGACAGTCTGGGTATCTTGTCCAACCTCAACCGTGTTATTGGCTTAAGTGTCCATCTCATCTCCATTAGTAGGAGGATCTTCAGTTAGGTATCTAGCCATACCTAACACAATAAGGTAAAACAACATTTTCTACTTCCACCTTATGAAATTACCACCCGAAAACTTTTTGGGGCTTTCAACTTGAAAGTTGGGAGGAACAATAGTGTTTCCAAAAGTGACACCAGTGACGTTGCTCAGGGCAGCAGTGGCCATAGGAAGTGGCATGAGTAGAAGCAGACATTGGATCTTTTCCATTCACCATCTTTTTAGTTCTTCACAGTATAATTTTGTCACGACCCGAACCGGGGCCCGTGACTGGTGCCTTACCCCGGGCATCCTAGTGATACAACATCAGAGAAAATCAGCGGAAATAAAAACATGAACATGAAACAAGAGATATGATAAAAAAAACAAGTCAACCAAAACAGTTGCCTTTTTGCATATATCTGAGAATCGAGCAGTTACATCCTTTACAACCACTTGCAGCGGTACTACGGACCTAAGAAAGTGACATCAACTATGACGGGACAGGGCCCCGCCATACCCCTGAATGTACAAGAACCTACAGACTCAGGGTAACATACCACAAGATAAGCCTCCCAAGAAACGGGGCTTCCCAACACGCTGAACTGTGATCCTATGAGCGAGGATCCACAACCGACGTACCTCTACCTGCGGCATGAGCGGCCCGAAGGAGGTCGATCTAACAGTACCAAGTATGTGGCGAAATACTGTAAATGAAATCATGACAGTCTATATAAAACAGGAGACATGTATGATAGCCAAACTACAGTTTACAACATAACAATAGTCATGTCAAGTCAGGGACTCGCACGCGAAGTCATCCTCGTGCGTGGAACTCATTCCTCGCCTTGGCGATCTAGGTATAAATTGTATGATCGTATAACATGTCTCGGCCCATCCATGGGACTCGATAAGAATCGTGTGGAATACATGTCTCGGCCCGTCTCATGGGACTCGATAAATGTCGGATGAAATCGTGTCGGCCCGTCATGGGACTCGGTAAGAATCGGATGAAATCGTGTCGGCACCCGTGGGACTCGGTGAAGTATGGAATACATGTCACCGCCCATCCGTGGGACTCGGTGAAGAATCGGATGGAATCGTGTCGGCCCATCTCGTGGGACTCGGTGAAGAATCATTCATAACAAATCAGCCGGCCCTCCATCGAGAGGCGGTGGTATAGAAATCTGATACTTGCACAACAAGGCTATCCCACGCAAACATAGGCAAGTTACACACAACTCGAGTACTTTCATTTTATGACAAGTCGAGTTACGACCCCAAAGTATTACGTCGTTAAATTCCTTTTAAAAGATCCATTTCTTTTATAAAGGTCACCGATACCGTAGTATTAAAATGGAGTGACTCACATTTTAGGTAAACCAAAACACTTTCCTTTTTAACATCAAGTAACAACATTCTTCTCCATAAGTTCAAGTTTGCCTAATTTCAAGTACTTAAGTCTCTTATTTTAGAAAGGTTAAGTAGTTCATAGTCTTAATCACTTGAATATAATTCTCCTTTAAACAATTTGAGAAACATATGCCTTATATGTGAGTAGGTTATTCTTGCTCATAATCAATCTTATTAAAGCAGTCATGATCTAGGAAATGTAATACAATTTTGTCTTATCTTAGCTTCTATGCAGATGGAGGTTTCTTTGGTTTTAATATAATTCATTAGTCAATACATTTCCTTTATTAACGCATTTGCAATGGTTTGTTCGATACTTATTCTCATTTTAAATCGATAAAACATTATTCTTTAAAAGCCAAGTACTCATTACTCACGAATGAGGTTTCACAACTTTTTAACAAAATTCATAGTCCTTAATCATTTCATAAAACGTCATTTATAAGTTTAGTCTCTTATCTTTTAAGATCAAGTCTCTTATCTTTTAAGATCAAGTCTCTTAACTTCTAAAATCAATAAACCATTCTTTTACCTACATAAAGTCGTTATAACTAACTTCCCATAAAGCTATTATAACACCTTATGTTTTTAAACCAACCAAAACTCGTTTAGCATACGTACGTCTACCGTACTACATAGTTCACAACAATCATGCTAGAAAAGATAGGAAGAGGTTCACATACCTCGCGACGATTATCGACAAATAGCAAAAGCGCTCGAAGTACTTGACCGTCGGCTACTCCTTAAGCCAAGTAGATCACGCCACACGTAGTACTCGCTCCTAAAATGGTCATAGTATACATTAAACCTTTCTTACTATTGAAGACTTATACCAATAAAAAGCCCTCTAATTCTACGGAAAATTGGGCAACACTTCCCCCGTTTTTACTCACTTTTCCATATTTCTCCAAGGCCCGAATAACCGTAATATAAATACCATATATATGGCGTAATAATTAAACAACATAAAGAAGGGGATTACACGCCCAAACGGTAACGCGGTTTACTATCACGCCTTCATAACAACAATAAGTAAAAGAAGGGGATTACGCGCTGACCGTGCGCGGTTTACTATCACGCGCCATAATAATACAATAATTAAAAGGGGATCACACGCTGAAGCGCGATTGAACAATCTTCCCTTATGAAATGTAAATCTGATCCAAAGTAAATACGGTCAAAGTAAATCTGATCCTTAAGTTGGGGTCCTTGGCAAACTTTGTCCATTTTACTTATCCAAATTACTCATTAGTCATCCAACTTATATTTCCATTCTTAATATAAGTTATAGTTACTTTGTTATTAGCTTCTTAGCAAGTAAGATACTGTTATACCCCGTAGTTGCAGGGTATGTATGTGAGGACGTACGTGCGAGCGTACGGCAAAAATTTTGAAAAGAAAGAAAGATGTGAGTTTTCGACGGAAAAGTTTCCGGTCATTTGTGAAGAAAAAGGTTCGTTAATGGGAATTGGATTCCCAGATTTGGTATTTGGACTTCATAGATTATATTAGAATTATGGAATTTTATTTTCGGAAATGGTCACGTGGGGCCCACGGGAGAAATTCTGGTTTGTGGGGCCCACTTTGTTTTGAGATTTTGGCCATTGTGGATATTTTTGAAAGGCGTTTTTGAGGGCGATAGGAGGGTGACACGTGTCACCCCTTTAGGTGGCTTGGCGAAGTTACATTTGAGCGCAGTGCAGTAAGTCGTTTTCAGGCGAAGCGTTTCCACGACTTCGTAGGGAAAATTCGGCTATGTCCTTTTTAATTTTGCGGATTTTTCGAGAGGCGAAACATTTTGGACCAGCGGGAGGGTGGCATGTGTCACCCTCACATTAAAGCTTGTGGCGTCAGTGGGCGATTAGTTCCGAATTGGATTGTCTTTGTGGCTCGCGTTTTGGCCCTATTGGTTCCTTGTTTTGTGCCTTGTTTTGGCCTTGTTTTGTGGCTTGTCTTGTGCCATGTTTTGTGGAGTAGGGGTTAGGGTGCACTTGGCTTGATCAAGGCCTTACACTTGCCTTGCGTGGCTTGATCTTGGCCGTTGGTTGGCGTTTGGGTTTCTATAAATACCCCACTTTGTGAAGACTTCATTCATCCACAAATGTTTCCAAGTCTTGAATCCTCCTCCTCTTGTTGACTCTCGTCGAGCTCTCTCCCATGAAAGTGGCCTTTGGCGGGTGAGGTCTCCACTCCCCTTGTGAGGTCTAGCCAGTGGGGTACCCCACTGCCTAGTTGTTTCGTATAATACCACTTGTTGTGGTATAGAAATACTCCTAGTATTGTTATAATGCCCAAAATACCTTAGCCTTGTACCTTGTAGTATTCCAAAGATACCTCTTTCACGTCAGGAAATACTACCTTTTGTCCTTTTAGTCTCAAACCAGAAACCACAAGGAAATCTTCATAGTTGGTTGAAGTATGTGAGTAGAAGTTGGTTAGAACTTCTAAGGGTTGTTTGGAGTGGTTTGGGCGCCGGAGTGGAGCTAAACCTTGCTCGGGAAGCGACATTAAACTCGGATAATTTTGGGCTTATCGAGGTAATTATCTTGTCCTATTGTAATTAGAAATTACATGTTTGGTTGAAGTATGCTATATATGGAACTACTTAGTATTCGGCAATGTCTTTTGACTTAAGCTGAAGAATAAAGCCCGAATGACTGTATTTACATAGGGGTGTATTGCGATAGACTTGTGTAGTATTCTTGAGTAGAATTGTACACGTCAGGTTAGGCGTGTATACCCCACTGGTTGGCTTGGTAGCGGCCTCGATAGAGGAGGAGATTTCTGTTGTTGCGGGGAGAGTCTTTGAATTTTCTATAGAAAGATAGAAACTTGTGTTTTGGGGTTAATAGGCGTTTGTGACCTTTATAGGTGAAAGTACTAAGAATAGCGTATTCTACTCGAGGAGTGGAAAGGGCTAGCAAGGTTGTAGTACTTGGAGCATTTTGCTTATTGTCGATAAATCGTCGCGGTATGTGAACCTCTTCCTATCTTTTCTAGCATGATTGTTGTGAACTATGTAGTACGGTAGACGTACATGTGCTAAGTGATTTGGTTGGTTTAAAACATAGGGTGTTATAATAGCTTTATGGGAAGTTAGTTATAACGACCTTATGTAAGTGAAAATGGTTTCTTGATGTTAGAAGTTAAGAGACTTGATCTTATAAGATAAGAGACTTAACTTATTTGTTTTAATGTGGATGTTTGTGTGAAACCTCATTCGTGAGTAATGAGTACTTGGTTTTAAAGGGATAATGTTTCTTGATTTGGGAATCGAATGTGTATCGACAGACCAACTGCGGCGTTAATAAAAGGAAAATGTATTGAATAATGATGTGTTGTATTAAAACCATTAGAAACCTCCATCTGCATATAAGCTAAGATAAGACAAAATGATATTACATTTTCTAGATCATGGATGCTGTAATAAGATCGTTATAACAAGAATAAACTACTCACATATATGACATATGTTACTTAATTGTTCTAAAAGGAATCAAGTGATTAAGTTTGGGAACTATGAAACCATTTGAAAATGAGAAGCTTGAGTAATTGAAACTAGGCAAGCGGAACTTAGGAAAGAATGTTGTTACTTGGTTTTGAAAAGGAAGGTGGGTTGGTCATTCTAATACTACGGTATCGGGTGACTTTTATAAAAGAAATGGATCTCTTTTAAAAGAACTTACGTATGTAGTACTTTGGGGTTAAAAACCGGACTTTGGTATAAAATGAAAGTACTTTGTGTTGTTGTGAAACTTACTATGCTTGTTGTTGTGAAGCTTGGCTATGCTTATTGTGATAACCTTTGTTGTGCAAAGCGTTGTATTTACGTATTCTGGCGTCTCTCGATGGAGGTCGGTTGACTTGTTGAGAACTTACTTGGGCGTCTTGGCGGTGGCGGAGAAATTCCGCAGATGCGTTCTGTTGATAGTATTATTGTTGTTAATCACTTTGGACATACCGACCGCGATCGTAGCGCTGCGGGTATGCTTCCATTTTGGTTAAGGTCTTGTGGTTAATCGCTTTGGATATCTCGACACGATCGTGGCGCGCGGGTATGTTTCATTTCGATTATCGCCTTGTGATTTCCTTTTGGACATCTTGACACGATCGTAGCGCGCGGGTATGCGTCCATTTGGAAAGTTGTCTTATTGTTTCCCTTTGGACATACCGACACGATCGTAGCGCACGGGTATGCTTCCATTTGGATTCTTTGTCTTGTTGTTGAGGTCACATGGACATGTCTACACGATCACGAATTCGGGGCATGTGGCCATGGGACATTGGTATTATTGTTGCATCATGGACATGTCTGCCGTCACGATATTAGGGGCATGCGGCCATGCGAACTGATTGATGTTGTGGGCGTGAGACCCATAGTTATATTGGAGTGATGTTTTATGTTGTGAGCGTAGTTTGGTTATCATACATGTCTCTGCTTTATATAGACTAGTATGATTTCATTCTGATATTATGAGTTTCACATACTTGGTACTGTTATCGACCTCCTTGAGGCTGCGTTCATCCGCAGTAGAGTACATCGATCGTGGATCCTCGCTCATAGGATCACGATTCAGTAGCATTTGAAGCTCCGTTTCTCGAGGCTTATCTTTGGTAGGTGTTCCTGAGTTGTAGGTTCTTGTACATTCGGGTGTGGCGGGAGCCTGTCCGTCATAGTCGTGTATATCTTAGAGTGCTGTAGTCTGTTGTGGGCGGGGTTGTGAGATTAAACTGTTCGTGTTTATGTATATCTTGAAGGCAACCGTTTTGGTTGCTTTGTTTATTTATTATATCTCTTGTATAATGACTCATGTTTTATGTTCTGATTTTCTCGATGTATGTATCGCTAGGGTGCGGGGTAAGGCACGATGCAGACCGGGCAGGTCGTTACAAAAGTGGTATCGAGCGATTAATCCTCGGAAAGTGTCTGAACCGTGTCTAGTAGAGTCTTGATTATCGATGTGTTGTGCACCACATCTATAATCGAGGAGGCGAGACATTTAGGATTGGTTTCCATTCTTCTCATCCCGAGATCGTGCCTTAGAGCCGTGTTGTAAGTTGGACCCTCCAGCGTATCTCGTTTTTACGGTTATGCCTCCGCAAGGCAACCAGAGCCCGGAAGGGCAAAGCGGCGAGTCGCTAGTGAGATCTGAGGAGTACGAGCGCGAGCCCGAGCGATACGAGGTTGTGCTTGACGGCGGGTTTTGTAGCGCCGCCGGCCCAGAGAGGTTAGAGCGCGGCAATAGGCTGCCGAGACGCGATACGAGCCTCGATCCACGATGCAGGGCGAGAGAGATGGGTTACAAGGAGATGGCGATTCTTGGCGAGTCGTGGCGAGATATGAGGATAAATGGATCACGGCGATTCGATTCGAGCACGATGGTTCACCCCGGCGAATAGTTTGAGGCTACGGGACTTTCGAGTTGTAGCCCGCGAGTTTTCTGGTCGAGGCACGAGGATGATCCGCGAGGAGTTCATCCGGCGATTCACGGATCATGCGGGTGATCAAGGCTTGAACAGTCTGTGACCTTTGGTTCGCGTCGGTGCGTGATACCGCGATCGATTGGTTTGATTCATGGGAGCTTTCGGGAGAGCATGTACCTCAGCAGTATGGGATGAGTTTTGGGGCTTTTCTCACGCACTTCTTGCCTCCGCGGATGAGGAGACGCGGTAAGCGATTTTTATTCTTGAGGCGAGAGAGGCGCGCTGTCAGAAAGTACAATGTCGAGTTCGATTCTTTAGCTCGATATGTCCTGCGCTAGTTGCGGATATGGAGGATAGGGTGCATCGCCACGTCACGGGCTTGATGATTATATGGCGAATCTTGTGCGGGTGTTTCTCTTGGCCGGGCATGGACATTGCCCGCATGCGAGCTCATGCGCTAGGATGTGAGGCACGGAGGGTCGACGGAATGACACGGATCAGCGAGAAGAGGGCCGGGGCGGCGGTCCTGGTGGCTTTCGAGGCGGACCGCCTCGGAGCGAGCTAGTTATATACCCCACCGTGCAGTGGTCCTCCACGTCTTGAGGAGCGGTCGAGGGCTCGAGGTTCAGATTTTGGCAGAAGCGGGGTGTTAACGGTGAAGCCACCCTACCTCGTTGTGACCATTGTGGTAGACTCCATTTTGGAGAGTGTCGTGCTAGATTGGGAGTTTGTTTTGCATGCGGCCAGGCCATTTGCGAGGAATCCCTACCAAGGAAGCGCGGATGTTACGACTTCGACGCCGGGATCTGTGGTGGTTCATCACCCTGTATGCGCCTGCAGGGCCTATGATTAGAGTGGAGCGGTAGCTTCAGGTATATCCTTAACCCTCTAGAGTTTTGGTATGCTGGTTATGATGGTCTCATTATTGTGTGCTATGTACGGATAGCATTGTGATATGTGTGAGTTAAAATGCATGGTTAGTTGGAAGGATACGTATGGGGGGCATGGTAAGTGTGAACCTTAGACTATGTCACGACTGAGACCTTAGGGGTAAGGTCGTCTTGAGTTAAAAATTTATTTTTGACCCTTATCAGAGTAGTAGTGCGTGGGATTTATTTGTGTGATAAGTCCGTGGGTAGTGTGAGATGGAAGTGGTAGCTTTCATGATGTGAATTAGTAAGATTGTTCCGGATCGGGGAACAAGATTTTGGCGCGGTTGGGGGTCGGGTTGAGGACCATTTGCGGGTCAACCCGTAACCCGGTTTGGAGTGGGGTCAGTTCTGGGTGGTCCGCCGGTGGTAGGTCACGAGGATGCTAGGCCCAAGTTTGTATGATCATCGTATGAGTTCGTGGACGCGTTCGACGAGCGGTTCGTAAAGGCCGGAATGGCCTTAAGGAAGTTTGAGGTTAGTAAGATGACCAAGTTTGGAGGTAGTGACTCGAGATTTTGAACGGCAGTAATGGTGAAGTATGGTACGTCTTGGGAGAGTTCAAGTGTTCGAGAAGGGCACGACGAGTAAGGAAGGAAGAAGAGCGTGTGTTATTTCGTGGCGGTGTGGCGTTGACAACTTGTTAGAGGAACTTCATCGATATCCGTCTTGAGAAGGAACATTCGGGACGAATGTTTCTAAGGAGAGAGAATGTTATACCCGTAGTTGCGGGGTATGTATGTGAGGGCGTGCGTGCGGCGTGCGGCAAAATTTTGAAAAGAAAGAAAGATGTGAGTTTTCGTGGAAAAGTTTCGGTCATTTGTGAAGAAAAGGTTCGTTAATGGGAATTGGATTCCCAGTTTGGTATTTGGACTTCATAGATTATATTAGAATTATGGAATTTTATTTTGGAAATGGTCACGTGGGGCCCACGGGAGAAATTCTGATTTTGTGGGCCACTTTGTTTTGAGATTTTGGCCATTGTGGATATTTTTGAAAGAAGTTTTGAGGGCGATAGGAGGGTGACACGTGTCACCCCGCCTAGTGGCTTGGCGAAGTTACATTTGAGCCGCAGTCTGCAGCTAAGTCGTTTTTAAAAGCGTTTCCCACGGCTTCGTAGGGAAAATTCGGCTATGTCCTTTTTAATTTTTGCGGATTTTTAGAGGCGAAACATTTTGGACCAGCGGGAGGGTGACATGTGTCACCTCACATTGAACTTGTGGGCGTCAGTGGGCGATTGGTTCACGAATTGGATTGTCTTTGTGGCTCGCGTTTTTGGCCCTATTGGTTCCTTGTTTTGTGCCTTGTTTTGGCCTTGTTTTGTGGCTTGTCTTGTGCCATGTTTTGTGGAGTAGGGGTTAGGGTGCACTTGGCTTGATCAAGGCCTTACACTTGCCTTGCGTGGCTTGATCTTGGCCATTGGTTGGCATTTGGGTTTCTTATAAATACCCCTTTGTGAAGACTTCATTCATCCACAAATGTTTCAAGTCTTGAATCCTCCTCCTCTTGTTGACTCTCGTCCAGAGCTCCTCTCCTTGAAAGTGGCCTTTGGCGGGTGAGGTCTCCCTCCCACTTGTGAGGTCTAGCAGTAGGGTACCACTGCCTAGTTGTTTCGTATAATACCCCTTGTTGTGGAATAGAAATACTCCACTAGTATTGTTATAATGCCCAAAATACCTTAGCCTTGTACCTTGTAGTATTCCAAAGATACCTCTTTACGTAGAGTCCGGAAATACTACCTTTTGTCCTTTTAGTCTCAAACCGAAACCCTAAGGAAATCTTCATAGTTGGTTGAAGTATGTGAGTAGAAGTTGGTTAGAACTTCTAAGGGTTGTTTGGAGTGGTTTGGAGCGCACGAAGTGGAGCTAAACCTTGCTCAGGAGCGACATTAAACTCGGATAATTTTGGGCTTATCGAGGTAATTATCTTGTCCCTCTATTGTAATTAGAAATTACATGTTTGGTTGAAGTATGCTATATATGGAACTACTTAGTATTCGGCAATGTCTTTTGACTTAAGCCTGAAGAATAAAGAACTGAACTGAACTGTATTTACATGGGGTGTATTGCGATAGACTTGTGTAGTATTCGAGTAGAATTGTACACGTCAGGTTAGGCGTGTATACCACTGGTTGGCTTGGTAGCCGGCCTCGATAGAGGAGGAGATTTCTGTTTGTTGCGGGGAGGTCTTTGAATTTTCTATAGAAAGATAGAAACTTGTGTTTTGGGGTTAATAGGCGTTTGTGACCTTTATAGGTGAAAGTACTAAGAATAGCGTATTCTACTCGAGAGTGGAAAGGGCTAGCAAGGTTGTAGTACTTGGAGCATTTTGCTTATTGTCGATAAATCGTCGCGAGTATGTGAACCTCTTCCTATCTTTTCTAGCATGATTGTTGTGAACTATGTAGTACGGTAGGCGTACATGTGCTAAGTGATTTGGTTGGTTTAAAACATAGGGTGTTATAATAGCTTTATGGGAAGTTAGTTATAACGACCTTATGTAAGTGAAAATGGTTTCTTGATGTTAGAAGTTAAGAGACTTGATCTTATAAGATAAGAGACTTAACTTATTTGTTTTAATGTGGATGTTTGTGTGAAACCTCATTCGTGAGTAATGAGTACTTGGTTTTAAAGGGATAATGTTTCTTGATTTGGGAATCGAGAATGTGTATCGACAGGACCGCTGCGGCGTTAATAAAAGGAAAATGTATTGAATAATGATGTATTGTATTAAAACCGGTAGAAACCTCCATCTGCATAGAAGCTAAGATAAGACAAAATGATATTACATTTTCTAGATCATGGTTTCTTTGTAATAAGATCGTTATAAACAAGAATAAACTACTCACATATATGACATATGTTACTTAATTGTTCTAAAAGGAATCAAGTGATTAAGTTTGGGAACTATGAAACCATTTGAAAATGAGAAGCTTGAGTAATTGAAACTAGGCAACCTGGAACTTAGGAAAAGAATGTTGTTACTTGGTTTTGAAAAGGAAGGTGGGTTGGTCATTCTAATACTACGGTATCGGGTGACTTTTATAAAAGAAATGGATCTCTTTTAAAAGAACTTACGTATGTAGTACTTTGGGGTTAAAAACCGGACTTTGGTATAAAATGAAAGTACTTTGTGTTGTTGTGAAACTTGCCTATGCTTGTTGTTGTGAAGCTTGGCTATGCTTATGTGATAACCTTTGTTGTGCAAAGCGTTGTATTTACGTATTCTGGCGTCTCGATGGAGTCGGTTGACTTGTTGAGAACTTACTTGGGCGTCTGCAGCGGTGGCGGAGAAATTCCGCAGTGCGTTCTGATAGTATTATTGTTGTTAATCACTTTGGACATACCGACACGATCGTGGCGCGCGGGTATGCTTCCATTTGGTTAAGGTCTTGTGGTTAATCGCTTTGGATATCACGACACGATCGTAGCGCTGCGGGTATGTTTCCATTTCGATTATCGCCTTGGATTTCCTTTTGGACATCGACACGATCGTGGCGCTGCGGGTATCGTCCATTTGGAAAGTTGTCTTATTGTTTCCACTGGACATCACGACACGATCGTGGCGCGGGTATGCTTCCATTTGGATTCTTTGTCTTGTTGTTGAGGTCACATGGACATGTCTACACCGTCACGGTCAGGGGCATGTGGCCATGGGACATTGGTATTATTGTTGCATCATGGACATGTCTACACCGTCTGATTCGGGGGCATGCGGCCATGTCACGAACGATTGATGTTGTGGGCGTGAGACCCATAGTTATATTGGAGTGATGATTTTTATGTTGTGAGCGTAGTTTGGTTATCATACATGTCTCTGCTTTATATAGACTAGTATGATTTCATTTCTGATATTATGATTTCACATACTTGGTACTGTTATCGACCTCGCCGGGCTGCGTTCATCCGCAGTAGAAAGTACATCGATCGTGGATCCTCGCTCATAGGATCACGGATTGGCGCATTTGAAGCTCGTTTCTCAGGAGGCTTATCTTTAGTAGGTGTTCCCGAGTTGTAGGTTCTTGTACATTCGGGGGTGTGGCGAGGCCACTGTCCGTCATAGTCGTGTATATCTTAAGTGCATGTAGTCTGTTGTGGCGGGGTTGTAAAGGATTAAACTTCGGAGTTTTATGTATATCTTGAAGGCAACCGTTTTGGTTGCTTTGTTTATTTATTATATCTCTTGTATAATGACTCATGTTTTATGTTCCGCTGATTTTCTCGATGTATGTATCGCTAGGGTGCGGGGTAAGGCACGATGCGGGCCGGGCAGTCGTTCTGAATCGTTTTTACCATTTTAATGGCTAACGGCCAATCCTTTCTTTTAACAAGTTAACAAGATCCAACTCTTCCAAACTTTACTCCATATATTATATAATCCATAATATACTTATAATATATGTATAATGACCAATTCACAAAGAGGTTTAAGATTCACTACCTCAAATAGCCCAAAATTATCCAAGAACTTAATGTCGCTCCAAGCAAGTCTTAGCTCCAAATCCTTTGTGTTCCAACCTCCACAAATCACCCTAAGCTCCTAACCATCATCTCTTCAAGAACGACTCAAATAAGTGAAGAACACTAAGGTTATCCTTCCAAGAGCTCTCGGCCAAGGTGGCTTTTTGTGGCTAGGGATGTGAAATCTTTCCTAACTTTTGGTTAATAGTCTTCCTAATACACTAGGGAAGAATACTTAGGAGCTTAGGAATTATTGGACAAAGTTAGGTTAGAGAGGAGGGGTTCGCGAGAGCTAGGAGAGAGGAGGAGATGAAAATATTTCTCAAGTCTTGAAATATCTAAGTGTGCAAGATTTCATCAACAAAGGGTGCATATATAGGACAACCAAGGGCTAGGATGAAGGCAAGTGTGTGGTTGAGATTGGGGACAAGTGTGTGTGGGCCCATGAGCCACTTGTCGACTAAAATATCTTGCAAGACTTGGCCACTTGTCTTGCCACTTGTCACATGAATTTCGGCCAACCTAGCCCACAGGGGTGACACGTATCGCCTCCTATTGGTCCAAAACATTTCATCTTAGAAAATATCCATAAAGGCCAAAATCTCGAAAACAAAGTGGGCCCCACAGCAGTAAATTTCTCAGTGGGCCCACGTGACCAATTCCGGAAATAAAATTTCATAATTCTAATATAATTCAAGAAGCCCAAATACCAAATCTGGGAATCCAATTCCCATCAACGAACCTTTTTCCTTCACAAAACCCGGAAACTTTTCCGTTGAAAAATCACATCTTTCTTTCTTTCCAATATTTCTGTCGTATTCTCGTACGTACGTCCTCATATACATACCCTGGAACTACGGGGTATAACAAATTTTGCCTTAAACTTTTGGATTTTTGTGTGTGAATGAGGGCTGGAAGAACTGAAAAAGAGTAGACAAGTAATGATAGCAATGTTTGCTGAGTCGAGTGATGACTCTCTCTCTTTAAGGAAATATTACCCCTGTATATATTGGCTTACGGGTAGTGGGTAATAGCCTCCCAAGATAAAACATCAATAACGTTCACACGTACAAGCTAATACTTGTGAATCCTTAGAAGAAGTAAGAACTCAAGATTGCTAGAAAAATAATAAGAGTCTCTCAAATGATTTCCAGATTTTGGATTTGTTTTTTGGATAATTTCAAATAAGATTTGGGACCTCTATTTATAATTGCAAAGTGGTCATTCACATGCCATGTGAATGCACTAATTGGGTTCACATAGAACTCATAAAAGGTTGTCTTGATCATGCCAATGTTGGTTGAAAATGAGTTCACATTTCAGAAAATCCTTTAATTTTTGGGTGCGCTGTACGTATAGAGCCGCGACCCTAATCTGGTGGCACCGTTGCGCCAAGTAGGCAATAACAGACTAAGTTCACTTGACGACCGACGCCACGACCCTGTTACAGCACCACAACTCTTCTCCAATCTTCGTATTTTGCACATTACTTCTTTTCTCATACCATCGTGGGAGACTTATCAATTTGTCCAATTAATCGTCCATCCATACATGCCTTAAGAACACTTAACATGTGTACCAACATCTCTTTCACTACTTGAAATTTAGCGAGACGTTGTACGATGTATGCATGTGTATGGAAATAATATTTCCGACATGTGAGGTCCCATGTGTTAAAGTAATTAAGGACGGGATAAACTCAATCCCATTAGATAAATTTCCAACATTATTAGCATGCTACAAGTTAATATCATATATTAACTAGACAATGATCAACTGATTCAAGACTGTTAAATATACATCCGATATACACAATATACATGTGTATGTCAGAGGTATATTAGTCTCGGATTCACTGTAGCAGGGCCCACGGGTTTGGGCAGATTTTTGTATTTAATATATATTAGTTTTGTACACTTACCATAATTGTAGAGTTAGTCTCCAAATAGAATAAAGTTTTAGGAGTAGAATATGAATAGGAATAGGATTTTCTTATTATGGAAATATGTAAAGAGTATATATTGTCTTTCAATTAATGAAAATAATCAAGGGATTATTTTTTCATGGTATCGGTAGTCTAGGACTCAAATACTTCCACTCCTCTCCCAAAGAAAATTCCTCTCGGTTCTTCCTAAAAAAACCGAGGCCTCTCTTCCTAATTTTCTTGTTCTTTTCATTATGACTGATAAAAACATGTTTCATCCTACCCTAACGGTTTCTAACATCAAGAACATTATTCTTATTGTTCTTGACATAGAAAACGTCCAATATGGGACGTGGACAGAGTTGTTCAAAATTCATGCACTTGCACATCAAGTCCTCCATCATATAATTTCTCAGGCTCCTGGCACGCAGGATGTACCTACCAAGGAAGAAAATCCTAAATTGTGGATTACTCTTGATGCTACGGTTCTCCAGTGGATTTATGCTACTATCTCCATCGACCTCTTACAGACGATAATTGAACCTAACTCTACGACTATGGCTGCTTGGGTAGATTGCATGATATATTCCAGGATAACAGGTATTCTCGCATTGTTACCCTTGAACATGAATTTTCCCAAGTCACTATCGAGGATTTTCCAAGCGTTTCCTCCTATTGCAAACGACTCAAGGAATTGGCGGACCAACTTCGCAATGTTGGGGCCCCTGTTAGCAATGATCGTCTCGTTCTACAGATGGTTGCAGGCCTGTATAAGGCCTATAATGACGTTGCTTCGATACTTCATCAAAGTAACCCTCTACCACAATTTTATCAAGTTCGGTCTACGCTCACACTAGAGGAGGGTGATTTGGCTAAAAAGGCGGATACTGGTGCTAACTCCGTCTTGATGGCCACATCTAATGGTTCTCCGACATATTATGACAATTCAGGCCAAAATCGTTAAAACGGTGGCGGAAAGAAAGGTCTGAATCGTAAGAATAAAAATAAAGGTGGTGGCCTTGGTAGTAACTGCGGCGGTGGAAGACGAGGTGCTGGTGGGTCCCGGCTAGCTGGGCCACCAACAAACTGGCCCTGGGCCTACAAGCCATGGGCCAATTGCCAGTGGCCCGTTGTCCCCTCTTCACAATCAGGTACTGCATACGGGAATTGGGCTACTGCCCAGTCCAGGCCCAATTTCCAACAGATGTCACGCGGTCCAGCTAGTCTCAACAGTTGAAATCTCTCCTAGTTGGGCCTTGGCCAACCCCATGCCTACTTGGGCCTCGTCCACAGTAGGCCTTTGCGGCTGAGGGGCCCATTTTTACCCCTTCCCCGATAGATATTAAATTTGTAATGCCACGCTGGGATTAACTCATTCAGACCTAAATTGGTACATGGACACAGGCGACACAACCCACATGACATCCGATTCAGGTACTCTCTCGTCTTATTCCAATTTGAGCAACCTTCGTTGCATAATTGTTGGTAATGGTAATATTATTCTGAATCATGGTTATGGTCATAAAACTTTGTCTCTGTTAGGCGATTTCTACGTGCTCACATAAGTGTACATATCGTTATAAGTAATATAGTCTTGTAAGATCGAGTTTATTGTCCATAGAGACTGGTTTCTAATTACCGAACATCTATTCTAAGTTATCTATTTGGCAAATGATAGTTTGTTTGGGTTTTTTATCTAACACTACTAGCTAGAGTAATTGCAAGAGTTAAACTAAGTAAGCTTTGGTTTAAATCAGTTATGGTGGAAATATGGCTTCCAATATCCTCGACTATCCACTATTTTCAATCCCTAAAGCAACTAGAATGACTTCTTCTTCTACGTTAAGATAACGGTTAACTAGATTGTCTTATATTCTGGTTAGGATATATAATCGCTCAACCCCAGTTCAGAATCATTCTATATTTCTATGATAGAATTTACCACATAGGAGGATCAAGAACAATAACCTATAATGCTACACAAGTATTGGGGTACTTTCGTCCGCGATATTAACATATGTCTATTCAATTACAGCATATCCAAATCTCTCCTCTCGGTTCTTGATTCGAAATCATATAAATTATGATAATTAATGGCCAGTTAACTATCAAACATTCATACCAATATTGAATAAATCTTAATCAAGTGAAGAAGAAATCAAACTAATGCACTAATTCATGAAATAGAGGTTCAAGCGATTCAATAGGAAAGCCCTAATAAAATGTTTAGCTCCTAGCCATAGTCACGCTAATAACTAATACAAATACCAACATAAACTGAATTGAAAACTAAAGAAAGAAAAAGTACTTAGAACTAGGTCTCCAATGATAGCCTCCAATTTGTCTTCTATTGTGTTCTGTGATAGAATGTCTGACCCGCTTCAATATAATAATCCCTAGGGCTTAAGTATGTTGCAAATTTCGTGCCCTCTGGACCCTTCTGCCCTTGGCCAAATTTACTTCGGATTCTGAATTTCCCGCATTGGCACCGCAGTTCTGCAGAATGGCACCGTGGTTTCCAAGGGAATGATATGAGAACGTACGTATGGAAATAAGATTTGAATTTTGGAAAGAAAGAAAGATTACTTTTTCTTAAGGAAAAATATCGAGAATTTGTGAAGGAAAAAGTTTATTAATTGGAATTTGGTTCTCAAATTTGGTATTTGGGACTTATAGATTTAATTGGAATTTTGGATTTTACGTTTCGGATTTGGTCATGTGGGGCCCACGGGAAAAATTTACGGTTTTGTGGGGCCCACAAGATTTTGAGATATTTTGGCCAAATATTGATATTTTGGAGATGAAATAATTTTTGACGAATTGGAGGGTGATACGTGGCACACCCCCCCACTTGTCTTGGTCTTGGAAGACTTAACTTAGATATTTTTGGAAGACTTGGCTAGATATTTTTTGAGACAAGTGGAAAGTGGGCCATGTGGGTCCCACTCCACTTGTCTTGCTACTTGGATATGTATCTATATATCAAGAGGGAGTGCAAGACTTAGCCAACACTTAGCCAAATATCACACCCTCATTTTCATGTTGCTCTCGGCCAAGGGCTCCATTGGTGGACCAAAAATTCTTCAATCTTTGATGATAAATCCTCAAACTCAATACTAAGCTCCCTAATGAAGTGCTAAGCAAAGATAACCCCTTAAACCCCAAGAACAATGGGTTGGCCGAATATAGGAGGGTGAAACCCTAAGGTTCCGTCGACATTTTGGAAGTGAAATACAAAGTGAAGTTGGGTATAAGCTCATAGGGGTCACATATATGTGATTGGAACTTGAAGAAGTGGAGCGAAACGAAAACTGCAGACCATATACCCCCGGACTGTTTTGGACGCTTTTTGGCACAAAAATGAGGTAATAATTTTTCTTCCTTTGCAGTAATTGGATATTACTTATTATTATGTTTAAGGGATAAATTTATGTTAAGGAAGAAATGGAAAATATGATGTGTATGTGATAGATATGTTGTTGGCCGATTTGAGGCAATTTTGTGCTATTGGTTTCGTTGGTTATATTATTGTTGTTATCCACTCTCGTCGCATGTTAAAATGAGGTAATATGGTTGTTGATAAGTTGGTATGACATATATAGAAGTGTTGGAACTTAAATTGGAATAAAATGGATTAAGGAAAGAGTTATCGGATTGTTATAGTTGTTGTTGGCCGAAAACTGCCCAAAACTGTTAGACGTTGTACTGTCTTATTATGGACTGTTTTAGGGTGTTGTTATGCTGGAAAATCAGCCCCTAAACGTGCATGATTAATGTAGTAATTGGCTAATAAAAGTCCTAAGGAATAAGGGTATAAAAAGGGTGTTAAAGACTTCACATTGTACCCTTAAATGTTGGTTTATTATGGACTGTTTTGTATAGGTTGTGGGGCAGAATTTTACACGTCAAGTTAGGCGTGTAATACTCTTTGGTTAACTGTTAGTTGTGCCTTAAATGTGGCGTGTTGGTTGATGAATATGGGCCTTGGAAAAGGTGGAAAAGTACGTAGAAACAAAGGAAGTGTTGCCCAATTTTCCATAGAATTAGAGGACCATTATTTGGTATAAGTCTCAAGTATGATATTGATAGAAGTTCTATCGTTATGATAGGTTGAAGTACTATGTATAGCATATTCTACTTGAAATGTGGAATAGACGATAAAGTTGAAGTACATTGGAGCGTATTGCTACTTGTCGTATGAGTTAGTCGTCAACGAGGTATGTGAAATTCTTCCTTCTTATGACATGATTTATTTGAAAGATTATGAGACTTGATTTATTTTGAAAGTTATGAGAGTTGATTTAATTGAAAGTTATGAGACTTAGTTGAAAGTATATGAGACTTTACTTGAAGGTATATGAGACCTTACTTGAAAAGTATACATTACTTGGTTTGAAAAGAACAAGTAACTTGATTTGAAAAGTATGGATTACTTGATTTGAAAAATATAGATTACTTGGTTTGAAAAGAACAAGTAATTTGATTTGAAAAGTATAGATTACTTGATTTGAAAAGTATGGATTACTTGATTTGAAGAGAATAAATGACTTGATTTGAAAGAGGAAGTAACTTGATTTAAATGTATAAGTTACTTAAGTTTACAAGTGTAAGTAACTTGATTTTGATAGTAAAAGTATTTTGGGGTTCACTCCCTAATATTACATGATATGTACAGTGAATGTACATAGTACTTTTGGGTTCAACTCCCTTATATTGCATGATGTGATTCTTTTATAAGAATAGATGTACATAGTACTTTGGGTTCAATTTTCCTAATTTTACATGACATGATAATGTCTTGGTTTTATTAAAAGGAAAGATGTGATAGTGCCTTGGTTTGTTTAAAAAGAAAGATGTGGTAGTGCCTTAGTTTTCTAAAATGAAAGGTTGTTATAATAGCTTTATAGGAAGTTGTTATAACGACTTAATGGGAAGTCAAAAGATGGTTTAAAAATATTATATGGTTGCATTGATACACCGAGTCCCACAACGGGTCGGGTTATGTTATAGATGCAATACACTGAGTCTCGCAAATGGGCCGGGTTACGATATAGACATGCATACACCGCGTCCCGCAGATGGGCCGGGTTACGTTATACAAAATATTACACCGCGTCCCACAGATGGGCCGGATTACGTCATATTACATCATCACACCGCGTCCCACAGATGGGCCGGGTTACGTCATATTGCATCATCACATCGCGTCCCGCAGATGGGCCAGGTTACGTCATATTGCATCATCACACCGCGTCCCACAGATAGGTCGGGTTATGTCACATATTGCATCATTACACCGAGTCCCGCAAATGGGCCGGGTTACATCACACATATTGGTAATTACATCGAGCCCCAGAATGGGTCGGGTTATATCACACATATTGGTAATTACATCGAGCCCCAAAATGGGTCGGGTTACGTTATATTGTTGATTTCATCGAGTCCCTCAATAAAGGGTCGGACTTTGTTATATGAGATACATTATCTATGTGTATATGAACTTGATGATTCTCTGAGCATGCTTTCATGATATTGATATAACTTTTATTGAAAGAAGAAAAGTAATGTACGATTGATTTCATAATTTTGACATGGCTTTCCTACTTTGAAAAAGTACAGTGATACAGTGATACAATGGTACAAGGTACAGCTGCCTCTTATTTTATATGGCACGGTAGGATCTGGTATTGATTTTCATACTTGCTCCCGTCATTCTTTTGTACAGTTATGATCTTGTTTACTGTACTTCATGTTTACATACTTGGTACCTTGTTGTACTGACCCCCTTCGGGGGGCTGCGTTCATGCCCACAGGTCTAGGTACTCAATTGTGGATCCGCGAGCTTAGGATTCTTGTTCAGCATTTTGAGATGGCTCCAATGTTTCGGAGTTTGTCATTATGGCTAGGTATATTCAGGGGTACAGAGGGGCCTTGTCTCGTCATAATTAATTGTCCAAATTCTTAGAGGTCCGTATTCATATGTGGGCTGGACTGGCGTGAGTTGTATTTACATGGTTGTTCAGTGTAATCCCATTTCGGGAGTTATATATATCATGACAGCCTTATTGGTTTTGCCTTTGTTTAAAGAAAAAAATGAGTGTTATTTATCTTCCGTGAGTTACTTATGTTGTATGGGTAGAAGGGTGCCCAGGTAGGGCACCAGTCGAGGGCCCGGGGTACGGGGCGTGACAGAGTGGTATCAGAGCAGTTAGTCCTCGAAATGTCTACAGACCGTGTATAGTAGAGTCTTGTTTATCGCTGTGTTGTGCACCCCATCCATAAACATGAGGCTATAGTACATTTAGGATTAGTTTCTCTTCTTCTCACTCTAAGATTGTGCGATAGAGCTGTGTTGTTAGGGTAGTCTATCCCTAACGTATTATTGTGATTGCAGCCATGAGAAAGACAACAGTGGCCCAGAAAGGATTATATGGACTTCGTATATATAATGATGATGTGTATCTGTACGAGTGTATTTATTTGGGGCCTTGTGTGTTACCTGAAATGATTATGAATTACCATGAGTTGGTTAAGCCTTAATAATTACTTGGAATGTGTGAAACATTTTATTGAATCCACACATAGGCTTTATACATGTACTGATTTGGAATAGTCAAGAGGTAATGAATTGTCTAAGATTGTGATAGACTCTTAGAAGATCAGGTTCAATTGACTTAAGGACATACCATGTTTTTAGATTAAGATGTGTTGTACACTTAAGTGATTATGTGAATAATATTGGTATGGAGTAAATAGAGTTGTTGTGATTAAGACAACAGGATTTTGAGATTTGAGAAGCTACCTTACCCGTATGTGGGGACTGCTAATGTAAGCTTGGGACAAAGAATAATTGTGAACCTTAGAATATTAAAAACCGCTGAGACCTTAGATGTACAAAGCCTTAACGGAAATTGAATCTAAGTATAATGACCAAGTTTGGATATAGTAACTCCAAAGATTTAAAAACAGAAGCAATTATTGAAATTATGTACGTATACTAGAATAAGTTTGGAAGTACGAGAAGAGTACGACAAGTAAGAAAAGGAGCGAACAAGTGTTAAAGGATTTGAAGTGGTTATAGTTATGAGTAATGAATGTACGAAAAGAGAATCATTTTAGGCCATGAATGAGAGTAAATAGTGGTGATATACCCTCTAGATGTGATTCCTCGTTTGGCTTTGATTGATGTATATGCATGTGTGATATATTATGGTCATGTGTGGCATATTTGATTGTGTAGGGTATAGTTAAAGGGGATTATACCTATATCTATTTAGATTGAACCTAGTATGAACATTCGGGACGAATGTTTCTGAGGGGGGGAGGATGTTACACTCCGTAATTTCCAAGGGAATGATATGAGAACGTACGTATGAAAATAAGATTTGAATATTGGAAATAAAGAAAGATTACTTTTTCTTAAGGAAAAATATCGAGAATTTGTGAAGGAAAAGGTTTATTAATTAGAATTTGGTTCTCAAATTTAGTATTTGGGACTTATAGATTTAATTGGAATTTTGGATTTTAAGTTCCGGATTTAGTCATGTGGGGCCCACGGGAAAAATTTACGGTTTTGTGGGGCCCACAAGATTTTGAGATATTTTGGCCAAATATTGATATTTTGGAGATGAAATAATTTTTGATGAATTGGAGGGTGACACGTGGCACCCCCCACTTGTCTTGGTCTTGTAAGACTTGACTTAGATATTTTTGGAAGACTTGGCTAGATATTTTTTAGACAAGTGGACAAGTGGGCTATGTGGGTCCCACTCCACTTGTATTGCTACTTGAATATGTATCTATATATCAAGAGGGAGTGCAAGACTTAGCCAACACTTAGCCAAATATCACTCCCTCCTCTTCATATTGCTCTCGGCCAAGGGCTCCATTGGTGGACCAAAAATTCTTCAATCTTTGATGATAAATCCTCAAACTCAAGACTAAGCTCCCTAATGAAGTGCTAAGCAAAGATAACCCCTTAAACCCCAAGAACAATGGGTTGGCCGAATATAGGAGGGTGAAACCCTAAGGTTCCGTCGACTTTTTGGAAGTGAAATACAAAGTGAAGTTGTGTATAAGCTCATAGGGGTCACATATATGTGATTGGAACTTGAAGAAGTGGAGCGAAACGAAAACTGCGGACCATATACCCCCGGACTGTTTTGGCGATTTTTGGCACAAAAATGAGGTAATAATTCTTCTTCCTTTGCAGTAATTGGATATTACTTATTGTTATGTTTAAGAGATGAATTTATGTTAAGGAAGAAATGGAAAATAATATGTGTATGTGATAGATATGTTGTTGGCCGATTTGAGGCAATTTTGTGCCATTGGTTTCGTTGGTTATATTGTTGTTGTTATCCACACTCGTCGCATGTTAAAATGAGGTAATATGGTTGTTGATAAGTTGGTATGACATATATAGAAGTGTTGGAACTTGAATTGGAATAAAATGGATTAAGAAAAGAGTTATCGGATTGTTACAGTTGTTGTTGGCCGAAAACTACCCAAAATTGTTAGACGTTGTAGTGTCGTATTATGGACTGTTTTAGGGTGTTGTTATGCTGGAATATCAGCCCCTAAAAATGCATGATTAATGTAGTAATTGTCTAATAAAAGTCCTAAGGAATAAGGGTATAAAAAGGGTGTTAAAGGCTTCACATTGTACACTTAAATGTTGGTTTATTATGGACTGTTTAGTGGACTGTTTTGTATAGATTGTGGGGAAGAATTTTACACGTCAAGTTAGGCTTGTAATACCCTTTGGTTAACTGTAAGTTGTGCCTTAAATGTGGCGTGTTGGTTGATGAATACGGGCCTTGGAAAAGGTGGAAAAGTACGTAGAAACAAAGGAAGTGCTGCCCAACTTTCCATAGAATTAGAGGACCATTATTTGGTATAAGTCTCAAGTATGATATTGATAGAATTTCTATCGTTATGATAGGTTGAAGTACTATGTATAGCATATTCTACTTGGAATGTGGAATAGACGATAAGGTTGAAGTACATTGGAGCGTATTGCTACTTGTCGTATGAGTTAGTCGTCAACGAGGTATGTGAACTTCTTCCTTCTTATGACATGATTTATTTGAAAGATAATGAGACTTGATTTATTTTGAAAGTTATGAGACTTGATTTAATCGAAAGTTATGAGACTTAGTTGAAAGTATATGAAACTTTACTTGAAGGTATATGAGACCTTACTTGAAAAGTCTAGATTACTTGGTTTGAAAAGAACAAGTAACTTGATTTGAAAAATATAGATTACTTGATTTGAAAAGTATAGATTACATGGTTTGAAAAGAATAAGTAATTTGATTTGAAAAGTATAGATTACTTGATTTGAAAAGTATGGATTACTTGATTTGAAGAGAATAAATGACCTTATTTGAAAGAGGAAGTAACTTGATTTAAAGGTATAAAATACTTAAGTTAACAAGTGTAAGTAACTTGATTTTGATAGTAAAAGTATTTTGAGGTTCAACTCCCTAATATTACATGATATGTACGGTGAATGTACATAGTACTTTTGGGTCCAACTCCCTTATATTGCATGATGTGATTCTTTTATAATAATAGATGTACATAGTACTTTGGGTTCAATTTCCCTAATTTTACATGATATGATAATGTCTTGGTTTTATTAAAAGGAAAGAGGTGATAGTGCCTTGGTTTGTTTAAAAAGAATGATGTGGTAGTGCCTTAGTTTTCTAAAATGAAAGGTTGTTATAATAGCTTTATGGGAAGTTGTTATAACGGCTTAATGAGAAGTCAAAAGATGGTTAAAAATGTTATATGGTTGCATTGATACACCGAGTCCCACAACGGGTCGGGTTATGTTATAGATGCAATACACCGAGTCCCGCAAATGGACCGGGTTACGATATAGACATGCATACACCGCGTCTCACAGATGGGCCGAGTTACGTTATACAAAAGATTACACCGCGTCCCACAGGTGGGTCGGGTTACGTCATATTGCATCATCACACCGCGTCCTACAAATGGGCCGGATTACGTCATATTGCATCATCACATCGCGTCCCATAGATGGGCCGGGTTACGTCATATTGCATCATCACACCGCGTCCCATAGATGGGCCGGGTTATGTCACATATTACATTATTACACCGAGTCCCGCAAATGGGTCGGGTTACGTCACACATATTGGTAATTACATCGAGCCCCAGAATGGGTCGGGTTACGTTATATTGTTGATTTCATTGAGTCCCTCAATAAAGGGTTGGGCTTTTTTATATGAGATACGTTATCTGTGTGTATATGAACTTGATGATTCTCTGAGCATGCTTTCATGATATTGATATAACTTTTATTGAAAGAAGAAAAGTAATGTACGATTGATTTCATAATTTTGACATGACTTCCCTACCTTGAAAAAGTACAGTGATACAGTGATACAGTGGTACAAGGTACAGCTGGCTCTTATTTTATATGATACGGTAGGATCTGGTATTGATTTTCATACTTTTCTCCGTCATTCTTTTGTACAGTTATGATCTTGTTTACTGTACTTCATGTTTACATACTTGGTACCTTGTTGTACTGACCCCCTTCGGGGGGCTGCGTTCATGCCCGCATGTCTAGGTACTCAGTTGTGGATCCGCGAGCTTAGGATCCTTGTTCAGCATTTTGAGATGGCTCCAATGTTCCGGAGCTTGTCATTATGGCTAGGTATATTCAGGGGTACGACGGGGCCTTGTCCCGTCATAGTTTACTGTCCAAATTCTTAGAGGTTTGTATTCATATGTGGGCTGGACTGGTGTGAGTTGTATTTACATGATTGTTCAGTGTAATCCCATTTCGGGAGTTATATATATCATGGCAGCCTTATTGGCTTTGCCTTTGTTTAAAGAAAAAAATGAGTGTTATTTATCTTCCGCGAGTTACTTATGTTGTATGGGTAGAAGGGTGCCCAGGTAGGGCACCAGTCGCGGGCCGGGGTACGGGGCGTGACAAAATACCCCCAAACTTTACATTTGCTCGCCCTCGAGCAAAGATCAAAACAAAATCAAAGAAACAGAAAGAAAACTGACTCAAAAGACTCTAATCAAGCAGCTGCACAAGGTTACTTAGAAAAGCATGAATGTCAGTTGGGATAATATGTTGGAACATACATAGCATGAATTTAGCAATCTAGAATTTCTAGTAAGATATTTCGCAAATTTACTTGGATCATAATCACTGGAAATACAAACACCTAGCCTATGCTTGTCAGTTTCATTCCATCTTTCCTAAATGCTATAGACATGTTTACTTGTTATTCTCCACTAATCATAGACATACATATTAAAGATCATCATGACTTTCAAGGGTTGTAATGTAGGCTTTGGCAGGGGTAGGTAAAAATAGACATTTTAGGCTCAAATTACGTACCATAAGCTATTTTCATTCAACTTCTTCTTCCTTCTTTTTGACTTTCTTTTTAGTCTCTTACCTATCATCTCCTCTCATTTCTTTTGAGAGAATGAGACACATTATAACAAGCACCCCCAAACTTAGACTTTTGCATATTTTTCATTGGGGTGCATCAAATTTTCATTCTTTTTTTATCTCTTTTTCAATACTTTTTTTTATTCCAAGAATCTTCAATTATCACTTATGACACAAATATGGAATCATAGGGTGTCAAACAAAGATATTATTTTAGGCTCAACGGGGCTGACTAAGGATACACTTTATGTCATGGTAGGTAATGAATGGTCATAAGGGCTATCAAAGAAATGTCTGAATCATCTTCCTAAACATGTACATCTTAACTATTTTGCCTCAAATAACAAGCAAACAGATTTTCTAGACATTTTTAACCTTTCTTTCCATAACTGACAACACATAGGCTAAGCACAACTATCCCAAATAATTAGATTTTCATGAATTTTTGGCATATCTAACTTAAGCACACAGATTTTTAGCTTCTAATTTCATTACATTATCCCACTTAATTCACTAGGCGTTTTCAGCAACTACAGCATGCATGATCATAAAAAAAATTGACTCATATAGACACAATAAAATACACAAAAACTCAATCAAAACGACTCAAAAATAGAAACACAAAAATAAAATAAGTGCTCCCCCAAACTTAAACGACACATTGTCCCAAATGTGTAACGACTCAAAAATTAAAAAGGGACGACTTACAGACATCAAAACATCGGTTCAAAATGGTGGTGGTGGCGGCGGATGTTGCATTGAGGCGATATCTGGAGATGTCGTGTTTTATCAACGGGCGCCGCGGCGCTGTGCCAAATTTCTCCCGTTTTTGCAGCATTTTTCTCAATCCATGCTTTTATCTGTTATCCACAACACTCAACATACCAGATTGTGAGACTGATCAATTCAAAATAAAATAAATTAAAACAAAAATTTAAATAACATAACTAAAACATTGATTTGCCTTCCAAGTAGCGCTGTCTTTAACGTCTTTTAGCCGAACACAATTAATCTTTACTAGTGCCCAGTGGATCCTTCTATGAATTGCTTGCAATCCGCACAGTTATTGTTGCAGGTCTCACTTCTCCTACAACACTTTTGTCAAACAAGGGCCTCATATCTAAGATTATCCTCCAATTACACAAGGCATGCTTGTCTTCTAGGCTCTCTATAATGTAGGGGTCAGTGAAACTCCCTACATCTCTCAACTTTTTGGGGTGCCCTTGACGGTATGGACTTTCTGGTTGGAGCTCAGCAATGATAGTTGGTGTTGTTTTTTCTGCAATAGGGTGGTCCTCAGTGACCTCTTCGTTCTCTACACCAACTCTCTCTCCAAGTTCCTTAACAGCTTGCTGTGATTCAGGTTCCTCAATCTGCTTACCACTCATCATAACTGGGTCACTCGGTGGACTTTCTTGAGGTGTCATGGTTACTATGTCCATCAGTTGCCCGATTTATGGTTCCAAATTCGTAAGTTGTGCCACTTGAGTCTCTAAGTTCCGCAAAGAGGATCTTACTTCCACCATGAATTGAGATTGGGCGTTTGTGAGTTCCAACAATGCTTCTCTCAATTCATCCCGCTCCTCTGATGGGGCCTGACTCTGTGGTTGCTGAAATTGCCCTTGAGGAGTCTGGGACTTGGTGAGCCTGAGTAAGGCTTCCTGCAGCTCATCTCGATCTTCATGTGGAACCTGTGGGTTAAATTGTTATTGATGGTACTGCTGCCCCTGATAGTAATAGTCCATGTGTCCCTTTTTTTTTTGAACAAAAGTTTTACCTACAAAATAAGAAAAATAACAAAAACTGATAAAAAGATGCTCGCATAACAAGTTAAAAAGTTGTTCCTGGAGCAACCAAATTAGAAATAAAATAACATAACCAAATATATATAAACCAAATTAGAAATAAGAATAGTTAATTTGATATTAAAAGTACGGCAGTCCCCGGCAATGGCGCCAAAAACTTGTTAGGCGATTTCCACGTGCTCACGCAAGTATACGTATCGTTACAAGTAATATAGTCTTGTAAGACCGAGTTTATCATCCACAGAGATTGGTTTCTAATTACCGAACATCTATTCTAGGTTATCTATTTGGCAAACGATAGTTTGTTTGGGTTTTTTATCTAACACTACTAGCTAGAGTAATTGCAAGAGTTAAACTAAGTAAGCTTTGGTTTAAATCAGTTATGGTGGAAATAGGGCTTTCAATATCCTCAACTATCCACTCTTTTCAATCCCTAATGCAACTAGAATGACTTCTTCTTCTACGTTAAGATAGCGGCTAACTAGACTGTCTTATATTCCAGTTATGATATATAATCGCTCAACCCCAGTGCAGAACCCTTTTATATTTTTATGATAGGATTTACCACATAGGAGGATTAAGAACAATAACCTATAATGCTACACAAGTATCGGGGTACTTTCGTCCGCAATTTTAACCTATGTCTATTCAATTACAGCATATCCAAATCTCTCATCTCGGTTCTTGATTCGAAATCATATAGATTATGATAATTAATGGTCAATTAACTATGAAACATTCATACCAATATTTAATAAATCTTAATCAAGTGAAGAAGAAATCAAACTAATGCATTAATTCATGAAATAGAGGTTCAAGCGATTCAATAGGAAAGCCTTAATAAAGTGTTTAGCTCCTAGTCAAAGTCACACTAAGAACTAATACAAATACCAACATAAACTGAATTGAAAACTAAAGAAAGAAAAAGTACTTAGAACTAGATCTCCAATGGTAGCCTCCAATTTGTCTTCAATTGTGTTCTGTGATAGAATGTCTGACCCCCTTCAATAGAATAATCCATAGGGCTTAAGTATGTTGCAAATTTCATGCCCTGTGCACCTTTCTGCCATTGGCCAAATTTACTTCGAATTTTGAATTTTTCGCATCGGCATCGCGGTTCTGCAGAATGGCACCGTGGTGCCGAAAGTCCTGCGGGTTCTCTGATCTTCTGGCACCGCGGTCCTGCTGCTGGGCACCGCAGTGCTGCTTTGCCTTCGTCCAAATCTCCAATTTTCAACCTTTTTCTGCCTCGGGACCCTCCTTTTATGCCCACTTTTCGCTCCTTTTCGCCATTTTGCCTTTTTAAACCGCTGTGACTCAAAAGAAAGAAAAACGATCCTAACACTACACTTATTTAAACAGAAATGGGAAAATACTAACTAAAAATGACTCAAAAATCGTATATAAAATACGCCTAACAGTCTCCCCCCATCCACCCATTGTCTTGAAAAATACCATTCATGCCCTTAAATTAAGTAAAAATTTGGTGTATGTCCGTAAATTCACCACTGATAATTACGTTTCAATTTAATTTGATCCGTTTGGTTTTTCTGCGAAGGATTTCAAGACGGGGAGTCCTCTCATGAGGTGTGATAGTAGGGGAGATATTTATCCTATCACGTCAAGTTCCGGTTTCTGGTGTCAAGCCTTGCTATCAACCCTTGCAGCTCTTGATCCTTCCTTATAGCATGCTCGTCTGGGTCATCTGGGGTCTTCTATTTTGTCTTCCTTAGATAAAAATAAATTTATTTCATGTAAGGGTACACATAGTACTCCGAATTGTCAATCTTGTTCTTTATGGAAAATTGTTAGGTTGCCATCTGTAGACTCTAATTCTAATATCAATGTCATTTGATATTATTCATAGCGATTTATGAACATCTCCTGTTCTCAGTTCTTTGAGTCATCGATATTATATTCTATTTGGATGATTTTTATTTATTTTTTTACCAATCCACGGACTCTCAGCCCGAGACAATTTTATATATAAAAAAGGAAAGTACAGGGTGCCCCGTAGGGGAAATACACTGCTCATCAGTAGTAATGCAAAAAGAAAGAAAAGGCAACAATCAAATAAGCTATGATCATCACCGAGTTTATAACATATTCGATGATGATACAAAAATGCGGATACAAACAAAATGAAGATACAATGTAAGCCTAAAGCTATAAACTACCTCCGGACTTACAAAATCTTCAATCTGCAGTGTCTCATCTTTGTCGTCCTCCAGGTACTCTAAAAATCTTATCATCTAGGTCCTGGATCTGGATCTGGATCTGGTAGTAATGGATGAATGTGCCCAAAGTGTAATCTTCGGAGCAGCTCTCTGTATTGGAACCAATGGAACTGGGCCTGGCTGATCCAGCAATGCATCTGTCATGGCCTTGAGTATCTGTTCTAACTCATCTGTACCTATCCCCGTGTATTTGCCACCGCCTAGCTATCTCATATTTGTTATCATCTGCTGCTCTGACTGGTGATAGTTGTAAGCCTCTTGTGCCTGTAACCTATCCATCTTCCTGTGAAGGGCCTCTTTAATGATATCCAAAGAAGGGCCATAGTTGTCTGCAACACTAATATTTGTCTGTCTCCGACGCCACAACTGTGCTGATCTCGCCTCCATGAAGGTCCTAATGAAATCTGTGCACTATTCAGATAACTTCATTACCATTCTCAGACGAGGATCCTGAATATCCCTGTTCCTAACTGGAGCAGCCCCATCCGAACCTATCGGAAGAGCTGGTGTAACATGTGGAATCTCATTCTTCTCAAGCACAATGTCATCCGTATAAGAAACAGAACTCTCAGGAGTGCATTCTACTACGGCTAGTTTGTCAACCACTGTATCCCTGTCCTCATCAAACAAGTCAGCCATATCAACAAAATTATCATCAATATCGACAATGACATCCTCATTAATATCATTCTCTACCTCCTCATTATCATCATCATCATCATCAGCAGCAACAACCATCTCGTTACCACAAATCCTCCTCACACTACCAGAAGAGGGATGTTAGTACAAGCTTGGTTCAAAGAAACAAAATTCTTGGCTAAAGAAGGTAGCGCAAGATTAATGTCTATCCTGAAAGGGTCTTGTTGCTAGGTACATTTAGGAGCAGTGGGGGAAGAGGGTACGAATGAAAAGATGGGACGTTTACCTTTAGTTTTTCCAATATCCAGTGGGGATAATGGATGAGTAAGGGTAAGTGTAGGGGTGTGGAGGTTTGGGGGTGTGGTGTCGGAAGGGGGGTAGATTCTGGTGGAGGAAGAGTATCGGGAGTGTGGGTATCAAGTGGAAGTGTGGGGTCAGGAGGGTGGGTAGGTGCGGGTGGAGGATCGGGAGGGGAAGTGGTCTCGGGTGGGGTGTGGTCGAAAGGGGATGGAGGAGTAATGTGCTGCTGGGGTGGGGCAGAGAGGCAGTAGGAGGGATGGGGTAAGGTATTATTCTAAGTTTTATGGACTTTTCTGATGGCAAAAAAATCTCAAGTATCTTTCACCTTCATAAAATTTACAGCATTCATTAGAACCCAATTCGAACGAAAATAAAAAATATTCAATGTGATAATGGAAAAGAATATGATAATGGGGTGTTTAGGGAGTTTTGTGCTAATAATGAGATCAATTTTCATTTTTCTTGCCCTCATACGTCTTCACAAAATGGGAAAGCCGAATGCAAAATTCATATCACTAATAACATTATTCGAACTTTATTGATTCATGTTTTCGTACCCCCTTCGTTTTGGCCTCATGCTCTACAAATTGTTACAAATCTTCTTAACATTCTCCTTTCCAAAGATTTTGAAATATTCGTCCCTTCTTCAAATTTTATATTATAAGTCTCATTCGTTTTCACATCTTATGGTCTTTGGGTGCGTGTGTTATCCACTCTTTCCATCCACCATAATTAACAAAATTCAGGCCCGGTCTACCCCTTGTGTGCTTTTGGGTTATCCATCAACTAATCGTGGTTACAAATATTTTGATTTATCATCTAATAAAATTATCATTAGTCGTCATGTAATTTTTATGATTCCCAATTTCCGTTTACTAAGGTTAGTAATCCCGTGCTTAGTTCGTATAATTGTTTGGATGATGGTATATCCTCGTATATTATTTACCATTTTTCGGAACTGTCCCATACCTAAAATCCGACAGCGGGCCCACTGCCTACTGGACCTTCCGTCACGGCATCATCTACATGACTGGGTCCAGAAACTGGGCATGCTACACTTCCCAGTTCTGGCCCAGTAACGCCTTCGGTTCCAGGGACCAGCTCTGGCCCAATTACTCCTTCCGTTGTCGTGTCCAGTTATGGCCCAACTTTGTCTTCTAGTTACTGTGTTGGGCCAACAGGCCCACTGCCTGTTGTCCGGTCCGTCCCAGGTCCCAATAATTCCCAAAATTCGCACAATTCTCCCCCGAGTCATAGACCGGTCACTCGTAGTCAATGGAAATTTTTAAACCAAAAAGACATTTTAATTTAAATTCTAACGTTCTTATATCCCCTCTGCCCCGTAACCCTGTGTCAGTATTGAATGACCCGAATTGGAAAATTATTATGACCGACGATTATACTGCTCTTATTGATAATAAGATGTGGGAGTTGGTTCCCCATCCGTTTGACCTTAATATTATTCGGTCTATGTGGATTTTTGCTCATAAGGACAATTCTGAAGGTTCTTTTGCGAGGCACAAGACTCGTCTTGTAGATGATGGTAAGACTCAGCAGGTAGGTGTGGATTGTGGTGAGACGTTAGTCCGATTATGAAGTTGGCTGACATTCGCACGGTGCTCAACTTGGATCTTTCGAAAGCATGGCTCATTCATCAGTTAGATGTGAAAATGTTTTCTTATATGGTGATCTCAAGGAGACAGTCTATATGCATCAGCCTTGGGGTTTAGGGATCCCACATATCCTTATAGTGTTTGTTTGTTGAAAAAGTCCTTGTATAGACTTAGTAGTCTCCACGGGCGTGGTATAAGAGGTTTGCATACTATGTTTCGACTATTGGGCTCTCTCACAGCAGGTATGATAATTCTTTGTTCATATATCGTTGTGGTTCTTCATTGACTTATATACTCTTATATGTGAATGATATTATCTTGTCTGCCTCTTCTGATGCATTACGATGTCTATCATGACAATGCTCAGTTCTGAGTTTCTATGAAAGATTTGGGGCCCTTGAGTTACTTTTTGGGGATTGATGTCACTCGTCATGCATGTGGGTTGTTCTTATCACATATGAAGTATGCAGCTGAGATCATTGAGAGTACTGAGATGTCATCCTGTAAGTCCACTTCCACTCCAGTTGATACTAAACCCAAGTTGGGTGCTGCAGCTGGCTTCCCGTACGAGGATCCGACCCGCTATCACAGTCTTGCAGGGACTCTTCAGTATCTTACTTTCACGAGACCAATCAGGCATGCCCCTGTCCCTGTCTCCAAGTGTGTACAACATGTGTGTTTATTTATGCATGATCCCAGGATTGAGCACATGAATGCTCTCCAACTCATTATTAGGTACATCCAGGGGATACTTGACTATGACTTACATTTATATCCTTCGTCGACGTCTACACTTGTCTCGTATACAGATGTTGATTGGGGTAGATGTCCCGACACCAGACGGTCTACGTCTGGCTATTTTATGTTTCTTGGGAATAACTTGGTTTCTTGGTCTGCAAAGCGTCAATCGACCTTATCACGTTCCAGTGCAAAGGTTGAGTATCGAGGGGTAACCAATGTGGTCTCTGAATCATGTTGGTTACATAATCTTCTTTTAGGCTTATTGTCCTATTGAGAAAGTTACATTGGTGTATTGTGATAATGTTAGTGCCATCTACCTTTCTGGTAATCCGATTCAGCACCAACGCACTAAACATATTGAGATGGACATTCACTTTGTTCGCGAAAAGGTATCTCAAGGACAAGTACGCGTCTGTCATGTCCCTTCCAGGTATCAAATTGCAGACATCTTTACAAAGAATCTACCCTCGGTCCTTTTTGAAGATTTTAGAGACTGTCTCAACGTACGCAGTTCGTCCGCTATGACTGCGGGGGTGTGTTAAATATACATCTGATATACACAATATACATCATTGTGTATATCGGCGGTATATTAGTCTCGGATTCACTGTAGCAGGGCCCACGGGTTTGGGCAGATTTTTGTATTTAATATGTATTTGTCTTGTACATTAATTAGTCTTGTACACTTACCATAATTGTATAGTTAGTCTCCAAAAAGAATAAGATTTTAGGAGTAGAATAAGAATATGATTTTCCTATTATGGAAATATGTAAAGTGTATATATTGTCTTTCAATTAATTAAAATAATTAAGGGATTATTTCTTTCATAAATGACGGTGACTATTATGCTGAACATATTTAAAGAACAAGTGAATAATGGTTATTAGGATTTCAACTGCTTAAGATGCCAATAGAAATTAATGAGATGGCTCATTAGCAGAGTAAGTGAATAAGGAGTTGATTTTCTGGCGAAGCTTCCATTAAATTCTCAAGGTTCAAAGAAGAAGGGTGAGAAAAGCAAAAGGCCAGAGATTGATATCTTATGATGACCAACACTGCCTCAATTTTTTTGGTTGATGTGGTGAACTTGTTTTGGTAAATATAGGGCAATGCACAACAATATAACTTCATGTTTGCGACTTAAGTGTTCAGAGAAATTTGTATGTATACATGACATCATAAAAGTAGCACAACAACATCCTCTTCTCTGAACAATCATTTTATCCAGCAGTAAAAAAACACCAAAGGAAAACATGATCAAGTTATCAAAAGCCAAAAAATTGCTTAAAATAATAGTAAAATATGAACCAAACTCTTTCATTGGAAACAAGTAATTTACCCGGTGGTTAGAATCATCTTGATTGGATAGAACACCTGACGAATTATGAAATATGTTACACTCTGTAAAATAGCAGTATGTTATAACTAATGTCCAGGTTATCAATCGAACATATATATTATCTCATTCTAATTACATTCTTCAATCGACGGAATATTTGACTTAGTGTTACCCTTCAGGCCTTTACATATCGACACTAATCACATTAGGGTCTTCACGGAACTCCTAGACTGCGCCGGAAGACGAACTCAATTTGTAAAGTTTAGCTACACGAAACATGTGAACTGAACCTCTATGTGGGAAGGTAAAATCCTTTCATTCACGACATACTCAATCAAGCTTAGGATTTGTCAAGTGTCTATCCAAATGACTTGATTATTATACCTCATCTATATTAGTTGACAATAGGACCATATCACAGACATGTCCATTGCGTTGGCCAACGACTTAGTCAACCTAATATCTTATGAGTATCTTAGTGTTCTCTCGAATATATATTCAAGGAATGAATTATAATAACAATGAAACTCTCAAACGACCTTGGAAGTGAATGTAGGATGAGGGTGGTGGAGACTCTGTCATGAAACTTTATGTCGATGGAGGCCAACCTCTCTAATAACTCAATCATCTTTAACACATGTGGAGACACCTGGCACCCTTCATTTAGCTTACATTTTAAAAGTTTTATGAGCAGTTCATACTCCATTGTCTGAGACTACGAGTCGTTGGGGCCCATGTGCTCATGTTGTTTTTGCAATGGTGGTGACATAGAAGACAACATTAGACATTAAGCTGAGGTGGCATCCTCAAAATGTTTCTCGTAAGCAACCTTATCGAAGGTGGCATACTCAGCAGAGTCCTCCGCAGGAGCTGTAGGGAATACCCGATCCAAAGTATACTCAATTCTTTTCTTGTCTCAGGAAAATTCTTACATTTCTGAGTCAGTCTATGAAATTGGGTCCAGTTAATCTGTTGGACTCCATTAGCATTTTCAAGGAAAAACTCGACATTCTGGAGATCTGAATATATAGATAGAACAGGAAAATGCAATCAAAATTCATTCTCCTAATTATACACATTTATTATATGCTAATTTTAACATGACATTTTGTTTAATTAGCTCCCATTATTTTTCATACTTCTACGACCCCAAGGTAGAATACGGACCTAAAATATTTTAAAGGTCATAATGGACCAAGATCCAAACATATGTTATATCCGCGCTTGCTTTGGCTGATAACTTTAATAACATATTTTGGTAGGTTCTTGTTACACCCCGTATTTTAAAGGACATGTTTCAAGAACGTACGTAAGAACTCAGAGGTATCAAGATTTGAGACTTGTAAAATTTATCGGAATTATGAATTTGTCGGAAAACGTAATATCAGGATTGTGAATGGGAGGCGACATGTGTCACCCCCTTAGAATGCCTTGGACGAATTTAGGCATGCCCATAATGGTCTTTTACCATAAGTCTTTGATGAACAAGTCTTGCAAGAGTAGCTTGACAATATTGATTAAGTCAATGGACCCACTAAGGCTTGATATTTGCTTAGACCTCATCCTAGCCAACCATTTGTGCACACTTTGACCCTCCATGTCCCTATATAATACTAGTAGCAAGACAAGAGTTCCACACTTAGCTAAAATTTCACAAATTGAAGAACAAGAGAGGATGCTCTGGGTTGGGTTCAAGAAGGGAAAAATTTTGTTTGTTGTCAATAATCTCCCACTTTAAACCAAGGTTCCTAAGTGTATTGTGAGTATATCTCAATAGAAAAATCCGGAAAAAGAGAGTTTTCAGTATTAGTCGCAAGGTGAAAACCTAATGGCTTTTCTAGGTTTTGGTAGGAAGTTTGAAGGAAAATTGTTGGCATGGGTCTAAGGGTCTCAGTGGCGGATTGAAGTATCTTGGAGAGTCTCTAGGTTGCTAAGGAACGACTGGATTTGAAGATTGGATTGAAATCGTTAAGGTATAATCTTGTCCTTTAAGATGTTACAAGATTATATATTTTTGTGTTGTTGTTAGTTTTACATGTTGAAAACATGAAGTTGGTATGTAGAAGTTTATAAGGATTATGGATTGATTGTAGCCTTGTAAATCCGAAAATGTAATATAAGCCATGTTAAGTTGGATTTCAATTTAATCGTTGTTAGAATCGTCGCATGTTATTGACTTGAAGATTATGGTAGTTATAACCAAATGCGACTTGATATCTTATTATGCTACCAATTCGGATTGTAATTGGAAATTTGATAAGAATTGGTAAGGTTGAACTCAGGTGGCGAATTTGGACTTTTAGTTTGTTTTTCATTTGTATTGGACTACTTTCTAAATTGTGAGCCAATTGGGGCTGTTTAGTTTTTATTTTGGAGTACCTTATAGAAATTGTGAGCCAATTGGGGCTGTTTGGTTATTGTATTCGGCCTTGAAAAAGGTGGCAAAGTAAGTAGAAACAAAGGAAGTGCTGTCCGATTTTCCGTAGAATTTGGCGACTTAGCACTTAGAATATTCTACGTTTGAAGTAAGAGGTTAATGGACGTATTGTGACCATGATAGGTTGAAGTACTAAGTATAGCGTATCCTACTTGAAGAATGGAATAGCTCAAGGTGGAAGTACTGGAGCTTTTGCTACTTGTCGATAATCGTCGCGAGGTATGTGAACCTCTTCCTTCTTTTGACATGATTCTATGTATGGAATATACATGTAGTACTATTTCATGATTCCTTCTACTCTTAGAAGTTAAGAGGTATGTATGTTGATTTACTCTACTTAAAGGTTAGGTATAAGTTATCCTAAGTTCTTACCAAGTCTTATGGGGGATGTTGGTAAGAGTCGTTAGGAGGTATTTTGGAGCCAAGTTGACTTGGCTAATTTACGGCACGAATAAGAATAAGTATCGAACAAGCCATTGCAACGTTAATAAAGGAAAATGTAATGACAATTAATTATGTTAAAACAAGTAGAATTCTCCATCTGCATAGAAGCTAAGATAAGACAAAATTGTATTACATTTTCTAGATCATGGCTACTTGATTAAGATGGTTATAAATAAGTATAACTTATTCACAACGCACCAAGTATATGTTACTTAATTTATAAGAATTTACGTATGAAGTTTTAAGACTATGGACCTCAAATTTGTTAAAAGGATAAGGGACTTTATTTTTCAAGTTATAAGACTTGATTCTTAAAGGAAGAAATGAATTGATTTAAAAGTATAGAATACTTGATTTGGAAAGTATTGATTTCTTGTCATTCTAAGTTAAGAAACTTGTTTTCCTAAAAGTTAAGAGACTTGAAGTATTTTGAAAGCTTTGTGATTTGAATTGAAGTATAAGTTTCTTGGTTATCAAAGTGAATGAATGTGTCTAAGAAATAAAGAGTTATAACGGCTTTATGGGAAGTTGGTTATAACAACTTTATGGAAGATTTTAAAGAATGGTTTTCTTCAGTAATGTAAGCAAAGAAATGATTTGAAATAAAGAAAGGGCAAATTGTTTTAAAGGTACCAATTGCTTAAGGTTGCAAAGAAAGAAGTCACTTGATTTAGAAGCCTTTAATTGTATTTCTAAAAAGTATTGTGACTTGTCTTGAAGAGTAGATATGACTTGATACTACGGTTATTAGTATCTTGGAAGTTTTATTTGAAAGAGAATCATTTTAAAGGAGTAACGACACGTAGTACGTTGGGTTAAATTCCCGGATTTTATAATGACATGTTAAGTGCCTTAAGTAAACAAAAATGAGAGTGTATATGAACAAGCTAATAAGAAGTTAGGGGATTTCTTAACTTGCTTATGTTATGTATGATAAGCCGGTAGGGCTTATGTTATGTATGATGGTCGGTCGAGATAGGGTAAGAGTATAAATGAGGGGCAAGCCCCAAGACGTTATACCACCTTCTCCAGGGTAAGAGTATAAGTGAGGGATAAACCCCCAAGACGTTATACCACCTTCTCCAGGGTAAGAGTATAAGTGAGGGATAAACCCCCAAGACGCTGTACCACCTGTTTTATGTGTTGTTTGACGACCGGTCGAGATAGGGTAAGAGTATAAATGAGGCAAGCCCAAGACGTTATACCACCTTCTCCGGTAAGAGTATAAATGGCGGCAAGCCCCAAGACGTTATACCCCGCTACCACCTTCTCGGTAAGATTATAAATGGCGGCAAGCCCCAAGACGTTATACCACCTGTTTTGATGGATATTATGGGCGTGAGACCCATGGTTATGTTTTACACTTTAGGTATCGACGGTGATGGGGATTCCACGCATGCTTTGATATTGGTGTGATTGATCGCGTCCCGGTTTGGGCGGGTAGTATATGTGTCCTCCGCAGGGGCGGACTATGTTATGAAAGATAAGTAAGTTAGACAGAAATAAACTTAATGACTTCTCCTAAGTAAGTACGTAAGATATGGCTATAACTCTTAATGGTATGGAAAAAAGGATATTGATGTGAAATTAAGTTCATAAGTGGTAATGACACTAGGATCGGTATGTATTTTTATACTTGTCCTTGTCATTCTTTTACGATTATGACCACATTTCGACGTTATTTCGCTCCATATTCGTACTTGTTGTCTTGACCGGGGCTGCGTTCATGTCCGCAGTTTAGGTACACGATTGTGGATCCGCGAGTTTAGGATCTGGTTCAAAGATTCGAGATGGCTCCAATGATTCGGAGTTGTCATGGCTATGTATATTCAGGTGCACGGGGCCTTGTCACACGATGGTTATGTTAAAACTCTTAGAGGTGCTGTAGTCACCTATATTGGGTCGCTTTGTAAATGAAAGGAGGCAACCGCTTGGTTGTATATATATTATGTCGGGAAGGTAGCCTATCGGCTAACTCGTTGTTTACTCATTGTGTTATTTATAAGTTTCATGTATGTTCCGTTGATTTTCTCCGATGTTTACGTAAGGGTGCCTGTGTAGGGCACCGCCGCGCCCGGCTCGGGTCGTGACAAAAGTGGTATCGAGCGGTTAGTCCTCGGAAAGTGTCTGCATCGCGTGTCAGTAGAGTCTTGATTATCGGTGTGTTGTGCACCACATCTATAATCAGGAGGCTGCAGGACATTTAGGATTGGTTTCCATTCTTCTCACTCTGAGATCGTGCGATAGAGCTGTGTTGTTAGGGTCGTCCCTCCCTAACGAGTTATGTTGATTGCAGCTACGAGAAAGGCAGCAGTGACCCAGGAAAGACTATGTGGATTGCGTATCCAGGTTGGTAATGATTATAGTATAGTTGGTATTGTGACATACATCTATACGGAGTTATGTATGAGGGTCAGACGCGTGTTGCCTAGAATGATTTTAGATTACCAGGAATTGGTAAAGACTAACTAGATACCGGGAAGGTATGGTATAGTTAATGAATTTTCGCCAAGGTTTTGTGTTTGTTTTGAGGTAATTGGGAGAGGACGAGCTGTCTGATAGGGTAGTGAACCCTTAAGAAGCCATATTAAGGAACCTAACGGAATGTCATGTTAATAGATTAAGCTGCGTAGTATGCTTAAGAGAATTATACGGATGAGGCCTGTATAGAGTAAGTAATGGTTGTTGTGATCAAGACAACATGGTTATGGTTTTATGCGAAGTTTTTATACCCATTATTGGGGGATTGGTAAGGTAGGTTTGGAGCATGGAAATTGCGAGCCTAAGAATGTTGATAACTGCCGAGACCTTAGATGTATAAGGCTTTCTCTGGCAATAAGATTTTAAGTCAGACCAAGGATAAGAGTTAAGTGCGACCGGTAGGGTCGAGGACACATACGGGTCTCCCATATCTGGAATGGAGTGGGATCGGTTGGTAGTAGTTCCGCCACGTGGGGTCACGAGGAGCTAGGCCCAAGTCTAGTTAATTGTTTTACAGGTTCGTGGACGCGTTCCACCGGAACCAGGTCATGAAAGCCGGAAATGGCCTTATATTGTTTTATAGAGTTACTCCAAAGATTTGAGGCCAGAATCGGTATGGAAGTTATGTATGTATGCTAGTATGAGTTGGAAGTACGAAAGGATAATCTCTTTTGGGCTTATGATGGACAGTTATGCGTGTGCGAGGTATTAGGGCCATGTGTGGCATTGTTGGTATGTCGGGATTGTGACAAGAAACTATGTCGGTAATTATAAGTTGACTCCGAAAGAACATTCGAGGACGAATGTTTCTAAGGGGGGAAGAATGTTACACCCCGTATTTTAAAGGACATGTTTCAAGAACGCACGTAGAACTCGAGGTATCAAGATTTGAGACTTGTAAAATTTATCGGAATTATGAATTTGTCGGAAAACGTAATATTGTGACGAATGGGAGGGCGACACGTGTCACCCCCCCTTAGAATGCCTTGGACGAATTTAGGCATGCCCATAATGGTCTTTTACCATAAGTCTTTGATGAACAAGTCTTGCAAGAGTAGCTTGACAATATTGACTAAGTCAATGGACCCACTAAGGCTTGATATTTGCTTAGACCTCATCCTAGCCAACCATTTGTGCACACTTTGACCCTCCATGTCCCTATATAATACTAGTAGCAAGACAAGAGTTCCACACTTAGCTAAAATTTCACAAATTGAAGAACAAGAGAGGGACTCTCCGGGTTGGGTCGAAGAAGGGAAAAAATTTTGTTTGTTGTCCAATAATCTCCCCACTTTAAACCAAGGTTCCTAAGTGTATTGTGAGTATATCTCAATAGAAAAATCCCGGAAAAAGAGAGTTTTCGTATTAGTCGCAAGGTGAAAACCTAATGGCTTTTCTAGGTTTTGGTAGGAAGTTTGAAGGAAAATTGTTGGCATGGGTCTAAGGGTCTCAAGTAGCGGATTGAAGTATCTTGGAGAGTCTCTAGGTTGCTAAGGAACGACTACGGATTTGAAGATTGGATTGAAATCGTTAAGGTATAATCTTGTCCTTTAAGATGTTACAAGATTATATATTTTTGTGTTGTTGTTAGTTTTACATGTTGACAACATGAAGTTGGTATGTAGAAGTTTATAAGGATTATGGATTGATTGTAGCCTTGGAAATCCGAAAATGTAATATAAGCCATGTTAAGTTGGATTTCAATTTAATCGTTGTTAGAATCGTCGCATGTTATTGACTTGAAGATTATGGTAGTTATAACCAAATGCGACTTGATATCTTATTATGCTACCAATTCGGATTGTAATTGGAAATTTGATAAGAATTGGTAAGGTTGAACTCAAGGTGGCCGAATTTGGACTTTTAGTTTGTTTTTCATTTGTATTGGACTACTTTCTAAATTGTGAGCCAATTGGGGCTGTTTAGTTTTTATTTTGGAGTACCTTATAGAAATTGTGAGCCAATTGGGGCTGTTTGGTTATTGTATTCGGCCTTGAAAAAGGTGGCAAAGTAAGTAGAAACAAAGGAAGTGCTGTCCGATTTTCCGTAGAATTTGGCAACTTAGCACTTAGAATATTCTACGTTTGAAGTAAGGGGTTAATGGACGTCTTGTGACCATGATAGGTTGACGTACTAAGTATAGCGTATCTACTTGAAGAATGGAATAGCTCAAGGTGGAAGTACTTTGGAGCTTTTTGCTACTTGTCGATAATCGTCGCGAGGTATGTGAACCTCTTCCTTCTTTTGACATGATTCTATGTATGGAATATACATGTAGTACTATTTCATGATTCCTTCTACTCTTAGAAGTTAAGAGGTATGTATGTTGATTTACTCTACGTAAAGGTTAGGTATAAGTTATCCCAAGTTCTTACCAAGTCTTATGGGGATGTTGGTAAAGAGTCGTTAGGAGGTATTTTGGAGCCAAGTTGACTTGGCTAATTTACGGCACGAATAAGAATAAGTATCGAACAAGCCATTGCAGCGTTAATAAAGGAAAATGTAATGACAATTAATTATGTTAAAACAAGTAGAATTCTCCATCTGCATAGAAGCTAAGATAAGACAAAATTGTATTACATTTTCTAGATCATGGCTACTTGATTAAGATGGTTATAAATAAGTATAACTTATTCACAACGCACCAAGTATATGTTACTTAATTTATAAGAATTTACGTATGAAGTTTTAAGACTATGGACCTCAAATTTTTTAAAAGTATAAGTGACTTTATTTTTATATTTATATGAATTTATTCTTAATTGAAGAAATGAATTGATTTAAAAGTATAGAATACTTGATTTGGAAAGTATTGATTTCTTGTCATTCTAAGTTAAGAAACTTGTTTTCCTAAAAGTTAAGAGACTTGAAGTATTTTGAAAGCTTTGTGATTTGAATTGAAGTATAAGTTTCTTGGTTATCAAAGTGAATGAATGTGTCTAAGAAATAAAGAGTTATAACGGCTTTATGGGAAGTTGGTTATAACAACTTTATGGAAGATTTTAAAGAATGGTTTTCTTCAGTAATGTAAGCAAAGAAATGATTTGAAATAAAGAAAGGGCAAATTGTTTTAAAGGTACCAATTGCTTAAGGTTGCAAAGAAAGAAGTCACTTGATTTAGAAGCCTTTAATTGTATTTCTAAAAAGTATTGTGACTTGTCTTGAAGAGTAGATATGACTTGATACTACGGTTATTAGTATCTTGGAAGTTTTATTTGAAAGAGAATCATTTTAAAGGAGTAACGGCACGTAGTACGTTGGGTTAAATTCCCGGATTTTATAATGACATGTTAAGTGCCTTAAGTAAACAAAAATGAGAGTGTATATGAACAAGCTAATAAGAAGTTAGGGGATTTCTTAATTTGCTTATGTTATGTATGATAAGCCGGTAGGGCTTATGTTATGTATGATGGTCGGTCGAGATAGGGTAAGAGTATAAATGAGGGGCAAGCCCCAAGACGTTATACCACCTTCTCCAGGGTAAGAGTATAAGTGAGGGATAAACCCCCAAGACGTTATACCACCTTCTCCAGGGTAAGAGTATAAGTGAGGGATAAACCCCAAGACTGCACCGCTTTTATGTGTTGTTTGACGACCAGTCGAGATAGGGTAAGAGTATAAATGAGGGGCAAGCCCCAAGACGTTATACCACCTTCTCCAGGGTAAGAGTATAAATGAGGGGCAAGCCCCAAGACGTTATACCACCTACTTTACCACCTTCTCCAGGGTAAGAGTATAAATGAGGGGAAAGCCCCAAGACGTTATACCACCTGCTTGATTGATATTATGGGCGTGAGACCCATGGTTATGTTTTACACTTATAGTATCGGCGGTGATGGGGATTCCACAGGCGTGCTTTGATATTGGTGTGATTGATCGCGTCCCGGTTTGGGTAGTAGTATATGTGTCCTCCGTAGGGCGGACTATGTTATGAAAGATAAGTAAGTTGACGAAATAAACTTAATGACTTCTCCTAAGTAAGTACGTAAGATATGGCTATAACTCTTAATGGTATGGAAAAAGGATATTGATGTGAAATTAAGTTCATAAGTGGTAATGACACGGCAGGATCCGTATGTATTTTATACTTGTCCTTGTCATTCTATTGTACGATTATGATACATTTCATCAGACGTTATTTCATTCCATATTCGCACTGTTATCGACTTCTTCGAAGTGCGTTCATGTCCGCAGTTTAGGTACTGTGATTGTGGATCCGCAGTTTAGGATCTGGTTCAAGATTCGAGATGGCTCCAATGATTAGGAGTTGTCATGGCTATGTATATTCAGGGGTACGGCGGGGCCTTGTCCCGCCACAGTGGTTATGTTAAAACTCTTAGAGGTCTGTAGTCACCTATATTGGGTCAGTTTGTAAATGAAAGGAGGCAACTGCTTCGGTTGTATATATATTATGTCCAGGAAGGTAGCCCTATCGGCTAACCTGTTGTTTTACTTCTGTTGTGTTATTTATAAGTTTCATGTATGTTCTGATTTTCTCGATGTTTACGTAAGTGGTGCGGAGTAGGGCACGGCCGCGATCCGGGGTGGTCGTGGCGATTCTCAACCAATTGTAAAACATCTCTACAACTCTTGGTTTGATTAAATATCTTTCATTTTAATCTTGCGTCTTTAGTAATATTAGTCCGACATTTTGGCGCCAAGATTCATCTAAACAAGCCAAACCCATTATGCGACTGCGTTTAAATGCCTAAGTAAATTTGGCCTTTACAAGCAAACACTTTGGTGTAAATACCCACAAAAGTATATCATCTACTTTCACTTTAACACATCTATGAAAGGGCCTGAGTCCTCGTAGAATTAGAGCAAATGTTTTGGCATAAATACTCATATCGCCAAAAAGAATTTTGCACCCTAACAATTATAATGGACGATGCGTTATAATTATACTTGTATTTAATGTTTGTGGAACATTTTCAGTTTTCGTGGATTTCAATCAAGATCAACAATTATGTCATACATCATATGACATCCTATCATGCAATTTCTAAACACATTTAGATGGGAAATCATCAAACCCAATAGACATGATATAAGATGGTTTTAATCACATACTGGGCGTCGTCTACCCAGAAAGTTATAGCGGTCATTAAAATTTAAACAATTCGGGCGCGCTACCTGCATAATAATAATTGCGGATGCTATGCTAATAATTTAAATGCATCACATTCAAACACTTAGCACATTTGTATATTATACAATAATATACCATTAATGATAATCATGAGTCTATTTGTATAAACTCTATAATATATGTCTATGTCAAACAGTCGCTAAATATTTTCTGATTTTCAGAAATTCTGCAAACTTTTAAAATTTACAGTTCAGTCCCTTAGGAATTTAAAATTCAATTCTGAACCCCTATAAATTCAGAAAATACAATTTCAATTCTCAGAAAATATTTTCAAGTTTAGGACACATTTGCAATTTCCAAAACTTAAAATCAATTTTCAGAAACTTTATTTAATTACATATTTGTCCGAAAGGACCAAATCTGTCCCATTAAAATCTTATTTTCAGAAACTGAAACTTTAAAAACTTCAGAGGTAAAATCTGAAACTTTTAAACTTCTGTTTCTTATTTTTGTTTTTTTAAATACATTCATCGCAGCTACCTAACAGTGTGGCGCGGCGCCTTATGTGCAGCGAGCACCGAACTGCAAAATGTCGATTAACACCGCGACCCTAACAGGTGGAGCCGCGGTGCCTCATAAGCAGAGAGCAGATCTGTAAATTACCATCGTAGGCACCACGACCCTAACATGTGGCGTCGCGGTGCCTCAGAGGCAGTAAGTTGAAAAATCAATTTTAAGCTTTCTGGATGAACAACGCTGCGGTGCCTCAGGCGTCATCTGGGCAGCACCGCGGCGCTCCATCGTGGAGCCCCGATGCCGCCACAAAAACCCTAGCAGCACCGCAACGCTCCATGGTGGAGCTGCGGTGCCTTACCTCCAGAAACACAAGATCTGAAAATCTAAACCCCTAAACTGGTTTAGTTTATGGTCAGATCTTCAGATATATCACTTGTATCACCATCACCATTAAAACAATATGTTCATCAACCATCACTTTTAATTTTCTTCTCGTTCTTCGTTTCAATGCACCATGCTCTAAATCGAGCCGGATAACGCATGTCAACTTAGAGGAGTTATTTATTGAAACGATTTTCTCGAATACATACTTGTTTTTAACAGATCTGGGTACAAGGACCATATGTTCTAAAGATTTAGGATTTTAAAGCTTATAACAACATAAAAATAGATCTAAACAAATCCTAACTCATATTATCATTAATATTCATCATATAATCACACAAAATAGCCCAAGCTTTGATACCACTGTATGAGTTTTGTCGGGTTCATACACAGCGGAATTTGAAAATTTATGTTTCAAACCCGACATTCGGTCAAACTGTAGTATGAATATATGATGTAAAAATAAACACAAAGCTATAAAGTAATACTTCGAACGAAGACTTACATTTTAGTAGATAGCACTTTTTCAAATCTGGAAGCTTTGTATAGTCTGATGGTGCACACACAAACGTCCCTTCGATATGCAAGTCTGAAAAACTTTGATATAATTGCTAAGTCTAGAATGCTAGGGATTCCAGCAGAGCTTTAGAAGAGATTAGTATCTTGCTTTTTGGTGTAGTGAAATGGGAGGGGGAAGCCCTCTATTTATAGTTGAGAATAGAAGTTTTAGGGTTCCCATGGGTCAGGCCTAGTAGAAAATGAACTGGGTCGAATCTGGACTGCCAGAACGCACCTCGGCATAGCGGCCCTGAGTAAGTGGCGCCGCGGCGCCAACATGCGTTTTGGCAATGCGGCCCTGAATCATTGGCGTCGTGGCCTGTCCCATTTTCTGCCCATTTTCCCATTTCTAATGTCCCGGTTATCAACCGAACATATATATTATCTCATTCTAATTACATTCTTCAATCGACGGAATATTTGACTTAGTGTTACCCTTCAGGCCTTTACATATCGACACTAATCACATTAGGGTCTTCACGGAACTCCTAGACTACTGAAGATTTAACTCAATTTGTAAAGTTTAGCTACGAAACATGTGAATTGAACCTCATGTGGGAAGGTAAAATCCTTTCATTCACGACATACTCAATCAAGCTTAGGATTTGTCGTTGTACATCCAAATGACTTGATTATTATACCTCATCTATATTAGTTGACAATAGGACCATATCACAGACATGTCTATTGCGTTGGCCAACGACTTAGTCAACCTAATATCTTATGAGTATCTTAGTGTTCTCTCGAATATATATTCAAGGAATGAATTATAATAACAATGAAACTCTCAAACGACCTTGGAAGTGAATGTAGGATGAGGGTGGTGGAGACTCTGTCATGAAACTTTATGTCGATGGAGGCCAACCTCTCTAATAACTCAATCATCTTTAAAACATGTGGAGACACCTGACACCCTTCATTTAGCTTACATTTTAAAAGTTTTATGAGCAGTTCATACTCCATTGTCTGAGACTACGAGTCCTTGGGGCCCATGTGCTCATGCTGTTTTTGCAATGGTGGTGACATAGAAGACAACATTATACATTAAGCTGAGGTGGCATCCTCAAAATGTTTCTCGTAAGCAACCTTATCGAAGGTGGCATACTCAGCAGAGTCCTCCGCAGGAGCTGTAGGGAATACCCGATCCAAAGTATACTCAATTCTTTTCTTGTCTCAGGAAAATTCTTACATTTCTGAGTCAGTCTATGAAATTGGGTCCAGTAATCTGTTGGACTCCATTAGCATTTTCAAGGAAAAACTCGACATTCTGGAGATCTGAATATATAGATAGAACAGGAAAATGCAATCAAAATTCATTCTCCTAATTATACACATTTATTATATGCTAATTTTAACATGACATTTTGTTTAATTAGCTCCCATTATTTTTCATACTTCTACGACCCCAATGTAGAATACGGACCTAAAATATTTTAAAGGTCATAATGGACCAAGATCCAAACATATGTTATATCCGCGCTTGCTTTGGCTGATAACTTTAATAACATATTTTGATAGGTTCTCAACCAATTGTAAAACATCTCTACAACTCTTGGTTTGATTAAATATATTTCATTTTAATCTTGCGTCTTTAGTAATATTAGTCCGACATTTTGGCGCCAAGATTCATTTAAACAAGCCAAACCCATTATGCGACTGCGTTTAAATGCCTAAGTAAATTTGGCCTTTGCAAGCAAACACTTTGGTGTAAATACCCACAAAAGTATATCATCTACTTTCACTTTAACACATCTATGAAAGGGCCTGAGTCCTCGTAGAATTAGAGCAAATATTTTGGCATAAATACTCATATCGCCAAAAAAAAATTTGCACCCTAACAATTATAATGGACGATGCGTTATAATTATACTTGTATTTAATGTTTGGGGAACATTTTCAATTTTCGTGGATTTCAATCAAGATCAACAATTATGTCATACATCATATGTCATCCTATCATGCAATTTCTAAACACATTTAGATGGGAAACCATCAACCCAATAGACATGATATAAGATGGTTTTAATCACATACTGGGTGCCGTCTACCCAGACAGTTATAGCGGTCATTGAAATTTAAACAATTACTGGGCGCCGCCTACCCAGACAATAATTGCGGATGCTATGCTAATAATTTAAATGCATCACATTCAAACACTTAGCACATTTGTATATTATACAATAATATACCATTAATGATAAATTGATAATCATGAGTCTATTTGTATAAACTCTATAATCTATGTCTATGTCAAACAGTCCCTAAATATTTTCTGATTTTCAGAAATTCTGCAAACTTTTAAAATTTACAGTTCAGTCCCTTAGGAATTTAAAATTCAATTCTGAACCCCTATAAATTCAGAAAATACAATTTCAATTCTCAGAAAATATTTTCAAGTTTCTAGGACCTGTTTGCAATTTCCAAAACTTAAAATCAATTTTCAGAAACTTTATTTAATTACATATTTGTCCGAAAGGACCAAATCTGTCCCATTAAAATCTTATTTTCAGAAACTGAAACTTTAAAAACTTTAGAGTTAAAATCTGAAACTTTTAAACTTCTGTTTCTTATTTTTGTTTTTTTAAATACAGTCGTCTGCGCCGCGGCCCTAACAGGTGGCGCCGCGGTGCCTTAGAGGCAGTGAGCACTGGAACTGCAAAATGTCGATTAACACCGCGACCCTAACAGGTGGAGCCGCGGTGCCTCATAAGCAGAGAGCAGATCTGTAAATTACCATCGTAGGCACCACGACCCTAACAGGTGGCGTCGCGGTGCCTCAGAGGCAGTAAGTTGAAAAATCAATTTTAAGCTTTCTGGATGAACAACGTTGCGCCTCAGCGCATCCGCAAGACCGCGGCGCTCCATCGTGGAGCCCTGATGCCGCCACAAAAACCCTAACAGCACCGCAACGCTCCATGGTGGAGCCGCGGTGCCTTACCTCCAGAAACACAAGATCTGAAAATCTAAACCCCTAAACTGATTTAGTTTAGGGTCAGATCTTCAGATATATCACTTGTATCACCATCACCATTAAAACAATATGTTCATCAACCATCACTTTTAATTTTCTTCTCGTTCTTCGTTTCAATGCACCATGCTCTAAATCGAGCCGGATAACGCATGTCAACTTAGAGGAGTTATTTATTGAAACGATTTTCTCGAATACATACTTGTTTTTAACAGATCTGGGTACAAGGACCATATGTTCTAAAGATTTAGGATTTTAAAGTCTATAACAACATAAAAATAGATCTAAACAGATCCTAACTCATATTATCATTAATATTCATCATATAATCACACAAAATAGCCCAAGCTTTGATACCACTATATGAGTTTTGTCGGGTTCATACACACAGCGGAATTTAAAAATTTATGTTTCAAACCCGACATTCGGTCAAACTGTAGTATGAATATATGATGTAAAAATAAACACAAAGCTATAATGTAATACTTCGAACGAAGACTTACATTTTAGTAGATAGCACTTTTTCAAATCTGGAAGCTTTGTGTAGTCCGATGGTGCACACACAAACGTCCCTTCGATATGCAAGTCTGAAAAACTTTGATATAATTGCTAAGTCTAGAATGCTAGGGATTCCAGCAGAGCTTTAGAAGAGATTAGTATCTTGCTTTTTGGTGTAGTGAAATGGGAGGGGGAAGCCCTCTATTTATAGTTGAGAATAGAAGTTTTAGGGTTCCCATGGGTCAGGCCCAGCAGAAAATGAACTGGGTCGAATCTGGCACCGCGGCCCTGAATCATTGGCGTCGTGGCCCTGTCCCATATTTTTCCCCTTTTCCCATTTCTAATATCCCGGTTATCAACCGAACATATATATTATCTCCATCTAATTACATCCTTCAATCGACGAAACATTTGACTTAGTGTTACCCTTCAGGCCTTTACGTATCGACACTAATCACATTAGGGTCTTCACGGAACTCCTATACTGCGCCGGAAGACGAACTCAATTTGTAAAGTTTAGCTACACGAAACATGTGAACTGAACCTCTATATGGGAAGATAAAATCATTTCATTCACGACATACTCAATCAAGCTTAGGATTTGTCAAGTGTCTATCCAAATGGCTTGATTATTATACCTCATCTAAATTAGTTGACAACAGGACCATATCACAGTCATGTTCATTGTATTGGTCAACGACTTAGTCAACCTAATATCTTATGAGTATCTGAGTGTTCTCTCGAGTATATATTCAAGGAATGAATTCTAATCTTGGCTCAACTACCACCTTTAATCCACTTCGTAACGTACCCAAAACAAGTCGTGTCTTAACCTATAAAGCATTTGAGCTTAGGACATGATCAAAGTACATTACTCCATGAATAAGGTGTGTATCGACCTCAAGTCTAAGGACTACTATCTCCCACACACTGATGACACTTTAGACATATAACAAACAGTGCATCAGTAGGGTATACCAATACTTCAACAAGTATTCATGTGTCCATCACAAGTTTCCATAACTCGTAGCAAGTGAGACATACTACATCCCCTAAGGATATTATGTAGACCACATGTCGACGTATCACATATCATCGATATCACAATTTCGATGATCATTAGTCGAGGCGATTTAAGAGTTACGTTATAATATCAATTCGCACATCATTAATAAACACGTGAACTCTAGGGATCCATTTATAGAATATTATAAACAACCAACTAATAATTCAACAAATGCAAATATCATAATATTAATCATCGTTATCATAAATACGAATGTGTATAAAGTACATTTTGTCATAATACAGATTATCTCTAGGACATACATATACTTTCAATATCGAACCACTAACGCATGAATTTAAGAGTGTGTTACCACCATCAGTGATAGAATAGGACGAAGAAGTTCAAATACTAATTTGATTCAACTTCACACGAAAGCAATGAAAAAAGAGAACTTTCCTAAACATCCCACAACCTCTCGAAGATAAGTACGAATGTCACCGCACCGATCTGTAAGACTTTACTAGATATTACTCTTATATTTAAGACTATTTAACCTAAAGCTTTGATACCAACTTTGTCACAACTTTTTTTCAGGAGTCGTGGTGACACTTACACATTCCTCATCGGTAGACGAGCCACTCCCTAAATTATCAACAAAATTAAGAAGAATTACGGAAATAGTAATATTAAGTAAGATATCTCATATTTTTGTAAAAGCCGAACATAAGTATGAATCATCAAATACAACCCCCTCCCAAGATCTGATCAATAATACAAGAGTGCTAATATGGATACAAGTCTGAATAAAATACCACATAAGCCAAAACTGAACTACATAGTCTGAAAATATGAATCGTTTCTCTCGAATCAAGATAAAGACAGAGTAAGCTAATGAGCATCCAAGGTATGCTGGAAGATAGCATCCTCACCCTGAATATTGGAAGTTAACCTACTCAGACTCAAACCCAAGATCTCAAACTGGCAGAAGGACATGTATCTGTATCGAAAAAGATGTAGCAAGTGTAGCATGAGTACCAACGTACCCCCATAGGCCAACAATGATGGAAGATACGTAACTGATATAAATATCATGTTGGCACCAGATAAATTTATACTAGACAGTTTAATAGTCCATATAAGTCATGTTGTACACATATCAATGCATCGATTCATCAAGTCATATTTTTCATATAAGGTTCCAATCGCAGTCAAGCACAATTAATTCATTCACATATATAGGGACCTTACTATCATAGTATCCACCAATAGTAATCTCTTATTCAAGTCGTACTCAAGCCTACCTCTACTTACTCAACTTATCATATAAAATAAATGAGTCAGACTTACATCACAATAACCATTTTTCGAACGCTTCCAAGAGTGTTATACCTAAGCTAAACATCATGACATTAACTCATTTATTAACCTTAGAATTTACACTTAGTTAAGTCTCTTATATAGTTATTTTCGAACACACATAGATCATTCCACATCTACCTTTCCACTAGTGACACTTATCTCAGGCTCCTTACTAGACTGGTTACCAATCACACAGTCAATTACCAGACAACACACAAATATACATAATTTACTGGACCTAGACAATAGTCATGGCATAACCGACATTTTCGACCACAGTAGCAGTTGACATCAAATACTTAGACTTATAATTATTAAGCCCAAAAACCCATACACGAGGATGCAAGCCACACACGACAACCAAATTAATTTAACAACCTAAACTATTTATCCAAGTATTCATATAGACCATCCTAATCATTATTTCCAAATATTCATAGAATCAAGCTCAATCATAGCGACCATTTCGGTCCAATACAATCACTTCATTATAAGTAAATCAAGATTTCACCCAAGTTCCAATAACAACCATATCACAATGCCAAACCATAATTAATCAATGTATAGATGTATGAATGATATGAATGTAATGCATATGCAAGGTACCTTTCTCAATCTGGTATACAATATGTCAAGATTTTATTATGATCCATACACTCATAGGGGACCTGTGAAGTCCATATACCGCTCCTAGCCAGTCGGAATTCTACATATAAATCTGGCTAGAGCCCAAGACTCATTTGTCTTGAATAATATCATATTATAAGTATGAAACTCTATTCCCTGCATATCAATATCCATTACGGGAGGCAACCTGAGCCATATGTATCATACATATCAATATTTCCATAATCTCATAAGTGGGCAAAGAGCTTTCTTATGCTTAAGATAAGATATTCTTACATTTTCGACCTCTGGGGCCAACATCCTATTCATACCACTCTCATATCAACATCACATAATTATGAGTGTATGAATACAAATAATAATATAAGGTAAGATATCATGATATAATGAGATACAATCAAGTAAAAAGATGAAATATGGCATGCTTTTAAGAGTTCAATAACACACATATGATCCAATACACATGATTTCATATCATAGAAGTACATCAACAATAATCCTAGTACAATTCGTATATCATATCAAAACATGTGTGATGTTTAAACATAACAATATCAAATATGGAAACGAGCCCACATAATGATGATAAGCCCAAATAACAACAATCATAATCAGCATAAGGTTGATCCCCCAAGTCACTCATCACTACAATTCAACACCGGTACCCACTCAAATATTCATTACAACCATTTGAGTGGGACCCATAATATTTATAACTATTATGTACTTCTATCAGAGTCTCGAAAAATAAATTGTAGCCTACCTCAAAGCTGAGCGAGAGTGCTACCAAATCAAGTCTCGAATACAACCTTGCCCTTCCTTCTTTCTTTGCGATGATCGAAGTCTATTCACGCGTATTACATAGTTAATTATAAGTTTAACACAATAAAAGAAAGTCTTTAAATATCTATCCCGAGCCATGCCACAAAGACTCAAACTTTAATACACACAACCCAAGATCACGTACTAGACCATCATATCCTTCAGTTAATTAAAAATCTATTCACATTTGATTCCTCAATTGGACAATAATCAAAAGCCCCAATTTGAAATCCTAGAAATTTCCCCAATTTAAAACATACTTCTATAACCAAATTAAGACTTATAACATAATAACTTAGCATAATCTGATTCTAATTTATAATATTAACACCATTTAATCCATAAACCCCCATTAAAATCAACATATAACTCTCTTAATCTCACAATAAGAATAACTCATCTTCCCCAACTTACATAGTATGCTAAACCACCATTAAAAGCACTTATAATCATAACTTAAATCATAAAAGAGAAAGAATATATTACCTCAAGGTGGAAAATACTTCCAAGGCTATGAATAAACCCTTATGCGACATTGGTTTCGAGCACACACTATTTTGGGAAAGAAAATCTGACCTAGAATTATATATAGGACACTTAAACAGTAATCTACCCCAATAGAATCAACTCTGCTAAAGCGAACCTGCTGCGGCAGAAAAGCCTTCGTCATAGACGATGTCACTTGACACAACATAACTCGCCATAGCGAACCTGACTCTGCTATAGTGAAACTTTCATTTTCTTCATCTTTCGCTTTAGCAAGCTAACCTTCCGCCAAGGCGGACCCACCAGAGCAGATGTTAGTTCCTTCATGGCGTACACTAGACACTAGCAAATGCAAAATAGCCCAAACCTTCATCCAATACACGAACACCTTCAGAACCCCTGGACACGAACCAAACATGCTTGTATATGTTAAGTAGTTCTACGAACTCACTTGTACCCTTGGATTTCACAAATAACCAAGCCAATGCATACTTTTTTAAAGAATCATTCAGGACAAAACCATAATTCAAACTTTACAAATATAGGAACATAATATATATGATTACCTCAGGAAGTGAGCTGATAGCTCAACTAAGTCATAAATGACCCTTCAGAACTATCGGAAATGACAAACCTAAAAACAAATCTATCCAACCACAAGTCAATTTTGAGTCAAACTAACCAACTCTATGTTTGTAGTTTTGGGTTTTTCATCTGAAACTCATATAAATGGATCTCAAGATCCATGCCACCCATCTTCGTGCATCACAAACCCCACATAATGATCACGGGAAGGGTAAAATAGACAAATAAGGATCTTTATCTAAACATGACCAGACGAATCATTACATATTATTGATTTTATGTCTCAGTGTTAGAATTTCCAGTAGATCAAGTATGAGCACCAGCGTCTCGGTGGTGTGTCTCGGAGGATGCTCATTCTTCAGTAGAAGTATGAGAGAATCATTATAGATTTTGTTGTGGGATTTTCCCAAGACTCTGGGCAAGTTTGATGTTATTTGGGTCAGTATTGATAGATTGACCAATTCTGCATATTTTATTCCAGTTTATACGATGTATAATATAAAGAAGTTGGCTAAGATCTAAATCCGAGAGATTATTCTTCTTCATAGGGTTCCTATTTCTATCATCTCGGATCGAGGTACTCAGTTTACTTTGCATCTCTGATAGACTTTGTAGAGAGAGTTGTGTACTCTCTTGGATCTCATTATCGTGTTTCACCCTCAGACCAACGGTCAGTCCGAGTGGACTATTCAGGTATTGGAGGACATGGTGTGAGCCTATGTGATTGATTTTGGTGGTAATTGGGACATGTTCTTACCTTTGACAAAATTTGCGTACAATAATAGTTATCACTCTAATATTGATATGGCATCATTCGAGGCCTTGTATGGCAGGAAACGTCAATCTCTGATTGGTTGATTTGATGTGTTCAAAGTCCGTCCTTAGGGTGACTTATTGAGGGATTTATTGGAGAGAGTGAAGGTTATCTAGGGCAAGCTCCTGGCTGCGTAAAGTAGGGAAGTTGAGTTTAAGGTATATCAAACTATTTGAGGTTTTTCAGAGCATTGGGGAGGTGGCATATGAGTTGGCTCTGGCACCCAGCCTTACAGGCGTTCATCTAGTTTTCCATTTATTTATGTTGAAGAAGTATCATGACGATGGTTCTTATATTATCTAGTGGGACTCCGTATCGCTTGATCAGAATCTAGAGTTCGAGAAAGAGTATGTGGCTATTTTAGATTGGCAGATGAGAAAGTTGAGATCGAAGAAGATAACTTCAGTGAAAGTTCAGTGGAGGCGTCATTCTATTAAGGAGGTGACTTGGGACACCTAGTTTGATATGCAGAGCATATATCTTGGCTTGTTCACTTCTTTTGGTATGTTTCCTTGGTTCATTTCTCTCCGTTCGAGGATAAACAGTTGTTTAATTGGTATCTGATGTAATGAGTCATGCAGTCACTTCAAGCTAAAGGCCCTTATTCACTTGTTTGAACCTTCCTATAGTCTCCATATAGAATTTGTGATGCGTGGGGATAGGTGGCACAAATCTCGAGGTTGTTTTATATGAGTTTTTGATGAAAAACTCAATGTCTAAAACTTAGAGTTGGTTAGTTTGACTCAAAGTTGACTTTGAACTAGATGGGTTCATTTTTTAGTTCCATCACTTCTGATAGTTCCGGAATGTCATTTATGACTTAATCCAGTCATTGGTTCACTTATCGAGGTAATCAGATTTATTTTGTGGCTTTATTTATGAAATTTGGATAATTAGTTTTCCTGGATGATTCTTTAGAAAAGTATGTCTTATCTCAGTTATTTGTGAAATTTGAGGGTACGAATGAGTTCGTAGCATTGTTTACCATAGACGAGCATATCTTGTTTGTGATCGAGGGGTCTCGGGAGTGTTTTGGGTGTTCGATTGATGTTCTAGCTGATTTCCTCTTTACTGGTGGCTGGTGTCCGTCACAGTGGCACCAATATCCGCTCTGATGGGTCTGTCTTGGTGAGATATTGGCTCGCCAAAGCAAGATTTGGGAGATATATGGTTTTTGCTGTCGTAAATTCGGGTTCGTCATGGCTAGGAGTGAGGTATCAACTGAACATTGCCCTAGTGAAGAGTTTCCCGCCGTAGTGGGTCTGCTCCAGCGGAGTCAATTTTGCTGGGGTGGAAGAATTGTACTAGATCCATATAAATTCTATAGGTTAAAAAATTCCTTTCCCAAATTAGAAACCCTCAAAACCAGTGCCACCTTGGAGTAATTTCAAAGCCTTAGGAGCATTTCTGACCTTGAGGTAATAGATTTTCCCTTTTTATTGCTTAAGTTATGTTTATAAGCTCTTTAATAATGGTTTAGCATGTTATTAAGTTGGGGAAAATGAATTTCATGTGTTTATGGGAAAATATATTTTATGTGTTGGTGACATGGGCCCGGGGTCGATACTCTGGTCTTGCTTTGTTAAAGGTTATGTCCCTATTTTGTGTACGTAGTATATATTAACGAGTAGTATATGCATGAATATAGACCATCACGAGGTACAAAGGAAGGTAAAGGTTGTCATTGAGGCTTGATCGTGTAGCGCATCTGCTCAACTATGATGTAGTCTACAATTTAGTTTTTTTACACTTGGATAAAAGTGTGTAATTAGTTATAAATATTGAGGGGTATTGAGCGTATTTGGGAGTCCCACTTAGGCGGTTCTGATGAACGTCTGAGTGGGTACCGGTGTTGAACTGTGATGATGGGATGATTGGGGAATCAACCTTAAGCTGGTTCTGATTGTTGATTATTTGGGCTTGTCGCCATAGTTGATTAGCTTGGTTATTCATCATGCTTTGATATGATATCTTGAAAAAAATTGTACTTGTATTTATACGTGTTGTGAACTCTTGAAAGCATATGGTATTTCATCTCTTATTTGGTTACATCTCATTAAATCATGATTTTTGCCTTATATATGTCAGTTTCATTCATACACTCATGGTTCTAATGATATGATATTGGAGTGGTATGATTATGATGTGGGTCCAAGGGACCGGGAAATGGTAAGAACATTGTTGAGATTATGGCAACATTGAGATGATATTGATACGCGGGGATCGGAGTTGCACGTCTGCTATATGATATTATTACAGCCAAGTGGTGGGCTTCGTGATCCGATGAGTTATTTCGGAGCGGAGGGGTATATGAACTTCGTGAATCCCTCATGGGTCACTTTCATATGGCATATCCCTGTGAAGTGTGTACACCGGTTGATGGAAAGGTACCTTGCCTATGCATTGCATACATATCATACATAAAATTGATATATCATTGATTATTTATTATTGAACTTGTATTGAAGTGATTATTGATACTTTAACTAAGTTCTGGACATGGAAAAATCTGACTTTTCCTAAGTTTTTCCGCCCAGAATCCCGCCTCGCTTCCCGGCGCGCTGAAACCTCCGCAGCTACGAACTTCGGCGCCGCGCCTGCTGTCTGGCGCGCGGCGCTGCAATTTCAGCGACCCTACTTTGGCGCCGCGCCATGCTCGCATCCGCGCCGCCTGCCGCTTTGTCCAAACACGCTTCGCCCAATCGCGCCGAACTTGTAACTCTCATAACTTCCTACTCTGATGTCCTATCGACGAACGGTTGGTTGCGTTGGAATCTAGACTCAACGAACTACGCCCTAGGCCTTTGAAACACTTAGGAACTCTCAATGTACCGGGTCATAACCCGCCTCAAATTTGACTAAAACTCGTCCGGAACAATCTGTCAACCTATCCTTCGAAAATTTTAAGTCTTACCCCCTTTCGTACGCTCTCAAACGCATGACCTGAACTACGGGGTGTAACATTCTCCCCCCCTTAGAAACATTTGTCCCCGAATGTTCCTTTGGAGCCAATCTACTATTCCTCGGTACATCCTCGTACTTCACGCTTAAAGGTACCTTGCCTATGCATTGCATTCATATCATACATAAAATTGACATATCATTGATTATTTATTATTGAACTTGTATTGAAGTGATTGTTGATACTTTAACTAAGTTCTGGACATGGAAGGATTATACTTATTTCTTGATATTTGAATTTTGTAAAACTCCTTGGTTTATAATGATGGAAGTAAATACAGACTAGTATTGAACTAAAGAAATACGTGAAATCTGTGAATCACTATGTGATTATGTGTCTTACCTGGATTATGGACTGTGTAGCGTAGGATTTCTTGGTATTTATCTCTGATTATGTACTTCCGTCGTTGTCGGCCTATGATGTCTACTGAGTACGATGTGTACTCATGCTACACTTGTTGAATCTTTTCTTATTGCAGATACAGATTCGACCACCAGCTCGAGACCACGTGACTAAGTTCAGGCAACTGATCCTCGGTATTCAGGGTGAGGATGCTAGTACCGACGTACCCTTGGATGCTTCTTTTTTATCACAGTCTTTTTCTTGCATTTGAGAGACTTGCTTCATACTATGTATTTGATTTTGGCCCGCATGGCCATTTCTCAGATTTGTTAGTGCTCTCGTACCCACAGACTAGATTACTTCGGGGGTGTTTGGATGTGACAGACTTATCTTTTTTCCGCATTATATATTATCAGACAACTTTTATAGTATTATGTTTCTTCCGCTTTTACTTATATCTTATCATGTTTGTTGAGTTGGGAGTGGTTCACCTACGTGGTGGATTTATGTAGGTGTCACCAAGATTTCTGAAAAGGGATCGTGACACTCCAACAATCTTCAAAAAAACGTCTTGACGTGCCTCTAAACCAAACAAGTTTTATTTTGATTTTTTTAATATTATTGACATATTTGTTCTAACATTTGTTTGTGTGAGGCTGCTCCCAGCTTTGTTAACTTTTTTATGTTATTGTCAGCAAGACAGAAAAAAAATTATGTTATCAATTCTATAATTAACGAATATTTGTAGAAATAAAGAAAAGTAAAAATAATAACAAAATTATGGATGGACCAAAGTAATCAATTATAAGCATACAAATATGAACATTGAGAACGAAAATTTAAAAGTTTCCACAACTGAGGGAACAACCTTCGTTATAAGATAGAATCAAAACGATGAGCCAATTATCGCAAATTTTGCATCGCTTGACTACTTGACCTACTAACAACAATAACATACCCAGTAAAATTCTATAACGTATATATCATAATTTAAGAAATTGGCACTTGATAGTCCTTACTCGTGTTTCAGGCTATAAAACTTGTATCTCAATATTAAAAAAGTCTTCTGTTAAATAACTTTAAATTTTGTAATTCCATCTGTCTTCAATAAATTTCATCTAATTACTTTTCTACAATAATAATATAAGTTCGACGTCCGAAAATAATAGAATGTACACACACCTTAAAATTTCCCAAATCTTCTTCCTAAATCTCTTTACCATCATCTCAAAAAAAAAAACCTCCCCTCCCCCTCTCTCCCGTGACGGTTTCAACCAAAATCTTTTCATATTTTCTCTGAAATCTCTCTACTTCCTCTTTCCGCTAAGAAATCCTCATTAATTCTTCATCGATTCCATATTACGATGCCAGTTTTTCGTTATTTTCAAGTTCTTCGGCGATTTTAATTTGATATTGGGTTGGAATTATTCATTTTATTGTTTTGGATTCTCAATAAAGACAAGGACCTAAAACATCAGTAAAGATCATTGACTTGGTTCAAGTTTTTTTGTCTCAATTGGGTGACATTGAGTTTTGTTGGAAACATCTTAAGAAGCTTGAATATCAATTTTGGAGGTGCTTGAAGATGATTTAATGCGGATTTGAGCTAAATTTCTAATTGAAAACTCGAGGTTGAAGTCCATCTCTGTGTATATCACACTGTATATCCGTTTATCTTCTATGTATTATGTGTCTTTATATATCCATGAAATCTGTGATATACACATATGACAGTGGCATCCATAAAAATTTGCGTGTGATATGCATCAATATACACGATATAAAACATGATACAATAAAAACTCTATAAATTAATGCTCTTAGGACCACCAAAATTTATTAATTAAAAGAGATATTAATTAATCAATAAATTAATAATTATTATTTAATACTTTATCAATTTATAGATAAATTTATAATGAAATACTCAATTTACAAACACCCTTCAATTTATATATTAGTGATGTAATTATTTACATGTTTTAATCTTAAACATGTTTGTTTTTAGACTTCAACCGGATCATTCACTTGCAACAAAGCAGCTTGAAGGGAAAAAACAAGACAAGGAAAGACTAACTGTCGTTGTTTGTTGTAATGAGGACGGTTCAGAGAAAATTCTTTTATGGATTATTGAAAAATATGCTAAATCATGGTGCTTCAAGAATGTAAACTTGAACTGTGAGTATCGTGCTAACAAACGAGTCTGGATGACCGGGGCATTATTTGAAGAATATGTTTGCCAACTTGATAAAAAAAAATGATTGCAAGAAAAATTCTCTTGATTGTGAATTCAATGTGACATTGATTTCAATAAAAAAACAAAAGACAATTGAATCATTTTTCAAGAAATTTTCATAAACCATTCATATATTATGTAGTATATAAGGAATTATTAATTTATATTTTATATGGATCTATATGAGTAACAAAAAATGTATTATCTTATAAATTTTGCGAATTATTAATTTAGCACATTTTTCTCGAATCGGGACCGACCAAAAATATTATCTAAGAGAGTTTATTAAATAATCGAGTATAATTGTATCTAAAACTGCAAAGTGAGTGTAGATAAATTCGGCGCTAACACAATCATGCAAAAATAAGAACTTGCAAAAATAAAATAAAAATGCTAAAGTCACCTTAGTATTTTTGGAATATATAAAATTGTTAATCTAAACTCTATGGGTTATTCTAATTTTTTTTAATTATCTTATACATAATAATGAGATATCCTAATAATAGCGCGGCTCTTACCTGACGTTTTAAAAATAAGTAATAAAAAGAATCTTAATCGCAATGATATAGAAGAGAAAATAATTGGGATGGTTTCTAAAAGTTTTAAAAGAAATAATCTCTCGATTATTTTCATGAAAGAGTATATATAATTTACAATTTTCATAATAGAAAAATCTTATTCATATTCTACTCCTAAAACCTTATTCTACTTATACAATAATTATATAATTATGGTAAGTGTACAACTCTAATTTAATTATAACTAAACATACCTAAATTAGGCCACTAAATCGTGATATACACGACATGAATATATCGTGTATAGCATGGGTCTTAACAACCCAATTTGCACCATTCTGCCCGTGTTATTCCGTGTATATCACGGATATTTATCACACCCCGACAGTCATAGTAAAATCTTCAAAGAGAATCGATCGAAGACCCTTAGTAAAGATGTCTGTAATTTGATACCTAGAAGTGACATGCAAGACGTGTACTTGTCCACGAGCTACCTTTTTCGCGAACAAAATGTATATCCATCTCAATATGTTTAGTGCGTTGATGTTGAACCGGATTACCAGAAAGGTATACGACACTAACATTATCACAATAAACTAAGGTAGCTTTGCGAATTGGAAAGTGAAGCTCTAAGAGAAGATTACGAATCCAACGTGATTCAGAAATCACATTGGATACCCTTCGATACTCGGCCTCTGTGTCACACCCCGAACCCCGGGCCCGTGACTGGTGCCCTACCTGGGCACCCTTCTACCTTAACAACTAAGTACATTGCGGAAATTAATTACAGCTCATCATTTTTTTTTTAAAACCAACGTACGTACAAGGCAAAGCCGACTAGGCTGCCATATAATATACATAAACAAAAGACACTACTCTGTACACGAGTCCAATCCCACATATGAATACTGCACTTAGGAGTTAAATCAACTATGACGGACAAGGCCCGCTGTACCCATAAATGTACAAAAGCACAGATCAAGGAACTATACCAAAATGATAAACTCACGAACAAAGGAGCTATCCAAAACTCCGAAAGGCGGTCCTACACTGCCGATCACCAAATCGCGTACCTAAACTGCGGATGAACGCACTTCAAGCGAGGTCAAGACAAGAATGTACCAAGTATGTGAGCGGAATGAAATGCGTAATAAAATCATAGCAGCCTAAATAACACAGGAGACATGTATGATATCCAACCTACACATAACACATAAGGCCATATCAAGTCGTGACGCAGCCTCAAAGTCATTACTCAATATAACCATGGTTCTCACGCCCATAATATCAATCACGCGTGGAATCCTTCCTCACGCCGGCGATCCCATGATGTAATAACACCAATAAGGATACATGAACACCAAGTCCCACTGTGTCCTCGATACCGTGGTCCCATGCCTAATCCCACCTCGTAAAAGCATGACCATAGGGTAACACAAACTAATCCGGGACATATATGATAATCAAAATACAACACATTGTGCCTTACTAACAATGAGAGTAAAGAGTATCCTTACAATATAAACTAGGAAGCTCGTGATCAGCGGGACCATCCGCGCGCAGATCATTTAGCAATCCTATTCTGGGACTATTTCACCCGCATAGGTCGCGTGGACCCGCGTGAGGTATTCTCGCATAGGTGGACCACCGCGTGGGACTATTTCACCCGCATAAGCCCTTTCGGACCGCATGAGGTATTCTCGCATAGGACTATTTCACCCGCATAAGCCCTTACGGACTCGCGTGAGGTATTCCTCGCGTAGTGGACGCCCGCACGTGGACTATTTCACCGCATAAGCCTGCGGAATCGCACGAGGTATTCCTCGCATCGTGGGTAGCAAATCCACGGAATTATGCAAATGCCACAAACCCGGGAATGACCGAACGACCGATATACCAATAGCACAACCGCTATTTCCGGACACATAGGCAATTCTCAATTTATCGAGCCAAGGTACAAATCAAGGCATACATAGAATAATTCTCTTTTTATCGAGCCAACGTACTTATCAAGGCACACTTAGACAAATCCTCAATTTATCAAGCCAAAGTACTAATCAAGGCATACATAGAATAATTCTCTTTTTATCAAGTCAAAGTACTAATCAAGGCATACATAGAATAATTCTCTTCTTATCAAGTCAAAGTACTTATCAAGGCACACTTAGACAAATTCTCAATTTATCAAGCCAAAGTACTAATCAAGGCATACATAGAAAAATTCTCTTTTCAACAAGTCAAAGTACTTCGTACGTACATTCTTTTATAAAGGACTCCTTTCTATGTAAAGCCCCAAGATACTAACACCCGTAGTATCAAGGCGTGTCTATTTTTCAAGTAAGTTACTACACGTTTAGAAAACTCATTTCAAGGCTTGAAATCAAGTAACTTCAAATTTTCACAATCTAGGCAACTTATGTAGATTAATCAAAATAGACAACTTTCTAGACATTCCATAAAGTCATTATAACCAACTTCCCATAAAGCCGTTATAACCCTTTATGGTTTTAGACATATCCATTCCTTTTATAACCAAGAGACTTATACTATTAAAACCAAGTATCACATACTTACAAATCAAGTTCTTAACTTTCAAAATACTTCAAGTCTCTTAATAGTTAGAAAAAGTTTTCTTCTACTTTTTAAACCTCAAGTAACTTCACCCTTAACGCAAGTTACTTCTCTTAAATCATGTCATTTCTCCTTTTAAATCAAATAAGTAAATCACTCCTTTGACTCCCCTAAAGTCACTATAATGACCTTTAGGTTTTAGAACTAAGGCACTAGCCAAAAGATTTGGAAACCACTTCCTTTTTAAGACTACATGTACTTTAAGTAAAAATACCTTCACTTTTAAGAATCCAAACTTCATCAAGAAAATGGATTCTACAACTTACAATCCAAACATCAAAGTACACTCGAAGTACATAGAACAAATTCCATTTTAGGCAATCCAAATACAACCAAGGAATGGATCATTCAAGGAGTAGAACTTACTTTCTTTATTCTAAGGAATCATGCTAGAAGAGGAGATAGTTCACATACCTTTTCGGCTAATATCCACAAGCTAAGCCGAATACGCCGTACGTAGAAGTGTCAACCTATAATGGTCACAACAAGACTATCAACTTCTAGTCTCTACGTAGAATAATACTAAGTATACGGTCTCTAATTCTACGGAAAATCGGGCAAAGACTCTCCTTTGTTTCTACTTACTTTGCCACCTTTTTCAAGGCCGAATACAATAACCAACAAGCCACATTTAAGGCTCCAAACAACAACCAAACAAAGGGGATTACACGCATTACAATACGTGTAAAATTTCCGCCCCACAATTCATACGAAATAGCATAAAACTTCACTAGCCATTCTCGGCCAACATATAACCAATCACACTACGTCTTTTCCAATCCTTCTTACAATTCCAAGTTCTAAGGTCTAACATGTTATATAGTCTAAACAACTTCAACAACTACAATTTCCTTCTTTATTCAACATGCGACGACTTGAACTAATAATCAACTTGAATTCCAATCTTAAAGCTAAACATGCTAGATTTCGGATTAGGGTTCCAATAGTCAAAATACTTATCAAACTTCATAATATATAACTCATGCTTGCTAATAACCATAGAAACAATGATAAGTAAACCTTAATTGCTAAAACGACAAGAATATACCTTTAAAGCCCTTAAAATTTCCAAGATTCCAAAGTCGCGCCTTAGCAATTCTTAGCTCCTTTCATTAGGTTCCAATCCGCTCCAAGCACTCCTTAGAGGCCTATGAAGAACCCATCTTCAAGTTCTAACTTCAAAGTTGAAGAACTCCCTTAGTTTCCGCCTTGCGACTAACGTAAAAATACGTTTTTTCCGAAATCTTTCTATTGAGATAACCTTACAACACCCTTAGGAACATTGGGTTAAAGTCTTGTGGCTAATGGATCAAAACTACAAAATTTTTGTGTGGGAGAGGGCACTAACCCGAGAGCTCATCTAGGCTAAGCTCAAAGTTCTCAAATTTTTCTAAGTGTAATGAGCTAGTCTTGCACTAGTAGTAACCTTATATAACACATTGGAGGGTCAAGACTTAAACAAATGTGAGGCTAGGATGAAAATCACATGGATCAAGCCTAGGTGGACAAGTTGACTTGTCAACAATATCATGCTAGCAAGACTTATCTTCCAAGATGGTCAATGACCATTATACCCTTGTATAAATTTCGACCAAGCCATGTGGGGGTGCCACGTGTCGCCCTCTCATTCGTCCATAAAAAATTCCGTAACCCGCGTGGGCCCCACAAAAATGTAAAATTCCTCGGGTGGGCCCCACGTGACCAAATCCGTAAAATAATAAATTTCCATAATATTAATAAGTTCCATACTCTTCAAATAATGCATTTTGAGAATCCAATTCTCAATAACGAACATTTTTCCTTTCCGACGTCCGGAAGATTTTCCGTCGGAAGAACAATTCTTCCTTTCGTACTAATGTCCAAGTCTTGTTTCCTTACATACATTCTCTTATACATGTCCTGGACTTACGGGGTGTAACATTCTTCCCCCCTTAGAAACATTCGTCCCCGAATGTTCTTAGTCGGTTGCCAAGCTATACACACTCCGACATAATCTCTATACTATGCCTATCAATCAGATGCACAAGACCAACGATGCCACACATGGCCACCGCATAACATACGTAAACATAATAATGGACCTTCCGTCCGTGGTCCCTTCTCATAAACTCGAAGGTTACAGTCTCCTAGAACACGGGATCCTTAGAGGTTCCTTTCTTTCCTTACTTGTCATACTTTCTCGTACTTTCAAACTTATCTAGTACACGTAAAAATTCTCCAATATTGTTTCGCTTCTCCAATCCTTGAGTTACTAATCGAACACGCCATTATGCTACTTTAATTTCTCGCTAAGGCTCTCTGGTCCTTACGACCTAGTTAGGTGGAACGTCCACAAACTCGTACAACAATTTACTAAACTTGGGCCTTGCATCCTGACCCTATCACATAACGGGACCATTTCTAACTGACATCACCCCATTCCATACTATTGGCTGACCCGAAATGAGTCCGCAACCCGACTCATCGTCACCCTTAACTTCTCGTTCTTAGTCTGAAATACATCTTTCTTATCTCAAGGTACTTCTTACCCTATCCCCTATTCACTAGAGGTTCACACATAAGCCAAAGTATTTCTATCAGCATAATCTTCCCTATCTGGCCTTACACTTATGCGGTAATTACAACTTGTGAACTTTATACAACTATAGTCTCGCCACCTATCATTCTTGTCAACATTCCTACTTCTCACTTTACTAATCAAAGTATCTCACCTGCAGGGTACTATCACTTACAACCGCTAGCACCGCTATCTTGGTCAATAACATAATCGCTTCCTCACGACCTATAGTCTTCTCCTAACCGAGAAGCGAGGCTCGTGCAGGGCCTCAAAACTGGCGCAAGAACTCGCCATCGCGAACAACATCCGATATACCACGGGCATAAGCCCTATCAACTCTCTCGAGTCGACTAGTAGCTCGCTACTCCTTTGCCCTCTCAAGGCGGTGTCTCCTCGAGGCATAATCAGAACACAACAATACGTCGAGAGGAATTTTCTTACTAACACGGCTCTCTATGGCACGATCTTAGAGTGAAGAATAAAACCAACTCCTAAATGTCATGTAGCCACCTGTTTATGCGGGTGGCGCGCAACACACCTATAATCAAGACTCTACTAGACACTCTCAGAGACATTCCGAGGACCGATCGCTCGATACCACTCACACACACCCCGAACCTCAAAGCCGTGGATCGGTGCCCTACCTGGGCACCCTTCTACCTTAACAACTAAGTACATTGCGGAAATTAATTACAGCTCATCATTTTTTTTTAAAACCAACATACGTACAAGGCAAAGCCGACTAGGCTGCCATATAATATACATAAACAAAAGACACTACTCATACGCAGTCCAATCCTACATATGAATCTGCACTTAGAGTTAAATCGAACTATGACGGACAAGGCCCCGCTGCACCCATAAATGTACAAAAGCACAGATCAAGGAACTATACCAAAATGATAAACTCACGAACAAAGGAGCTATCCAAAACTACGGCGGTCCTACACTGCCGATCACCAAATCGTACCTAAACTCGGCGCAGATGAACGCACTTCAAGGAGGTCAAGACGAAGAATGTACCAAGTATGTGAGCGACAAATGCGTAATAAAATCATAGCAGTCTAAATAACACAGGAGACATGTATGATATCCAACCTACAGTACATAACACATAAGCAGTCATATCAAGTCAGGGACGCAGGCCCTCAAAGTCATTACTCAATATAACCATGGTTCTCACGCCCATAATATCAATCATGCCCGTGGAATCCTTCCTCACTGCCGTGATCCATGATGTAATAACACCAATAAGGATACATGAACACCAAGTCCCACCCGTGTCCTCAATACCTGTGGTCCCATGCCGGAATCCCACCTCGTAAAAAGCATGACCATAGGGTAACACAAACTAATCCGGGACATATATGATAATCAAAATACAACACATTGTGCCTTACTAACAATGAGAGTAAACAGAGTATCCTTACAATATAAACTAGGAAGCTCATGATCAAGCGGACCATCCGCGCAGTATCATTTAGCAATCCTATTCCTGGGACTATTTCACCCGCATAGGTCGCGTGGACCCGCGTGAGGTATTCCTCGCATAGGCTGGACCCGCCCGCATGGGACTATTTCACCCGCATAAGCCCTTTCGGACCCGCATGAGGTATTCCTCGCATAGGACTATTTCACCCGCATAAGCCCTTACGGACTCGCATGAGGTATTCCTCGCATAGGCTGGACCCGCCCGCATGGGACTATTTCACCCGCATAAGCCCTACGGACTCGCATGAGGTATTCCTCGCATCGTGGGTAGCAAATCCACGGAATTATGCAAATGCCACAAACCCGGGGAATGACCCCGAAACGACTGATATACCAATAGCACACAACCGGCTATTTCCAGCACACATAGGCAATTCTCAATTTATCGAGCCAAGGTACAAATCAAGGCATACATAGAATAATTCTCTTTTTATCGAGCCAAAGTACTTATCAAGGCACACTTAGACAAATCCTCAATTTATCAAGCCAAAGTACTAATCAAGGCATACATAGAATAATTCTCTTTTTATCAAGTCAAAGTACTAATCAAGGCATACATAGAATAATTCTCTTCTTATCAAGTCAAAGTACTTATCAAGGCACACTTAGACAAATTCTCAATTTATCAAGCCAAAGTACTAATCAAGGCATACATAGAAAAATTCTCTTTTCAACAAGTCAAAGTACTTCGTACGTACATTCTTTTATAAAGGACTCCTTTCTATGTAAAGCCCCAAGATACTAACACCCGTAGTATCAAGGCGTGTCTATTTTTCAAGTAAGTTACTACACGCTTTAGAAAACTCATTTCAAGGCTTGAAATCAAGTAACTTCAAATTTTCACAATCTAGGCAACTTATGCCGATTAATCAAAATAGACAACTTTCTAGACTTTCCATAAAGCCGTTATAACCAACTTCCCATAAAGCCGTTATAACCCTTTATGGTTTTAGACATATCCATTCCTTTTATAACCAAGAGACTTATACTATTAAAACCAAGTATCACATACTTACAAATCAAGTTCTTAACTTTCAAAATACTTCAAGTCTCTTAATAGTTAGAAAACAAGTTTTCTTCTACTTTTAAACCTCAAGTAACTTCACCCTTAACGCAAGTTACTTCTCTTAAATCATGTCATTTCTCCTCTTTAAATCAAATAAGTAAATCACTCCTTTGACTCTAAAGTCACTATAATGACCTTTAGGTTTTAGAACTAAGGCACTAGTCAAAAGATTTGGAAACCACTTCCTTTTTAAGACTACATGTACTTTAAGTAAAAATACCTTCACTTTTAAGAATCCAAACTTCATCAAGAAAATGGATTCTACAACTTACAATCCAAACATCAAAGTACACTCAAGGAAGTACATAGAACAAATTCCATTTTAGGCAATCCAAATACAACCAAGGAATGGATCATTCAAGGAGTAGAACTTACTTTCTTTATTCTAAGGAATCATGCTAGAAGAGGAGATAGTTCACATACCTTTTCGGCTAATATCCACAAGCTAAGCCGAATACGCCGTACGTAGAAGTGTCAACCTATAATGGTCACAACAAGACTATCAACTTCTAGTCTCTACGTAGAATAATACTAAGTATACGGTCTCTAATTCTACGGAAAATCGGGCAGCACCTCCTTTGTTTCTACTTACTTTGCCACCTTTTTCAAGGCCGAATACAATAACCAACAAGCCACATTTAAGGCTCCAAACAACAACCAAACAAAGGGGATTACACGCATTACAATACGTGTAAAATTTCCGCCCCACAATTCATACGAAATAGCATAAAACTTCACTAGCCATTCTCGGCCAACATATAACCAATCACACTACGTCTTTTCCAATCCTTCTTACAATTCCAAGTTCTAAGGTCTAACATGTTATATAGTCTAAACAACTTCAACAACTACAATTTCCTTCTTTATTCAACATGCGACGACTTGAACTAATAATCAACTTGAATTCCAATCTTAAAGCTAAACATGCTAGATTTCGGATTAGGGTTCCAATAGTCAAAATACTTATCAAACTTCATAATATATAACTCATGCTTGCTAATAACCATAGAAACAATGATAAGTAAACCTTAATTGCTAAAACGACAAGAATATACCTTTAAAGCCCTTAAAATTTCCAAGATTCCAAAGTCGCGCCTTAGCAATTCTTAGCTCCTTTCATTAGGTTCCAATCCGCCCAAGCACTCGTAGAGGCATGAAGAACCCATCTTCAAGTTCTAACTTCAAAGTTGAAGAACTCCCTTAGTTTCCGCCTTGCGACTAACGTAAAAATACGTTTTTTCCGAAATCTTTCTATTGAGATAACCTTACAACACCCTTAGGAACATTGGGTTAAAGTCTTGTGGCTAATGGATCAAAACTACAAAATTTTTGTGTGGGAGAGGGCACTAACCCGAGAGCTCATCTAGGCTAAGCTCAAAGTTCTCAAATTTTTCTAAGTGTAATGAGCTAGTCTTGCACTAGTAGTAACCTTATATAACACATTGGAGGGTCAAGACTTAAACAAATGTGAGGCTAGGATGAAAATCACATGGATCAAGCCTAGGTGGACAAGTTGACTTGTCAACAATATCATGCTAGCAAGACTTATCTTCCAAGATGGTCAATGACCATTATACCCTTGTATAAATTTCGACCAAGCCATGTGGGGGTGCCACGTGTCGCCCTCTCATTCGTCCATAAAAATACTGTAACCCGCGTGGGCCCCACAAAAATGTAAAATTCCTCGGGTGGGCCCCACGTGACCAAATCCGTAAAATAATAAATTTCCATAATATTAATAAGTTCCATACTCTTCAAATAATGCATTTTGAGAATCCAATTCTCAATAACGAACATTTTTCCTTTCCGACGTCCGGAAGATTTTCCGTCGGAAGAACAATTCTTCCTTTCGTACTAATGTCCAAGTCTTGTTTCCTTACATACATTCTCTTATACATGTCCTGGACTTACGGGGTGTAACATTCTTCCCCCCTTAGAAACATTCGTCCCCGAATGTTCTTAGTCGGTTGCCAAGCTATACACACTCCGACATAATCTCTATACTATGCCTATCAATCAGATGCACAAGACCAACGATGCCACACATGGCCACCGCATAACATACGTAAACATAATAATGGACCTTCCGTCCGTGGTCCCTTCTCATAAACTCGAAGGTTACAGTCTCCTAGAACACGGGATCCTTAGAGGTTCCTTTCTTTCCTTACTTGTCATACTTTCTCGTACTTTCAAACTTATCTAGTACACGTAAAAATTCTCAAATATTGTTTCTGTTCTCCAATCCTTGGAGTTACTAATCGAACCTGGCCATTATGCTACTTTAATTTCCTGCTAAGGCTCTCCTCGGTCCTTACGACCTAGTTCCGGTGGAACGCATCCACAAACTCGTACAACAATTTACTAAACTTGGGCCTTGCATCCTCGGGACCCTATCACATAACGGGACCATTTCTAACTGACATCACCCCATTCCATACTATTGGCTGACCCGAAATGAGTCCATGACCCGACTCATCGTCACCGCCAACTTCGTTCTTAGTCGAAATACATCTTTCTTATCTCAAGGTACTTCTTACCTATCCCTATTCACTAGAGGTTCGTCACATAAGCCAAAGTATTTCTCTCAGACAATCTTCCTATCGGTCTTACACTTATACTGGGTAATTACAACTTCAGTGAACTTTATACAACTATAGTCTCGGTTCACTATCATTCTTGTCAACATTCCTACTTCTCACTTTACTAATCAAAGTATCCCTACCTGCAGGTACTATCACTTACAACCGCTAGCACCATTATCTTGGTCAATAACATAATCTTCCTCGACTCCTATAGTCTTCTCCTAGCAGAAAGCTGGAGGCTCGTCTTTGGGGCCTCAAAACCGGGCGCAGAAGAACTCGCCGACTGCGGAACAACATCCGATATACCCTGGGCATAAGCCCTATCAACTCTCTGAGTCTGACTAGTAGCTCCTGCTACTCCTTTGCCCTACAGGGCGTTGCCCTCCTGGAGGCATAATCTGTAACACAACAATACGTCGAGAGGAATTTTCTTACTAACGGCTCTATGGCACGATCTTAGAGTGAGAAGAATAGAAACCAACTCCTAAATGTCCTGTAGCCTCCTGTTTATGGGTGTGGCGCGCAACACACCTATAATCAAGACTCTACTAGACACGGTCTGTAGACATTCCGAGGACTGACTGCTCTGATACCACTCTGTCACAACCCGAACCCCGGCGTGGCGGTGCCTACTGGGCACCGCCTTCATAACAACTAAGTACATTGCGGAAATTAATTACAGCTCATCATTTTTTTTTAAAACCAACATACGTACAAGGCAAAGCCGACTAGGCTGCCATATAATATACATAAACAAAAGACCTTTACTGCACGAGTCGATCCAGCGTATGAATACGGACCTCACAGGAGTTAAATCGAACTATGACGGGACAAGGCCACGCTGTACCCGTAAATGTACAAAAGCACATCTTGAAGGAACTATACCAAAATGATAAACTCAGAACAAAGGAGCTATCCAAAAACTCGGCGAGGTCCTACACTGCCGATCACCAAGCTGCGTACCTAAACTGCGGCAGATGGCAGCCCGAAGGAGAGTCTCGAAGAATGTACCAAGTATGTGAGCGATGAAATCGTAATAAAATCATAGCGATCTAAATAACACGGGAGACATGTATGATATCCAACCTACGATTACATAACACATGCGATCATATCAAGTCGGGGGCGCGAGGCCTCAAAGTCATTACTCAATATAACCATGGTTCTCACGCCCATAATATCAATCATACGTGGAATCCTTCCTTCACGGCGATCCATGATGTAATAACACCAATAAGGATACATGAACACCAAGTCCCTGTGTCCTCGATACCTCGTGGTCCCATGCCCTAATCCCACCTCGTAAAGCATGACCATAGGGTAACACAAACTAATCGGGGACATATATGATAATCAAAATACAACACATTGTGCCTTACTAACAATGAGAGTAGCGATAGTATCCTTACAATATAAACTAGGAAGCTCATGATCAGCGGGACCATCCGCGCGGTATCATTTAGCAATCCTATTCCGGGACTATTTCACCGCATAGGTCGCGTGGACCCGCGTGAGGTATTCCTCGCATAAATTTGGACCCGCCGCGTGGGACTATTTCACCCGTAAGCCCTTTCGGACCGCATGAGGTATTCCTCGCATAGGACTATTTCACCGCGTAAGCCGCCACGGACTCGCGTGAGGTATTCTCGCATAGTGGACCCGCGCGTGGGACTATTTCACCGCGTAAGTCCTACGGAATCGCGAGGTATTCTCCGCATCGTGGGTAGCAAATCCACTGAATTATGCAAATGCCACAAACACGTGGAATGACACCTAAACGACAGATATACCAATAGCACACAACCTGCTATTTCCAGCACACATAGTCTATTCTCAATTAATCGATCACAGGTACAAATCAAGGCATACATAGAATAATTCTCTTTTTATCGAGTCAAAGTACTTATCAAGGCACACTTAGACAAATCCTCAATTTATCAAGCCAAAGTACTAATCAAGGCATACATAGAATAATTCTCTTTTTATCAAGTCAAAGTACTAATCAAGGCATACATAGAATAATTCTCTTTTTATCAAGTCAAAGTACTTATCAAGGCACACTTAGACAAATTCTCAATTTATCAAGCCAAAGTACTAATCAAGGCATACATAGAATAATTCTCTTTTTCAACAAGTCAAAGTACTTCGTACGTACATTCTTTTATAAAAGACTCCTTTCTATGTAAAGCCCCAAGATACTAACACCCGTAGTATCAAGGCGTGTCTATTTTTCAAGTAAGTTACTACACGTTTAGAAAACTCATTTCAAGGCTTGAAATCAAGTAACTTCAAATTTTCACAATCTAGGCAACTTATGCCGATTAATCAAAATAGACAACTTTCTAGACTTTCCATAAAGCCGTTATAACCAACTTCCCATAAAGCCGTTATAACCCTTTATGGTTTTAGACATATCCATTCCTTTTATAACCAAGAGACTTATACTATTAAAACCAAGTATCACATACTTACAAATCAAGTTCTTAACTTTCAAAATACTTCAAGTCTCTTAATAGTTAGAAAACAAGTTTTCTTCTACTTTTTAAACCTCAAGTAACTTCACCCTTAACGCAAGTTACTTCTCTTAAATCATGTCATTTCTCCTCTTTTAAATCAAATAAGTAAATCACTCCTTTGACTCCCCTAAAGTCACTATAATGACCTTTAGGTTTTAGAACTAAGGCACTAGCCAAAAGATTTGGAAACCACTTCCTTTTTAAGACTACATGTACTTTAAGTAAAAATACCTTCACTTTTAAGAATCCAAACTTCATCAAGAAAATGGATTCTACAACTTACAATCCAAACATCAAAGTACACTCAAGGAAGTACATAGAACAAATTCCATTTTAGGCAATCCAAATACAACCAAGGAATGGATCATTCAAGGAGTAGAACTTACTTTCTTTATTCTAAGGAATCATGCTAGAAGAGGAGATAGTTCACATACCTTTTCGGCTAATATCCACAAGCTAAGTCGAATACGCCGTACGTAGAAGTGTCAACCTATAATGGTCACAACAAGACTATCAACTTCTAGTCTCTACGTAGAATAATACTAAGTATACGGTCTCTAATTCTACGGAAAATCGGGCAACACCTCCTTTGTTTCTACTTACTTTGCCACCTTTTTCAAGGCCGAATACAATAACCAACAAGCCACATTTAAGGCTCCAAACAACAACCAAACAAAGGGGATTACACGCCTGTAACGACCCGTTCCGGGGCCCGTTACTGGTGCCTTACCCCGGGCACCCTAGTGATACAACGTCAGAGAAAAACCAGCGGAAATAAAAACTTAGACATGCAACAATAGATATAATAATAAACAGGCCAACCAAAACAGTTGCCTTCAGTATATACATAAAACCTGAACAGTTTAATCCTTTTACAACCACCGCCAGTACTACGGACCTCTAAGATTTACACGACTATGACGGACAGGCCCCGCCATACCACCGAATGTACAAGAACCTACAACTCGGGAACACATACCAAAAGATAAGCCTCGAGAAACGGAGCTTCCCAATCTGTTGTGATCCTATGGCGAGGATTCACGGCCGATGTACCTCTACTGCGGCATGAACGCAGCGAGGAGGTCGACAACAGTACCAAGTATGTGAAATCAGAATATCTGCGTTAAATCATAATCTATATAAAGCGGGAGACATGTATGATAACCAAAATACGATCGCAACATAAGCGATCAAGTCGTGGACTCACGCCTCAAAGTCACCACTCAATCTAACTATGGGTCTCACGCCCACCACATCCATCATGTTCGCATCATGGCCACATGCCGAATCTTGCGCCGGTGTAGACATGTCCATGATGCAACAATAACAAGCGCGCGTGGCCCGCCGGAATCTTGCGTCGGTGTAGACATGCCCGTGTAACCTCAATAACAATATCTTGGGTGGTCAACCTGCCGCGTGGCCACGTGCCGGAATCTTTGCGGTGTGTAGACCGCGTCCATGTTGCGGTAATAACCATATATCGTAATCAACGGCGCGTGGCGCGTGCCACGAATCTGCGTCGGTGTAGACATGTCCATGCGACATAAACAACAAGACGATAATCAAAATGGAAACATACGTGGAATTCTCCATCATCGCCAAAGACGTCGAGTAAGTTCTCGACAAGTCAACCGCCTCTATCGAGAGACGCGGAATACGAAATACCACACTTGCACAACAAAGGCTATCATCACAAGCATAGGCAAGTTTCACAACAACAAACATAGGCAAGTTTCACAACAACAAGCATAGGCAAGTTTCACAACAACAAGCATAGGCAAGTTTCACCTGACTCAAAGTACTTTCATTTTATGCCAAAGTCGGGTTTTAACCCCAAAGTACTACATATGTTAAGTTCTTTTAAAGCGATCCATTACTCATAAAAGTCACTCGATGCAGTAGTATTAGAATGACCAACCCACATTCTTTTTCAAAATCAAGTAACAACATTCTTTTCCTAAGTTCCGGTTGCCTAGTTTCATTACTCAAGCTTCTCATTTTCAAATGGTTTCATAGTTCCCAAACTTAATCACTTGATTCCTTTTTAGAACAATTGAGTAATATATGTCTCACGTGAGTAGGTTATTCTTGTTTACAACATTCTTATTACAAGAAATTATGATCTAGAAAATGTAATATCATTTTGTCTCATCTTAGTTTCTATGCGGATGGAGGTTTCTCTTGGTTTTTAATACGATACATCATTATTCAATACATTTTCCTTTATTAACTGCGGTGGTCCGTTGATACATTACGATTTCGAAATCGTGAAACATTATCCCTTTAAATAAAACCAAGTACTCATTACTCACGAATGAGGTTTCACACAAACATTCACATTAAAACAAATAAGTTAAGTCTCTTATCTTATAAGATCAAGTCTCTTAACTTCTAACATGATAAACCATTTTCTTTACCTCTCTTAAGACATTATACCTAACTCCCATAAAGCTAGTATAACTCTTTTTAAAACCTTTAAAACCAAGTGTTACTCTCCTTCAAAACGATTTATAAATCTTTTGAAATACATCAAGTTCTTTATTATAACTAGCCGATTATAATTCACATCGATTACCTTTTAAAACCACAAAGTATTTTCTTACCTACATAAAGTTGTTATAACCAACTTCCCATAAAGCCGTTATAACACTTTATGTTTTAAGAACAATCAAACACGATCGACACGTACGTCACCGTCTACATAGTTCACACATATCATGCTAGAAGAGATAGGAAGAGGTTCACATACCTCGCGACGATTTATCGACAATAAGCAAAATGCTCCAAGTACTACAACGCGCTGGCCCTTTCCACTCCTCGAGTAGAATACGCTACTCTTAGTACTTTCACCTATAAAGGTCACAAACGTCTATTAACCCCAAAACACAAGTTCTGCAGAAAATTCGGACCTCCCCACACACAGCGTAAATCTCCTCTCTCTATCGAGGCGGCTACTAAGCCAACCGGGGGTTTACCGCCTAACCGGACGTGTACAATTCTACTCGATGTCTGACACAAGTCTCATGCAATACAGTCTATGTAAATACGATTCTGTTCTTTTCTTTAAATTCGGGCTTAAGTCAAAAGACATTGCCGCACAATAATGTTGACTATATATAGTATACTTCAACTATATATTCCTACAATATGTAATCTCAATTACAACTAGAGGACAAGATAATTACCTCGATAAGCCCATAATTATCCAAGTTATAATGTCGATCTGAGCAAGGTTTAGCTCCTACTCCGCGCTCGATCCGCTCCAAACAACCCCAGAAGTTCTAACCAACTTCTACTCAAATACTTGACCAACTATGAAGATTTCCTTAGGGTTTCGGTTTGAGACTAAATGGACAAAAGGTAGTATTTCCGGGCTCTACGTATAGAGGTAACTTTGGGAATACACCACGGTAAAGGCGATGGTATTTTGGGCCTTATAACCATACTAGGAGAAGTCTTTCAATACCACGAGGAGGGTATTAAACGAAAACAACTAGGCTAGGGGGGGGGGAACCCCACGGCTAGCACCACAAAGGGGGGAAGGGGAACCCCTCGGCAAAGGCCACACGAAAAGGGAGGAAGGCTCTGCTAAGAGCTCAAAGGGGAGGAGAGGGTTTCAAGACTTGGAAGTTTTGGAATGGATGAAGTCTTCACACTTGGGGGTATTTATAGCAAAACCAAAGGCGACCAAGGGCGAGATCCATCAGTGTATAGCAAGTGTAAGGGCAAGATTAAGCCAAGTGCACCTAAACCCTACTCCACAAAACACTCCACAAAACACTCCACAAAACAAGCCACAAAGCAAGGCACACTTGAGGGCGATCGGCGAGCCGACCAACTTGGCCGCCCGCCGTCGATGAGGGTGACAAGTGTCACCCTCCGTTGGTCCAAAGGTTTCGTCTCTCGGAAAAATCATAAAAATACAAAGCGACATAGCGGAATTTTCCGCCGCAAGTTACGTAAAGCGTTTCGTCGAAAACGACTGTCGGGTGTTGTGCACAAAGGTAACCGGCGAGCCACGCAGGCGGGGTGACACGTGTCACCCTCCTAATGGCCCTCATAAGCGTCTTAGAAAAATATCCACAATGGCCAAAATCTCGAAAACAAAGTGGGCCCCACAAGCGTAAATTTCTCCGTGGGCCCAGCGTGACCATTTAGAAAATAAAATCTCAAAATTCTAATATAATCTATGAAGTCCAAATACCAATCTGGAATCCAATTCCCGTTGAACCTTTTTCTTCACAAATAACGGAAACTTTTAGTCGAAAACTCGCATCTTTCTTTCTTTCCAAAATTTTTACGCCGTGTTCAAATGCGTGCGTCCTCGCATACATACCACGAGAATACGGTATAACATTCTCCTCGCTAGAAACATTCGTCCGAATGTTCCTTCTCCGCATTTAATATCGATGAAGTTCCTCTAACAAGTTGTCAACGCCCGGCAGCGCGAAATAACACACGTTCTCTTCCTTACTCGTCGTGCCCTTCCGAACACTTGAACTCTCCCAAGACGTACCATACTTCAGTCATTACTTCGTTCCCAAAAATCTGCGAGTCACTACCTCAAACTTGGTCATCTTACTAACCTCAAACTTCCTTAAGGCCATTCTCGGCCTTTACGAACCGCTGCAGTCGAACGCGTCCACGAACTCATACGATGGTCACACAAACTTGGGCCTAGCATCCTCGTGACCCTACCACTGGCGGGACCACCTAGCTGACCCCACCTTAATCCGGGCTACGGGTTGACCCGTATCACGTCCTCAACCCGACCCACAATCGCGTCAAGCCCTCGTTCCCCGACACGGAACAATCCTGCTAAAACACATCATGAAAGCTACCACTTCCATCTCACACTACCCATGGACTTATCACACAATAAAACCCACGTATACTACGTACTCTGATAAAGGTCAAACATAAAACGAATCTTTTACTCAAGACGACCTTACCTCTAAGGTCTCAATCGTGACAGTCTAGGGTTCACACTTACCATTCTACAATAACCAGGTGTCTAAATCATATTTAGCACAAAGCTATCCGAACATAACACTTAACACATCATTAACATCAATACATACAAGTATCTAAAGGGTTAAGGATATACCTGAAACTAGGCGGTTCAAGGACCGCTAAAACTGGGAACTTCCACCGCGACCTCTACCGTGGCCCGCAACTGCTCTAGTAGTCTGTGCTATCCTACCAGCGCTACCCCTGGTCGGACAGTCTCTCGTCATATGGCCCTGTTGGCCGCAAGAATAACAAGCTCCCTTGGTACTACACTCTCGAAATGCGGTCTACCACATCGATCCGAGGTAGGGGTGGCGCGTCCGCCAATACCCCTACTCTCCGAACATCCAAACACAGGAGCCACGACGCTCTGAATATCCCGAGGTCCGAAGGCTGCGGAGGACCACTCTGCAATGGCGGAGGTACATAACTAGCCTGCTGCTGAGGCGGTCCGCCTCGAAAGTCGCCAAAATATCCGGCCGTCTTGGCCTTCCTGTGGAAAGCGTCCGCTGCGTCGATCTGCGCTCTCGCACCCAGTGCATGAGCACGAATCGGGCAATATCATGCGGTGAAGAAAACACCCGCAAGACTCGGCCATATAATCATCTAGCGGTGGCGTAGCGATGCACCTATCCTCCATGCTCTGCGACAAAGCGCGAGGGCATGCTCGAGCCAAAGAATCGAACTCGACATTGTACTCTCACGACGGTCGCCTGCGTCTTAGTAACAAAAATTTGTCGGCGTGCCCTCGCCGTGCGGAGGCAAGAAGTGCGTGAGAAAAGCCCGAAAACTCATCCCATCTGCTGGAGGTGCATGCTCTCCCGGAAAGCTCCGTGAATGAACCGATCATTGCGGTATCACGCGGCCGTCTCACGAACCGAAGGTCGCGGACTCGGTCTCTGAAGCCTTGATCACCCGCATGATCCTTTGGCGGCGGATGAACTCCTGCGGATCATCCTCGTGCCTCGACCCATAAAACTGGCGGGCTACAACTCGGAAAGTCCGTAGCCTCAAACTATCTGCTCGGGGGTGAACGGCGGTGCTCAGGGCCCAGGCTGCTGCGTCGGCCTATCCTCATATCTACGACCACGGCGGCCAAAGAATCGGGCCATCTCGCATAACCCATCTCCTGCGCCGGTGTGGGGTGGAGGCTCAGTGCGTAGTCTCATCGGCCGGCTGCGACTCTAAACTCTGTTGGTGGCGGCGTCACAAAACTGTCGTCAGAAGCACAACCTCAGTCTTGTGCGGGCTGCGCCTCGGACTCTCTGTATCTCACTAGCGGCTCCTCCTGCCTTGCCGCTGGGCGGGTTGCCTTGCGGAGGCATAAGCGGTAAAAGCGAGACACGTCGGAGGGTCCAACTTATAACCTGACTCTAAGGCACGATCTCGGAATGAGAAGAATAGAAACAATCCTAAATGTCCTATAGCCTCGATTATAGATGTGGTGCACAACACATCGATAATCAAGACTACTAGAACGCGGTGTAGACACTTTCCGAGGACTAAGCGCTGCGATACCACTTTTGTAACGACGTTCGGGCGTTCGTGCCTTACCGGGCACCCTAGTGATACAACGTCGAGAGAAAAACCGTGAAATAAAAACTTAGACATGCAACAATAGATATAATAATAAACAGGCCAACCAAAGCGGTTGCCTTGGTATATACATAAAACACGAGCAGTTTAATCCTTTTACAACCACCGCAGCGGTACTACAGACCTGCAAGATTTACAACGACTATGACGGACGGGGCCCGCCATACCCTGAATGTACAAGAACCTACAACTCGAGAACACATACCAAAAGATAAGCCTCGGAGAAGGCCGCTTGCGATCACGAGGCGTACCAGCGGCCGCTTCTCGGGATGTGCCATACGGAGAGCCACGGTTGAACATTCGAGTGAGAGGCTCGCCTCTTTATACGCGGCCCGAAGGAGAGTCGATAACAGTACCAAGTATGTGAAGCGTAAATCTGCGATTAAATCATAACTATATAAAGCGGGAGACATGTATGATAACCAAAATACTGATGCAACATAAGCGATCAGTCGAGGACTCACGCCTCAAAGTCACCACTCAAATCTAACTATGGGTCTCACGCCCTACATCCATCATGTTCGCATCATGGCCCATGCCGAATCTTGCATCGGTGTAGACATGTCCATGATGCAACAATAACAAGGCCGCGTGGCCACATGCCGAATCTGCGCCGGTGTAGGCATGCCCGTGTAACCTCAATAACAATATCTTGGGTGGTCAACCACTGCGCGTGGCCACATGCCGGAATCTGCGTCGGTGTAGACACGTCCATGTTGCGGTAATAACCATATATCGGGTAATCAACGCCGCGTGGCGCGTGCCGGAATCTGCGTCGGTGTAGACATGTCCATGCGACATAAACAACAAGGCGATAATCAAAATGAAACATGCGTGGAATTCTCCATCACCGCAAAGCCGCGTCAAGTAAGTTCTCGACAAGTCAACGGCTCTATCGAGAGCGGTAACCTGAAATACACACTTGCACAACAAGGCTATCATCAAAAGCATGGCGAGTTTCACAACAACAAGCATAGCAAGCAAGTTTCACAACAACAAGCACATAGGCAAGTTTCACACAACTCAGCATTTCATTTTATGCCAAAGTCCGGGTTTTTAACCCCAAAGTACTACATATGTTAAGTTCTTTTAAAAGCGATCCATTACTCATAAAAGTCACTCGATACCCGTAGTATTAGAATGACCAACCCACATTCTTTTTCAAAATCAAGTAACAACATTCTTTTCCTAAGTTCCAGTTTGCCTAGTTTCAATTACTCAAGCTTCTCATTTTCAAATGGTTTCATAGTTCCCAAACTTAATCACTTGATTCCTTTTTAGAACAATTGAGTAATATATGTCTCACGTGAGAGTAGGTTATTCTTGTTTACAACATTCTTATTACAATGACCATGATCTAGAAAATGTAATATCATTTTGTCTCATCTTAGTTTCTATGCAGATGGAGGTTTCTACTGGTTTTAATACGATACATCATTATTCAATACATTTTCCTTTATTAACGCTGCAGTGGTCCGTTGATACACATTCTGATTTCCGAAATCAGTAAAACATTATCCCTTTAAATAAAACCAAGTACTCATTACTCACGAATGAGGTTTCACACAAACATTCACATTAAAACAAATAAGTTAAGTCTCTTATCTTATAAGATCAAGTCTCTTAACTTAACATGATAAACCATTTTATTTACCTCTCTTAAGACATTATACCTAACTCACCATAAATCTAGTATAACTATTTTTAAAACCTTTAAAACCAAGTGTTACTCTCCCTTCAAAAAGATTTATAAATCTTTTGAAATACATCAAGTTCTTTATTATAACTAGCGGTTATAATTCACATCGATTACCTTTTAAAACCACAAGTATTTTCTTACCTACATAAAGTCATTATAACTGACTTCCCATAAAGCCGTTATAACACTTTATGTTTTAAGAACAATCAAACACGATCGACACGTATGCGTCACGTACTACATAGTTCACACATATCATGCTAGAAGAGATAGGAAGAGGTTCACATACCTCGCGACGATTTATCGACAATAAGCAAAATGCTCCAAGTACTACAACGCGCTAGCCCTTTCCACTCCTCGAGTAGAATACGCTACTCTTAGTACTTTCACCTATAAAGGTCCAAACGTCTATTAACCCCAAAACACAAGTTTCTGCAGAAAATTCGGTGACCTCCCACATGCAGCGTAAATCTCCTCTCTATCGAGGCTACTGCCAACCAACGGGGTTTACACGCCTAACTGACGTGTACAATTCTACTCGATGTCTACAACACAAGTCTCTTGCAATATAGTCCTATGTAAATCTGATTCTGTTCTTTTCTTTAAATTCGGGCTTAAGTCAAAAGACATTGCCGCACAATAATGTTCGAGTACTATATATAGTATACTTCAACTATATATTCCTACGATATGTAATCTCCAATTACAACTAGAGGACAAGATAATTACCTCGATAAGCCCATAATTATCCAAGTTATAATGTCGATCTCGAGCAATGTTTAGCTCCTACTCGTGCGCTCGATCCGCTCCAAACAACCCTTAGAAGTTCTAACCAACTTCTACTCAAATACTTGACCAACTATGAAGATTTCCTTAGGGTTTCGGTTTGAGACTAAAAGGACAAAGGTAGTATTTCAGACTCTACGTATAGAGGTAACTTTTGGAATACAACAAGGTAAAGGCTAAGGTATTTTGGGCATTATAACAATACTAGGAGAAGTATTTCAATACCACGAGGAGGGTATTATACGAAAACAACTAGGCTAGGGGTACCCGGCTAGCACCTGAAAGGAAAGGGGAACCCTCGGCCAAAGGCCACGAAAAGGGGAGGGGAAGGCTCGGCAAGAGCTCACAAAGGGGAGGAGAGGGTTTCAAGACTTGGAAGTTTTGGAATGGATGAAGTCTTCACACTTGGGGTATTTATAGCAAAACCAAAGGCCAACGAGGCGAGATCCATCCAAGTGTATAGCAAGTGTAAGGGCAAGATTAAGCCAAGTGCACCTAAACCCTACTCCACAAAACACTCCACAAAACACTCCACAAAACAAGCCACAAAGCAAGGCACACTTGAGGGCGATCGGCCAAGCGACCAACCTCGACCGCCCCTTCAACCGTCGATGAGGGTGACAAGTGTCACCCTCCCGTTGGTCCAAAAGGTTTTCTCTCGGAAAAATCCATAAAAATACAAAACGACATAGCCGAATTTTCCCCGCAAGTTACGTAAGCGTTTAGTCGAAAACGACTCTGTCGGGTGTTGTGCACAAAGGTAACCGGCGAGCCACGCAGGCGGGGTGACACGTGTCACCTCCTAATGGCCCTCATAAAACGTCTTCAGAAAAATATCCACAATGGCCAAAATCTCGAAAACAAAGTGGGCCTACAAGCAGTAAATTTCTCCGTGGGCCACGTGACCATTCAGAAAATAAAATCTCAAAATTCTAATATAATCTATGAAGTCCAAATACCAAATCTGGGAATCTAATTCCCATTAACGAACCTTTTTCTTCACAAATAACCGGAAACTTTTCCGTCGAAAACTCACATCTTTCTTTCTTTCCAAAATTTTTCTGTCGTGTTCTCGTACGTACGTCCTCGCATACATACCCTGAGAATACGGGGTATAACAACGCCTTACAATACGTGTAAAATTTCCGCCCCACAATTCATACGAAATAGCATAAAACTTCACTAGCCATTCTCGGCCAACATATAACCAATCACACTACGTCTTTTCCAATCCTTCTTACAATTCCAAGTTCTAAGGTCTAACATGTTATATAGTCTAAACAACTTCAACAACTACAATTTCCTTCTTTATTCAACATGCGACGACTTGAACTAATAATCAACTTGAATTCCAATCTTAAAGCTAAACATGCTATATTTCGGATTAGGGTTCCAATAGTCAAAATACTTATCAAACTTCATACTATATAACTCATGCTTGCTAATAACCATAGAAACAATGATAAGTAAACCTTAATTGCTAAAACGATAAGAATATACCTTTAAAGCCCTTAAAATTTCCAAGATTCCAAAGTCGCGCCTTAGCAATTCTTAGCTCATTTCCTTAGGTTCCAATCTGCTCCAAGCACTCCTTAGAGGCCTATGAAGAACCCATCTTCAAGTTCTAACTTCAAAGTTGAAGAACTCCCTTAGTTTCCGCCTTGCGACTAACGTAAAAATACGTTTTTTCCGAAATCTTTCTATTGAGATAACCTTACAACACCCTTAGGAACATTGGGTTAAAGTCTTGTGGCTAATGGATCAAAACTACAAAATTTTTGTGTGGGAGAGGGCACTAACCCGAGAGCTCATCTAGGCTAAGCTCAAAGTTCTCAAATTTTTCTAAGTGTAATGAGCTAGTCTTGCACTAGTAGTAACCTTATATAACACATTGGAGGGTCAAGACTTAAACAAATGTGAGGCTAGGATGAAAATCACATGGATCAATCCTAGGTGGACAAGTTGACTTGTCAACAATATCATGCTAGCAAGACTTATCTTCCAAGATGGTCAATGACCATTATACCCTTGTATAAATTTCGACCAAGCCATGTGGGGGTGCCACGTGTCGCCCTCTCATTCGTCCATAAAAAAATCCGTAACCCGCGTGGGCCCCACAAAAATGTAAAATTCCTCGGGTGGGCCCCACGTGACCAAATCCGTAAAATAATAAATTTCCATAATATTAATAAGTTCCATACTCTTCAAATAATGCATTTTGAGAATCCAATTCTCAATAACGAACATTTTTCCTTTCCGACGTCCGGAAGATTTTTCGTCGGAAGAACAATTCTTCCTTTCGTACTAATGTCCAAGTCTTGTTTCCTTACGTACATTCTCTTATACATGTCCTGGACTTACGGGGTGTAACACTCTGCACTAGAGCGGGATAAGGTAGCTTGTCGTTTGGCAGACCACGAGACCAAGTTATCTCCAAGAAACATACAATAATCAGACGTAGAGCGTCTAATGTCCGGACAACCATCTCAATCAGTATCTGTATAGGAGACAAGTGTAGAAACCGACGACGTATATAGATGCAAGCCATAATCAAGAGGGCCCTGTAGGTAGCGTATGATGCGTTTGAGTGCATTTTTGTGCTCAATATGAGGATCATGCATAAACAAACATACATGTTGCACATCATACGTAATATCCGGTCTAGTGAAAGTGAGATACTGAAGTGCCCTGCAAGACTACGATAGTGAGTGGGGTCCTCGTATGGGGAGCCGGCCGTAGCACCCAACTTGAATTTAATATCAACTGGCGTGAAAGTAGACTTGCACGAGGACATATCAGCTCGTTCAATTATCTCAGCAGCATATTTATGGTGTGACAAGAATAACCCCTACATGATGAGTGACAGCAATACCCAAGAAATAACTCAAGGGTCTCAAGTCTTTCATAGCAAACCCAGAATTGAGCAGTGTCATGATCGACCGTCGTAAAACATCAGACGAGGTAATCAATATAATATCATCCACATATAATAGAATATATGTCATGGAAGCCCCCACGATGATAAATGAACAGTGAGTTATCAGACCTGCTGTGAGAGAACCCAATAGTAGATACATAGTCGATAAACCGCTTATACCAAGCTCGTGGGGACTACTTAAGCCCATACAATGACTTCTTCAATAAACAGACATTATTATGATATTTGAGGTCTTGGAAAATCAAGGGTTGATGCATATAAACGGTCTCCTTAATATCACCATGTAAGAAATCATTCTTCACAACTAACTGATGAGCAGACCATTCCTTAGAAAGAGCCAGACTGAGAACATTGCAAATGGTAACCGGTTTAACCATCGGACTAAATGTCTCACCACAATCTACGCCAGCCTACTGAGTTTTACATCACCTACAAGGCGAGCCTTATTTCTAGCAAAAAGAACCATCAAAATTATCTTTATGAGTAAAAATCCATATAGACCGAATAATATTAACACCAGAAGGACGGGGCACCAACTCCCATATCTTATTCTCAATAAGAGCATCATATTCGTCGTTCATAGCCAATTTCCAAATCGGATCATTTAACGCATACACTGGGTTACGGAGTAGGGAAATTTAAGAACATAAGAATTTAGATTAAAATATCATTTTAATTTAAAAATACCCCGTTGACTACAAGTGACCGGTCTGTGACTCAGGGGAGAATTGAGTGGATTTGGGGGGAAATTCAAATGGGTGACGGACTGGCCAGTGAGCGATGGGCTCAGCCAACACGAATCGACATGGTAGTAGGAAACTGGCAAGTGGCCTGTGGAAGTGAATTTGGACCAATGGCCCGATGTGGAGGAGGGACGGGATGATCAGTGGGCCTGCTGGCGGGTCAGGGTTACCGGATCGACCCATTAAGTGGTGCATTAGATACGGTGAGGCTTCGTCATCAAAAATATTATACGAACTAGATACGGGACTACTCACTTTAACAAAAGGAAACTGGGTTTCATAAAAAATAACATGACGACTAATTATAATTTTATTAGATGATAAATCAAAACATTTGTAACCACGATGATTAGATGGATAACCCAAAAACACACAAGCTGTAGAAAAACGGGCTTGAAGTTTGTGAATTGTTGTGACGAAAAAAATTGATAACATAAACACCCAAAAATCTTAAGATATGAATATGAAGGATCCTTATTATAGAAGATTTTAAGAGGGGTTGAATATGTCAATCCTTTGGTAGGAAGTATGTTAAAGATATAAGTAGTCACTTGTAAAACATGATGCCAAAAGGAAAGAGGTACAAAAGGATGGACCAATAAAGTGAGGACAATATTATTAATGATACGAATTTTTCGTTCGACTTTCTCATTTTGTGAGGATGTATGAGGACAAGAGAAATGAAAAATTATGACATTAGTATCACAAAAATCCCGAAACAACCCATAACATATTCATTGCCATTATCACATTAAATATTTTTTATTTCTCGTTCGAATTGAGTGCGGATGAATGCTCTAAAATTTAAGAACGTGAAAAAAACTTGTGATTTTTTCGCTAACGGAAAGGTCTATAAAAAATTAGAATAATCATTCAAAAATAGAACATAATAACGATGGCCCACAGAACTGAGAACGGGAGAGGTCCATAAATCGCTATGAATAATTTCAAAAGGCATCAAAGTACGAGAAGTAGATGATACAAATGATAATCTAACATATTTTCCTAAAGGAAAGGAATGACAAATTGGAGTACTGCGCGTACCCTTACAAGAAATAAAATTGTTTTTATGCAAAGAAGAAAAAACGATGACCCAAGGTGACCCAAACGTGCATGCCACAAGGAATGAGCTAGAGCTCCAAAAGTTGACGGCAAGACTTGACTCGAGAGACTAGAGGCGAGTGTGATTGAATAAATATCTCCCCTACTATTGCATCTCATGAAAGGTATCCCAATTTTGAAATCTTTCACATAAAACCCAAAGGGATCAAAATTAATAGAAAACCAATTCTCAGTGGTGAATTTACGGACAAACACCAAATTTTTAATTAAGTTAGGGCCATGAAGGAAATTTTTCAAGACAAGAAGTGGATGTGGGGGAGACAAAGTTGTATTATCGCAACCACGAATTGGAATTATATTTCCATTACCAACAATAATGCCATGATTTTTGTTCAAATTGAAATAAGATGAGAGAGTACCTTGATCAGACGTCATGTGAGAGGTGGTACCGGTGTCCATGTATCAGTTCGGGTTCAGAGGATTTAATCAAGCGTATGCATTGCGGCCTCAATATCTGTAGGAGTCGGTGTGGGGCCCTGGAATGCCTGTGCAGGCTGAGGCCCAAGCAAACCGGTCTGTGGCTCCAGCCTAGAGTGAAATTGACTATCTGAAGCTGGACCCGAGGTATTGGGCCTGTAATGTGGCTGGATTGAGGCCCAAGGGGGCAGAAAATAATTGGGAGGCGGGCAGTAGGCGGGATTGGGCCACTGGTCCATGCCCACTGCCAAGGGGCTCAAGGCTTAGACCAGGCGGGCTGGGGCTTAGAACCCCGAGGCCCACCCCCACAGTTATGACTGATCCCGTCAATGGCACCACTGTTCCGGCCGCCACCATTATTGTCGCCGCGATTCTTGCCATTATTTTTACGGTGTTGACCCTTCTTGCCACTACAGTTGTTGCAGTTTTGACCTGAAAATTGTCAACAAACCCGTGAGAGTTATCAGATGAAGTCATCATCTCCACGGAACTGGAACCGGTAGCTGCCTTTTTTACCAAGCCTACTTCCTCTAATGTAAGCATCGAACATGCTTGATAAAAAGGTGGAAGCGGATTACTTTGACGGAGGAGAGTCCCTACGCCATTATAGAGCTCAGAAAGGCCAACAACTATCTATAGAACAAGACGATTATTGGTAACAGGTGCGCCAACGTTACGGAGTTGGTCTGCCAATTCCTTGAGTCGTTTATAATAAGCAGAAACATTTGAAAAATCTTTCATGCTAACTTGGAAAAAATCCTGCTTAAGGGTGACAACTCAGGAGTGTTGGTTATCCGGGAATATATCACATAATCTATTCCACGTAGCCATAGTCGTAGTGTCCAGTTCAATAATCATCTGTAAAAGGTCGGTATAAATAGTGGAATAAATACACTGAATGATGATAACATCAAGAGTAATCCATAATTAATGATCCTCCGTGGGAGTAGGGTTAGCGGGAGGAATTATGTGATGAAGGACTTGATGTGAGATTGCGTGAATTTTAAAAAACTCTTCCCACGTCGCATACTGGACATTTTCCATCTCAAGAACAATAGGGATGTGATTCTTGATATTGGAAATAGTAAGGGTTGGATGAAACATGTTCTTAAACATAGCGAAAGAATAAAATGGATTGGGAAGAAAATTTGGGAAGTGAGGAGGTAAATTTGGCACGAAATCCGAGAAGATGCACACATTTTGAGGCAGGCTCGGCCGAGAAGGGATCGGGAACCGAGAAGAAATTTGGGAGAGGAGCTGAAGTAATTTAGTCCTTGACTTCTGATACAATAAAATAAATAATCCCTTGATTATTTCATTAATGAAAGAAGAGTATATATAGAATTTACAATTTTCATAATAGAAAAATCATATTTCTATTCTACACCTAAAACTTTATTCTACTTGTACAATAATTATACAATTATGGTAAGTGTACAACTATAATTTAATTACAACTAAACATACCTAAATTAGACCACTAAATCGTGATATACACGACATGAATATACTGTGTATATCACGGGTCTTAGCAGCCCAATTTGCACTATTCTTCCCATGATATACACGATGTATATCACGGATATTTATCAACGTTTAATTTCACTGACGTCTAAATTTCACAAAATTACTGGCGAATCAAACAATTGACTCATCAAGAGTAAATTTATAGATGAGATTATGGGGCATGTGAACCCATAGTCTTGTTAAGATTTGTCCGATTTTTTTACTTTATTTGAATTTTACCATAATTGTGTTTTACTTAAAAATAATTAGTAGAATTTTTTTGTGTGGAATATGACTCTATCATATTTATCTCTTTTATTTGAGGAGAAGTTTTGCACTTCTATAAATTGAGGATATTCCCTTCAAACAAAAACACAATATCATTCACAATTTAGTCGTTTAGAGAGTTTTGTTTAGGGGGAGATTTTTCTCTCGAAAGATTTTATGTTTTTTGATTAGTTTTTTATATGTAGATCAATTGATCAAACCATATAGAATATTATGTCTCTCTAAGTATATTGTTCTTTGTCGTCCGATTTATCGTTGTTCAAGGTTGCAATCGTTAGCTTCCGCATGACGCCCTGATTATTTCGATCTCAACAAGTTGTATCATAGCCAATGGTTAAACGAGATTGAAGACAAGTTCAAGATGGATCAGTTCAAGTTGCAATCAACTCGACGATAATAAAGGGTTTTGTGACAAATAAAAGAGATATATGAAGTACTACATGTGAAGATGGTTTTCAATCAAATCTTCAACAATCCTGTTGCTGCATATTTTTTAATACAAAATACTCATTCTTACTTTTAACGTATGGGCTCAAATCTCAACATTTTCTTACTTTAAACGCTTGAGCCAATTTCAACTCATGTTCACTTTTAGCGTATGAGCTCCAGTTTCAACCTATGCTCACTTTTAAAGCACAAGGCTCAAATTTTCAATCATACCTATTTTTAACAATGACAAGTAACAGTGATAGATATTATATGAAGATGGAGAATCAAGATTATTTTTCCATAAAATTCAGGCCATAGGGAGATTTGTTAGGATTTGCCCTGAATTTTCTACTTTATTTGAATTTTATCATAATTGTGTTTTACTTTATTAAGATTTTTTTTGGTGGAAAATGACTATCATATTTATCCTGAGTTTTGTTTAGGGGGAGATTTTTCTCTCGATATTTTTTATGCTTTTAGATTAGTTTTTTATATGCAGATCAATTGATCAAATCATATTAGAATATTATGTATTTTTAAGTATGTTTTTCTTTATCATCTGATCTATCATCGTTCAAGGTGTGCAATCGTTAGCTTACACATAACATCCTGATTATTTCGATCCCAACATGTCTCTCTGCAAAATTAAATATTTTATGTATATATATTCTAAAATTGGTATAGTATTAACTGTTGGCATCCATGCTCCAAGAAGGCTGAATGATCACTTGGTTGAAGATTGAGTTATTTACCGAAAGGAATATGAATTAATTTTCACTTAATATATTTCTTCCTCCTTTTCCTAATAGTGCATCCATGTACTAATTATTACTAGGGTGGGTTGATGGGGCCGACCGACCGACCCGACACAACCCCGTTATAAAAAAACGGGGAGGCTCGAAGGCGGGCAGTATGGTCCCGCCGACCCGCCAGCCGATCCCGCCCGATCCCGCCCCGATCCGCCCACGCCTGGGCCGACCTTTGCACAAAATAGTCGTTGTCCAATGACCATTTTACATTTGGCCATTGACAACGGCCATTTTAGGCCTCCACTCCCCAACCCCTACCCTTTATATTTATTTTTAACCCCTATAAATACCTCATTCCTCTTCTTATTATTTTCACAAATCTTTCTACTCTCTAATCTCTCAATCAATCTCTAATTCTCTATACAACATTGTCTACATATTCAATCTATTTATTAATTTGAGAATGGGGAGTGAAGTCAACTAGCTTGAGGATTATCTATCGAGCAAAGTTTCAATTTTCAACCTCTCGATTACACGTCGACTCTACGTCGGCGTTTGGTACATTCGTTCTCTCATTAAATTATTATTTTGTCTTTATTTCATTTAGCACATTTAATTTCATTATCTTTAACTATTTATTAGCATAATTAAAATGAAAGGACTAAGAGGCATGTTGGGTAAGGGGTAAGGGTCGCTTCTTCAGTAGGGGTGGTAATAAGGGCAAGGTACTTCTTCTAGTATTCTGCTCCACTATTCCTAGACAAGATGATTTTATAGATCTGAAATGTTTCTGAAATACCATATGATCTTGACACAAATGATTATCCCGAAATTGAAGAAGATTTTAATTTAGATGACACTCTAGTTGATGATACACCTACTAATGAAGATGATGATACACCCACTTGGTGAAATGCCTCCTATCCCCTACTATGAGGCAGGTCCGCAAAGCGACCATTAAAATCGGTTGTATGGAAATATTTTTGTGAGGACGTAGCTAATCAAGTAGTTGTATGTAAAACTTGTAAAAATGTTTATTCTTTTAAAAGCTGGACAAGGTCATGGTGGGACGGGGTTTAGGAAGACACCTATTGCAAAACACAAAGCCTTGCATACTCGATACATGATTGAAAAAGAAGGTGAGAAGACGTCCTCTCAATCGGGACAAGGTTCACATACTCATGTCTGGAGAAAGTCTGGTCAAATTAACCCTATGTGGGGAGTTGTAGGCCACTAAATACGATAAACATAAAGATAGGGAAGCACTAGCAAACTTAGTTCTTTGTGGAGGGTTTGCCTTTTTCATTTCTGAATCTCTGGTTTTATTCATTATATTAGAGATGTATAATCCTTATAAAGGTTTTCCTAGATCAAGTTAAAAGAGATGTATTTAAATTTGCACATGAATATCAGATTTACGTTATGCATTATATCATTTAAATTGCAAAGTCGCTTTAACTTCTGATATATGTCGTAGTACTAACGACCATGATTATTTAACGGTAACCTGTCATTGGATAGATTATAAATGGTCTATGCAAAAACGTATTTTAGCATATAGATATATAGAAAGTAAGCACACTGGTGAGTTTATTTCTGAAAATATTTATTCAGTCTGTGATTATTACGGAATAACCGATAAAGTTATGAGTATTACATTAGATAATGCATCATCTAACAATTCTGCTATTAGTATTTTAAGAGATGTTTTAACTCCGTCTTTTCCAAAACATTTTCATATCAAATGTGCGTGTCATATTTATAACTTAGTTGTAAAGGATGGTCTTTCACTTTTTCAAGATATTCTTGAAAAAATACAATTTGTTATACACTTTATTTTTAAAAATAATAGAATTCAATAGAGAAAAGAATATAAAAAAACTTGCCACGATTGTGGACTATCTTACAGAAAAATTCCCGAAGAAGTACCAACTAGGTGGAATTCTTTATATGACCAACTAGTTGTTGCTTATGACTATAGAAAACCTATTACTTTATTTTTAACGCCATAATCAAAATCCAAATGATATGATTGTGGATACTGATTGGGAGAAAATTAGAGAACTTATTGTATTTTTAGAAAATTTTCAACGAGCAACAAAAGAATTTTCTACTTTATATTATCCTACTATTTCAACTATGTTGTTTTATATAGCTATAATATTTTTACTTCTTAAATAATATATGGAAAAATGCCTTATCTTGACTATTAAAAAAATGTTTATGAAATTAAAGAAATATTTTATTCTTATTCCCCCTATTTATATTATTGGTGTTGTATTAAACCCGACTATTAAAGTAGATGGTTGTAAAAGTCTTATTCAAAATATTTATACCTGTATGGACGTACTACCACCTCCAACTCCCAAAAATTTAAATGTTGAGCCACCTATTGAACTAACGCTAGAAGAAGTGTTGAATAGCGTAGAGGATGAATGCAAAAAAGTATATCGGCATTACCAGCAAGAAAGTTCTAGTAACCAACCGACTTTTGTACCATCTTCTTGACACAACCTAAAAAGACAAGCGGTTTACGTGGCTAGGCCTAGTATTAATTCTATTGAAAGCCTCGAGAAATAGTAATGTGCGGTGGTAGCGATGCTAACCAAATTAGTGAGTTCGATGTTTTTGTTTTGCGGGGTAATTTACCTTACCAGCGATTATCAATGAAGAAGGAAAGGAAGACTTGTGAAATATTGGAGCGAGAATGAGAAGACATTTCGACACTTTCAATGATGGCGAGATATTTTGAACATTCAGCGTCATCAATCGCCACGGCGCTTTTACGCGATTTCAAATAGGAGAGCACATACACTCGTTAGCGAGACAACTTGGAGATGGCGGTACTATTCAGAGATTGAATACGAGCGGGCGAAGGAGGTCTGATCAACCAGATTAACGAAGAAGAAGGCGACAACTACAACGACATTTTATCGAAGGCATGAGTAGCGGCGTGGAACAATTTGATCAAGATATACCAATTTCAATAGAAGAACCACAAGAAATTATAAAGAAATTAGAAAAAATATTTTCAAATTGGTAATTTATTTCAGTGCAATTTTTAAATTTTTCTATGTCTTTCACTCTTTTGCAAATTTTTTCAACAACAGTACACTACAATGTAATTTTGAATCTTGTATATTTGATATTTCAATGAAATTAATAATATAAGAGGCACAAAAACAGCCTTGGGATGTTTTTTTTACACTATTCTTGTCTTTGTTTAATTATTTAGTTTATAACTTTATACTTTATAGTTTATACTTTATACTTTATTAGTTTATAAATATATTATATATATGAGTATAATACTATAATACTATAATTATAAATTATAATACTATAAGTCTATAATATTATAGTATATGACTATGTATATGACATTATGACTATATGACAAGTATATGTTAATGCTACTTTGTTAGTACTTAGTAATTTAGTATTTTTAATTTAGTGAAAAAATTAAAAAAAAAAAAAAACACAAAACCCGCCAACCCGTCCCGTCCCGACCCGACCCGTCCCGACCCCCTACCCAACGGGACCGGGACCGGGACGGGACACGGTATGGTCCCGCCCGACCCGACCCCTCGGGCCCACTCGACCCGCCCATTTTCCCCGCCCGCCAAACCCGATCCCGGTGGGCCCGGACCGGCCCACTGGCCAGCCCTAATTATTACCTTGAATGACTGTTCTGCAGCGTTTCCTATTGCTTTCTTAGTCTTTAATTAACCATGTTAAGTATGACTTTCTACAAAAAATATTTCATTGCTAACTCATTTAACCAATTTGCTTTCTTAAATACGACTGAAAACTCATATGGGAGAAGCAGAGTCCCCTTCTCCAAGCTAATTGTCTGATCTTTTTTGGCAACCAATGTGAATATTATCATTAACTAAACAAAAAACTTACAAACTAAAGAGCACCCATCACCATTAACACCTTCCAGGAAGGGTGCAATGGTCAGACAGGTCTCAAGAACCAAAAACTAAATACAATTTTTTTGTCAAAAAACTCTACATCTCTGTGCTCTCTTTATTGAACTATACTGCTCTATCCTCTCTACAATATCAGTTGTAATTTTCCCAACTATATCTGTATACTGTACAGCTCTTCCTTCAAAGTGTCTACCATTCCTTGCTCTCCATATGTGATATATCATTGAACCCCATAATGCTGCCACCACCTCCTTGCACCTTTGTATGCTTACTTCTTATGATCCCCAGGACTGTTCTCAATTCCCCAGCAGGTAAGTGAAAGAAATAATTGTTGATTATTTTCATTAATGAAAGAAAATATATATAATTTACAATTTTCATAATAGAAAAATCATATTTTTATTCTAATCCTAAAATTCTATTCTAGTAGTATAAGAATTTTATAATTATGGTAAGTGTACAATACTAATTAATACAATTATGTTACACTAAATAATCAGCGACAGTCACCCCAATCAGATGCTGATACGAGACAAGTGTAGATGTCGAGGAAGAATATAAATATAAGTCATAGTCAAGTGTCCTCTGGATGTATCGAATAATGTGTTTGAGCGCATTTATGTGTTCAATCCTGGGATCATGCATAAACAAACACATCTGTTGTACGGCATATGTAATATCTGATCTCGTGAAAGTAAGATATTGAAGAGCCCCTGCAAGACTGCTATAGCGGGTTGGATCCTCGTAAGGTGAGCCAGCCGCAACACCCAACTTGGGTTTAGTGTCAACTGGAGTGGAAGTAGACTTGCATGAGGACATACCAACTCGCTCAATGATCTCAACTGCATACTTCCGTTGAGATAAAAACAACCCACCTGCATGACGAGTGACAGCAATCCCCAAAAAGTAACTCAAGGACCCCAAGTCTTTCATAGTAAACTCATAAATGAGCATTGTAACGATAAACTTTCGCAAAACATCGGAAGAGACAGTCAAGATAATATCATCCACATACTATATTATGTAAGCCAGAGAAGCACCACGACGATATATGAACAATGAATTATCAAACCTGTTGTGTGAGAACCCAATAGAGGAAACACAGTCTGCAAACCTCTTATACCAAGTCTGTGGGCCTATGTAAGCCCATACAAGAACTTCTTCAACAAACAGACATGATGATGATATTTGGGTTCTAAAAAACCCAAGGTTTGATGCATGTAAACGATCTCCTTAAGATCACCATGTAAGAAAGCATTCTCCACATCTAACTGATGGATGTGCCAAGCTTTCGAAAGAGCAAGACTGTGAATAGTGCGAATGGTAGCCGGTTTGACCACCAGAACTAAACGTCTCACCATAATCCACGTCAACCTGCTGAGTCTTACCATCACCTACAAGACGAGTCTTATGCCTCGCAAAAGAACCGTCAGAATTATCCTTATGAGTAAAAATCCACATAGATCGAATAATTAACATCAGTAGGACGGGGTACCAACTCCCACGTCTTATTAGCAATAAGAGCATCATATTCGTCGGTAATGGCCAATTTCCAATTCGGATAATTTAATACGGACATGGGGTTACGTGGTAGAGGAGATTTAAGAGCATGAGAATTTAAAATAAAATGTCTTTTAAGTTTAAAAATACCCCGTTGACTACGAGTGACCGATCTATGACTCAGGGGAGAATTGGGTGGATTTTAGGAAATATCGAGACATGTGATGGACTGTCCAACAGGCAGTGGCCCTGCTGGCCCAATATGGGAACTAGGACCGACGTCAGAAACAAAAATTGGGCTGGACAGGCGGCCCAGTTGCTGGACTCATGATGGGAGCTTGCGACGGTACTGGAGAACCACAGGAAGTGGGCTCGCTGGCGGAATTTTGGTGCGGGACTTATCCGATAAATGGTGGATAATATACGAGGAGACATCGTCATATAAAAAATTATACGAACTATGCCCGAAACTATTTACCTTGGCAAATGAAAATTGGGTTGCATTGAAAATAACATGGCGACTAATGATGATTTTGTTAGACGACAAATCAAAACAGTTGTAACCACTTTGATTAGAGGGATAACCCAAAAACACACAAGGAGTAGAACGGGCTTGAAGTTTGTTAATCGTAGTGACGGAAAGAATGGATAACATAAGCATCCAAAAACCCTAAGATGTGAATAGGAAGGAGTCTTATTATATAAGATTTGAAGAGGGGATGAATATGTCAAACCTTTGGTAGGAAGTATGTTAAGAAGATAAGTAGTCATTTGTAGAGCATGATGCCAAAAAGAAGGGGGTACTGAAGCATAGACTAATAAAGTTCGGATAATATTATTAATGGTACGAATTTTTTGTTTGGCTTTGCCATTTTGTGAAGACGTATGAGAACAAGAAAAATGAAAAATAATATCATTAGTTGCACAAAATTCCTGAAACATCCCATTATCATATTCCTTTCCATTATCACATTGAATTTTCTTTATTTCGTGTTCGAATTTGGTATGGATGAATGCTCTAAATTTTAAGAAGGTAGAAAAAACTTGAGATTTTTTCGCTAACGTAAAAGTCCATAAAAATGAATAATCATCCAAAAATATAACATAATAATGATGGCCCACAGAACTTAAAACGGGAGGTGTCCATAAATCGCTATGAATAATATCAAATGACATTAAAGTACGAGAAGTATAGGCTATAAATGGTAATCTAACATGTTTTTTCAAAGGACATGATTGATAAATTGGAGTATTATTCGTACCCATACAAGAAATAAAATTACTTTTATGCAATGAAGAAATAATAGATGACCTAGGATGACCCAAACGTGCATGCCTTAAGGAATGAGCTAGAGCTGCAAAAGTAGACGACAAGACTTGACTCGAGAGACAGGATGTGGACGTGATAGGATAAAGATCTCCCCTACTATTACATCTCAGGAGAGGAATCCCCGTCTTGAAATCCTTCACAGAAAATCCAAAATGATCAAAATCAATGGAAACTCAATTATCAGTGGTGAATTTACGGACATACACCAAAATTTTAATGAAGTTAGAGACATGAATGACATTTTTCAAGACAATGTTTTATGACTGTAACCACGAATTGAAATAGAGTTGCTATTGCCATTAATTATACAACGATTGTTGCTCAAATTGAAATAAGACGACAGAGTACCTTGGTTTGACGTCATGTGAGAAGTGGTGTCGGTGTCCATGTACCAATTTGGGTCTGGAGAATTTAATCCAAGTGTATGTATTGCGGCCTCAATATCCGTTGGAGTCGGTGTGGGGCCACTGCCGAGAATGCCTGTGTCACCCGAGGCCCAAGCAGTCCACCCTGCTGCCCCGGCCCAGCAGTGTTTCATAATCTGGAAGCTGAAGCCTGATAATTGGGCCAAAAGGGCTGCTGCCCGGCCCACTGCCCGTTGTACGTGGAGCCTGGAAAATAAGGGATGTTGGCCACGACCCACTGCCCCAGCCCACTGCCATGGGTCCACCAGTGGGGTTGTGACCCACTGCCACCTTGCCGAGCACCACCACCACCATTCTGGCCACTCCTACCGCCGCCGGAACCACCATGATTGCTACCGCGATATTTGCCATTATTTTTCTGATTTTTCTTGCCTCTACCGTGAGAACGGGTTGGCCCGAATTATCAACAAAACCTTGAGAATTAGTAGATGATGTCATCATGACCATGGGACTAGCACTAGTATCCACCTTTTTGGCCAAACTGACTTCTTCTAATGTGAGCATCGAACGGGCTTGATAAAAAGGTTGAACTCGATTGCTTTGACGGAGGAGAGTCCCAACGCCATTACAGGCCTTAGATAGGCCTGCAACCATTTGAAGAACAAAACGATTAGTTGTAACGGGCGCTCCAACATTACGGAGTTGGTCCGCCAACTCCTTGAGCCATTTACAATAAGCTGAAACGATAGAAAAATCTTCCATGCATACTTGGGAAAATTCCTGGTCAAGGTTGACAATGCGGAAATTTTGGTTATCTTGGAATATATCATGCAATCTATTTCATGTATCCATAGTCGTAGTGTCCGGCTTAATAATCGTCTGTAAAAGGTCGATGGAAATAGTGGAATAAATCCATTGAAGGATGGTAGAATCAAGATTAATCCATAATTGTGGATCCTCCGCGGGAGTAGGGGTAGCGGGAGGAATTATGTGATGGAGAACTTGATGTGAAATGACGTGAATTTTGAACAACTCATCCCACGTCGTATATTGGACTTTTCCATCTCAAGAACAATAGAGATGTTGTTCTTGATGTTGGAAACGGTAAGGGCATGATGAAACATGTTCTTAGACATAACGAAAGAACGAAGGAATTGAGAAGAAAATTTGAGAATAGAGGAGATAAATTTTTTCACGAAATCCGGAAAGAGGGAACATATTTCGATGCATTTTTAGCTGAGAAAGGGGCACGAAAACCGAGAACAAATTTGGAGAAGAGCAGAAGTAATTTAGTCTTAGACTTCTGATACCATGAAAGAAATAATCCTGGATTATATTCATTAATGAAAGAGAATATATACAATTTACATAATGGGAAAGTCTTATTCCTATTCTAATCCCAAAACCCTATTCAAGTAGTACAAGAATCTTATAATTATGGTAAGTATATAATATTAATTAATACAAAAGCACAATCAACAAATAAATACTGGCTAGTCTCTATCACCTGTGCTTGACAACGACAACAACTTGCATCATCTACATGAATATTCAAATATATAAGCCTTGCCTTGGTTAATAGCCTATGTTGTATAGCAAGCCATATTATGAACACGTGCTTTAGAGGTGACACAGAATTCCACACAAGGCCTGAAATATCCAACCTATCTATGGTGCCAATCTTCAAGTATCCTCTTGCTATGGAATACTTACCATTCCCAGTTAGCAAAAACTGCCCATGGACATACCAAGTTTTAATTTTATCCCTCAAAGCATTTATCTTCCTCCAATACCAGCAGTTATCCAGAGGAGCTCTATGAGTCCAAGTTGTATCATCTTTGATATATATCCCATGAACCCATTTCAACCACAATGATTCTTTATTTAGGGCTAATTGACACATCAACTTGCCCACTGATGTCAGATTCCAGTTGCCACATCCTTTAATGTTTAATCAACCTTGCTTCTTTGGGAAACATACTGTCTCCCAAGAAATAAGTGGGTTCTTCCTCTTCTCAGAGTTACTCTCCCATAAGTAATCTCTACACAACTTGTCTACCCCTTTAACAATGTTTTGTGGTATAATTAAAACAGCGCCCCCCCCCCCCCCCCCAAAAAAAAAACTCTCTATAATCACATGAAGCCTTCCTGCATAGGAGAGTTGCTTAGCATAAGTAGTCTTTATTCTACTGGTGATCTTATCCATAACTGGTGGCATTCAAGCTTAGTCCATTTCTTCGATGATAAAAGAAGCCCAAGGTATCTTATTGGGAACTCTCCTTGTTTGAATCCTGTCAAATCAAGAAGAGGCGTGTCTATTCCGAGAACCAGTTCGGATTCAAATCGGGGCGTTTGACTACAGAAGTCATTCATCTTATTAGGAGGTTAATGGAGCTGTATAGGGAGAGAAAGAGAGACTTACATATAGTTTTCATCGACCTTGAAAAGACATACGATAAAGTCCTTAGGGAGGTTCTTTGGAGATATTTGGAGGCTAAAGGTGTACATATGGCGTACACTAAGGCGATTAAGAATATGTATGATGGAGCCAAAATCAGGGTACAGACAATGGGGGGAGACTCGGAGCACTTTTCTGTGATGATGGGGCTGCACCAAAGATCAACTCTTCGCCTATTCTTATTTGCCTTGTTGATCGACTGACGCAATAAATCCAATGAGAGGTGATATGGTGTATGTTATTCACAGACGAAATAGTCTTGATGAGACTCGCAGTGGGGTGAACGCTAAGCTGGAGGTTTGGAGGCAGATTTTGGAATTTAAAGGGTTCAGGCTGAGTAGGACCAAGACAGAATACTTGAATTGCAAGTTCAGCAATGGGAGCTACTGTGAGACAGGCGTGGAGGTGAGGCTTTAGGCTCAGGTCATTCCAAAAAAAAAGAAGCTTCAAGTACCTCAGGTCTATCATCTAAGAGATCAGAGAGATTGATGAAGATGTCACACATCATATTGGGGCAGGGTGGATGAAATAAAGGCTTGCATCTGGAGTCTTGTGCGACAAAAAGGTGCCACCAAAACTAAAAGGCAAGTTTTATACGGTGGTGGTTAGACCGACCATGTTATATGGGGCTGAGTGTTGGTCAGTCAAGATGTTGCACATCCAAAGGATGAGAATGATGGAGATGAAGGTGCTCAAATAGATGTGTGGGTATACGAGGAGGGATATGATTAGAAACGATGATATCCGAGATAGAGTGGGAGTGGCCTCGGTGGAAGACAAGATGCGAGAAACGAGGTTGAGATGGTTTGAACATGTGCGGATGAGAGACACAAATTCCCTAGTGTAGAGGTGTGAGAGGTTGGTTATGGACATGTTCAAGAGGGGTAGAGGTAGACCGAAGAAATATTTGGCAGAGGTGATTAGACGGGATATAGAGCAGAAACAACTTACTGAGGACATGACCTTAGATAGAGGGTTATGGAGGACACATACTAGGTTAAAAGGGTAGTATGTAGTCGAGTGTAGTCCTACTTACACTTACAAAATGATAGTTGTGGTGTTATTGTTGTAGGTAGTCTTAGCATATCATACGAATAGGCGTAGTATTGCTTTATAGTCTTCTCTAGTTTTATTTCTTATGTTATGCGTTCTTTAATGCACTTGGTTTATGTCATTTATCTGCGTTAGTTACTACTTCTCTTTAAGGATGTAATATCATGGCGTATTCACGTTTGCTATCAGTATTTTCTTACTACTTTAATTTTTTGATCGGGTCTGATTATTTTTTTTGCTTTGCTTGTCCTGAGCCGAGGGTCTTTCGGAAATAACCGCTCTACCTACCAAAATAGAGGTATGGTCTGTGTACATATTCTACCATCTTCAGACCCCACGTTGTGATATTTCACTAGATATGTTGTTGTTGTTGTCATACCTGCTAAGAATAAACTTGATTTCTCCATGTTTTTCATAAGTTCAGTAGTTGCACTAAAGTGCTAGGGCCTCATTCACTCTAGTAACAGACTTTACTTCTCCTTTGCAGAAGACTATTAAATCATCAACAAAAATGAGATGGTTCAGCCTAAGAGCTTTGCACGTGGGCTGAAACTTGAAATATGACAAGAAGCTCATAGTCTTAAGGGCTCTTGACAAGTATTCCATTACCAAGACAAACAATAATGGTGAGGTAGTATCACCTTGCCTTAATCCTCTATTTTCTTCAAAATAAACCTTCTTCATTGAGCTTGGCAGTAAACTTAGGACTTGTTACTTATGTCATGACCAAGTCAATGAATTTAGTTGGAAATCCAAACCCCACTAATGCCTCATGTAGGAATTTCTAGCTCACCATGTCATAAGCCTTCCTAAGATCTATCTTCATCAAACACCTAGGTGTAGTTTTCCTGATATAGTGTCTCAATAGATCATGACAGATTAATATGTTATGCACCATTTGTTGAAAATTTACTAATGTGGAATTAAGTTTAATCCATTATTTATGACTCGAACAATTGAGGTCTCGCACGTCGGAAACGTCATTTCCACACACGTGCACATGTAGTGTCAACTATCGTAAATTTCATTAAGTGAAAAAGATATTGGTACGTAAGTGAAACATTTGAGACATAGAATGATGGACGGTTATTGGACAAATGACGCGTGTTCCACGTTGGTAAATGAAGAAAGAAATGTACGATGTGTAAAAGATGAAACGAGTCGAAAATCGTCGCGGAGCCGTGAAGGGCCGCGGTGAAACACCGTTGGAACCGCGGTATCGGAGCACCACGACGCCTTAGTGGAAGTAACTTACTGAAGTTCAGGCATTGTGGCGCCTCCAGGCAGGGCCGCGATGCTTCGGAGGCAGTAACGTCGACGGATGACGAAAAGTTTCTAACTTTTGGGCTGATTTTGGAGAATTAATCCTTTATTACTTGGCACTTGAATTCAGCCATTATTTGACTGAATTACAACCTCTCATTTAGTGCTATTACATGGACTTGATTGCCATTAGTTAGCTATATGAGAAGACATCTTATACATACTATAAATTGAGGCCCTTGGCTCAATTGTAGGAGACATTTCACTCTTGTTTAGTTCAGATTTTTCTGAACTTCTTCCTCTCTAGCATACTTTCACACACTCAAATGTTCTTCTTGAAAAACACTTGAGTTTCCTTTGCTAATTTATTTGATGTTGTTTTATATTGGGAGACAGTTGCTCATAAATTTAAAAGGATATATACGGGACAATAATGTCTTAAGGACAGATTGCTAACACGCGACTCAACACATTTGTAACAAGTAGGGATTTGGTGTCTCTTAGTTTCAGGTTATCAAGATCAAGGGACTTGTTGCAATTAGAAAGAAGATCCAAGACAGAGGACTCAAGAACCATTCAAGAACGAGGATAAAAAAATCACAAGTTTATTGTAGCCACAACTCTTGTTGGCTCCAAGATTGTAACCATTGTAATTCATTGTTGTTCATCCTTTCAACGCACTAGTAGTAGTTGTAAACTATTCTCGTATATCCATTGGGTAGATTACACCATTGACCTCCATTGAACAAATGCAGTCTGGTTATCTTCTACAATATGTGTCACTGCTTTTTTCAGTCTTGTACAAATTATCTTAAATATGCATTTGTATAAGACATTACAACATGCAATGCTTGCCATTTCAGGGCCTTCAACTTTAGGAATAAGTGCAATATTTTTAGCATTTAACTGTCTAAGCAACTTGCCATTTGTAAAGAACTCCATAATTGCATATGTTACATCCATACCTACAATACTCCATGAATCTCCAAAGAAATTACTCCCATATCCATCAGGACCAAGGCTCTTGATTTTGTCAATTTTGAACATATCAACCTTTACTCCTGCTCAGTGAAAGGTTGTAAAAACTTCAACTACTGCTCTAACCATTTTGTAGAATGAATGACTTTGCTTGCACTCTAGTATTCACTTTCCTTCCCAACACCTCCTTATAATACTTCACAAAAATCTTTGTAATGACATCTGGATCAGTTTTCCAATGTCCTTGATCATCTTTCAACTGAGTGGTTGCTTGTTTTAGTCTTGTGTGTTTGATCACATAATGAAAATACCTGGTGTTGTTATCCCCTAACCTCAAATATGTGACCTTGCTCTGCTATTGTAAATACAGTTATACTAAATATGAAGATTGCTTGAACTGAGCATACTTCTCCCTCTCCTGCTTTTGCAAGTCCAGATTCAATGGTTGCAACTGCAGTTGACTCTGAGCATGTTTTAAAGAAGCATTGTCCTTATAAGTTCCTTCATTATGTCCTAAAGTATTGGGCATTCAACTTCTTTAGGTCTTTTTCAATAGTTTTTGTCACGATCCGAACCGATGGGCCGCGACTGGTACCCTACCTGGGTACCCTTATACTCACACATCACATATAATCAGCGGAAGCTAAGGAACAACTCATAATTATATACCAAACTTGTAAAATAACTCTGGCAAGCCGACAAGGCCGCCACTTTACATAGAATAGTCCAAACGAACTACAACTGTACATATGTCCCAAATACACATACAACACACACATGTCTACAAGACCTCTAAGAGTTTGATAATGACATGTGACGGGACAAGGCCCCGTCATACCCCTGAATATACGCAAGTCTATAATGGCAGATCTGTACCAAAATGACAATCTCCGGAACAATCCCATAAGCTGAGAAAATATCCTAAGCTCGAGGATCATCAAACTAAGAACCTATATCTGCGGGCAAGAATGTTGTTACACCCCGTAATTCCAGGACATGTTTATAAGAACGTACGTAAGAACTAAAAAATGTTAAGAATTGAGACTAGTAAAAATTTATCGGAATTATGGAAATGTCGGAAAACGAAATATTGCGACGAATGGGAGGGCGACACGTGTCACCCCTCCTTTAGTTGGTCTTGGACGAAATGGACATGGATCTAATGGTCATTTGACCAAGGTTAAGATGACCAAGTCTTGCTAAGCTTAGAGCTTGATATTGTTGACTTAGTCAAAAGCCACTTGGCTAGATTTTTTTAAGTGAATTGGATCCAAGCCACCCATTTGTTTTAATCTTGACCCTCCATGTTGTTATATAGTAACACTACTAGCAAGACAAGCTCCCATACTTAGTAAAATTTTCAAGAAAATCTTGTGCTTCATTATTGAGCTCTCGGGTTAGGGCTCTCTCTCAAGAGAAAATTTTTCGTTTGTTGCTCAATAATCTCCATACGTTAAACCAAGGTTCCTAAGGGTATCTCAATAGAAAGATTCCGAAAAAGTGTCATTTTTGCGTTAGTCGCAAGGTGAAAACCTAAGTCACTTTCCTAGGTTTGGATTGGAAAGTGAAGGAAAGTTGTTTGTGATCTTCTAAGGGCTTCAAGTGGCGGATTGGAGTGTCAAGGAGAGGCTCTAAGTTTCTAGGGAGCGACTTCGGATCTTGAAGTTGGATTAAGGCTCGTTAAGGTAACAATCTTGTTCTCTTAAGTGTTATAAGATTACATATTGTTGTATCCTTACATTTTAACTAGCATGAGATATATGTATTAAGGATTGATAAGTGTTGTGTATATTGTAAGCCTAAATCTGAAATGACCTTGTTAGCCATTTGAAATTGGAATACAATTTGGTCGATAATTAGAATCGTCGCATGTTATCTACTTGAAGATTTTAGTTGTTATAATAGTTTGCGGCTTTATAACATGTTATACTAAACAACTTGAATTGAAAAGGATAATATGTTGTTACACCTATTGGCCGAGAATGGCATTGCCTTTTTGGACTAGTTTGATATAAATTGTGGGGCGGAATTTTACACGTCTTGTTAGGCGTGTAATCCCCTATTGTTAACTACATTGTTGAGCCTTAAATGTGGCATGTTTGGTTATTGAATTCGGGCCTTGAAAAAGGTGGAAAAGTATGTAGAAACAAAGGAAGTGTTGTCCGATTTTCCGTAGAATTTAGTGACTTTGCACTTAGAATATTCTACGTTTGAAGTAAGAAGTTAATAGACGTATTATGGCCATTATAGGTTGACATACTACGTACGGCATATTGGACTTAGCAAGTGGATTGAACCGAAGAGGTATGTGGAACTTTTCCTATCTCTTGAGCATGAGTAATTGTAAATGTATAGTACGGTAGACGTACGAGATTTAAATGAATTTAGTTTCATTTGATATCCTTGACTCGTTTTAAGAATGTCCAAGTTGGTTGAGTTAGAGAATTAACTCACTTGTTTTTAAAGGATAGAAATGTCTTGGTTTCAAAAGCATAAAGTTGGTTAATAACTCTATGGATAGTAAAAAGAATGGTTTATTCTACTAAGATAAGCAAAGATTTCTTGACTTGAAAATGTATAGAATACTTGATTTGGAAAGTATTGATTCCTTGAGCTATTCTAAAGTTAAGAAACTTGATTTCTAAAGTTAAGAGACTTAAAGTATTTTGAAAGTATAGGATACTTGGTTTTTGGAAAGTTTAAGTCTCTTGGTTATAAAGAAGAATGTAAGTATCTAAAGTATAAAGTTAGTATAACGGCTTTATGGGAAGTTGGTTATAATAGATTTATGGAAAGTTAAAAGGATGGTTTACTCTAGCAATGTAAATTAAGATAAAATGATTTGAAGGGAAGAAAGACAAATTGATTTGAAGGCATCAATTGCTTAAAGTTTTAAAGTAAAAAGTCACTTGATTTAGAAGTCTTTAAATGTAGTTCTAAAAGGTATTGTGACTTGTTTTGAAAAGTAGATATGACTTGATACTACGGTTATTAGTATCTTGGAAGTTTTATATGAAAAAGAGTCATTTTAAAAGAATAGAAGTACGTAGTACTTTGGGTTAAATTCCCGGATTTTATAATGGCATGTTAGTGCCTTAAGTAAACTAAAATGAGAGTGTATATGAACAAAGCTAATAAGAAGTTAAGGGATTTCTTAACTTGCTTATGATAATTGTGATAAGCCGGTGGTGTTTATGTTATGTATGATAAGCTGGTAGTGCTTATGTTATGTATGATAAGCTGGTAATGCTTATGTTATGTATGATAGACGGTTGTGCTAGCGATATATTGTTCATTACGGGGTCATTCCCCGAGTTTGTGGCATTTGCATATTCCGTGGATTTGCTACCCATGATGTGAGGAATACCTCATGCGAGTCTGTAGGGCTTATGCGGGTGAAATAGTCATATGTGGGGCGGAACAGTACTATGCGAGGAGATTACCTCATGCGGGTCCACACGACCTATGCGGGCGGATACAGTCTATGCGAGGAAATTACCTCATGCGTGTCCATACGGCCTATGCGGGTGAAATAGTCTCAGGAGTAGGATTGCTTAATGATACTACGGGCGGGTGGCCCTACTTTGATCATGAGCCTCCTATTTTTATGCAGAAAAGTATACTCTTGTTTACTCATTGTTAGTAAGGCCTGATGTCACATTAATTGAGTTATCATACATGTCTCGACTTTATTTTAGACTTATGATTTCACTCTGATTTTCATTTTCACATATTTGGTACATGTTATCGACCTCCTTGAGGCTGCGTTCATGCATGAGTAGAGTATCTGATTCTTGATCCTCACTCTTAGGATCATTGTTTAGCTGTTGAGAAGCTCCATTACTCCGGAGGCTTATCCTTGGTTTTAGATCCCTGGTATTATCGGTTGTTGTACATTCAGGGGTATGGTGGGGCCCTGTCCCGCCACAGTTGTTATTCTTAGAGGCCTGTAGTCACATTTGTGGATTGGGTTGTAAGAACAGAGATGTACTGTTTTATTTTTGTATTATGTATATGTTTACGAAAGGTGGCCTTGTCGACTAGCCTGTTGATGTTTAATGTCTAAGTATTTTTTTTGAGTTGTGTATGTTCCGCTGCTATTCTCTGATATATACCTGAAAGGGGTGCGGAGTAGGACACGATCTCGGGCAGGGGGTCGTGACAAAAGTGGTATCAGAGCAGTTAGTCCTCGGAAAATGTCTATAGACCGTGTCTAGTAGAGTCTTGGTTATCGGTGTGTTGTGCACCACATCTATAACCAGGAGGCTGCAGGACATTTAGGATTGGTTTCCATTCTTCTCACTCTGAGATCGTGCGATAGAGTTGTGTTGTTAGGGTCGTCTCTCCCTAACGAGTTATGTTGATTGCAGCTACGAGAAAGGTAGCAGTGACCCAGGAAGGATTATGTGAATTGCGTATCCAGGTTGGTTGTAATTATTGTATAGTTGGTATAATGACGTACAGCTATACGAATTTATGTATGAGGGTCATATATGGGTTGCCTAGAATGATTTTAGATTACCAGGAATTGGTAAGGACTAATTAGATACCATGAAGGTATGAAACAGTTTAATGAATTCTCATCAAGATTTATGTGCTAATTTGATATAATTAGGAAATGATGAGCTATCTGATAGGGTAATGAACCCTTAAGAAGTTATAATTAAGGGACTTAATGAAATACTATGTTAATAGATGAAGCTACGTGGTATGATTAAGAGAATGGTACGGATGAGATCTGTATGGAGTAAGTATGGTTGTTGTGATCAAGACAACACGATTATGGTATTTTGAGAAGTTATTGTACCCGTTTACGGGGGACTGATAAGGTAGGCTTGGAGCATGGAAATTGCGAGCCTAAGAATATTGATAACCGCCAAGACCTTAGGTAAATAAGGCCTTCTCGGGTAGTAAAAATTTAAGTCAGACCAAGGATAAAAGTTAAGTGCAACGCCGAGTCGGGTTGAGGACCTATTAAGGGTCGCCCCTTAGCCTGAAATGGAAGGGGATCAGTTGGTAGTAGTCCCTCTACGTGACAGGGTCACGAGGGTGCAAGGCTCAAGTCTAGTTAATCGTTTTACATGTTCGTGGACGCATTCCACCAGAACCAGGTTGTGAGAGCCGGAAATGGCCTTATATTTTTTAATTTAGTAACTCCAAAGATTGGAGGCCAGATTTAGTATGGAAGTTATGTACGTATGCTAGTATAAGTTTGGAATTACGGAAAGAGTACGACCAGTGAGAAAGAGAGCAACCAAGTGTAAAGGAATAGAGCCTGAATCCATGAGAACCTTTCGAGGTGACTACACCCGTGAGTGATGGGTGGTAGCTGTGCGGGTATATAATAATTGCCGGTGACGATACAGTCGTTGGAACCTAGCAGACCTAGTAGAGCTGATATGACCGACCTTGAGGTCATTATGAGTACGGGCTAGTTGGCCTCTTGTTATACCAACGTTGACTGCAGAGAAAGATTTGTTCGATTCCAGTTTTCCGGTAAGCCGATTATCGAGTGGAAAGGAAGGGAAGTGGTGGTAACCAGTGAATTATCCTTCCTTCTTTGACATCATTGTTTTTAATAAGTCGGTGTGACTTGTTCATTTGAGGTAAATTGATGCAGAAGGTAAGTAATACTTGAATTTGAAGGAGTTTTATGTTAAGTGCCCTTGGAGGTACTTGGAGTTGGTTTGGTGTGGCGGTCAGGGCCACGACCTTCCGGATAATTTTAGGAAAGCGCGCAAGCAAGAATAAGACAAGTACGAGTGCTGCCTGCGGAAAACAGAAGATATCGTTGGTAGGTTTTGAAAATCTATCCGATTATAAGGTGGCGCTCGATGATTAAGATTTTGAAAGGGAGATAAGTTCTCTCCCCCACGTAAAAGGATAGTTTTACGTATTATGGGGTTATGTGTACCCATGTTGTTAGACGAAGGATATGAGGTAGTAAGGTCTTGATGTCGCCGTATCATAGGTTCTGATCTTAGATAATCGTGGGAAAAGTATTGTGTTGGGGTAATTGAGAACGACGTTAGGAAATGGTCGAGGGAGTGTCGTAAGGATATAAATGCAGGTAGTACGCATGCATGAAACTGTATGATTTTGAATCAAGATAGAAATACTTTTGCTAATAATAAGCATAAGGAAGGGTTATGACCAGAATGATAAAAGAGAATGCAACTATGGTTATGTAAGTTACACGAGATATGATTACCCCAGACTAGTGTAAAGACCATTAATAAGTGATGGGCAGTAAGAACACCTCGAGGAAATGTGGTAACATTTGTACTGACGAGAAGGATAGTAGGAAAATACGGGGGGGTAAGGGACCCCAGGACAACTTGAAATGAATTATAAAGGAAAGACGAGTAGACACTCGAACGATAAGAAATCTTGACAAGCCATTAGATTATGGAATACCATAAATTAAGGTTGAACACTAATTATAAGCTCTATGAGCCGAGAGAGAATAATAGGATTATTACTTGACGAGATCTAGGAAATCTCCCCTCTAAATTGTGATTGGCAGGAATTCTTAGCCATGCGGCAAGCAAATGAATTAAATTTAAGTATAGTGACCAAGTTGGGTTGCAACAGAGAAAGGGAAACAGGAACCATAATTGAGATTAAGGATGCCCGAATACTTCGTAAGTATGAGAAAGGCTTCCAGTTATTGGAAGATAAGTTGACCACGACTACAGTTCTAACCCCTCCTGAGAGACTAGAGTGTTAAGTTATTATTGTAACACTTTGGGTGTTGGGCTAGGTTGTGTGCTGATGCAACACGATAAGGTAAGAGCCTATGTTTCCCGGCGGTTAGGGAAGCATGAAAGGAATTACGCTACTCACGATTTAGAGTCGGCGGCAGTTAATTGTGCCTTGAAGATTTAGAGGGATTCCTTATATAGACTTCATGTGGATATTTGTACAGACCACAAGAGCCTCCGGTATATCTTCAGACAGAGGCAACTGAATTTGCGACAGAGACGGTTGTTATAGTTACTCAAGGATTGTGATATTGACATCCTGTACCACCCGGGGAAAGCCGAGACGGTTACAGATGCTCTTAGTCGTAAATATATGGGTGGTCTGTCAGATGGGCAGCCAGATAGACAGGACGTGGTCCGTGAGATTCATCAGCTACCGAGCCGAGGGGTTCGATTATTTGTTTCCAAGGTTAATAGAGTTTAGATCCGAGAGGTTGCCGAGTCTTCCGTCATTGAGGATGTAAAGAGGTGACAGTACGAGGATCCAGTTACGATACGGTATCGACATACGGCTCTTCGATAGGAGGAGAGTTTATTTGAGGTAGCGCCTGATAGGGTGCTAAGATTCGAGGGCAGATTGTGTGCTCCCGATGTTGCAGGACTTCGTCAGCAGATTCTGGGTGAGGCACATAGTGTTCGTTACTCTATTCACCCGGGGTTGACTAAGATGTAACATGACCTCAGATGTATGTATGGGTAAGATGACGTGAAGAGGGACGTAGCGGAGTTTGTTGCTTAGTGTCCGAGTTAGTAGCAGGTCAAGGCGGAACACCAGGAGCCCTGTGGGCTACTACAGGCGATTGAGATCCCGACTTAGAGATGGGAGGTAATTAATATGGATTTTGTTACAAGGTGGCATCGTACTCGGAGGAAGTGCGACTCCCTGAGGGTCATAGTAAACAGGATGACGAACCAGCCCGTGTTCTTCCGGTTAGGACCACTTACTCGGCTGAGGATTATGCTAGATTATATAGCAGAGAGATTGTGAGACTGCACGGGGTTCCTACATTTATGATGTCAGACAGATGAGCTCAGTTTACGGATAACTTCTGGAGGTTTTTCCAGAAGGGGTTAGGGACACAGGTGAGTCTCAGTGTTGCATTACACCCTCAGACCGACGGACAGGCAGAGCATACTATCCAGGCACTTGAGGATATGCTGCGGGCCTGTGTTATTGATTTCAGGGGTAGTTGGGAGGATCACTTGCCTCTTGTTGAGTTTGCTTATAATAACAGCTACCATTCTTGCATTCAGATGACGCCATATGAGGTTTTGTATGGGCGGAAGTTTAGATCGCCGGTTGGTTGGTTCGACGTAGGCGAGGTTCAGTTAGTTGGCCCAGACTTGATTCAGCGGGCTGTGGATAAGGAGAAGCCTATCCATGAAAGATTATTAGCAAGCTCAGAGTCGACAGAAGCTTTATGCAGATAACCGACGTCGACGCTTGGAGTTCAGGTTGACGTTTTAGTAAAAGTATTGTTATGTAGCCACGTGTGGCATTATTGGTAGGTAGGGGTTGAAAAAGGAGACTATGTCGCTAATTATAAGATTGACTCCGAAAGAACATTCGGGGATGAATGTTTCTAAGGGGGAAAGAATGTTACACCCCGTAATTCCAGGACATGTTTATAAGAACGTACGTAAGAACTAAAAAATGTTAAGAATTGAGACTAGTAAAAATTTATCGGGATTATGGAAATGTCGAAAAACAAAATATTGCGACGAATGGGAGGGCGACACGTGTCACCCCTCTTTAGTTGGTCTTGGACAAAATGGACATGGATCTAATGGTCATTTGACCAAGGTTAAGATGACCAAGTCTTGCTAAGCTTAGAGCTTGATATTGTTGACTTAGTCAAGAGCCACTTGGCTAGATTTTTTTAAGTGAATTGGATCCAAGCCACCCATTTGTTTTAATCTTGACCCTCCATGTTGTTATATAGTAACACTACTAGCAAGACAAGCTCCCATACTTAGTAAAATTTTCAAGAAAATCTTGTGCTTCATTATTGAGCTCTCGGGTTAGGGCTCTCTCTCAAGAGAAAAAATTTTGTTTGTTGCTCAATAATCTCCATACGTTAAACCAAGGTTCCTAAGGGTATTTTAAGGGTATCTCAATAGAAAGATCCCGGAAAAGTGTCGTTTTTGCGTTAGTTGCAAGGTGAAAACCTAAGTCACTTTCCTAGGTTTGGATTGGAAAGTGAAGGAAAGTTGTTTGTAATCTTCTAAGAGCTTCAAGTGGCGGATTGGAGTGTCAAGGAGAGGCTCTAAGTTTCTAGGGAGCGACTTCGGATCTTGAAGTTGGATTAAGGCTCGTTAAGGTAACAATCTTGTTCTCTTAAGTGTTATAAGATTACATATTGTTGTAGCCTTACATTTTAACTAGCATGAGATATATGTATTAAGGATTGATAAGTGTTGTGTATATTGGAAGCCTAAATCCGAAATGACCTTGTTAGCCATTTGAAATTGGAATACAATTTGGTCGATAATTAGAATCGCCGCATGTTATCTACTTGAAGATTTTAGTTGTTATAATCGTTTGTGGCTTTATAACATGTTATACTAAACAACTTGAATTGAAAAGGAATTAGAAATGATAATATGTTGTTACACCTATTGGCCGAGAATGGCATTGCCTTTTTGGACTAGTTTGATATAAATTGTGGGGCGGAATTTTACACGTCTTGTTAGGCGTGTAATCCCCTATTGTTAACTACATTGTTGAGCCTTAAATGTGGCATGTTTGGTTATTGAATTCGGGCCTTGAAAAAGGTGGAAAAGTATGTAGAAACAAAGAAAGTGTTGTCCGATTTTCCGTAGAATTTAGTGACTTTGCACTTAGAGTATTCTACGTTTGAAGTAAGAAGTTAATAGACGTATTATGGCCATTATAGGTTGACATACTATGTACGGCATATTGGACTTAGCAAGTGGATTGAACCGAAGAGGTATGTGGAACTTTTCCTATCTCTTGAGCATGAGTAATTGTAAATGTATAGTATGGTAGACGTACGAGATTTAAATGAATTTAGTTTCATTTGATATCCTTGACTCGTTTTAAGGATGTCCAAGTTGGTTGAGTTAGAGAATTAACTCACTTGTTTTTAAAGGATAGAAATGCCTTGGTTCCAAAAGCATAAAGTTGGTTAATAACTCTATGGATAGTAAAAAGAATGGTTTATTCTACTAAGATAAACAAAGATTTCTTGACTTGAAAATGTATAGAATACTTGATTTGGAAAGTATTGATTCCTTGAGATATTCTAAAGTTAAGAAACTTGATTTCTAAAGTTAAGAGACTTGAAGTATTTTGAAAGTATAGGATACTTGGTTTTCGGAAAGTTTAAGTCTCTTGGTTATAAAGAAGAATGTAAGTATCTAAAGTATAAAGTTAGTATAACGGATTTATGGGAAGTTGGTTATAATAGCTTTATGGAAAGTTAAAATGACGGTTTACTCTAGCAATGTAAATTAAGATAAAATGATTTGAAGGGAAGAAAGGAAAATTGATTTGAAGGCATCAATTGCTTAAAGTTTTAAAGTAAAAAGTCACTTGATTTAGAAGTCTTTAAATGTAGTTCTAAAAGGTATTGTGACTTGTTTTGAAAAGTAGATATGACTTGATACTACGGTTATTAGTATCTTGGAAGTTTTATATGAAAAAGAGTCATTTTAAAAGAATAGAAGTACGTAGTACTTTGGGTTAAATTCCCAGATTTTATAATGACATGTTAGTGCCTTAAGTAAACTAAAATGAGAGTGTATATGAACAAAGCTAATAAGAAGTTAAGGGATTTCTTAACTTGCTTATGATAATTGTGATAAGTCGGTGGTGCTTATGTTATGTATGATAAGCTGGTAGTGCTTATGTTATGTATGATAAGCTGGTAATGCTTATGTTATGTATGATAGACGGTTCTGCTAGCGATATATTGTTTATTACGGGGTCATTCCCCGGGTTTGTGGCATTTGCATATTCCGTGGATTTGCTACCCATGATGCGAGGAATACCTCATGTGAGTCCGTAGGGCTTATGCGGGTGAAATAGTCATATGCGGGGCGGACCAGTCCTATGCGAGGAGATTACCTCATGCGGGTCCACACGACCTATGCGGGCGGATACAGTCTATGCGATAAAAGTACCTCATCCGGGTCCATACGGCCTATGCGGTTGAAATAGTCTCAGGAGTAGGATTGCTTAATGATACTACGGGCGGGTGGCCCTACTTTGATCATGAGCCTCCTATTTTTATGCAGAAAAGTATACTCTTGTTTACTCTCATTGTTAGTAAGGCACAGTGTACTGTTAATTAAGTTATCATACATGTCTCCAGCTTTATTTTAGACTTATGATTTCACTACAGTACTTTCAGTTTCACATATTTGGTACATGTTGTACTGACCTCCTTCGGGGGGCTGCGTTCATGCCGCAGGTAGAGTATACAGGTTGTTGATCCTCACTCTTAGGATCACTGTTCAGCTGTTGAGAAGCTCCATTACTCCGGAGGCTTATCCTTGGTTTAGATCCCTGGTATTATCGGTTGTTGTACATTCAGGGGTATGGAGGGGCCCTGTCCCGCCACAGTTGTTATTCTTAGAGGTCTGTAGTCACATTTGTGGATTGGGTTGTAAGAACAGAGATGTACTGTTTTATTTTTGTATTATGTATATGTTTACGGAAGGTGGCCTTGTCGGCTAGCCTGTTGATGTTTAATGTCTAAGTATTTTTTTCGAGTTGTGTATGTTCCGCTGCTATTCTCTGATGTATACCTGAAAGGGGTGCCCAGGTAGGACACCAGTCTCGGGCCCGGGGCCGGGTCGTGACAAATGCAGCCCCCCCGAAAGGGGTCAGTACAACAAGGTACCAAGTATGTAACATAAAGTACAGTAAATAAGATCATAATTGGCCAAAATATGACAGGGACAAGTATGAAAATCAAATACCAGATCAAACCGTGTCATATAAAATAAGGGTCAACTGTACCTTTTAAAAATAGAGAGTCAACTGTGCCTTTTAAAATAGAGAATCAATTGTACCCTCCTTTTCTTTTAAATGAGAGTCATGTCAACATCATGGGACGCCGGCCCATATACTTATTATTATTATATATATATATATATATATATATATATATATATATATATATATATATTATATATATATATATATCAGTGTTGCGGATCGTGCAACCCGTCCCCAATATATGTTAGTGTTGCAGATCGTGCAACCCGTCCCTATATATAATAGTGTTGCGGATCGTGTAACCCGTCCCAATATGTATACATATAACTATCATGGTAACCTTGTGCAATTTAAATCACCTTTTGACTCTCAATAACATCATCTTTAAAATGAACTTTCATTTTAGAAAAACCAAGGCACTATCATACCTCTCATTTATAAAACACCAAGACACTATCATACCTTTCATTTTATAAAATGTCAAGGCACTATCACTGTCACGACCCGACCCCGGGACCGCGACTGGTGCCCTACCTGGGCACCCTTACAGGTAAACATCAGAGAAAATCAGCGGAACATACACGAAACTTAAAAATAAAACATCGTAAGTAAAGCAACAGGTTAGCCGATAGGGCTACCTTCCTGAACATATATAAAAACAACCAAGCGGTTGCCTTTTCTTTTACAACCGACCACAAAATGTGACTACAGACCTCTAAGAGTTTTAACAATCACTGTGGCGGGACAGGGCCCCGCCATACCCCTGAATGAACATAAACGTGACAACTCCGGAACACTGGAGCCATCTCAACTTGGCTAACGGATCCTAAGCTCATGGATCCACAATCGTGTACCTAAACTGCGGCATTTAACGCAGCTTCGGCGGCCGATAACAAAATTTAATATGGAGCAGAATATAACGTACAGTAAACAAATCATAACTGTACAAAAGAATGACAAGGACAAGTATAAAAATACATACAGATCCTGCCGTGTCATTACCACTTATGAACTTAATCGTACCTTATTATCCTTTCCATTCCCACAAGAGTTATAGTCACATTCTTACGCACATTATTAGAAAAAGAATCATTAAGTTCATTACCATATAACTTACTTATCTTTCATAACATAGTCCGCCCACTACGGAGGGACACATATACTACCCTACCAACTGGGACGCGATCAAGTCACACTAATATCAAAGCATGCCCGTGGAATCCCCATCACCGCCGATAACTATTAGTGTAAAATATAACCATGTGACGCGCGTGGCATCCCACCTCACCGCGTACATACATACACAATACATATATATATATCCCGCGTGGAATCCCACATCATCGCGATCCAGTATAATAATACACCAATAGGCATACATGAACACCAAGTCCCACGGTGGTATAGGTCTGGGGTCTACCTCACTTATACTCTTACCACGGGAGAAGGTGGTAAAGCGGTGGTATAGCATCTGGGGTCTACCCTCACTTATACGCTTACCCCGAGAAGGTGGTATAACGTCTGGGCTTGCCCTCATTTATACTCTTACTATCTCGGCCACAAACAACACATAAAACAGGTGGTAAAGCGTCGGGGGTTTACCCTCACTTATACTCTTACGGAGAAGGTGGTATAACATCTGGGCTTGCCTCATTTATACTCTTACCCTATCTCGACCGACCATCAAACAAGACATAAGCACTACCATGTCTTTTATAAAATTCGAATTTAACCCAAGTGCTACAAATAGCTAAGCATACCGTGGAATCCCACATCACTGCGTATGACGTCCAAGTAACTTATAACAAGGCAATGCCCTCCAACCGAGAGTCGCAGATCGTAATAAAACATAATACTTGCACTCAAAGGCTATCACCAAGACACATAGGCTAATTCTCAATTAACAAGCCAAAGTACTTATCAGGCACAAATAGAATAATTCTCATTTAACAAGCCAAAGTACTTATCTGGCACAAATAGAATAATTCTCATTTAACAAGCCAAAGTACTTATCAGCACAAATAGAATAATTCTCATTTAACAAGCCAAAGTACTTATCGGGCACAAATAGAATAATTTTCATTTAACAAGCCAAAGTACTTATCGGGGCACAAATAGAATAATTTTCATTTAACAAGCCAAAGTACTTATCGGGGCACAAATAGAATAATTCTCATTTAACAAGCCAAAGTACTTATCGGGCACAAATAGAATAATTCTCATTTAACAAGCCAAAGTACTTATCGGCACAAATAGAATAATTCTCATTTAACAAGCCAAAGTACTTATCGGGCACAAATAGAATAATTCTTATTTAACAAGCCAAAGTACTTATCGGGCACAAATAGAATAATTCTTATTTAACAAGCCAAAGTACTTATCAAGGCATCACATAGAATTATTCGCAATTAAACAGCCAAAGTACTACGACGTACATTCTTTCAAAAGACTCGCTTTCCAAATAAAACTTCCCCGATACTAACAACCGTAGTATCAAGTCCTATTCACCTTTCAAGACAAGTCACAATACCTTTTTAGAAAATACAATTACCGGCTTCTAAATCAAGTGACTTCCTTATTTAAAACCTTAAGCAATTGGTACCTTTAAAACAATTTGCCCTTCCTTAACACAAGTTATTTCTTTGCTTACTCTATTAGAGAAAACCATTCTCTTAACCTTCCATAAAGTCGTTATAACCGACTTCCCATAAAGCCGTTATAACCTTTTATGGTTTAGACCAACACGTTCATTTTATAACCAAGAGACTTCTACTTTTTGAAACCAAGTATTAAATACTTTCAAATAAATTCTCATAACTTTCAAAAATACAAATAGTCTCTTAACCCTTAGAAAACAAGTGACTCCTTTTATTATAAAACCTTAGGCAATTAATGCCTTAAAACAAGTGACCTTTTCACTAAAATCAAATCACTTATCTTTCCATAAAGCAAATATAACTAACTTCCCATAAAGCCGTTATATTCACTTTATACCTTAGCCCAAAAACAATTTCCTATCCAAGGGACTTATACGTTTAAAACGGAACAAGTATCACATACTTTAAAACTCTTCAAGTCCCTTAACTTTAATAACACTTAAGACATCCTTTATACTTTCAAACAAGTGAGTTAATCTCCCAACTCACCCGACTTGGCTATTCACAAACTAGTAAAGGATATCAAGGTGTCAGACGTCACCGTACTACATACGTGCAACTAGTCATGCTTAAAGATAGGAAAAGTTCTACATGTAGTAGATCACACAACTACCTCTTAACTTCTAAGAGTAACAGAAACATGAAATGATACCACGGTATATTCCATACATAGAATCATGCCAAAGGAAGGAAGAGGTTCACATACCTCGCGGCGATTGTCGACAAGAGCAAAATGCCCCAAAGTACTCCAACCTTGATAGCTATTCCACTCTCCAAGTAGGATACGCTATACTTAGTACTTCAACCTATAATGGTCACAATATGTCCATTAACCTTTCACTTCTAACGTAGAATATTTTAGGTGCTAAGTCGCTAAATTCTACGGAAAATCGGACAGCACCTCCTTTGTTTCTACTCACTTTGCCACCTTTTTCAAGGATGAATACAATAACCAAACAACCCCAATTGGCTCACAACAATATAGAAGGTATTCCAATACAATGAATAACTAAACAAATTTCCAATTGGCTCACAATTTAGAAAGTAGTTCAATACAAATGAATAACAAACTAAAAGTCCAAATTCGGCCACCTTGAGTTCAACCATACCAATTCTTATCAAATTTCCATTTCAATCCAAATTGGTAGCATAACATGATATCAAGTCGCATTTGATTATAACAATCCATAATCTCTAAGTAGGTAACATGCGGCGATTTCTAATAAACGACCAATTAGTAATCCAATTTTCAAGTGGCTTATATAACATTTCGAATTTAGCTACAAGCACTCCATAATACTTATAAACTTCTACATACCAACTTCATGTTGTCAACGTGTAAAACTAACAACAACAAAAATATATAATCTTGTAACATCTTAAAGGACAAGATTATACCTTAACGATTCTCAATCCAATCTTCAAATCCGAAGTCGTTCCTTAGCAACTTAGAGACTCTCCAAGATATTTCAATCCGCTACTTGAGACCCTTAGAACCATACCAACAATTTTCCTTCAAACTTCCAACCAAAACCTAGAAAAGCCATTAGGTTTTCACCTTGCGACTAATACGAAAACTCTCTTTTTCCGGGATTTTTCTATTGAGATATACTTACATAACACTCATGAACCTTGGTTTAAAGTGTGGAGCTTAAAGAACAAGCAACGAATTTTTTTTTCTTCTCAAGTGCCATGAACCCGAGAGCAAGCTAGAGCTCTCTTCAAATTTTGTGAAAATTTTCTAAGTGTTTGGACAAAGTCTTGCTACTACTAGTATTATAAAGGGACATGGAGGGTCAAGATGCAAACAATTGGGTGGTTTGGATGAGTTCTTAGTAAATATCAAGACTATGTGGGTCCTTGACCAAGTCAACATTCTCAAGCTCATTAATTGGAAGACTTAGTCATCCTAAGGCTATGGTCAATAACCATTGTGGCCATGCCTAATTTCGTCCAAGGCACTCTAAGGGGGGGTGACACGTGTCGCCCTCCCATTCGTCACAACAAAACGTTTTCCGACAATTTCATAATTCCGATAAATTTTTACAAGTCTCAAATCTTAACACTTGTGAGTTCTTACGTACGTTCTTACACCACATCCTGTAAATACGGGGTGTAACATTCTTCCCCCCTTAGCAACATTCGTCCCCGAATGTTCTTTCGGAGTCAATCTTTATAATTAGCGACATAGTTTCCTTTCACAACCCCGACATGCCAACAATGCCACACATGTCCCTAATACCTCGCACACGCATATTCGCCCATCATAAGCCCAAAAGAGATTATCTTTTCGCATTTCCAACTCATACTAGCATACATACATAACTTCTATACCGACTGGCCTCAAATCTGAGTCACTCTATAAAACAATATAAGGCCATTTCCGCCATGACTGGTTCGTGGAACGCGCCCACGAACCCGTAAAACAATTAACTAAACTTGGGCGCTCATACCGCGACTTATCACGTAGCGGAACTACTACCAACTGATCCCACTCTATTCCGTGCCAAGGGAGACCCGTGACAGTCCTCACCGACCCGTCGCGACTTAACTCTTATCCTTGGTCCGACTTAAAATCTTATTGCAGAAAGCCTTATATACCTAAGGTCTCTAGAAGAATCAATATTCTTAGGCTCGCAATTTCCATGCTCCAAGCCTACCTTAACATCCTCAAAGAACGGGTACAAAACTTCTCATAAAACCAAAATCATGTGGTCTCGATCACAACAACCATTACTTACTCTTTACAGTGCCTTATCCAGTATAATTCTCTTAAGCATACTACGCACCTTGATCTATTAACATGACATTCCGTTAGGTTCCTTAATATGGCTTCTAAGGGTCCACTACCCTATCGCATACCTCATCCTTTCCCAATTATCTCAAAATAAAACACAAGACCTTGGCGAAAATTCATTAACTATTCCATACCTTCCTGATCTAGTTAGTCTTTACCGATTCCCGGTAATCTAAAATCATTCTAGGCAACACGCGTCGAATTTCATACATAACTCCGTATAGACGTATGTCACAATACCCACTATACTCTAATCATTACCAACCCGGTACGCAATCCACATAGTCCTTCCGGTCATCACGCTTTCTCGGCCGCAATCAACATAACTCGTTAGGAGAGACGACCCTAACAACACGACTCTATCGCACGATCTCGAGTGAGAAGAATGGAAACCAATCCTAAATGTCCTGCACCTCCGATTATAGATGTGGTGCACAACACACCGATAATCAAGACTCTACTAGACACGGTCAGACACTTTCCGAGGACTAATCGCTCGATACCACTTTTGTCACGACTCGACCGGATCGCATCGGTGCCCTACCCGGGCACCCTTACAGTAAACATCGAGAAAATCAGCGAACATACACGAAACTTAAAAATAAAACATCGTAAGTAAAACAACAAGGTTAGCCGACAGTGGCTACCTTTCCCGAACATATATAAAAACAACCAAGCTGCCTTTCTTTTACAAATCGACCCACAAAATGTGACTACACTTAAGAGTTTTAACAACCATCATGGCGACAGGCCCCGCCATGCCCTCGAATGAACATAAACGTGACAACTCCGAACACCGAGCTATCTCAACTTGCGAACCGGATCCTAAGTCATGGATCCACAATCGGTACCTAAACTCGCGGCATGAACGCAGCTCGGCGGGGCCGCATAACAACAAAATTTAATATGGAATGTAATATAACGCAAGAAACAAATCATAATCATACAAAAGAATGACAAGGACAAGTATAAAAATACATACGAGATCTCGCCGTGTCATTACCACTTATGAACTTAATCGTACTTATTATCCTTTCCATTCCCAATAAGAGTTATAGTCACATTCTTACGCATTATTAGAAAAAGAATCATTAAGTTCATTACCATATAACTTACTTATCTTTCATAACATAGTCCGCCCACTACGGAGGACACATATACTACCCTACCAACTGGGACGCGATCAAGTCACACTAATATCAAAGCATGCCCGTGGAATCCCCATCATCGCCGATACTATTAGTGTAAAATATAACCATGTGACGCGCCCGTGGCATCCCACCTCACCGCCGGGCGCATACATACACAATACATATATATATATCCCGCCCGTGGAATCCTACATCATCGCCGATACCCAGGTATAATAATACACCAATAGGCATACATGAACACCAAGTCCCACCTGGTATAAGCGTCTGGTCTACCCTCACTTATACTCTTACCACGGAGTATGGTAAAGCGGTGGTATAGCATCTCGGTCTACCCTCACTTATACTCTTACCTCGAGAAGGTGGTATAACGCCTGGGCTTGCCTCATTTATACTCTTACCCTATCTCGATTTGGTCGTTAAACAACACATAAAACAGGTGGTAAAGTCTGGGGTTTACCTCACTTATACTCTTACCCGGAGAAAGTGGTATAACGTCTGGGCTTGCCTCATTTATACTCTTACCCTATCTCGACCGACCATCAAACAAGACATAAGCACTACCATGTCTTTTATAAAATCCGAATTTAACCCAGTGCTACAAATAACTAAGCATACCCGTGGAATCCCACATCACCGATGCGTCCAAGTAACTTATAACAAGACAATTTTTCTCCAACCGAGAGTCGCGGCATCGTAATAAAACATAATACTTGCACTCAAAGGCTATCACCAGACACATAGGCTAATTCTCAATTAACAAGCCAAAGTACTTATCGGGAACAAATAGAATAATTCTCATTTAACAAGCCAAAGTACTTATCGGCACAAATAGAATAATTCTCATTTAACAAGCCAAAGTACTTATCGGCACAAATAGAATAATTCTCATTTAACAAGCCAAAGTACTTATCTTGGCACAAATAGAATCATTCTCATTTAACAAGCCAAAGTACTTATCGGGGCACAAATAGAATAATTCTCATTTAACAAGCCAAAGTACTTATCTGGGCACAAAAATAATAATTCTCATTTAACAAGCCAAAGTACTTATCGGGGCACAAATAGAATAATTCTCATTTAACAAGCCAAAGTACTTATCGGGGCACAAATAGAATAATTCTCATTTAACAAGCCAAAGTACTTATCGGGGCACAAATAGAATAATTCTTATTTAACAAGCCAAAGTACTTATCGGGGCACAAATAGAATAATTCTTATTTAACAAGCCAAAGTACTTATCAAGGCATCACATAGAATTATTCGCAATTAAACAGGCCAAAGTACTACGTACGTACATTCTTTTCAAAAGACTCCTTTCCAAATAAAACTTCCCCGATACTAACAACCGTAGTATCAAGTCCTATTCACCTTTCAAGACAAGTCACAATACCTTTTTAGAAAATATAATTACCGGCTTCTAAATCAAGTGACTTCCTTATTTAAAACCTTAAGCAATTGGTACCTTTAAAACAATTTGCCCTTCCTTAACACAAGTTATTTCTTTGCTTACTCTATTAGAGAAAACCATTCTCTTAACCTTCCATAAAGCCGTTATAACCGACTTCCCATAAAGCCGTTATAACCCTTTATGGTTTAGACCAACACGTTCATTTTATAACCAAGAGACTTCTACTTTTTGAAACCAAGTATTAAATACTTTCAAATAAATTCTCATAACTTTCAAAAATACAAATAGTCTCTAACCCTTAGAAAACAAGTGACTCCTTTTATTATAAAACCTTAGGCAATTAATGCCTTAAAACAAGTGGCCTTTTCACTAAAATCAAATCACTTATCTTTCCATAAAGCAAATATAACTAACTTCCCATAAAGCCGTTATATTCACTTTATACCTTAGCCCAAAACAATTTCCTATCCAAGGGACATATACGAATAAAACGGAACAAGTATCACATACTTTAAAACTCTTCAAGTCCCTTAACTTTAATAACACTTAAGACATCCTTTATACTTTCAAAGAAGTGAGTTAATCTCCCAACTCACCCGACTTGGCTATTCACAAACTAGTAAAGGATATCAAGGTGTTGTACGTCTACCGTACTACATACGTGCAACTAGTCATGCTTAAAGATAGGAAAAGTTCTACATAGAGTAGATCACACAACTACCTCTTAACTTCTAAGAGTAACAGGAAACATGAAATGATACTACGTATATTCCATACATAGAATCATGCCAAAGGAAGGAAGAGGTTCACATACCTCGCGACGATTGTCGACAAGTAGCAAAATGCCCCAAAGTACTCCAACCTTGATAGCTATTCCACTCTCCAAGTAGGATACGCTATACTTAGTACTTCAACCTATAATGGTCACAATATGTCCATTAACCTTCACTTCTAACGTAGAATATTTTAGGTGCTAAGTCGCTAAATTCTACGGAAAATCGGACAGCACCTCCTTTGTTTCTACTCACTTTGCCACCTTTTTCAAGGCCGAATACAATAACCAAACAGCCCCAATTGGCTCACAACAATATAGAAGGTATTCCAATACAATGAATAACTAAACAGCCCCAATTGGCTCACAATTTAGAAAGTAGTTCAATACAAATGAATAACAAACTAAAAGTCCAAATTCGCCAATTGAGTTCAACCATACCAATTCTTATCAAATTTCCATTTCAATCCAAATTGGTAGCATAACATGATATCAAGTCGCATTTGATTATAACAATCCATAATCTCTAAGTAGGTAACATGCGGCGATTTCTAATAAACGACCAATTAGTAATCCAATTTTCAAGTGGCTTATATAACATTTCGAATTTAGCTACAAGCACTCCATAATACTTATAAACTTCTACATACCAACTTCATGTTGTCAACGTGTAAAACTAACAACAACAAAAATATATAATCTTGTAACATCTTAAAGGACAAGATTATACCTTAACGATTCTCAATCCAATCTTCAAATCCAAGTCGTTCTAGCAACTTAGAGACTCTCCAAGATACTTCAATCCGCTTACTGAGACCCTTAGAACCATACCAACAATTTTCCTTCAAACTTCCAACCAAAACCTAGAAAAGCCATTAGGTTTTCACCTTGCGACTAATACGAAAACTCTCTTTTTCCGGGATTTTTCTATTGAGATATACTTACATAACACTCATGAACCTTGGTTTAAAGTGTGGAGCTTAAAGAACAAGCAACGAATTTTTTTTTCTTCTCAAGTGCCATGAACCCGAGAGCAAGCTAGAGCTCTCTTCAAATTTTGTGAAAATTTTCTAAGTGTTTGGACAAAGTCTTGCTACTACTAGTATTATAAAGGGACATGGAGGGTCAAGATGCAAACAATTGGGTGGTTTGGATGAGTTCTTAGTAAATATCAAGACTATGTGGGTCCTTGACCAAGTCAACATTCTCAAGCTCATTAATTGGAAGACTTAGTCATCCTAAGGCTATGGTCAATGACCATTGTGGCCATGCCTAATTTCGTCCAAGGCATTCTAAGGGGGGTGACACGTGTCGCCCTCCCATTCGTCACAACAAAACGTTTTCCGACAATTTCATAATTCCGATAAATTTTTACAAGTCTCAAATCTTAACACTTGTGAGTTCTTACGTACGTTCTTACACCATGTCCTGTAAATATGGGGTGTAACAATCACATCTTTCATTTTAGAAAACACCCAGGCACTATCATACCTTTCATTTTAGAACCATCCTTTGGAAAATCAAGACACTATATCTCATGTATCATTTTAAAACATCATTTGGAAAGCCAAGACACTATATATCATGTATCACTTTAAAACATCATTGGGAAAACCAAAGCACTATATATCATGTAATATTGGGGACTTGAACCCAAAAGTACTATGTACGTCTGCCGTACATTCACTTTATAAAATCATGTATCATGAAGGATTAGAATTCAATAAAACTATGTACGTCCTCCATACACTTACTTCGTATAAACATGTCAAAAGAAGAAAGGATAGTTCACATACCTTATTGACAAACTAACCAACTCAACAATCTAGAATCCGCCTCAAGTAGTACTTCAACCTATAAATACAATAACATGTATCAACTCCATGCTTACTAGTGTGGGTCAATACCAAGTAATGACTCTTTTTTCTTATAAAAATTTGGACAGCACTTCCCCTATTTATACGTATTTTTCCACCTTTCAATAAGACCAATTTCATCAACAACCAAGCCCCAATTAAGGGCACAACCCAACAGTTAACCAAGGTGATTCACACACCTATTTCTCACGTAAATCAGCCTCTTATTCCATGTTAAAACAGTCCATAAAAACAGTCCACAATCCAACAACAACAAGGGTAAAATGTGAGGTCTTTCAACACCTTTCTATACCCTTATTCTTTTAGGACTTACATTAGCAATTACTACATTTAAACATGCATATTGGTGGCTGGATTTCCAGCATTATACGCCACAAAACAGTCCCTAAAACTGCACCACAATATCCAACAGTTTTATAGTATTCTCGGCCAAACAACCCCAATACAATAACCCTTTTCATAATTCCTTATAATCTAATCTAAGTTTCAACACTTCAATATGAACCATAACAACTTGTAGTAACAAGATTCCCTTCATTTTAACATCAAATGTTATTTCCATAATCATGTTCTCACTTAGTAACCATGGAATTACGGGGTGTAACAGTTTTGGTCTCTTTACTACTTGAAACATCTTGCATCCCTGTATAGTAACCTCCCACCCTTTTGCACCACTTGCAGGATTTGAGGATGTTGTCCCTATACATTATAATATAAAAAAGGCTTTTGTTGTCTTATCCTTGCTTCAGCTAAACTCACCTTTGCAGGGCAATTATCACTATCCCCTTCTGAAAAGAACATAGTTTTATTGGATGATATTCTATTTAACCAGACATCATTTATAAACACCCAATCTATCATCATCCTACACCTCATCCACACATGCTGCAAAATCCACAACCTTAGCCTAAGATATATGCTTACCACCTATCATATCTTCAACATTTTTAGGACTGAATTGAAATCACCCAGCAGTATCCAAAATTGCTTGTGCACTCTATGTATAACTACCAAAGATTCCCATAATTTTTTCCTTTCCTCAGTACTAAAAGCATAAACACATGTTACCAGAAAAGTCAATTGTAGAGGAATTGACTTCACTTCATATGTGATCATCAGTGCTGACATACTAATTGACCTACATGGTAGTAATCTGGTCTCCAGGTGAACCAGATTCTTCCATTGTAGTGACAGTCCAAATTATTGATATGGTTCCAACCACCAAACATAAAATCAGAAATATGCCTCATCCTTTCCTTCTTTATTTTAGTTTCAAGTAGGCCAATCAAACCCACCATTTCTTCTGTGCAAAAGAGCTTAACCTCACTTTGCTTATTAGGGCCATTCAAGCCTCTCACATTTCAGCTAAGAAGAATATCCATTCCCAGTAATAGAGATGTGCTTGCCTCTTCCATTTTCAACAGATCCCACATTTGATGCAATTTGACTTAAAGTTTGAGCAACCTTATCCAGCACATGTTGTTGAATAGTATCACACCTCATTGGTGTAACCCATTCAATATTAAGTGCTCTCACCTCCTTACTATGATTGCCCCTGACATTCTCTCCTACTGACTTTGAGGCATTAATGATATTACTATCTGCATGTACTTGAGTCTACTGCACTACTGCTTGCTTTGGTGCAATATAAGAATTTGGCCTTGCATGCAGTTGAATCCCTGCTATTTTAGTGGTAGGCTTTGTAATTGCTTCTTCTACAGGCTGAGTAACCTGCTCAACATTCTCAATATTAGTTTGCACAGGATAGGTGCTTTCTTCCTGCAAACTTCCTCTGAGTGCCCATATTTTTTACAGAACTTACACAAAGTTGGCTTCCATTCATAGCTCACCTTCTGATCTATCAGAAAATTCCTTTCATTTCTGAATGTGACAGTATTAGGCAATATGACATCCATGCTAACCTCGACCATCAACTTAGCAAAGTTTAGCCCAGTTTTCTTCTCATTGTTTTTATCCACCATTAGGCTTCCAACCAAAGTAGAAATCTTGCTCAACCCCATAAGACTCCAATATTTAAAATCTAAGCCTGAAAATTTGATCCAAATGGGAACTGTATACAATTCCTCCCTAGAGAAAATTATATCCGAGTTTCAAGCCTTTATTATGAAAGGTTTACTATCAAAATGATATATCCCTACCTGGATGACTTCATTCTTACCAACAACAATATCAAATCTGACTAACACTACCCCATTTTTCAACATTGTTATCTTATTAATACCATGATTTCTGCATATCCTCTAAATGAACCCCTTAAGTACTTCAAATGTGGAATGGGCTCCCAATACATAACATACTACAGAGTGATTCTAATATTATAATTCAGAACTAATATCCCCGAGTTCAATTTCAACAATTGAGGACTCATCATGTGTTGAATACCCTCCTCATACCTTCAACATTTATCCATGCATGGCAGTCGATACACTCGAGGAAGAGAAAGAAAGAAATGTAGGTGAAGAAAGAAGAAGAAGAAGCAATATGCAGAGTGATTCTAATATTCTAATTCAGAACTAATATCCCCAAGTTCAATTTCAACAATTGAGGACTCATCATGTGTTGAATACCCTCCTCATACCTTCAGCATTTATCCATGCATGGCAGTCGATACACTCGAGGAAGAGAAAGAAAGAAATGTAGGTGAAGAAAGAAGAAGAAGAAGCAATATGCAGAGATGGAGATCAGATGAGAGAAGAAAGAAGAATTAGTAAGATGTATTATTATTCATTGTGTTCTTCAATTAGTACATTAGGCAGTTATATATAGGTATGATACATAGATGATAAGAGCCTAAAGAAAGTTAGTTGGTTAAGTAATTACTCCAACAACTTCTAACTACTTGTAACCTCTTCTAACTAACTTTTAACTACCATTTGTATTCTCTTCAGTCCCCCTCAAACTGGATGCTGAGAAAATGTTCAGTAATCATAACTTGGAGCATAGGTATTAATGTTGAACTCGATTCAACCCTTTGGTAAGAATGTCTGCAGGTTGGTGTGTAGTGTTATGTATTCGGTTCTGATTATTCCCTTTTGGATTTTTTCTCTTATGAAATGTAAATATATTTTTATGTGTTTTGTCCTTTCATGAAACATTGGGTTGGCTTCAATCTACATGGCTGATTTGCTATCTGTAAAGACATTAACTGGTATATTTTGTTGAACTCCAATTTCTTCTAGTATGCCCAAGATCTATGTTAGCTCAACTATTGTTCCTGCTAAACTTCTGTATTCAGCTTCAGCAGAGCTTCTAGAAATGGTAGGTTGATTCTTTGATTTCCATGAAATGAGTGTATCCAGTTATTGACTTCCTTGTGTGAGGACATGCAACCCAATCTGCATCACAATAAGCATTTATTAATTCTTGAGAATAACTAGATAGTAATATACCTTGTCTTGGTTGATTTTTAATGTACTTGACTATTCTGGTTGCTGCATCCAGATGTGATTTCTTGGGTTGTTATAGTAACTGGCTTAGTGTTTGTACACTATATGCAATGTCTGGTCTTGTAACAGTTAAATAGAGTTATATCACTTCATCTTCTGATCTTGTTTTCTCATTGTCTGTGTGTTTTTATGACTGAGTGTATTCATCATACTATTGTGTGGTTAGCTTCAGACTGCAGTCAATAGGGGTATTTATAGTCTTAACTGCAGATAAGCCAAGTTATAATATTAGCTCTAATGCATACTTCCTTTGATGCATTAGTATTCACTTTTCTGATCTTGCAAACTCAACGCCCAGGAAATATTTTAATTCTCCCAGATCTTTCATCTTAAATGCTTGTTGTAGCTCCTGCTTGGTTTCATTGATCTGTTCCAAGTGATAAGCATATCATCTACATAGACTAGTACCAATGTCATTCCCTTTTCTGTCTTTCTGGTAAACAGTGAGTGATCATATTGTGATTGCTTGAACTTCAATTTCATCAGGGCTTCTGTAAGTTTAAAATTCCATTGTCTTGGTGCTTGTTTAAGCCCATACAAGGATTTAATCAGTCTACATGTTTATTGTTTACCCCCCCCCCCCCCTCCCGGACTGATGAATCATTGTGGTAATTCCATGTAAATTTCATCATGTAAGAAGGTATTATAGATATCCATTTGATGTATATGTCAGTTTTTTATTGCATTCAGAGATAGGATGGTTCTGACAGTAACCATCTTCACAACTGGTGAAAATGTTTCTTGGTAATCTATTCCTTCTCTTTGGCTGTACCCTTTTGCTACTAGTATAGCTTTTAGTCTTTCAATTTCTCATGTTGCCTTATACTTGATTTTGTATACCCATTTGCATCATATTGGATGTGTTGACACCCAATTTTGACCCTCTCGTCCAATCATTAACTATAAAATTACACTAATTTTTCAAAATAATTTTAATAATAAAATGCAACAATAAAGCATTAATACATTCATAAATGAACAATTTAATAATGACATCACATTTATATAAATGTCCTAAGCATCCTTAAATGTAACATCAGCATTTATTAATACCCAAAGCAATTTCATAATTATTATTTGCAATTTAAACCCCCATCAAATTAACTTAACACTGCATAATAATTTTAAATAATGATAAAGTATGCATAATAAATAAGATTTTAATAACGGCATCGCATTATAAAAACATTAAGCACTAATTAAATAGCACGTCTGCATCTATTATTTTAAAACGATTCTTTATAATTTAAACTCAAGCTAAAACTAATAAAACACCTAAAGTCATTAAAATAATTTAATAATAACTTAAACCCCATTTAATAAACAATTAAAATTAATACCTAAAATCTACCCAACTAACTAGCCCAATACTCTTTTCTTTTATTCAACCCGCGGCCCAAACCTCAGCCCAGCAAACCTTTACTTCATCCCCATCTCCTAAAAAAACCTAAAAATGATCTAACAAACGAACCTTAAACCCTTCTGCTTCGTCAACTTGCCATAACCAAACCAAATTTCCATCCCTAAAATCCCTCCCAAGATCCCCACGAATCAACTACCATATATCACTACAAATCGACACCCCTATTCTTACTATAAAATCGAACCAAATCAATACCCAAATGGCACTAAAATCGTAACAAATCAGTACCGAAAGATTTACCATAAATTTAAATCCTAAATGGTGACTATAAATCAAACGATTTACACAGCAAAGGGGGCAGCCATGAACATCCATAAAAGGAATGGGCATGGATTTGCATCTTCAAACAACAATAATCGAAACCTATTCTTACACATGCATTTAGCAGCCTTAAACCTCGGTAGGCATTGAAGAAACAGTAGTCTAAACAATAATAATTGAAACCTCGGCCCTTTGTAATCGTATTCTCCGAGTGAATCGACGACTTGATACGCTGCCTCGGTTCGCTGCCCGGAGAAGGTAAACTCATCGCCCTTCGATTCTCCATACGTTTTATACTTTATGATTTATATGTTGATGATGTCCTTATTAAATGTGTCGGGTTTAATTTAATGGCTATTTACACATGTCAAGTTTTTTTATGAAGCATGTTTGATGGATGTTACATGTCTTCTGAACCAATTAGATTAGTATATAATGTTACACCCCGTATTTACAGGACATGGTGTAAGAACGTACGTAAGAACTCACAGTGTTAAGATTTGGGACTTGTAAAAAATTTCTCGGAATTATGAAATTTTCGGAAAATGTTTTATTGTGACGAATGGGAGGGCGACACGTGTCACCCCCCCTTATAGATGTCTTGGACGAAATGCATGGGCACAAGGGTCATTTGACCCTTGTTAGGAAGACAAGTCTTGCAATGTAGTGAACTTGACAATATTGACTAAGTCAATGGGGCCACATTAGCTTGATATTAATTAAGAGCTCATCCAAACCACCCATTTGTTTATATCATAACCCTCCATTACACTTTATAATACTAGTTGTGCAAGACAAGCTTAACACTTAGCTATATTTTCACAAAAAATTGAAGGAAGAGCAAGAGATGCTCTCGGGTTCAAGGCTTTGTGAAGAGCAAAAATTTTCGTTTCTTGTCCTTTAAGCCCCACACTTTAAACCAAGGTTCATGAGTGTTATGTAAGTGTATCTCAATAGAAAATCTCGGAAAAAGATAGTTTTCGGTTAGTCGCAAAGTGAAAACCTAGAGACTTTCTAGGTTTTGGATTGTAAGTTGAAGGAAAGTTGTTGGTGTGGTTCTAAGGGTCTCAACAAGCGGATTGAAGTGTCTTGGAGGGTTCTAAACTACTGTGAGCGACTCGGATTGGAATTGGATTAAGATTCGTTGAGGTATAATTTTGTCCTTTAATGTGTTACAAGATTATATGTTTATATTGTTGTTATTAGCTTTACGTGTTGCTAGCATGAAGTTGATTAGTAGAAGTTTATAAGGATTGTGGATTGATTGTAGCATTGGAAATCCGAATGTAATATAAGCCGTATTAAGTTGGATTTCAATTTAGTCGTTATTAGAAATCGTCGCATGTTACCTACTTAGAGATTACGGAGTGTTATAATCAAATACGACTTGATATCATGTTATGCTACCAATTTGGAATGAAATGGAAATTTGATAAGAATTAGTAAGGTTGAACTCAAGGTGGCGAATTTGGACTTTTAGTTTGTTTTTCATTTGTATTGACTACTTTCTAAATTGTGAGCCAATTGGGGCATGTTTAGTTAGTCATTTGTATCGAGTACCTTATAGAAATTGTGAGCCAATTGGGGCTGTTTGGTTATTGTATTCGGCCTTGAAAAAGGTAGCAAAGTTAGTATAAACAAAGGAGGTTCTGTCCGATTTTCCGTAGAATTGGTGACTTAGCACTTAGAATAATTCTACGTATGAAGTGAGAGGTTAATGGACGTATTGTGACCATTATAGGCTGAAGTACTAAGTATAGCTTTGTTACACCCCGTAAGTCCAGGACTTGTATAAGAGAATGTACATAAGGAAACAAGACTTGGAAATTGTTACGAAAGGAAGAATTGTTTTTCCGACGGAAAATGTTCGTTGTTGAGAATTGGATTCTCAAAATACATTATTTGAAGAGTATGAGACTTAATAATATTATGGAAATTTATTTTTACGGATTTGGTCACGTGGGGCCCACCCGAGAATTTTACTGAGTGTGGGGCCACGAGGGTTCTTGGAAATTTTATGGACGAACGAGAGGCGACACGTGGCACCCCACATGGCTTGGTCGAAATTTATGCAAGGGTATAATGGTCATTGACCATCTTGGAAGATAAGTCTTGCTAGCTTGAGTTTGTTGACCAAGTCCACTTGCCACATAAGCTCGATCCTTGTGAAACTCATCCTAGCCTCACATTTGTTGAAGTCATGACCCTCCATCAGGTTATAAGTATACAACTAGTAGCAAGACTTGGCATTTTAACACTTAGAAAATTTTGCACATTGTGTTCTTCACTAGAGACCTCTGGGTTTGCTAAGAAAGAAAGGAGAAAAATTTGTAGTTTTGATCCATTAGCCACAAGATTTAAACCCAAGGTTCCTAAGGGTATTGTAAGGTTATCTCAATAGAAAGATTTGGGAAAACGCATTTTCACGTTAGTCGCAGCGGAAACTAAGGAGTTCCTCAACTTTGAAGTTGGAACTTGAAGATGGGTTCTTCATAGGCCTCAGGAGTGCTTGGAGCGGATTGGAACCTAAGGAAAGGAGCTAAGAATTTGCTAAGGCGCGACTTTGAATCTTGGAATTATAAGGGCTTATAAAGGTATAAATTTTGTCGTTTTAGTAGTTAAGACTTACTCATTATTTGTAGCTATGGATTTTAGCAAGCATGTGTTATATAGTATGAAGTTTGATATGTCTTTTGGCTATTGGAACCTAATCCAAAACTAGCGTGTTTAGCTTAAGATTCCAATTCAAGTTGTTTATTCGTTTGAGATTGTCGCATGTTGTTTAAGAAGGAAATTGTAGTTGTCAAGTAGTTTATAACTATATAACATGTTAGACCTTAGAACTTGGAATTGGAAAAGGATTGGAAAGGACTTAGTGTTGCTATGTAAGTTGGCGAGAATTGGCTAGTGTGCCTTAGGCTATTTTCGTATGAATTGTGGGGTGAATTTTACACATATAGTAAGGCGTGTAATCCCTTTGTTTGATTGTTGTTTGGAGCCTTAAATGTGGCGTGTTGGTTGTGTATTCGACCTTGAAAAGGTGGCAAAGTGAGTAGAAACAAAGGAAGTCTTTGCGATTTTCCGTAGAATTAGAGACCAAATACTTAGTATTGTTCTCGTAGAGACTAGAAGTTGATAGTCTTGTTGTGACCATTATAGGTTGACACTTCTACGTGCAGCGTATTCGGCAGCTTGTGGAATTAGCGAAAAGGTATGTGAACTATCTCCTCTTACAGCATGATTCCTTAAGATAAAGAAAGTATGTTCTACTCCCTAAATGATCCATTCCTTGGTTGTATTTGGATTGCCTAAAGTAGAATTTGTTCTATGTGCTTCCTTGATTGTACTTTGATGTCTAAATTGTAAGTCGTATAATCCATTTCCTTAGTGAAGTTTGGATTCTTAAAAGTGAAAGTATTTTACTTAAAGTACATAGAGTCTTGAAAAGGAAGTGGTTTCTAAACCTTTTGGCTAGTGCCTTAGTTCCAAAACCTAAAGGTCATTAAAATGACTTTAGAAGTCAAGGAGTGATTTACTTAATTGTTTAAAGAGGAGAAATGACATGATTTAAGAGAAGAAACTTGTTTTCAATATATTAAGAGACTTGAAGTGTTTTGAAAGTTAAGGGACTTAAAGAGTTTTAAAATATGTGATACTTGTCCGTTTTAAGCGTATAAGTCCTCGGATAGGAAATTGTATTTGGCGAAGGTATAAAGTGAATATAACGACTTTATGGGAAGTTGGTTATATTTGCTTTATGGAAAGATAAATGACTCGATTTTAATGAAAAGGCAACTTGATTTTAAGGCATCAATTGCCTAAAGTTTAGTAATAAAATAAGTTACTTGGTTTCTAAAGGTTAAGAGACTAAGTGTATTTTTAAAAGTTAAGAAAATCGATTTGAAAGTATTTAATACTTGGATTTTAATAAGTATAAGTCTCTTGGTTATAAAAGGAATGGATATGTCTAAAACCATAAAGGGTTATGACGACTTTATGGGAAGTCGGTTATAACGGCTTTATGGAAAGTTTAGAAAGTTGTCTATTTTGATTTATCGACATAAGTTGCCTAGATTGTAAAAGAAAATTTGAGTTACTTGATTTCAAGTGTTGAAATAAGCTTTCAAAAAAAAAAATGTAGTAACTTACTTTGAAAAATAGACACGCTGATACTACTGGTGTTAGTATCTTGGGATTTTTCACAAAAGAGTCTCTTGAAAAGATTAGTACTTTGGCTTGTTAAATGAGAATAATCCTATTGGTGCCTTGATTAGTACTTTGGCTTGATTAATTGAGAATTAGTCTAAGTGTGCCTTGATTAGTACTTTGGCTTGTTAAATGAGAATAATCCTATTGGTGCCTTGATTAGTACTTTGGCTTGATTAATTGAGAATTAGTCTAAGTGTGCCTTGATTAGTACTTTGGCTTGTTAAATGAGAATAATCCTATTGGTGCCTTGATAAGTACTTTGGCTTGATAATTGAGAATTATTCCATGTGTGCCTTGATTAGTACTTTGGCTTGATTAATTGGGAATTGCCTATGTGTGCCGGTGATAGCCTTTGAGTGCAAGTACTATGTTTTATTACGTTGTCGCGACTCTCGGTTGGAGGGTCGGCTGTCTGGTTGTAAGTTACTGGGACGTACCGACAGTGATGTGGGATTCCACGGGTATGCTTACGTTATTGGTAGTACTTGGGTTAAATTCCCATTCTTTTATAAAAGACATGGTAGTGCTTATGTCTTGTTTGATGGTCGTCGAGATAGGGTAAGAGTATAAGTGAGGTACACCCCAGACGCTATACCACCTATTTTACCACCTTCTCGAGTAGAGTATATGTGAGGGTACACCCCAGACGCTATACCAATGCTTTACCATACTCGGGTAGAGTATATGTGAGGTAAACCCCAAGATCTTATACCACTGTTTTACCACCTCCCGGGGTAGAGTATATGTGAGTACACCCCAAGATCTATACCACTGTTTACCACCTTCTCGTGGCAGAGTATATGTGAGGGTAAACCCCAAGACTATACCACCGCTTACCACCTTCTCGGGGTAAGAGTATAAGTGAGAGGTAAACCCCAGATCTTATACCACCGGTGGGACTTGGTGTTCATGTATGCTCATCGGTGTTGTACTATATCATGATCACGGCGGTGAGGAAAGATTCCACGGGCATGATTGATGTTATGGGCGTGAGACCCATGGTTATATTTGAGTAATGACTCAGGGCTGCGTCCACGACTTGATGTATCGCTTATGTATTATGTGATGTAGGTTGGCTATCATACATGTCTCTGCTTTGTTTAGATATTATGATTTTATTACGCACTTGCTGTTCACATACTTGGTACATTCTTCGCATCGACCTCGCCGTGCGTTCATGCATGAGTTTAGGTCTGCTGTTCGGTGATCGGCGGCGTAGGATCTGCTCGGGGTTTTGGATAGCTCCTGCTTGAGTTTATCTTTTTGGTATATATCCTTGATGCAGGCTTTATGCTGTTTTGGATGCTGGCGGGGCCTTGTCGTCATAGTTCGATATAACTCTTAAGTGCAGTATTCATATGTAGGATTGGACTCGTATGCGATGTTGTATCGTTGTTTATGTATATATGGCGGCCTTCGGCTTTGCCCTTGCGTCACGTTTATTTTAAAGAAAAAAAAAAAAGCTGTTATTAATTTCCATGATGTGCTTAGTTGTTAAGGTAGAAGGGTGCAGGTAGGGCACGATCCACGAACCGGGGTTGGGGTGTGAGTGGTATCGAGTGATCGATCCTCGGAATGTCTCTGACCGTGTCTAGTAGAGTCTTGCTTGCTCCGGTGTGTTGCGCGCCACACCCATAAACAGGAGGCTACGGGACATTTAGGAGTTAGTTTCTATTCTTCTCACTCTAGATCGTGCCATGAGCATGTTAGTAAGGAAATTCCTCTCGGCGTATTTACGTATTCTGGCTATGCCTCGAGGAGAACACGGCCGCCCGAGAAGGGCAAAGGAATAGCGAGCTACTAGTCGGACTCGGAGAGTTGATAGGGCTCGTGCCTGGTATCTGGATATTGTTCCACGATCGGCAAGTTAACCTGCGCGAGTTTTGAGACCCGACACGAGCCACGGTTCTCGATTAGGAGAAGACTTTGAGTCATGAGAAGCGATTATGTTATTGACCAAGATAAGCGGTGTTCTGATTTCCTCAAGGAAGTTATTCGGCGATGCAGACAGTGTACGAGGGTAGAGGCTAGCGGAGATCAGCGTAAGAGGCTAGACCGGTTGGTTATCCGGTGAGTTTTGGGCGAGCTGCCTCGGCCAGTGAGGTATTCGTCGGCCTACCGGTACATACCCGCGGCTCACGGGTGGGAGATTTGACCCCACAAGGTATTTAGGAGCGGTCCAAGCTCGGGTCGAGGTTCTCGAGGAAGCAGAGGACCTACCGGTCGAGGCCACCTATTCCTCGGTGTATCGGATGTGGTAAGCATCATTCGGAAATGCCGTTATGACACGGATGGTTGTTACTATTGTGGCGTCCGGCCACAAGAAGTGGGAATGCCGGTTAGAAAGAGCGTCGGTAGGGTGGCTCACCTTTGGCCGGTAGTTGGTTCCCTTCCTCCGCGGTGTCGTCCCCGAGCGGTGTTGGATATCGGCCGATCGTGGTAGAAAGTCGAGGGGATTTATAGTTGGCGGTCCTTGAACCGCATAGATGACGTGACTCTTGGGCGGGATCGGAGGCGACATCGCGTAGGATCTGGTATATTCGATTCTTTTGAATCATACGTGCTTTGATAGATTCAGATTTTGCCCTAGCATATATGTTTTCCTTGTGTTGCTAGCGATTATAAGTGATAGTTTCCCGGTAGGAATACTTTGATTACTAAGGTGAGAAGTTAAGAATGTTGACAAGAATGGTAAGTGAGAGACTATAGTTGTGTAGAGTTCACACGTAGTAATTGGCCACAGCGATGTAAGACCAATAGGGAAGATTATGCAGTAGAAATACTTGACCTATGTGACGAACCTCTAGTGATTAGGGGATAGGGTAAGAAATACCTTGAGAAAAGAGAGATTTATTTGGACTAAGAACAAGAAGTTAAGTGTGACGATGAGTGGGTTATAGACTCATTTGGTCATTCGGCGGTATAGAATGGGGTGATGTCGGTTAGAAATGGTCTCTCTACATGTGATAGGGCCACGAGGTGCAAGGCCCAAGTCTAGTTGATCGTTATGCGAGTTTGTGGATGCGTTCCACGAACTAGTCGTAAGGACCGAGAAGAGCCTTAACGAGGATGTTAGTAACAATATTGACAAGTTTGTTTAGTAACCACAAGGATTGTTAAAGAGAAACAAAATTTGAGATTTTATACGTGTACTAGATGAGTTTGAAAGTACGAGAAAGTATGATAAGTAAGGAAAGAAAGGAACCTCTAAGGTGTCACGACCGGCCAGACGGCCAGTGCCCTACTGGGCACCACTGCAGTATACATCGAGAGAAAATCAGAACATACATGAAACTTATAAAATAAAACAATAGATGTAAAGCAGAGTTAGCCGATATGGCTACCTTCACGAACATATATAATACTGGCCAAGCGGTTGCCTCATTTCTTTGACAAAAGCCTGACAAATGCGAATCTGAGACCTCACAGGAATAACAAGTGAACAAGCTGGCGGGACAAGGCCCGCCGTACCTGAATATACATAGCCATGACAACTCGAACATTGGAGCCATCTCAAAATCTGAACCAGGATCCTAAGCTCGCGGATCCATAGCGTAATACCTAAACTGCGGACATGAGCGGCCCGAAGAAGTCGATTACAACAGTCGAATATGGAGCGAAATAACGTGCAAGAATCAAATCATAGCGTAGAAAGAGCGTCCTTAACTCGCGAAATCAATCGTATATTAACCGTTCCTTTCTTTTTCGATAATATTTAACAACATATTCTTACATACTTACTTAAGATCTTAATCCAGCCTTTTTCACATAACCTACATAACATAATCCGGCCCATTTGCGGGACACGGTGTACTGATGAATCAGGTGACATCATCCGGCCCGTGGGGCTCGGTGTCTTGTGGAATCATGTAGCATAATCCGCCGCTGTGGGGCTCGGCATCTTGTGGAATCATGTAGCATAATCCGGCCCACCTGTGGGGCTCGGTGTAAGATGACGTAACCCGGCCTATGTGTAGGCTCGGGGTAATATGGCATAATCCGGCCTATGTGTAGGCTCGGTGTATCTCATAACGTAATCCGGCCTATTTGTAGGCTCGGTGTATTTCATAACGTAATCCGGCCTATTTGTAGGCTCGGTGTATTTCATAACGTAATCCGGCCTATTTGTAGGCTCGGTGTATTTCATAACGTCCGCCTGCGTGTAGGCTCGGTGTATTTCATAACGTGTCCGCCTACGTGTAGGCTCGGTGCGATTTTCCTTACGTAACATTTTAAAACGTATTGTTACCCCTTCTTAAGTCGTTATAACAACTTCCCATAAAGCTATTATAACAACCTTTCATTTTAGAGAACTCAAGGCACTTTTATTCTTACAACATTAGGGAAACTAGACCCAAAATACCACGTACATACGCATTATGAGAATCATAAACTTCTTTCTTTTAAAACTCAAGTCACATACTCTTAAAATCATGTCATCAATACTTTTAGAAATCAAGTCCACAACTTGAAAAATAAAGTTTCATAATCCTTAGAAGACAACCAAGTTCATAGTCTTAAAACCTTATATCATACATTCTTTAAAGGCCACTTACTTATACTTATACAAAACAAATATAAAGTTCCATACACTTCCAAAACCCAGTAACTTATTCTCTTAAAACCATATAACTTTCACTTTTAAAATCAATCCCTTTTCACATATAAATTCAAGTCATTTTGAGCGTAAAATCCACTTACTTACTTTAAATAAATCAAGACACATAGTTTTAAATCAAATCTCATATTTTCCTAACCATTCTACAACATCTCCCATAAGACTTGGTAAGGACTTAGGACAATTTAACATACTTATAACTTAGGATAACTTAGACATAACCCTTACGTAGAGTAAATCAACATACATACTTCTTAACTTCTAAGAATAGAAGGAATCATGAAATAATACCACATGTATATTCCATACATAGAACCATGTCTAAAGAAGGAAGAGGTTCACATACCTCGCGACGATTATCGACAAGTAGCAAAAAGCTCCAAAGTACTTCCACCTTGAGCTATTCCATTCTTCAAGTAGGATACGCTATACCTAGTACGTCAACCTATAATGGTCACCATCGTCCATTAACTTCTTACTTCATACGTAGAATATTTTAGGTGCTAAGTCGCTAAATTCTACGGAAAATCGGACAGCACCTCCTTTGTTTCTACTTACTTTGCCACCTTTTTCAAGGCCGAATACAATAACCAAACAGCCCCAATTGGCTCACAACTTCTATAAGGTACTCGATACAAATGACTAACTAAACGGACCCAATTGGCTCACAATTTAGAAAGTAGTCCAATACAAATGAAAACAAACTAAAAGGTCCAAATTCGCCACGAGTTCAACCTTACCAATTCTTATCAAATTTCCATTTCAATCCAAATTGGTAGCATAACATGATATCAAGTCGTATTTGATTATAACAATCCATAATCTCTAAGTAGGTAACATCGGCGATTTCTAATAACAACTAAAATTGTATTTCAATTTCAAAGGGCTAAACATGCCATTTCGGTTTGAGCTCTTAAAATTCCATAACACTTATCAAACTTCATAACACATATCACATGATCATGTCTAACTTATAATAACATTGAATCTTCAATTACAAAAGTAAGACGAAGATTATACCTCATATTAGCCCAAATATGATCCAAGACTACAAGCCGATCCTTAGCAACTTTAGCTCCTCCTTTCGACGTTCCAATCCACTCCAAGCAACCCTTAGAAGCTTAAGAATAACTCATCTTCAAATTCCAACTTCAAAGTTGAATAACCCATTAGGTTCTCGCCTTGCGACTAACGAAAACTATCTTTTTCGAGATTTTCTATTGAGATATGCTTACTATACCCTTAGGTACCTTGGTTTAAAGTGGGAGATTATTGGACAACAATTGAAAATTTTCTCTTGAAACCCTCCTAAAGCGAGAGCTCTCTTAATGCTCTTCAAGATTTGTTTGAAAATTTAGCTAAGTGTTAAAAGCCTTGTCTTGCTACTTGTACACATATATAATACTATGGAGGTCAAGATCTACACAAATGGTTGGCCTAGATAAGTTTCACATGGATCTAGCCAAGTGGACTTGACTAAGTCAACAATATCAAGCTATTAGTCTTTGCAAGACTTAGCCATCCTAAAATTGGTCAAATGATCATTCCATCCAAGACAATTTCGTCCAAGACCACTAAGGGGGTGACACGTATAAGCCCTCCCGTTAAATCGATATTTCGTTTCGACAATTCCATAATTAGATAAATTTACTCGTCTCAAATCTTAACATTTTTGAGTTCTTACGTGCGTCGCACAAACATATCACGGAATTTCCGGGGTGTAACATTCTTCCCCGCTTAGAAACATTCGTCCTCGAATGTTCTTTCGGAGTCAAACTTATAATTAGCGACATAGTTTCCTTTCACAACCCCGACATACCAACAATGCCACACATGGCCCTAATACCTCGCACGCATATCCGTCATCATAAGCCCAAAAGAGATTATCTTTTAGCTTCCAACTCCTTCTAACATACATACATAACTTCCACACCGACTCGGCCTCAAATCTTTGGAGTCACTCTATAAAACAACATAAGGCCATTTCGGCTTTCATGACTGGTTAGGTGGAGCGCGTCCACGAACAGTAAAACAATTAACTAGACTTGGGCCTTGCACCCTCGTGACCGTCACGTGGCGGAACTACTACCAACTGATCTACTCCATTCCGGGCCATGGGAGACCGTGAGTCCTCACCCGAGCCGCGTCGCACTTAACTCTTATTCTTGATCTATAATAACTCTTTCTGCGAGAAGACCTTGGCGGAAATTCATTAACTATTTCATACCTTCCGTATCTAGTTAGTCTTTACCAACTCTTGGTAATCTAAAATCGATCTAGGCAACACGCGTCGACCTGCATACATAACTCTGTATAGATGTATGTCACAATACCAACTATACTATAATCATTACCAACTGGATACGCGATCCACATAGTCCTTACAGTCATCTTTGCCTTTCTCGTAGCTGCGATCAACATAACTCGTTAGGGAGGGACGACCACTAACAACACGGCTCTATCGCGCGATCTCGAGTGAGAAGAATGGAAACCAATCCTAAATGTCCTGCGGACCTCACGATTATAGATGTAGTGCGCACATACCGATAATCAAGACTCTACTAGACGCGATGCGTAGACACTTTCAGAGGACTAAGCGCTCACGATACCACTTTTGTCACGACCGGCCGGGCATGGCGGTAGTGCCCTACACAGGCACCACTACGGTATACATCGAGAAAATCAGCGGAACATACATGAAACTTATAAAATAAAACAATAGATGTAAAGCAGCGAGTTAGCGATATGGCTACCTTCGAACATATATAAATACAGGCAAAGCGGTTGCCTCATTTCTTTGACAAAGCGACCCACAACATGCGAATCTGAGACCTCTAGGAAAAACAACTGAACAACAGTGGCGGGACAAGGCCCCGCCCAACCCCTCAATATACATAGCCATGACAACTCGGAACATTGGAGCCATCTCGAAATCTGAACCGGGATCCTAAGCTCGCGGATCCATAGCGTAATACCTAAACTGCGGACATGAGCGGCCCCGAAGAAGTCGATTAACAGTGCGAATATGGAGCGAAATAACGTGCAAGAATCAAATCATAAGCGTAGAAAGAGCGTCCTTTTAACTCACGAAATCAATCGTATATTAACAGTTCCTTTCTTTTTTCGATAAGATTTAACAACATATTCTTACATACTTACTTAAGATCTTAATCAAGCATTTTTAACATAACTTACATATCTTACATAACATAAACCGGCACATTTGCGGGACACCGTGTACTGATGAATCATGTGACATAATCAGGCTCGCCTGTGGGGCTCGGTTATCTTGTGGAATCATATAACATAATCCGGCCCGCCTGTGGGGCTCGGTGTACTGTGGAATCATGTAGCATAATCCGGCCCACCTGTGGGGCTCGGTGTACTGTGGAATCATGTAGCATAATCCGGCCCACCTGTGGGGCTCGGTGTAAGATGACGTAACCCGGCCTATGTGTAGGCTCGGGGTAATATGGCATAATCCGGCCTATGTGTAGGCTCGGTGTATCTCATAACGTAATCCGGCCTATTTGTAGGCTCGGTGTATTTCATAACGTAATCCGGCCTATTTGTAGGCTCGGTGTATTTCATAACGTAATCCGGCCTATTTGTAGGCTCGGTGTATTTCATAACGTGTCAGGCCTACGTGTAGGCTCGGTGTATTCATGCGTGTCAGGCCTACGTGTAGGCTCGGTGCGATTTTCCTTACGTAACATTTTAAAGCGTGTTGTTACCCGCTTAAGTCGTTATAACAACTTCCCATAAAGCTATTATAACAACCTTTCATTTTAGAGAACTCAAGGCACTTTTATTCTTACAACATTAGGGAAACTAGACCCAAAAATACCACGTACATCGTCTTAAAAGAATCATAAACTTCTTTCTTTTTAAAACTCAAGTCACATACTCTTAAAATCATGTCATCAATACTTTTAGAAATCAAGTCCACAACTTGAAAAATAAAGTTTCATAATCCTTAGAAGACAACCAAAGTTCATAGTCTTAAAACCTTATATCATACATTCTTTAAAATCCACTTACTTATACTTATACAAAACAAATATAAAGTTCCATACACTTCCAAAACCAAGTAACTTATTCTCTTAAAACCATATAACTTTCACTTTTAAAATCAATCCCCTTTTCACATATAAATTCAAGTCATTTTTTAACGTAAAATCCACTTACTTACTTTAAATAAATCAAGACACATAGTTTTAAATCAAATCTCATATTTTCCTAACCATTCTTACCAACATCTCCCATAAGACTTGGTAAGGACTTAGGACAATTTAACATACTTATAACTTAGGATAACTTAGACATAACCCTTACGTAGAGTAAATCAACATACATACTTCTTAACTTCTAAGAATAGAAGGAATCATGAAATAATACCACATGTATATTCCATACATAGAACCATGTCTAAAGAAGGAAGAGGTTCACATACCTCGCGACGATTATCGACAAGTAGCAAAAAGCTCCAAAGTACTTCCACCGAGCTATTCCATTCTTCAAGTAGGATATGCTATACCTAGTACGTCAACCTATAATGGTCACCATCGTCCATTAACTTCTTACTTCACGTAGAATATTTTAGGTGCTAAGTCGCTAAATTCTACGGAAAATCGGACAACACCTCATTTGTTTCTACTTACTTTGCCACCTTTTTCAAGGCCGAATACAATAACCAAACAGCCCCAATTGGCTCACAACTTCTATAAGGTACTCGAATACAAATGACTAACTAAACATTGATTGGCTCACAATTTAGAAAGTAGTCCAATACAAATGAAAAACAAACTAAAAAGTCCAAATTCGGCCACCTTGAGTTCAACCTTACCAATTCTTATCAAATTTCCATTTCAATCCAAATTGGTAGCATAACATGATATCAAGTCGTATTTGATTATAACAATCCATAATCTCTAAGTAGGTAACATGCGACGATTTCTAATAACAACTAAAATTGTATTTCAATTTCAAAGGGCTAAACATGCCATTTCGGTTTTGAGCTCTTAAAATTCCATAACACTTATCAAACTTCATAACACATATCACATGATCATTTCTAACTTATAATAACATTGAATCTTCAATTACAAAAGTAAGGCGAAGATTATACCTCATATTAGCCCAAATATGATCCAAGACTACAAGTCGATCCTTAGCAACTTTAGCTCCTCCTTTCGACGTTCCAATCCACTCCAAGCAACCCTTAGAAGCTTAAGAATAACTCATCTTCAAATTCCAACTTCAAAGTTGAATAACCCCTTAGGTTCTCGCCTTGCGACTAACCCGAAAACTATCTTTTTCCGAGATTTTTCTATTGAGATATGCTTACTATACCCTTAGGTACCTTGGTTTAAAGTGGGGAGATTATTGGACAACAATTGAAATTTTTCTCTTGAAACCCTCCTAAAGCCGGAGCTCTCTTAATGCTCTTCAAGATTTGTTTGAAAATTTAGCTAAGTGTTAAAGCCTTGTCTTGCTACTTGTACACATATATAATACTATGGAGGGTCAAGATCTACACAAATGGTTGGCCTAGATAAGTTTCACATGGATCCTAGCCAAGTGGACTTGACTAAGTCAACAATATCAAGCTATTAGTCTTTGCAAGACTTGGCCATCCTAAAATTGGTCAAATGATCATTCCATCCAAGACAATTTCGTCCAAGACCACTAAGGGGGGGGGGGTGACACATGTCGCCCTCCCGTTCATCGCAATATTTCGTTTTCCGACAATTCCATAATTCCGATAAATTTACTCGTCTCAAATCTTAACATTTTTGAGTTCTTACGTACGTCCTTACAAACATATCCTGGAATTTCCGGGGTGTAACATAAGGATCCCGTGTTTTAGAAGACTGTAACCTTCGAGTTTTGTGAGAAGGGGTCGCGGACGGAAGGTCCATTTTTTATGTTTACGTATGTTAGGTGATGGCCATGTGTGGCATCGTTGGTCTTGTGCAGTTTTGATTGTTAGGCATAGTATAGAGATTATGCCGGAGTTTGTATATCTTGGCAACCGACTAAGAACATTCGGGGACGAATGTTTCTAAGGGGGGAAGAATGTTACACCCCGTAAGTCCAGGACTTGTATAAGAGAATGTACATAAGGAAACAAGACTTGGAAATTATTACGAAAGGAAGAATTGTTTTTCCGACGGAAAATGTTAGAAACGTCGGAAAGGAAAAATGTTCGTTGTTGAGAATTGGATTCTCAAAATACATTATTTGAAGAGTATGGACCCTATTAATATTATGGAAATTTATTTTTCAGGATTTGGTCCCGTGGGGCCCACAGAATTTCTGAGAATTGTGGGGCCACGAGGGTTCTGAAATTTTATGGGCGAATGAGAGGCGACACGTGGCACCCCACATGGCTTGGTCGAAATTTATGCAAGGGTATAATGGTCATTGACCATCTTGGAAGATAAGTCTTGCTAGCTTGAGTTTGTTGACAAGTCCACTTGCGTAAATAAGTCGATCCTGTGAAACTCATCCTAGCCTCACATTTGTTGAAGTCATGACCCTCCATTTGTGTTATAAGTATACAACTAGTAGCAAGACTTGGCATTTTAACACTTAGAAAATTTTGCACATTGTGTTCTTCACTAGAGACCTCTCGGGTTTGCGAAAGAAAGGAGAAAAATTTGTAGTTTTGATCCATTAGCCACAAGATTTAAACCCAAGGTTCCTAAGGGTATTGTAAGGTTATCTCAATAGAAAGATTTGGGAAAAACGCATTTTCACGTTAGTATGGCGGAAACTAAGGAGTTCTCAACTTTGAAGTTGGAACTTGAAGATGGGTTCTTCGTAGGCCTCTACGAGTGCTTGGGCGGATTGGAACCTAAGGAAAGGAGCTAAGAATTTGCTAAGGCGCGACTTTGAATCTTGGAATTATAAGGGCTTATAAAGGTATAAATTTTGTCGTTTTAGTAGTTAAGACTTACTCATTGTTGTAGCTATGGATTTTAGAAAGCATGTGTTATATAGTATGAAGTTTGATATGTCTTTTGGCTATTGGAACCCTAATCCAAAAACTAGCGTGTTTAGCTTAAGATTCCAATTCAAGTTGTTTATTCGTTTGAGATTGTCGCATGTTGTTTAAGAAGGAAATTGTAGTTGTTGAAGTAGTTTATAACTATATAACATGTTAGACCTTAGAACTTGGAATTGGAAAAGGATTGGAAAGGACTTAGTGTTGCTATGTAAGTTGGCCGAGAATTGGCTAGTGTGCCTTAGGCTATTTTCGTATGAATTGTGGGGCGGAATTTTACACGTATAGTAAGGCGTGTAATCCCTTTTGTTTGATTGTTGTTTGGAGCCTTAAATGTGGCGTGTTGGTTATTGTATTCGACCTTGAAAAAGGTGGCAAAGTGAGTAGAAACAAAGGAAGTGCTGCCCGATTTTCCGTAGAATTAGAGACCAAATACTTAGTATTATTCTCGTAGAGACTAGAAGTTGATAGTCTTGTTGTGACCATTATAGGTTGACACTTCTACGTGCAGCGTATTCGGCAGCTTGTGGAATTAGCGAAAGGTATGTGAACTATCTCCTCTTCTAGCATGATTCCTTAAGATAAAGAAAGTATGTTCTACTCACTAAATGATCCATTCCTTGGTTGTATTTGGATTGCCTAAAGTAGAATTTGTTCTATGTGCTTCGATTGTACTTTGATGTCTAAATTGTAAGTCGTATAATCCATTTCCTTAGTGAAGTTTGGATTCTTAAAAGTGAAAGTATTTTACTTAAAGTACATAGAGTCTTGAAAGGAAGTGGTTTCTAAACCTTTTGGCTAGTGCCTTAGTTCCAAAACCTAAAGGTCATTAAAATGACTTTAGGAGTCAAGGAGTGATTTACTTAATTGTTTAAAAGAGGAGAAATGACATGATTTAAGAGAAGAAACTTGTTTTGATATATTAAGAGACTTGAAGTGTTTTGAAAGTTAAGGGACTTAAAGAGTTTTAAAATATGTGATACTTGTCCCGTTTTAAACGTATAAGTCCCTCGGATAGGAAATTGTATTTGGCGAAGGTATAAAGTGAATATAACGACTTTATGGGAAGTTGGTTATATTTGCTTTATGGAAAGATAAATGACTCGATTTTAATGAAAAGGCAACTTGATTTTAAGGCATCAATTGCCTAAAGTTTAGTAATAAAATAAGTTACTTGGTTTCTAAAGGTTAAGAGACTAAGTGTATTTTTAAAAGTTAAGAAAATCGATTTGAAAGTATTTAATACTTGGATTTTAATAAGTATAAGTCTCTTGGTTATAAAAGGAATGGATATGTCTAAAACCATAAAGGGTTATGACGACTTTATGGGAAGTCGGTTATAACGGCTTTATGGAAAGTTTAGAAAGTTGTCTATTTTGATTTATCGACATAAGTTGCCTAGATTGTAAAAGAAAATTTGAGTTACTTGATTTCAAGTGTTGAAATAAGCTTTCAAAAAAAAAAATGTAGTAACTTACTTTGAAAAATAGACACGCCTTGATACTACGGGTGTTAGTATCTTGGGATTTTTTTCACAAAAGGAGTCTCTTGAAAAGATTAGTACTTTGGCTTGTTAAATGAGAATAATCCTATTGGTGCCTTGATTAGTACTTTGGCTTGATTAATTGAGAATTAGTCTAAGTGTGCCTTGATTAGTACTTTGGCTTGTTAAATGAGAATAATCCTATTGGTGCCTTGATAAGTACTTTGGCTTGATAATTGAGAATTATTCCATGTGTGCCTTGATTAGTACTTTGGCTTGATTAATTGGGAATTGCCTATGTGTGCCGGTGATAGCCTTTGAGTGCAAGTACTATGTTTTATTACGTTGTCGCGACTCTCGGTTGGAGGGTCGGCTGTCTGGTTGTAAGTTACTGGGACGTACCGACAGTGATGTGGGATTCCACGGGTATGCTTCCGTTATTGGTAGTACTTGGGTTAAATTCCCGGATTCTTTTTATAAAAGACATGGTAGTGCTTATGTCTTGTTTGACGGTCGGTCGAGATAGGGTAAGAGTATATGTGAGGGGTAAACCCCCAAGATGCTATACCACCTGTTTTACCACCTTCTCCAGGGTAGAGTATATGTGAGGTACACCGAGATGCTATACCACTGTTTACCATACTCTCGGTAGAGTATATGTGAGGGGTAAACCCCCAAGATGCTATACCACCTGCTTTACCACCTTCTCAAGGGTAGAGTATATGTGAAGTACACCCCAGATCTTATACCACCTGTTTGACCATCTTCTCCAGGGTAGAGTATATGTGAGGGGTAAACCCCCAAGATGCTATACCACCTGCTTTACCACCTTCTCCAGGGTAAGAGTATAAGTGAGGGGTAAACCCCCAAGATGCTATACCACCGGTGGGACTTGGTGTTCATGTATGCCTACTGGTGTTGTACTATATCATGGGCTAGCGGTGAGGAAAGATTCCACGGGCATGATTGATGTTCTCGGCGAGAGACCCATGGTTCTATTTGAGTAATGACTCAGGGCTGCGTCACGACTTGATGTGGCTTATGTATTATATGCTGTAGGTTGGCTATCATACATGTCTCTGCTGTTTAGACTGTTATGATTTTATTACGTACTTTACATTCCACATACATACATTCTTCGTCTTGACCTCGCCCGAAGTGCGTTCATCCGTGAGTTTAAATCTGTTCGGTGATCGGCAGCGTAGGATCCTGCTCGGGGTTTTGGATAGCTCCTCTGTTGAGTTTATCTTTTGGTATATATCCTTGATGCAGGCTTTATGCAGATTTTGGGTGCAATGGGCCTTGTCCGTCATAGTTGATATAACTCTTAAGTGCGTATTCATATGTGGGATTGGACTCATGTACAGTGTTGTGTCTGTTGTTTATGTATATATGGCAGCCTTGTCGGCTTTGCCCTTGCACGTACGTTTATTTTAAAGAAAAAAAAAATGAGCTGTTACTAATTTCCGCAATGTGCTTAGTTGTTAAGGTAGAAGGGTGCCCAGGTAGGGCACCAGTCACGGACCCGGGGTTCGGGGTGTGACAAGCGTATCCTACTTGGAGAGTGGAATAGCTATCAAGATTGAAGTACTTTGGAGCATTTTGCTACTTGTCGACAATCGTCGCGAGGTATGTGAACCTCTTCCTTCCTTTGGCATGATTCTATGTATGGAATATACTTGTGGTATCATTTCATGTTTCCTTCTACTCTTAGAAGTTAAGAGGTAGTTATGTGATTTACTCTATGTAGAACTTTTCCTATCTTTTGAGCGTGACTAGTTGCACGTATGTAGTCTGATGACGTCTGAGACAATGACATTCTTTACTTGTTTTATGAGATGCCAAGTCGGGTGGGTTAGGAGATTAACTCACTTCTTTGAAAATAGTAAGGATGTCTTAAGTTGATTTTAAAATTAAGGGACTTGAAGAGTTTTAAAGTATGTGATACTTGTTAGTTTTAAGCGTATAAGTCCTTGGATAGGAAATTGTTTATGGCTAAGGTATAAAGTGAATATAACGGCTTTATGGGAAGTTAGTTATATTTGCCTTATGGAAAGATAAATGACTTGACTTTAGTGAAAAGGCAACTTGTTTTTACTGGCATCGCTTGCCTAAGGTTTTATAAGAAAAGAAGTCACTTGTTTTTAGAAGCGGTAATTGTATTTCTAAAAATGTATTGTGACTTGTCTTGAAAAACGGATAGGACTTGATACTATAGTTGTTAGTATCCAGGAAGTTGTAATTGAAAAGAGTCTTTCTAAAGGAGCAGAGGCGCGTAGTACGTTGGGTTAAATTCCCGCATTTTATATGACATTATCGACCCAGGAATGGGCCGGGCAGTACACCTTTATGGGCAGACTATATGACATTATCGACCGAGAATGGGCGGCGATACCTATCTGAAGCGGAACTATATGACATTATCGACCGAGAATGGGCGGGCGATACCTTTATGGGCGGACTATATGACATTATCGACCGTGAATGGGCGGGCGATACCTTTATGGGCGGACTATATGACATTATCGACCGGGAATGGGCAGGCGTATACCTTATGGGCGAACTATATGACATTATCGACCGAGAATGGGCGGGCGATACGCTGCAGGCGCACTAGATGGCGTTATCGACCGAGTTGGGCGGGTAGTATAGGTGCCCTCGCTACGAGGGCGGATTATACTTATGAAAAATAAGTAAGTTATATAGTAATGAACTTAATGATTCTTTTTCTAATAATGCACGTAAGAATGTAGGTGTAAATTTTATTAAGAATGGAAAAGATAATAAGTGCGATTAAGTTCATAAGTGGTAATGACACGGCGGGATCAGTATGTATTGTTTTATACTTGTCCTTGTCATTCTTTTATCTGATTATGACTTTCTTATCACGTTATTTATATTCCATATTCGATACTGTTGTCTTGACCCGCCGAAGCTGCGTTAATGCATGAGTTTAGGTACCAGTTGGTGATCCTTGCTCTTAGGATCTCGGTTGATTGTTGGGAAAAAGCTCCATTTGCTCAGGAGACTTTATCTCTTGAAATGCAGTTTTCCACAAGTAGTTGATTCATGTATATTGAGGGTATGGCGGGGCCACGTCCCGCTGTTATTATGTTAAAAACTCTTAAGTGCTGTAGTTACATTTTGTGGGTCGGTTTGTAAAGAAAGGAGGCAAGCTGCTTGGTTGTATATATGTATGTCGGGAAGGTAGCCACATCCGCTAACTTTGCTGTTTTACTTCCAATGTTTCATTTATAAGTTTCATGTATGTTCGCTGATTTTCTCGATGTTTACTGTAGGGTGCCTGTGTAGGGCACGATCGCGCGATCCCGGTCGGGTCGTGACAAAAGTGGTATCAGGCGATTAGTCCTCGGAAAGTGTCTACAGGTGTCTAGTAGAGTCTTGATTATCGGTGTGTTGTGCACCACATCTATAATCGGTGAAGGACATTTAGGATTGGTTTCCATTCTTCTCTCTCGAGATCGTGCGATGAGTCTTATTAGGTTGAATCCTCGACCTATTCTTATGAAACGGTATGCCTCGCGGAAGCGACCAGGCCCGAAGGGCAAAGCGGCAGCAGAGTGCCGATGGTCTGTGAGAGTTACGAGTCGAACGCAGACTATGCCTGAGGTAGTAGGCGGGTCGGCGAGTTCAGCCACGCCGGCAATATTAGAGGCGAGCGGCGGTAGCTCGAGATTCGTGCGAGCCTCGATTCCGCACGGTCGAGTATAGAGACTACGAGGCGGATCCGATTATTGACGATATAGTAGTCGGGCGGCGCAAGCGAGGAAGCAACCCACCCCAGGGCCGAAAGTTTGCGGATTAGGGATTTTCTAGGATGTCATCCACCTGAGTTTTATGGTTCGAGTGCGATGAGGATCGCGAGGAGTTCATTCGGCGGCTGACGGACGCGCAGTTCTTAGGGCTTGAGACAGTGCATTACGCTAGCCTCCTACTGGTTCTGTGACATCGCGTTGAGCGGTTTGAGTCGTGGTTGCTTTCGAGAGGTGATGATGCTCGTCGGCGGTTTGGGATGAGTTCACGAGGCCTTTCTTGGTCACTTTGCCTCACGAGATGAGGAGAGCCCGTGTTGATAGGTTCTTATCATTGAGGCGAATGGGAGGACCATCGGGAGTACACCCTAGAGTTTGACTCGTTAGCTAGGTATCGCACACTATTGTGGCTAACATGGCGATAGAGTCCATCGCTATGTTATGGGACTAGACCGTTATATGATCACCGCTGTTCAGGAGTGGCCCTTGACCAGGAATGGATATTGTCGGATACAGACATATGCACGAGGATTGAGGACAGGGAGAGAGGACCGACCAGACCAAGGCCAGCCCAAGAGGGCCAAGACGGCAGGGGTTCAGGGTGATATTCGAGGCGGAGAGCCTCAGCAGCAGGCTAGGTCTACAGTTCAGCCGACACAGAGTGCACCTCCACAGTTTTCCAGCGGGGGTTTTCACAACCCCGGGAATGCAGGGGCCGGTCAGGTCTCTAGAGCTTCAGTCTCAGGGAGATGGGGTTCGATCGATCGAGGCCACCTTTGCCTCAATGTGCCCAGTGTGGTAGGTTACATTCTGGGGTATGTCGCGCCGGTACGGGTGCTTGTTTTTCTTGTGGTCGTCTAGGCCATATGTTAAGAGAGTGTCCTTATAGAGGGGGTCCTGGTGGGACAACACAGCCTACTGGATCAGTTGCGGGTTCTTCGCCTTCACTAGCTAGGCAGGATGTTCATGCACCGACAGGCCGTGGCAGAGGTCGTGGTGGGAGTTCCCAGTTTTAGCGGTCCTTGAACCGCCTATATGATTTCAGGTATGTCTTTGGCCTTTAGAAACTTGTTTACATGATAAGTTATGGTATGTTTAAGTTTTATGAACAGATTATATTGAGACTATGTATATGTTAGAAGGAGTTGGAAGTACGAAAAGATAATCCCTTTTTGGGCTTATGACCAGTGATATGTGGAGTGCGAGTATTAAGGCCATGTGTGGCATTGTTGGTATGTCGGGGGTGGTGAAAGGAAACTATGTTGTTAATTTTAAGTTTGACTCCGAAAGAACATTCGAGGACGAATGTTTCTAAGGGGGGAAGAATGTTACACCCCGTATTTACAGGACATGGTGTAAGAACGTACGTAAGAACTCACAGTGTTAAGATTTGGGACTTGTAAAAAAATTTCTCGGAATTATGAAATTTTCGGAAAATGTTTTATTGTGACGAATGGGAGGGCGACACGTGTCACCCCCCCTTATAGATGTCTTGGACGAAATGCATGGGCACAAGGGTCATTTGACCCTTGTTAGGAAGACAAGTCTTGCAATGTAGTGAGCTTGACAATATTGACTAAGTCAATGGGGCCACATTAGCTTGATATTAATTAAGAGCTCATCCAAACCACCCATTTGTTTATATCATAACCCTCCATTACACTTTATAATACTAGTTGTGCAAGACAAGCAACACAGCCATATTTTCACAAAAATTTGAAGGAAGAGCAAGAGATGCTCTCGGGTTCAAGGCTTTGTGAAGAGCAAAAATTTTCGTTTCTTGTCCTTTAAGCCCCACACTTTAAACCAAGGTTCATGAGTGTTATGTAAGTGTATCTCAATAGAAAATCTCGGAAAAAAGATAGTTTTGGGTTAGTCGCAAAGTGAAAACCTAGAGACTTTCTAGGTTTTGGATTGTAAGTTGAAGGAAAGTTGTTGGTGTGGTTCTAAGGGTCTCAACAAGCGGATTGAAGTGTCTTGGAGGGGTTCTAAACTACTAGGAGCGACTTCGGATTGGAATTGGATTAAGATTCGTTGAGGTATAATTTTGTCCTTTAATGTGTTACAAGATTATATGTTTATATTGTTGTTATTAGCTTTACGTGTTGCTAGAATGAAGTTGATTAGTAGAAGTTTATAAGGATTGTGGATTGATTGTAGCATTGGAAATCCGGAATGTAATATAAGCCATGTTAAGTTGGATTTCAATTTAGTCGTTATTAGAAATCGTCGCATGTTACCTACTTAGAGATTATGGATTGTTATAATCAAATACGACTTGATATCATGTTATGCTACCAATTTGGAATGAAATGGAAATTTGATAAGAATTGGTAAGGTTGAACTCAAGGTGGCGAATTTGGACTTTTAGTTTGTTTTTCATTTGTATTGGACTACTTTCTAAATTGTGAGCCAATTGGAAATTTGTTAGTTAGTCATTTGTATTGGAGTACCTTATAGAAATTGTGAGCCAATTGGGGCTGTTTGGTTATTGTATTCGGCCTTGAAAAAAGGTGGCAAAGTTAGTAGAAACAAAGGAGGTTCTGTCCGATTTTCCGTAGAATTGGTGACTTAGCACTTAGAATAATTCTACGTATGAAGTGAGAGGTTAATGGACGTATTGTGACCATTATAGTTTGAAGTACTAAGTATAGCGTATCCTACTTGGAGAGTGGAATAGCTATCAAGATTGAAGTACTTTGGAGCATTTTGCTACTTGTCGACAATCGTCGCGAGGTATGTGAACCTCTTCCTTCCTTTGGCATGATTCTATGTATGGAATATACTTGTGGTATCATTTCATGTTTCCTTCTACTCTTAGAAGTTAAGAGGTAGTTATGTGATTTACTCTATGTAGAACTTTTCCTATCTTTTGAGCGTGACTAGTTGCGTATGTACGATGAGGCGTCTGAAGACTATGACATTCTTTACTTGTTTTATGAGATGCCAAGTCGGGTGGGTTAGGAGATTAACTCACTTCTTTGAAAATAGTAAGGATGTCTTAAGTTGATTTTAAAATTAAGGGACTTGAAGAGTTTTAAAGTATGTGATACTTGTTCCGTTTTAAACGTATAAGTCCCTTGGATAGGAAATTGTTTATGGCTAAGGTATAAAGTGAATATAACGGCTTTATGGGAAGTTAGTTATATTTGCCTTATGGAAAGATAAATGACTTGACTTTAGTGAAAAGGCAACTTGTTTTTACGGCATCGCTTGCCTAAGGTTTTATAAGAAAAGAAGTCACTTGTTTTTAGAAGCCGGTAATTGTATTTCTAAAAATGTATTGTGACTTGTCTTGAAAGACGGATAGGACTTGATACTATAGTTGTTAGTATCTGGGAAGTTGTAATTGAAAAAGAGTCTTTCTAAAGGAGTAGAGGCGCGTAGTACGTTGGGTTAAATTCCCGGATTCTATATGACATTATCGACCCAGGAATGGGCCGGGCAGTATACCTTTATGGGCAGACTATATGACATTATCGACCCAGGAATGGGCCGGGCAGTATACCTATACGGGCAGACTATATGACATTATCGACCCAGGAATGGGCCGGGCAGTATACCTTTACGGGCAGACTATATGACATTATCGACCCAGGAATGGGCCGGGCAGTATACCTTTACGGGCAGACTATATGACATTATCGACCCAGGAATGGGCCGGGCAGTATACCTTTACGGGCAGACTATATGACATTATCGACCCAGGAATTGGCCGCGATACCTACGCAGACTAGATGACGTTATCGACCCAGGATTGGGCCGGGTAGTATAGGTGCCCCTCCTTACAGGGCCGGATTATACTTATGAAAGATAAGTAAGTTATATAGTAATGAACTTAATGATTCTTTTTCTAATAATGTACGTAAGAATGTGGCTGTAAATTTTATTAAGAATGGAAAAGATAATAGGGTGCGATTAAGTTCATAAGTGGTAATGACACGGCAGGATCTGGTATGTATTGTTTTATACTTGTCCTTGTCATTCTTTTGTACGTTATTTCTGTTCCATATTCGGTACCTGTTGTACTGACCCCCTTCGGGGGGCTGCGTTCATGCCCGCAGGTTTTAGGTACCCAGGTTGGTGATCCTTGCTCTTAGGATCTCGGTTCAGTTGTTGGGAAAAAGCTCCATTTGCTCCGGAGGCTTTATCTCTTGGTACGGTTTTCCCTGAAGTAGTTGATTCATGTATATTCAGGGGTATGGCGGGGCCCTGTCCCGCCACTGTTGTTATGTTAAAAACTCTTAGAGGTCTGTAGTTACATTTTGTGGGTCAGTTTGTAAAGAAAGGAGGCAACTGCTTCGGTTGTATATATGTATGTCCAGGAAGGTAGCCCTATCGGCTAACCTGTTGTTTTACTTCCAATGTTTCATTTATAAGTTTCATGTATGTTCCGCTGATTTTCTCTGATGTTTACCTGTAAGGGTGCCCAGGTAGGGCACCAGTCGCGGTCCCGGGGTCGGGTCGTGACATATAACCTGCTTAGTAATAATTGTGTGATTTGGATGCGACAACATGTTGTTAAAGACCTGGTTGTGTTTCTCATATGTTGTTCCTTTTATATGCGCGCCATGTTTGCTAGCCATTCTCAGTAAGGATGTTCTAGGGGTCCTCAGATCATTATTTATGCACCCGACTGAGGGATGACGATATGCTGGATGAAGTACATGATTCGTATGTGTTCATCGTAAAGCAATATTCCTGCTTCATAGCAAAACAACCTTTTACATGTTATGATACCAATCTGGAAATAGCCTATTCGTACTCATAAAAGAACCTGGATAATTGGAGCTATGAATATATGTTTTCTCTAAGTTTCCCCTTCTATGTCTAGTTAGAATGAATACATGTAACGCACTCGATGTCAACTGAAATGCCGAAATCGTTGTAAAGGCAAGTAGTCAGATGATAACTGAATAGACAATCTGGAAATGTCATGTTATACATGTTTGAATGCCCAAAAGTTATCTAAGATTTGTTTAAAAATTTACCTAGTGCGACAAGTGAGTCAAAACAGTAGTCGCCATCCCTCGAGTCTATTATTTGATTCATATCCCGCCCCCATTTATTTGTTGTAAATTAATTGTCTAACGCTACTTTAATTAGCATAACACTTAGAATAGTTAGACCTTGAATCATCATATTAGTAAGTAGTTTGACATTAGAGATTTACTTCCTCCTTAAGTTAAATATTCTAGGTTTGCCATACATTGTTTAAGTTACATTAAACAATCTAATAATTTTCGCTTGTATAACTCTTCACGTAGTTGAGGTATTATTTGCTACCGATTTCCTAACACAAGAAAAACTTTTTCATTAGCATTCATATAGGAAAAGTTATTTTTCGTACTCTTATTAGCACTTGCAAATTAGACATTTTACATACTAGGTTTAAACATGCATTTTCTTTAACATAATAATAACGTAGGTTTGAACGGACAACCGCAAGTTAGCGGATCTTAGAGGATGTCTAACCCCTTCCCTCTAGATTAATAAATAACTCTTACCCAAAATCTCACACAGTTTTGCAGACCATAAAAATGGAGTTAATGTGGACTCGACTTAATTAACATTTAGGTGTCCTAATTCACCCAAACTAATTATGTGGCGACTCCGCGAACCCTTTAGCACTTTTAGCATCTTTTTATTTTATTTTTATTTACTAAACATTTCTAACCAGGAGTTAAATATGTCGCGGTCGAAAAAGGGCGTGACAGAAATGGCGACTCCGCTGGGGATAATCAGTTTCTTGACCGTAGCAAACCTAGGTTTTTATAACTTGGCTTTATTTGCTTTTATTTATTTTAAATGTCTTAAAATTGCTTGCTTTAATTTTGTATGCTTAAATGCTACTTTATTTTACTACTTTTCTTAAACTGGCATTCCGCTCATATTCCTTCACTCTGGAAAATTCACACTATCACACACTACATGCGAGGTGCGCTTGGTGCATCAGCAAAATTCTTTCTTCAAAACCCAAATTTATGAGAGTTGGTATTATACATGGAGTGCCCGAACCATCCGGTGACCGCGTAGCCTTCTCACTCGAGTTGTCCACTCGGAAACCTTGCGTTTAGTAAAGCTAAATCTTAGAAACTTAGGATAGAGTTATACCACCCTTTATCTTAAGACATGCATGCATTTACCTTAGGTGGGTCAATCATTGGTATTGACACCACAGTTAGGAAAATACCAAAACTTGTCGACGGGTTTCTCAACCCAACGACCAAACATCATACTATGTGTAGCGTGACAATGATAGACAAATTCAAGTCTAATCATGACATGCCGAAATTGGAGAAAGTGCACTGTCATTTGATCGTCATTTCCAACAAAAGCATTACAGTTTAACGGTTGAACTAATCTGTCATAATCTCGCATATCTGGCGTTTAGGCCTACCTCTGGCATAAAGAGGCCCCACGCATGTTAAGGCTCACTTTTGTTGGTTGCTTTGTGCAATATGTTTGTTATGTGCTACCTTTACCTTTGCAATAATTATATGTCTTATACTAATACGATTTGCTGCATTTTGAAGGTCATATTCTTTTCCTCCTCAACCTAAGGTCGATTCGTATTTGACTAAGAGGCAGAATGCACACACTTCGCAAGATCAAAGGCACAATCACCCAGCAGATGACTAACGAGCACTTAATTAGGATGCGGAGCATAGAGATGTTCTAAAATGGGACCTGAAAACAGACAAGGGTTGCAGATCCGAACAAGTCAGGCGTCCGAGCATCAAAGCTGCAAAGTCAATACGAATCGACCGCCCCCCAAAAACTCACAAGTTTTCTTTGAGCGTAGGTTATTCATATTAGCAGAAGCAGAAAATGCAACGAGAAGGTTCTCCATATCAACAGGAGCAGGGGATTCCACAAACAATCTGAGTTCAAATTACGCAATAAAGTCCAACTCATCAGCCTGGTCCCAGAGTCATCATTGCAACCCGACGCAACTCAACAAATGTACAACGACGTCATCCCAACCCGTGTGGTTCGCAAACGCATAACGTCCAAACAAGCCAGATGTCGGAGCATCAAGAATCAAAGTTATAAGGTCAATGTGAATCGACCCCCCCCCCTCAAATCACAAGTTTTTTTAGCGCAGTTTCTTCATATTAGCAGAAGCAGAAAGAATCAGCGGAAGTGGAAAAGACATCAACAATCAAATTCCACAACATAAGCAGCAGGTTAAGAAAGCGACAACACTCGAAGTTCAAATTCGCAAGTTCTGCATATGAAAAGCAGAGGCAGAAGCAAAAGAGAATAAAAACAATCACGATTCAAATTCGCAGCAAAATCCAAAGACATCGGCCACGCAGTCACATTGCAATCAGCGGCCACAAACGCATAACATCCGGATCAAAGACATCATTGCAATCTATGCGGTTCACAAACGCACCACATTCAAATCAAAGACATCATGGAAATCTATGCGGTTCACAAACGACATAACAATATCTCGTGAGCGAAGATTTAGCGTGTCGTGCGCAAGACAACATCTCAGCATTCGCATCATCCCACACATCATACAGAGACGACATCTCTACTCACAGAATTGCATTTCTCATATATTTATCATTTTATTTTAACAGTTATACACTAATTTTTTCTCAAGCTTAGCTTGAAGGAGCATTTGCAGCACGTTCACACAACGACATTACATCAACAACAACACGTCCAGACAATAATGTCATCAGCACAACACGTCCAGACAACGACGTCATCAGCACAACACGTTCAGACAACAACATCATCATCACAACACGTCCAGACAACAACGTCACATCAACAACATCATTCAGCACATCTCAGCATTTGCAGCATCGCATCGTCATCACATTACATATGATGATATTCCTATCCATCTTATCGTATTTCTTACATATTCATGCATTTATTACTTCATCTTAGCAGTTACACACTAATTTTTCTTAAGCTTTAGCCTACCTGATCCTCAATTTATAGGAACATTTACAGCAAGCCCGTGCAGAGATGATACCAGCATTCGCTGCATCCAGCAAGTCCGTGCAGAGACTACATCAGCACTCGCAGCATTCAGCAAGCATTCGCAGCATCCAGCAAGTCCGTGCAGAGACTACATTAGCATTAGCAGCATTCAACAAGTATTCGCAGCATCCAGCAAGTCCGCGCAGAGACTACATCAGCATTCAGCAAACATTCTCAGTATCCATCAAGTCCGCACAGAGACTACATCAGCACTCACAATATTCAGCAAACATTTGCAGTATCCAGCAAGTTCGTGTAAAGACTACATCCGCAATCGCAACACTAAGCAAGCATTTACAGCACCCAGCAAGTCCGTGCAGGGACGACATCAACATTCACAACATCAGCAAGTTCGTGCAAGGACAACAACACAACATTCAGCAAAGTCCGTGTAGAGATTACATCGTGATCGCGACTTCGAAGCATTCACGGTATCAACAAGTTCGTGCAGATCGTGATCAATATTCGCGACTCAACAAATATTCACAACATCCAAAGTCAGTGCGAGGGCGACATCATCATTCACGGCGTTCAAAGAAAGTCCGTGCAAAGACTACATCAAGAATCGCGAATCAAGCGTTAGCGGCATCCAATAAATTCGTGCAGAGACTACATCAACATTCACAGCATTCACAGCACTCAGCAAGTCCGTGCAGGGACGACATCAGCATTCACAACATCAGCAAGTCCGTGCAAGGACAACACCACAACATTCAGCAAAGTCCCGCGGGAAGCGGCATCGATCTCAGCGTCACAATATTTAGCAAGTCCATGCAAGGGTGACGCCAGCATTCACAATCACAACACGTCCGTGCAAGGACGAAATATTAGCATTTGCAGCATCAGATCAACACAATCACCATCACAATTTTACAGGATAACATTTCTGTCACGACCCGACCCCGGGCCCGCGACTGGTGCCCTACCTGAGTACCCCTGTCAGGTATACATCAGAGAAATAGTAGTGGAACATACACAACATACAAAAAAAAAACTTAGACAGTAACCAACAACAGGCTAGCCGATAAGGCCACCTTCCGTAAAATATACTCAATCCAGAAATAGCACAGTACATTTTTTCTTTCCTTTACAGCCCAATCCACAATGTGACTACAGACCTCTAAGAATAACAACTCTGGCGTGGCCCCGCCATACCCCGAATGTACAACAACCGACAATACGAGGATAAGCCTCCGAAATAAAGGAGCTTCTCAGCGGTGAACAGTGATCCTAAGAGCGAGGATCAACACTGCACTTTACTGCGGCGTGAACGCGGCCCGAGGAGTCGACAACATGTACCAAATATGTGGCTGAAATCGTAATGAAATCATAAGTCTAAAATAAAGCGGAGACATGTATGATTACTCAATTAACGATTAATCGTGCCTTACTAACAATGAGAGTAAATAGAGTATACTTACAATATAAAGTAGAGGCTCACGATCAAGCGGGACCACCCGCCCGATGTCATTAAGCAATCCTATTCACGGGACTATTTCACCGCATAGATCGCGTGGACCGCGCAGGTATTCCTCGCATAGGTCAGACTACCGCATGGGACTATTTCACCCGCATAAGCCCATAAGGACTCGCATGAGGTATTCCTCGCATCATGGGTAGCAAATCCACGAAACGGTGGTATAACGTCTTGGGGTTTACCTCATTTATACTCTTACCAAGCGGGTGGTATAACGTCTTGGGGTTTACCTCATTTATACTCTTACCCTAGCTCAACCGGCCATCATACATAACATAAGCCCTTCCGCTTATCATACAATAAATAAGCAAGTTAAGAAATCACTAACTTCTTATTAGCCTTATTCATATACATTCTCATTTTAGTTTACTTAAGGCACTAACATGTCATTATAAAATCCGAATTTAATCCAAAGTACTACGACTTCTATTCCTTTAAAAATGACTCTTTTCATATATAACTTCCAAGATACTAATAACCGTAGTATCAAGTCATAACTACTTTTCAAGACAAGTCACGATACCTTTTAGAAATACATTTAGGCTTCTAAATCAAGTGACTTCTTTCCTTTAAAACCTTAGGCAATTGATGCCTTAAATCAAATTGCCTTTCAATAAATCAAGCCATTTATCTTTCCATAAAGCCAATATAACCAACTCCCATAAAGTCGTTATATTCACTTTATGCATTAGTCAATACAATTTCCTATCCAAGGGACTTATACGTTTAAAACGAAACAAGTATCGCATACTTTAAAACTCTTCAAGTCCCTTAACATACTTAAATTACTTAGAGTAAACCACTGTTTAAACTTTCCATAAAAACAAGTATCAAAATACTTTCAACATGCTTAAAGTCTCTTAACTTTGAAAACCAAGATATCCTTAACATTTAAACAAGTGAGTTAATTCCCTAACTCAATCAACTTGGACATTCCTAAAATAAGCCAAGGATGTCAAATGGACTAGATTGTCCAAATCTTGTACGTCTACCGTACTATATACGTGAAACTAGTCATGCTCAAAAGATAGGAAAAGTTCCACATACCTTGTCGGGTCAAACCACTTGCCAAGTACAAAGTCCCGCCCGTAGTATATCAACCTATAATATTCACAATACGTCTATTAACGCCTTACTTCAAATGTAGAATACTATAAGTGTAAAGTCTCCATTTTCTACGGAAAATCGGACAGCACCTCCTTTGTTTTTACTCACTTTGCCACCTTTTTCAAGGCCGAAATACAATAACCAAACAGCCCCAATTGGCTCACAATTATATAGAAAGTAGTCCAATACAATTGAATAACTACACATTGAATTGGCTCACAAGTATATAGAAAGTAGTCCAATACAATTGAATAACTACACAGCCCCAATTGGCTCACAATTATATAGAAAGTAGTCCAATACAATTGAATAACTACACAGCCCCAATTGGCTCACAATTATATAGAAAGTAGTCCAATACAATTGAATAACTACACAGCCCCAATTGGCTCACAATTATATAGAAAGTAGTCCAATACAATTGAATAACTACATTGATTGGCTCACAATTATATAGAAAGTAGTCCAATACAATTGAATAACTACACAGCCCCAATTGGCTCACAATTATATAGAAAGTAGTCCAATACAATTGAATAACTACACAGCCCCAATTGGCTCACAATTATATAGAAAGTAGTCCAATACAATTGAATAACCAAACAATACGAACTACATTCCAAATTCGGCCACCTAGATTCAACAAATCCAATTCTTATCCAATTTCCATTTCAATCCAATTTAGTAGCATAACATGATATCAAGTCGCATTTGAGTATCATAACCAATAATCTTTAAGTAGGTAACATGCGACGATTTCTAAAAACGACCAATTAGTAATCCAATTTCCAAGCGACTTGTATAACATTTCGGATTTAACTATAAGAAATCCATAATACTAATAACTTCAACCTATCAACATCATGCTAGCAACAAGTAGAGCTAACAACAACAATATAAATATGTAATCTTGTAACACCTTTAAAAGACAAGATTTTACCTTAACGATTCTTAATCGACTCGAATCGAAGTCGCTCCTTAGTAGTTTAGAGCCTCTCCAAGACACCTCAATCCGCTTGTTGAGACCCTTAAAACAATACCAACAATTATCCTTCAAAACACCAAGCAAAACCTAGAAAGACCCTTAGGTTTTCGTTTGCGACTAACCCGTAAACAATCTTTTTCCAAGATTTTTCTATTGAGATGTGTTTACAATACACCTAAGACCCTTGGTTTAAAGTGTGGAATCAAATGGACAAGAAACGAAAATTTCTCCCTTTCTTTCAATGAAGAACCCGAGAGCTTTGCCTATGTTTCTTCCAATTTTTGTGTGAAATTTTCTAAGTGTTGGCTCTCTCTAGCACTACTAGTATTATATAGAGTAAAGGATGGTCAAGATAATTACAAATGTGAGGCTTAGATGTGGTCTTCCAAAATATCAAGACTTATGACCTTTGACTTTAGTCGATAAGCGTATCTACAAGTTGCAAGACTTAGCCTTAGAAGACTTAGGGTAAATGACCATAATGGCCATGCCATTTCGTCGAGCATTGCTAAGGGGGGGTGACACGTGTCGCCCTCCCATTCGACACAACACAAATGTTTTCCGACAATTTCATAATTTCCACTAAATTTTTACAAGTCTCAAATCCTTAACATATGTGTTCTTACGTACGTTCTTAAAAACATATCCTGGAATTTCCGGGGTGTAACATTCTTCCCCCCTTAGAAACATTCGTCCCCGAATGTTCTTTCGAAGTCCAACTTAAAGATAGCGACATAGTCTCCTTACAACCCTACGTACCAATAATGCCACGGTGTGGCCACATACTAAAATGCCAACTGAACCCTGTGTCAACGTCGGTTATCTGCATAAAGCCTCACGACTCTAAGGTTACAAATAATCTTTCCCGGATAAGCTTCGCCTTATCCACAGCCCGCTGAATCAAGTCTGGACCAAATAAGTGAACCTCGCTCATGCCGAATCCACCAACCGGCGATCTACACTTTCTTACATACAAGGCCTCATACAGGGTCATCCGAATACTGGAAGGGTATCATTGTGTACTCAACACAACAAGAGACAATTAACCCTCCCGCTATTTCAAATCAAGAACACAGCCCGCGTCCTATCCTCAGTGCACGGATAGTACGCCTTGCCCGTCCATCGGCCGAGGGTGTAATGCAACATCGAGACTCACCTGTCCCTAATCCTCTGAAAAACCTCGAAGTTATACAGAAGAGCTCATCTGTCGGTCATCATAAACGTAGGAACCCCGTGCAGTCTCACAATCTCTCTGCTATACAAGCAAGCATAATCCTCAGCCGAGTAAGAGGTCCCAAATCCGAAAGAACACGACTGGTTTCGCCAAATTTAAATACCATGACCCCGGAGTCGCACTTCCTCCGAGTGCGATGCCACCTGTAACAAGATCTATTTTAATTACCTCATATCTAGGTTGGGATTTCAATCGCTGCAATAGCCCACTGGCTTCGGTGCTCAACCATGACTGCTACTATCTCGGACACTAAGCAAGAACTCGCTATGTCTCTTTGGTCATCTTACCCATACATACGAGGTCACGACACGACTTAGTCGGCCCCAAACAATTAGGGCAATAAGCGCTGCGTGCCTCACTAAAACTCGCCGACTAGTCTGCGGCCGGGTACACGCAATCTATCCTCAACTCACAAAGACCCATCCGTGCTACTCAACGAGCTCTTCTCTCCGGAGAGTCGTATCTCGATCTCAGATCATAACTGGATCCTCATACTGTCGCCTCTTTACTTCCTCAACGATGGAAGACTCGGCAACCTCTCGGATCTGAACTTCATTAACCTTGGAAACCAATAATCGAACCCCTAGGCTCGGTAACTGAAGAATCTTACGGACTACATCCTGTCTATTTGGCTGCCCACCTGGCAGACTACCCTTAGGTCCATCACAAAGAGTATATGTAACTGTCTTGGCTTTCCCCGGATGGTATAGGATATCAATATCACAATCCTTGAGTAACTCTAACCACCATCGGTGTCGCAAATTCTACTGCCTCAGTCTGCAGATATACCGGAGGCTTTTGTGGTACGCAGTATCCACGTGAAGTCAGATATACGGCATGCCCAAATCTTCAAGGCATGATTTAGCCGCCAACTCTAAATCGTGAGTGGCGCGATTTCTTTCCCGTTTCCCAACTACCGGGAAAACATAGGTTCTAACCTTATCGGGTTGCGTCAGCACACAACCTAGCCCAACACCCAACGTGTTATCATCAAATCCTAACCCTCTAGTCTTTCAGGAGGAGTTAGAACTGTAGTCGTGGTCAACTTGTCTTCCAATAACTGAAAGTCTTTCTCATTCCTGCGAAATATTCGGGTATCCTTAATCTCACTTATGGTTCCTTTCCTTTTGTTGCAACCAAACTTGGTCACTAAACTTAGACTTAATTCCTTTGCTTGCCTCATGGCTAAGACTTACTGTCAATCACAATTTAGGGGGGGAGGTTTCCTTGATCTCGTCAAGTAGTAACCCGGTTTTCCTTTCCCAGTTTGTAGAGCCTATAACTAGGTGTTACCACATTTTCTCGAAATGTTCTTACTTCCCATTATTTACTAATGGTCTTTACACTAGTCTGGGGTAAACATATCTCGTGCAACCTATTTTTAACCATAGTCGTATTCTCCTTTATTATTCTGGTCATAACCTGCGTCTAACAACATGGGTACATGCAACCCCATAATACGCTGTCTTTTCGGGGGAAGAGAACTTATCTCCTATCTTGAACTTTCTCGAGTCACAACCCTACTCATCGGGTCCTCTTGCGGTCCAGTAATTAGCTAATCATCACGCCCCGCCTTTAAGTTCGTGTAGATTTTCCAACCTACCAAAGATGCCCTCTTCGCGGCTTTCGTGCATTTTTTTTATTCTTGCCTTGTACATTTTCCTAAAATTATCGGGAAGGTCGTGGCCCTGACCGCCACACCAAACCAACTCCAAGTACCTCCAAGGGCACTTAAAATAACTTCCTCCAAATTCAATTATTACATACTTCCTGCGTCAATTTACCCCAAGTAAACAAGTCACACAGACTTAAAAGAAAACAATGTCAAAGAAGGAAGGATAATTCACTGGTTACCACCACTTCTCTTCCTTTCCACTCGATAACCGGCTTACCGGGAAACTGGTACCGAATCAATCTCTCTTATGTAGTCCACGTTGGCATAACAAGAGGCCAACTAGCCCGAACTCATAATGACCTCAATGTCTGTCATAACTCTGCTTTGGGTCCAGCGACTTTATCGTTCTGTCGATTATTATCTAACCGCTCACTACCACCCAACACTCGCGGTGTAGTCACCTCGAAAGGTCTCGTGGATTCGGTTCCATTTCCTTATTCTTGGTTGCTCTATTTCTTCCGGTCGCATTTCTTCCCGTACTCCCAAACTTATTCTAGCGTACGTACATAGCCTTCATACTGTTTCGGGCCTCAAATCTCTGGAGTTGCTAAATTAAACAATACAAGGCCCATTCCGGCTCTCACAACCTGGTTCCGGTGGAACACGTCCACGAACCCGTAAAATGACTAACTAAACTTGGGCCTTGCACCCTCGTGACCCTGTCACATAGCGGGACTACTACTAACTGATCCCATTTCCTTTCAAGTTATGGGGCGACCCTAAATAGATCCCCAACCCGACTCGGCGTCGTACTTAACTCTTTTCCTAGGTCTGTCCTAACTTTTTACTACCCGAGAAGGCCTTATATACCTAAGGTCTCGGTGGTTATCAACATTTTTAGGCTCGCAATTTCCATGCTCCAAGCCTATCTTATCAGCCCAGAACGGTACAAGAACTTCTCGTATCATAATCGTGTTGTCTTGACCACAACAACCATACTTTCTTCGTCGGATCTCGCCTACAATTCCCTTAAGCATACCACGTAGCTTAAGTTGCTAACATAGTCTTCCACTTAGTCTCTTAATTAACTTCTTAAAGGTCCATTACCTTTTCCGATAACTCATCATTTCCTAATTATCTCAAATTAGCACGTAAAACATTGATGAGAATTCATTAAAGTTTCATACCTTCCGGTATTTATTTAGTCCCTTCCAAATCTGGTAATCTAAATCATTCTAGGCAACACGCGTCGACTTCATACATAAATTCGCATAGTTGTATGTCACAATACCAACTACAACCATTACCAACACGGATACGCAATCCAGTAATCCTTCCCGGGTCATTCGCTTTCTCGTGGCAAACAATCATAACTTGTTGGGAGAGCGACCTAACCATCTGACTACATCGCACGATCTTAGAGTGAGAAGAATGAAACCAATCCTAAATGTCCTGCGACCTCACGATTATAGATGTGGTGCGCAACACGCGATAATCAAGACTACTAGACACGATCTGTAGACACTTTCCGAGGACTACTCGCTCGATACCACTTTGTCGCGACCGACCGGGCGCGATGGTGCCTACAGGGTACCGCTCGGTATACATCAGAGAAATAGCAGCGGAACATACACAACATACAAAAAAAAAACTTAGACAAGAATCAACAACAAAGTGGCGGATAAGGCCACCTTCGTAAAATATACTCAATCCAGAAATAGCCTGTACATTTTTCTTTCCTTTACCCAATCCACAATGTGACTCTGACCTAAGAATAACAACTCTGGGCGGGGCCCCGCCATACCTGAATGTACAACAGACAATACGAGGATAAGCCTCGAAATGAAGGAGCTTCTCAGCGGTGAGCAGTGATTCTAAGGCGAGGATCGAATTTGTACTTTACTGGCGTGAACGCAGCCCGAAGGAGGTCGACAACATGTACCAAATATGTGGCGAAATGCTGTAATGAAATCATAAGTCTAAAATAAAGCGGAGACATGTATGATTACTCAATTAACGATACTGCGTGCCTTACTAACAATGAGAGTAAATAGAGTATACTTACAATATAAAGTAGAGGCTCACGATCAAAGCGGACCACCCGCGCGGTATCGTTAAGCAATCCTATCCACGGGACTATTTCACGCGTAGATCGCGTGGACGCGTGAGGTATTCTCGATAGGCGTACTGCCGCGCGTGGGACTATTTCACCGCGTAAGCCCATGGGACTCGCATGGTATTCCTCGCATCATGGGTAGCAAATCCACGGAAGCGGTGGTATAACGTCTTGGGGTTTACCCTCATTTATACTCTTACCCTAGCTCAACCGGCCATCATGCATAACATAAGCCCTTCCGCTTATCATACAATAAATAAGCGAGTTAAGAAATCCTAACTTCTTATTAGCCTTATTCATATACATTCTCATTTTAGTTTACTTAAGGCACTAACATGTCATTATAAAATCAGAATTTAACCCAAAGTACTACGTCTTCTATTCCTTTAAAAATGACTCTTTTCATATATAACTTCCAAGATACTAATAACAGTAGTATCAAGTCATAACTACTTTTCAAGACAAGTCACGATACCTTTTAGAAATACATTTAGGCTTCTAAATCAAGTGACTTCTTTCCTTTAAAACCTTAGGCAATTGATGCCTTAAATCAAATTGCCTTTCAATAAATCAAGCCATTTATCTTTCCATAAAGCCAATATAATCAACTCCCCATAAAGTCGTTATATTCACTTTATGCATTAGTCAAGTACAATTTCCTATCCAAGGGACTTATACGTTTAAAACGAAACAAGTATCGCATACTTTAAAACTCTTCAAGTCCCTTAACATACTTAAATTACTTAGAGTAAACCACTCTTTAAACTTTCCATAAAAACAAGTATCAAAATACTTTCAACATGCTTAAAGTCTCTTAACTTTGAAAACCAAGATATCCTTAACATTTAAACAAGTGAGTTAATTCCCTAACTCAATCAACTTGGACATTCCTAAAATAAGCCAAGGATGTCAAATGGACTAGATTGTCCAAATCTTGTACGTCTACCATACTATATACGTGAAACTAGTCATGCTCAAAAGATAGGAAAATGTTACACCCCGTGTTTACAGGACGTGTTTTAAGAACGTACGTAAGAACTCACAAGTGAAGAGATTTGAGACTTGTAAAAATTTATCGGAATTATGAGATTGTCGGAAAATGAACATTGTGACTAATGGGAGGGCGACACGTGTCACCCCCCTTAGAATGCCTTGGACGAAATTGAGCATGGACACAATGGTCATTTGACTCTTGTTAGGAAGACAAGTCTTGCTTGTAGTCAAGCTTGAGAAAGTTGACTTGGTCAAGGACCCACAAGGCTTGATATTAAATGAGACCTCATCCTAGCCACCCATTTGGTTACATCTTGACCCTCCATGTCCCTTTATAATACTACTAGTAGTGAGACAAGTTCCATACTTAGCCAAAATTTACACAAATTGGAAGAACAAGCATAGAAGCTCTCGGGTTTGGGTCCAAGAAGAAAGAAAAAAATTTGTTCCTTGTCCATTCAACTCCACACTTTAAACCAAGGTTCTTGAGGGTAGTGTAAGCATATCTCAATAGAAAAATCCCGGAAAAAGAGAGTTTTCGTATTAGTCGCAAAGTGAAAACCTAGTGGCTTTCTAGGTTTTGGATTGGAAGTTTGAGGGAAAGTTGTTGGTAGGGTTCTAAGGGTCTCAAGTTGCGGATTGAAGTGTCTTGAAGAGTCTCTAAGTTGCTAAGGAGCGACTTCGGATTTGGAATTGGATTGAGATTCGTTGAGGTATAATCTTGTCTCTTAATTAGCGTTACAAGATTATATATATGTTGTTGTTGTTAGCTTTACGTGTTGATAGCATGAAGTTGATATGTTGAAGTTCATAAGTATTATGGATTGCTTGTAGCTTAAATCCGAAATGTTATATTAGTCACTTGAAGTTGGATTACTAATTGGTGCGTTTATTAGAAATCGTCGCATGTTGTTTACTTGAGGATTATGGTTATTTTAATCAAATGCGACTTGATATCATGTTATGCTACCATTTTGGATTGAAATGGAATTTGATAAGAATTGGTATGGTTGAACTCAAGGTGACCGAATTTGGACTACTTTCTAAATTGTGAGCCAATTGAAATTGTTTAGTTTTCATTTGTATTGGACTACCTTCTATATTGTTGTGAGCCATTGGGGCTGTTGGTTATTGTATTTCGGCCTTGAAAAGGTGGCAAAGTAAGTAGAAACAAAGGAGGTCTTTGTCAGATTTTCCGTAGAATTTAGTGACTTAGCACTTAGAATATTCTACGTTTGAAGTAAGAGGTTAATGGACGTATTGTGACCATGATAGGTTGAAGTACTTAGTATAGCGTATCCTACTTGAAGAATGGAATAGCTCAAGGTTGAAGTACTTTGGAGCATTTTGCTACTTGTCGACAATCGTCGCGAGGTATGTGAACCTCTTCCTTCCTTTGGCATGATTCTATGTATGAAATATACATGTAGTAGTATTTCATGATTCCGTCTACTCTTAGAAGTTAAGAGGTACTTATGTTAATTTACTCTATGTAAAAGCTACGTCTAAGAAATCCTAAGTCCTTACCAAGTCTTATGGGGGATGTTGGTAAGAGTCGTTAGGAAGTATTTGGAGTCGAGTTGACTTGGCTAATTTACACGAATGAGAATAAGTATCGAACAAGCCATTACAGCGTTAATAAAGGAAAATGTAATGACAATTAATTATGTTAAAACAAGTAGAATTCTCCATCTGCATAGAAGCTAAGATAAGACAAAATTGTATTACATTTTCTAGATCATGGCTACTTGAATAAGATCGTTATAAATAAGTATAACTTATTCACGCACCTAAGTATATGTTCCTTAATTTAAAAGAGTTTACGTATGAAGTTTTAAGACTTTGAAACTTGTTTTCTTAAAAGTTAAGAGACTTGAAGTATTTTGAAAGCTATGTGATTTGATTTGAAAGTATAAGTCTCTTGGTTATAAAAAGAATGAATTAGTTTAAGGCATAAAGTTAGTATGGCGACTTTATGGGAAGTTGGTTATAATAACTTTATGGGAGGTTAAGAGAATGGTTTTCTTGAGCATAAACAAGAAATGATTTGAAATAAAGAAAGGCAAATTGTTTTAAAAGTACCAATTGCTTAATGTCTTTAAGAAAGAAGTCACTTGATTTAGAAGCCGGTAATTGTATTTCTAATAAGGTATTGTGACTTGTCCTGAAAGGTAGAGATGACTTGATACTACGATTGTTAGTATGCAGGAAGTTTTATTTGAAAAGAGTCTTTCTAAAGGAGTAGAGGTGCGTATTACGTTGGGCTAAATTCGGTACTATATGACATGCTCGACCCGGATGGGCGGCGGTATACCTACGCGACTATATGACATGCTCGACCCGAGAGATGGGCGGGCAGTATACCTTTACGCGACTATATGACATTATCGACCAGAGATGGGCGGGCGTTATACCTGCAGGCGAACTATATGACATGCTCGACCGAGATGGGCGGCGGTATACCTTCTGAGGCGACTATATGACATTATCGACCGAGAGATGGGCGGGCGGTATACCTTACGGCACTATATGACATTATCGACCAGAGATGGGCGGGCGATACCTTTATGGGCGGACTATGTGACTTTATCGCGTCCCGAGTTGGTAAGGCGGTATAGGTGTCCCTCCGTAAAGGACCAGACTAGGTTGTGTAAGGTAAGTAGGTTATATGGTAGTGAACTTGATGATTTTCCGAAGTAAGTACGTAAGGAAGTGACTATAACCTTTATTGAGAAATGGGAAAAGATAATAAGGTACGATTAAGTTCACGAGGGGGTAATGACAGGGTAGGCTCAGGTATTTACTTCTTTTACACTTACCCCTGTCATGCTTTTATACAGATATGTTTTAATTGTTGTACCTTATTTCCGTTCCATATTCGGTACCTGTTGTACTGACCCCCTTCGGGGGGCTGCGTTCATGCCCGCAGGTTATAGGTACCCAGGTTGGTGATCCTTGCTCGTAGGATCTCGGTTCAGTTTTTGGGAGAAAGCTCCATTTGCTCCGGAGGCTTATCTCTTGGTACAGTTTTTCCCTGAGATTGTAGATTCACGTTTATTCAGGGGTATGGCGGGGCCCTGTCCCGCCACAGTTGTTATGTTAAAACTCTTAGAGGTCTGTAGTCACATTTTGTGGGTCTGTTTGTAAAAGAAATGAGGCAACTGCTTCGGTTATATATTTATGTCCAGGAAGGTAGCCCTATCGGCTAACCTGTTGTCTTACTTCCGTTGTTTTATTATGAGTTTCATGTATTGTTCGTGATCTTCTGCGATGTATACGAAAGGGTGCGAGTAGGGCACGATGCGATCGAAGTGCCGGTCGTGAGAAAAGTTCCACATACCTTGTCGGGTCAAACCACTTGTCAAGTACAAAGTCCCGCGTAGTATATCAACCTATAATATTCACACACGTCTATTAACGCCTTTACTTCAAATGTAGAATACTATAAGTGTAAAGTCTCCATTTTCTACGGAAAATCGGACATGACCTCCTTTGTTTTTACTCACTTTGCCACCTTTTCAAGGCGAAATACAATAACCAAACAGCCCGATTGGCTCACAATTATATAGAAAGTAGTCGAATACAATTGAATAACTACACACTAATTGGCTCACAATTATATAGAAAGTAGTCGATACAATTGAATAACTACACACCAATTGGCTCGCAATTATATAGAAAGTAGTCGATACAATTGAATAACTACACATTGATTGGCTCACAATTATATAGAAAGTAGTCGATACAATTGAATAACTACCACGGCAATTGGCTCACAATTATATAGAAAGTAGTCGAATACAATTGAATAACCAAACAATACGAACTACGTTCCAAATTCGCCACCTAGATTCAACAAATCCAATTCTTATCAATTTCCATTTCAATCCAATTTAGTAGCATAACATGATATCAAGTCGCGTTTGAGTATCATAACCAATAATCTTTAAGTAGGTAACATGCGACGATTTCTAAAGCGACCAATTAGTAATCCAATTTCCAAGGCTTGTATAACATTTGGTTTAACTACAAGAAATCCATAATACTAATAACTTCAACCTATCGACATCATGCTAGCAACAAGTAGAGCTAACAACAACAATATAAATATGTAATCTTGTAACACCTTTAAAAGACAAGATTTTACCTTAACGATTCTTAATCCAACTCGATCGAAGTCGCTCCTTAGTAGTTTAGAGCCTCTCCAAGACACCTCGATCGACATTTGAGACCCTTAAAACAATACCAACAATTATCCTTCAAAACTCAAGCAAAACCTAGAAAGACCCTTAGGTTTTCGTTTGCGACTAACAGTAAACAATCTTTTCCAAGATTTTTCTATTGAGATGTGTTTACAATACACCTAAGACCCTTGGTTTAAAGTGTGGAATCAAATGGACAAGAAACGAAAATTTCTCCCTTTCTTTCAATGAAGAACCCGAGAGCTTTGCCTATGTTTCTTCCAATTTTTGTGTGAAATTTTCTAAGTGTTGGCTCTCTCTAGCACTACTAGTATTATATAGAGTAAAGGATGGTCAAGATAATTACAAATGTGAGGCTTAGATGTGGTCTTCCAAAATATCAAGACTTATGACCTTTGACTTTAGTCAATAAACTCATGCTACAAGTTGCAAGACTTAGCCTTAGAAGACTTAGGGTAAATGACCATAATGGCCATGCCATTTCGTCCAAGGCATTGCTAAGGGGGGTGACACGTGTCGCCCTCCCATTCGACACAACACAAATGTTTTCCGACAATTTCATAATTTCCGCTAAATTTTTACAAGTCTCAAATCCTTAACATATGTGTTCTTACGTACGTTCTTAAAAACATATCCTGGAATTTCCGGGGTGTAACAATTTCTACTCACACAATTACATGGTTTATGAATTCATGAGTTATCATTTTTTTTGCCTTAATAGTTATGCACTGACCGTTTGCTTATGTTTTAGCATGCAGAAGCAGGAGCACAACGTGTATTTTCTCTTACAGCGAACCGGAATAATTTGCTGGGGAGGTAGACTTCCAAACAAATGGCAGAAGCGGCCTCGAGCGTCGGTCCACTCATCCCATATCACCAATAAGTCCAGCATCGTCATAAGTCGATACTGGCACCTTTCCAAATTCAAGCTTGTTTATTTTTATTAACATCACATCGACTCAGTGTCGTCATAACTCGACACTGGACAAATTTTGAGTCCGCGTCAGTCCGCCTTGGTGTTTGACCATGGTAGCCCATTGTCGTCATAACTCGACACTGGGACAAGTTTTGAGTCCGCATCAGCCCGCTTTGGTGTTTGACCATGGTAGCCCAGTGTCGTCATAATACGACACTGAGACAATTTTGAATTCGCGTCAGCCTTGTCTCAACTGCCCAACATTTTTAATTCTAAGGATCGAGATAAAATTGGCTATAAGTCAACATCTTTGTCTGAAGACTTTTTCATCATCTCCATACAAAGATGGACAAGTTGTTGACACCCAGTTTTGACCCTCTCGTCCAATCATTAACTATAAAATTACACTAATTTTTCAAAATAATTTTAATAATAAAATGTAACAAAAAACATTAATATATGCATAAATGAGCAATTTAATAATGACACCACATTTATATAAATGCCCTAAGTATCCTTAAATATCACATCCGCATTTATTAATACCCAAAGCAATTTCATAATTATTATTTGCAATTTAAACCCCCATCAAATTAACTTAACACCGCATAATAATTTTAAATAATGATAAAGTATGCATAATAAATAAGATTTTAATAACGACATCGCATTATAAAAATATTAAGCACTAATTAAATAGCACGTCCGCATCTATTATTTTAAAATGATTCTTTATAATTTAAACCCAAGCTAAAACTAATAAAGCACCTAAAGTCATTTAAAATAATTTAATAATAACTTAAACCCCATTTAATAAACAATTAAAATTAATACCTAAAATCTACCCAACTAACTAGCCCAATACCCTATTCTTTTATTCAGCCCGCAACCCAAACCTCAGCCCAAACCTCAGCCCAGCAAACCTTTACTTCATCCCCGTCGCCTAAAAAAACCTAAAAACAAATCTAACAAACGAACCCTAAACCCTTTTGCTTCATCAACTTGCCATAACCAAACCAAATTTCCATCCTTAAAATCCCTCCTAAGATCCTCACGAGTCAACTACCATATCACTACAAATCGACACCCCTATTCTTACCATAAAATCGAACCAAATCAATACCGAAATGACACTAAAATCGTAACAATCAGTACCAAAAGATTTACTATAAATTGAAATCCTAAATAGTGACTATAAATCAAACGATTTACATAGCAAAGGGGGCAGCCTTGAGCATCCAAAAAAGGAATGGGCATCGATTTGCATCTTCAAACAACAATAATCGAAACCTATTCTTACACATGCATTTAGCAGCCTTAAACCTCGGTAGGCATTGAAGAAAGCGAGTCTAAACAACAATAATTGAAACCTCACTTTGTAATCGTATTCTCGAGTGAATCGACGACTTGATCTGTTGCCTCGGTTCACGCCTGCAGAAGGTAAACTCATCGCCTTCGATTCTCCATCGTTTATACTTTATGATTTATATGTTGATGATGTCCTTATTAAATGTGTCGGGTTTAATTTAATGGCTATTTACACATGTCAAGTTTTTTTATGAAGCATGTTTGATGGATGTTACATGTCTTCTGAACCAATTAGATTAGTATATAACCTGCTTAGTAATAATTGTGTGATTTGGATGCAACAACATGTTGTTAGAGACCTGGTTGTGTTTCTCATATGTTGGTTCCTTTTATATGTGCGCCATGTTTGCTAGCCATTCTCAGTAAGGTTGTTCTAGGGGTCCTCAGATCATTATTTATGCACCCGGCTGATGGATGACGATATGCTGGATGAAGTACATGATTCGTATGTGTTCATCGTAAAGCCATATTCCTGCTACATAGCAAAACAACCCTTTACATGTTATGATACCAATCTGGAAATAGCCTATTCATACTCATAAAAGAACCTGGTTAATTGGAGCTATGAATATATGTTTTCTCTAAGTTTCTTCATGTCTAGTTAGCATGAATCCATGTAACGCACTCAATGTCACTGAAATCTGTCTAAATTGACTGTAAAGGCAAGTAGTCAGATGATAACTGAATAGACAATCTGGAAATGTCATGTTATACATGTTTGAATGCCCAAAAGTTATCTAAGATTTGTTTAAAAATTTACCTAGTGCGACAAGTGAGTCAAAACAGTAGTTGACTGATGTTTTATTGGGGATATGTCACTTGTCTAGGTTTGAATGTACCCTTACTGTTTTAAGGCCCTAATGTTAATCCCATACATTTGTTGCACGCTAGCAAAGTAATTCAATCTACACTCTGCTTTAATAGATGTACATGTATTCATATGCCAAGCCTAATAGGAAATGGTCTTAAATATTGCATTAGTTTTGCTGCCCTTCTGCTAACTTTACGATGATATAATTAGTTCTCATAAGCCTGCTTTAGCACTGTGTCCAGGACTCAGTAGCCCTTTAGCCCCCTATGATGTCCATATTGAGTCTAGAAATGCTAGGTCCGATGAACCTATCCATTTGAGGTCTCACAGTTACAGTTAGGTTTCTGCCACTGTTTGCAAATGATAAGTTTGACTTTGTCCTAACTCTGAATATCTCTGTATATATCACACTTTGCATGTCTGAAAGCCTGAACCTGGGTTTGCACATCTCTGGATATGAAATACTCAGTATTTGGGTCTGTTGAGGCCATGTACTGTCTGTCAGGTGCATCGATATTGTAGGCTCGTTCTGAATTTGAATCTGAATCAGGGCATTTATTCTAATAAACTGGTATGCCTGCCCAATTTAGGTAGACTAAATGTATGCTTGGATATGTCTTTGTAATATTCATGTTTTGAATATGTCATTTGGCCCAGCCCACATAGTATAAATTATCATGTAGCCTCCACATAATCATAATAGTTTGGCCAAGATTCATAAGTTTGCATTCTCGCCCCTGCACTACTTGTTTGGGCCTATGAATTTATGTTTAAGCCCATTTTGTCTGTTTCTCATTACATTTGCTATGTACCGATCTCGGTTGCTCAATTGCGGTAAAGCATAATTCCTATGAGTTGATTTTTGCCAAATACTTATCTGTTGGGTTGTTAAATTATGGACATGTACTAATCCTTATCTTTTCTTATATTTTTTACATGAAATGCATCGGATCCGAATGAAGAGCCTCATGGCGAGACTCATCACGATTCTGACAAATGAAGAGTATCGATACGAGACTCATCACGTCTCTTATCAGTTGAAGACTCGCATCTACATCTACTGCATCTCTCTATCCTCGTCAGAAATTCCAAGCAACCGGCGAATAGCATCGCCATCCCTCGAGTCTATTATTTGATTCATATCCCGCCCCCATTTATTTGTTGTAAATTAATTGTCTAACGCTACTTTAATTAGCATAACACTTAGAATAGTTAGACCTTGAATCATCATATTAGTAAGTAGTTTGACATTAGAGATTTACTTCCTCCTTAAGTTAAATATTCTAGGTTTGCCATACATTGTTTAAGTTACATTAAACAATCTAATAATTTTCGCTTGCATAACTCTTCACGTAGTTGAGGTATTATTTGCTACCGATTTCCTAACACAAGAAAAACTTTTTATTAGCATTCATATAGGAAAAGTTATTTTTCAGACTCTTATTAGCACTTGCAAATTAGACATTTTACATACTAGGTTTAAACATGCATTTTCTTTAACATAATAATAACCTAGGTTTGAGCGGACAACATGAGTTAGCGGATCTTAGAGGATGCCTAACCCCTTCCTCTAGATTAATAAAGAACTCTACCCAAAATCTCACACGATTTTGGACCATAAAATGGAGTTAATGTTGACTGACTTAATTAACATTTAGGTGTCCTAATTCACCCAAAATAATTAGGTGGCGACTCCGCGAACCCTTTAGCACTTTTAGCATCTTTTTATTTTATTTTTATTTACTAAACATTTCTAACCAGGAGTTAAATATGTCGCGGTCGAAAAAGGGCGTGACAGAAATGGCGACTCATTGGGGATAATCGGGTTCTTGACCGTAGCAAACCTAGGTTTTTATAACTTGGCTTTATTTGCTTTTATTTATTTTAAATGCCTTAAAATTGCTTGCTTTAATTTTGTATGCTTAAATGCTACTTTATTTTACTACTTTTCTTAAACTGGCATTCCGCTCATATTCCTTCACTCTGGAAAATTCACACAATCACACACTACATGCGAGGTGCGCTTGGTGCATCAGCAAAATTCTTTCTTCAAAACCCAAATTTATGAGAGTTGGTATTATACATGGAGTGCCCGAACCATCCGGTGGCCGTGTAGCCTTCTCACTCGAGTTGTCCGCTCGGAAACCTTGCGTCTAGTAAAGCTAAATCTTAGAAACTGTCACGACCCGACCCCGGGACCGCGACTGGTGCCCTACCTGGGCACCCTTACAGGTAAACATCAGAGAAAATCAGCGGAACATACATGAAACTTATAAATAAACATCGGGAGTAAGACAACAGGTTAGCCGATAGGGCTACCTTCCTGAACATATATAAATACAACCGAAGCAGTTGCCTCCTTTCTTTTACAAACTGACCCACAATATGTGAATACAGACTTAGGAATAACAAGCGTGGCGGACAGGGCCCGCCATACCCCGAATATACATGAATCTACTACCTCGTGGAAGCTGTACAAGAGATAAGCCTCGGAGCAAATGGAGCTTTCTCAAAAAGCGAACCAAGATCCAAGAGCAAGGATTGCCAACCTGGTACCTAAAACTGCGGCATGAACGCACTTCCAGGGGTCGATAACAAAAATCGAATATGGAGCAGAAATAACGTGAAGAAACAGATCATAATCGCATAAAAAGAATGACAAGGACAAGTATAAAAATACATACGATCCTGTAGTGTCATTACCACTTATGAACTTAATCGCACCTTATTATCTTTTCATTCTCTATAAAAAGCTATAACCACATTCTTACGCATACGATTAGGAAAAATCATTAAGTTCATTACTATATAACTTACTTATCTCTCATAAGTATAACCCGGCCCTGTAAGGAGGGGCACCTATACTACCCGGCCCAATCTAGGACGCGATCAAGGTCACATAGTCTACCCGTAAAGGTATACTGCCCGGCCCATTCCTGGGTCGATAATGTCATCTAGTCTGCCCGTAAAGGTATACTGCCCGGCCCATTCCTGGGTCGATAATGTCATCTAGTGCGCGTAAGGTATCGCCGGCCATTCTGGGTCGATAATGTCATATAGTCCGCCCGTAAGGTATCTTGCCTGCCCATTCTGGTCGATAATGTCATCTAGTGCGCGTGGGTATCTTGCCGCCCGTTCACGGTCGATAATGTCATATAGTGCGCCCATAAAGGTATCGCCCGCCCGTTCTCGGTCGATAAGGTCATATAGTGCGCCCGTAAAGGTATCTTGCCGTGGAATCCCCATCACATCGGCGGCTAAAAGTGTAAAACATAACCATGGGTCTCACGCCCATAATATCAATCAAACCAGGTGGTATAACGTCTTGGGGCTTGCCCCTCATTTATACTCTTACCCTGGAGAAGGTGGTAAAGCAGGGGGTATAACGTCTTGGGGCTTGCCCCTCATTTATACTCTTACCCTATCTCGACCGGTCGTCAAACAACACAAAAAGCGGTGGTACGGCGTCTTGGGGTTTACCTCACTTATACTCTTACCCTGGAGAAGGTGGTATAACGTCTTGGGGCTTGCCCCTCATTTATACTCTTACCCTATCTCGACCGACCATCAGACAAGACATAAGCACTACCATGTCTTTTATAAAATCCGGGAATTTAACCCAAGTGCTACAAATAACGGAAGCATACCGTGGAACCCCACATCACCGTTTCGACGCGTCCAAGTAACTTATAACAAGACAGCCGGCCCTCCAACCGAGAGTCGCGGCAACGTAATAAAACATAATACTTGCACTCAAAGGCTATCACCAGCACATATAGGCTAAATCTCAATTAACCAAGCCAAAGTACTACGTACGTACATTCTTTTCAAAAGACTCCTTTCCAAATAAAACTTCCCCGATACTAACCACCGTAGTATCAAGTCCTATCCACCTTTCAAGACAAGTCACAATACCTAATAGAAATACAATTACCGGCTTCTAAATCAAGTGACTTCTTTATTAAAAACCTTAAGCAATTGGTACCTTTAAACCAATTTGCCCTTACCTAATACAAGTTATTCCTTTGATTACTTTACTAGAGAAAACCATTCTCTTAACCTTCCATAAAGCCGTTATAACCAACTTCCCATAAAGCCGTTATAACCCTTTATGTTTTTAGACCAACTCATTCCTTTTATAACCAAGAGACTTCTACTTTTTGAAACCAAGTATTAAATACTTTCAAATCAATTCTCTTAACTTTCAAAAATACAATTAGTCTCTTAACCATTAGAAAACAAGTGACTCCTTTTATTATAAAACCCTAGGCAATTGATGCCGTAAAATCAAGTTGCCTTTTTACATAGTCAAGTCATTTATCTTTCCATAAGGCAAATATAACTAACTTCCCATAAAGCCGTTATATCCACTTTATACCTTAGCCATAAACAATTTCCTATCCAAGGGACTTATACGTTTAAAACGGAACAAGTATCACATACTTTAAAACTCTTCAAGTCCCTTAACTTTAAAATCAACTTAAGACATCCTTACTATTTTCAAAGAAGTGAGTTAATCTCCTAACCCACCCGACTTGGCATTACATAAAACAAGTAAAGAATATCATAGTCTTGTACGTCTACCGTACTACATACGTGCAACTAGTCATGCTCAAAAGATAGGAAAAGTTCTACATAGAGTAAATCACATAACTACCTCTTAACTTCTAAGAGTAGAAGGAAACATGAAATGATACCACAAGTATATTCCATACATAGAATCATGCCAAAGGAAAGGAAGAGGTTCACATACCTCGCGACGATTATCGACACGCAGCAAAATGCTCCTAAGTACTTCAACCTTGATAGCTATTCCACTCTCCCGAGGGATACGCTATACTTAGTACTTCAACCTATAATGGTCACAATCGTCCCATAACCTTGAAAATCAATTTACTTACTTCGAGAATCAAGTCACATAGACTTACCAAAGTACTTCCAGTCCTCTAGACTTATCAAATTCATGTCAAAAGAAGTAAGAAGTTTACATACCTCTTGGCTAATCCACACGCTAAGTAGATAACGCAGGTGATTGGAAAATTGTTGTCCGGATTCGAGAGTCTTGTGGAATATTTACGTGTGGTTAAGCACTGAACTACCGCCATTTGTGGCGTATTCCCATCGCTATTCGTCGCCGAATTGTTCGTCGGAAAATTCCATTTTTGATCTGTTGGAAGTGAATTCATCGAATTGTTGTTGCGTGGATGAATTAATGGAGGAAAACAATTTTGAGGTCTGTTTGGTGGTCTGCGCGCATTCGCTGGTGGTCTGCGGCGGCGCGCGCCACGGCAGCTCAAGGCGGCATCAATGGCGGATTCAAATCCGAGAATTGAGGCTCGGGATTGGTTGCAAACGTAGCTAAGATCAATCTGAACACAACGGTATACGCCTTAGCCTCAATGTATGGAATCGATCGGAATCTTCCAACTTCCGATCGAAAAAGGTTTTAGTTGACCCGACGATCCGGGTTGAATTGGAGGTCGTGGGTGGTGCCAAAATGTCGCCTTTCCACCGAATGTTTCTACACTAGCCACGACCGTCGACTCTACGTGGTGGCGGAAAATGCTCGTCGACGACGAGGTTTCACGAAATCGATCCGGTCGACGCGAGTTTGAGCAAGAATCGAGGTCCCGGTTTACATGGAAATGACGGCAAGGAGATGGTGGTTCGATGGTATACTCCACTCCCGATCGCACCTCGGTTGGTCGGAAAATCGAAAAACCGAACGGGAAGATGGATGAGCGATGATCAAACTTCGATTCGAATCGCCGGCGATTCCGGGAGAATCGACGGTGGCGGTTGGTATGGACGTGACGGGCTCGACGAGATGAAGCTTTTGGTATATGTCTCGCCCCCGGCGGATTCCTGGTTTGGCCGGAAATGGCGTTTTTCCGAACACTGTTCATCGAACAACACTGTTCATGGACGGGTTTTCACTGTTCATACACGTTTTGGGTATTTTTGTTCTGCGTTTTGCCTTCCCAAACTCCCCAACATATACAAAATTTCTCGGGTGGTCCCACGGGACCAAATTTCTAAAATTAAATTCCCAAATTCTTACGTACGTTCTTAAAACATATCCTGTAAATACGGGGTGTAACAGAAACTTAGGATAGAGTTATACCACCCTTTATCTTAAGACATGCATGCATTTACCTTAGGTGGGTCAATCATTGGTATTGACACCACAGTTAGGAAAATACCAAAACTTGTCGACAGGTTTCTCAACCCAACGACCAAACATCATACTATGTGTAGCGTGACAATGATAGACAAATTCAAGTCTAATTGTCACAGCCCGAACCCCGGGCCCGTGACTGGTGCCCTACCTGGGCACCCTTCTACCTTAACAATACAAGTAAGCTGCGGAACTGAAATAACACCCCATTTTTTTTAAAACAAACGTACGTGCAAGGGCAAAGCCGACAAGGCTGCCATACATACATAAACAAAAGACACTACACCGCATACGAGTCCATCCCACATATGAATACTGCACTGCAGGAGTTAAATCGAACTACGACGACAAGGCCCCGCCGTACCCAAAACTATACAAAGTCTGTACTGAAGGACATATACCAAAGATAAACTCCGGAATAGAAGGAGCTTATCCAAAACCCTGAGCAGGATCCTACACCTGCCGATCACCGAATCTGTACCTAAACTCGCGCAGATGTAACGCACCCGGGCGAGGTCGACGAAGAATGTACGCAAGTATGTGAGCGATGAAAGCATCGTAATAAAATCATAGCAGTCTAAATAACACAGGAGACATGTATGATATCCAACCTACAGTACATAACACATAAGCAGTCATATCAAGTCAGGGACGCAAGCCCTCAAGGTCACTACTCAGAATATAACTATGGGTCTCACGCCCATAATATCAATCATGCCCGTGGAATCCTTCCTCACTGCCGGCAGTCCATGATATAACATAACATCAAGTCCCACCGGTGGTATAGCATCTTGGGGGTTTACCCCTCACTTATACTCTTACCCTGGAGGAGGTGGTATAGCATCTTGGGGGTTTACCCCTCACTTATACTCTTACCCTGGAGGAGGTGGTATAACGTCTTGGGGCTTGCCCCTCATTTATACTCTTACCCTATCTCAACCGGCCACAAACAACACATAAAGCGGTGGTACAGTCTGGGGTTTACCCCAACTAATACTCTTACTCGGAGGAGGTGGTATAACGTCTGGGCTTGCCTCATTTATACTCTACCCTATCTCGACCGACCATCAAACAAGACATAAGCACTACCATGTCTTCTATAAAAATCCGAATTTAACCTAAGTACTACAAGTAATCTAAGCATACCGTGGAATCCTACATCATCGCTTGCAGACGTCCCAAGAATCTTACAACAAGACACCACCCTTCAACCGAGAGTCGCAACAACTTAATAAAACATAATACTTGCACTCAAAGGCTATTACCAGCACATATAGGCAAGTTCTCAATTAACCAAGCCAAAGTACTTATCAAGGCACACATAGGATAATTCTCATTTTATCAAGCCAAAGTACTAATCAAGGCATACATAGAATGATTCTCTTTTAACAAGTCAAAGTACTTATCAAGGCACACTTAGACAAATTCTCAATTTATCAAGCCAAAGTACTGATCAAGGCATACATAGAATAATTCTTTTTTAACAAGTCAAAGTACTTATCAAGGCACACTTAGACAAATCCTCAATTTATCAAGCCAAAGTACTAATCAAGGCATACATAGAATGATTCTGTTTTAACAAGTCAAAGTACTTATCAAGGCACACTTAGACAAATTCTCAATTTATCAAGCCAAAGTACTAATCAAGGCATACATAGAATAATTCTCTTTTAACAAGTCAAAGTACTTATCAAGGCACACTTAGACAAATTCTTAATTTATCAAGCCAAAGTACTAATCAAGGCATACATAGAATAATTCTCTTTTAACAAGTCAAAGTACTTATCAAGGCACACTTAGACAAATTCTCAATTTATCAAGCCAAAGTACTACGTACGTACATTCTTTCAAAAGACTCCTTTTTATGTAAACCCCAAGATACCAACACCCGTAGTATCAAGGCATGTCTATTTTTCAAAGTAAGTTACTACACTTTTAGAAAGCTCATTTCAAAGCTTGAAATCAAGTAACTTCAAATTTTCACAATCTTGGCAACTTATGCCCATTAATCAAAATAGACAACTTTCTTAACCTTCCATAAAGCCGTTATAACCAACTTCCCATAAAGCCGTTATAACCCTTTATGGTTTTAGACATATCCATTCCTTGATAACCAAGAGACTTATACTATTAAAACCAAGTATCACATACTTACAATTCAAGTTCTTAACTTTCAAAATACTTCAAGTCTCTTAATAGTTAGAAAACAAGTTTTCTTCTACTTTTTAAACCTCAAGTAACTTCACCCTTAGCACAAGTTACTTCTCTTAAATCATGTCATTTCTCCTCTTTAAATCAAATAAGTAAATCACTCCTTTGACTCCTAAAGTCATTATAATGACCTTTAGGTTTTAACTAAGGCACTAGCCAAAAGATTTGGAAACCACTTCCTTTTCAAGTCTCTATGTACTTTTAAGAAAAATACCTTCACTTTTAAGAATCCAAACTTCCTAAGGAAAGGGATTATACTACTTACAATTTAAACATCAAAGTACACTCAAGGAAGTACATAGAACAAATTCTATTTTAGGCAATCCAAATACAAGCAAGGAATGGATCATCCATGAGTAGAACTTACTTTCTTTATTCTAAGGAATCATGCTAGAAGAGAGATAGTTCACATACCTTTCGGCTAATATCCACCAGCTAAGCCGAATACGCTGCACGAGAAGTGTCAACCTATAATGGTCACAACAATACTATCAATCTTCTAGTCTCTAACGTAGAATAATACTAAGTATTTGGTCTCTAATTCTACGAAAATCGCAAAGACTTCCTTTGTTTCTACTCACTTTGCCACCTTTTCAAGGCCGAATACAATAACCAACAAGCCACATTTAAGGCTCCAAACAACAACCAAACAGGGGATTACACGCCTACAACACGTAAAATTTCCGCCCCACAATTCATACGAAGTAGTCTAATGCACACTAGCCAATTCTCGGCCAACTTACATAGCAACACTAAGTCTTTTCCAACCCTTTTCCAATTTCAAGTTCTTAGGTCAACATGTTATATAGTCTAAACAACTTCAACAACTACACTATCCTTCTTATACAACATGCGACGCTTAAACTAATAATCGACTAGAATTGAAATCTTAAAGTTAAACATGCTAGATTTCAGATTAGGGTTCCAATAGCCAATAAACATATCAAACTTCATAATATATAACACATGCTTGCTAAAATCCATAGCTACAACAAGTAGTAAGTCTTAACTACTAAAACGACAAAATTTATACCTTTCAAAGCCCTTAAAATTTCCAAGATTCCAAAGTCGCCTTAGCAATTTTTAGCTCCTTTCCTTAGGTTCCAAACCGCTCCAAGCACTCCTAGGCCTACAAGAACCCATCTTCAAGTTCCAACTTCAAAGTTGAAGAACTCCAATAGTTTCCGCCTTGCGACTAACGCGAAAACTCCGTTTTTCCGAAATCTTTCTATTGAGATAACCTTGCAACACCCTTAGGAACATTGGGTTAAAGTCTTGTGGCTAATGGATCAAAATCACAAAATTTTTGTGTGAGAGACTAAGCCGGAGAGCACTATCAGCTAAGCTCAAAGTTTCTTGAAAATTTTTCTAAGTATAGAATGCTCAAGTCTTGCTACTAGTAGTATACTTATAACACAATGGAGGCTTGATAAAAACACTTGTTAAAATCGAGGAAGAGATCAAGCCAAACGCTCGACTGGGTCAACTTTGTCAAGCTTCAGCAAGACTAATCTTCTACATAGGTCAAATGACCATAACACCCTTGCAATTTTCGTCCAACACCACACGTGGAGTGCCACGTGTCTCCTCTCATTCGTCCCATAAAAATTCCGTAACCTCGTGGCCCCACAAAATGTAAAATTTCGGGTGGGCCCACGTGACCAAATCCGTGAAAAATAAATTTCCATAATTTTAATAAGTTCCATATTCTTCAAATAATACATTTTGAATCCAATTCCCAACAACGAACATTTTTCCTTTCCGACGTTCGAACATTTTCCGTCAAAAACAATTCTTCCTTTCGTATCATTTTCCAAGTCTTGTTTCCTTCGCATATTCTCTTATACATGTCTTGGACTTACGGGTGTAACATTCTTCCCCTTAGAAACATTCGTCCCGAATGTTCTTAGTCGATTATCAAGTTATACAAACTCCCATAAACTCTATACTATGCTATCAATCAAAATCGCACAAGACTCAACGATGCCACACATACGACCACCACATAACATACGTAAACATAATAATGGACCTTCCGTCCGTGGTCCCTTCTCACAAAACTCAAAGGTTACGCTTCTTCCCAAACACGGATCCTCAGAGGTTCCTTTCTTTCCTTACTTGTCATACTTTCTCGTATTTTCAAACTCATCCAAAGACACGACAAAATCTCAAATTTTGTTTCGCTCCTCAACTGAGTTACTAACCAACTTGGCCATATTGTTACTTACATTCCCGATAAGGCTTTTCTCGGTCCTTACGACCTAGTTCCGGTGGCGCGTCCACAAACTCTGCATAACGATTAACCAAACTTGGGCCTGCATCCCCAGGACCCTACCACATAATCGGACCATTTCTCATCGACATCACCCCATTCCAAACTATCGGTGACCAAATGAGTCCATAACCCACTCATCGTCACACTTAACTTCGTTCTTAGTGCGGAATAAATCTCTCTTATCTCAAGGTACTTTTACCCTACCCCTTATTCACCTGAGGTTCTGCCTCATAAGCCAAAGTATTTCTCGCACAATCTTCCATTATCGGTCTTACACTTATACGGGGTATTTACAACTTGTGAACTTTATACAACTATAGTCTCAGTTCACCTATCATTCTTGTCAACATTCTTACTTCTCACTTACTAATCAAAGTATCCCTACCTCTGGGGTACTATCACTTACAAATCGCTAGCACCGCTTATCTTGGTCAATAACACAACGGCTTTCCTCATGACCCTATAGTCTTCTCCTAACCGAGAAACCGGAGGCTCGTGCTGGGCCTCAAACTCCGGCGAAGGACTCGCCGATCATGAACAACATCCAGATACCCCGGCATAAGCCCTATCAACTCTCGAGTCTGACTAGTAGCTCTTTACTCTTTGCCCTCCTGGCGGCCGCTGCCACGACTCCGACCGGGACGCATCGGTGCTCCACAGCACCCTTACAGTAAACATCGAGATAATCAGCGGAACATACACTAAACTTATAAATAAAACAACTAAGTAAAACAACAGTCACCGATGGGCTACTTCCTCGACGTACATACATAACGCAAGCGGTTGCCTCGCTTTCTTTACAAACAGACTCCACAATATGTGACTACGCACCTCTAAGAATTACAAGCGTATGGACGGGCCCCGCCATACCCTGAACATACATAGCCGCGACAACTCAGGAATATCGAGCCATCTAAAAATCTTGAACCAGATCCTAAGCTCGCGGATCCACATGTACCTAAACTCGCGGACATGAACGCAGCCTGGGGAAATTCGATAACAAAATCGAGTATGGAATGTAAATAAGGTGCAACAATCATATTATAATCGTGATAAAAGAATGTCATAGAAACTCACGAAATCAATCGTATATTAACGGTTCCTTTCCTTCTTTCAATAAGATTTAACAACATGTTCTACGCATATACTTAAGAGTTCAATCAAGTTTTTCCACATAACTTACTTGTCTTACATAACATAATCCGCCCATTTGCGGGACACGGTGTCGACGAATCATGTGACATAATCCGCCCGCTGTGGGGCTCTGTAATCGTGGAATCATGTAGCATAACCGCCCGCCTTGTGGAGCCTTGCATCGTGGAATCATATAACATAATCCGCCCGCTTTGTGGGGCTCGGTGTCGTGGAATCATGTAGCATAATCCGCCCGTGGGCTCGAGCCTTGCATCGTGGAATCATATAACATAATCCGCCCGCTGTGGGCTCGGTGTAAGATGACGAATCTACTGTGTGTAGGCTGGGTAATATGGCGTAATCCGCCTATTTGTAGGCTCGTGGTATCTCATAACGTAATCCGCCTATTTGTAGTTCTGGTATTTCATAACGTATCCGCCTATTTGTAGGCTCGGTGTATTTCATAACGTATCCGCCTATTTGTAGGCTCTGTATTTCATAACGTAATCCGCCTATTTGTAGGCTCGGTGTATTTCATAACGTAATCGGCCATTTGTAAGCTCGGTGTATTTCATAACGCATCCGCCTATTTGGAGGCTCCTGTATTTCATAACGTAATCCGCCCTATTTGTAGGCTCGGTGTATTTCATAACGTAATCCGCCTATTTGTAGGCTCGGTGTGATTTTCCTTACATAACATTTTCAAACCATCTTTTCACTTCTTCTAAGTCGTCATAACAACTTCCCATAAAGCTATTATAACAACCTTTCATTTTAGAGAACTTAAGACACTTTTATTCTTATAACATTAGGAAAACTAGATCCAAAATACTACGTACATACATACTTAAAAAGAATCATAGAACTCCTTTCTTTAGAGCCCAAGTCACATACTCTTTTGGAAGCCATCTTCTTATCTTTTGAAATAAATTAAGCCATACTTTGTAAAATTAAGTCATTTCCTTATAAAATCAAGGCTTATAGTCTTAACACCTCGTGAGCATACACTCTTTAAAATCATGACGCTTATACTTTAGAAATCAAGTCCCATAACTTGAAAAATAAAGTTTCATAATCCTTTAAAGAAAATCAAAGTTCATAGTCTTAAAACTTCATAACATACATTCTTTAAAGTCCAATTACTTATACTTGTAAAATCATGTCATCTACACTTTTAAAAACAATCCCTTTTCACATATAAATTTCAAGTCATTTTCAAACATAAAATCAACTTACTTACTTTAAACAAATCAAGGCACATAGCCTTTAAATCAAATCTCATAATTTCCTAACCATTCTTACTAACGCCTCCCATAAGACCTAGTAAGGACTTAGACAATTTAAACATACTCTTAACTTAGATTCAACAATGTAAATACTTCTTAACTTCTAAGAGTGGAAGGAATCTTGAAATACTATCACATGGATATTTCATACGTAGGATCATGCCAAAGAAAGAAGAGGTTCACATACCTCGCGACGACTAGCGACAAGAGCAAAATGCTCCAAAGTACTTCAACTCGAGCTATTCCATTCTTCAAGTAGGATACGCTATACTTAGTACATCAACCTATAATGGTCACCATATCGTCCATTAACCTCTTATTTCAAACGTAGAATATTCTAGGTGCTAAGTCGCTAAATTCTACGGAAAATCTGACAAAGACCTCCTTTGTTTTTACTTACTTTGCCACCTTTTCAAGGTCGAATACAATAACCAAACAGCCCCAATTGGCTCACAATTTCTATGAGGTACTCCAATACAAATAAAAACTAAATGCCCCAATTGGCTCACAATTTAGAAAGTAGTCCAATACAAAATGAAAAACAAACTAAAAGTCCAAATTCGCCACCAGGTTCAACCTTACCAATTCTTATCAAATTTCCATTTCAATCCAAATTGGTAGCATAACATGATATCAAGTCGTATTTGATTATAATAACCATAATCTTTAAGTAAGTGACATGCGACGATTTCTAATAAACGATCAATTGTATTCCAACTTAACATGGCTTACATTACATTTCGGATTTTCAAGGCTACAATCAATCCATAATCCTTATAAACTTCAATACATATACTTCATGCTAGCAACAAGTAAAGCTAACAACAATATAAATAATCTTGTAACACTTTCAAGAACAAGATTATACCTCAACGAATCTTTATCCATTCTTCCAATCCAAGTCGCCCTTAGCAACTTAGAGCCTCTTCAAGAAACTTCAATCCGCTACTTGAGACCCTTAGAACCATACCAACAACTTTCCTTCAACCTTCCATTCCAAAACCTAGAAAGCCACTAGGTTTTCACTTTGCGACTAATACGAAAACTCTCTTTTCCGGATTTTCTATTGAGATATACTTACATAACACTCATGGACCTTGGTTTAAAGTGTGGGGCTTATTGACAAAAATTGAAATTTTCCTTCTTGAAAAATCCTCAAAACCGTGAGCTCCCTTAAGAGCGAGAACAAGTTTTTCAATTTTTTCTCTAAGTGTAGAATGACAAAGTCTTGCTACTAGTATACTTAAATAACACAAGGAAGGGTCAAGATTAAAACAAATGGGTGGCTTGGATGCATTTCAATTAAATATCAAGTTGTGGGGTCATTGACTTGGTCAATGTTGTCAAGCTCTAAGCCTTGCAAGACTTCATCATATATTATGGTCAAATGACCATTCCACCCATGCAATTTCGTCCATATCCATAAAGGGGGTGACACGTGTCGCCTCCCGCTCGTCGCAATAATTGCTTTTCCGACAAATTTCAAATTTCCGATAAATTTTTACAAGTCTCAAATCTTAACAATGTGAGTTCTTACGACGTTCTTAAAACATATCCTCAGAATACGGTGTAACGATTGCCTCCTCGAGGCATAATCAGAATACACAACAATACGTCGAGAGAGGAATTATCTTACTAACACTCTCATGGCACGATCTTAGAGTGAGAAGAATGAAACCAACTCTAAATGTCTGCAGCTCACTGTTTATGGGTGTGGCGCGCAACACACCGATAATCAAGACTCTACTAGACGCGTCAGACATTCCGAGGACCGGCGCTCGATACCACTCTGTCACACCTCGAACTCGCCGCGGATCGCTGCCCTACTCGGGCACCCTTCTACCTTAACAATACAAGTAGCCATGAATCAAATAACACCCCATTTTTTTAAAAACAAACGACGTGCAAGCAAAGCCGGCAAGGCCGCCATACATACATAAACAAAAGACACTACACCGCATACGAGTCCAATCCCACATATGAATCATGCACTTCAGAGTTAATCGAACTATGACGGACAAGGCCCCGCTGCACCCAAAACTATACAAAGTCTGATGAAGGACATATACCAAAGATAAACTCCGAATAGAAGGAGCTTATCCAAAACCACGAGCAGATCCTACACTGCCGATCACCGAATCGCGTACCTAAACTCGCATTTAACGCAGACCGGCGAGGTCAAGACGGGCACGAATGTACAAGATGTGAGCGATGAAATCGTAATAAAATCATAGCGATCTAAATAACACGGAGACATGTATGATATCGAACCTACGATACATAACACATAAGTCATATCAAGTCGGGGGCCCTCAAGGTCACTACTCGAATATAACGCTATGGGTCTCACGCCCATAATATCAATCATGCGTGGAATCCTTCTCACCGCCATAAATCATGATATAACATAACATCAAGTCCCGTGGTATAGCATCTTGGGGTTTACCCTCACTTATACTCTTACGGAGAAGGTGGTAAAGCGGTGGTATAGCGTCTGGGGTTTACCTCACTTATACTCTTACCGGGAGAGGTGGTATAGCGTCTGGGCTTGCCTCGTTTATACTCTTACCCTATCTCAACCGTGTCGAACAACACATAAAGGTGTGGTAGTGTCTTGGGGTTTACCCTAACTAATACTCTTACACGGAGGTGGTATAACGTCTGGGCGCCGCATTTATACTCTTACTATCTCGTGAGCCATCAAACAAGACATAAGCACTACCATGTCTCTATAAAAATACGAATTTAACCCAAGTACTACAAGTAGCGGGCATACGTGGAATCCTACATCAGCGTCGGACGTCCCAAGTAACTTACACAAGGCGGTAGCCTTCAACCGAAGTCGCGTGACTTAATAAAACATAATACTTGCACTCAAAGGCTATTACCAGTACGTATAGGCAAGTTCTCAATTAACCAAGCCAAAGTACTTATCAAGGCACACATAGGATAATTCTCATTTTATCAAGCCAAAGTACTAATCAAGGCATACATAGAATGATTCTCTTTTAACAAGTCAAAGTACTTATCAAGGCACACTTAGACAAATTCTCAATTTATCAAGCCAAAGTACTGATCAAGGCATACATAGAATAATTCTTTTTTAACAAGTCAAAGTACTTATCAAGGCACACTTAGACAAATCCTCAATTTATCAAGCCAAAGTACTAATCAAGGCATACATAGAATGATTCTGTTTTAACAAGTCAAAGTACTTATCAAGGCACACTTAGACAAATTCTCAATTTATCAAGCCAAAGTACTAATCAAGGCATACATAGAATAATTCTCTTTTAACAAGTCAAAGTACTTATCAAGGCACACTTAGACAAATTCTTAATTTATCAAGCCAAAGTACTAATCAAGGCATACATAGAATAATTCTCTTTTAACAAGTCAAAGTACTTATCAAGGCACTTAGACAAATTCTCAATTTATCAAGCCAAAGTACTACGTGCGTGCATTCTTTTCAAAAGACTCGCTTTTATGTAAACCCCAAGATACCAACACGTAGTATCAAGGCATGTCTATTTTTCAAAGTAAGTTACTACACTTTTAGAAAGCTCATTTCAAAGCTTGAAATCAAGTAACTTCAAATTTTCACAATCTTGGCAACTTATGCCCGTTAATCAAAATAGACAACTTTCTTAACCTTCCATAAAGCCGTTATAACCAACTTCCATAAAGCCGTTATAACCGCTTTATGGTTTTAGACATATCCGTTCCTTGATAACCAAGAGACTTATACTATTAAAACCAAGTATCACATACTTACAATTCAAGTTCTTAACTTTCAAAATACTTGAGTCTCTTGTAGTTAGAAAACAAGTTTTCTTCTACTTTTTAAACCTCAAGTAACTTCACCCTTAGCACAAGTTACTTCTCTTAAATCATGTCATTTCTCCTCTTTTAAATCAAATAAGTAAATCACTCCTTTGACTCCCCTAAAGTCATTATAATGACCTTTAGGTTTTAGAACTAAGGCACTAGCCAAAAGATTTGAAACCACTTCCTTTTCAAGTCTCTATGTACTTTTAAGAAAAATACCTTCACTTTTAAGAATCCAACCTTCCCTAAGGAAAGGGATTATACTACTTACACTTTAAACATCAAAGTACACTCAAGGAAGTAGATAGAACAAATTCTATTTTAGGCAATCCAAATACAAGCAAGGAATGGATCATCGAGGTAGAACTTACTTTCTTTATTCTAAGGAATCATGCTAGAAGGAGATAGTTCACATACCTTTTACTAATATCCACCAGCTAAGCCGAATCGCCGTGCGTAGAAGTGTCAACCTATAATGGTCACAACAATACTATCAATCTTCTAGTCTCTAACATTAGAATAATACTAAGTATTTGGTCTCTAATTCTACGGAAAATCGGGCGACACTTCCTTTGTTTCTACTCACTTTGCCACCTTTTTCAAGGCGAATACAATAACCAACAAGCCACATTTAAGGCTCCAAACAACAACCAAACAAAGGGGATTACACGCTACAATCGTGTAAAATTTCCGCCCCACAATTCATAATGAAGTAGTCTAATGCACACTAGCCAATTCTCGGCCAACTTACATGAACACTAAGTCTTTTCCAACCCTTTTCCAATTTCAAGTTCTTAGGTCAACATGTTATATAGTCTAAACAACTTCAACAACTACACTTTCCTTCTTTATACAACATGCGCTTAAACTAATAATCGACTAAATTGAAATCTTAAAGTTAAACATGCTAGATTTGGATTAGGGTTCCAATAGCGATAAACATATCAAACTTCATACTATATAACACATCTTGCTAAAATCCATAGCTACAACAAGTAGTAAGTCTTAACTACTAAAGCGACAAAATTTATACCTTTCAAAGCCCTTAAAATTTCAAGATTCCAAAGTCGCGCCTTAGCAATTTTTAGCTCCTTTCCTTAGGTTCCAAACCGCTCAAGCACTCCTTGAGGCCTATGAAGAACCCGTCTTCAAGTTCCACTTCAAAGTTGAAGAACTCCAATAGTTTCCGCTGCGACTAACGTGAAAACTCCGTTTTCGAAATCTTTCTATTGAGATAACCTTGCAACACCCTTAGGAACATTGGGTTAAAGTCTTGTGGCTAATGGATCAAAATCACAAATTTTTTGTGTGAGGAGGTGCTGGCGAAACACTATTGGCTAAGCTCAAAGTTTCTTGAAAATTTTTCTAAGTATAGAATGCTCAAGTCTTGCTACTAGTAGTATACTTATAACACAATGGAGGGCTTGGATAAAAACACTTGTTAAAATTGGAGGAAGAGATCAAGCGAATGGCTCTTGACTGGTCAACTTTGTCAAGCTCTGAGACTAATCTTACATAGGTCAAATGACCATAACACCCTTGCAATTTTCGTCCAACACCACGTGGGAGTGCCACGTGTCTCCTCTCATTCGTCCATAAAAATTCCGTAACCCTCGTGGGCCCCACAAAAATGTAAAATTCCTCGGGTGGGCCCCACGTGACCAAATCCGTAAAAATAAATTTCCATAATTTTAATAAGTTCCATATTCTTCAAATAATACATTTTCAGAATCCAATTCCCAACAACGAACATTTTTCCTTTCCGACGTTCGGAACATTTTCCGTCGCAAAAACAATTCTTCCTTTCGTATCATTTTCCAAGTCTTGTTTCCTTTCGTACATTCTCTTATACATGTCTTGGACTTACGGGGTGTAACACTAATCATGACATGCCGAAATTGGAGAAAGTGCACTGTCATTTGATCGTCATTTCCAACAAAAGCATTACAGTTTAACGGTTGAACTAATCTGTCATAATCTCGCATATCTGGCGTTTAGGCCTACCTCTGGCATAAAGAGGCCCCACGCATGTTAAGGCTCACTTTTGTTGGTTGCTTTGTGCAATATGTTTGTTATGTGCTACCTTTACCTTTGCAATAATTATATGTCTTATACTAATACGATTTGCTGCATTTTGAAGGTCATATTCTTTTCCTCATCAACCTAAGGTCGATTCGTATTTGACTAAGAGGCAGAATGCACACACTTCGCAAGATCAAAGGCACAATCACCCAGCAGATGACTAACGAGCACTTAATTAGGATGCGGAGCATAGAGATGTTCTAAAATGGGACCTGAAAACAGACAAGGGTTGCAGATCCGAACAAGTCAGGCGTCCGAGCATCAAAGCTGCAAAGTCAATACGAATCGACCGCCCCCCAAAAACTCACAAGTTTTCTTTGAGCGTAGGTTATTCATATTAGCAGAAGCAGAAAATGCAACGAGAAGGTTCTCCATATCAGCGAGCAGGATTCCACAAACAATGCGAGTTCAAATTACGCGATAAAGTCCAACTCATCACGGTCCCGAGTCATCATTGCAACCCGACGCAACTCAACAAATGTACAACGGCGCCATCCCAACCCGTGTGGTTAGCAAACGCATAACGTCCAAACAAGCCAGATGTCGGAGCATCAAGAATCAAAGTTATAAGGTCAATGTGAATCGACCCCTCCCCCCCCCCCCCCCTCAAATCACAAGTTTTTTTAGCGCAGTTTCTTCATATTAGCAGAAGCGAGAAAGAAGCAAGTGGAAAAGACATCAACAATCAAATTCCACAACATAAGCGTGACGAAGAAAACGATAACACTCAGTTCAAATTCTGCAAGTTCTTCATATTAATAGAAGAGGCGAACAAAGAGAATAAAAAACAATCACGATTCAAATGCAGCAAAATCCAAAGACCGCATCGGCTCGATCCGAGTCACATTGCAATCAGCGATTCACAAACGCATAACATCCGGATCAAAGACATCATTGCAATCTATGCGGTTCACAAGCGTACCACATTCAAATCAAAGACGTCATGGAAATCTATGCGGTTCACAAGCGACATTACAACAATATCTCGTGATTGCGGCATTTAGCGTGTCGTGCAAGACAACATCTCAAAGATTCGCGTCATCCCACACATCATACGAGAGAACGTCTACTCACGCGAATTGCATTTCTCATATATTTATCATTTTATTTTAACGATTTATACGCTAATTTTTCTCGCTTAGCTTGAAGAGCATTGCAAGACGTTCACCTGGCGACATTACATCAACAACAACACGTCCAGACAATAATGTCATCAGCACAACACGTCCAGACAACGACGTCATCAGCACAACACGTTCAGACAACAACATCATCATCACAACACGTCCAGACAACAACGTCACATCAACAACATCATTCAAAGACATCTCGGATTTGCGTCGCATCGTCGTCACATTACATATGATGATATTCCTATCCATCTTATCGTATTTCTTACATATTCATGCATTTATTACTTCATCTTAGCGATTTACGCTAATTTTTCTTAAGCTTTAGCCTACGATCCTCGATTTATAGGAACATTTACAAAGAAGCCTGCGAGAGATGATACGGCGTTATTCGCATCCAAGAAGTCCGTCGCGAGACTACATCGACTCGCAGCGTTCAAAGAAGCATTCGCAAAGATCCAAAAGTCCGTGCGAGACTACATTAGCATTAGCGACGTTCAACAAGTATTCGCGGATCCGGAAGTCCGCGAGACTACATCAAGATTCAAAGAAACATTCTCAGTATCCATCAAGGACGCACAGAGACTACATCAGCACTCACAATATTCAGCAAATATTTGCAGTATCCAGCAAGTTCGTGTAAAGACTACATCCGCAATCGCAACACTAAGCAAGCATTTACAGCACCTAGCAAGTCCGTGCAGGGACGACATCAACATTCACAACATCAGCAAGTCCGTGCAAGGACAACAACACAACATTCAGCAAAGTCCGTGTAGAGATTACATCAGCAATCGCAGCACTCAGCAAGCATTCACAGTATCCAACAAGTTCGTGCAGAGACTGCATCAATATTCGCAGCACTCAACAAACATTCACAACATCCAGCAAGTCCGTGCAGGGACGACATCATCATTCACAGCATTCAGCAAAGTCCGTGCAAAGACTACATCAGCAATCGCAGCAATCAGCAAGCATTCGCGGCATCCAATAAATTCGTGCAGAGACTACATCAACATTCACAGCATTCACAGCACTCAGCAAGTCCGTGCAGGGACGACATCAGCATTCACAACATCAGCAAGTCCGTGCAAGGACAACACCACAACATTCAGCAAAGTCCCGTGCAGGAGCGACATCAGCATCTCAACGTTCACAATATTTAGCAAGTCCATGCAAGGGTGACGCCAGCATTCACAATCACAACACGTCCGTGCAAGGACGAAATATTAGCATTTGCAGCATCAGATCAACACAATCACCATCACAATTTTACAGTATAACATTTCTACTCACACAATTACATGGTTTATGAATTCATGAGTTATCATTTTTTTTGCCTTAATAGTTATGCACTGACCGTTTGCTTATGTTTTAGCATGCAGAAGCAGGAGCACAACGTGTATTTTCTCTTCTGAACGGAATAATTTCTTTGGGAGGTAGACTTCAAACAAATGGCGAAGCGCCTCGGCGCCGGTCCACTCATCCCATATCACGATAAGTCCAAAGATCGTCGTCATAAGTCGATCGCACCTTTCCAAATTCAAGCTTGTTTATTTTTATTAACATCACATCGACTCGATGTCGCCATAACTCGACATCGACAAATTTTAGTCGCGTCGGTCGCGCTCGTGTTTGACCATGGTAGCCCATTGTCGTCATAACTCGACATCGACAAGTTTTGAGTCCGTCGGCCGCTTTGGTGTTTGACCATGGTAGCCCGGTCGTCATAATACGACACCGAGACAATTTGAATTGTCGCACTTTGTCTCAATCGCTTAACATTTTTAATTCTAAGGATCGAGATAAAATTGGCTATAAGTCAACATCTTTGTCTGAAGACTTTTTCATCATCTCCATACAAAGATGGACAAGTTGTTGACACCTGATTTGACCTCTCGTCCAATCATTAACTATAAAATTACACTAATTTTTCAAAATAATTTTAATAATAAAATGTAACAAAAAACATTAATATATGCATAAATTAGCAATTTAATAATGACACCACATTTATATAAATGCCCTAAGTATCCTTAAATATCACATCCGCATTTATTAATACCCAAAGCAATTTCATAATTATTATTTGCAATTTAAACCCCCATCAAATTAACTTAACACCGCATAATAATTTTAAATAATGATAAAGTATGCATAATAAATAAGATTTTAATAACGACATCGCATTATAAAATATTAAGCACTAATTAAATAGCACGTCCATCTATTATTTTAAAATGATTCTTTATAATTTAAACCAAGCTAAAACTAATAAAGCACCTAAAGTCATTTAAAATAATTTAATAATAACTTAAACCCCATTTAATAAACAATTAAAATTAATACCTAAAATCTACCCAACTAACTAGCCTAATACCCTATTCTTTTATTCAGCCATAACCCAAACCTCACTCAAACCTCATTCAAAGAAACCTTTACTTCATCCGTCGCTAAAAACCTAAAAACAAATCTAACAAACGAACCCTAAACCCTTTTGCTTCATCAACTTGCCATAACCAAACCAAATTTCCATCCTTAAAATCCTCCTAAGATCCTCACGAGTCAACTACCATATCACTACAAATCGACACCCTATTCTTACCATAAAATCGAACCAAATCAATACCGAAATGACACTAAAATCGTAACAATCAGTACCAAAAGATTTACTATAAATTGAAATCCTAAATAGTGACTATAAATCAAACGATTTACATAGCAAAGAGCGACCTTGGCATCCATAAAAGGAATGGGCATCGATTTGCATCTTCAAACAACAATAATCGAAACCTATTCTTACACACGTTTAGCGACCTTAAACCTGGTAGGCGTTCAAGAAACGATGAGTTCAAACAACAATAATTGAAACCTCGGCCCTTTGTAATCGTATTCTCCGAGTGAATCGACGACTTGATACGCTGCCTCGGTTCGCTGCCCAGAGAAGGTAAACTCATCGCCCTTCGATTCTCCATACGTTTTATACTTTATGATTTATATGTTGATGATGTCCTTATTAAATGTGTCGGGTTTAATTTAATGGCTATTTACACATGTCAAGTTTTTTTATGAAGCATGTTTGATGGATGTTACATGTCTTCTGAACCAATTAGATTAGTATATAACCTGCTTAGTAATAATTGTGTGATTTGGATGCAACAACATGTTGTTAGAGACCTGGTTGTGTTTCTCATATGTTGGTTCCTTTTATATGTGCGCCATGTTTGCTAGCCATTCTCAGTAAGGTTGTTCTAGGGGTCCTCAGATCATTATTTATGCACCCGGCTGATGGATGACGATATGCTGGATGAAGTACATGATTCGTATGTGTTCATCGTAAAGCCATATTCCTGCTACATAGCAAAACAACCCTTTACGTGTTATGATACCAATGAAATAGCTTATTCATACTCATAAAAGAACTCAGTTAATTGAGCTATGAATATATGTTTTCTCTAAGTTTCCTTCTATGTCTAGTTAGCATGAATCCATGTAACGCACTAACGCCATCAAATCGTCTAAATTAATGTAAAGGCAAGTAGTCGGATGATAACCGAATAGACAACTGAAATGTCATGTTATACGTGTTTGAATGCCCAAAAGTTATCTAAGATTTGTTTAAAAATTTACCTAGTGCGATGTGAGTCAAAGCAGAGTTGATGATGTTTTATCGGGATATGTCACTTGTCTAGGTTTGAATGTACCATCGTTGTCACGACCCGACCGGGACGCGGTAGTGCCCAGCACCGCACTACAGTAAACATCAGAGAAAATCAGCGAACATACATGAAACTTATAAAATAAAAACAACAGTAATAAAACAACAGGTTAGCCGATAGGGCTATCTTCCTGAACGTACATACATAAATGAAGCAGTTGCCTCATTTCCTTTACAAAGCCCGACCCACGATATGTGACTAGGACCTCAGGAATAACATCGTGGCGGGGCGGCCCGCCATACCACGAATATACATGAATCTTCTACCTCGTGGAAAAGTGCCAAGAGATAAGCCTCGGAGCAAGTGGAGCTTTCTCTCAGCGAACGAGATCAGAGCAAGGATCACCAACCTGGTACCTAAACTGCGGGCGTGAGCGGCCACGAAGGGGTCGATCTAACAGTGCAGAATATGGAGCGAAATAACGTCTGATAAGCGGATCATAGCGTACAAAAGAATGACAAGGATAAGTATAAAAATACATACCAGATCCTGTCGTGTCATTACCACTTATGAACTTAATTTCACATCAATATCTTTTACATTCCATTAAGAGTTATAGCCATATCTTACGTCTTACTTAGGAGAAGTCATTAAGTTCATCTCTATCTAACTTACTTATCTTTCATAACATAGTCCGGCCCATTCTGGAGGGACACATACTACCCGATAACTGGGCGCGATCAAGTCACACAAATAGCAAAGTGTGCGTGGAATACCCGCCATTGCCAGCGGTATAAGTGTAAAATATAACCATGTGTGGCAGTGGCATCCCACCTCACGTCGGCGTACATACACAATACATACATATATCTCTGCCGTGGAATCCTACATCATCGCCGACTATAAGTGTAAACATAACCATGGGTCTCACGCCCGTAATACCAATCAAAACAGGTGGTATAGCGTCTTGGGGCTTGCCCGCCGTTTATACTCTTACCAGAGAAGGTGGTGAAAAGCGGGTGGTACGTCTTGGGGCTTGCCGCCGTTTATACTCTTACCACGGAGAAGGTGGTCTAACGTCTTGGGGCGCCGCCGTTTATACTCTTACCACTATCTCCACCGTGACAATCGACACATAAAGCGGTGGTGACGTCTTGGGGGTTTACCTCACTTATACTCTTACCGGAGAAGGTGGTACAACGTCTTGGGGCTTGCCCTCGTTTATCTCTTACCCTATTTCGTGAGCCATCAAACAAGACATAAGCACTAACGTGTCTTTATAAAAATCAGGAATTTAACCTAAGTACTCGAATAGCGAGCATACCCGTGGAATCCCACATCACCGCTTCGATGCGTCCCAAGAACTTACAACAAGACAGCCTGGCCCAACCGAGTCGAGCAATAAAACATAACATAATACTTGCACTCAAGGCTATTACCGACACGTATAGGCAAGTTCTCAATTAACCAAGCCAAAGTACTTTATCAAGGCACACATAGGATATCTCATTCTCGTTTAACAAAGTACTTATCGATTATCGGGGCACAAATAGAATAAATTCTCATTTAACAAGCCAAAGTACTTATCAAGGCACACTTAGACAAATTCTCAATTTATCAAGCCAAAGTACTAATCAAGGCATAGAATAATTCTCTTTTAACAAGTAAAAGTACTTATCAAGGCACACTTAGACAAATTCTCAATTTATCAAGCCAAAGTACTAATCAAGGCATACATAGAATAATTCTCTTTTAACAAGTCAAAGTACTTATCAAGGCACACTTAGACAAATTCTCAATTTATCAAGCCAAAGTACTAATCAAGGCATACATAGAATAATTCTCTTTTAACAAGTCAAAGTACTTATCAAGGCACACTTAGACAAATTCTCAATTTATCAAGCCAAAGTACTAATCAAGGCATACATAGAATAATTCTCTTTTAACAAGTCAAAGTACTTATCAAGGCACACTTAGACAAATTCTCAATTTATCAAGCCAAAGTACTACGACGTACGTTCTTTTATAAAGACTCCTTTCTATGTAAAGCCCCAAGATACTAACAACCGTAGTATCAAGTCCTATTCACCTTTCAAGACAAGTCACAATACCTTTTAGAAATACAAATACCGCTTCTAAATCAAGTGACTTCTTTTATTAAAACCTTAAGCAATCGGTACCTTTAAACCAATTTGCCGTTCCTTAATACAACTTATTTCTTTGATTACTTTATTAGAAAACTATTCTCTTAACCTTCCATAAAGCCGTTATAACCAACTTCCCATAAAGCCGTTATAACCGCTTTATGGTTTAGACCAACACGTTCCTTTTATAACCAAGAGACTTACTTTTTGAAACCAAGTATTAAATACTTTCAAATCAATTCTCATACCTTTCAAAAATACTACTAGTCTCTTAACCTTGAAAACAAGTGACTCATTTTATATAAAACCTTAGGCAATTAATGCCTTAAAACAAGTTGCCTTTTCACTTAAAATCAAGTCATTTACCTTTCCATAAAGCAAATATAACCAACTCCATAAAGTCGTTATATTCACTTTATACCTTAGCCAAATACAATTTCCTATCCAGGGACTTATACGTTCAAAGCGGAACAAGTATCACATACTTTAAAACTCTTGAAGTCCCTTAACTTTAAATAAAACTTAAGACATCCTTTATACTTTCAGGAAGCGAGTTAATCTCGACTCACCCGACTTGGCCATTGATAAACTAGTAAAGGATAACAGGTGTTGACGTCTCACCGTACTACACGCGTGCAACTAGTCATGCTCGAAGATAGGAAAAGTTCTTCATAGAGTAAATCACACAACTACCTCTTAACTTCTAAGAGTGAAGGAAACATGAAATGATACCACAAGTATATTCCATACATAGAATCATGCCAAAGGAAGGAAGAGGTTCACATACCTCGCGACGATTATCGACAAGTAGCAAAAGCTCCAAAGTACTTCAACCTTGATAGCTAGTCCATCCGTCAAGTAGGATACGCTATACTAAGTACTTCAACCTATAATGGTCACAATCGTCCATTAACCTCTTACTTCAAACGTAGAATATTCTAGGTGCTAAGTCGCTAAATTCTACGGAAAATCGGACAGCACCTCCTTTGTTTTTACTTACTTTGCCACCTTTTTCAAGGCCGAAATACAATAACCAAACAGCCCCACTTGGCTCACAATTTATAGAAGATAATCCAATACAATTGAATAACTACACCCCAATTGGCTCACAATAAAATAACCAACTAAATGCAAACTACAAGTCCAAAATTCGCCTTGAGTTCAACAAAACCAATTCTTATCCAATTTCCATTTCAATCCAAATTGGTAGCATAACATGATATCAAGTCGCATTTGATTATAACAACCATAATCTTTAAGTCAATAACGTCGACGATTCGATAACGATCAAATTATATTCCAACTAAACATGACTTACATTACACTTCGGTTTAAAGCTACAAGCAATCCATAATACTTATAAAACTTCACACATATACTACATGCTAGTAAAATGTAAGGCTAACAACAATACATAATCTTGTAACAAAGAGAACAAGATTATACCTCAGCGAATCTCAATCTAACTTCCAACCAAGTCGCTCCTTAGTAGTTTAGAACCTCTCCAAGACACTTCAATCCGCTTGTTGAGACCCTTAGAACCACACCAACAACTTTCCTTCAACTTACAATCCAAATCCTAGAAAAGCCATTAGATTTTCACTTTGCGACTAATACGAAAACTCTCTTTTTCAGGGATTTTTCTATTGAGATACACTTACATAAAACTCATGAACCTTGGTTTAAAGTGTGGAGCTCAAAGATCAAGAAACAAATTTTTTCTTCCTTAAACCCAAACCCAGGCAGAGCTTTCTTGCCCATCTCTCAATTTTCTTGAAAATTTTCTAAGTGTTAGACAAGGTCTTGCTACTACTAGTATACTAAAGGGACATGGAGGGTCAAGATGTGTACAATTGGGTGGCTAGGATGAGGTCTAAGCAAATATCAAGCCTTAGTGGGTCCATTGACTTAGTCAATATTGTCAAGCTACTCTTGCAAGACTTGTTCATCAAAGACTTATGGTAAATGACCATTATGGGCATGCCTAAATTAAATCAAGGCATTCTAAGGGGGTGACACGTGTCTCTCCCATTCGCCACAATATTACGTTTCGACAATTCCATAATTAGTTAAAATTTTTGATCTCAAATTTTAACACTTGCGAGTTCTTACGCACGCTCTTAACACGTATCTGCAAATACGGGTGTAACATTCTTCCCCTTAGAAACATTCGTCCCGAATGTTCTTTGAGTCAATCTTTATAATTTGCGACATATTTTCCTTTCACAACCGTCATACCAACAATGCCACACATGGCCCTAACACTGCCACGCATATTCATCCATCATAAGCCCAAAAGAGATTATATTTTCGCACTTCCAACTCCTTCTAACATACATACATAACTTCCATACCAATTTGGCCTCTAATCTTTGGGATAACTCTGAAAACAATATAAGGCCATTCGGCTTCCAGGACTGGTTAGGTGGAGCAGCGTCCACGAACCCGTAAACAATTAACTAGACTTGGGCCTTGCGCCGCCGTGACCCGTCACGTGGCGGAACTACTACCAACTGATCCCACTCCATTCCAGGCCATGGGAGACGTGCAGTCCTCAACCGACTTCGTCGCACTTAACTCTTATCCTTGATGCGACTTAAAATCTTATTGCGAGAAAGCCTTATATACCTAAGGTCTCGGCGGTAATCAATATTCTTAGGCTCGCAATTTCCATGCTCCAAGCCTACCTACGATCCCCGATGCGGGTGCAAAACTTATAAAACCAAAACCATGTTGTCTCGATCACAACAACCATTTCTTACTCTATACGGACCTCATCGTACAATTCTCTTAAGCCTACTACGCGACTTAATCTATTAACATGACATTAGTTAGGTTCCTTAATATGGCTTCTTAGGGTTCACTACCCTATCGGACATTTCATCCTTTCCCGATTATCTCGAAATAAAACACAAAACCTTGGCGAAAATTCATTAACTATTCCATACCTTCCCGGTATCTAGTTAGTCTTTACGATTCTGGTAATCTAAAATCATTCTAGGCAACACGTCGACCTGCATACATAACTCAGTATAGATGTATGTCACAATACCAACTATACTATAATCATTACCAACCCGGATACGCGATCCACATAGTCATTCTGGTCATCACGCCTTTCTCGTGGCTGCCGATCCACATAACTCGTTAGGGAGGGATGACCTAACAACACGGCTATCGCACGATCTCGAGTGAGAAGAATGAAACCAATCCTAAATGTCCTGCGACCTCGATTATAGATGTGGTGCACAACACACCGATAATCAAGACTCTACTGAACACTGCGTAGACACTTTCAGAGACTAATCGCTCGATACCACTTTTGTCACGACCGACCGGGACGCGGTGCCCTACACAGGCACCGCTACAGTAAACATCGAGAGAAAATCAGCGGAACATACATGAAACTTATAAAATAAAAACAACGATAATAAAACAACGAGTTAGCGGAGTAGGGCTATCTTCCGAACGTCATACATAAAGCGGTTGCCTCATTTCCTTTACAAACGACCCGTGATATGTGACTACAGGACCTCACAGGAATAACAAGCGTGGCGGGACAGGCCCGCCATACCCCGAATATACATGAATCTTCTACCTCGGGAAAACGTGTACGAGAGATAAGCCTCGGAGCAAGTGGAGCTTTCTCTCATCGAACCGAGATCTGAAGCAAGGATCACCAACAGGTACCTAAAACTGCGGGCGTGAGCATGGCCCAGAAGAATTCGACAACAGTGCGAATATGGAGCGAAATAACGTCTGATAAGCGGATCATAAGCGTACAAAAGAATGACAAGGACAAGTATAAAAATACATACGGATCTCGCCGTGTCATTACCACTTATGAACTTAATTTCACATCAATATCTTTTACATTCCATTAAGAGTTATAGCCATATCTTACGTCTTACTTATGAGAAGTCATTAAGTTCATCTCTATCTAACTTACTTATCTTTCATAACATAGTCAGGCCCATTCTGAGGAGGACACATATACTACCCGATGCGGGACGCGATCAAATCACACAAATAGCAAAGTGTGCGTGGAATACCCTCACATTTGCCAGCGGTATAAGTGTAAAATATAACCACGTGTGGCGCGTGGCATCCCTCATTTGTCGGCGTACTGCATACACAATACATACATATATCTCCCGCGTGGAATCCCACATCACCGTCGATACGGTATAAGTGTAAAACATAACCATGGGTCTCACGCCCGTAATACCAATCAAAGCGGTGGTATAGCGTCTTGGGGCTTGCCGCCATTTATACTCTTACCCCGGAGAAGGTGGTACAACGTCTTGGGGCTTGCCCTCATTTATACTCTTACCCATCTCTGGCGACAATCAACACATAAGCGGTGCAGCGTCTTGGGGTTTACCTCACTTATACTCTTACCACGGAGAAGGTGGTCGCGTCTTGGGGCTTGCCCTCATTTATACTCTTACCCTATCTCCACCGGCGACAATCAACACATAAAGCGGGTGGTGCGTCTTGGGGTTTACCTCACTTATACTCTTACCCGGAGAAGGTGGTATAACGTCTTGGGGCTTGCCCTCATTTATACTCTTTACCCTATTTCGACCATCAAACAAGACATAAGCACTAACATGTCCTTTATAAAAATCCGGAATTTAACCCAAGTACTCCAAGATACCCGGTGGAATCCCACATCACCGTTTGACAGTGCGTCGGTAACTTACAACAGGCGGTACCCTTTCAACCGAGAGTCGCGGCAACTTAATAAAACATAATACTTGCACTCAAAGGCTATTACCAGCACATATAGGCAAGTTCTCAATTAACTAAGCCAAAGTACTTATCAAGGCACACATAGGATAATTCTCATTTAACAAGCCAAAGTACTTATCCGGGCACAAATAGAATAAATTCTCATTTAACAAGCCAAAGTACTTATCAAGGCACACTTAGACAAATTATCAATTTATCAAGCCAAAGTACTAATCAAGGCATACATAGAATAATTCTCTTTTAACAAGTCAAAGTACTTATCAACACTTAGACAAATTCTCAATTTATCAAGCCAAAGTACTAATCAAGGCATACATAGAATAATTCTCTTTTAACAAGTCAAAGTACTTATCAAGGCACACTTAGACAAATTCTCAATTTATCAAGCCAAAGTACTAATCAAGGCATACATAGAATAATTCTCTTTTAACAAGTCAAAGTACTTATCAAGGCACACTTAGACAAATTCTCAATTTATCAAGCCAAAGTACTAATCAAGGCATACATAGAATAATTCTCTTTTAACAAGTCAAAGTACTTATCAAGGCACACTTAGACAAATTCTCAATTTATCAAGCCAAAGTACTACGTACGTACATTCCTTTATAAAAGACTCCTTTCTATGTAAAGCCCCAAGATACTAACAACCGTAGTATCAAGTCCTATTCACCTTTCAAGACAAGTCACAATACCTTTTAGAAATACAAATACCGGCTTACTAAATCAAGTGACTTCTTTTATTAAAACCTTAAGCAATTGGTACCTTTAAACCAATTTGCGTTCCTTAATACAACTTATTTCTTTGATTACTTTATTAGAAAACTATTCTCTTAACCTTCCATAAAGCCGTTATAACCAACTTCCCATAAAGCCGTTATAACCCTTTATGGTTTAGACCAACACGTTCCTTTTATAACGAGACTTCTACTTTTGAAACCAAGTATTAAATACTTTCAAATCAATTCTCATACCTTTCAAAAATACTACTAGTCTCTTAACCTTCAGAAAACAAGTGACTCATTTTATATAAAACCTTAGGCAATTAATGCCTTAAAAACAAGTTGCCTTTTCACTTAAAATCAAGTCATTTACCTTTCCATAAAGCAAATATAACCAACTCCCCATAAAGTCGTTATATTCACTTTATACCTTAGCCAAATACAATTTCCTATCCAAGGGACTTATACGTTCAAAACGGAACAAGTATCACATACTTTAAAACTCTTCAAGTCCCTTAACTTTAAATAAAACTTAAGACATCCTTTATACTTTCAAGGCGAGTTAATCTCCCAACTCACCCGACTTGGCCATTGATAAACTAGTAAAGGATAACAAGGTGTTGTCGTCACCGTACTACACGTGCAACTAGTCATGCTCGAAGATAGGAAAAGTTCTTCATAGAGTAAATCACACAACTACCTCTTAACTTCTAAGAGTAGAAGGAAACATGAAATGATACCACAAGTATATTCCATACATAGAATCATGCCAAAGGAAGGAAGAGGTTCACATACCTCGCGACGATTATCGACAAGTAGCAAAAAGCTCCAAAGTACTTCAACCTTGATAGCTAGTCCATCCTTCAGTAGGATACGCTATACTAAGTACTTGAACCTATAATGGTCTGATACGTCCATTAACCTCTTACTTGACGTAGAATATTCTAGGTGCTAAGTCGCTAAATTCTACGGAAAATCGGATGACACCTCCTTTGTTTTTACTTACTTTGCCACCTTTTCAAGGCGGAAATACAATAACCAAACAGCCCCGATTGGCTCACAATTTATAGAAGATAATCAATACAATTGAATAACTACATTGCAATTGGCTCACAATAAAATAACCAACTAAATGCAAAACTACAAGTCCAAAATTCGCCACCTTGAGTTCAACAAAACCAATTCTTATCCAATTTCCATTTCAATCCAAATTGGTAGCATAACATGATATCAAGTCGCGTTTGATTATAACAACCATAATCTTTAAGTCAATAACATGCGATTCAATAACGATCAAATTATATTCCAACTAAACATGACTTACATTACACTTGGTTTAAAGCTACAAGCAATCCATAATACTTATAAAACTTCAACACATATACTACGTGCTAGTAAAATGTAAGGCTAACACAATACATAATCTTGTAACACTTAAAGAGAACAAGATTATACCTCAACGAATCTCGATCTAACTTCCAACCAAGTCGCTCCTTAGTAGTTTAGAACCTCTCCAAGACACTTCAATCCGCATTTGAGACCCTTAGAACCACACCAACAACTTTCCTTCAACTTACAATCCAAATCCTAGAAAAGCCATTAGATTTTCACTGCGACTATCTGAAAACTCTCTTTTTCCGGGATTTTTCTATTGAGATACACTTACATAAAACTCATGAACCTTGGTTTAAAGTGTGGAGCTCAAATATCAAGAAACAAATTTTTTCTTCCTTGCTAAACCCAGGCAGAGCTTTCTTGCCCGTCTCTCAATTTTCTTGAAAATTTTCTAAGTGTTAGACAAGGTCTTGCTACTACTAGTATACTAAAGGGACATGGAGGTCAAGATGTGTACAATTGGGTGGCTAGGATGAGGTCTAAGCAAATATCAAGCCTTAGTGGGTCCGTTGACTTAGTCGATATTGTCAGCCACTCTTGCAGAGACTTGTTCATCAAAGACTTATGGTAAATGACCATTATGGGCATGCCTAAATTGCCCAAGGCATTCTAAGGGGGTGACACGTGTCTCCTCCCATTCGTCACAATATTACGTTCCGATTCCATAATTAGTTAAAATTTTTACAGTCTCAAATTTTAACACTTGCGAGTTCTTACGTACGCTCTTAACACATGTCCTGCAAATACGGGGTGTAACATTCTTCCCCCCTTAGAAACATTCGTCCCCGAATGTTCTTTCGGAGTCAATCTTTATAATTTGCGACATATTTTCCTTTCACAACCCCGTCATACCAACAATGCCACACATGGCCCTAACACCTCGCACACGCATATCTGTCCATCATAAGCCCAAAAGAGATTATCTTTTCGCACTTCCAACTCCTTCTAACATACATACATAACTTCCATACCAATTTCTGGCCTCTAATCTTTGGGATAACTCTACAAAACAATATAAGGCCATTCCCGGCTTTCAGGACCTGGTTCCGGTGGAACGCGTCCACGAACCCGTAAAACAATTAACTAGACTTGGGCACTTGCGCCTGTGACCCCGTCACGTGGCGAACTACTACCAACTGATCCCACTCCATTCCAGGCCATGGGAGACCGTAACAGTCCTCAACCCGACTCGTCGACTTAACTCTTATCCTTGTCCGACTTAAAATCTTATTGCGAGAAAGCCTTATATACCTAAGGTCTCGGCGATAATCAATATTCTTAGGCTCGCAATTTCCATGCTCCAAGCCTACCTTACGATCCCCAAAGAACGTGCAAAACTTCTTATAAAACGAAAACCATGTTGTCTCGATCACAACAACCATTTCTTACTCTATCGGACCTCATCAGTACAATTCTCTTAAGCCTTCTCGCGGCAATCTATTAACGTGACATTCCGTTAGGTTCCTTAATATGGCTTCTTAAGGGTTCACTACCTATCGCACGACTCATCCTTTCCCAATTATCTCAAATAAAACACAAAACCTTGGCGAAAATTCATTAACTATTCCATACCTTCCGTTATCTAGTTAGTCTTTACGATTCACGGTAATCTAAAATCATTCTAGGCAACACGCGTCGACCTGCATACATAACTCCGTATAGATGTATGTCACAATACCAACTATACTATAATCATTACCAACGCGGATACGCAATCCACATAGTCATTCCCGGTCATCTGCGCTTTCCGTGGCTGCGATCCACATAACTCGTTAGGGAGGATGACACTAACAACACGGCTCTATCGCACGATCTCGGTGAGAAGAATGGAAACTAATCCTAAATGTCCTGCGACCTCCTCGATTATAGATGTGGTGCACACACGCGATAATCAAGACTCTACTAGACACGCGATCTGTAGACACTTTCAGAGACTAATCGCTCGATACCACTTTTGTCACGACCCGACCGGGGCGATCGGTGCCCTACACGGGCACCCTTGTAAACATCGAGAAAATCAGCGGAACATACATGAAACTTATAAAATAAAAACAACGATAATAAAACAACAGGTTGGCCGATAGGGCTATCTTCACGAGCATACATACATAAAGCGATTTGCCTCATTTCCTTTACAAACCGACCCACAATATGTGACTACGGACCTCTAGGAATAATCGTGGCGGGACAGGCCCCGCCATACCCGAATATACATGAATCTTCTACCTCGGGAAAACTGTGCAAGAGATAAGCCTCCGAGCAAGTGGAGCTTTCTCAAAAATCGAACCGAGATCCTAAGCAAGGATCACTAACTCAGGTACCTAAAACTGCGGGCATGAACGCAGCGGCCCAGAAGTCGATGCAACAGTGCGAATATGGAATGAAATAACGCATGATAAGCAGATCATACAAAAGAATGACAAGGACAAGTATAAAAATACATACGAGATCCTCGTGTCATTACCACTTATGAACTTAATTTCACATCAATATCTTTTACATTCCATTAAGAGTTATAGCCATATCTTACGTGCTTACTTAGGAGAAGTCATTAAGTTCATCTCTATCTAACTTACTTATCTTTCATAACATAGTCCGGCCCATTCTGAGGGACACATATACTACCGATGCACTGGGACGCGATCAAGTCACACAAATAGCAAAGTGTGCGTGGAATACCCGCCATTGCCGGCTATAAGTGTAAAATATAACCATGTGACGCGCGTGGCATCCCACCTCACCGTCGGCGTACATACACAATACATACATATATCTCACGCGTGGAATCACATCACCGCGACAGACTATAAGTGTAAAACATAACCATGGGTCTCACGCCCATAATACCAATCAAAACAAGTGGTATAGCGTCTTGGGGCTTGCCCCTCATTTATACTCTTACCCTGGAGAAGGTGGTACAACGTCTTGGGGCTTGCCCCTCATTTATACTCTTACCCTATATCCATCGCGACAATCAACACATAAAGCAGTGGTGCTGCCTGGGGTTTACTCTCACTTATACTCTTACCTGGAGAAGGTGGTACAACGTCTTGGGGCTTGCCCCTCATTTATACTCTTACCCTATCTCCACCGGCCGACAATCAACACATAAAGCAGGTGGTACAGCGTCTTGGGGGTTTACCCCTCACTTATACTCTTACCCTGGAGAAGGTGGTACAACGTCTTGGGGCTTGCCCCTCATTTATACTCTTACCCTATTTCGACCATCAAACAAGACATAAGCACTAACGTGTCCTTATAAAAACTGAATTTAACCCAAGTACTCGAAATAATCTAAGATACGTGGAATCCTACATCAGCTGTCGATGCGTCGATAACTTACAACAAGACAAACACCCTTCAAGAGTCGCGGCGGCAAACTTAATAAAACATAATACTTGCACTCAAAGGCTATTACCCGACATATAGGCAAGTTCTCAATTAACCAAGCCAAAGTACTTATCAAGGCACATAGGATAATTTCGTTTAACAAGCCAAAGTACTTATCGAGCACAAATAGAATAAATTCTCATTTAACAAGCCAAATTAATAATCAATTCACACTTAGACAAATTATCAATTTATAAAGCAAAAGTACTAATCAAGGCATAAATAGAATAATTCTCTTTTAACAAGTCAAAGTACTTATCAAGGCACTTAGACAAATTCTCAATTTATCAAGCCAAAGTACTAATCAAGGCATACATAGAATAATTCTCTTTTAACAAGTCAAAGTACTTATCAAGGCACACTTAGACAAATTCTCAATTTATCAAGCCAAAGTACTAATCAAGGCATACATAGAATAATTCTCTTTTAACAAGTCAAAGTACTTATCAAGGCACACTTAGACAAATTCTCAATTTATCAAGCCAAAGTACTAATCAAGGCATACATAGAATAATTCTCTTTTAACAAGTCAAAGTACTTATCAAGGCACACTTAGACAAATTCTCAATTTATCAAGCCAAAGTACTACGTGACGACATTCTTTTATAAAAGACTCCTTTCTATGTAAAGCCCCAAGATACTAACAACCGTAGTATCAAGTCCTATTCACCTTTCAAGACAAGTCACAATACCTTTTTAGAAATACAAATCTCTAAGTGACTTCTTTTATTAAAACCTTAAGCAATTGGTACCTTTAAACCAATTTGCTGCCTTAATACAACTTATTTCTTTGATTACTTTATTAGAAAACTATTCTCTTAACCTTCCATAAAGCCGTTATAACCAACTTCCCATAAAGCCGTTATAACCCTTTATGGTTTAGACCAACACGTTCCTTTTATAACCAAGAGACTTCTACTTTTTGAAACCAAGTATTAAATACTTTCAAATCAATTCTCATACCTTTCAAAAATACTACTAGTCTCTTAACCTTCAGAAAACAAGTGACTCATTTTATATAAAACCTTAGGCAATTAATGCCTTAAAAACAAGTTGCCTTTTCACTTAAAATCAAGTCATTTACCTTTCCATAAAGCAAATATAACCAACTCCCCATAAAGTCGTTATATTCACTTTATACCTTAGCCAAATACAATTTCCTATCCAAGGGACTTATACGTTCAAAACGGAACAAGTATCACATACTTTAAAACTCTTCAAGTCCCTTAACTTTAAATAAAACTTAAGACATCCTTTATACTTTCAGGAAGCGAGTTAATCTCGACTCACCCGACTTGGCCATTCAATAAACTAGTAAAGGATAACAAGGTGTTGACGTCTCACTACTACAGCGTGCAACTAGTCATGCTCAAAGATAGGAAAAGTTCTTCGTGAGTAAATCACACAACTACCTCTTAACTTCTAAGAGTAAGGAAACATGAAATGATACCACAAGTATATTCCATACATAGAATCATGCCAAAGGAAGGAAGAGGTTCACATACCTCGCGACGATTATCGACAAGTAGCAAAAAGCTCCAAAGTACTTCAACCTTGATAGCTAGTCCATCCTTCAAGTAGGATACGCTATACTAAGTACTTCCACCTATAATTGTCACAATCGTCCATTAACCTCTTACTTCAAACGTAGAATATTCTAGGTGCTAAGTCGCTAAATTCTACGGAAAATCGGACAGCACCTCCTTTGTTTTTACTTACTTTGCCACCTTTTTCAAGGCCGGAAATACAATAACCAAACAGCCCCAATTGGCTCACAATTTATAGAAGATAATCCAATACAATTGAAGAACTACCACCCCAATTGGCTCACAATAAAATAACCAACTAAATGCAAACTACAAGTCCAAAATTCGCCACCTTGAGTTCAACAAAACCAATTCTTATCCAATTTCCATTTCAATCCAAATTGGTAGCATAACATGATATCAAGTCGCATTTGATTATAACAACCATAATCTTTAAGTCAATAACATGCGACGATTCCAATAACGATCAAATTATATTCCAACTAAACATGACTTACATTACACTTCGGATTTAAAGCTACAAGCAATCCATAATACTTATAAAACTTCAACACATATACTACATGCTAGTAAAATGTAAGGCTAACAACAATACATAATCTTGTAACACTTAAAGAGAACAAGATTATACCTCAACGAATCTCAATCTAACTTCCAAATCCGAAGTCGCTCCTTAGTAGTTTAGAACCTCTCCAAGACACTTCAATCCGCTTGTTGAGACCCTTAGAACCACACCAACAACTTTCCTTCAACTTACAATCCAAATCCTAGAAAAGCCATTAGATTTTCACTTTGCGACTAATACGAAAACTCTCTTTTTCCGGGATTTTTCTATTGAGATACACTTACATAAAACTCATGAACCTTGGTTTAAAGTGTGGAGCTCAAATATCAAGAAACAAATTTTTTTCTTCCTTGCTAAACCCAAACCCGAGAGCTTTCTTGCCCATCTCTCAATTTTCTTGAAAATTTTCTAAGTGTTAGACAAGGTCTTGCTACTACTAGTATACTAAAGGGACATGGAGGGTCAAGATGTGTACAATTGGGTGGCTAGGATGAGGTCTAAGCAAATATCAAGCCTTAGTGGGTCCATTGACTTAGTCAATATTGTCAAGCTACTCTTGCAAGACTTGTTCATCAAAGACTTATGGTAAATGACCATTATGGGCATGCCTAAATTCGTCCAAGGCATTCTAAGGGGGGGTGACACATGTCTCCCTCCCATTCGTCACAATATTACGTTTTCCGACAATTCCATAATTCCGTTAAAATTTTTACAGTCTCAAATTTTAACACTTGCGAGTTCTTACGTACGCTCTTAACACATGTCCTGCAAATACGGGGTGTAACATTCTTCCCCCCTTAGAAACATTCGTCCCCGAATGTTCTTTCGGAGTCAATCTTTATAATTTGCGACATATTTTCCTTTCACAACCCCGTCATACCAACAATGCCACACATGGCCCTAACACCTCGCACACGCATATCTGGCTCATCATAAGCCCAAAAGAGATTATCTTTCGCACTTCCAACTCCTTCTAACATACGTACATAACTTCCATACCAATTTCTCGCCTCTAATCTTTGGGATAACTCTACAAACAATATAAGGCCATTAAAACTCGCCAGACTGGTTCCGGTGGAACGCGCCCACGAACCCGTAAAACAATTAACTAGACTTGGGCCTTGCGCTCGGACCCCGCCACGAGCGAACTACTACCAACTGATCCCACTCCATTCCAGCTGGGGAGACCCGTGAATGTCCTCAACCACTCGGCCGCACTTAACTCTTATCCTCGGTCCGACTTAAAATCTTATTGCGAGAAAGCCTTATATACCCAAGGTCTCGGCAGAATCAATATTCTTAGGCTCGCAATTTCCATGCTCCAAGCCTACCTTACCACCCCCAAGAACGGTACAAAACTTTATAAAACCAAAACCATGTTGTCTCGATCACAACAACCATTTCTTACTCTATACCTGACCTCATCCGCATAATTCTCTTAAGCCTACTACGCAGCCTTAATCTATTAACATGACATTCAGTTAGGTTCCTTAATATGGCTTCTTAAGGGTTCACTACCCTATCGCATGACCTCATCCTTTCCCAATTATCTCAAATAAAACACAAAACCTTGGCGAAAATTCATTAACTATTCCATACCTTCCAGATCTAGTTAGTCTTTACCAATTCTGGTAATCTAAAATCATTCTAGGCAACACGCGTCGACTTCATACATAACTCCGTATAGATGTATGTCACAATACCAACTATACTATAATCATTACCAACCGATACGCAATCCACATAGTCATTCCCGGTCATCACGCTTTCTCAGCCGCAATCCACATAACTCGTTAGGAGGGATGACCCTAACAACACAAACTCTATCGCACGATCTCGGAGTGAGAAGAATGAAACTAATCCTAAATGTCCTGCAGCCTCCCGATTATAGATGTGGTGCACAACACACCGATAATCAAGACTCTACTAGACACGGCTCAGACACTTTCCGAGGACTAATCGCTCGATACCACTTTTGTCACGACCACTCGATCGCGATCGTGCCCTACCCGGGCACCCTTACGGTAAACATCGAGAAAATCAGCGAACATACATGAAACTTATAAAATAAAAACAACAAGAATAAAACAACAAAGTTAGCCGATGTGGCTATCTTCCCGAACGCATACATAAACGTTAGCTTGCCTCATTTCCTTTACAAATCGACCCACATATGTGACTACTGCACTTAGAATAACAATCGTGGCGGAACAGGCCCCGCCATACCCGAATATACATGAATCTTCTACCTCGTGGAAAACTGCACAAGAGATAAGCCTCCGAGCAAGTGGAGCTTTCTCAAATCGAACCGAGATCCTAAGAGCAAGGATCACCAACCCGGGTACCTAAACTGCGGCATGAACGCACTTCGCGGGTCGCATAACAACAGTTAATATGGAATGTAAATAACGCAAAGAAATGATCATAATCGCATAAAAGAATGACAAGGACAAGTATAAAAATACATACGGATCTGCGTGTCATTACTACTTATGAACTTAATTTCACATCAATATCTTTTACATTCCATTAAGAGTTATAGCCATATCTTACGTACTTACTTAGGAGAAGTCATTAAGTTCATCTCTATCTAACTTACTTATCTTTCATAACATAGTCCGGCCCATTACAGAGGGACACATATACTACCCGGCCCAATCTGGGACGCGATCAAGTCACACAAATAGCAAAGTGTGCCCGTGGAATACCCCCTCACTGCCAACAGCTATAAGTGTAAAATATAACCATGTGACGCGCCCGTGGCATCCCACCTCACTGTCGGCGTACACATACACAATACATACATATATCTCCTGCCCGTGGAATCCCACATCACGTATGGCGGTATAAGTGTAAAACATAACCATGGGTCTCACGCCCATAATACCAATCAAAACAGGTGGTATAGCGTCTTGGGGCTTGCCCCTCATTTATACTCTTACCCTGGAGAAGGTGGTACAACGTCTTGGGGCTTGCCCCTCATTTATACTCTTACCCTATCTCCACTGGCCGACAATCAACACATAAAGCAGGTGGTACAGCGTCTTGGGGGTTTACCCCTCACTTATACTCTTACCCTGGAGAAGGTGGTACAACGTCTTGGGGCTTGCCCCTCATTTATACTCTTACCCTATCTCCACTGGCCGACAATCAACACATAAAGCAGGTGGTACAGCGTCTTGGGGGTTTACCCCTCACTTATACTCTTACCCTGGAGAAGGTGGTACAACGTCTTGGGCTTGCCCTCATTTATACTCTTACCCTATCTCCACCGGCCGACAATCAACACATAAAGCGGTGGTACAAATGTCTTGGGGGTTTACCCCTCACTTATACTCTTACCCTGGAGAAGGTGGTACAACGTCTTGGGGCTTGCCCCTCATTTATACTCTTACCCTATTTCGACCGACCATCAAACAAGACATAAGCACTAACATGTCCTTTATAAAAATCCGGGAATTTAACCCAAGTACTCCAAATAGCTAAGATACCCGTGAATCCTACATCACCGCTTCAGACGTCCCAAGAACTTACAACAAGACAGCCACCTTCAACCAGAGTCGCGGAACTTAATAAAACATAATACTTGCACTCAAAGGCTATTACCAGCACATATAGGCAAGTTCTCAATTAACCAAGCCAAAGTACTTATCAAGGCACACATAGGATAATTCTCATTTAACAAGTCAAAGTACTTATCAGGGCACAAATAGAATAAATTCTCATTTAACAAGCCAAAGTACTTATCAAGGCACACTTAGACAAATTATCAATTTATCAAGCCAAAGTACTAATCAAGGCATACATAGAATAATTCTCTTTAACAAGTCAAAGTACTTATCAAGGCACACTTAGACAAATTCTCAATTTATCAAGCCAAAGTACTAATCAAGGCATACATAGAATAATTCTCTTTTAACAAGTCAAAGTACTTATCAAGGCACACTTAGACAAATTCTCAATTTATCAAGCCAAAGTACTAATCAAGGCATACATAGAATAATTCTCTTTTAACAAGTCAAAGTACTTATCAAGGCACACTTAGACAAATTCTCAATTTATCAAGCCAAAGTACTAATCAAGGCATACATAGAATAATTCTCTTTAACAAGTCAAAGTACTTATCAAGGCACACTTAGACAAATTCTCAATTTATCAAGCCAAAGTACTACGTACGTACATTCTTTTATAAAAGACTCCTTTCTATGTAAAGCCCCAAGATACTAACAACCGTAGTATCAAGTCCTATTCACCTTTCAAGACAAGTCACAATACCTTTTTAGAAATACAAATACCGGCTTCTAAATCAAGTGACTTCTTTTATTAAAAACCTTAAGCAATTGGTACCTTTAAACCAATTTGCCGTTCCTTAATACAACTTATTTCTTTGATTACTTTATTAGAGAAAACTATTCTCTTAACCTTCCATAAAGCCGTTATAACCAACTTCCCATAAAGCCGTTATAACCCTTTATGGTTTAGACCAACACGTTCCTTTTATAACCAAGAGACTTCTACTTTTTGAAACCAAGTATTAAATACTTTCAAATCAATTCTCATACCTTTCAAAAATACTACTAGTCTCTTAACCTTCAGAAAACAAGTGACTCATTTTATATAAAACCTTAGGCAATTAATGCCTTAAAAACAAGTTGCCTTTTCACTTAAAATCAAGTCATTTACCTTTCCATAAAGCAAATATAACCAACTCCCCATAAAGTCGTTATATTCACTTTATACCTTAGCCAAATACAATTTCCTATCCAAGGGACTTATACGTTCAAAACGGAACAAGTATCACATACTTTAAAACTCTTCAAGTCCCTTAACTTTAAATAAAACTTAAGACATCCTTTATACTTTCAAGGAAGCGAGTTAATCTCCCAACTCACCCGACTTGGCCATTCAATAAACTAGTAAAGGATAACAAGGTGTTGTACGTCTACCGTACTACACGCGTGCAACTAGTCATGCTCAAAGATAGGAAAAGTTCTTCATAGAGTAAATCACACAACTACCTCTTAACTTCTAAGAGTAGAAGGAAACATGAAATGATACCACAAGTATATTCCATACATAGAATCATGCCAAAGGAAGGAAGAGGTTCACATACCGCGACGATTATCGACAAGTAGCAAAAAGCTCCAAAGTACTTCAACCTTGATAGCTAGTCCATCCTTCAAGTAGGATACGCTATACTAAGTACTTCAACCTATAATGGTCACAATACGTCCATTAACCTCTTACTTCAAACGTAGAATATTCTAGGTGCTAAGTCGCTAAATTCTACGGAAAATCGGACAGCACCTCCTTTGTTTTTACTTACTTTGCCACCTTTTTCAAGGCCGGAAATACAATAACCAAACAGCCCCAATTGGCTCACAATTTATAGAAGATAATCCAATACAATTGAATAACTACACAGCCCCAATTGGCTCACAATAAAATAACCAACTAAATGCAAACTACAAGTCCAAAATTCGGCCACCTTGAGTTCAACAAAACCAATTCTTATCCAATTTCCATTTCAATCCAAATTGGTAGCATAACATGATATCAAGTCGCATTTGATTATAACAACCATAATCTTTAAGTCAATAACTTGCGGCGATTCCAATAACGATCAAATTATATTCCAACTAAACATGACTTACATTACACTTTGATTTATAGCTACAAGCAATCCATAATACTTATAAAACTTCAACACATATACTACATGCTAGTAAAATGTAAGGCTAACAACAATACATAATCTTGTAACACTTAAAGAGAACAAGATTATACCTCAACGAATCTCAATCTAACTTCCAACCAAGTCGCTTCCTTAGTAGTTTAACCTCTCCAAGACACTTCAATCCGCTTTATTGAGACCCTTAGAACCACACCAACAACTTTCCTTCAACTTACAATCCAAATCCTAGAAAAGCCATTAGATTTTCACTTTGCGACTAATACGAAAACTCTCTTTTTCCGGGATTTTTCTATTGAGATACACTTACATAACACTCATGAACCTTGGTTTAAAGTGTGGAGCTCAAAGATCAAGAAACAAATTTTTTTCTTCCTTGCTAAACCCAAACCCGAGAGCTTTCTTGCCCATCTCTCAATTTTCTTGAAAATTTTCTAAGTGTTAGACAAGGTCTTGCTACTACTAGTATACTAAAGGGACATGGAGGGTCAAGATGTGTACAATTGGGTGGCTAGGATGAGGTCTAAGCAAATATCAAGCCTTAGTGGGTCCATTGACTTAGTCAATATTGTCAAGCTACTCTTGCAAGACTTGTTCATCAAAGACTTATGGTAAATGACCATTATGGGCATGCCTAAATTCGTCCAAGGCATTCTAAGGGGGGGTGACACGTGTCGCCCTCCCATTCGTCACAATATTACGTTTTCCGACAATTCCATAATTCCGTTAAAATTTTTACAGTCTCAAATTTTAACACTTGCGAGTTCTTACGTACGCTCTTAACACATGTCCTGCAAATACGGGGTGTAACAACTGTTTTAAGGCCCTAATGTTAATCCCATACATTTGTTGCACGCTAGCAAAGTAATTCAATCTACACTCTGCTTTAATAGATGTACATGTATTCATATGCCAAGCCTAATAGGAAATGGTCTTAAATATTGCATTAGTTTCACGCTTCTCGCTAACTTTACGATGATATAATTAGTTCTCATAAGCTCGCTTTAGCATCGTCCGTGACTCAGAGCCCTTTAGCCCCTATGATGTCCATATTGAGTCTAGAAATGCTAGTCCATGAACCTATCCATTTGAGGTCTCACGATTCTGATTAGGTTTACGCCATCGTTTGCAAATGATAAGTTTGACTTTGTCCTAACTCGAATATCTCTGTATATATCACACTTTGCATGTCCAAAGCTTTGAACTGGTTTGCACATCTCTCGATATGAAATACTCGTGATTTGGGTCCGCTGAGGCCATGTATCTTGTCTGTGCATCGATATTGTAGGCTCGTTCGAATTTGAATCAATCGGGCATTTATTCTAATAAACCGGTATGCCGCCAATTTAGGTAGACTAAATGTATGCTTGGATATGTCTTTGTAATATTCATGTTTTGAATATGTCATTTGGCCCAGCCCACATAGTATAAATTATCATGTAGCCTCCACATAATCATAATAGTTTGGCCAAGATTCATAAGTTTGCATTCTCGCCCCTGCACTACTTGTTTGGGCCTATGAATTTATGTTTAAGCCCATTTTGTCTGTTTCTCATTACATTTGCTATGCATCGATCTCGCTGCTCAATCATGAAAGCATAATTCCTATGAGTTGATTTTTGCCAAATACTTATCTGTTGGGTTGTTAAATTATGGACATGTACTAATCTTATCTTTTCTTATATTTTTTACATGAAATGCATCGGATCCGAATGAAGAGCCTCATGGCGAGACTCATCACGAGCTACAACAAATGAAGAGTATCGATACGAGACTCATTGTCACGACCCGACCCCGGGACCGCGACTGGCGCCCTACCTGGGCACCCTTTCAGGTAAACATCAGAGAAAATCAGCGGAACATACATGAAACTTAAAAATAAAACATCGTAAGTAAAACAACAGGTTAGCCGATAGGGCTACCTTCCTGAACATATATAAAAACAACCGAAGCAGTTGTCTCCTTTCTTTTTACAAACTGACCCACCATATGTGACTACAGACCTCTAAGAGTTTTGACATAACAATCGTATGGCGGGACAAGGCCCGTGTACTTCGAATAAACATAAACGTGACAACTCAAACATTGGAGCCATCTCAACTTGCCAACCGGATCCTAAGTCATGATCCACAATCGTACCTAAACTCGCGGCATGAACGCACTTCGGCGGGGTCGATAACAAAAATTTAATATGGAACAAAATATAACGTCAAGAAACAAATCATAATCAGACAAAAGAATGACAAGGACAAGTATAAAAATACATACCAGATCCTGCCGTGTCATTACCACTTATGAACTTAATTGTACCTTATTATCCTTTCCATTCCCAATAAAAATTATAGTCACATTCTTACGTACATTATTTAGAAAAAGAATCATTAAGTTCATTACCATATAACTTACTTATCTTTCATAACATAGTCCGCCCACTACGGAGGGACACATATACTACCTACCAACTGGGACGCGATCAAGTCACACTAATATCAAAGCATGCCCGTGGAATCCCATCATCGGCGATACTATTAGTGTAAAATATAACCACGTGACGCGCCGTGGCATCCCACCTCACCGTCGGCGCATACATACACAATACATATATATATCCCGCCCGTGGAATCCCACATCATCGCCGATACCCAGTGGTATAATAATACACCAATAGGCATACATGAACACCAAGTCCCAACGGTGGTATAGCGTCTTGTGGGTCTACCCCTCACTTATAATCTTACCCTGTAGAAGTTGGTAAAGCAGGTTGTATAGCATCTTGGGTCTACCCTCACTTATACTCTTACCTGGAGAAGGTGGTATAACGTCTTGGGGCTTGCCTCATTTATACTCTACCCTATCTCGTTGGTCGTCAAACAACACATAAAGCGGGTGGTACATGTCTTGGGGTTTACCCCTCACTTATACTCTGAACCTGGAGAAGGTGGTATAACGTCTTGGGGCTTGCCCCTCATTTATACTCTTACCCTATCTCGACCGACCATCAAACAAGACATAAGCACTACCATGTCTTTTATAAAATCCGGGAATTTAACCCAAGTGCTACAAATAACGGAAGCATACCCGTGGAATCCCACATCACCGCTCGACGCTCCAAGTAACTTATAACAAGACAAGCCCTCCAACCGAGAGTCGCGCAACGTAAAAAAACATAATACTTGCACTCAAAGGCTATCTCCAAAGACATATAGGCTAAATCTCAGTTAACCAAGCCAAAGTACTTATCAAGGCACACATAGAATAATTCTCATTTAATCAAGCCAAAGTACTAATCAAGGCATACTTAGAATAATTCTCATTTAACAAGCCAAAGTACTTATCAAGGCATACTTAGAATAATTCTCATTTAACAAGCCAAAGTACTTATCAAGGCATACTTAGAATAATTCTCATTTAACAAGCCAAAGTACTTATCAAGGCATACTTAGACTAATTCTCAATTAATCAAGCCAAAGTACTAATCAAGACATCACATAGAATAATTCTCATTTAATCAAGCCAAAGTACTAATCAAGGCACAAATAGAATAATTCTCAATTAATCAAGCCAAAGTACTAATCAAGGCATCACATAGAATTATTCTCAATTAAACAGCCAAAGTACTACGTCGTCCATTCTTTTCAAAAGACTCCTTCCGAATAAAACTTCCCGATACTAACAACCGTAGTATCAAGTCCTATCCACCTTCGAGACAAGTCACAATACCTTTTTAGAAATACAATTACCGGCTTCTAAATCAAGTGACTTCTTTATTAAAAACCTTAAGCAATTGGTACCTATAAAACAATTTGCCCTTCCTAACACAAGTTATTCCTTTGATTACTTTACTAGAGAAAACCATTCTCTTAACCTGCCATAAAGCCGTTATAACCAACTTCCCATAAAGCCGTTATAACCCTTTATGGTTTAGACCAATACGTTCCTTTTTATAATCAAGAGACTTCTACTTTTTGAAACCAAGTATTATATTCTTTCAAATCAATTCTCTTAACTTTCAAAATACCATTTGTCTCTTAACCTTTAGAAAACAAGTGACTCTTTTATTATAAAACCTTAGGCAATTGATGCCTTAAAAACAAGTTGCCTATTCACTTAAAATCAAGTCATTTGTCTTTCCATAAAGCAAATATAACCAACTCCCATAAAGTCGTTGTATTTACTTTATACCTTAGCCAAAATACAATTTCCTATCCAAGGGACTTATACATTTAAAGCGGAGCAAGTATCACATACTTTAAAACTCTTCAAGTCCCTAACTTTAAAATCAACTTAAGACATCCTTACTATTTTCAAAGAAGTGAGTTAATCTCTAACCCACCCGACTTGGCATTACATAAAACAAGTAAAGAATGTCATAGTCTTCAGCGTCACCGTACTACATACGTCAACTAGTCATGCTCAAAAGATAGGAAAAGTTCTACATAGAGTAAATCACACAACTACCTCTTAACTTCTAAGAGTAGAAGGAAACATGAAATGATACCACAAGTGTATTCCATACATAGAATCATGCCAAAGGAAGGAAGAGGTTCACATACCTCGCGACGATTGTCGACAAATAGCAAAATGCTCCAAAGTACTCCAACCTTGATAGCTATTCCACTCCCCAAGTAGGATACGCTATACTTAGTACTTCAACCTATAATGGTCATAATATGTCCATTAACCTTTCACTTCTAACGTAGAATATTTTAGGTGCTAAGTCGCTAAATTCTACGGAAAATCTGACAAAGACCTCCTTTGTTTCTACTCACTTTGCCACCTTTTTCAAGGCCGAATACAATAACCAAACAACCCCAATTGGCTCACAACAATATAGAAGGTATTCCAATACAATGAATAACTAAATGACCCCAATTGGCTCACAATTTAGAAAGTAGTCCAATACAAATGAATAACAAACTAAAAGTCCAAATTCGCCACCTGAGTTCAACCATACCAATTCTTATCAAATTTTCATTTCAATCCAAATTGGTAGCATAACATGAAATCAAGTCGCATTTGATTATAACAATCCATAATCTCTAAGTAGGTAACATGCGACGATTTCTAATAAACGACCAATTAGTAATCCAATTTTCAAGTGGCTTATATAACATTTCGAATTTAGCTACAAGCACTCCATAATACTTATAAACTTCTACATACCAACTTCATGTTGTCAACGTAAAACTAACAACAACAAAAATATATAATCTTGTAACATCTTAAAGGACAAGATTATACCTTAACGATTCTCAATCCAATCTTCAAATCCGAAGTCGTTCCTTAGAAACTTAGAGACTCTCCAAGATACTTCAATCCGCTACTTGAGACCCTTAGAACCATACCAACAATTTTCCTTCAAACTTCCAACCAAAACCTAGAAAAGCCATTAGGTTTTCACTTGCGACTAACCCGAAAAACTCTCTTTTTCCGGATTTTTCTATTGAGATATACTCACATAACACTCATGAACCTTGGTTTAAAGTGGGGCTTAATGGACAAGAAACGAAAAATCTTCCTTTTGAAAGTGGAGGGAAGCCGAGAGCAACAATGTGATGTTCTTCCAAATTTTGTGAATTTTAGCTAAGTGTGGAACTCTTGTCTTGCTACTAGTATTATATAGGGACATGGAGGGTCAAGGTGTGCACAAATGGTTGGCTAGGATGAGGTCTTAACAAAAATCAAGACTAATTGTCCCCTTGACTAAGTCAAACATGTCAAGCTTTCAAGTTGCAAGACTTGTCTTGCTAACAAAGGTCCAATGACCCTTTAGCCCTTGCAAAAATCGTCCAAGGCATCATCTAAGGGGGGGTGACACGTGTCGCCCTCCCATTCGTCACAACAAAACGTTTTCCGACAATTTCATAATTCCGAGAAATTTTTACAAGTCTCCAATCTTAACACTGTGAGTTCTTACGTACGTTCTTACACCATGTCCTGTAAATACGGGGTGTAACACTCATCACGTCTCTTATCAGTTGAAGACTCGCATCTACATCTACTGCATCTCTCTATCCTCGTCAGAAATTCCAAGCAACCGGCGAATAGCATCGCCATCCCTCGAGTCTATTATTTGATTCATATCCCGCCCCCATTTATTTGTTGTAAATTAATTGTCTAACGCTACTTTAATTAGCATAACACTTAGAATAGTTAGACCTTGAATCATCATATTAGTAAGTAGTTTGACATTAGAGATTTACTTCCTCCTTAAGTTAAATATTCTAGGTTTGCCATACATTGTTTAAGTTACATTAAACAATCTAATAATTTTCGCTTGCATAACTCTTCACGTAGTTGAGGTATTATTTGCTACCGATTTCCTAACACAAGAAAAACTTTTTTATTAGCATTCATATAGGAAAAGTTATTTTTCGTACTCTTATTAGCACTTGCAAATTAGACATTTTACATACTAGGTTTAAACATGCATTTTCTTTAACATAATAATAACCTAGGTTTGAACGGACAACCGCAAGTTAGCGGATCTTAGAGGATGCCTAACCCCTTCCCTCTAGATTAATAAAGAACTCTTACCCAAAATCTCACACAGTTTTGCAGACCATAAAATGGAGTTAATGTTGACTCGACTTAATTAACATTTAGGTGTCCTAATTCACCCAAACTAATTAGGTGGCGACTCCGCGAACCCTTTAGCACTTTTAGCATCTTTTTATTTTATTTTTATTTACTAAACATTTCTAACCAGGAGTTAAATATGTCGCGGTCGAAAAAGGGCGTGACAGAAATGGCGACTCCGCTGGGGATAATCAGGTTCTTGACCGTAGCAAACCTAGGTTTTTATAACTTGGCTTTATTTGCTTTTATTTATTTTAAATGCCTTAAAATTGCTTGCTTTAATTTTGTATGCTTAAATGCTACTTTATTTTACTACTTTTCTTAAACTGGCATTCCGCTCATATTCCTTCACTCTGGAAAATTCACACAATCACACACTACATGCGAGGTGCGCTTGGTGCATCAGCAAAATTCTTTCTTCAAAACCCAAATTTATGAGAGTTGGTATTATACATGGAGTGCGAACCATCCGGGTCACAGTAGCCTTCACTCGAGTTGTCCACTCGGAAACCTTGCGTTTAGTAAAGCTAAATCTTAGAAACTTAGGATAGAGTTATAACACCCTTTATCTTAAGACATGCATGCATTTACCTTAGGTGGGTCAATCATTGGTATTGACACCACAGTTAGGAAAATACCAAAACTTGTCGACGGGTTTCTCAACCCAACGACCAAACATCATACTATGTGTAGCGTGACAATGATAGACAAATTCAAGTCTAATCATGACATGCCGAAATTGGAGAAAGTGCACTGTCATTTGATCGTCATTTCCAACAAAAGCATTACAGTTTAACGGTTGAACTAATCTGTCATAATCTCGCATATCTGGCGTTTAGGCCTACCTCTGGCATAAAGAGGCCCCACGCATGTTAAGGCTCACTTTTGTTGGTTGCTTTGTGCAATATGTTTGTTATGTGCTACCTTTACCTTTGCAATAATTATATGTCTTATACTAATACGATTTGCTGCATTTTGAAGGTCATATTCTTTTCCTCCTCAACCTAAGGTCGATTCGTATTTGACTAAGAGGCAGAATGCACACACTCGCAAGATCAAAGGCACAATCACCCAGCAGATGACTAACGAGCACTTAATTAGGATGCGGAGCATAGAGATGTTCTAAAATGGGACCTGAAAACAGATAAGGGTTGCAGATCCGAACAAGTCAGGCGTCCGAGCATCAAAGCTGCAAAGTCAATACGAATCGACCGCCCCCCAAAAACTCACAAGTTTTCTTTGAGCGTAGGTTATTCATATTAGCAGAAGCAGAAAATGCAACGAGAAGGTTCTCCATATCAACAGGAGCAGGGGATTCCACAAACAATCTGAGTTCAAATTACGCAATAAAGTCCAACTCATCAGCCTGGTCCCAGAGTCATCATTGCAACCCGACGCAACTCAACAAATGTACAACGACGTCATCCCAACCCGTGTGGTTCGCAAACGCATAACGTCCAAACAAGACAGATGTCGGAGCATCAAGAATCAAAGTTATAAGGTCAATGTGAATCGACCCCCCCCCCTCAAATCACAAGTTTTTAGCGCAGCTTTCATATTAGCGTAGCGAAAGAATCGGAAGTGGAAAAGACATCAACAATCAAATTCCACAACATAAGCGGCAGGTTAAGAAAGCGACAACACTCAAAGTTCAAATTCGCAAGTTCTTCATATTAATAGAAGAGGCGTATAAAAGAGAATAAAAAACAATCACAGTTCAAATTCTGCAACAAAATCCAGCACATCGGCTCGGTCACAGAGTCACATTGCAATCCAAGCAGTTCACAAATGCATAACATCCAGATCAAAGACATCATTGCAATCTATGCGGTTCACAAACGCACCACATTCAAATCAAAGACATCATGGAAATCTATGCGGTTCACAAACGCATTACAATAATATCTCAGCAGTTGCAGCATTTAGCATGTCCGTGCAAGGACAACATCTCAGCATTCGCATCATCCCACACATCATACAGAGACGACATCTCTACTCACAGAATTGCATTTCTCATATATTTATCATTTTATTTTAACAGTTATACACTAATTTTTTCTCAAGCTTAGCTTGAAGGAGCATTTGCAGCACGTTCACACAACGACATTACATCAACAACAACACGTCCAGACAATAATGTCATCGCGATAACACGCCCGCACAATGGCGTCATCGACAACACGCTCGCACAACAACATCATCATCACAACACGTCCAGACAACAACGTCACATCAACAACATCATTCAGCACATCTCAGCATTTGCAGCATCGCATCGTCATCACATTACATATGATGATATTCCTATCCATCTTATCGTATTTCTTACATATTCATGCATTTATTACTTCATCTTAGCAGTTACACACTAATTTTTCTTAAGCTTTAGCCTACCTGATCCTCAATTTATAGGAACATTTACAGCAAGCCCGTGCAGAGATGATACCAAAGATTCGGCCGATCCAAAGAAGTCCGAGAGACTACATCAAGACTTCGCAAAGATTCAATGAAGCATTCGCGGCGATCCAAAGAAGTCCGTGCAGAGACTACATTAGCATTAGCAGCATTCAACAAGTATTCGCAGCATCCAGCAAGTCCGCGCAGAGACTACATCAGCATTCAGCAAACATTCTCAGTATCCATCAAGTCCGCACAGAGACTACATCAGCACTCACAATATTCAGCAAACATTTGCAGTATCCAGCAAGTTCGTGTAAAGACTACATCAGCAATCGCAACACTAAGCAAGCATTTACAGCACCTAGCAAGTCCGTGCAGGGACGACATCAACATTCACAACATCAGCAAGTCCGTGCAAGGACAACAACACACCATTCAAAGAAAGTCCGTAGAGATTACATCAAGAATCGCAAAGACTCAAAGAAGCATTCACGATTCAACAAGTTCGTGCAGAGACTGCATCAATATTCGCAGCACTCAACAAACATTCACAACATCCAGCAAGTCCGTACAGGGATGACATCATCATTCACAGCATTCAACAAAGTCCGTGCAAAGACTACATCAGCAATCGCAGCAATCAGCAAGCATTCGCGGCATCCAATAAATTCGTGCAGAGACTACATCAACATTCACAACATTCAGCAAGCATTCACAGCACTCAGCAAGTCCGTGCAGGGACGACATCAGCATTCACAACATCAGCAAGTCCGTGCAAGGACAACACCACAACATTCAGCAAAGTCCCGTGCAGGAGCGACATCAGCATCTCAACGTTCACAATATTTAGCAAGTCCATGCAAGGGTGACGCCAGCATTCACAATCACAACACGTCCGTGCAAGGACGAAATATTAGCATTTGCAGCATCAGATCAACACAATCACCATCACAATTTTACAGGATAACATTTCTACTCACACAATTACATGGTTTATGAATTCATGAGTTATCATTTTTTTTGCCTTAATAGTTATGCACTGACCGTTTGCTTATGTTTTAGCATGCAGAAGCAGGAGCACAACGTGTATTTTCTCTTACAAATAACCTAACAATTTCTTTGCGAGGTAGACTTCAAACAAATGGCGAAGCGGTGTCACGACCCGACGCGCCGATCGTGCCCTACCCGCACCTGTTCGTATACATCGAGAATAGCAATGAACATACACAACATAAACACATGTAAAATAATATACAACACAAAGCCTGATAAGGCCGCCTTCCATAATATAAACAAAGACAAAGTACAACTTACAACTCGCTTCTTATAGCCCAACCACATATGTGAATACAGACTTAGAATAACAATCGTATGGACAGGGCTCGCCATACCGAATGTACATAATCTACAACATCGGGACAAGATCGTACTAAAAGAAAGACAAGCCTCCGAGAATGGAGCTCCGACGCCCGATAAGTGATCCTAAGAATGTGGATGCGCACTGCCACCCTTCCTCGCAAGATAAACGCACCCGAGGAAGGGGGTCGACACAATATGTACTAAGTATGTAAAATCGAAAGTACTGTAATTGCAATATAAGTTCAAAACAAAGCCGGAGACATGTATGATAACAAAATTACAGTACACAGTGCCTTACTAACAATGAGAGTAAATTAAGAGAATACGTACAACGTCAATATAGCAGTCTCCCAATCAAATCATGAGTAGTGAACCCATAAAGACAGGTGGTATAACGTCTTGGGGTTCTTACCCCTCATTTATACTCTTACCCTGGAGCAGGTGGTATAGCGTCTTGGGGGTTTGCCCCTCACTTATACTCTTACCCTGAAGAAGATAGTAACGTGGTATAACGTCTTGGGGCTTACCTCATTTATACTCTTATCTGGAGAAGTGGTATAAGCGTCTTGGGGTTTGCCCTCACTTATACTCTACCACTGAAGATAGTAACGCAGGTGGTATAACGTCTTGGGGGCTTACCCCTCATTTATACTCTTATCCTGGAGAAGGTGGTATAGCGTCTTGGGGGTTTGCCCCTCACTTATACTCTTACCCTATCTCAAAACCGGCCGTCATACAATAATTAAACAAGTTAGCAATCCCCCTAACTTCTTATTAGTCTTATTCATCTCCACTCTCATTTTAGTTTACTTAAGGCACTTATCATGTCTTTTATAAAAATCCGGGAATTTAACCCAAAGTACCACGCATTTCTATTCTTTAAAAACAAATGACTCTTTTTAGTAGAAAGCTTCCAAGACACTAGTAACCATAGTATCAAGTCCAAATTACATTTCAAGACAAGTCACAATACCTTTAGAAATTAAAGTAGGTTTCTAAATCAAGTGACTCCTTTTTCTTATTAAAAACCTTAGGCAATTGATACCTTAAAATCAATTTGCCTTTCATTAACACAAGTCATTTTACCTTTGCATAAAGTCAATATAATCAACTCCCCATAAAGTCGTTATATTCACTTTATACCTTAGTCAAGTACATTTTCCTATCCAAGGGACTTATACGATTAAAACGACGAAAGTATCACATACTTTAAATTCCTTCAAGTCCCTTAACTTTACTAAGACCTAAGACATTCTTAATATTTTCAAAGAAGTGAGTTAACTTCCTAACTCACCCGACTTGACATTTTTTTTAAGGCTAGTAAGGAATGTCAAAGTCTTGTACGTCTACCGTACTATATACGCGAAACTAGTCATGCTCAAAAGATAGGAAAAAGTTCTACATACCTCGTCGGGTCAAACCACTTGCCAAGTACAAAGTCCCGCCCGTAGTATGTCAACCTATAATGTTCATAATACGTCTATTTAGGCCTTACTTCAATCGTAGAATATCATAAGTGTTAAGTCCCTATATTCTACGGAAAATCGGACAGCACCTCCTTTGTTTTTACTTACTTTGCCACCTCTTTCAAGTAGAAATACAATAACCAAACAGCCCCAATTGGCTCACAATTTATAGAAGATAATCCAATACAATTGAATAACTACACAGCCCCAATTGGCTCACAATTTATAAAGTAGTCCAATACAAATGACTAACCAACTAACACAACCTACAAGTCCAACTTCGGCCACCTTGAGTTCAACAATACCAATTCTAACCAATTTCCATTACAATCCAAATTGGTAGCATAATATGATATCAAGTCGCATTTGGTTATAACTACCATAATCTTCAAGTCAATAACATGCGATGATTCTAACAACGATTAAATTGTAATCATCTTAGTCATGGCTTATTTTACATTTCGGATTTCCAAGGCTATGATCAATCCATTATTCGTATAACTTCAATATAACAACTTTATGCTAGCAACATGCAAAGCTAACAACAACAACATAGCTAATCTTGTAATACTTTCAAAGAACAAGATTATACCTCAATGAGACTTAATCCACTCCAATCCGAAATCGCTCCTTAGTAGTCTAGAACCTCTCCAAGCCACTTCAATCCGCTTGTTGAGACCCTTAGAACAACACCAACAATTAACCTTCAAATTTCCAAACAAAACCTAGAAAGACCCTTAGGTTTTCGTTTGCGACTAACCCGTAAACAATCTTTTTCCAAGATTTTTCTATTGAGATGTGTTTACAATACACCTAAGAACCTTGGTTTAAAGTGTGGAATCAAACGGACAAGAAACGAAAATTTTTCTTTCTTTTTCTTAGTGAACCCGTGAGCTTGCTCAAAGTTCATCCAAATTTTGTGTAAAATTTTCTAAGTGTCAAGACATCTCTTGCTACTAGTATTAAATAGAGAATTGGATGGTCAAGATAATTACAAATGTGAGGCTTAGATATGGTCTTCCAAAATATCAAGACTAGGACCTTTGACTTTAGTCAATAAACTCATGCTACAAGTTGCAAGACTTAGCCTTTAGAAGACTTATGGTAAATGACCATATTGGTCATGCCATTTTCGTCCAAGGCACTCTAAGGGGGGGTGACACATGTCGCCCTCCCATTCGTCACAATAATACGTTTTCCGACAATATCAAAATTCCGATAAATTTTTACAAGCCTCAAATCTTAACACTGGTGAGTTCTTACTAACGTTCTTAAAACATGTCCTGAAAATACGGGGTGTAACATTCTTCCCCCCTTAGAAACATTCGTCCCCGAATGTTCCTTCGGAGTCAAACTTAAAATTAGCGACCTGGTTTTCTTTCACAACCCCGACATACCAATAATGCCAATCATGGCCACATAATGTCATTTAGGCAAAAGAGATACTTCAATTTAAAACTTGACAAGTAAAGGAAGATGAATTACCTGAAGGTATAGGAAATAAGTGAGGATACTTCCTCAACATGTCCTCCTCCGCCTCCCAAGTCATCTCCTCTCGGTTATCATTCCTCCACAGGACTTTGTGGAAGCTACATCCTTGGTCCGATCGCGACTGGCGATCGAGTATCGCTATGGGACTCTCTCATACGATAACCCCTCTGTCACCTGGACCTCACTAGTAGGAAAAACTCTCGCTGGATCACCGATACACTTCCGCAACATAGAAACATGGAAGACCGGATGCACCGCCTCCAACTCTGATGGCAGATCCAACTCGTAGGCAACCTTGCCCACCCGATTTAACGATCGGTAGGGCCCAATGTACCTTGGTGAGTTTCTTCTACCGAATCTCATCACACCCTTCATGGGTGACACCTTGAAGACCCAATCGTCACGAAACTCCAAATGCCGACGCCGATTATCTGCATATGACTTCGCCGACTGAAGCCGCTACATCTCTCCGGATAAGCTTCACCTTATCCACACCGCTGTATCAAGTCGCCAACTAATCGTACCTCGCCACGCCGAACCAACCGATCGGCGACTGCATTTCGCCATATAAAGCCTCGTATGGAGCCATCTGTATCGGAATGGTAGTTATTATAAGCAAACTCCACGAGAGGCAATCGATCCTCCCACTACCATCGAAATCAATCACGCAGCTCGCGCATATCCTCGTGTTCGGATAGTACGCTCCGCCGTCGATCTGAGGTGAAATCTTTGTCTTGAGACTCACTGTGTCCCCAAACCCTTCGAAAGACCTCTGAGTTAGCCGTAACCGGGCTCCCTATCGAGATATAATCGACACCGGAACACCGCAACCTCACTATCTCTCGATGTACAACCGCATAGTCCTCGGAAACGTCGTCGGCCGGAAGGAAATGGGCTGATTTCGTCACCAACAATAACCCAAATGGAGTCGCATTTCCTCCGAGTACGAGGTAACCTGAATAAAGTCCATGTTGATCGCCTTCCACTTCCAAGTCGGAATCTCAATAGACGCAATAATCCATCGGGCCTCACGGTGCTCGACCTTAACTCGCGGCAATTAGGACATCAGGCAACAAAACTCGCCACGTCCTCTTCGTGCCATCCACCAATACAAACATCGAGGTCATGGTACATCTTGGTCGACCGGATTAATAGAATAACGAGCACCGTGTGCCTCTGCATCTGACGAAGTCCCGATACATCGGAACACACAACCGCCTCAAATCTCAAGACCCCATCAGCGCTACTCGAATAGACTCTTCTCCTCCCAAGAGCTGCATCACGATGCCGTACCAATCGGGTCCTCAAATCGCCGCCTCTTTACCTCATCAACGATGGAAGACTCGGCAACCTCACGAACCCGCACTCCACTATCGTCGGTATCGATCAATCGAACCCCAAGGCTCGCTAACTGGTGGATCTGACGGACCATGTCCTGTCTCTCTGGTTGTACCTCTGATAGGCTCCCCATCAATCTACGACTCAAGGCATCAAGAACTACGTTGGCCTTCCCTGATGGTATAGAATATCAACATCATAATCTTTCAAAGAACTCTAACCACCGCTCTGCCTCAAGTTCACTCCCTCTCGCTCGAAGATATACCGAGGCTCTTGTGGTCTGTATAAATATCCACATGAACCCCTGCATAAATAATGTCTCCAAATCTTGTGGCATGTATAATGCGCCAACTCTAAGTCATGGGTAGGGTAATTCCTCTCATGCTTCCAGAATCGCGGAAGCATAGGCTATAACCTTGCGTCTTTGCATCAAAACACACCCTAGCCCGATACCCGAGGCATCACAATAGATCACGTGCCATCTAACTCCTCCTAAGAGTAAGAACTGAGCTGTAGTCAACCTTTCCTTCAACAATCGGAAACCCTTCTCGCAAGCCTCGTCATCTGGAACTTGGCGCCTTCGAGTCACCTAGTCAGCGGTCTGAAATCAAGCAACCGCCCACAAACTGCGATAATAACTCGCCGGTCTAAGAAATCGCGCACCTCGGAGTAGTAGGTCTCGGCCAAGACTTGGATCGCCTCAATCTTTGTCGTATCTACCAACACCATCACCCCAATAATATGTCCTGTGAATGCCACTGAGGCCAACCAAAACTCACACTTGGAGAACTTGGCGAATAACTGCCGGCTCCGGAGAACCCCGAGTACCGTCCTCAAGTGGTTTGCATGCTCCTGCTCTGTCCGTGAATAAACCAGGATGTCATCGATGAATACTATCACGAATGTATCCAAAATGGCTTGAACACGGTTCATCAAATCCATAAATACCGCTGAGCGTTGGTCAAACCGAAAGACATAACCCTAAACTCATAGTGCCCATACCGGTCCCGAATGCGATCTTTGGGATATCGCCTCTCGAACTCGAACTCGATGATAACCGCATCGCAGTCTATCTTTGAGAAACACCTCGCACTCGCAATCTGGTCAAATAAATCATCGATCCCGGGAGGGTACTATTCTTAATGGTTACCTTATTCACCGCTCAGTCAACACACATACGCAGCTGGCCCCATCCTTCTTCTTTACAAACAATACCAAGCTCCCGGGAGATACACTAGGCCTAATAAAGCCTTTTCCAAGAAATCTTTCGTGGTCCTTCACTCCTCAACTCGGCAGTGTCATCCTCAGTATGGCGGAATGGAAATAGTCGAGTGTCCGCAACGTGTCAATACAAAACTCAATCTCCTCTCGGGAGGATACCCAAGATCATCCGGGAACACATCCGCAAACTCCTAACCACTGCATCGATCAAGAATCGCACCTCACCGTATCAAATACCCGCACGGATGATAGATGTACCGCTTTCGCACCATCTTCCTATCCTTGAGGTAAGAAATAAACCTACCTCCAGCGATCTTGTGTTGCCTCTCCACTGATAATCGGCTCGCCAGAAACTGAACCGAACCAACCTGTCCCTACAACCAACGTTGGCATAACAAGAAGCCAACCACCCATACCCATAATGACATCAAAATCTGTCATCTCCACTCTATCAAGTTCGCAAGTCCGACGATCGTAAATATAAACCTGACAACCTCAGACACCCGCCGCCTAACACCGAATCTCCCATAGGCGTAGCTACCTCGAAAGGCTCTATCGACACCGGCTCTATCCCGATTCTACCCGCAATAAGAGGGGACACATAGGACAAGGTAGAACCTGGATCTATCAATGCATAAACATCACAGCCTGAAATCAGTAATGTACCTGTGACGACGTCAGGGGAAGCCTCCTGATCCTGGCGGCTGGCTAGAGAGTATATGCGGTTCTGAGGACCGCTAGAACTAGAACCACCACCTCGACCTCTACCGCGGCCTGCCTGTCCGTGAGAACCCTGCCCTCCGGGGCGCATAACCACAGAAGGAGAAGACCCGAATCGATCCCGGTGTCTTTGCACCACCCATACTGCCTCTAGACGGACAATCTCTCTTCAAATGGCCCAGCTGGCCACAAGAGTAACAAGCTCCCGAAGCTCTGCGACACTCGCCCTGGTGGAACCTACCGCATCGAGCACACTGAGGTGTGGGTGGTCCCGATCGGTGACGGTTCCTGCCTCCCTGAAATCCTGTAGTCCCGGAGCCACGACCGCCTCCCGATCGACTGGCCGGTCGACCTCTTGCCGAAAACCGTGGAGCACTCTGTCTGGCCGGAACATGGACTACTCTGCTGCGAGGTCGCCTCGAATCGCCCGAGACCCGATGTCCCGCCTCTTGGGTGGCCTCACGCTAATCTGGTCCTCCCTCTCTCTATCCTCTATCCCCTGTGCATAGGCCTGCATCCGGGCGATGTCCATACCGGGCTGAAGAGCCACCCCCAAGCATGCTGTAATCATATGACGGTCTAGCCCCATCACATAACGATGAACTCTATCCGCCATGCTAGCTACAATAGTGTGAGCATGCCTGGCCAAGGAGTCAAACTCAGTGTACTCCTAACTGCTTCTCTGCTCGCAAGGTCAAAAACTGTCTACCCGGGCTCCTCATCTCGGAGGTAAAGTGATCCATAAAGGCCTCAGTAAACTCCTCCCAAACAGCCGGAAGAGCATCATCACCTCTCGAAAGCAACCACGACTCAAACCGGTTCAACGCAATATCGCGCAACCGGTAAGAGGCTAGTGTAATGCACTGTCTCAAGCCCTAAGAACCTGCATGGTCCGCTGTATCTGTCGAACGAACTCCTGCGGATCCTCATCAGACCTTGAACTATAAAACTCAGGTGGATGACATCCCAGAAAATCCCTAATCCGCAAACCGGCTCACAGGGTGTTGCCGCTCATCGTGCCGCGCTCGCTACTATACTAGTCAATAACCGAATCTGCTCCCCGTAGTCTCTATACTCAGCAGCTGGCTGGGGAACTGGAAGGTCTGGTACCGGAACCTCTGGAGCTACTGCCGCTCTCGGCTCCTCTAACACTGCCGGCGTGGCTGAACTCAACGACCCGCCTACTACCTCAGGCATAGTCTGTGCCTGAGCCCGTGTGACCCTCTGAGTACCGCTAGCAGCTCCTGCTGCTGCCTTGCCCTTCTGGGCTCTGGTAGCTTTCCGTGGAGGCATAGCTGTTTCATAAGAAGAGGTCAGAGAGGATTCAACCTAATAAGACAGCTCTAATGCACGATCTCAGAGAGAGAAGAATGGAAACCAATCCTAAATGTCCTGTAGCCTCCTGATTATAGATGTGGTGCACAACACACCGATAATCAAGACTCTACTAGACACGGTCTGTAGACACTTTCCGAGGACTAACTGCTCTGATACCACTTTTGTCACGACCCGACCCCGGGCCGCGACTGGTGCCCTACCTGGGCACCCTGTTCAGGTATACATCAGAGAATAGCAGCGGAACATACACAACATAAACACATGTGTAAAATAATATACAACACAGGCTAGCCGACAAGGCCGCCTTCCATAATATAAACAAAGACAAAAGTACAACTTTACAACTCAGTTCTTATAGCCCAACCACATATGTGAATACAGACCTCTAGGAATAACAACTGTGGCGGGACAGGGCCCCGCCATACCCTGAATGTACATAATCTACAACATCAGGGACAAGACTGTACCAAAAGAAAGACAAGCCTCCGGAGAATGGAGCTTAGACGTCGATAAGTGATCCTAGAATGTGGATCGCCACTGCTACCCTTCCTGCGGCATGAACGGCTTCGAGAAGAAGTCGGTCACAATATGTACTAAGTATGTAAAACTGGAAAGTACTGTAATTGCAATATAAGTTCAAAACAAAGCCGGAGACATGTATGATAACAAAATTACAGTACACAGTGCCTTACTAACAATGAGAGTAAATTAAGAGAATACGTACAACGTCAACATAGCAGTCTCCCAATCAAATCATGAGTAGTGAACCCATAAAGACAGGTGGTATAACGTCTTGGGGTTCTTACCCCTCATTTATACTCTTACCACAGGCGGTGGTATAGCGTCTTGGGGGTTTGCCCCTCACTTATACTCTTACCCTGAAGAAGATAGTAACGCAGGTGGTATAACGTCTTGGGGGCTTACCCCTCATTTATACTCTTATCCTGGAGAAGGTGGTATAGCGTCTTGGGGGTTTGCCCCTCACTTATACTCTTACCCTATCTCAAACCGCCACACATACAATAATTAAACAAGTTAGCAATCCCCCTAACTTCTTATTAGTCTTATTCATCTCCACTCTCATTTTAGTTTACTTAAGGCACTTATCATGTCTTTTATAAAAATCCGGGAATTTAACCCAAAGTACCACGTACTTCTATTCTTTAAAAACAAATGACTCTTTTTAGTAGAAAGCTTCCAAGACACTAGTAACCATAGTATCAAGTCCAAATTACATTTCAAGACAAGTCACAATACCTTTAGAATTTAAAGTAGGTTTCTAAATCAAGTGACTCCTTTTTCTTATTAAAAACCTTAGGCAATTGATACCTTAAAATCAATTTGCCTTTCATTAACACAAGTCATTTTACCTTTGCATAAAGTCAATATAATCAACTCCCCATAAAGTCGTTATATTCACTTTATACCTTAGTCAAGTACATTTTCCTATCCAAGGGACTTATACGATTAAAACGACGAAAGTATCACATACTTTAAATTCCTTCAAGTCCCTTAACTTTACTAAGACCTAAGACATTCTTAATATTTTCAAAGAAGTGAGTTAACTTCCTAACTCACCCGACTTGACATTTTTTTTAAGGCTAGTAAGGAATGTCAAAGTCTTGACGCTACTGCAAGTACTATATACGCGAAACTAGTCATGCTCAAAAGATAGGAAAAAGTTCTACATACCTCGTCGGGTCAAACCACTTGCCAAGTACAAAGTCCCGCCCGTAGTATGTCAACCTATAATGTTCATAATACGTCTATTTAGGCCTTACTTCAATCGTAGAATATCATAAGTGTTAAGTCCCTATATTCTACGGAAAATCGGACAGCACCTCCTTTGTTTTTACTTACTTTGCCACCTCTTTCAAGGCCGGAAATACAATAACCAAACAGCCCCAATTGGCTCACAATTTATAGAAGATAATCCAATACAATTGAATAACTACACAGCCCCAATTGGCTCACAATTTATAAAGTAGTCCAATACAAATGACTAACCAACTAACACAACCTACAAGTCCAACTTCGGCCACCTTGAGTTCAACAATACCAATTCTAACCAATTTCCATTACAATCCAAATTGGTAGCATAATATGATATCAAGTCGCATTTGGTTATAACTACCATAATCTTCAAGTCAATAACATGCGATGATTCTAACAACGATTAAATTGTAATCATCTTAGTCATGGCTTATTTTACATTTCGGATTTCCAAGGCTATGATCAATCCATTATTCGTATAACTTCAATATAACAACTTCATGCTAGCAACATGCAAAGCTAACAACAACAACATAGCTAATCTTGTAATACTTTCAAAGAACAAGATTATACCTCAATGAGACTTAATCCACTCCAATCCGAAATCGCTCCTTAGTAGTCTAGAACCTCTCCAAGCCACTTCAATCCGCTTGTTGAGACCCTTAGAAAAACACTAACAATTAACCTTCAAATTTCCAAACAAAACCTAGAAAGACCCTTAGGTTTTCGTTTGCGACTAACCCGTAAACAATCTTTTTCCAAGATTTTTCTATTGAGATGTGTTTACAATACACCTAAGAACCTTGGTTTAAAGTGGGGAATCAAACGGACAAGAAACGAAAATTTTTCTTTCTTTTTCTTAGTGAACAGTGAGCTTGCTCAAAGTTCATCCAAATTTTGTGTAAAATTTTCTAAGTGTCAAGACATCTCTTGCTACTAGTATTAAATAGAGAATTGGATGGTCAAGATAATTACAAATGTGAGGCTTAGATATGGTCTTCCAAAATATCAAGACTAGGACCTTTGACTTTAGTCAATAAACTCATGCTACAAGTTGCAAGACTTAGCCTTTAGAAGACTTATGGTAAATGACCATATTGGTCATGCCATTTTCGTCCAAGGCACTCTAAGGGGGGGTGACACATGTCGCCCTCCCATTCGTCACAATAATACGTTTTCCGACAATATCAAAATTCCGATAAATTTTTACAAGCCTCAAATCTTAACACTGGTGAGTTCTTACTAACGTTCTTAAAACATGTCCTGAAAATACGGGGTGTAACAAGCGGCCTCGAGCGTCGGTCCACTCATCCCATATCACCAATAAGTCCAGCATCGTCATAAGTCGATACTGGCACCTTTCCAAATTCAAGCTTGTTTATTTTTATTAACATCACATCGACTCGATTATCGCCATAACTCGACATCGACAAATTTTCAGTCGTCGGTCCGCCGTGTTTGACCATGGTAGCCCATTGTCGCCATAACTCGACATCGATAAGTTTTGAGTCCGCATCAGCCCGCTTTGGTGTTTGACCATGGTAGCCCAGTGTCGTCATAATACGACACTGAGACAATTTTGAATTCGCGTCAGCCTTGTCTCAACTGCCCAACATTTTTAATTCTAAGGATCGAGATAAAATTGGCTATAAGTCAACATCTTTGTCTGAAGACTTTTTCATCATCTTCATACAAAGATGGACAAGTTGTTGACACCCAGTTTTGACCCTCTCGTCCAATCATTAACTATAAAATTACACTAATTTTTCAAAATAATTTTAATAATAAAATGTAACAAAAAACATTAATATATGCATAAATGAGCAATTTAATAATGACACCACATTTATATAAATGCCCTAAGTATCCTTAAATATCACATCCGCATTTATTAATACCCAAAGCAATTTCATAATTATTATTTGCAATTTAAACCCCCATCAAATTAACTTAACACCGCATAATAATTTTAAATAATGATAAAGTATGCATAATAAATAAGATTTTAATAACGACATCGCATTATAAAAATATTAAGCACTAATTAAATAGCACGTCCGCATCTATTATTTTAAAATGATTCTTTATAATTTAAACCCAAGCTAAAACTAATAAAGCACCTAAAGTCATTTAAAATAATTTAATAATAACTTAAACCCCATTTAATAAACAATTAAAATTAATACCTAAAATCTACCCAACTAACTAGCCCAATACCCTATTCTTTTATTCAGCCCGCAACCCAAACCTCAGCCCAAACCTCATTTCAAAGAAACCTTTACTTCATCCCCGTCGCCTAAAAAAACCTAAAAACAAATCTAACAAACGAACCCTAAACCCTTTTGCTTCATCAACTTGCCATAACCAAACCAAATTTCCATCCTTAAAATCCCTCCTAAGATCCTCACGAGTCAACTACCATATCACTACAAATCGACACCCCTATTCTTACCATAAAATCGAACCAAATCAATACCGAAATGACACTAAAATCGTAATAATCAAGCTAAAAGATTTACTATAAATTGAAATCCTAAATAGTGACTATAAATCAAACGATTTACATAGCAAAGGGGGCAACCTTGAGCATCCAAAAAAGGAATGGGCATCGATTTGCATCTTCAAACAACAATAATCGAAACCTATTCTTACACATGCATTTAGCAGCCTTAAACCTCGGTAGGCATTGAAGAAACAGTAGTCTAAACAACAATAATTGAAACCTCGGCCCTTTGTAATCGTATTCTCCGAGTGAATCGACGACTTGATACGCTGCCTCGGTTCGCTGCCCAGAGAAGGTAAACTCATCGCCCTTCGATTCTCCATACGTTTTATACTTTATGATTTATATGTTGATGATGTCCTTATTAAATGTGTCGGGTTTAATTTAATGGCTATTTACACATGTCAAGTTTTTTTATGAAGCATGTTTGATGGATGTTACATGTCTTCTGAACCAATTAGATTAGTATATAACCTGCTTAGTAATAATTGTGTGATTTGGATGCAACAACATGTTGTTAGAGACCTGGTTGTGTTTCTCATATGTTGGTTCCTTTTATATGTGCGCCATGTTTGCTAGCCATTCTCAGTAAGGTTGTTCTAGGGGTCCTCAGATCATTATTTATGCACCCGGCTGATGGATGACGATATGCTGGATGAAGTACATGATTCGTATGTGTTCATCGTAAAGCCATATTCCTGCTACATAGCAAAACAACCCTTTACATGTTATGATACCAATCTGGAAATAGCCTATTCATACTCATAAAAGAACCTGGTTAATTGGAGCTATGAATATATGTTTTCTCTAAGTTTCTTCTATGTCTAGTTAGCATGAATCCATGTAACGCACTCGATGTCACCAAATCTGTCTAAATTGACTGTAAAGGCAAGTAGTCAGATGATAACTGAATAGACAATCTGGAAATGTCATGTTATACATGTTTGAATGCCCAAAAGTTATCTAAGATTTATTTAAAAATTTACCTAGTGCGACAAGTGAGTCAAAACAGTAGTTGACTGATGTTTTATCGGGGATATGTCACTTGTCTAGGTTTGAATGTACCACTTCTTGTTTTAAGGCCCTAATGTTAATCCCATACATTTGTTGCACGCTAGCAAAGTAATTCAATCTACACTCTGCTTTAATAGATGTACATGTATTCATATGCCAAGCCTAATAGGAAATGGTCTTAAATATTGCATTAGTTTTGCTGCCCTTCTGCTAACTTTACGATGATATAATTAGTTCTCATAAGCCTGCTTTAGCACTGTGTCCAGGACTCAGTAGCCCTTTAGCCCCCTATGATGTCCATATTGAGTCTAGAAATGCTAGGTCCGATGAACCTATCCATTTGAGGTCTCACAGTTACAGTTAGGTTTCTGCCACTGTTTGCAAATGATAAGTTTGACTTTGTCCTAACTCTGAATATCTCTGTATATATCACACTTTGCATGTCCGAAAGCTCAACTGGTTTGCACATCTTCGGATATGAAATACTCGATTTGGGTGCTGAGGCCATGTCGTCTGTCAGGTGCATCGATATTGTAGGCTCGTTCTGAATTTGAATCTGAATCAGGGCATTTATTCTAATAAACTGGTATGCCTGCCCAATTTAGGTAGACTAAATGTATGCTTGGATATGTCTTTGTAATATTCATGTTTTGAATATGTCATTTGGCCCAGCCCACATAGTATAAATTATCATGTAGCCTCCACATAATCATAATAGTTTGGCCAAGATTCATAAGTTTGCATTCTCGCCCCTGCACTACTTGTTTGGGCCTATGAATTTATGTTTAAGCCCATTTTGTCTGTTTCTCATTACATTTGCTATGTACCGATCTCGATTGCTCAATTGCGGTAAAGCATAATTCCTATGAGTTGATTTTTGCCAAATACTTATCTGTTGGGTTGTTAAATTATGGACATGTACTAATCCTTATCTTTTCTTATATTTTTTACATGAAATGCATCGGATCCGAATGAAGAGCCTCATGGCGAGACTCATCACGAGCTACAACAAATGAAGAGTATCGATACGAGACTCATCACGCCTCTTATCAGTTGAAGACTCGCATCTACATCTACTGCATCTCTCTATCCTCGTCAGAAATTCCAGCAACCGTGAATAGCATCGCCATCCCTCGAGTCTATTATTTGATTCATATCCCGCCCCCATTTATTTGTTGTAAATTAATTGTCTAACGCTACTTTAATTAGCATAACACTTAGAATAGTTAGACCTTGAATCATCATATTAGTAAGTAGTTTGACATTAGAGATTTACTTCCTCCTTAAGTTAAATATTCTAGGTTTGCCATACATTGTTTAAGTTACATTAAACAATCTAAAATTTTCGCTTGCATAACTCTTCACGTAGTTGAGGTATTATTTGCTACCGATTTCCTAACACAAGAAAAACTTTTTTATTAGCATTCATATAGGAAAAGTTATTTTCAGACTCTTATTAGCACTTGCAAATTAGACATTTTACATACTAGGTTTAAACATGCATTTTCTTTAACATAATAATAACCTAGGTTTGAACGGACAACCGCAAGTTAGCGGATCTTAGAGGATGCCTAACCCCTTCCCTCTAGATTAATAAAGAACTCTTACCCAAAATCTCACACAGTTTTGCAGACCATAAAAATGGAGTTAATGTTGACTCGACTTAATTAACATTTAGGTGTCCTAATTCACCCAAACTAATTAGGTGGCGACTCCGCGAACCCTTTAGCACTTTTAGCATCTTTTTATTTTATTTTTATTTACTAAACATTTCTAACCAGGAGTTAAATATGTCATGTCGAAAAAGGCGTGGCAGAATGGCGACTCATTGGGATAATCAGGTTCTTGACCGTAGCAAACCTAGGTTTTTATAACTTGGCTTTATTTGCTTTTATTTATTTTAAATGCCTTAAAATTGCTTGCTTTAATTTTGTATGCTTAAATGCTACTTTATTTTACTACTTTTCTTAAACTGGCATTCCGCTCATATTCCTTCACTCTGGAAAATTCACACAATCACACACTACATGCGAGGTGCGCTTGGTGCATCAGCAAAATTCTTTCTTCAAAACCCAAATTTATGAGAGTTGGTATTATACATGGAGTGCCCGAACCATCCGGTGGCCGCGTAGCCTTCTCACTCGAGTTGTCCGCTCGGAAATCTTGCGTCTAGTAAAGCTAAATCTTAGAAACTTAGGATAGAGTTATACCACTCTTTATCTTAAGACATGCATGCATTTACCTTAGGTGGGTCAATCATTGGTATTGACACCACAGTTAGGAAAATACCAAAACTTGTCGACAGGTTTCTCAACCCAACGACCAAACATCATACTATGTGTAGCGTGACAATGATAGACAAATTCAAGTCTAATCATGACATGCCGAAATTGGAGAAAGTGCACTGTCATTTGATCGTCATTTCCAACAAAAGCATTACAGTTTAACGGTTGAACTAATCTGTCATAATCTCGCATATCTGGCGTTTAGGCCTACCTCTGGCATAAAGAGGCCCACGCATGTTAAGGCTCACTTTGTTGGTTGCTTTGTGCAATATGTTTGTTATGTGCTACCTTTACCTTTGCAATAATTATATGTCTTATACTAATACGATTTGCTGCATTTTGAAGGTCATATTCTTTTCCTCCTCAACCTAAGGTCGATTCGTATTTGACTAAGAGGCAGAATGCACACACTTCGCAAGATCAAAGGCACAATCACCCAGCAGATGACTAACGAGCACTTAATTAGGATGTGGAGCATAGAGATGTTCTAAAATGGGACCTGAAAACAGACAAGGGTTGCAGATCCGAACAAGTCAGGCGTCCGAGCATCAAAGCTGCAAAGTCAATACGAATCGACCGCCCCCCAAAAACTCACAAGTTTTCTTTGAGCGTAGGTTATTCATATTAGCAGAAGCAGAAAATGCAACGAGAAGGTTCTCCATATCAACAGGAGCAGGGGATTCCACAAACAATCTGAGTTCAAATTACGCAATAAAGTCCAACTCATCAGCCTGGTCCCAGAGTCATCATTGCAACCCGACGCAACTCAACAAATGTACAACGACGTCATCCCAACCCGTGTGGTTCGCAAACGCATAACGTCCAAACAAGCCAGATGTCGGAGCATCAAGAATCAAAGTTATAAGGTCAATGTGAATCGACCCCCCCCCCTCAAATCACAAGTTTTTTTAGCGCAGTTTCTTCATATTAGCAGAAGCAGAAAGAAGCAGCGGAAGTGGAAAAGACATCAACAATCAAATTCCACAACATAAGCAGCAGAAGCGAAGAAAACGACAACACTCAAAGTTCAAATTCTGCAAGTTCTTCATATTAATAGAAGAGGCAGAAGCAAAAGAGAATAAAAAACAATCACAGTTCAAATTCTGCAACAAAATCCAGCACATCGGCTCGGTCACAGAGTCACATTGCAATCCAAGCAGTTCACAAACGCATAACATCCAGATCAAAGACATCATTGCAATCTATGCGGTTCACAAACGCACCACATTCAAATCAAAGACATCATGGAAATCTATGCGGTTCACAAACGCATTACAACAATATCTCAGCAGTTGCAGCATTTAGCATGTCCGTGCAAGGACAACATCTCAGCATTCGCATCATCCCACACATCATACAGAGACGACATCTCTACTCACAGAATTGCATTTCTCATATATTTATCATTTTATTTTAACAGTTATACACTAATTTTTTCTCAAGCTTAGCTTGAAGGAGCATTTGCAGCACGTTCACACAACGACATTACATCAACAACAACACGTCCAGACAATAATGTCATCAGCACAACACGTCCAGACAACGACGTCATCAGCACAACACGTTCAGACAACAACATCATCATCACAACACGTCCAGACAACAACGTCACATCAACAACATCATTCAGCACATCTCAGCATTTGCAGCATCGCATCGTCATCACATTACATATGATGATATTCCTATCCATCTTATCGTATTTCTTACATATTCATGCATTTATGTCACGACCCGACCGGGCGCATCGATGCCCTACCCGGGCACCGCTCGGTATTCATCGAGAATAGCGGAACATACACAACGTAAACACATGTGTAAAATAATATACAACACAGGCTAGCCGACAAGACCGCCTTCCATAATATAAACGAAGTCAAAAGTACAACTTTACAACTCAGTTCTTATAGCCCAACCACAATGTGAATACAGACCTCTAGGAATAACAACTGTGGCGGAACAGGGCCCCGCCATACCCTGAATGTACATAATCTACAACATCAGGGACAAGACTGTACCAAAAGAAAGACAAGCCTCCGGAGAATGGAGCTTCCAACGTCTGATAAGTGATCCTAAGAATGTGGATCTGCCACCTGCTTACCCTTTCCTGCGGCATGAACGCCCAGATTTGAGTCGGTACCTGATATGTACTAAGTATGTAAAACTGGAAGGTACTGTAATTGCAATGTAAGTTTAAAATAAAGCTGGAGACATGTATGATAACAAAATTACAGTACACAGTGCCTTACTAACAATGAGAGTAAAATCTAGAGAATACGTACAACATCATAATAGCAGTCTCGCAATCAAATCATGGGTAGTGAACCCATAAAACCAGGTGGTATAACGTCTTGGGGTTCTTACCCCTCATTTACACTCTTACCCTGAAGCAGGTGGTATAACGTCTTGGGGGTTTGCCCCTCATTTATACTCTTACCTCAAGAAGATAATGCAGTGGTATAACGCCTTGGGGTTTGCTCGCTTCATTTATACTCTTATCTGGAGAAGGTGGTATAGCGCCTTGGGGTTTGCCCTAATCGATACTCTTACCCTATCTCACAACCGACCGTCATACAATAATTAAGCAAGTTAGCAATTCCCTAACTTCTTATTAGTCTTATTCTTCTACACTCTCATTTTAGTTTACTTAAGGCACTATCATGTCTTTTATAAGAATCAGAATTTAACCCCAAGTACCACGACTTCTACTCTTTAAAACAAATGACTCTTTTTAGTAAAAGCTTCCAAGACACTATTAACCATAGTATCAAGTCCAAATTCCATTTCAAGGCAAGTCACAATACCTTTAGAATTAAAGTAGGCTTCTAAATCAAGTGACTCCTTTTCTTGTTAAAACCTTAGGCAATTGATACCTTAAAATCAATTCGCCTTTCATTAAATCAAGTCATTTATCTTTCCATAAAGTCAATATAACCAACTCCCCATAAAGTCGTTATATTCACTTTATACCTTAGTCATGTATAATTTCCTATCCAAGGACTTATCGCTTTTTTTAAAACGACACAAGTATTACATACTTTAAAATTCTTCAAGTCCTTATCTTTAACAAGACTTAAGACATCTTTAATATTCTCAAAGAAGTGAGTTAAATCTCCTAACTCACCCGACTTGGCATTTAGTAAAACAAGTGAAGTATGTCAAAGTCTTGACGTCTACCGCACTATATACGTGAAACTAGTCATGCTCAAAGATAGGAAAAGTTCTACATACCTCGTCGGTCAAAAACTTGTCAAGTACAAAGTCCCGCCCGTAGTATATCAACCTATAATATTCACAAAACGCCTATTAACGCCTTACTTCAATCGTAGAATATAATAAGTGTAAAGTCTCCATTTTCTACGGAAAATCGGACAAAGACCTCCTTTGTTTTTACTCACTTGCCACCTTTTCAAGGCCGAAAATACAATAACCAAACAGCCCCAATTGGCTCACAATTAAATAGAAAGTAGTCCAATACAATTGAATAACTACACAGCCCCAATTGGCTCACAATTTAATAGAAAGTAGTCCAATACAATTGAATAACTACATAGCCCCAATTGGCTCACAATTTAATAGAAAGTAGTCCAATACAATTGAATAACTACACAGCCCCAATTGGCTCACAATTATATAGAAAGTAGTCCATTACAATGGAATAACCAACCAACACACACTACATTCCAAATTCGGCCACCTTGATTCAACAAATCCAATTCTTGTCCAATTTCCATTTCAATCCAATTTAGTAGCATAACATGATATCAAGTCGCATTTGATTATAATAACCATAATCCTTAAGTCAATGACATGCGACGGTTCTAACAACGATTAAATTGTAATTCAACTTAGTAATGGATTACCTTACATTTCGGATTTCCAAGGTTATAATCAATCCATAATCTTTATAACTTCAATATAACAATTTCATGCTTGCAACATACAAAGCTAACAACAACAAAATGAATAATCTTGTAATACTTTCAAAGAACACGATTATACCTCAATGATTCTTAATCCAACTCCAATCCGAAGTCGCTCCTTAGTAGTTTATAGCCCCTCCAAGACTCTTCAAACCGCTTGTTGAGACCCTTAGAACAATACCAACAATTATCCTTCAAAACTCCAAGCAAAACCTAGAAAGACCCTTTAGGTTTTCATTTGCGACTAACCCGAAACCACTCTTTTTCCAAGATTTTTCTATTGAGAAATGCTTACACTACACCTAAGAACCTTGGTTTAAAGTGGGGAGTGGAATGAACAAGAAACAAAAAAATTTCTCTTCTTCCTTGTGGCTAACCCGAGACCCCTCTACTATGAGTTCTTCAATTTGCACAAACTTTTCTAAGTGTAAAACTCTCCCTCAACTAGTAGTAATATATAAAGCACCTAGGAGGGTTATGATATGAACACATGGATGGCTTAGATGTAGTCTTACATTAAAAATCAAGACTTATTGACCTCTTGACTAGTCAACTTTCTCATGCTACACATGCTTGCTAGACTAAGGTCCAATGACCCTCTTGCCCTTGCATTTTTCGACCAAGGCATCATATAAGGGGGGGTGACACGTGTCGCCCTCCCAATCGTTACAATAACACAATTTCCGACAAATTCCAAAATTTCCGATAAATTTTACAAGTCTCAAATCTTAACAACATGGGTTCTTACTTACGTTCTTAAAAACATGTTCTGAAATTACGGGGTGTAACATTCTTCCCCCCTTAGAAACATTCGTCCCCGAATGTTCTTTCGGAGTCAAACTAAATTAGCGACATAGTTTCCTTTCACCACCCCGACTTACCAAAAATGCCTCTCATGGCCACATAAAAGCATTTAAGCAAAAGAAACACTTCAATTTAAAACTTGATAAGTAAGGGAAGATGAATTACCTGAAGGTATAGGAAATAAGTGAGGATACTTCCTCAACATGTCCTCCTCCGCCTCCCAAGTCATCTCCTCTCGGTTATCATTCCTCCACAGGACTTTGACGGAAGCTACATCCTTGGTCCGCAGTCGCCTGACCTGGCGATCGAGTATCGCTATGGGACTCTCCTCATACGATAACCCCTCTGTCACCTGGACCTCACTAGTAGGGAAAACTCTCGCTGGATCACCGATACACTTCCGCAACATAGAAACATGGAAGACCGGATGTACCGCCTCTAACTCTGATGGCAATTCCAACTCATAAGCAACCTGTCCCACTCTACGGACGATCTGGTAGGGCCCAATGTACCTTGGGCTGAGTTTCCCCTTCTTACCGAATCTCATCACACCCTTCATGGGTGACACCTTCAAGAAGACCCAATCGTCTACCTGAAACTCCAAATGCCGACGCCGGTTATCCGCATATGACTTCTGCCGACTCTGAGCTGCTAACAGTCTCTCCTGGATAAGCTTCACCTTATCCACAGCCTGCTGTACCAAGTCTGGGCCAACCAACTGTACCTCGCCCACGTCGAACCAACCAATCGGCGATCTACATTTCCGCCCATATAAAGCCTCATATGGCGCCATCTGTATGCTGGAATGGTAACTGTTGTTATAAGCAAACTCCACAAGAGGCAAATGATCCTCCCAGCTACCACTGAAATCTATCACGCAGGCTCGCAGCATATCCTCAAGTGTCTGGATAGTGCTCGCCGCCGTCGATCGAGGGTGAAATGCTGTGCTGAGACTCACCTGTGTCCCCAAACCCTTCTGGAAAGACCTCCAGTTAGCGTAAATGCGGGCTCCCCTATCAGAAATAATCGACACTGGGACACCGTGCAGCCTCACAATCTCCCTGATGTACAATCTGGCATAGTCCTCAGCTGAAAACGTCGTCCTGACTGGAAGGAAATGGGCTGATTTCGTCAGCCTGTCAACAACAACCCAAATGGAGTCGTACTTCCTCTGAGTACGAGGTAACCCTGTAACAAAGTCCATGTTGATCATCTCCCACTTCCAAGTCGGAATCTCAATAGATCGCGAGAAACCACCGGGCCTCTCGGTGCTCGACCTTGACTGGCGGCAATTAGGACATCGTGCAACAAAACGCCACGCCCCTCTTCGTGCCATCCCACCAATACAAACATCGAGGTCATGGTACATCTTGGTCGACCGGATGAATTGAATATCGATCACCGTGTGCCTCCCGAGAATCTGCCGAGTCACGCCACATCGGAACACATGATCGGCCCTCAAATCTCAAAGACCCCATCGGTGCTACCCGAATAGACTCTTCTCCTCCGAAGAGCCGCGTCCCGATACCGTACCAACACTGGGTCCTCAAATCGCCATCTTCACCTCATCAATGATGGAAGACTCGGCAACCTCACGAACCTGCCCACTATCGTCGGTATCGATCAATCGAACCCCAAGGCTCGCTAATCGGTGGATCGACGGACCATGTCCTGTCCTCTATCCGCACTCGATAGGCTCCCCATCGACCTACGACTAAGGCATCGCGAACTACGTTGGCTTTCCCGGATGGTAGAGAATATCAACATCATAATCTTTCAAAGAACTCTAACCACCGCCTCTGTCTCAGGTTCGCTCATTGCACGAAGATATCTGGAGGCTCTTGTGGTGCGTATAAATATCCACATGAACCGTACAAATAATGTCTCCAAATCTTGAGGCATGAATAATCTGCGCTAACTCAAGTCATGGGTAGGGTAATTCCTCTCATGCTTCCAGAATCGCCGGGAAGCATAGGCTATAACCTTGCCGTCCGCATCAACACACACCCTAGCCCGATACAGGCATCACAATAGATCACGTAACCATCTAACCCCTCGGAAGAGTAAGGCTGAGTGTAGTTAACCTTTCCTTCAAAGAATCGGAAACCCTTCTCGCAAGCCTCGTCGGCTCGGAACTTGGCCGCCTGCGTCGACCTAGTCAACGATCTTTGAAATCGGCAACCGCTCCACAAACTCGCGATAATAACCCGATTCTAAGAAATCGCGACTCGGTCGGAGTAGTAGGTCTCGCCAAGACTTGATCGCCTCAATCTTTGCGTATCTACCCGCACACCATCAGCCCAATAATATGCCCGGGAATGCCACGAGGCCAACCAAAACTCACACTTGGAGAACTTGGCGAATAGCTGCGGCCCGGAGGATCCTGTACCCTCAGTGATCTGCATGCTCCTGCTCTGTCCGCGAATATACCAGGATGTCATCAATGAATACAATCACAAATGTATCCAAAAATGGCTTGAACACCCGGTTCATCAAATCCATAAATACCGCTGGAGCGTTGGTCAAACCGAAAGACATAACCCTGAACTCATAGTGCCCATACCGGTCACGAATGCGATCTTTGGGATATCGCCTCTCGAACTCGAACTGATGATAACGGACCGCAGTCTATCTTTGAAAAAACCTCGCACCTGCAATGGTCAAACAAATCATCAATCCTGGGGAGGGGGTACCTATTCTTAATGGTTACCTTATTCAGCTGCCTGTAGTCAACACACATACGCAGTGTCCCATCCTTCTTCTTCACAAACAACACCGGCGCTCCCCAGGGAGATACACTAGGCCTGATAAAGCCTTTTTCCAGCAAATCTTTCAGCTGGTCCTTCAGCTCCCTCAACTCAGCAGGTGCCATCCTGTATGGCGGAATGGAAATAGGTCGAGTGTCTGGCAACGTGTCAATACAAAACTCAATCTCCCTCTCAGGAGGATACGGAAGATCGTGCGGGAACACATCCGCAAATTCCTAACCATCGGCATCGATCAAGAAGCGGCACCTCGATCTGTATCAAATACCCGGACCAGATGATAGATGTAACCTTTCTGCACCATCTTCCTAGCCTTGAGGTAAGAAATAAACCTACCCCTCGGCGATGCTGTGTTGCCCCTCCACTCGATAACTGGCTCGCCAGGAAACTGGAACCGAACCAACCTGTCTCTGATCAGCGTTGGCATAACAAGAAGCCAACGTCCATACCCATAATGACATCAAAATCATCATCTCTAACTCTATCAAGTGCGCAAGTCGTGACGTAAATAAATACCGGACAACCTCAGACACCCGCCTAACAATGCCGAATCTCCCATAGGCGTAGCTACCTCGAAAGGCTCTATCGACATCGGCCATCCCGAGTCTACCCGCAATAAGAGGGGACACATAGGACAAGGTAGAATCTGGATCTATCAAAGCATAAACATCACAGCCTGAAATCAGTAATGTACCTGTGACGACGTCAGGGGAAGCCTCCTGATCCTGGCGGCTGGCTAGAGAATATATGCGATTCGGGACCGCGAATCTGGAACCACCACCACGACCTCTACCGCGGCCTGCCTGTCCGTGAGTACCCTGCCCTCCGGGGCGCCCAACCACAGAAGGAGAAGAAGACCCGATGGCGATCCCGTAGGTGGCCGTACCACCCGCGTCTTTGCCTCTAGACGGACAATCCCTCTTCAAATGGCCCTGCTGGCCACACGAGTAACAAGCTCCCGAAGCTCTGCGATACTCGCCTTGGTGGAATCTACCGCATCGAGCACACTGAGGTGTGGGTGGTCCCGATCGGTGACAGTTCCTGCCTCCCTGAAATCCCGAAGTCCCGAGCCACGACCGCTCCCGGTGGCTGGCCGGTCGGACCTCTTGCCGTAAAACCGTGACGGAGCACTCTGCTGGCTGGGCGTGGACCTACTCTGCTTTGAGGTTGTCCGCCTCAGCGCCACGATGTCACGGCCTCTTGGTGGCTGCGTCAATCTGGTCCTCCCTCTCTCTATCCTCTATCCCCTGTGCATAGGCCTGCATCCGGCGATGTCCATACCGGGCTGAAGAGCCACCCCCAAGCATGCTGTAATCATATGACGGTCTAGCCCCATCACATAACGATGAACTCTATCCGCCATGCTAGCTACAATAGTGTGAGCATACGGCCAAGGAGTCAAACTCAGTGTACTCCCTGATCCTCCGTTCGCCTCAAGGTCAAGAATCATCTGCAGGCTCTCATCTCGGGAGGCAAAGTGATCCATAAAGGCCTCTGTAAACTCCTCCCAAACAATTTGGAAGAGCATCATCACCTCTCGAAAGCAACCACGACTCAAACCGGTTCAATGCAATATCGCGCAGCCGGTAAGAGGCTAGTGTAACACTGTCTCTGAAGCCCTAAGAACACTGCATGGTCCTTGTAGCTGTCGAGCGAACTCCTGCGGATCCTCATCGGACCTCGAACCATAAAACTCGGTGGATGACATCCCGGAAAATCCCTAATCCATGGCCCATCGGCTCACAGGGTGTCGCTGCTCGCATCGCTTGCCCGGCTACTATCTTGGTCAACAACCGACCGCTCTCGTAGTCTATACTCGGGTGGTGAGGCTGGACTGCAGTATCGGAACCTGCGGAGCTCCGCCGCTCTCGGCTCTAATCTGTCGGTGTGGGTGAACTCAACGACCGTACTACCTCGGGCATAGTCGTGCACGAGCAGTGTGACCTGAGTCCGCTAGCGTCCTGCCGCCGCCTTGCCTTCGGGCCTGGTAGCTTTCCGTGGAGGCATAGCTGTTTCATAAGAAGAGGTCAGAGAGGATTCAACCTAATAAGACAGCTCTAATGCAAGATCTCAGAGAGAGAAAAATGGAAACCAATCCTAAATGTCCTGTAGCCTCCTGATTATAGATGTGGTGCACAACACACCGATAATCAAGACTCTACTAGACACGGTCTGTAGACACTTTCCGAGGACTAACTGCTCTGATACCACTTTTGTCACGACCCGACCCCGGGCCGCGACTGGTGCCCTACCTGGGCACCCCGTTCAGGTATTCATCAGAGAATAGCAGCGGAACATACACAACGTAAACACATGTGTAAAATAATATACAACACAGGCTAGCCGACAAGGCCGCCTTCCATAATATAAACGAAGTCAAAAGTACAACTTTACAACTCAGTTCTTATAGCCCAACCACAATGTGAATACAGACCTCTAGGAATAACAACTGTGGCGGGACAGGGCCCCGCCATACCCTGAATGTACATAATCTACAACATCAGGGACAAGACTGTACCAAAAGAAAGACAAGCCTCCGGAGAATGGAGCTTCCAACGTCTGATAAGTGATCCTAAGAATGTGGATCTGCCACCGCACCTTACCCTTTCTGCGGCATGAGCGGCCAGGAAGGGGGTCGATGCAATATGTACTAAGTATGTAAAGCGGAAGATCAGTAATTGCAATGTAAGTTTAAAATAAAGCTGGAGACATGTATGATAACAAAATTACAGTACACAGTGCCTTACTAACAATGAGAGTAAATCCAGAGAATACGTACAACATCATAATAGCAGTCTCGCAATCAAATCATGGGTAGTGAACCCATAAAACCAGGTGGTATAACGTCTTGGGGTTCTTACCCCTCATTTACACTCTTACCCTGAAGCAGGTGGTATAACGTCTTGGGGGTTTGCCCCTCATTTATACTCTTACCCTGAAGAAGATAGTACTTGGTGGTATAACGTCTTGGGGTTTGCCCTCATTTATACTCTTATCTGGAGAAGGTGGTATAGCGTCTTGGGGGTTTGCCCCTAACTGATACTCTTACCCTATCTCACAACCGTCATACAATAATTAAGCAAGTTAGCAATTCCCTAACTTCTTATTAGTCTTATTCTTCTACACTCTCATTTTAGTTTACTTAAGGCACTATCATGTCTTTTATAAGAATCCGGGAATTTAACCCCAAGTACCACGTACTTACTCTTTAAAAACAAATGACTCTTTTTAGTAGAAAGCTTCCAAGACACTATTAACCATAGTATCAAGTCCAAATTCCATTTCAAGGCAAGTCACAATACCTTTAGAATTAAAGTAGGCTTCTAAATCAAGTGACTCCTTTTCTTGTTAAAACCTTAGGCAATTGATACCTTAAAATCAATTCGCCTTTCATTAAATCAAGTCATTTATCTTTCCATAAAGTCAATATAACCAACTCCCCATAAAGTCGTTATATTCACTTTATACCTTAGTCATGTACAATTTCCTATCCAAGGGACTTATACGTTTTTTTAAAACGACACAAGTATTACATACTTTAAAATTCTTCAAGTCCCTTATCTTTAACAAGACTTAAGACATCTTTAATATTCTCAAAGAAGTGAGTTAAATCTCCTAACTCACCCGACTTGGCATTTCGTAAAACAAGTGAAGTATGTCAAAGTCTTGTACGTCTACCGTACTATATACGTGAAACTAGTCATGCTCAAAGATAGGAAAAGTTCTACATACCTCGTCGGGTCAAAACACTTGTCAAGTACAAAGTCCCGCCCGTAGTATATCAACCTATAATATTCACAAAACGTCTATTAACGTCTTACTTCAATCGTAGAATATAATAAGTGTAAAGTCTCCATTTTCTACGGAAAATCGGACAGCACCTCCTTTGTTTTTACTCACTTGCCACCTTTTTCAAGGCCGAAAATACAATAACCAAACAGCCCCAATTGGCTCACAATTAAATAGAAAGTAGTCCAATACAATTGAATAACTACACAGCCCCAATTGGCTCACAATTTAATAGAAAGTAGTCCAATACAATTGAATAACTACACAGCCCCAATTGGCTCACAATTTAATAGAAAGTAGTCCAATACAATTGAATAACTACACAGCCCCAATTGGCTCACAATTATATAGAAAGTAGTCCATTACAATGGAATAACCAACCAACACAAACTACATTCCAAATTCGGCCACCTTGATTCAACAAATCCAATTCTTGTCCAATTTCCATTTCAATCCAATTTAGTAGCATAACATGATATCAAGTCGCATTTGATTATAATAACCATAATCCTTAAGTCAATGACATGCGACGGTTCTAACAACGATTAAATTGTAATTCAACTTAGTAATGGATTACCTTACATTTCGGATTTCCAAGGTTATAATCAATCCATAATCTTTATAACTTCAATATAACAATTTCATGCTTGCAACATACAAAGCTAACAACAACAAAATGAATAATCTTGTAATACTTTCAAAGAACACGATTATACCTCAATGATTCTTAATCCAACTCCAATCCGAAGTCGCTCCTTAGTAGTTTATAGCCCCTCCAAGACTCTTCAAACCGCTTGTTGAGACCCTTAGAACAATACCAACAATTATCCTTCAAAACTCCAAGCAAAACCTAGAAAGACCCTTTAGGTTTTCATTTGCGACTAACCCGAAACCAATCTTTTTCCAAGATTTTTCTATTGAGAAATGCTTACACTACACCTAAGAACCTTGGTTTAAAGTGGGGAGTGGAATGAACAAGAAACAAAAAAATTTCTCTTCTTCCTTGTGGCTAACCCGAGACCCCTCTACTATGAGTTCTTCAATTTGCACAAACTTTTCTAAGTGTAAAACTCTCCCTCAACTAGTAGTAATATATAAAGTGTTACACCCCGTAATTTCTGAACATGTTTTTAAGAACGTAAGTAAGAACCCACAAGTGTTAAGATTTGAGACTTGTAAAATTTATCGGAAATTTTGGAATTTGTCGGAAATTGTGTTATTGTAACAATTGGGAGGGCGACACGTGTCACCCCCCCTTATATGATGCCTTGGTTGAAAAATGCAAGGGCAAGAGGGTCATTGGACCTTAGTCTTGCAAGCATGTGTAGCATGAGAAAGTTGACTAGTCAAGAGGTCATAAGTCTTGATTTTTAATGTAAGACTACATCTAAGCCATCCAAGTGTTAATATCTAAACCCTCCATGACCCTTTATATGTGATACTAGTAGCAAGAGGTGACTTAACACTTAGAAAATTTTCACACAAATTTGAAGAGCACATTGAAGGCTCTCGGGTTCACCAAGAAAGGAAAAGAAAAAAATTTCGTTTCGTGTCCATTTGATTCCACACTTTAAACCAAGGTTCTTAGGTGTATTGTAAACACATCTCAATAGAAAAATCTTGGAAAAAGATGGTTTACGGGTTAGTCGCAAACGAAAAACCTAATGGTCTTTCTAGGTTTTGTTTGGAAATTTGAAGGTTAATTATTGGTGTTGTTCAAAGGGGCTCGTGGCGGATTGAAGTGGCTTGGAGGTTCTAGACTACTAAGGAGCGATTTGGATTGAGTTGATTAAGTCTCTTTGAGGTATAATCTTGTTCTTTGAAAGTATTACAAGAATAGCTAGTTTATTGTTGTTAGCTTTGCATGTTGCTAGCATGAAGTTGTTATATTGAAGTTATACGAATAATGGATTGATCATAGCCTTGGAAATCAAAATGTAAAATAAGCCATGACTAAGATGGATTACAATTTAATCGTTGTTAGAATAAATCGCGTGTTACTTCTAAGGATTATGGTAATTATAATTAAATGCGACGTGATATCATATTGTGCTACCAATATGGATTGAAATGGACGTTGGAAAAGACATGGTTTTGTTGAACTCAAGTGGCGGATTTTGGACTTGTAGTTTGCATTTAGTTGGTGAAATTGTGAGCCAATTGGGGCTGTGTAGTTATTCAATTGTATTGGATTATCTTCTATAAATTGTGAGCCAATTGGGGCTGTGTAGTTATTCAATTGTATTGGATTATCTTCTATAAATTGTGAGCCAATTGGGGCTGTTTGGTTATTGTATTTCCGGCCTTGGAAAAGGTGGCAAAGTAAGTAAAAACAAAGGAGGTGCTGCCCAATTTTCCGTAGAATATAGGGACTTAACACTTGTGATATTCTACGATTAAAGTAAGGCCTTAATAGACGTATTGTGAACATTATAGGTTGACATACTACGGGCGGGACTTTGTACTTGGCAAGTGGTTTGACCCGACGAGGTATGTAGAACTTTTCCTATCTTTTGAGCATGACTAGTTTCACAGATATAGTACTTGAGAGGACTTTGACATTCCTTACTAGCCTTATAAAATGCCAAGTCGGGTGAGTTAGGAAGTTAACTCACTTCTTTGAAAATATTAAGAATGTCTTAAGTCTTAGTAAAGATAAGGGACTTGAAGAATTTTAAAGTATGCAATACTTGTGTCGTTTTAAACATATAAGTCCCTTGGATAGGAAATTGTACATGACTAAGGTATAAAGTGAATATAACGACTTTATGGGGAGTTGGTTATATTGACTTTATGGAAAGATAAATGACTTGATTTAATGAAAGGCGAATTGCTTTTAAGGTATCAATTGCCTAAGGTTTTAACAAGAAAAGGAGTCACTTGATTTAGAAGCCTACTTTAATTCTAAAGGTATTGTGACTTGCCTTGAAATGGAATTTGGACTTGATACTATGGTAAATAGTGTCTTGGAAGCTTTCTACTAAAAAGAGTTATTTGTTTTTAAAGAGTAGAAGTACGTGGTACTTGGGGTTAAATTCCCGGATTCTTATAAAAGACATGATAGTGCCTTAAGTAAACTAAAATGAGAGTGTAGAAGAATAAGACTAATAAGAAGTTAGGGAATTGCTAACTTGCTTAATTATTGTATGACGCATTGTGAGATAGGGTAAGAGTATCAGTGAGGGGCAAACCCCCAAGACGCTATACCACCTTCTCCAGGATAAGAGTATAAATGAGGGGCAAACCCCCAAGACGTTATACCGCCTGAGTTACTATCTTCTTCAGGGTAAGAGTATAAATGAGGGGCAAACCCCCAAGACGTTATACCACCTGCTTCAGGGTAAGAGTGTAAATGAGGGGTAAGAACCCCAAGACGTTATACCACCTGGTCTTATGGGTTCACTACCCATGATTTGATTGCGAGACTGCTATTATGATGTTGTACGTATTCTCTTGATTTACTCTCATTGTTAGTAAGGCACTGTGTACTGTAATTTTGTTATCATACATGTCTCGGCTTTATTTTAAACTTACATTGCAATTACACCTTCCGCTTTTACATACTTAGTACATATTGTGTTGACCCCTTCTCGAGGCTGCGTCATGCCAGAAAGTGGTAAGGTGGCGATCCACATTCTTAGATCACTTATCGGACGTCAAGCTCCATTCTCGGAGGCTTGTCTTTCTTTTGATCTTGTCCCGATGTTGTAGATTATGTACATTCAGGGTATGGGGGCCCGTCCCGCCACGCTGTTATTCCTGAGGTTTGCATTCACGTTGTGGTTGGGCTATAAGAACCGAGTTGTAAGTTGTACTTTTGACTTCGTTTATTTTATGGAAGCGCTTGCTTCGCCAGCCTGTGGTTGTATATTATTTACACATGTGTTTATGTTGTGTATGTTCCGCGCTATTCTCCGATGTATACGAACGGGTGCCTGTAGGGCACGACGACGGGTCGGGTCGTGACAAAGTGGTATCGTGAGCGATTAGTCTCTGAAAGTGTCTACTGCATCGTGTCTAGTAGAGTCTTGATTATCGGTGTGTTGTGCACCACATCTATAATCGTGAGGTCACAGACATTTAGGTTGGTTTTTCATTCTTCTCTCTAAGATCGTGCAATGAGTTGTCTTATTAGGTTGAATCCTCTCCGACCTCTTCTTATGAAACGATTATGCCTCCACTGAAAGCTACCAGGCCGAGAAAGGCAAAGCGGCGGCGGAGTGCTAGCGGTACTCGGTCACACGCTCGAGCAACTGCTATGCCCGAGGTAGTAGGCGGTCGTTGAGTTCAGCCACGCCGACAGATAGAGAGCGGCGAGAGCTCCGAGGTTCCGATACTGCACTCTCCAGCCTCACCACCGGCCGAGTATAGAGACTACGGGGAGCGATTCGGTTGTTGACGATATAGATGGCAATACGGCGTGAGCAGCAGGCCACCCTAGAGCCGATACTTGCGGATTAGGGATTTTCTGGATGTCATCCACGAAGTTTTATGGTTCGAGGTCCGATGAGGATCCGCAGGAGTTCGCTCGACGCAATGACCATGCGTTCTTAGGGCTTCAGAGACAGTAGTCTGTTACACTAGCCTCTTACCGGCGCTGATATGCGTTGAACTGGTTTGAGTCGTGGTTGCTTTCGAGAGGTGATGATGCTCTCCCAGCTTGTGGGAGGAGTTTACAGAGGCCTTTATGGATCACTTACCTCCAGATGAGAAGAGCCGGTGCAGATGATTTTTGACTAGCGGCGTAACGAGGACCGTTAGGGATTACGACTGAGTTTGACTCTTGGCCAGCATCTGTCACGACCGACCCGGATCGCGATCGTGCCCTACACAGGCACCCTACAGTAAACATCGAGAGAAAATCAGCGGAACATACATGAAACTTATAAATAAAACATCGGAGTAAACAACAAGGTTAGCCGATAGGGCTACCTTCACGAACATATATAAATACAACCAATTTGCCTCATTTCTTTTACAAAGCGACCCACAATATGTGACTACAGACTCTAAGAGTTTTAACATAACAAGTGGCGGGACAAGGCCCCGTACCTGAATAAACATAAACGTGACAACTCGAACACCGAGCCATCTCAACTTTGAGAACGGGATCCTAAGCTGGCGGATCCACAATCGTACCTAAACTGCGGGCATGGAACGCACCCAGAAATTCGATAACAGTGCGAATATGGAACAGAATATAACGTCTGAACAAATCATAAGCTGTACAAAAGAATGACAAGGACAAGTATAAAAATACATACAGGATCTGCGTGTCATTACCACATGAACTTAATTTCACATCAATATCTTTTTCCATTCCATCAAGAGTTATAGCCATATCTTACGTACTTACTTAGAGAAGTCATTAAGTTCATTTCTATCTAACTTACTTATCTTTCATAACATAGTCCGCCCACTACGGAGGACACATATACTACTACCCAAACTGGACGCGATCAATCACACCAATATCAAAGCATGCCCGTGGAATCCCATCATCGGCGACTATTAGTGTAAAATATAACCATGTGACGCGCCTGGCATCCCACCTCACCACGGCGTACATACACAATACATATATATATCACGCCGTGGAATCCCACATCATCGACAGATCCGGTATAATAATACACCCATGGCATACATGAACACCAAGTCCCGGTGGTATAGCGTCTTGATTACACCTCACTTATACTCTTACCACGGAGAAGGTGGTAAAGCGGTGGTATAGCATCTTGAGGTCTACCCTCACTTATACTCTTACCACGGAGAAGGTGGTATAACGTCTTGGGGCTTGCCCTCATTTATACTCTTACCCTATCTCAACCGGCCGTCAACAAAACAAGCGGGGTATAATGTCTGGGGTTTACCCTCACTTATACTCTTACCACGGAGAAGGTGGTATAACGCCTTGGGGGCTTGCCTCATTTATACTCTTACCTGTCTCGACCGTCAAACAAACAAAGCACTACCGTGTCTTTTATAAAAATCAGGAATTTAACAGTACTACAAATAACGGAAGAATACGTGGAATCCCACATCACCGCGTCAGTGCGTCCAAGTACTTATAACAAGGCGTACTCCAACCGAGAGTCGCGACAGCGTGTTAAAACATAATACTTGCACTCAAAGGCTATCACCAAGACATACTTAGACTAATTCTCAATTAATCAAGCCAAAGTACTAATCAAGGCACAAATAGAATAATTCTCGTTTAACAAGCCAAAGTACTTATCAAGGCACACTTAGACTAATTCTCGATTAATCAAGCCAAAGTACTAATCAAGGCACAAATAGAATAATTCTCATTTAACAAGCCAAAGTACTTATCAAGGCACACTTAGACTAATTCTCAATTAATCAAGCCAAAGTACTAATCATGGCACAAATAGAATAATTCTCATTTAACAAGCCAAAGTACTTATCAAGGCACACTTAGACTAATTCTCAATTAATCAAGCCAAAGTACTAATCAAGGCACAAATAGAATAATTCTCATTTAACAAGCCAAAGTACTTATCAAGGCATACTTAGACTAATTCTCAATTAATCAAGCCAAAGTACTAATCAAGGCACAAATAGAATAATTCTCATTTAACAAGCCAAAGTACTTATCAAGGCACACTTAGACTAATTCTCAATTAATCAAGCCAAAGTACTAATCAAGGCACAAATAGAATAATTCTCATTTAACAAGCCAAAGTACTTATCAAGGCATACTTAGACTAATTCTCAATTAATCAAGCCAAAGTACTAATCAAGGCACAAATAGAATAATTCTCATTTAACAAACCAAAGTACTACGTACGTCCATTCTTTTCAAAAGACTCTTTTCCGAATAAAACTTCCCCGATACTAACAACCGTAGTATCAAGTCCTATCCACCTTTCGAGACAAGTCACAATACCTTTTAGAAATACGATTACGAACTTCCAAATCAAGTGACTTCTTTATTAAAACCTTAAGCAATTGGTACCTTTAAAACAATTTGCCCTTCCTTAACACAAGTTATTCCTTTGATTACTTTACTAGATAAAACCATTCTCTTAACCTTCCATAAAGCCGTTATAACCAACTTCCCATAAAGCCGTTATAACCCTTTATGGTTTAGACCAATCGTTCCTTTTATAATCAAGAGACTTCTACTTTTTGAAACCAAGTATTATATTCTTTCAAATCAATTCTCTTAACTTTCAAAAATACCATTTGTCTCTTAACCTTTAGAAAACAAGTGACTCCTTTTATTATAAAATCTTAGGCAATTGATGCCTTAAAAACAAGTTGCCTTTTCACTTAAAATCAAGTCATTTGTCTTTCCATAAAGCAAATATAACCAACTCCCATAAAGTCGTTATATTTACTTTATACCTTAGCCAAAATACAATTTCCTATCGAGGACTTATACGTTTAAAGCAGAGCAAGTATCACATACTTTAAAACTCTTGAGTCCCCAACTTTAAAATCAACTTAAGACATCCTTACTATTTTCAAAGAAGTGAGTTAATCTCTAACCCACCCGACTTGACATTTCATAAAACAAGTAAAGAATGTCATAGTCTTGTCGTCTGCAGTACTACATGCGTCTAGTGGTCATGCTCAAAAGATAGGAAAAGTTCTACATAGAGTAAATCACACAACTACCTCTTAACTTCTAAGAGTAGAAGGAAACATGAAATGATACCACAAGTATATTCCATATATAGAATCATGCCAAAGGAAGGAAGAGGTTCACATACCTCGCGACGATTGTCGACAAATAGCAAAATGCTCCAAAGTACTCCAACCTTGATAGCTATTCCACTCTCCAAGTAGGATACGCTATACTTAGTACTTCAACCTATAATGGTCACAATATGTCCATTAACCTTTCACTTCTAACGTAGAATATTCTAAGTGCTAAGTCGCCAAATTCTACGGAAAATCGGACAGCACTTCCTTTGTTTCTACTTACTTTGCCACCTTTTTCAAGGCCGAATACAATAACCAAACAGCCCCAATTGGCTCACAATTTCTATAAGGTACTCGATACAAATAAAAACTAAGCATTTCAATTGGCTCACATTTTGGAAAGTAGTCCAATACAAATGAAAAATAAACTAAAAGTCCAAATTCGGCCACCTTGAGTTCAACCTTACCAATTCTTATCAAATTTCCATTTCAATCCAAATTGGTAGCATAACATGATATCAAGTCGTATTTGATTATATAAACCGTAATCTTCAAGTAATTTAACATGCGACTATTCTAATAGACGATCAATTAGTAATCCAACTTAACATGGCTTACATTACAAATCGGATTTCCAAGGCTAAAATCGATCCATAATCATTATAAACTTCTACATATCAACTTCATGCTAGCAACATGTAAAGCTAACAACAACAATAAATAATCTTGTAACACTTTCAAAGAACAAGATTATACCTCGACGATTCTTAATCCAAATTCCAATCCGAAGTCGCTCCTTAGTAGTTTAGAACCTCTCCAAGACACTTCAATCCGCTTTTTGAGACCCTTAGCACCATACCAACAACTTTCCTTCAAACGTCCAATCCAAAACCTAGAAAGCCACTAGGTTTTCACTTTGCGACTAATACATAAACTCTCTTTTTCCGGGATTTTTCTATTGAGATACACTTACATAACACTCATGAACCTTGGTTTAAAGTGTGGAGCTTAAAGAACAAGCAACGAAAATTTTTGCTCTTCAAGTGGCCTTGAACCCAAGAGCTCAAAGTGGAGTTCATCCAATTCTCTTCAAATTTTTCTAAGTGTTGGACTATGTCTCACTACTAGTAGTATTATAAAGAACAAAGGAGGGTCAAGATGCAAACAAATGGGTGGTTTGGATGAAGTCTTACAAATCTCAAGACTAATGGTCCCCTTGACTAAGTCAAACATGTCAAGCTCTACTACTTAGCAAGACTTGTCTTCTTAACAAGGGTCAAATGACCCTTGTGCCCATGTAATCGTCCAAGACATCAAATAAGGGGGGTGACACGTGTCGCCCTCCCATACGTCACAATAATACGATTTCCGACAATATCCAATAATTCCGATAAATTTTTACAAGTCTCAAATTTTAACACTCGTGAGTTCTTACGTACGTTCTTAAAACATGTCCTGTAAGTACGGGGTGTAACATGCTCACACTATTGTAGCTAGCATGGCGGATAGAGTTCATCGTTATGTGATGGGGCTAGACCGTCATATGATTACAGCATGCTTGGGGGTGGCTCTTCAGCCCGGTATGGACATCGCCCGGATGCAGGCCTATGCACAGGGGATAGAGGATAGAGAGAGGGAGGACCAGATTGACGCAGGCCAGCCCAAGAGGGCCAGGACATCGGGGTCTCAGGGCAGTTTTCGAGGCGGACAGCCTCAGCGAAAGTAGGTCCGTTCCGGCCAAAGACGAGTGCTCCGTCACGGTTTTCTGGCAAGAGGTCTGACCAGCCAGGTCAGTCAGGAGCATGTCAGGGCTCCGGGACTACAGGATTTCAGGGAGGCAGGAACCGTCACCGATCGGGACCACCCACACCTCAGTGTGCTCGATGCGGTAGGTTCCACCAGGGCGAGTGTCGCAGAGCTTCGGGAGCTTGTTACTCGTGTGGCCAGCAGGGCCATTTGAAGAGGGATTGTCCGTCTAGAGGCAGCATGGGTGGTACAAAGTAAGCGGGATCGATTCTTGGGTCTTCTTCTCCTTCGTGGTTGGCGCCCGGAGGCGTGGTACTCACGACGTGCAGGCGCGGTAGAGGTCGTGGTGGTGGTTCGATTCTAGCGGTCCCCGTAACGCATATATTCTCTAGCCACCGCCAGATCGGAGGCTTCCACGCGTCGTCCGCGGTACATTATTGATTTGGTGTGATGTTTATGCTTTGATAGATCCGAGTTCTACCTTGTCCTATGTGTCCCCTCTTATTCTTTGGTAGAATCGGGATAGGCGGTGTCGATAGAGCCTTTCGAGGTAGCTACGCCTATGGGAGATTCGGTGTTAGCTGAGCGGGTGTACAGGGGTTGTCCGGTATTTATTTACAGTCGTCAGACCCTTGCAGACTTGATAGAGTTAGAGATGACAGATTTTGATGTCATTATGGGTATGGGTGGTTGGCTTCTTGTTATGCCAACGTTGGTAGAGAAACAGTTGGTTCGGTTCGGTTTCTGGCGAGCGATTATAGAGTGGAGGGCAACACAAAGGCCGCAGGGTAGGTTTATTTCTTACCTCAAGGCTAGGAAGATGGTGCGAAAGGTTACATCTATCATCCGTCCGGTATTTGATACGGTGAGGTGCGATTCTTGATCGATGCAGTGGTTAGGAATTTGCGGATGTGTTCCTGCACGATCTTAGGGTATCCTCACGAGAGGAGATTGAGTTTGTATTGACACGTTGCGGACACTCGACCTATTTCCATTCGCCATCTGAGGATGCACTCTTGAGTTGAGGAGTGAAGGACCAGTGAAAGATTTCTTTGGAAAAAAGGCTTTATCAGGCCTAGTGTATCTCCCAGGGAGCGCGGTGTTGTTTGTGAAGAAGAAGGATGGGGCCAGCTGCGTATGTGTGTTGACTACTGGCGGTGAATAAGGTAACCATTAAGAATAGGTACCCCTCCCGGGATTGATGATTTGTTTGACGATTGCGAGTGCGAGTTTTCTCAAAGATAGACTGCGGTGCAGTTATCATCGAGTTCGAGTCCGAGAGGCGAATATCCCAAAGCGCATTCGGGACCGGTATGGGCACTATGAGTTCGAGGTTATGTCTTTCGGTTTGACCAACGCTCACGGTATTTATGGATTTGATGAACCGGGTGTTCAAGCCATTTTGGATACATTTGTGATAGTATTCATCGATGACTTCTGGTTTATTCGCGGACGAGCAGAGCATGCAGATCACGAGGACGGTACTTGGGATCCTCCGGGCAGCGATTGTCGCCAAGTTCTCGAAGTGTGAGTTTTGGTTGGCCTCGGTGGCATTCACGGGCATATTATTGGGGTGATGGTGTGCGGGTAGATACGGCAAAGATTGAGCGATCGAAGTCTTGGCGAGACCTACTACTCCGGCCGAGTGCGCAGATTTCTTAGGGTGGCGGGTTATTATCGCGAGTTTGTGGGCGGTTGCTTCGATTTCAGATTGACTAGGTGACGCAGGCGGCCAAGTTCCGGTGGGCGAGGCTTGCGAGAAGGGTTTCGATTCTTTGAAGGAAAGGTTGACTCGGCTCGGTTCTTACTCTTAGGAGGGGTTAGATGGTTACGTGATCTATTGTGATGCCTCGGGTATCGGGCTAGGGTATGTGTTGATGCAGCACGGCAAGGTTATAGCCTATGCTTCCCGGCAGTTACGGAAGCATGAGAGGAATTACCCTACCCATGACATGGAGTTGGCGCGATTATTCATGCCTTGAAGATTTGGAGACATTATTTGTGCGGGGTTCATGTGGATATTTATACGGACCACAAGAGCCTCGTATATCTTCAGCGAGAGGAGTGAACACGAGGCAGAGGTGGTTAGAGTTCTTTGAAAGATTATGATGTTGATATTCTCTACCATCCGGAAAGCCAACGTAGTTGCGATGCCTTGAGTCGTAGGTCGATGGGAGCCTATCGAGGTACGGAGAGAGCGGGACATGGTCCGTCGGATCCACCGATTAGCGAGCCTTGGGGTTCGATTGATCGATACCGACAATAGTGGGTGCGGGTTCGTGAGGTTGCCGAGTCTTCCATCGTTGATGAGGTGAAGATCGGCATTTGAGGACCCGGTGTTGATGCGGTATCGGGATGCAGCTCTTCGTGAGAGAAGAGTCTATTCGAGGTAGCACGATGGTCTTTGAGATTTGAGGCCGGTTGTGTGTTCCCGATGTGGCGAGACTCGGCAGATTGCAGGGAGGCACACGCGATGCTCGATATTCAATTCATCCGGGGTCGACCAAGATGTACCATGACCTCAGATGTTTGTATTGGTGGGATGGCCTGAAGAGGGACGTGGCAGGTTTTGTTGCCTGATGTCCTAATTGCGGCGGTCAGTCGAGCACGAGAGGCCCGATGGTTTCTTGCGATCTATTGAGATTCCGACTTGGAAGTGGGAGATGATCAACATGGACTTTGTTACAGGGTTACCTCGTACTCAGAGGATGTACGACTCCATTTGGGTTGTTGTTGTGGTGACGAAATCGGCCCATTTCCTTCGATCGGGGCAGCGTTTTGGTGAGGACTATGCTAGATTGTACATCAGGGAGATTGTGAGGCTGCACGGTGTCCCAGTGTCGATTATTTCAGACAGGGGAGCCCAGTTTACGGCTAACTTCTGGAGGTCTTTCCAGAAGGGTTTGGGGACACAAGTGAGTCTCGGACAAAGATTTCACCCTCGGTGGCGGGCGGCAGCGCCTTATCCGACACTTGAGGATATCTGCGAGCTGCGTGATAGATTTCGATGGTATTTGGGAGGATCATTTGCCTCTTGTGGAGTTTGCTTATAACAGCGATTACCATTCCAGCATCTGAGATGGCGCCATATGAGGCTTTATATGGCGGAAATGTAGATCGCCGATTGGTTGGTTCGGCGTGGGCGAGTGCAGTTGGTTGGCGGACTTGGTACGGTGTGGATAAGGTGAAGCTTATCCAGAGAGGCGTAGCGGCTGAGTCGGCGAAGTCATACGCGGATAACCGTCGGCATTTGGAGTTTGGTGAGCGATTGGGTCTTCTTGAAGGTGTCACCCATGAAGGGTGTGATGAGATTCGGTAAGAAGGGGAAACTCAGCCCAAGGTACATTGGGCCCTACCAGATCGTCCGTAGAGTGGGACAGGTTGCTTATGAGTTGGAATTGCCATCAGAGTTAGAGGCGGTACATCCGGTCTTCCATGTTTCTATGTTGCGGAAGTGTATCGGTGATCCAGCGAGAGTTTTCCCTACTAGTGAGGTCCAGGTGAGGGGTAATGTCGTATGAGAGAGTCCCAGCGATACTCGATCGCCAGTCGGCGTGCGGACCAAGGATGTAGCTTCCGTCAAAGTCTGTGGAGGAATGATAGCAGAGGAGATGACTTGGGAGGCGGAGGAGGACATGTTGAGGAAGTATCCTCACTTATTTCCTATACCTTCAGGTAATTCATCTTCCCTTACTTATCAAGTTTTAAATTGAAGTGTTTCTTTTGCTTAAATGTTTTTTTGTGGCCATGAGAGGCATTTTTGGTAAGTCGGGGTGGTGAAAGGAAACTATGTCGCTAATTTAGTTTGACTCCGAAAGAACATACGGGGGCGAATGTTTCTAAGGGGGGAAGAATGTTACACCCCGTAATTTCTGAACATGTTTTTAAGAACGTAAGTAAGAACCCACAAGTGTTAAGATTTGAGACTTGTAAAATTTATCGGAAATTTTGGAATTTGTCGGAAATTGTGTTATTATAACAATTGGGAGGGCGACACGTGTCACCCCCCCTTATATGATGCCTTGGTCGAAAAATGCAAGGGCAAGAGGGTCATTGGACCTTAGTCTTGCAAGCATGTGTAGCATGAGAAAGTTGACTAGTCAAGAGGTCATAAGTCTTGATTTTTAATGTAAGACTACATCTAAGCCATCCAAGTGTTAATATCTAAACCCTCCATGACCCTTTATATGTGATACTAGTAGCAAGAGGTGACTTAACACTTAGAAAATTTTCACACAAATTTGAAGAGCACATTGAAGGCTCTCGGGTTCACCAAGAAAGGAAAAGAAAATTTTTTCGTTTCGTGTCCATTTGATTCCACACTTTAAACCAAGGTTCTTAGGCGTATTGTAAACACATCTCAATAGAAAAATCTTGGAAAAAAATGGTTTACGGGTTAGTCGCAAACGAAAAACCTAATGGTCTTTCTAGGTTTTGTTTGGAAATTTGAAGGTTAATTATTGGTGTTGTTCAAAGGGGCTCAGCAAGCGGATTGAAGTGGCTTGGAGAGGTTCTAGACTACTAAGGAGCGATTTCGGATTGGAGTTGGATTAAGTCTCTTTGAGGTATAATCTTGTTCTTTGAAAGTATTACAAGAATAGCTAGTTTATTGTTGTTAGCTTTGCATGTTGCTAGCATGAAGTTGTTATATTGAAGTTATACGAATAATGGATTGATCATAGCCTTGGAAATCCGAAATGTAAAATAAGCCATGACTAAGATGGATTACAATTTAATCGTTGTTAGAATCGTCGCATGTTACTTCTTAAGGATTATGGTTATTATAATTAAATGCGACTTGATATCATATTGTGCTACCAATATGGATTGAAATGGAAGTTGGAAAAGAAATGGTTTTGTTGAACTCAAGGTGGCCGGATTTTGGACTTGTAGTTTGCATTTAGTTGGTTAAATTGTGAGCCAATTGGGGCTGTGTAGTTATTCAATTGTATTGGATTATCTTCTATAAATTGTGAGCCAATTGGGGCTGTGTAGTTATTCAATTGTATTGGATTATCTTCTATAAATTGTGAGCCAATTGGGGCTGTTTGGTTATTGTATTTCCGGCCTTGGAAAAGGTGGCAAAGTAAGTAAAAACAAAGGAGGTGCTGCCCAATTTTCCGTAGAATATAGGGACTTAACACTTGTGATATTCTACGATTAAAGTAAGGCCTTAATAGACGTATTGTGAACATTATAGGTTGACATACTACGGGCGGGACTTTGTACTTGGCAAGTGGTTTGACCCGACGAGGTATGTAGAACTTTTTCCTATCTTTTGAGCATGACTAGTTTCGCGTATATAGTACGGTAGACGTACCAGACTTTGACATTCCTTACTAGCCTTATAAAATGCCAAGTCGGGTGAGTTAGGAAGTTAACTCACTTCTTTGAAAATATTAAGAATGTCTTAAGTCTTAGTAAAGATAAGGGACTTGAAGAATTTTAAAGTATGCAATACTTGTGTCGTTTTAAACATATAAGTCCCTTGGATAGGAAATTGTACATGACTAAGGTATAAAGTGAATATAACGACTTTATGGGGAGTTGGTTATATTGACTTTATGGAAAGATAAATGACTTGATTTAATGAAAGGCGAATTGCTTTTAAGGTATCAATTGCCTAAGGTTTTAACAAGAAAAGGAGTCACTTGATTTAGAAGCCTACTTTAATTCTAAAGGTATTGTGACTTGCCTTGAAATGGAATTTGGACTTGATACTATGGTAAATAGTGTCTTGGAAGCTTTCTACTAAAAAGAGTTATTTGTTTTTAAAGAGTAGAAGTACGTGGTACTTGGGGTTAAATTCCCGGATTCTTATAAAAGACATGATAGTGCCTTAAGTAAACTAAAATGAGAGTGTAGAAGAATAAGACTAATAAGAAGTTAGGGAATTGCTAACTTGCTTAATTAATGTATGGCAGTAGGTTGTGAGATAGGGTAAGAGTATCGGTGAGGCAAACCCCAAGACGCTATACCACCTTCTCGGGATAAGAGTATAAATGAGGGCAAACCCCAAGGCGTTATACTGCTTTGAGTTACTATCTTCAGGGTAAGAGTATAAATGAGGGGCAAACCCCCAAGACGTTATACCACCTGCTTCAGGGTAAGAGTGTAAATGAGGGGTAAGAACCCCAAGACGTTATACCACCTGGTCTTATGGGTTCACTACCCATGATTTGATTGCGAGACTGCTATTATGATGTTGTACGTATTCTCTTGATTTACTCTCATTGTTAGTAAGGCACTGTGTACTGTAATTTTGTTATCATACATGTCTCCGGCTTTATTTTAAACTTACATTGCAATTACAGTACCTTCCAGTTTTACATACTTAGTACATATTGTGTACTGACCCCCTTCCTCGGGGGCTGCGTTCATCTGCGAGAAAGGGTAGCGGTGGCGAGATCCACATTCTTAGGATCACTTATCGGACGTCGGAAGCTCCATTCTCGGAGGCTTGTCTTTCTTTTAGTACGATCTTATCACGATGTTGTAGATTATGTACATTCGGGGTATGGCGAACCACTGTCCACGATTGTTATTCCTAGAGGTGCGTATTCACATTGTGGTTGGGCTATAAGAACCGAGTTGTAAAGTTGTACTTTGACCGTTTATTTTATGGAAGCGGCACTTGTCAGCTTTGTGTTGTATATTATTTACACATGTGTTTATGTTGTGTATGTTCATTGCTATTCTCCGATGTATACAGGCAGGGTGCCCAGGTAGGGCATCAGTCGCGGCCCGGGGTCGGGTCGTGACATAAAGCACCTAGGAGGGTTATGATATGAACACATGGATGGCTTAGATGTAGTCTTACATTAAAAATCAAGACTTATTGACCTCTTGACTAGTCAACTTTCTCATGCTACACATGCTTGCTAGACTAAGGTCCAATGACCCTCTTGCCCTTGCATTTTTCGACCAAGGCATCATATAAGGGGGGTGACACGTGTCGCCCTCCCAATCGTTACAATAACACAATTTCCGACAAATTCCAAAATTTCCGATAAATTTTACAAATCTCAAATCTTAACACTTGTGGGTTCTTACTTACGTTCTTAAAAACATGTTCTGAAATTACGGGGTGTAACATTTTATTACTTCATCTTAGCAGTTACACACTAATTTTTCTTAAGCTTTAGCCTACCTGATCCTCAATTTATAGGAACATTTACAAGAAGCCCGTGCGAGATGATACGGCGTTATTGCGTCAGTAAGTCCGTGCAGACTACATCGACTCGCGGCGTTCGGAAGCATTCGCGGATCCAGCAAGTCAGTGCAGAGGCTACATCAGCATTAGCAGCATTCAACAAGTATTCGCGGATCCAAAGAAGTCCGCGAGAGACTACATCGGCATTCAAAGAAACATTCTCGGTATCCATCAAGTCGCATGCACTACATCGCTCGCGAATTTTCAGCAAATATTTGCAGTATCCAGCAAGTTCGTGTAAAGACTACATCCGTAATCGCAACACTAAGCAAGCATTTACAGCACCTAGCAAGTCTGTGCAGGGACGACATCAACATTCACAACATCAGCAAGTCCGTGCAAGGACAACAACACAACATTCAGCAAAGTCCGTGTAGAGATTACATCGCAATCGCGACTCGAAGCATTCACAGTATCCAACAAGTTCGTGCAGAGACTGCATCAATATTCGCAGCACTCAACAAACATTCACAACATCCAGCAAGTCCGTGCAGGGACGACATCATCATTCACAGCATTCAGCAAAGTCCGTGCAAAGACTACATCAGCAATCGCAGCAATCAGCAAGCATTCGCGGCATCCAATAAATTCGTGCAGAGACTACATCAACATTCACAGCATTCACAGCACTCAGCAAGTCCGTGCAGGGACGACATCAGCATTCACAACATCAGCAAGTCCGTGCAAGGACAACACCACAACATTCAGCAAAGTCCCGTGCAGGAGCGACATCAGCATCTCAACGTTCACAATATTTAGCAAGTCCATGCAAGGGTGACGCCAGCATTCACAATCACAACACGTCCGTGCAAGGATGAAATATTAGCATTTGCAGCATCAGATCAACACAATCACCATCACAATTTTACAGGATAACATTTCTACTCACACAATTACATGGTTTATGAATTCATGAGTTATCATTTTTTTTGCCTTAATAGTTATGCACTGACCGTTTGCTTATGTTTTAGCATGCAGAAGCAGGAGCACAACGTGTATTTTCTCTTACTGACGGAACAATTTTACGGGAGGTAGACTTCAAACAAATGGCGGCGGCCTCGAGCGTCGGTCCACTCATCCCATATCACCAATAAGTCCAGCATCGTCATAAGTCGATACTGGTACCTTTCCAAATTCAAGCTTGTTTATTTTTATTAACATCACATCGACCCAGTGTCGTCATAACTCGACACTGAGACTAAATTTTGAGTCCGCGTCAGTCCGCCTTGGTGTTTGACCATGGTAACCCAGTGTCGTCATAACTCGACACTGGGACAAGTTTTGAGTCTGCGTCAGCCCGCCTTGGTGCTTGACCATGGTAGCCTAGTGTCATCATAACTCGACCTCGAGACAATTTGAATTCGCGTCGGCTTGTCTCAATCGCCAACATTTTTAATTCTAAGGATCGAGATAAAATTGGCTATAAGTCAACATCTTTGTCTGAAGACTTTTTCATCATCTTCATACAAAGATGGACAAGTTATTGACACGATTTTGACCCTCTTGTCCAATCATTAACTATAAAATTACACTAATTTTTCAAAATAATTTTAATAATAAATGTAACAAAAACATTAATATATGCATAACTGAGCAATTTAATAAGGACACCACATTTATATAAATGCCCTAACTATCCTTAACTATCAAATCCGCATTTATTAATACCCAAAGCAATTTCATAATTATTATTTGCAATTTAAACCCCCATCAAATTAACTTAACAGCATAATAATTTTAAATAATGATAAAGTATGCATAATAAATAAGATTTTAATAACGGCATCGCATTATAAAAATATTAAGCACTAATTAAATAGCATGTCCGCATCTATTATTTTAAAATGATTCTTTATAATTTAAACCCAAGCTAAAACTAATAAAGCACCTAAAGTCATTTAAAATAATTTAATAATAACTTAAACCCCATTTAATAAACAATTAAAATTAATACCTAAAATCTACCCAACTAACTAGCCCAATACCTATTCTTTTATTCAGCATAACCCAAACCTCACCAAAACCTCATTCAAAGAAACCTTTACTTCATCCCCGTCGCCTAAAAAAACCTAAAAACAAATCTAACAAACGAACCCTAAACCCTTTTGCTTCATCAACTTGCCATAACCAAACCAAATTTCCATCCTTAAAATCCCTCCTAAGATCCTCACGAATCAACTACCATATCACTACAAATCGACACCCCTATTCTTACCATAAAATCGAACCAAATCAATACCGAAATGACACTAAAATCGTAACAATCAGTACCAAAAGATTTACTATAAATTGAAATCCTAAATAGTGACTATAAATCAAACGATTTACATAGCAAAGGGGGCAGCCTTGAGCATCCAAAAAAGGAATGGGCATCGATTTGCATCTTCAAACAACAATAATCGAAACCTATTCTTACACATGCATTTAGCAGCCTTAAACCTCGGTAGGCATTGAAGAAACAGTAGTCTAAACAACAATAATTGAAACCTCGGCCCTTTGTAATCGTATTCTCCGAGTGAATCGACGACTTGATACGCTGCCTCGGTTCGCTGCCCAGAGAAGGTAAACTCATCGCCCTTCGATTCTCCATACGTTTTATACTTTATGATTTATATGTTGATGATGTCCTTATTAAATGTGTCGGGTTTAATTTAATGGCTATTTACACATGTCAAGTTTTTTTATGAAGCATGTTTGATGGATGTTACATGTCTTCTGAACCAATTAGATTAGTATATAACCTGCTTAGTAATAATTGTGTGATTTGGATGCAACAACATGTTGTTAGAGACCTGGTTGTGTTTCTCATATGTTGGTTCCTTTTATATGTGCGCCATGTTTGCTAGCCATTCTCAGTAAGGTTGTTCTAGGGGTCCTCAGATCATTATTTATGCACCCGGCTGATGGATGACGATATGCTGGATGAAGTACATGATTCGTATGTGTTCATCGTAAAGCCATATTCCTGCTACATAGCAAAACAACCCTTTACATGTTATGATACCAATCTGGAAATAGCCTATTCATACTCATAAAAGAACCTGGTTAATTGGAGCTATGAATATATGTTTTCTCTAAGTTTCCCCTTCTATGTCTAGTTAGCATGAATCCATGTAACGCACTCGATGTCACTGAAATCTGTCTAAATTGACTGTAAAGGCAAGTAGTCAGATGATAACTGAATAGACAATCTGGAAATGTCATGTTATACATGTTTGAATGCCCAAAAGTTATCTAAGATTTGTTTAAAAATTTACCTAGTGCGACAAGTGAGTCAAAACAGTAGTTGACTGATGTTTTATTGGGGATATGTCACTTGTCTAGGTTTGAATGTACCCTTACTGTTTTAAGGCCCTAATGTTAATCCCATACATTTGTTGCATGCTAGCAAAGTAATTCAATCTACACTCTGCTTTAATAGATGTACATGTATTCATATGCCAAGCCTAATAGGAAATGGTCTTAAATATTGCATTAGTTTTGCTGCCCTTCTGCTAACTTTACGATGATATAATTAGTTCTCATAAGCCTGCTTTAGCACTGTGTCCAGGACTCAGTAGCCCTTTAGCCCCCTATGATGTCCATATTGAGTCTAGAAATGCTAGGTCCGATGAACCTATCCATTTGAGGTCTCACAGTTACAGTTAGGTTTCTGCCACTGTTTGCAAATGATAAGTTTGACTTTGTCCTAACTCTGAATATCTCTGTATATATCACACTTTGCATGTCTGAAAGCCTGAACCTGGGTTTGCACATCTCTGGATATGAAATACTCAGTATTTGGGTCTGTTGAGGCCATGTACTGTCTGTCAGGTGCATCGATATTGTAGGCTCGTTCTGAATTTGAATCTGAATCAGGGCATTTATTCTAATAAACTGGTATGCACCTTGATTTAGGTAGACTAAATGTATGCTTGGATATGTCTTTGTAATATTCATGTTTTGAATATGTCATTTGGCCCAGCCCACATAGTATAAATTATCATGTAGCCTCCACATAATCATAATAGTTTGGCCAAGATTCATAAGTTTGCATTCTCGCCCCTGCACTACTTGTTTGGGCCTATGAATTTATGTTTAAGCCCATTTTGTCTGTTTCTCATTACATTTGCTATGTACCGATCTCGATTGCTCAATTGCGGTAAAGCATAATTCCTATGAGTTGATTTTTGCCAAATACTTATCTGTTGGGTTGTTAAATTATGGACATGTACTAATCCTTATCTTTTCTTATATTTTTTACATGAAATGCATCGGATCCGAATGAAGAGCCTCATGGCGAGACTCATCACGAGCTACAACAAATGAAGAGTATCGATACGAGACTCATCACGCCTCTTATCAGTTGAAGACTCGCATCTACATCTACTGCATCTCTCTATCCTCGTCAGAAATTCCAAGCAACCGGCGAATAGCATCGCCATCCCTCGAGTCTATTATTTGATTCATATCCCGCCCCCATTTATTTGTTGTAAATTAATTGTCTAACGCTACTTTAATTAGCATAACACTTAGAATAGTTAGACCTTGAATCATCATATTAGTAAGTAGTTTGACATTAGAGATTTACTTCCTCCTTAAGTTAAATATTCTAGGTTTGCCATACATTGTTTAAGTTACATTAAACAATCTAATAATTTTCGCTTGCATAACTCTTCACGTAGTTGAGGTATTATTTGCTACCGATTTCCTAACACAAGAAAAACTTTTTTATTAGCATTCATATAGGAAAAGTTATTTTTCGTACTCTTATTAGCACTTGCAAATTAGACATTTTACATACTAGGTTTAAACATGCATTTTCTTTAACATAATAATAACCTAGGTTTGAACGGACAACCGCAAGTTAGCGGATCTTAGAGGATGCCTAACCCCTTTCCTCTAGATTAATAAAGAACTCTTACCCAAAATCTCACACAGTTTTGCAGACCATAAAATGGAGTTAATGTTGACTCGACTTAATTAACATTTAGGTGTCCTAATTCACCCAAACTAATTAGGTGGCGACTCCGCGAACCTTTTAGCACTTTTAGCATCTTTTTATTTTATTTTTATTTACTAAACATTTCTAACCAGGAGTTAAATATGTCGCGGTCGAAAAAGGGCGTGACAGAAATGGCGACTCCGCTGGGGATAATCAGGTTCTTGACCGTAGCAAACCTAGGTTTTTATAACTTGGCTTTATTTGCTTTTATTTATTTTAAATGCCTTAAAATTGCTTGCTTTAATTTTGTATGCTTAAATGCTACTCTATTTTACTACTTTTCTTAAACTGGCATTCCGCTCATATTCCTTCACTCTGGAAAATTCACACAATCACACACTACATGCGAGGTGCGCTTGGTGCATCAGCAAAATTCTTTCTTCAAAACCCAAATTTATGAGAGTTGGTATTATACATGGAGTGCCCGAACCATCCGGTGGCCGCGTAGCCTTCTCACTCGAGTTGTCCGCTCGGAAACCTTGCGTCTAGTAAAGCTAAATCTTAGAAACTTAGGATAGAGTTATACCACCCTTTATCTTAAGACATGCATGCATTTACCTTAGGTGGGTCAATCATTGGTATTGACACCACAGTTAGGAAAATACCAAAACTTGTCGACGGGTTTCTCAACCCAACGACCAAACATCATACTATGTGTAGCGTGACAATGATAGACAAATTCAAGTCTAATCATGACATGCCGAAATTGGAGAAAGTGCACTGTCATTTGATCGTCATTTCCAACAAAAGCATTACAGTTTAACGGTTGAACTAATCTGTCATAATCTCGCATATCTGGCGTTTAGGCCTACCTCTGGCATAAAGAGGCCCCACGCATGTTAAGGCTCACTTTTGTTGGTTGTTTTGTGCAATATGTTTGTTATGTGCTACCTTTACCTTTGCAATAATTATATGTCTTATACTAATACGGTTTGCTGCATTTTGAAGGTCATATTCTTTTCCTCCTCAACCTAAGGTCGATTCGTATTTGACTAAGAGGCGTAATGCACACACTTCGCAAAGATCAAAGGCACAATCACCCGAGATGACTAACGAGCACTTAATTAGGACGCGAGCAGAGAGATGTTCTAAAATGGGACCTGAAAACAGATAAGGGTTGCAGATCCGAACAAGTCAGGCGTCCGAGCATCAAAGTTGCAAAGTCAATACGAATCGATCGCCCCCAAAAAACTCACAAGTTTTCTTTGAGCGCAGGTTCTTCATATTAGCAGAAACAGAAAATACAACGAGAAGGTTCTCCATATCAGCGAGGCGGGATTCCACAAACAATCTGAGTTCAAATTACGCAATAAAGTCCAACTCATCAGCCCGGTCCCAGAGTCATCATTGCAACCCGACGCAGCTCAACAAATGTACAACGACGTCATCCCAACCCGTGTGGTTCGCAAACGCATAACGTCCAAACAAGCCAGATGTCGGAGCATCAAGAATCAAAGTTATAAGGTCAATGTGAATCGACCCCCCCCCCCCCACCTCAAATCACAAGTTTTTTTAGCGCAGTTTCTTCATATTAGCAGAAGCAGAAAGAAGCAGCGGAAGTGGAAAAGACATCAAAAATCAAATTCCACAACATAAGCAGCAGAAGCGAAGAAAACGACAACACTCAAAGTTCAAATTCTGCAAGTTCTTCATATTAATAGAAGAAGCAGAAACAGAAGAGAATAAAAAACAATCACAGTTCAAATTCTGCAACAAAATCCAGCACATCGGCTCGGTCACAGAGTCACATTGCAATCTAAGCAGTTCACAAACGCATAACATCCAGATCAAAGACAGCATTGCAATCTATGCGGTTCACAAACGCACCACATTCAAATCAAAGACATCATGGAAATCTATGCGGTTCACAAACGCATTACAACAACATCTCAGCAGTTGCAGCATTTAGCATGTCCGTGCAAGGACAACATCTCAGCATTCGCATCATCCCACACATCATACAGATACGACATCTCTACTCACAGAATTGCATTTCTCATATATTTATCATTTTATTTTAACAGTTATACACTAATTTTTTCTCAAGCTTAGCTTGAAGGAGCATTTGCAGCACGTTCACACAACGACATTACATCAACAACAACATGTCCAGACAATGATGTCATCAGCACAACACGTCCAGATAACGACGTCATCAGCACAACACGTTCAGACAACAACATCATCATCACAACACGTCCAGACAACAACGTCACATCAATAACATCATTCAAAGACATCTCAAAGATTTGCAAAGATCGCATCGTCATCACATTACATATGATGATATTCCTATCCATCTTATCGTATTTCTTACATATTCATGCATTTATTACTTCATCTTAGCAGTTACACACTAATTTTTCTTAAGCTTTAGCCTACCTGATTCTCAATTTATAGGAACATTTACAGCAAGCCCGTGCAGAGATGATACCAGCATTCATTGCATCCAGCAAGTCCGTGCAGAGACTACATCAGCACTTGCAGCATTCAGCAAGCATTCGCAGCATCCAACAAGTCCGTGCAGAGACTACATTAGCATTAGCAGCATTCAACAAGTATTCGCAGCATCCAGCAAGTCCGCGCAGAGACTACATCAGCATTCAGCAAACATTCTCAGTATCCAGCAAGTCCGCATAGAGACTACATCAGCACTCACAACATTCAGCAAACATTTGCAGTATCCAGCAAGTTCGTGCAAAGACTACATCCGTAATCGCAACACTAAGCAAGCATTTACAGCACCCAGCAAGTCCGTGCAGGGACGACATCAACATTCACAACATCAGCAAGTCCGTGCAAGGACAACAACACAACATTCAGCAAAGTCCGTGTAGAGATTACATCAGCAATCGCAGCACTCAGCAAGCATTCACAGTATCCAACAAGTTCGTGCAGAGACTGTATCAATATTCGCAGCACTCAACAAACATTCACAGCATCCAGCAAGTCCGTGCAGGGACGACATCAGCATTCACAGCATTCAGCAAAGTCCGTGCAAAGACTACATCAGCAATCGCAGCAATCAGCAAGCATTCGCGGCATCCAATAAATTCGTGCAGAGACTGCATCAACATTCACAGCATTCACAGCACCCAGCAAGTCCGTGCAGGGACGACATCAGCATTCACAACATCAGCAAGTCCGTGCAAGGACAACACCACAACATTCAGCAAAGTCCCGTGCAGGAGCGACATCAGCATCTCAACGTTCACAATATTTAGCAAGTCCATGCAAGGGTGACGCCAGCATTCACAATCACAACACGTCCGTGCAAGGACGAAATATTAGCATTTGCAGCATCAGATCAACACAATCACCATCACAATTTTACAGGATAACATTTCTACTCACACAATTACATGGTTTATGAATTCATGAGTTATCATTTTTTTTGCCTTAATAGTTATGCACTGACCGTTTGCTTATGTTTTAGCATGCAGAAGCAGGAGCACAACGTGTATTTTCTCTTACAGCGAACCGGAACAATTTGCTGGGGAGGTAGACTTCCAAACAAATGGCAGAAGCGGCCTCGAGCGTCGGTCCACTCATCCCATATCACGATAAGTCCAAAGATCGCCATAAGTCGAATCGTGGCACTTTCCAAATTCAAGCTTGTTTATTTTTATTAACATCACATCGACTCAGTGTCGTCATAACTCGACACTGGACAAATTTTGAGTCCGCGTCAGTCCGCCTTGGTGTTTGACCATGGTAGCCCATTGTCGTCATAACTCGACACTGGGACAAGTTTTGAGTCCGCATCAGCCCGCTTTGGTGTTTGACCATGGTAGCCCAGTGTCGTCATAATACGACACTGAGACAATTTTGAATTCGCGTCAGCCTTGTCTCAACTGCCCAACATTTTTAATTCTAAGGATCGAGATAAAATTGGCTATAAGTCAACATCTTTGCGAAGACTTTTTCATCATCTTCATACAAAGATGGACAAGTTGTTGACACCCAGTTTTGACCCTCTTGTCCAATCATTAACTATAAAATTACACTAATTTTTCAAAATAATTTTAATAATAAAATGTAACAAAAAACATTAATATATGCATAAATGAGCAATTTAATAATGACACCACATTTATATAAATGCCTAAGTATCCTTAAATATCACATCCGCATTTATTAATACCCAAAGCAATTTCATAATTATTATTTGCAATTTAAACCCCCATCAAATTAACTTAACACCGCATAATAATTTTAAATAATGATAAAGTATGCATAATAAATAAGATTTTAATAACGACATCGCATTATAAAAATATTAAGCACTAATTAAATAGCACGTCCGCATCTATTATTTTAAAATGATTCTTTATAATTTAAACCCAAGCTAAAACTAATAAAGCACCTAAAGTCATTTAAAATAATTTAATAATAACTTAAACCCCATTTAATAAACAATTAAAATTAATACCTAAAATCTACCCAACTAACTAGCCCAATACCCTATTCTTTTATTCAGCCCGCAACCCAAACCTCAGCAAACCTCAGCCAAGCAAACCTTTACTTCATCCCCGTCGCCTAAAAAAACCTAAAAACAAATCTAACAAACGAACCCTAAACCCTTTTGCTTCATCAACTTGCCATAACCAAACCAAATTTCCATCCTTAAAATCCCTCCTAAGATCCTCACGAGTCAACTACCATATCACTACAAATCGACACCCCTATTCTTACCATAAAATCGAACCAAATCAATACCGAAATGACACTAAAATCGTAACAATCAGTACCAAAAGATTTACTATAAATTGAAATCCTAAATAGTGACTATAAATCAAACGATTTACATAGCAAAGAAGCGACCTTGAGCATCCAAAAAGGAATGGGCATCGATTTGCATCTTCAAACAACAATAATCGAAACCTATTCTTACACGCATTTAGCGACGCTTAAACCTCGGTAGGCATTGAAGAAACAAAGCGATCTAAACAACAATAATTGAAACCTCGGCCCTTTGTAATCGTATTCTCGAGTGAATCGGCGACGATCTGATGCCTCGGTCATTTGCCAGAGAAGGTAAACTCATCGCCCTTCGATTCTCCATACGTTTTATACTTTATGATTTATATGTTGATGATGTCCTTATTAAATGTGTCGGGTTTAATTTAATGGCTATTTACACATGTCAAGTTTTTTTATGAAGCATGTTTGATGGATGTTACATGTCTTCTGAACCAATTAGATTAGTATATAACCTGCTTAGTAATAATTGTGTGATTTGGATGCAACAACATGTTGTTAGAGACCTGGTTGTGTTTCTCATATGTTGGTTCCTTTTATATGTGCGCCATGTTTGCTAGCCATTCTCAGTAAGGTTGTTCTAGGGGTCCTCAGATCATTATTTATGCACCCGGCTGATGGATGACGATATGCTGGATGAAGTACATGATTCGTATGTGTTCATCGTAAAGCCATATTCCTGCTACATAGCAAAACAACCCTTTACATGTTATGATACCAATCTGGAAATAGCCTATTCATACTCATAAAAGAACCTGGATAATTGGAGCTATGAATATATGTTTTCTCTAAGTTTCCCCTTCTATGTCTAGTTAGCATGAATCCATGTAACGCACTCGATGTCACTGAAATCTGTCTAAATTGACTGTAAAGGCAAGTAGTCAGATGATAACTGGAAAGACAATCTGGAAATGCCATGTTATACATGTTTGAATGCCCAAAAGTTGTCTAAGATTTATTTAAAAACTTACCTAGGGCGACAAGTGAGTCAAAACAGTAGTTGACTGATGTTTTATTGGGGATAGGTTACTTGTCTAGGTTTGAATGTACCCTTACTGTTTTAAGGCCCTAATGTTAATCTCATACATTTGTTGCATGCTAGCAAAGTAATTCAATCCACACTCTGCTTTAATAGATGTACATGTATTCCTATGCCAAGCCTAATAGGAAATGGTCTTAAATATTGTATTAGTTTTGCTGCCCTTCTGCTAACTTTACGATGATATAATTAGTTCTCATAAGAATACTTTAGCATTGTGTCCAGGACTCAGTAGCCCTTTAGTCCCCTATGATGTCCATATTGAGTCTAGAAATGCTAGGTCCGATGAACCTATCCATCTTGAGGTCTCACGATTCTGATTAGGTTTACGCCCTTTGCTTGCAAATGATAAGTTTGACTTTGTCCTAACTCTGAATATCTATGTATATATCACACTTTGCATGTCTGAAAGTCTGAACCTGGGTTTGCACATCTCTGGATATGAAATACTCAGTATTTGGGTCTGTTGAGGCCATGTATTGTCTGTCAGGTGCATCGATATTTTAGGCTCGTTCTGAATTTGAATCTGAATCTGAATCATGGCATTTATTCTAATAAACTGGTATGTCTGCCCAATTTAGGTAGACTAAATGTATTCTTGGATATGTCTTTGTAATATTCATGTTTTGAATATGTCGTTTGGCCCAGCCCACATAGTATAAATTATCATGTAGCCTCCACATAATCATAATAGTTTGGCCAAGATTCATAAGCTTGAATTTTTGCCCCTGCACTACTTGTTTGGTCCTATGAATTTATGTTTAAGCCCATTTTGTTTGTTTCTCGTTACATTTGCTATGTACCGATCTCGGTTGCTCAATTATGGTAAAGCATAATTCCTATGAGTTGATTTTTGCCAAATACTTATCTGTTGGGTTGTTAAATTATGGACATGTACTAATTCTTATCTTTTTTTATATTTTTTACATAAAATGCATCGGAGCCGAATGAAGAGTCTTATGGCGAGACTCATCACGAGCTACAACAAATGAAGAGTATTGATACGAGACTCATCACGCCTCTTATCAGTTGAAGACTCGCATCTACATCTACTGCATCTCTCTATCCTCGTCATAAATTACAAGCAACCGGCGAATAGCATCGCCATCCCTCGAGTCTATTATTTGATTCATATCCCGCCCCCATTTATTTGTTGTAAATTGATTGTCTAACGCTACATTAATTAGCATAATACTTAAAATAGTTAGACCTTGAATCATCAGATTAGTAAGTCGTTTGACATTAGAGATTTACTTCCTCCATAAGTTAAATATTCTAGGTTTGCCATACATTGCTTAAGTTACATTACACAACCTAATAATTTTTGCTTGCATAACTCTTCACGTAGTTGAGGTATTATTTGCTACCGATTTCTAACACAAGAAAAACTTTCTTATTAGCATTCATATAGGAAAAGTTATTTTTTCGTACTCTTATTAGCTCTTGCAAAATTAGACCTTTTACATGCTAGGCCTATTTTAAACATGCATTTTCTTTAACATAATAATAACCTAGGTTTGAACGGACAACCGCAAGTTAGCAGATCTTAGAGGATGCCTAACCCCTTCCCTATAGATTAATAAAAAACTCTTACCCAAAACTCACACAGTTTTGCAGACCATAAAAATGGAGTTAATGTTGACTTGACTTAGTTAACATTTAGGTGTCCTAATTCACTCAAACTAATTAGGTGGCGACTCCGCGAACCCTTTAGCACTTTTAGCATTTTTTTTATTTTTATTTACTAAACATTTCTAAGCATGAGTTAAATATGTCGCGGTCGAAAAAGCGCGTGACATGATGTTTGTTTTTTGGTAATGGTACTATGTCCCATGTATGGTTATCTTATAGTGCATTTATCTCTTCTTGCATGACTTCTACCCATCTTGGGTCTTTTGATACTTCAGTATAACTCTTTGGTTCTGTCACTGCTGAAAAAGTTGTGATATAGTCTTTGTATTTATGTGATATTGAGGTGTATGATATGAAGTTGGCTATGGAATGAGGAATATTATTTGACTGATAAGTAACAAATCTTTCAGCCAAATAGGAGGTTGTTTGGATCTGCTGGATTTTCTGATAGGTAGATCAGTATTTGATTGACTTTGTATTTGTGTTGTCACTATTTGATTTGAGTTTCTTATTGTGGTTCTGGTTTATGGTGTAGGTATTCTTTGACCTGATTCTTCTTGAGTTGCACTATGATTGTTAGCAGTAGGTATAGATATTTGTAAAGTAGTATTATACTTTGAAGTGTCATACTTATAAACTTGATCATTAAGCTGAAATATGTGTCCTTCTGGTGTTTCTTCTTTAAAAGGAAATTCAGCTTCCCTGAAAGAAACATCTCTACTAACAAAGAATGACTTACTTTGTAGATCATATAGAATATAGCCTTTCTGTCCTATCACTCTTAGATGACTCATATTTGGTTTTCTTCTGTGAAGTTTTTTAAAAGGTGTTATGCCAGATGCACCTACAGGTAACCTGTTTATTAAGTACACATCAGTTTGAACACATATCCCCCATCAAGGGAATGTTGGCCTGAAATCTGATTGCCCTAGTTATCTCCAGTATGTGTCTATGTTTTCTTTCAGTCACACCATTCTGTTGAGGTGTGTAGGGACATAATTTTTTATGAGTGATCTCTTGCTCTAAGAAACTATTCTTACATAGCTCATTCACAAATTCAGTTCCATTATCAGTTCTTATAATCTTTACTATTTTATTAAACTGATTTTGAACATAGGCTAAGAATTGTTTAATGCATAGGTACACATCAGATTTAAGTTTGAGTAAGTAGATCCATGTCATTCTTGTATAATCATCAACTATAGTTAAAAAGTACTTGTAATCATTGTAAGTTTGTGTGCTATAGGGACCCCACACATCCATATGTACAAGCTTAAAACTAGAAACACTTTTAGTATTGCTTACTGGAAATGGAAGTCTACATTATTTTGCACATGGACAAACATTACATTAATTTACAGTACTTGCTATAACATCATATTTAGCTCTAATTAATCTGCTTAGTACTGTACTAGAGGTATGTACACATCTTCTATGCCATAGCACTATGTCTTCTTCTGAAATTGAAGTAGGAGTAGGAGTATGGTCTTTATTTTCTACCACATTTAACCCTATTTTGGCTTGATCACTAGACAGTCTTGATGGTCTCTGATTTACTAACATGTATAGGCCATCTTGTACTCTACCAATCTCTTTCACTCTCCCACTGTAGAGATTCTGAAATACACAAAAATCTGGAAGGAATGTAGCTGCACATTGTAACTCTTTGGTTAATTGTGACACAAACATTAGATTAAACTTGAACCGTGGTAAATAAAACACATTCTTAAGTGTACTTTTATTAGAAATAGTACTAGAACCAGTATGCGTCACATTCACCATATCTCCATTAGGTAAGTGTACCTTTTTTGAATTATTACTCATTTTGGTGGCTTCATTTAGCAGTTCAATATCAGATACCATATGGTTAGTTGCACCAGTGTCTATGATCCATTGTTTTACAATGTTAGCTACAAGTAAAGCTTTATGAGACACCATACCTGCATCATTAGCAAAGGATGATTGAACTGTTGAAGGCTCCTGAGACACTGTGGACTGCCTGTTTTGATTTAAGAGTTGCACAATTTTCTCATATTGTCCCTTAGAAAACATTGGTGCCCCAGATTGCCAACTATTTGTTATCCTTGTATCAATATCAGTTGATATGTCATATTGGTTATATGACCTGTGTATCTTTCCAAACCTTTCAGGACTATTGACACATTCAGTTTCCTCAGCAGTGTATATATTGTGAGCAACATGATCTATTCTTTTTGACTTGAAATGTGGAGGATAACCCACCACTTTGTAGCAGGTATCCTTTGTATGCCTTTTTATCTTGCAGACCTCATAGAACAAGTTACAATTCCTTTTGCATTTCTGAGAATTTGTACATGTTCTTGAAAATATGGCAGTAGGATCATGTGATGTATGTTACCTAAGACCACTTGGTCCTATTTCTAGTAGCCCAACAGACTTAGCTATTACAGACTTTTGATTCTCATCACTTGTAATCATAGAATATGTTTTATTAACAGAAGGTAGGGGTGACATTAACAATATTTGGCTTCTTGCCTGCATATAGTTCTCATTAAGTCGCATCAAGAACTGATATAGCTTTTGTCTTTGAAGGTATTCCACAAAATCTTTTGACTTTGGACAACTACAGCTGGGAGGTGGCACCAAGGATTGAAACTCCACCCAGAAAGTTTTCAGTTTTGAGAAATACTCAGCAACACTTGAATTACTTTGGGTAAGTGTAGCTATTTCTCTATGTAAATCATAGGTCCTTGAACCATCAACCTTGTCAAATCTTTCTCTAAGAACCTCCCAAACTTCATAGGCAGAATCAACATATAGTACACCATAGACCACTTGACACAAAATTCATAAATCATGTCTGAACCACTGCATTAACTCTATCCCATTGATCCCACAATTTCTCTCCATAGTTCTCTTTCTTACATATTCCATTTACAAAGCCAATTTTATTCCTACCAAGAAGGACTATTCTCACATATTTGTTAAAAAGGGCATAATTCTCTGATCCAAGAAGTTGGAATGAAATCAAAGATACACCACTGATATCAGAGGATTGTAAGAATAAGGGATGGTTATGATCAAGAATGGTAGTGACATTAGTGATTCTAGCATTTTCTTGTTACACCTCGTAATTATAAGGCGATAATTAAAGAAACGTAATTAAGAAAATAAGATTCGAATATTAGATATAAAGTATATTTACATATGCTAATACAGAAATTAGTATACAAATGATGTAATCCCGGAATAATTTTAGATACAACAAATGTGGTATGGACTTAGTGACGTGTATAATATGATTAGGACATGGAATTTTCAGATGTTATAAATATGATTGATTATGTGGGAGATTAATTAATTATGAGAATAATTTTAATAGAGTGGAGTATAATAAGTGGACAATTTGTGGGAACTTGGGCTAAGTGTGCAAATAATTTTCAGCACACACTTAACCCTTATTAACCTTTCATCTCCCCCTTAATTCAAAAAACTTCTCTCACTCATTCATTCTCTCTTCAGCCGAAACAACTCCCCTCTCCATAGCCAAATTGAAGCTTTTATTTCCTTCTTCCAAGATTAATCCTTCTATTAAATTTCTAAGAAATGGTAACTCCAAAACAGTGAGTATTTTGGCAGTGACTACCGAAAATTAGCCAAGAAATTTCAGTTTTGAAGATGAACCATTTTGGAGAATAACATGTAAGAAAGATGGATTTAAACTTGTAGAATACATGCATGTCATTTTGTGTTGAATAAATGGTGAAAATGGTGAAGAAAATGGAAGCAGTGGGTACCAAAATATAGGGACTATTTTGGGCAAAAATTAAGGTAAGATTTATTCTTCCTATAATGTAATTGGAGTTAAATGATGTTGTAGTTAAGAGATAAACTCATGTTAAAGAGGAATTGGAAATAAGAGATTGCATGTGATTGTTGTTGATATTGTTGAGCCGATTGGGATTGTTATTACCGATTTTGGGGGTTGTTTTGTACACATTGGATTTGATTGTTGTTGTTGTTATCATTGTCACTGATTGCATGTTATAATTGAAGGAAATCTTGACATTTAAAGTTGAAATGGTTTATATGAAAGTGTTGAAATATGAATTGGATTTTAAGGAATTATGAAAAGAGTTTGGTATTATGTTTTGGGGTGTGCCGATACCGTCATGAGGTCGTGGAAATTGTTGGTATTGTTGTGATGTATTTGGGGTTGTTCTTGTTAAGTTATAATGCTGGAAATATAAGTTATGAACATGTATATACGTTGTGGTAATTACTAATACATGTCTTAAAAGAATTAAAGTGTAGAAAGGTGTTATGTTGCAAACTATAAGACTTGCACTATTGTTGTTGCTAGAGTTGATGGACTATTTTTAAAGGTTGTTTTAATATGGATTAACATGAGAAATATGTGTAGTAATCACCTAGGTTGTTGTAGTAGTTGTATTCCATAAATGTAAAGAGAAACAATGTATAATTATGGTGTAGATATAGTATATGGATTGATTTTGTTATATCCTGAAATTGTGCTTGGTTATTGGTATTGTTGACATTGTTTATGAGTTGTGGATATGTATATAAATAGGGGAAGTGCTACCCGAATTTTTATAGAAAAGAGAGTCATCATTTGGTATGTAACTTACCCTAGTAATCATAGAGTTGACGGGTATGTATTATTGTTATAGGTCGAAGTACTAATCGAGACGAATTCTAAATATTGAGTTGGTTAGTTCGACAATAAGGTATGTGAAACTATATCTTCTTACTTTTGGCATGACTTACATAAATGAGTGTACGACGGACATACATAATTCCATTGAATCCTAATTTCTTGTGATACATGGTATGACAGTGCCTTTGATTTTACAAGTGATAGTTCATTCTATTTATTCCATTAAGAGTCAAATGATGATTTAATTTGTATAAAGTTACTCATGATATTCTATTCGTGCTTTATGTGATTATATTATTTCACCGAGTCCCGGGCCGGGTATGTACATATATGATGATTTTACCGAGTCCCAGAATGGGTCGGGTACGATATACGTGGACAGGCATCCACATGATATTATCGAGTCCCAGAATGGGCCGGGTACGATATACGTGGACAGGCATCCACATGATATTATCGAGTCCCAGAATGGGTCGGGTACGGTATGTATATGTATATGATTTCATTCACCGAGTTCCATAATGGGCCTGGTACGGTATGTATATGTATATGACTTCATTCACTGAGTCCCATAATGGGCCGGGTACGGTATATGATATGGACATACATGACTCTCATTTCATACGGCACAGTTGCAATGGTATTTTGATTATTATACTTGTCTCGCGTTATCTCTTGGCCAGTTATGATCTTCCTTACGATGCATATTTTATATATTGACATTATTTCATCGACCCGCTTTTTCCTGGAAATTGCATTTCATGCCCGCGGGTACAGATACTCAGTTTGGTGATCCTCCAGTCTAGGATTTCCACTCAGCTGTTGGAGAGCTCCATTGTTCCGTAGCTTAGTCATTTTGGTACAGATCTTTGCTATAGACTTATATTCAGGGGTACGGGGGGGCTGTCTCGTCATATTTCACGGTTATACTCTTAGAGGTCTGTAGTCATGTGTGGGTTGGACATGTGTGGATTGTAGACATGTTTGGGTCAGCTGTACTGTTGTACTTTATTCTGGTATGTTCCCGTATATAGTGACAGCCTTGTCGGCTTGCCTATTTGATATGGTTTACCAATTTCTACATTATCCTTGGTATTTGTGTGATTATATGTGACAGGTGGGTATAAGGGTGCCCAGATAGGGGACCAATCGCGGCCCGTCGGGTCGGGTCGTGACATTTAGTGGTTTCAAAACAGTTCGTCCTCGGAATGTCTATAGACCATATCTAGTAGAGTCATGTATATGGGTATGTTGTGCAACATACTTATACGCAGGAGGCTGCCGGACATTTAGGATTAGTTTCTATTCTTTCATCTTATAAATCATGCAATACAACTATGTTATTAGGATAATCTCTCTCTAAACGAATTATTGTGTTTACAGTTATGCCTCTGAAGAAGGTGACAGCGGCCCAGAAGGGCAAATCAGTAGCAGGAGCTACTAGCCAGACCCGGAGAGTTACCAGGGCCCATACCCAGTCTATGCCTGAGACTGTACCCCAGTCGGCGAGCTCTGCTACACCATCACCTCCAGAGGAGCTTAGAGCAGCAGCAGCCCCGGCACCTGAGCCTCCAGCTCCTCAGCCAGGGGCGGGGGATAGTGCCATGAGAGATGCAGTTCAACTGCTGACCAGATTAGTGGCAGGGCAGACTCGCAGACATGGACTCGGAGTTGATAATAGATCTGAGAGTTTGAGGATTCGTGACTTCCTAAGTTGTAATCCTCCAGAGTTTTTTGGGTCAAAGCCCAAGGATGATCCGCAGGAGTTTATTCGGCAGCTACAGCGTACATTGAGGGTAATCAAGGCTTCTGAGACTGAGTCTGTTGAGTTGGCTTCGTATCGATTGCGGGATGTAGCTGTTAATTGGTATGAATCTTGGGAGTTATCTAGGGGTGAGGGTGCTCCTCCAGCAGTATGGGATGATTTTACACAGGCCTTCTGTCACGACCCGACCCGACGCGCTGTGCCCTACAGGCACCCTTTTGGCATACATCGAGAATAGCAATGGAACATACACAAATAAAATACTTAAACATAAAATAACAACAGGCTAGCCGATAAGGCCACCTTCCGTAACTTATACCAATAAAACAGTACATTTTTTTTTTACAACCCAAACCACAATGTGACTACAGACCTCTAAGAATAACAACTCTGGCGGGACAGGGCCCCGCCATACCCCTGAATGTACAACAACCGACAATACCAGGGATAAGCCTCCGGAATAAAGCGAGCTTCTCCAGCGGTGAACAGTGATCCAAGAGCGAGGATCGGAACACACTCTACTGCGGCATGAACGCGGCCCGAAGGAGGTCGAGACAACATGTACCAAATATGTGGCCCGAAATACTGTAATGAAATCATGAGTCTAAAATAAAGCGGAGACATGTATGATTTCTCGATTAACGATAATCGCGCCTTACTATCAATGAGAGTAAAATAGGTGAATACTTACAATATCTAAAGTAGGAGGCTCACGATCAAAGCGGGACCACCCGCGCGATATCATTAAGCAATCCTATTCCCGGGACTATTTCACCGCGTATATCGCGTGGACCGCGTGAGGTATTCTCGCATAGTCATGACTACCAGATGGGACTATTTCACCGCGTAAGCCCATAAGGACTCGCGTGAGGTATTCTCGCATCATGGGTAGCAAATCCACGGAAGCGGTGGTATAACGTCTTGGGGTTTACCCTCATTTATACTCTTACCCTAGCTCAACGGCCATCATACATAACATAAGCCCTACGGCTTATCATACAATAAATAAGCAAGTTAAGAAATCCCCCTAACTTCTTATTAGCCTTATTCATATACATTCTCATTTTAGTTTACTTAAGGCACTAACATGTCATTATAAAATCCGGGAATCTAACCCAAAGTACTAATCTTCTATTCTTTTAAAAATGACTCTTTTTCATATATAACTTCCAAGATACTAATAACCGTAGTATCAAGTCATAACTACTTTTCAAGACAAGTCACGATACCTTTTAGAAATACATTTAGGCTTCTAAATCAAGTGACTTCTTTCTTTTAAAACCTTAGGCAATTGATGCCTTAAATCAAATTGCCTTTCAATAAATCAAGCCATTTATCTTTCCATAAAGCCAATATAAAAAACTCCCCATAAAGTCGTTATATTCACTTTATACCTTAGTCGAGTACAATTTCCTTTCCAAGGGACTTATACGTTTAAAATGAAACAAGTATCACATTCTTTAAAACTCTTCAAGTCCCTTAACATACTTAAGTTACTTAGAGTAAACCACTCTTTAAACTTTCCATAAAAACAAGTATCAAAATACTTTCAACATACTTAAAGTCTCTTAACTTTTGAAACCAAGATATCCTTATAATATAAACAAGTGAGTTAATTCCTAACTCAAACAACTTGGGCATTCTTAAAATAAGCCAAGGATATCAAATAGACTAGATTTGTCAAACTCTTGACGTCTACCGTACTATACATTTACAACTTAATCATGCTCAAGAGATAAGAAAGTTCCACATACCTCTTGGTTTAATCCACTTGCTAAGTCGATCGCGTCGTAGTATGTCAACCTATAATGACCATAGTGCGTCTATTAACTTCTAGTTTCAAGCGTAGAATATTCCAAGTGCAGTCACTAAATTCTACGGAAAATCGGACAAGACTTCCTTTGTTTTTACTAACTTTGCCACCTTTTCCAAGGTCGAAATACAATAACCAAACAGCCCCAATTGGCTCACAACAAAATGAAGGTAATCCAATGCAAATGAATAACCAAACAGCCCCAATTGGCTCACATAATATAGAAGGTAATCCATGCAAATGAATAACCAAACAGCCCCAATTGGCTCACAATAATATAGAAGGTAATCCAATGCAAATGAATAACCAAACAACCCCAATTGGCTCACAATAATATAACAATACCAATTCTTCTTCAATTTCCATTTCAATCCAAATTGGTAGCATAATAAGATATCAAGCGCGATTGATTCTAGCTACTACATTCTCCAAGTAGGTAACATGCGACAATTCAATTTATCGATCAAATTGATTTCAATTTCAAATGGCTAAATATGACATTTCCGGATTTTTAGCTTCCAATTCCATAACACTTAACAAACTTCATAACACATATCACATGACCACTTATAACTTATCATAACATGAAATCTTCAATTACAAAAGTAAAACGAAGATTATACCTCAATTAGCCCAAATATGCTCAAAGAGTACAAGTCGATCCCTAGCACCTTTAGCTCCTCCTTCCGACATTCCAATCCACTCCAAGCCACCCTAGAAGCTTATGAAAACTCATCTTCAAGTTTCAACTTCAAAGTTGAATAACCCTTTAGGTTTTCGCCTTGCGACTAATATGAAAACACCATTTTTCCGGGATCTTTCTATTGAGAAACACTTATAATACCCTTAGGTACCTTGGTTTAAGGTGGGGGAATTATTGGACAAAAATTGGAAATTTTTCCTTCGTGAAAACCCCTAAACCGTGAGCCCTCTCTCTAGTGCAAGAACAAGTTTCAAAATTTCTAAGTGTAGTGAATGACAAAGTCTTGCACTACTAGAGCTATATAAAAATATGGAGGTCAAGATTAGAACAAATGGGTGGTTTGGATTCATTTTAATTAAATAACAAGCTAAGTGGGGTCATTGACTTGGTCAATGTTGTCAAGCTTATTTGTCTTGCAAGACTTCATCATAAATTATGGTCAATTGACCATTCCACCCTTGCACATTTCGTCCATGTCCATAAAGGGGGGTGACACGTGTCGCCTCCCGTTCGTCATAATATTTCGTTTTCCGACAATTCCATAATTCGATAAATTTTTACACGTCTCAAATCTTAACGTTTGAGTTCTTACGCACGTTCTAGAAGCGTATCACGGAACTTCAGGGTGTAACATTCTTCCCTTAGAAACATTCGTCCCGAATGTTCTTTGAAGTCAAACTTAAAGATAGCGACAAAGTCTTCTTTACAACCCCTACATACCAAAAATACCACGAGGCCACACAGCGATACTCATACTAAAATGTCATTTGAACCCCATGTGTCAACGTCGGTTATACGTATGAAACCTGGCGACTCTAAGCTTTACTAATAATCCTTCCGGATAAGCTTCGCCTTATCCACGCCCGAATCAGTCGGACCAATGAACCGAACCTCGTCTATGTCAAACCCACCAACCCGCGATCTACACTTTCTTACATACAAGGCCTCATACAGGGCCATTCGAATACTGGAAGGGTATCTCATTGCTCGTGACGTAACACAACAAGAGGCAAATAACCTTCCAGCTACCCACGGAATCAATAACACGGGCCGCTACCTATCCCTAAATGCTCGGATAGTACGCTCTGCTGTCCGTCGATCTGAGGTGTAATGCAACACCGAGACTCACTGTGTCCTAAAACCCTTCGAAAAACCTCGAGTTATCTGTCGAGCTCATCTGCGACATCATAAACGTAGGAACCCCGTGCAGTCTCACAATCTCTCTGCTATACAAGCTAGCATAATCCTCAGCCGAGTAAGTGGTCCCAAATCCGAAAGAATACGGCTGGTTTCGCCAGCCTAATTACCATGACCCCCAGGGAGTCGCACTTCCTCCGAGTACGATGCCACCCTGTAACAAGATCCATAATAAATGCTTCTCATATCTAGGTTGGGATTTCAATCGCCTGCAATAGCCCACTGGGCTTCTGGTGCACAACCATGACCTGCTACTAACTCGGACACTAAGCGATGGCTTCCGCTATGTCCCTTTCGGTCATCTTACCCATTCATACATCCGAGGTCACGACAACTTGGTCGACCTCGAGCGGTTAATGAACAATAAGCACCGTATGCCTCCCCTATAACTCGTTGACTAGTCTGCGATCACAGGGCACACGCAATCTATCCTCATCTCACAGCACCCCATCCGGTGCTACTCAAACAGGCTCTTCTCCTCTCGGAGAGCCGTATCTCGATACCGTATCGTAACTGGATCCTCATACTGTCGCCTCTTTACTTCCTCAACAATGGAAGACTCGGCAACCTCTCGGATCTGAACTTCATTAACCTTGGAAACAAATAATCGAACCCCTAGGCTCGGTAACTGAAGAATCTCACGGACCACATCCTGTCTATCTGGCTGCCCATCTGGCAGACTACCCTTAGGTCCACGACAAAGAGTATCTGTAACCGTCTTGGCTTTCCCCGGATGGTATAGGATATCAATATCACAATCCTTGAGTAACTCTAACCACCATCCCTGTCGCAAATTCTACTGCCTCAGTCTGCAGATATACCGGAGGCTTTTGTGGTCTGCATAAATATCCATATGAAGTCTATAAATACGTCATGCCCCCCAAATCTTCAAGGCATGATTTAGCGCCATGACTCAAAATCGGAAGTGGCGTAATTTCCTTTCCTGCTTCACAACTACCGGAAAACATAGGTTCTATCCTATCGGGTTGCGTCGGCCAAGACACAACCTAGCCCAACACTCAACGTGCTAACATAATAACCTAACCCTCTAGTCTTACAGGAGGGGTTAGAACTGTAGTCGTGGTCAACTAACTTCCAATAACTGGAAACCTTTCTAATTCCTGCGAAGTATTCGGGTATCCTTAATCTCACTTATGGTTCCTGATTCCCTTTTTGTTGCAACCAAACTTGGTCACTAAACTTAGATTTGATTCTTTTGCTTGCCTCACGGCTAAGACTTATTGTCAATCACATTTTTAGGGGGGGGAGGTTTTCCTTGATCTCGTCAAGCAGTAACCCGATTTTTCCTTTCCCAGTTGCAGAGCCTATAACTAGGTGTTACCACATTTCTCGAAATGTTCTTACTGCCCATTATCTACTAATGGTCTTTACACTGATCTGGGGTAAACATATCTCGTGCAACCTACATTTATGTATTTACGGTACTTCCCCGACCAATTCGTACGTCGTTCTTAATTACCCCAACACAACACTTTTCCCACGGTTATCTACAACTGTAACCTATGGTATGACGATACCGAAGACCTTACCAGTCTTATATCCTTCGTCTAACAACATGGGTACCACGACCCATAATACGCTGAATCGACCTTTTACGTGGGGTAGAGAACTTATGTACCTTTCTTAAACTTTCCTTCGAGTCACAACCCTAATCACGGGTCCTCTTGCGGTCCAAAGAATTAGCTAATCGTCACGCACGCGCCTTAAAGTCATGCAGATTTTCAAACCTACCAAAGATGCCCTCACTTTTCTGTAGGCAAAGACTGTACTTATCTTATTCATGCCTTGCATATTTTCTGAAATTATACGGAAGGTCGTGGCCCTGGGCCACACCAAACCAACTCAAGTACTTCCGAGGGCACTTAACACAACTTCTCCAAATTCAATTATTACATACTTTCTGCGTCAATTTACCCCAAGTGAAACAAGTCACACGGACTTAAAAGAAAAACAATGATGCTAAAGAAGGAAGGATAATTCATCGGTTACTACCACTTCTCTTCCTTTTCACTCGATGGCAAACTTATCGGAACCGGTACCGAATCAATCTCTCAGTAGTCCACGTTGGCATAACAAGAGGCCAACTAGTCCGCATCAGAGTAACCTCAATGTCTATCATAACACTCTGCTGGGTCCAACGACTTTATCGTTCCGGAAATTATCTACCCGGCTCATTTACCAACACTCACGGGTGTAGTCACCTCGAAAGGTTCATAGATTCGGCTTTATTTCTTTACACGGTTGCTTTCTTTGTCACGGTCGTATTCTTCCGTACTTCCAAACTTATACTAGCATACGTACAAAATTCCATACTAATTATGGCCTCAACTCTTTGAAGTTACTAAATTAATCAATACAAGGCCCATTCGGCTCACATGACACAGTTCGGTGGAACACGTCCACGAACCCGTAAAATGACTAACTAAACTTGGGCCTTGCACCTCGTGACCTTGTCACGTGGCGGACTACTACCAACCGATCCCATTTCATTTCAAGCTATGGGGCGACCCTTAATAGATCCCACCCACTCGGCGTCGTACTTAACTCTTTTCCTAGGTCTGTCTTAACTTTTTACTGCAGAAGGCCTTATATACCTAAGGTCTCGGTGGTTATCAACATTTTTAGGCTCGCAATTTCCATGCTCCAAGCCTATCTTATCACCTCGTGCAAAGTACAAGAACTTCTCGTAATACCATAATCGTGTTGTCTTGTCACAACAACCATACTTACTCCATACGGATCTCACCCGTACCATTCTCGAAATCCTTCTACGTAGTTTAATCTATTAACATAGTCTTACATTAAGTCCCTTAATCACCTCTCGAGGTCCATTACATCCTCCCACAACTCATCACCTAATTATCTCAAATTAGCACGTAAAACCTTGATGAGAGTTCATTAAACTGTTTCATACCTTCCTGTATTTATTTAGTCCTTACCAAATCTGGTAATCTAAAATCATCCTAAGTAACACATACGTGACCCCATACATAAATCCGCATAGTTGTATGTCACAATACCAACTCTGACCATTACCCGATACGCAACCCACGTAATCCTTCCCGGGTCATCGCTTCGCCGTAACGCAACAATCATAACTTGTTAGGAGAGACGACACTAACCATACAGCTCTATCGCACGATTTTAGAGTGAGAAGAATGGAAACTAACCCTAAATGTCCTGCAGCCTCCGATTATAGATGTGGTGCACAACACACCGATAATCAAGACTTACTGCACACGATGCGTAGATAATTTCCGAGACTAATCGCTTCGATACCACTTTTGTCACGACTCCACCGGCACGCGATCGTGCCCTACCTGGGCACCCCTTTTGGCATACATCAGAGAATAGCAGCGGAACATACACAACTGATAACATACGTAAACATAAAATAATAACAGGCTAGCCGATAAGGCCACCTTCCGTAACTTATACCAATAAAACAGTACATTTTTTTTTCTTTGCAACCCAAACCACAATGTGACTACAGACCTCTAAGAATAACAACTCTGGCGGGGCCGCCATACCTGAATGTACAACAACCGACAATACCAGGATAAGCCTCGGAATAAAGGAGCTTCTCAACAATGAACAGTGATCCTAAGAGCGAGGATCGACACAGTACTCTACTGCGGCGTGAACGCGGCCCGAGGAGTCGACAACATGTACCAAATATGTGGAAATGCGTAATGAAATCATGAGTCTAAAATAAAGCTGAGACATGTATGATTTCTCAATTAACGACATCGTGTGCCTTACTAATCACACGACCGACCGGGCTCGCGATCGTGCTCCTACTGGCGCACTTACAGTATACATCGAGAGATAATCGGAACATACATGAAACTTATAAAATAAACAACGAAATAAAACAACGAGTTAGCCGATAGGGCTACCTTCCTAGACATATATACATATACATAAACAACGTGATTCCATCCTTTTTCCGCTTACAAACCGACCCACAACATGTGACTACTGCACTTCTAAGAGTTTTAACGTAACAAGCGTGGCGACAGGGCCGCCATACCACGAATGTACATAAGTCTACCACATCGTGAAACCGTACACAAGATAAGCCTCCGAGCAATGGGAGCTTTCTCCCAAAAACTGAACCGAGATCCTAAGAGCAAGGATCACCAACCTGTGCACCTAACACCTGCGGGCATGAACGCAGCCCCCCGAAGGGGGTCAGTACAACAGGTACCGAGTATGGAACAGAAATAAGGTGCAACAATCATATCATAACTGCATAAAAGAATGTCATATGAACTCCTGAAATCAATCGTATATTAATCGTTCCTTTCCTTCTTTCAATAAGATTTAACAACATGTTCTTACATACATACTTAAGAGATTTATCAAGTTTTTCCACATAACTTATTAATCTTACTTAACATAATCCGGCCCATTTGCGGGACACGGTGTACTGACGAATCATGTGACATAATCCGGCCCGCCTGTGGGGCTCGGTGTACTGTGGAATCATGTAGCATAATCCGGCCCGCCTGTGGAGCTCGGTGTACTGTGGAATCATGTAGCATAATCCGGCCCGCCTGTGGAGCTCGGTGTAAGATGACGTAACCCGGCCTATGTGTAGGCTCGGGGTAATATGGCGTAATCTGGCCTATGAGTAGGCTCGGTGTATCTCATAGCGTGTCCGGCCTATTGTAGGCTCGGTGTATTTCATAACGTATCCGGCCTATTTGTAGGCTCGGTGTATTTTCCTTACATAACCTTTTTACATATAATTACTTCTTCTTAAGTCGTCATAACAACTTCCCATAAAGCTATTATAACGTTCTTTCATATTAGAGAACTTAAGGCATTTAATTCTGCAACAATAGGAAACTAAACTGACCATACTACGTACATACGTACTTAAAAGAATCATAAAACTTCTTCTTTTTAAAACTCAAGTCACATACTCTTTAAAATCATGTCGTCAATACTTTAGAAATCAAGTCCACAACTTAAAAAAAATAAAGTTTCATAATCCTTAGAAGACAACCAAAGTTCATAGTCTTAAAACCTTATAACGTACATTCTTTAAAGTCCACTTACTTATACTTATAAACAAATATACAAAATTTCATACACTTCCAAAACCAAGTAACTTATTCTCTTAAAACCATATAACATCCACTTTTAAAATCGATCCCCTTTTCACATATAAATTATAGTCATTTTCGAACAACAAAATCCACTTACTTACTTTAAATAAAATCAAGATACATAGCTTTGAGTCAAATCTCATAATTTCCTAATCCTTTCTTACCAACACCTCATAAGGCTTGGTAAAGACTTAGGATAACTTTGACATAAACTTAACATAGAGTAAATCACACGTCTACCTCTTAACTTCTAAGAGTAGGAGGAAACATGAAATAATATCACGTGGATATTTCATACGTAGGATCATGCCAAAGAAGAAGAGGTTCACATACCTCGCGACGATTGTCGACAAGTAGCAAAATGCTCCAAAGTACTTCAACCTTGAGCTATTCCATTCTTCAAGTAGGATACGCTAAACTTAGTACTTCAACCTATCATGGCCACAATACGTCCATTAACCTCTTACTTTAAACGTAGAATATCCTAAGTGTCAAGTCACTAAATTCTACGGAAAATCGGACAGCACCTCCTTTGTTTTTACTAACTTTGCCACCTTTTTCAAGGCCGAAATACAATAACCAAACAGCCCCAATTGGCTCACAATTATATAGAAGGTAGTCCAATACAATTAAATAACTACACAATACAAACTACATTCCAAATTCGGCCACCTTGATTCAATAAATCCAATTCTTATCCAATTTCCATGCGAGTATAACATTTCGGATTTAACTACAAGAAATCCATAATACTAATAAACTTCAACATACCAACTTCATGCTATCAACATGTAAAGCTAACTACAACAATATAAAAATAATCTTGTAACACCTTCAAAGAACAAGATTATACCTCAACGATTCTTAATCCAAATTTCCAATCCGAAGTCGCTCCTTAGTAGTTTAGAACCCTCCAAGACAACGATCCTCTTGTTGAGACCCTTAGAACCACACCAACAACTTTACTTCAAACTTCCTATCCAAAACCTAGAAAGCCACTAGGTTTTCACTTTGCGACTAACAGAAAACTACCTTTTCAGGGATTTTTCTATAGAGATACACTTACAATACACTCAAGGACCTTGGTTTAAAGTGTGGAGCTTATTGGACAAGGAACAAAAATTCTCTTCTTGAAGTGAGCTTGGTAGAGCTGAGCTTGAGTTCATCCAATTTTTGTGATTTTGGCTAAGTATGGAACTCTCTCTTGCTACTAGTAATATATATGGGGACGTGGAGGTTAAGATATAAACATTTGGGTGGCTAGGATGAAGTCTTACTAAATATCAAGACCATTGTGGGACCTTTGACTTTAGTCAATATTATCAAACCTCAGTTGCAAGACTTGTCTTGCAACAAAGGTCCAATGACCACTTTTGCCCTTGCACAATTCGACCAAGGCATCACAAAAGGGGGGTGACACGTGTCGCCCTCCCATTCGTCACAATAATACGTTTTAGAAAATTTCATAATTAGATAAATTTTTACAAGTCTCAAAATCTTAACATTGTGAGTTCTTACGCACGTTCTAAAACATGTCTGTAAATACGGTGTAACATTCTTCCCCTTAGAAACATTCGTCCCGAATGTTCTTTCGAGTCAATCTTAAAATTAGCGACATAGTTTCTTCTCACAACCCCGACATACCAACAATGCCACATGGCCCTAATACCTCGCACGCGTATACATCCGTAATAAGCCCAAAGAGATTATCTTTTTACTTCCAACTCCTCCAACATGTACATAGTCTCAATCTGATGCTTCATGAAACTTAAACATACCACAACTTTATCATGCATACAAATTTCTAAAGGGTCAAGATATACGAAATCATATAGGCGGTTCAAAAAGACCGCTAAGCGGGAACTTCCATCACGACCTGCGCGGCTGCCGTGTGTGAACATCTGCCTAGCTGCGAAGGAGACGAACATGGCCGATCCGGTGGCGTGATATCCTCGCGTAGCTCTCCTACTAGGACAATCCCTCAACATATGGCTCCTCGACGGCCAGTAAAACAGGCACGATGGCGGCGACATTCCCATGGTGATGCCGGCCCACTGTGACCGAGGAAAAGTGGCCTGCGCTAGAACCTATGTGCGCATCTGATACGAAGCTCTCGAGCTCGACCAGCTCCCGAATTACCCGATCGATCTAACCCCCGCGTAAAAGCGGGAAGGAGCACTCGTGTCGGTGAGCGTAGACCTAGCTTCTTGAGGCTCTCGCCTCGAAAATCACCTCGAACCCTGCGCCCTAGCCCTCTTGGGTGGCCTTGTCTGTCGGTCCTCTCTCTCTCTGTCCTCTATCCCCGTGCATAGGCTGCATCCTAGCAATGTCCATACCGGGTGAAGAGCCACCCCAAACACGCGGTAATCATATGACGGTCTAGCCTCATCACGTAACGATGAACTCATCCGCCATGCCGCCTACTATAGTGTGTGCATGCACGGCCAGAGTCAAACTCAGTGTACTCTCTAATAGTCTGCCATTCGCCTCAAAGTCAGAACCTATCTACCCGGCTCTCTCATCTCAGGAGGCAAAAGTGATTCATGAAGGCCTCTGTAAACTCTTCCCAAACAGCTGGAAGAGCATCCCCACCTCTCGAAAGCAACCACGACTCAAACCAGTTCAACGCAATATCGCGTAACCGGTAAGAGGCTAACACAACTGACTCCGTATCCGAGGCCCTAAGCACCTGCATAGTCCGCTGTAGCTGCCGAACGAACTCTTGAGGATCTTCCTCAGATCTCGAACCATAAAACTCGGGTGGACTACAACCGAGAAAATCCCGTATCCTCAAACTGCGCTCTGGGGTTAGCTGCTCACTGTCGCTTGCCGCCTACCACTATGCTAGTCAAAAGCCCGACCGCTCTCCATAATCCTAAACTGCCGCCTCGCTGCAGGCTGGGGGCTCGGTGCAGGAACCTCTGGAGCTCGCCGCCTCGGCTCTCTCTATCGCTGGCGTGGTGAACTCGCCGACCGCCTCTTACCTCGGGCATAGTGCGTGCCCGACTCACAGTAACTCTGCACCACCGCGGCTCTGCTGCTTTGCCTTGCCATACAGGCCTGGTCGCTTCCGTGGAGGCATAGCGATTCACATACATAAGAATACGTCGGAGGATTCAACCTAATAAGACTCTCTGCGCGATCTCGAGAGAGAAGAATGGAAACTAATCCTAAATGTCCTGCGGCCTCACGATTATAGATGTGGTGACTGACACCGATAATCAAGACTCTACTAGACACGGTGCAGACACTTTCCGAGGACTAATCGCTCGATACCACTTTTGTCACGACCCGACCGGGCGCGGCGGTGCCCTACACGGGCACCTTTGCTACAGTATACATCGAGAGATAATCGGAACATACATGAAACTTATAAAATAAACAACGAAATAAAACAACAAAGTTAGCCGACAGGCTACCTTCCTAGACATATATACATATACATAAACAACGGTAGTTCCATCCACTTTTCCGTTTACAAACGACCCACAACATGTGACTACGGACCTCAGAGTTTTAACGTAACAAGCGTGGCGGGGCGGGGCCCGCCATACCCACGAATGTACATAAGTCTACCACATCGTGAAACCGTACCACAAGATAAGCCTCGGAGCAATTGGAGCTTTCTCCCAAAATCAACCGAGATCCTAAGAGCAAGGATCACCAACCTGTGCACCTAACACTGCGGGCATTTAGCGGCCCAGAAGAAATTCGATAACAACAGTGCAGTGTATGGAGTAAATAAGGTGCAACAATCATATCATAATCGCATAAAAGAATGTCATATGAACTCTCAAATCAATCGTATATTAACCGCCTTTCTTTCTTTCAATAAGATTTAACAACATGTTCTTACATACATACTTAAGAGATTTATCAAGTTTTTCCACATAACTTATTAATCTTACTTAACATAATCCGCCCGTTTGCGGACACGGTATCGATTTAATCATGTGACATAATCCGCCCGCTGTGGGGCTCGGTGTCGTGGAATCATGTAGCATAATCCGCCCGCTGTGGAGCTCGGTGCATCGTGGAATCATGTAAAGCATAATCCGCCCGCTGTGAGCTCGGTGTAAGATGACGTAACCCGCCTATGTGCAGGCTCGGGGTAATATGGCGTAATCCGCCATGAGTAGGCTCGGTGTATCTCATAGCGTAATCCGCCTATTTGTAGGCTCCTGTATTTCATAACGTGTCCGCCTATTTGTAGGCTCGGTGTATTTTCCTTACATAACCTTTTACATCGTGATAATTATTTCTTCTTAAGTCGTCATAACAACTTCCCATAAAGCTATTATAACGTTCTTTCATATTAGAGAACTTAAGGCATTTAATTCTTGCAACAATAGGGAAACTAAACCCAACCATACTACGTACATACGTACTTAAAAGAATCATAAAACTTCTTCTTTTTAAAACTCAAGTCACATACTCTTTAAAATCATGTCGTCAATACTTTAGAAATCAAGTCCACAACTTAAAAAAAAATAAAGTTTCATAATCCTTAGAAGACAACCAAAGTTCATAGTCTTAAAACCTTATAACGTACATTCTTTAAAGTCCACTTACTTATACTTATAAACAAATATACAAAATTTCATACACTTCCAAAACCAAGTAACTTATTCTCTTAAAACCATATAACATCCACTTTTAAAATCGATCCCCTTTTCACATATAAATTATAGTCATTTTCGAACAACAAAATCCACTTACTTACTTTAAATAAAATCAAGATACATAGCTTTGAGTCAAATCCCATAATTTCCTAATCCTTTCTTACCAACACCTCCCATAAGGCTTGGTAAAGACTTAGGATAACTTTGACATAAACTTAACATAGAGTAAATCACACGACTACCTCTTAACTTCTAAGAGTAGGAGGAAACATGAAATAATATCACGTGGATATTTCATACGTAGGATCATGCCAAAGAAGAAGAGGTTCACATACCTCGCGACGATTGTCGACAAGTAGCAAAATGCTCCAAAGTACTTCAACCTTGAGCTATTCCATTCTTCAAGTAGGATACACTAAACTTAGTACTTCAACCTATCATGGCCACAATACGTCCATTAACCTCTTACTTTAAACGTAGAATATCCTAAGTGTCAAGTCACTAAATTCTACGGAAAATCGGACAGCACCTCCTTTGTTTTTACTAACTTTGCCACCTTTTTCAAGGCCGAAATACAATAACCAAACAGCCCCAATTGGCTCACAATTATATAGAAGGTATTCCAATACAATTAAATAACTACACAATACAAACTACATTCCAAATTCGGCCACCTTGATTCAACAAATCCAATTCTTATCCAATTTCCATGCGGCTTGTATAACATTTCGGATTTAACTACAAGAAATCCATAATACTAATAAAATTCAACATACCAACTTCATGCTATCAACATGTAAAGCTAACTACAACAATATAAAAATAATCTTGTAACACCTTCAAAGAACAAGATTATACCTCAACGATTCTTAATCCAAATTTCCAATCCGAAGTCGCTCCTTAGTAGTTTAGAACCCCTCCAAGACACTTCAATCCTCTTGTTGAGACCCTTAGAACCACACCAACAACTTTACTTCAAACTTCCTATCCAAAACCTAGAAAGCCACTAGGTTTTCACTTTGCGACTAACCCGAAAACTACCTTTTTCCGGGATTTTTCTATAGAGATACACTTACAATACACTCAAGAACCTTGGTTTAAAGTGTGGAGCTTATTGGACAAGGAACAAAAAATTTCTCTTCTTGAAGTGAGCTTGGCCGAGAGCTTCAAGCTTGAGTTCATCCAATTTTTTTGTGATTTTGGCTAAGTATGGAACTCTCTCTTGCTACTAGTAATATATATGGGGACATGGAGGGTTAAGATATAAACATTTGGGTGGCTAGGATGAAGTCTTACTAAATATCAAGACCATTGTGGGACCTTTGACTTTAGTCAATATTATCAAGCCTCAAGTTGCAAGACTTGTCTTGCAACAAAGGTCCAATGACCCTTTTGCCCTTGCACATTTCGACCAAGGCATCACATAAGGGGGGTGACACGTGTCGTCCTCCCATTCATCACAATAATACGTTTTCCGAAAATTTCATAATTCCGATAAATTTTTACAAGTCTCAAAATCTTAACATTGTGAGTTCTTACGTACGTTCTAAAACATGTCCTGTAAATACGGGGTGTAACACTAACAATGAGAGTAAAATAGGTGAATACTTACAATATCTAAAGTAGGAGGCTCACGATCAAAGCAGGACCACCCGCCCGCAGTATCATTAAGCAATCCTATTCCTGGGACTATTTCACCCGCATAGATCGCGTGGACCCGCATGAGGTATTCCTCGCATAGGTTGTACCCGCCCGCATGGGACTATTTCACCCGCATAAGCCCATAAGGACTCGCATGAGGTATTCCTCGCATCATGGGTAGCAAATCCACGGAAACAGGTGGTATAACGTCTTGGGGGTTTACCCCTCATTTATACTCTTACCCCGCCAAGCGGTGGTATAACGTCTTGGGGTTTACCTCATTTATACTCTTACCCTAGCTCAACCGCCATCATACATAACATAAGCCCTACCGCTTATCATACAATAAATAAGCAAGTTAAGAAATCCCCTAACTTCTTATTAGCCTTATTCATATACATTCTCATTTTAGTTTACTTAAGGCACTAACATGTCATTATAAAATCCGGAATCTAACCCAAAGTACTACGACTTCTATTCTTTTAAAAATGACTCTTTTTCATATATAACTTCCAAGATACTAATAACCGTAGTATCAAGTCATAACTACTTTTCAAGACAAGTCACGATACCTTTTAGAAATACATTTAGGCTTCTAAATCAAGTGACTTCTTTCTTTTAAAACCTTAGGCAATTGAGGCCTTAAATCAAATTGCCTTTCAATAAATCAAGCCATTTATCTTTCCATAAAGCCAATATAAAAACTCCCATAAAGTCGTTATATTCACTTTATACCTTAGTCGAGTACAATTTCCTTTCCAAGGGACTTATACGTTTAAAATGAAACAAGTATCACATTCTTTAAAACTCTTCAAGTCCCTTAACATACTTAAGTTACTTAGAGTAAACCACTCTTTAAACTTTCCATAAAAACAAGTATCAAAATACTTTCAACATACTTAAAGTCTCTTAACTTTTGAAAACCAAGATATCCTTATAATATAAACAAGTGAGTTAATTCCTAACTCAAACAACTTGGGCATTCTTAAAATAAGCCAAGGATATCAAATAGACTAGATTTGTCGAACTCTTGCGTCTACCGTACTATACATTTACAACTTAATCATGCTCAAGAGATAAGAAAGTTCCACATACCTCTTCGGTTTAATCCACTTGCTAAGTCCAATCGCGACGTAGTATGTCAACTATAATGACCATAGTACGCCTATTAACTTCTAGTTTCAAACGTAGAATATTCCAAGTGCAGGTCACTAAATTCTACGGAAAATCGGACAGCACTTCCTTTGTTATTACTAACTTTGCCACCTTTTCCATGGTCGAAATACAATAACCAAACAGCCCCAATTGGCTCACAACAAAATGAAGGTAATCCAATGCAAATGAATAACCAAACAGCCCCAATTGGCTCACAATAATATAGAAGGTAATCCAATGCAAATGAATAACCAAACAGCCCCAATTGGCTCACAATAATATGAAGGTAATCCAATGCAAATGAATAACCAAACAATTCTAATTGGCTCACAATAATATGAAGGTAATCCAATGCAAATGAATAACCAAACGACCCCAATTGGCTCACAATAATATAACAATACCAATTCTTATTCAATTTCCATTTCAATCCAAATTGGTAGCATAATAAGATATCAAGCAATTGATTCTAGCTACTACATTCTCCAAGTAGGTAACATCGACAATTCAATTTATCGATCAAATTGGATTTCAATTTCAAATGGCTAAATATGACATTTCGGATTTTTAGCTTCCAATTCCATAACACTTAACAAACTTCATAACACATATCACATGACCACTTATAACTTATCATAACATGAAATCTTCAATTACAAAAGTAAAACGAAGATTATACCTCAATTAGCCCAAATATGCTCCAAGAGTACAAGTCGATCCCTAGCACCTTTAGCTCCTCCTTCCGACATTCCAATCCACTCCAAGCCACCCTGAAGCTTGAAAAACTCATCTTCAAGTTTCAACTTCAAAGTTGAATAACCCTTTAGGTTTTCGCCTTGAGACTAATATGAAAACACCATTTTAGGGATCTTTCTATTGAGAAACACTTATAATACCCTTAGGTACCTTGGTTTTAAGGTGGGAATTATTGGACAAAAATTGGAAATTTTCCTTCTTGAAAACCCCTAAACCGTGAGCCCTCTCTCTAGTGCAAGAACAAGTTTCAAAAATTTTCTAAGTGTAGTGAATGACAAAGTCTTGCACTACTAGTGAGCTTATATAAAAATATGGAGGTCAAGATTAGAACAAATGGGTGGTTTGGATTCATTTTAATTAAATAACAAGCTATTGCTGGCCGTTGACTTGGTCAATGTTGTCGTTTATTTGTCTTGCAAGACTTCATCATAAATTATGGTCAATTGACCATTCCACCTTGCACATTTCGTCCATGTCCATAAAGGGGTGACACGCGTGTCGCCTCCCGTTAAATCAATATTTCGTTTTCCGACAATTCCATAATTCCGATAAATTTTTACACGTCTCAAATCTTAACGTTTGAGTTCTTACGTACGTTCTTAGAAACGTATCCTGGAACTTCCGGGGTGTAACACCTTCCTTGGCCACTTCCTGTCTCCACATATGAGGAGAGCTAGAGTTGATAGATTCTTACAATTGAGGCAGGGTGGCAGGAGTGTTTGATAGTATAGTCTGGAGTTTGATTCATTGGCTAGATATGCGCCTACTATCGTAGCTAATATGGCGGATAGAGTGTATCGTTAGGTGATGGGGCTGGATCGCTATTTGATTGATGGTTGTATGGCAGTGGCTCTTCAGCCAGGTATGGATATTGCCCGAGTACAGGACTATGCACAGGGGGTAGAGGATCGACACAGAGGACGTCAGCCAGATAGAGATCACGACAGAGGCCAGCATAAGAGGGCTAGATCGGCTGGTTATCCTGGTGAGTTTCGAGGTGGGCAGCCTCAGTAGCATGTTAGATATTCTTCACAGCCAGCACAGAGTGCACCCTCACAATTTGCGGGTAGGAGGTTTGACCGCACAGGGTATTCAGGAGCTGGTCAGAGCTAGGGCTTCAGGTTCACAGATGAACAGAGGTGCTAGTCAGTCGAGACCACATTTGCCTCGGTGTTCTCGGTGTGGTAGGACCCATTTTAGGGAATGTCGTTTTACTACGGGTGCTTGTTTTTCTTGCGGTCGTCAAGGCCATGTGATGAGAGAATGTCCTTATAGAAGTGGTACAGGTGGTATGGCTCAGCCTACTGGATCAATTGCTGGTTCATCTTCTACTATAGCTATGCGCCCCACAGGGCAGTGTGCTCATATGCCAGCAGGTCATGGTAGAGGTCGTGGCGGAGTTTCTAATTCTAGCGGTCCCTCGAACCGCATATATGCTTTGGCTAGTAGGCAGGATCAGGAGGCGTCACCAAATGTGGTTACAAGTATATTATCGATCTTTTCCGAGATGTATATGCATTGATAGATTCAGGTTCCACTTTATCATATATATCTCCCCTTGTTGCTAGTAGAATTGGAATAGAACCTGAGTCGATAGAACCCTTTGAGGTAGCTACACCGGTAGGAGATTTTGTCATAGCTAAGCAGGTATACAAAAATTATTTGGTGGTTATATATAGTCGTCATACCATAACATATTTGATAGAGTTAGATATGACTGATTTTGATGTTATTATGGGTATGGATTGGTTGGCTTCTTGTTATGCTAATGTTGATTGTAGAGAAAAGATGGTTCGATTTCAGTTTTCAGGCGAGCCAATTATAGAGTGGAAGGGGAATACAGCATCGCCGAGGGGTAAGTTTATTTCATACCTCAAGGCAAAGAAGATGGTTAGAAAAAGTTATATTTATCACTTGGTTGGGGTGCATGATACGGAAGCAAAGGTACCGGCTCTTCGGTCAGTTTCGGTAGTTAATGAATTCCCAAATGTATTCCCAGATGATCTTCCAGGTCTTCCTCCAGAGCGGGAGATAAAGTTCACTATAGATGTGCTGCCAGATACCCGACCCATATTTATTCCTCTTTATAGAATGGCACCTGCAGAGCTGAAGGAATTAAAGGAGCAATTGAGGGACTTGTTAGAGAAAGGCTTCATCAGGCATAGTACATTACCTTGGGGAGCACCGGTACTATTTGTGAGGAAGAAAGACGGGTCGATGTGGATGTGTATTGATTATAGGAAGCTGAATAAGGTAACAATAAAGAACATGTATCCCCCTCCCCAGGATTGATGATTTATTTGACCAGTTGCAGGGTGATAAGTGTTTTTCGAAGATAGATCTGCGGTCATGTTATCATCAGGTGCGGGTAAAGGATGCAGATATTCCTAAGACAACATTCAGGACCCGTTACGGACATTATAAATTCAAAGTGATGTCTTTTGGGCTGACCAATGCTCCAGCAGTATTTATGGATTTGATGAACCGAGTATTCAAGCCATTCCTAGATATGTTCGTTATTGTATTCATTGATGATATTCTGGTTTATTCACCTTCAGAAGAGGAACATGCAGACCATTTGAGGGCGGTACTTAGGGTACTCCAGCACCAGAAGTTGTATGCCAAATTTTCTAAGTGCGAATTTTGGTTGACTTCAGTAGCATTCTTGGGGCATATTATCGGAGCCGACGGTATTCGGGTGGATACGCAGAAGATTGAGGCAGTAAAGACTTGGCCCAGACCTATGACACCTACTGAGGTACGCAGTTTCTTAGGGCTAGCAGGATATTACCGGAGATTCGTGGAAAAGTTTGCCTCAATTTCAGTGCCTTTAACAAGGCTAACTCCGAAGGCGGTTAAGTTCTAATGGACTGATGCTTGTGAGAAAAGCTTCCAATTATTGAAAGACAAATTAACTACGGCTCCAGTTCTAACTCTTCAGGAGGGACCAGATGGTTATGTTATTTATTGTGATGCTTCCGATGTTGGACTAAGTTGTGTGTTGATGCAGCATGGCAGGGTGATAGTTTATGCCTCCCGACAACTCAGGAAGCACGAGAAGAATTATCCTACTCATGATTTGGAGTTGGCATCAGTGATTCATACTTTGAAGATATGGAGACTTTATTTATATGAAGTTCATGTTGATATTTATACGGATCACAAGAGTCTCCAATATATCTTTAAGCAGAAAGAGCTGAACTTACGGCAGAGACGGTGGCTTGAGTTACTAAAGGATTATGATGTTGATATCTTATACCATCCAGGGAAAGCAAACGTTGTAGCAAATGCTCTTAGTCGTAAATCTATGGGTAGCTTGACGGATGTGCAGCCAGGCAGAAAAGAGATGGTTCTTGAGATATACCGACTAGCTAGTCTTGGAGTCCGGTTGACTGATTCTGGTGATAGTGGAGTTTTTGTTTGAGAAGTTGCTGAGTCCTCTATCATAGAAGAGGTAAAGAGACATCAGTATGAGGATCCTGTTCTGGCACAGTATATAGATGCAGCTCTTCGAAAGGAGAAGACTCTATTTGAGGTTGCACCTGATGGAGTGCTACGATATGAGGGCAGATTATGTGTACTTGATGTTGCGGGGCTACAGCTACAGGTTATGGGAGAGGCACACAATGCCCGTTATTCTATTCATCCAGAGTCAACGAAGATATATCATGACCTCAGATGTTTATATTGGTGGGATGACATGAAAAGGGACATAATGGAGTTTGTTTCTCAGTACCCGAATTGTCAACAGGTCAAGGTCGAGAATCAGAAGCCTGGTGGTTTATTGCAGGAGATGGAGATCCCAACTTGGAAATGGGAAGTGATTAATATGAACTTCATTACAGGCTTACCTCGCACTCAGCGGAAGTGTGACTTTATATGGGTTATTGTGGATAGGCTGACGAAATCAGCTCATTTTTTTCCAGTCAAGACTACTTATTCAGCAGAAAACTATGCGAGATTGTACATCAGGGAGATAGTGAGACTTCATGGGGTTCCCACATCTATCATATCGGACAAAGGAGCTCAATTTACAGATAACTTTTGGAGATCGTTCCAGAAGGGATTGGGGACACAGGTGAGTCTTAGCACATCATTTCATCCTCAGACTGATGGGCAGGTTGAGCGTACTATTCAGACTCTAGAGGATATGTTGAGAGCCTGTATTATTGACTTCAGAGGTAGCTGGGATGATCATTTACCACTTATTGAGTTTGCTTATAATAATAGCTACCATTCTAGTATCTAGATGGCCCGTACGAGGCCTTATATTAGAGGAAGTGCAGGTCACCTATCGGTTGATTCGATGTAGGCGAGACTAAGTTAATCGGCCCAGACATGATTCGGCAAGCTGTTGATAAGGTGAAGCTTATTCAGGAGAGATTATTGGCAGCCCAGAGTCGGCAGAAGTCATACGCAGATAATCGACGTCGACACTTAGAGTTTCAGATTGGTGATTGGGTGTTCCTGAAGGTGTCACCCATGAAGGGTGAGATGAGATTCGATAAGAAGGGGAAGCTTAGCCCGAGATACATTGGGTCTTATCAGATTATTCATAGGGTAGGCAAGGTTGCCTATGAGTTGGATCTACCATCTGATTTGGAAGCGGTACATCCAGTTTTTCATGTATCGATGTTGCGTAAGTGTATTGGTGATCCTTCTAGAGTATTCACGGTAGATGATGTTCAGGTGACAGAGGAATTGTCTTATGAGGAAAGCCCCATAGCTATACTTGATCGTCATGTTAGGAGGTTACGTACTAAGGGTGTGTCTTCCGTCAAAGTATTATGGCGAAATAATAATAGGGAAGAGATGACTAGGGAAGCAGAAGACGAAATGAAGAAGAAGAAGTATCCTCACTTGTTCCCTATGCCTACAGGTAATTTGATTCCTTACTTAACTATTTTGATTGGTGAATAATATATGTGATATATATTGTGGCCCTGTGAGGCATCTTTGGGTTTGCTGAATATAGGTTGGTATGTAGAGTTATAGAGGAGACTCTGCCGAAATTTTTATAGCATGAGACCTATGATGAACATTCGAGGACGAATGTTTCTAAGGGGGGAAGGATGTTACACCTCGTAATTATAAGGCGATAATTAGATAATGTAATTAAGAAAATAAGATTCGAATATTGGATATAAAGTATATTTATATATGCTAATACGGAAATTAGTACACCAATGATGTAATCCCGAAGTAATTTTGGATACAACAAATGTGGTATGGACTTAGTGTCGTGTATAATGTGATTAGGACATGGAATTTCAGATGTTATATATATAATTGATTATGTAGGAGATTAATTAATTGTGAGATTAATTTTAATAGAGATGAGTATAATAAGTGGACAATTTGTGGGAACTTGAGCTAAGTGTACAAATAATTTTCAGCACACACTTAACCCTTATTCATCTCCCCCTTAATTCAAACACTTCTCTCACCCATTCCTTCTCTCTTCAGCCGAAACAACTCCCCTATCCATAGCCAAATTGAAGCTTTTTATTTCCTTCTTCCAAGATTAATCCTTCAATTAAATTTCTAAGAAATGGTAACTCCAAAACATTGAGTATTTCGACATTGACTACCGAAAATTAGCCAAAAAATTTCAGTTTTGAAGATGAACCATTTTGGAGAAAACATGTAAGAAAGATGGATTTAAATTTGTAGAATAAATGCATGTCATTTTGTGTTGAAGAAATGGTAAAAATGGTGAAGAAAATGGAAGCAGCGGGTACTGAAATATAGGGACTGTTTTGGACAAAAATTAAGGTAAGATTTCTTCTTCCTATAGTGTAATTAGAGTTAAATGACATTGTAGTTAAGAGATAAACTCATGTTAAAGAGGAATTGGAAATAAGAGATTGCATGTGATTGTTGTTGATGTTGTTGAGCCGATTGGGATTGTTATTACCGATTTTGGGGGTTGTTTTGTATACATTAGATTTGATTGTTGTTGTTGTTACCATTGTCACTAATTGCATGTTATAATTGAAGGAAATCTTGACATTTAAAGTTGAAATGGTTTATATGAAAGTGTTGAAATATGAATTGGATTTTAAGGAATTATGAAAAGAGTTTGGTATTATGTTTTGGGGTGTGCCGAGACCCTCATGAAGTCGTGGAAATTGTTGGTATTGTTGTGATGTATTTGGGGCTGTTCTTGTTAAGTTATAATGCTGGAAATATAAGTTATGAACATGTATATACGTTGTGGTAATTACTAATACATGTCTTAAAGGAATTTAAAGTGCAGAAAGGTGTTATGTTGCAAACTAAGACTTGCACTCTTGTTGTTGTTGCTAGAGTTGATGGACTGTTTTTTAAAGGGTGTTTTAATATGAATTAACATGAGAAATAGGTGTAGTAATCATCTTGATTGTTGTAGTAGTTGTATTCTATAAATATAAAGAGAAAGAATTCATAATTATGGTGTAGATATAGTATATGGACTGATTTTGTTATATCCTGGAATTGTGCTTGGTTATTGGTATTGTTGACATTGTTTATGAGTTGTGGATATGTATATAAATAGGGGAAGTGCTACCCGAATTTTTATAGAAAAGATAGTCATCATTTGGTATATAACTTACCCTAGTAATCATAGAGTTGACGGGTATGTTATTATTGTTATAGGTCGAAGTACTAATCGAGACGAATTCTAAATATTGAGTTGGTTAGTTCGACAATAAGGTATGTGAAACTATCCCTTCTTTCTTTTGGCATGACTTACATAAATGAGTGTACAGCGGACGTACATAATTCCATTGAATCCTAATTCCTTGTGATACATGATGTGATAGTGCCTTTGATTTTACAAGTGATAGTTCATTTAATTTATTCCATTGAGAGTCAAATGATGATTTAATATGTATAAAGTTACTCATGATATTCTATTCGTGTTTGATGTGATTATATTATTTCACCACGTCTCAGGTCGGGTATGTACATATATGATGATTTTACTGAGTCTCAGAATGGGTCGGGTACGATATACGTGGACATGCATCCACATGATATTACCGAGTCCTAGAATGGGCCGGGTACGGTATGTGCACATTATATGATTTCACCGAGACCCTCACTAGGGGGTCGGGTACGGTATGTATATGATTATGATTTCACTCACTGAGTCCCATAATGGGTCGGGTATGGTATGTATATGTATATGACTTCATTCACCGAGTCCCATAATGGGCCGGGTACGGTATATGATATGGACATACATGACTCTCATTTCATAAGGCACATTTGCAATGGTATTTTGATTATTATACTTGTCTCACGTTATCTCTTGGCCAGTTATGATCTTCCTTACAGTACTTCATGTTTTATATACTCGATGCATTATTTCGTCTCGACCCTTTCCTCGAAAGCGTTTCATATCCGCAGGTACAGGTAATCAGTTTGGTGATCCTCCAGTATAGGATTTCTACTCAGTTGTTGGAGAGCTCCATTATTCCGGAGCTTAGTCATTTTGGTACAAATCTTTGCTATAGACTTATGCATATTCAGGGGTACGGCGGGGCCCTGTCCCGTCATATTTCACTGTTATACTCTTAGAGGCTGTAGTCATGTGTGGGTTGTACATGTGTGGATTGTAGACATGTTTGGGTCAGCTGTACTGTTGTACTTCATTTTGGGATGTTCCCTATATAGTGGCAGTCTTGTCGGCTTGCTTATTTGATATGGTTTACCAATTTCTACATTATCCTTGGTATCTGTGTGATTATATGTGACAGGTGGGTATAAGGGTGCCCAGGTAGGGCATCAGTCGCGGCCCGTCGAGTCGGGTCGTGACATTTCTCTTGGTGGTGGACAGTTTCTTTCAGAGGAATGTTCAGTATTTATTTCTAAATGAATCAGATGTTATTCAACTTAGAGTAATAGACAGACAAAAAATAATAAATCCTGCAAGTAAGAAATTTAGTTCTTGGCTCTGAAAGTTTTTTTGTTAGTAACTCAGATTTTGCCTACTGTTTCTTAGACTTACTTCTTGGATTTCAAAATCGGATTTCTTGCAGATTTCAGAGAGTAAGAAAGAAAAGAAAAGAAGATTACTGCAGTGACATTTGCAACACAGAAACAGTATACAAAATATACAGACAAAACCAGAAGATATACAAAATTGAGTCACAGAGGGAACCAAAATGTATTGCTTTGACTCATAATCGATCGCAGAAGTGTTGTGGTTAGGACATGCTTTGATACCATGTTTAATAACCTCCTTATACCTTCAGCATTTATCCATGCATGGCAGTCGATACACTCAGAGAAAAGAAAGAAAGAAATGTAGGTGAAGAAAGAAGAAGAAGCAGTATGCAGGGATGGAGATCAGAGGATAGAAGAAGAAAGAATTAGTAAGATGCATTATTACTCATTGTGTTCTTCAATTAGTACATTGGGTAACTATATATAGGTATGATACATAGATGATAAGAGCTTAAATGAAGTTAGTTGGTTAAGTAATTACTCCAACAACTTCTAACTACTTGTAACCTCTTCTAACTAACTTTTAACTACCCTTTGTATTCTCCTCACCATGTTTTGCTGGAGCAACATATTCCAATTTAATCATTCATTCACCACCTTCACAATATCAAAATTATCCCATATTGAGTGTCTGGTTTCTGGCTCCTCATGCATCTCCTCCACTTGTTCAACCTAGGATTTGCTAGTTCAAGATGAAGTCTGTCTAGCACTGTGCACTGATACTGGTGCAACTTCATCCCATTGTTTTTGAGCTTCCTTCTGTTGTTGCCGAATTTCAATTAGACTTGGCGTTTTCCTTGTTATTACTCTCCCAATTGCAGATCTGGATTCCTCCGGAGTAGCAAAGATTGCTCTTCCCTTTGTCTGCACTGATGCTTATGATTGAGCTCCTTACTATGTCCCAGTTAACACTCTTCCATTGATTAGAGTTCTAATTGGAACTGATTTAACATGTTTCCCTCGCTGAGCTGCATTTCTCGCAACTTGAGACTCTTTCGCCATGATAGCCTTTTGAGATGGGACTCGAGTTCTCTTACCTATGGCGGGCGCAGATTAAGCTAATTTGCACCTAAAGAGAGACCATCGAGAAACATTAATTTGTTAGCCTTTGTTATCTGATCTTGAATTAAAAATTATTGGAAGTGAAAGCCTTCTGAGATAGGATTCGAGTTCTCTTGCCCATGACAGACACATATTAAGCTAACTTGCGCCTAGAAAGAGACCATCGAGAAAGCTTAATTTGTTAGCCTTTGATCTTGAATTAAAAATTGTTGGAAGTGATAGTCTTCTGAGATAGGACTCGAGTTCTCTTGCCCATGACATGCGCATATTAAGCTAACTTGCGCCTAGAGAGAGACCATCGAGAAAGCTTAATTTGTTAATCTTTGTTGTCTGATCTTGAATTAAAAATTGTTGGAAGTGATAACTGTTACACCCCGTATTTACAGGACATGTTTTAAGAACGTACGTAAGAACTCACAAGTGTTAAGATTTGAGGCTTGTAAAAATTTATCGGAATTATGAAATTGTCGGAAAACGTTTTATTGTGACGAATGGGAGGGCGACACGTGTCACCCCCCTTAGTAATGCCTTGGTCGAATTTAGGCATGCCCATAATGGTCATTTACCATTAGTCTTGGATGAACAAGTCTTGCAAGTGTGGCTTGACAATTTTGACTAAGTCAAAGGAGACAATTAGCTTGATATTTAATAAGAGCTTATCCTAGCCACCCAAATGGTTGCATCTTGACCCTCCACTACCCTTTATAATACTAGTAGTAGCAAGACTTTGTCCAACACTTAGAAATTTCCAAGCATTTGAAGACTCCATATATGGTGCTCTCGGGTTTGGGTGCTCTGAGGAGGAAAAAATTAGTTTCTTGTCTATAAGCTCCACACTTTAAACCAAGGTTCTTGAGTGTTATGTAAGTGTATCTCAATAGAAAAATCCCGGAAAAAGAGAGTTTTCGTATTAGTCGCAAAGTGAAAACCTAGTGGCTTTCTAGGTTTTGGATTGTAAGTTGAAGGAAAGTTGTTGGTGTGGTTCTAAGGGTCTCGAATGCGGATTGAAGTGTCTTGGAGAGGTTAACTACTAAGGAGCGACTTGGTTGGAGTTGGATTTAGAGTCGTTGAGGTACAATCTTGTCTTTGAAAGTGTTACAAGATTATATATTTATATTGTTGTTGTTAGTTTTACATGTTGCTAGCATGAAGTTGTTGTGTTGAAGTTTATAAGGATTATGGATTGATTGTAGCCTTGGAAATCCGAAATGAAATGTAAGCCATGTTAAGTTGGATTACTAATTGGTCGTTTTTTTTAGAAATCGTCGCATGTTACTTACTTAAAGATTATGGTTGTTATAATCAAATGCGACGTGATATCATGTTATGCTACCAATTTGGATTGAAATGGAAATTGGTTAAGAATTAGTATTGTTGAACTCAAGGTGGCCGAATTTGTACTTCTAGTTGTAATAGTTTGTTTTCATTTGTATTGGACTACCTTCTATATTGTGGTGAGCCAATTGGGGCTGTATGGTCAATTATTTATATTGGACTACCTTATAGATTGTGGTGAGCCAATTGGGGCTGTATTGGTTATTGTATTCGACCTTGAAAAAGGTGGCAAAGTTAGTAGAAACAAAGGAAGTCTTTGTCAGATTTCTCGTAGAATTAGTGACCTAGCACTTAGAAAAATTCTACGTTACGAGTGAAAGGTTAATGGACATATTGTGACCATTATAGGTTGAAGTACTAAGTATAGCGTATCCTACTGGGAGAGTGGAATAGCTATCAAGGTTGAAGTACTTTGGAGCATTTTGCTACGTGTCGATAATCGTCGCGAGGTATGTGAACCTCTTCCTTCCTTTGGCATGATCCTATGTATGGAATATACTTGTGGTATCATTTCATGTTTCCTTCTACTCTTAGAAGTTAAGAGGTAGTTATGTGATTTACTCTATGTAGAACTTTTCCTATCTTTTGAGCATGACTAGTTGCGTATGTAGTACGGTGAGCGTCTGCACTATGATATTCTTTACTTGTTTTATGTAATGCCAAGTCGGGTGGGTTAGGAGATTAACTCACTTCTTTGAAAATAGTAAGGATGTCTTAAGTTGATTTTAAGTTAAGGGACTTGAAGAGTTTTAAAGTATGTGATACTTGTCCCGTTTTAAACGTATAAGTCCCTTGGATAGGAAATTGTTTATGGCTAAGGTATAAAGTGAATATAACGGCTTTATGGGAAGTTAGTTATATTTGCCTTATGGAAAGATAAATGACTTGACTATGTAAAAAGGCAACTTGATTTCTGGCATCAATTGCCTAAGGTTTTATAATAAAAAGTCGAGTTGATTTGGCTAATTTACTGGCACAAATGAGAATAAGTATCGAACAAGCCATCGCAGCGTTAATAAAGGAAAATGTAATGACAATCCATTATGTTAAAACAAGTAGAAATCCTCCATCTGCATAGAAGCTAAGATAAGACAAAATTGTATTACATTTTCTAGATCATGGCTACTTGAATAAGATCATTATAAATAAGTATAACTTATTCACGACGCACCAAAGATTTGTTACTAATTTTGAAAGAGTTTACGTATGAAGCTTTTAAGACTTTGAAACTTGTTTTCTTAAAAGTTAAGAGACTTGAAGTATTTTGAAAGTTAAGAGAATTGATTTGAAAGTATAAATCTCTTGGTTATAAAAGGAACGTGTTAATCTAAACCATAAAGGGTTATAACGGCTTTATGGGAAGTCGGTTATAACGGCTTTATGGAAGATTAAGAGAATGGTTTTCTCTAGTAAAGTAATCAAAGGAATAACTTGTATTAGGTAAGGGCAAATTGGTTTAAAGGTACCAATTGCTTAAGGTTTTTAATAAAGAAGTCACTTGATTTAGAAGCCGGTAATTGTATTTCTAAAAGGTATTGTGACTTGTCTTGAAAGGTGGATAGGACTTGATACTACGGTGGTTAGTATCGGAAAGTTTTATTTGGAAAGGAGTCTTTTGAAAAGAATGTGCGTCACGTAGTACTTTGGCTTAGTTAATTGAGATTTAGCCTATATGTCTTTGGTGATAGCCTTTGAGTGCAAGTATTATGTTTTATTACGTTGTCGCGACTCTCGGTTGGAGAGGCGTTTGTCTTGTTATAAGTTACTTGGACGTCTGACGGTGATGTGGGATTCCGGGTATCTTAGTTATTTGTAGCACTTGGGTTAAATTCCGGATTTTATAAGAGACATGGTAGTGCTTATGTCTTGTTTGATGGTCAGTCGAGCTAGGGTAAGAGTATAAATGAGGAATGACCCAGGCGTTATACCACCTTCTCCGTGGTAAGAGTATAAGTGAGGGTAAACCCGAGCGTTGTACCACTGCTTTATGTGTTGTTTGTGACCAAGTCGAGATAGGGTAAGAGTATAAATGAGGCAAGCCCAGGCGTTATACCACCTTCTCCGGGTAAGAGTATAAATGAGGGCAAGCCCAGGCGTTATACCCCGCTTACCACCTACTCGGGGTAAGAGTATAAATGAGGGCAAGCCCCAAGACGTTATACCACTGTTTTGATTGATATTATGGGCGTGAGACCTATGGTTATGTTTTACACTTTTAGCCATTGTGATGATGGGGATTCCAGGCGTGCTTTGATATGGGTGTGACTTGATCGCGTCGATTTGGTAGGGTAGTATATGTGTCCCTCGTAGTGGGCGGACTATGTTATGAAAGATAAGTAAGTTAGATAGAAATGAACTTAATGACTTCTCCTAAGTAAGTCGTAAGATATGGCTATAACTCTTAATGGAATGGAAAAAGATATTGATGTGAAATTAAGTTCATAAGTGGTAATGACACGGCAGGATCCGGTATGTATTTTTATACTTGTCCTTGTCATTCTTTTGTCTGATTATGATCTGTTTCTTGCGTTATTTACATTCCATATTAAATTTTTGTTATGCGACCCCGCCGAAGTGCGTTAAATGCCGCAGTTTTAGGTACCAGGTTGGTGATCCTTGCTCCAGGATCTCGGTTGATTTTGAGAGAAAGCTCCATTTGCTCGGAGGCTTAGCTCTTGTGCAGTTTTCCCGAGGTAGTAGATTCATGTATATTGGGGTATGGCGGGGCCTGTCCCGCCACTTGATGGTTATGTTAAAACTCTTAGAGTCCTGTAGTCACCTATTTGTGGGTCGGTTGTAAAAGAAATGAAATCGCTTGGTTGTATTTATATATGTTCGGGAAGGTAGCCACATCGGCTAACCTATTGTTTACTTAGATGTTTTATTTATAAGTTTCATGTATGTTCGCTGATTTTCTCGATGTTTACTTGTAAGGGTGCGGGTAGGGCACGATCGCGATCGAGGGGTCGTGACAAAAGTGGTATCGAAGCGATTAGTCTCGGAAAGTGTCTGACCGTGTCTAGTAGAGTCTTGATTATCGGTGTGTTGTGCACCACATCTATAATCGGGAGGCTGCAGGACATTTAGGATTGGTTTCCATTCTTCTCACTCGAGATCGTGCGATAAATTTGTATTGTTAGGGTCGTCCTCCCTAACGAGTTATGTTGATTGCATTACTGAGAAAGCGTGATAACCGGGAAGGACTATGTGGATTGCGTATCGGGTTGGTAATGATTATAGTATAGTTGGTATTGTGACATACATCTATACGGGGTTATGTATGAGGGTCAGACGCGTGTTGCCTAGAATGATTTTAGATTTTCAGGGATTGGTAAAGACTAACTAGATACCAGGAAGGTATGGGATAGTTAATGAATTCTCGCCAAGATCTTATGTTTTATTTGAGATAATTGGGAAAGGATGAGGTATGCGATAGGGTAGTGAACCCAGAAGCCATGTTAAGGAACTAACGGAATGTTAATAGATTAAGGCTGCGTAGTAGGCTTAAGAGAATTGTATGGATGAGGTCCGGTATAGAGTAAGTAATAGTTGTTGTGATCGAGACAACATGGTTATGGTTTTATGAGAAGTTTTATACCCGTTATTGGGGATTGGTAAGGTAGGCTTGGGCGTGGAAAGTGCGAGCATCGGAATGTTGAAAACCGCTAGGACCTTAGTTGTATAAGGTCTTCGGGTAGAAAGATTTATTGTAGACCAAGATAAGAGTTAAGTGCGGCCTGAGTGGTTGAGGACTGTTCAGGTCTCCCATATCGGAATGGAGTGGGATCAGTTGGTAGTAGTTCCGCTCGTGGCGGTCACGGGGACGCAAGAGCCCAAGTCTAGTTAATTGTTTACGGGTTCGTGGACGCGTTCCACGAACCAGTCATGAAAGCGGAAATGGCCTTATATTGTTTTATAGAGTTACTCGATGATTTGAGGCGAGAATGTATATGGAAGTTATGTATGTATGCTAGTATGAGTTGGGAGTACGAAAAGAAAATCTCTTTTGGGCTTATGATGGACAAGTATGCGTGTGCGAGTATTAGGGCCATGTGTGGCATTGTTAGCATGTCGGGGTTGTGAAAGGAAACTATGTCGCTAATTATAAGTTTGACTCCGAAAGAACATTCGGGGACGAATGTTTCTTAGGGGGGAAGAATGTTACACCCCGTATTTACAGGACATGTTTTAGAGCGTGCGTAAGAACTTCATGAGTGTTAAGATTTGAGGCTTGTAAAAATTTATCTAATTATGAAATTGTCGGAAAGCGTTTTATTGTGTGAATGGGAGGCGACACGTGTCACCCCTTAGTAATGCCTTAGTCGAATTTAGGCATGCCCATAATGGTCATTTACCATTAGTCTTGGATGAACAAGTCTTGCAAGTGTGGCTTGACAATTTTGACTAAGTCAAAGGAGACAATTAGCTTGATATTTAATAAGAGCTTATCCTAGCCACCCAAATGGTTGCATCTTGACCCTCCACTACCCTTTATAATACTAGTAGTAGCAAGACTTTGTCCAACACTTAGAAATTTCCAAGCATTTGAAGACTCCATATATGGTGCTCTCGGGTTTGGGTGCTCTGAGGAGGAAAAAATTAGTTTCTTGTCTATAAGCTCCACACTTTAAACGAGGTTCTTGAGTGTTATGTAAGTGTATCTCAATAGAAAAATCCGGAAAAAGAGAGTTTTTCGTATTAGTCGCAAAGTGAAAACCTAGTGGCTTTCTAGGTTTTGGATTGTAAGTTGAAGGAAAGTTGTTGGTGTGGTTCTAAGGGTCTCGACATGCGGATTGAAGTGTCTTGGAGAGGTTAACTACTAAGGGCGACTTGGATTGGAGTTGGATTTAGAGTCGTTGAGGTACAATCTTGTCTTTGAAAGTGATACAAGATTATATATTTATCTTGTTGTTGTTAGTTTTACATGTTGCTAGCATGAAGTTGTTGTTTTGAAGTTTATAAGGATTATGTATATATAGTAGCCTTGGAAATCCGAAATGAAATGTAAGCCGTATTAAGTTGGATTACTAATTGGTCGTTTTTAAAAATAAATCGCACGTTACTTACTTAAAGATTATGGTTGTTATAATCAAATGCGACGTGATATCATGTTATGCTACCAATTTGGATTGAAATGGAAATTGGTTAAGAATTAGTATTATTGAACTCGAGGTGGCGAATTTGTACTTCTAGTTGTAATAGTTTGTTTTCATTTGTATTGGACTACATACATATTGTGGTGAGCCAATTGGGGCTGTATGGTCAATTATTTATATTGGACTACCTTATAGATTGTGGTGAGCCAATTGGGGCTGTATTGGTTATTGTATTCGACCTTGAAAAAGGTGGCAAAGTTAGTAGAAACAAAGGAAGTCTTTGTCCGATTTCTCGTAGAATTAGTGATCTAGCACTTAGAAAAATTCTACGTTACGAGTGAAAGGTTAATGGACATATTGTGACCATTATAGGTTGAAGTACTAAGTATAGCGTATCCTACTGGGAGAGTGGAATAGCTATCAAGGTTGAAATCTTTGGAGCATTTTGCTACGTGTCGATAATCGTCGCGAGGTATGTGAACCTCTTCCTTTGGCATGATCCTATGTATGGAATATACTTGTGGTATCATTTCATGTTTCCTTCACTCTTAGAAGTTAAGAGGTAGTTATGTGATTTACTCTATGTAGAACTTTTCCTATCTTTTGAGCATGACTAGTTGCGTATGTAGTACGGTGAGCGTCTGAACTATGATATTCTTTACTTGTTTTATGTAATGCCAAGTCGGGTGGGTTAGGAGATTAACTCACTTCTTTGAAAATAGTAAGGATGTCTTAAGTTGATTTTAAGTTAAGGGACTTGAAGAGTTTTAAAGTATGTGATACTTGTCGTTTTAAGCGTATAAGTCCTTGGATAGGAAATTGTTTATGGCTAAGGTATAAAGTGAATATAACGGCTTTATGGGAAGTTAGTTATATTTGCCTTATGGAAAGATAAATGACTTGACTATGTAAAAAGGCAACTTGATTTCTGGCATCAATTGCCTAAGGTTTTATAATAAAAAGTCGAGTTGATTTGGCTAATTTACGGCACAAATGAGAATAAGTATCGAACAAGCCACTGCAGCGTTAATAAAGGAAAATGTAATGACAATCCATTATGTTAAAACAAGTAGAAATCCTCCATCTACATAGAAGCTAAGATAAGACAAAATTGTATTACATTTTCTAGATCATGGCTACTTGAATAAGATCGTTATAAATAAGTATAACTTATTCACGACGCACCAAAGATTTGTTACTAATTTTGAAAGAGTTTACGTATGAAGCTTTTAAGACTTTGAAACTTGTTTTCTTAAAAGTTAAGAGACTTGAAGTGTTTTGAAAGTTAAGAGAATTGATTTGAAAGTATAAATCTCTTGGTTATAAAAGAACGTGTTAGTCTAAACTATAAAGGGTTATAACGGCTTTATGGGAAGTCGTTATAACGCTTTTATGGAAGATTAAGAGAATGGTTTTCTAGTAAAGTAATCAAAGGAATAACTTGTATTAGGTAAGGGCAAATTGGTTTAAAGGTACCAATTGCTTAAGGTTTTTAATAAAGAAGTCACTTGATTTAGAAGCAGGTAATTGTATTTCTAAAAAGGTATTGTGACTTGTCTTGAAAGGTGGATAGGACTTGATACTACGGTGGTTAGTATCGGGGAAGTTTTATTTGGAAAGGAGTCTTTTGAAAAGAATGTACGTACGTAGTACTTTGGCTTGGTTAATTGAGATTTAGCCTATATGTCTGGTGATAGCCTTTGAGTGCAAGTATTATGTTTTATTACGTTGCGCGACTCTCCGGTTAGGCATTGTCTTGTTATAAGTTACTTGGGCGTCAAAGCGGTGATGTGGGATTCCACGTACGCTTGTTATTTGTAGCACTTGGGTTAAATTCCTGGATTTTATAAGAGACATGGTAGTGCTTATGTCTTGTTTGATGGTCGGTCGAGCTAGGGTAAGAGTATAAATGAGGGGCAAGCCCCAAGACGTTATACCACCTTCTCCAGGGTAAGAGTATAAGTGAGGGGTAAACCCCCAAGACGTTGTACCACCTGCTTTATGTGTTGTTGACGACCTCGAGATAGGGTAAGAGTATAAATGAGGGCAAGCCCCAAGACGTTATACCACCTTCTCGGGTAAGAGTATAAATGAGGCAAGCCCCAAGACGTTATACCCCCTGCTTTACCACCTTCTCCAGGGTAAGAGTATAAATGAGGGGCAAGCCCCAAGACGTTATACCACCTGTTTTGATTGATATTATGGGTGTGAGACCTATGGTTATGTTTTACACTTTTAGCTGTTGACAGTGATGGGGGATTCCACGGGCATGCTTTGATATGGGTGTGACTTGATCGGCGTCGGTTTGGGGGTAGTATATGTGTCCTCCGTAGTGGGCGGACTATGTTATGAAAGATAAGTAAGTTAGATAGAAATGAACTTAATGACTTCTCCTAAGTATGTACGTAAGATATGGCTATAACTCTTAATGGAATGGAAAAGATATTGATGTGAAATTAAGTTCATAAGTGGTAATGACAGCAGGATGCAGTATGTATTTTTATATTTGTCCTTGTCATTCTTTTGTATAGTTATGATCATTTCTTGTCGTTATTTCATTCCATATTAAATTTTGTTATCGACCCTTCTTCGGCTGCGTTCATGCCATGAGTTTTTAGGTACCAGGTTGGTGATCCTTGCTCCTAGGATCTCGGTTGATTTTGAGAGAAAGCTCCATTTGCTCGGAGGCTTAGCTCTTGATGCAGTTTTCCTGAGGTAGTAGATTCGTATATTGAGGTATGGCGGGCCTCCGCCACAGTGGTTATGTTAAAACTCTTAGAGGTCTGTAGTCACCTATTTGTGGGTCAGTTTGTAAAAGAAATGAGGCAACTGCTTCGGTTGTATTTATATATGTTCAGGAAGGTAGCCCTATCGGCTAACCTATTGTTTTACTTCAGATGTTTTATTTATAAGTTTCATGTATGTTCCGCTGATTTTCTCGATGTTTACTCGTAAGGGTGCCTGTAGGGCACGATCGCGATCCCGGAATTGGTCGTGACAATAACCTTCTGAGATGGGACTCGAGTTCTCTTGCTCATGACGGGCGCAACTTAAGCTGACTTGCGCCTAGAGAGAGACCATCGAGAAAGCTTAATTTGTTAGCCTTTGTTGTCTGATCTTGAATTAAAAATTGTTGGAAGTGATAGCCTTCTGAGATAGGACTCGAGTTCTCTTGCCCATGACAGAAGTATATTAAGCTTACTTGCGCCTAGAGAGAGACCATCGAGAAAGCTTAATTTGTTAGCCTTTGTTGTCTGATCTTGAATTAAAACTTGTTGGAAGTGATAGCCTTCTGAGATAGGACTCGAGTTCTTTTGCCCATGACAAACGCATATTAAGCTAATTTGCGCCTGGAGAGAGACCATCGAGAAAGCTTAATTTGTTAGCCTTTTTTGTCTGATCTTGAATTAAAAATTGTTGGAAGTGATAACCTTCTGAGATGGGACTCGAGTTCTCTTGCCCATGACAGACGCAAATTAAGCTAACTTGCGCCTAGAGAGAGACCATCGAGAAAGCTTAATTTGTTAGCCTTTGTTGTCTGATCTTGAATTAAAAATTATTGGAAGTGATAGCCTTCTAAGATGGGACTCGAGTTCTCTTGCCCATGACGGGCACAGATTAATCTAACTTTCCCCTAGAGAGAGACCATCGAGAAAGCTTAATTTGTTAGCCTTTGTTGTCTGATCTTGAATTAAAAATTGTTGGAAGTGATAGCCTTCTGAGATAGGACTCGAGTTCCCTTGCCCATGGCAAACGCATATTAAGCTAACTTGCGCCTAGAGAGAGACCATCGAGAAAGCTTAATTTGTTAGCCTTTGTTGTCTTATCTTGAATTAAAAATTGTTGGAAGTGATAGTCTTCTGAGATAGGACTCGAGTTCTCTTGCCCATGACAGCCGCATATTAAGCTAACTTGCGCCTAGAGAGAGACCATCGAGAAAGCTTAATTTGTTAATCTTTGTTGTCTGATCTTGAATTAAAAATTGTTGGAAGTGATAACCTTCTGAGATGGGACTCGAGTTCTCTTGCCCATGACGGGCGCAACTTAAGCTGGCTTGCGCCTAGAGAGAGACCATCGAGAAAGCTTAATTTGTTAGCCTTTGTTGTCTGATCTTGAATTAAAACTTGTTGGAAGTGATAGCCTTCTGAGATAGGACTCGAGTTCTTTTGCCCATGACAAACGCATATTAAGCTAATTTGCGCCTGGAGAGAGACCATCGAGAAAGCTTAATTTGTTAGCCTTTTTTGTCTGATTTTGAATTAAAATTTGTTGGAAGTGATAACCTTCTGAGATGGGACTCGAGTTCTCTTGCCCATGACGGGCGCAAATTAAGCTAACTTGCGCCTAGAGAGAGACCATCGAGAAAGCTTAATTTGTTAGCCTTTGTTGTCTGATCTTGAATTAAAAATTATTGGAAGTGATAGCCTTCTGAGATGGGACTCGAGTTCTCTTGCCCATGACGGGCACAGATTAATCTAACTTTCCCCTAGAGAGAGACCATCGAGAAAGCTTAATTTGTTAGCCTTTGTTGTCTGATCTAGAATTAAAAATTGTTGGAAGTGATAGCCTTCTGAGATAGGACTCGAGTTCCCTTGCCCATGACAGACGCATATTAAGCTAACTTGCGCCTAGAGAGAGACCATCGAGAAAGCTTAATTTGTTAGCCTTTGTTGTCTTATCTTGAATTAAAAATTGTTGGAAGTGATAGTCTTCTGAGATAGGACTCGAGTTCTCTTGCCCATGACAGCCGCATATTAAGCTAACTTGCGCCTAGAGAGAGACCATCGAGAAAGCTTAATTTGTTAATCTTTGTTGTCTGATCTTGAATTAAAAATTGTTGGAAGTGATAACCTTCTGAGATGGGACTCGAGTTCTCTTGCCCATGACGGGCGCAACTTAAGCTGGCTTGCGCCTAGAGAGAGACCATCTAGAAAGCTTAATTTGTTAGCCTTTGTTGTCTGATCTTGAATTAAAACTTGTTGGAAGTGATAGCCTTCTGAGATAGGACTCGAGTTCTCTTGCCCATGACAGAAGCATATTAAGCTTACTTGCTCCTAGAGAGAGACCATCGAGAAAGCTTAATTTGTTAGCCTTTGTTGTCTGATCTTGAATTAAAACTTGTTGGAAGTGATAGCCTTCTGAGATAGGACTCGAGTTCTCTTGCCCATGACAGACGCATATTAAGCTAATTTGCGCCTGGAGAGAGATCATCGAGAAAGCTTAATTTGTTAGCCTTTGTTGTCTGATCTTGAATTGAAAATTGTTGGAAGTGATATTATAATTAAGCTACTTCATCGTGCCATTGAAATTTTGAGCCACAACAAATTCAAAGATTTTATGCTTTCAAAATTACTTGCTAAGAATGTGTATAGCTTTGCGGGGGAAGAAGAACCAGACCTTATGCAGTTATGCTCCTGCTGTGACATTATTCACTATAATTAATTCTTACTTAATGAAGTATATTCATTTGCAACTTTAAATGAAAAGTTTAAAGGGATCAATAAGAAATATATTTTCAATATACAATTATAATAAAGTATATTTATGATCAACCAACATATTGAACCTCAGAAGATTTGCCAAACTGTTGACCAGAAATCATATTCTAATTAGATACTACTGAAGAGGTCATCGAGCACTTACAAAATAATGAAAGAGGAATAAAAATTAAATATTTAACATAATTCTTATTTTATTCTTAATCTATCAATCTCGAATGATCTGGCATATAACTAATTTAAGTTAATTAGTCCAATTTAATAGTATATGAATGAATATAAACCTCCTAGAGGCATTGCACAATGTGCGGAATAAATGGAAAAGAGCCTACCGAGACTCGACTTATTTAATTGGTACTAGCTTGATTCGACTCGTTTCGAGCTCGATTTAACATTTTAAAAAGTTCGACTAGACTTAACTTGCACTCGATTTAGGAACATGTTCAATTGAACTCTATTTAATTTGACTCGATGCTCTCACCTTATTTGGCAAACATCTGTAGGTCGTTTTTTTTTTTTCGTTTTTCAAGAGTCAATATAATTAAATTAATTAATATTTTAAAATTTAAAAATTATACGAAAAATTATAAGTTTAATTTTTTTACTGTCAAATAGATTAGAAAAATATAGATCATATATATTTATACGAATCTCGAAAAGTGAAAAATAGGTGGAGTATAAATTGAAACAGAGTGAGTATGTGGGGCCCCTGCCTGACCCACATTTCAATTTTTGTAAACGACGTCGTAAAAGCTTCTTGTGCACGCTCGTGTAATCGCGCCAGAGCAGTGAAGTAGAGTGGAGCTTGCTTCGAGTCCCTGCTATAGTCATCATCCCCGTCAACTTTTTCCTCGCACAAATATTGAGTTTTTCCTGACTGAGAAGAATGGAAGGAGTCGGGTCAAGACTGGGTCGGACTTCATCAAGGTACGGCTCATCAGCTCCAGTTTTTAGCGGCCCAGTAAGAAAGTGGAAGAAGCAGTGGGTCAGTAGTAGTACTCGGCCCAACAACAACCTTCGTGGCAACACTAACAACAACAACGTGGCCGGGCCCAAACTTATGCTTTGCCGTTGGACCCCACTTTCTACTTCCTTTAGTTCCAGTGACGATGAGACTCGTAAACGGAAGTTCCGATATGCACCTGTAAGGATGTTTTACGTTTACTGTTAGGGTTTAACTACCATTTTACTTTCATTTATCTCTTTTATTTATGAGCGACTAGGTTTTAAAAGCCGCGGAGATGAGTATGCTGTGATGAATGTGTAGAACATACAAGGAGATATAAAATTAGAAATGATATATTCGGGAAAAAGTAGGAGTGACCTCGGTGGATGATAAGATGCGGGAAGCAAGTTTGAGATATTCGGGCATGTGCAGAGTAGAGACACAGATGCCCATTGCGGAGGTGTGAGAGGTTGACTATGGACGAGTTCATGAGGGGTAGAGGTAGGCCGAATAAGTATTGGGGAGAGGTGATTAGACGGAATACGGCGCAGATGCAACTTACTGAGGACATGACCTGAATTGTGGAGGACACGAATTAGGGTAGAAGAATAGTATGTACTCAAGCGTAGTCCTACTTATGCTTACAAATTAATAGTGGTAGTGTTATTACTGTAGACCCGATTAGCCTATCATACTTATAGACACATTATTGCTTTATAATCCACTGTAGCCTCATTTTTGTTGCCAGGTGTTCTTTAGTGCATTTTGTGTATTTTGTTTAGCTTATTTAATTGTGTTAGCTACTGCTCCCTTTTGTTCGAATGCACTTTATACTGCTTTAATTCCTTATCTGAGTCTGACCGTTTCTCTGACTTTACTCTTTACGCTTTACTCTTGCTTTGTTTTGATTGTCCTGCTTGTGATTATGCTTTGTCTTAAATCGAGGGTTTTTCGGAAACAACCGTTTTATCTACCAAGATGGAGGTAAGGTCTGTGTACACTCTACTCTCCCCAGACCCACGGTGTGGGATTTCACTGGATATGTTATTGTTGTTGTAGGTTTTAAACTCCTTCACCCTATTACTGTTTTGTGAGTTTTATATCTAAATAGAGGTGGTAATTTGAGCTCATACTTAGAGACTTAGTCCATTTAACTTTCATTTTAGTGAATTGGTCACTCATATTTCTTTTAGGTAAATATGAACTTCAATTCTCTTTTTAATCCATAAAAATATGGACAAATATGGATAAAATTTGGGTACGCATATATGTGACTCACTAGACCAATAACAACTAATTTTTCTCAAAATAGGAGAAACTGTAAATTTGGGGGAAAACATGTTATGGATCGATAAAGGATACATAAATGCACCCCAATCCCAACTTACTCTCCACCACTCACCCCATCACCGACACTTACCCCCACCCTGCCCCACTACCCCGCACATACATATTTTCTATTTCATATCTTTTATCTCACTTTTATAAAAATAATTTTGAAAAATGGACAAATTGTTTTACCCCCACCACCACACATTTTTTAGTTCATATATTTTATTTTTATAAAAAAATTATAAAAAATGAGAATTCAACCAAACCAAATCCAACCAAACACACCCATTTACCACCCCTATATCTAAATTAATGGATTTTCACAAAACTTAACATGAACTCATATTAAAATAGAATATAACATGCTATGCCAACATCACGCTCCAAGTGGTAGTACACGTGGAATATTTTTGAGTGAATGGGTTAAAATCTCATAAACTATCACCTTTTTGCGAGTTTCATATCTAAATTATTGGAAATTCATTGAATACCCTGGACTACCATGAAAGCTCATTTTTATGATTTTTTTTATCTCCCACGCGCCTTTTATTAAGTTATCCCAAAGCATTTTGTCACATAATCAACTATGGTTTATTTAATCTAATGGTAGTTATGGTCTGGGTAACAGAAACACCTAATAATTTAGGTATGAAACTCACAAAATGGTGATGGTTTATGGAGGTTTTAACGTATTCACTCTTTATTTATTCAAAATTTTGGATTTCCATTCTGGAAAAGAATATTTTTTGGAAGATAAAGTTGTCGTTTGGATGTTTGAGGTGCTTTATCAGCGGGAGTTCTTAGTAAGCTCACATTAAATAGTACTGTCTCAATGTCAATGTTAGTTTTTCATTTTGGTGTCAATAAAACATGTAAACCGAGCTATCTTCTGCAATTCAATTTTTTCTTCTAGACTAGACTCTGCAATTTAAATTTTGTATCGGTGAAGGACAACTCAACTTTTTTGTATTTTAAATTGTGTAAGTAAATAAAATTGGTACACTATTATATTACATCAAAGCTAAATACCTCGTGGAAACACTACAAGGTAGTTTTCATATGGTACTCCAATTCGCTTAAAACTTAGTCGCGTCTAGGAGTGGAAAACGGGCAGGTCAGATTGAATATGGACGAGTCAAAAATGAGTTAAACAAAAATGAATAAACTATCCAACCGTCCATATTTAATATAGATAAAAAATGGGTTAACTGTCAGATAATATGGACATGGTTTCTGGACAAGCTAAAAGCAAAAATAAGCTTAGACTCCCTGAAAGTAAGCACTAATGAAAAATAACAAACAGACAAATTTGATAATATGGAAATATTCATATTATCCATCTGGATATCCATTTTTAGTAGACAATATGGATAATATTAATATTTGATCCTTTTTTAAAAGTCTTATCCAAAACCATATCTAATGGGTCAGATTGGATGGTTACATGTTTTTTTAACCATTTTTCCACCCCTACCTATATTGCGTGTTTACACCAAACCAATAAAGGCATGACATGTGTTTGCATAATCACTTCTATCACTTATTCTCTGGTTAATTAATGTAACAATGAAGAAATTCCTCTGTTACATCAACAATAATGTAGAAATTTTGCATAAAAAAGAACATGATCCTGCTCCAGAGAGTAGTTTGAAATAGAAGTACTAATGTTCCAACCAATCAACACAATAAAAGTTAACGGTACAAGACTTTTTAAGTTTGATATTGCAAAAGCGGACTAGTTCTAGCTAAAGCACATTGATAGTGTAAATATCTCATTTAGAACAATAAAAAATATAGCTTATTTAACCCGCAAGGGTAGCTCAGTTGGTTGAGCATGGAGCTTTCATAATGGATGTGTCAGGTTCGAAACCCCCTGCCTACGACAGCAGAGAATTTGCTTTCTGGGTCGAGCTCGTCGCACGGGGCTTGCCTAGTGCGGGTTACCTCTCCTGTGTGGTTTGTGAGCTATTGTGCAGGAGCTGGGTTTACCCTGTGTGCACCCAAAAAGGTAGCGAGGGTTCCCATGTCATAAAAAAAAATTATATAGCTCATTTAGAATTTCATTTACAAAAATTTCTCCTTTCTCCTCTCCTCTTTCTCTAACGGTAAGATCTCAAATACCCACCCTATTCCCCGACGGTAACCCATCCCAGCACGCCACTCCGACCGGCGACCAGGTAACACCGCCGGACTACTACATGGCACTGCTCCGATTAGGTACGCCGATGACTTTTACGGCCAAAATTTTCTTCTTTTTTTTTAATTTTATTTTATCTTTTTCTGCTTCTGTCGCTCCGACCGGAGGCCAGGTAACGCCGCTGCTCTGACACCGGTGTCTCTTTCAGGCCTCGTTTTTCGGCCAGATTTTTCTCTTCTCTTTTCTTTTTTTTTCCTTTTCTTCTTCTGCAGCTTCTTTTCTGCTTGCAATCGGAAACCCTGCTCCGGTAGGTTTCGATCAGTTCTGCACACAGGAAACAATGGTTTCCGACAGGAAACAATGGTTTCCGACAGGAAACAGTGTTTTCCAGCGTGTGAACAAATTCTATCAGCCTGGAGTTGGTACCTCCAGTTGTCCGTACTCAATATTTGTTCTTATCCTTGTAGTTAAATTTTTGCATGTTACATTTTATTGAATCTTGACTTTACCTTCTTGCCTTTATTATTTTTGTCCTTTGTTTTATCATTTTGGTTTGTAGTAGCCTGACTTACCTCTAGATTCTTGCTAACTTGTGATTTAGTATTTGTTTCCGTGCGTGTTACCATTAACCTTTGACTAGTATTTGTTTTTGCTCTAGTGGCTTTGGTGAATTATGTTAGACTAGGGTCATGTTCTCAGTTGGGGACGGGGGCGAGAGTTAGGGGAGTAAGTGGGATAAGGGAGATGCTAGACTGAGAATAGGGTCTTAGAACATTGAGACTTTAATGGGTAAGTCCATAGAGCTAGTTAAGATTCTTAAGAAGAGGAGGATTAATATAGCTTATGTCCAGGAGACTAAATGGGTAGGACCTAAGGTTAAGGATGTGGACAGGTATAAGTTATAGTTCTCGAGGAGGTCGAGGTATAGGAATGGGATAGACGTTTTAGTAGACAGCGAGTTAAGGGATCAGGTGGTAGAGGTTAGGAAAGTCAATGATAAGATGATGACGATTAAGTTGGTTGTTGGAGAGTTCACTATGAACATTATTAGTGCTAATGCGCTGCAGGCGGGCTTAAACGAGGAGGAGAAGAGGCGCTTTTGTGAGGATTTGGACGATCTATAAATCTTTTGCATCAAAAGTCGAATAATTCGATGGATTGGAATGCATTTTTAAAGGAGCCAGCTCCCATAGTGTGACGAGCGGTGTGTACAAGGCCCGAGAACGAATTCACCGCCGTATGGCTGACTGGCGAGAATGTGTATTTGTTCTCGAATATGTCATTGAGAGGAAAAGGATTAAATCCTTTTAAGAAATAAAGTTTTTGATCGGAATACGAATCAAACTGAAGGACCTTTTAACTGGTGGGAGGTAGGGGAGATATATCACCCACTGAGAAGTTATTTGTAAGAGGGGATTTCAATGGACATATCGAGTCACTTTCGGGGGTTATGACGACGTGAAGGTTTTGGCGTCAGGGACAGGAACGGGGGAGGTGTCTCACTTTTGGAGTTCGCTAAAGTTTTTGGGATGGTGATAACCAATTCGAGGTTCCTGAAGAAGGAGGAGGACTTGGTGATTTTCCGTAGTTCGGTGGCTAAGACTCAGATAGATTTTTTGCTTCTTAGGAAGGTTGACAACGGTCTTTGTAAAGACTGCAAGGTTATTTTGAGAGTATCTTACAACTCGACATAAACTTTTGATGATGGATTTAGAGAGCAAGATAGAGAAGAAGAGGGTTGTGGATGACAGGCTAAGAATCAAATGGAGGAGTTTGACCATGGCCAGTGCAATTGAGATGGGGGAGAGGTTGATTGTCAGGGGGGATTGGGGGAGTAGTGGGGATGCGACCGGTATGTGGGACAGGACGGTCAATTGCATTCAGGAGGTAGCTTGTGAAGTGTTAGGGGTCTTGCGGGGTAGCCGTGGTGGGCCTCGAGGTGACAGGTAGTGGAGTGGTAAAGTTCAAGCTAAAGTGAAAGTAAAGAAAGTTGTGTATGTGAGGTGGAGAAGTGAACGAATAGAAAATTATATAAGATGGCGAGGAAAAGGGTAAAGCTAGTGGTTACGACGACAAAAATGACGGTTTTTGAACGCCTGTATTTGAAATTAGATGAAGAAGGCGGGGATAAGAAGTTGTACAAACTAGCCAACCCGAGTGAGAGGAGGACCCGTGACTTGAATCACGTGAGATGCATCAAAGATGGGGACGACAGAGTACTGGTGGACGATGCACGTATTAGACGGAGGTGACAGTCTTACTTCCTTAAACTCTTGAACGAAGAAGGAGATAAAAATATTGTGTTGGGAGATCTGAAGCAATTCGAAAGGTACAGAGATTTTGAATATTGTACAAGTATTAAAGTTGACGAGGTTGAGGGTGATGTTCGCAGGATGCGCAAGGGACGAGCGACCGGACCTAATGAGATCGTAGTTGAATTTTGGAAAAGCGCATGCAGGGCATGTTTGGAGTTGCTAACTGAGTTGTTTAATGTTATTTTAAGACGCCAAGAATGCCCGAAGAATGAAAGTGGAGTACAATGATTCCTTTGTACAAGAACAAAGGTGACATCCAGAGTTGCAACAACTATAGGGGCTAAGCCACACTATGAAAGTTTGTGAAAGGGTCGTGGAGATGAGGGTGAGAAAAGGTGTTTCTATTTTTGAGAACCAGTTTCGATTTATGTCGAAGCATTCGACTACAGAAGTCATTCATCTTATTAGGAAGTTGGTGGAGCAGTATAGGGAGAAGAAGAGGGATTTACATGATTTTAATCGACCTCGAGAAGGCATACGACAATGTCCCTAGGGAGGTTCTATGGAGATGTTTGGAGGTTAGAGGTGTACACTAGGATGATCAATGATATGTATGATGGAGCCGTCAGGAGGAGATTCGGAGCACTTTTCAGTGATGATGGGGTTGCAGAGATCAGCTCTTAGCCCATTCTTATTTGCCTTGATGATAGATGAACTGACACGACAAATTCAAGGGGAGGTGACATGGTGTATGTTATTTGCAGATGACATAGTCTTGATTGATGAGTCTCGCAACGAAGTGAACGCTAAGTTGGAAGTTGGAGACACACTCTTAGTCTAAAGGGTTCAGACTGAGTAGGACCAAGACAAAATACTTGAAGTGCAAGTTTAGTAACGGGAACGATCATAAGACAGGCGTGGAGGTGAGACTTGGTATTCAGGTCATTTCAAAGAAAGGAAGTTTCAAGTATCTCGGGTCTATTATCTAAGGAAATTGAGAGATTGATGACGATGTCACACATCGTATTGGTGCAGGGTGGATGAAATAGAGGCTCGCATCTAAAATCATGTGCGATAAAAATGTGTCATCAAAACTTAAAGGCAAGAATTATAAGGTGGTGGTTAGACCGAATATGTTGTATGGGGCGGAGTGTTGGCCAGTCAAGACTTTGCACATCCAAAAGATGAAAGTTGCGGAGATGAGGATGCTGAGATGGATGTGTGGGCATACAAGGAGGGATATGAGTAGAAATGATGATATCTGAGACAGAGTGGGAGTGGTCTGGTTGGAGAATAAGATGCGGGAAGCGAAGTTGAGATGGTTCGAGCATGTGCAGAGGAGAGACACAAATGCCCTAGTGCAGAAGTGTTAGGTTGGCTATGGACGGGTTCATGAGGGGTAGAGGTAGGCCGACGAAGTACTAGGGAGAGGTGATTAGACAGGATATGACGCATGTGCAACTTACTGAGGACATGACCTTAGATAGGGGGTTGTGGAGGACACAGATTAGGGTAGTAGGTAGTTGAGCGTAGTCTTACTTACGCTTACATTCTGGTAGTTGCAGTGTTATTATTATAGTCCTGCTAAGCCTGTCATACTAGTAGGTGCAATATTGTTTTATAGTTCCCTGTCATTCGATTTTTGTTGCTGTATGTTCTTTCATATGCTTTGTTTATCTTATTTACATGCATTAGTTAATGCTTCTTTTTTCGGAATGTTTTATCATGGCTTATCCGTTTTTGTTACTCTCATTTTCATACTGCTTTAAATTTTTTGTCTGGGTCTGATCGTTTCTCTTGATTTGCTTGTGTTTATCCTGCGTCGAGGATCTTTCGGAAACAACCCCTCTATTTACCAAGGTAGAGATAAGGTCTGCGTACACTCTACCTTCCCCAGACTCCACGTTGTGGATTTCACTGGATATGTTAATGTTGTTGTTATAGCTCATTTAGAAATTACATATTTGCTTATTTCAAGGTGTAGCCTCGAAACAAACCTAAATGACACGTTAGCATTACACTTATACTTGAAGCTTGAATTCTTTGATGATATTTTAGGTTCTATTGTTGTTTTTCATGTATTGAGTCAAAAGATCCTAGAATATAGTCTTGCAGAATTGGAATGTGGTTTAAAAATCCAAACAAGATTTGGATGTGTTTGATTTCTATGCCTAAAAACAATTCATCTTTTGTTCTTCATCAAAAGAAAAAAACAATTCATCTTTTTTTTCACATGGGGACTGACATCAAAGATGATATAATAGGTCAGCTCTAACAGCTTATATATTGAATATTAGTTGACCTATAGAGTGTCATATATCTAGTATGTTAACATTGGTGGGTGCAAGCATGTTAATTAGAACGAAAGCTGAATAGTTTCTTAGAGTTCAAGTCATATGCACTTATAGTGTAAGAAATATTTATGCAATCAGGTAAATTTACTAGGTATTGCAGGTAACACTACATAATTACCATTTACTGATAACCTGGATGAAATGGAAGTATCCTCCTATAACAGGGTAAATTACATTAATAATGTAATAATTTACTGCTGAAAAAATTGAGAATGGTCATACACATGGCTAGTAATGCAACTCAAACATAAGGTAAACAAGAAGTAGGAAACATTCAAAATTGCCCCCTAGAAATGCAATTACACTGGGTCTTTATAATTAAAATCCATCTCTTTCGGATCTTCTTTCCTACTAGTTCTGTATAACTTTGTGGACCCATATTCTGTATTTTGTATCGGAAAGATGGTTGTCGAGTTTAAAGGTTTGGCTAGATGTGGAGAATAATTTAGAACCATATGTGTTTTCTTTGGTTTGGCCCGATTGCAACGACAAATCTGCAGAGATTCAGTCTTATTATAGATGCTAATTCTAATTTTAGGACTTCTCTTGAAACAGGTCGGGGATCAGGTTGAAAGGAGCTTCTATCTTATGTGAAATTTGTGAAAACCCAAAATGTCAATAATGTTAGAAGACAACCTACGGTCAGTCTAGGAAGGAAAAAAAATATTGACCTTTTCCTTTCCCTGCTTTTTAACAATATAGAGAAAAGGGAAGCAGGAGCAGGAACATTTTTTGAAACTATCCCTGCTGTCTTCTATTTTCCATCTTTGTATTTGTCCCTTTTCTCATCCTTTCCTTTCCGAAGATAAGGCTAAGCTTCGTCACGTTAGAGATTTTAACTACACTTAATGTTAGGCCTGGCATTTTGTAGCATTCGTTTCCAATGTGCAGAACACCCATAATGTTAGATTTGCTTTTCTTTTTGTTTTTTGTTAATTTGTTTTTCTCCTATGACCTCTCGAATATGCAGATTGTTGACTTGGAAGAAAAGAAAAAGGAAGCTCCTGACAACAAAGCCAAATCAAGGAAGCTAAATCAAGCTATCACAAGTTCAACACCAAACAATAATATCTTGATCAAACAAAGCATCAATGATATCTTCGATGAAGATTTTGAGGTGATATTTTGAGCTGTTGCATTTCTGTTGTCATTTTTGTTATTTTATGTTTTGCTCTCCTTTGTTCAATTATCTCCTTACCCTTTGATCAAACTTTGATAAGCTTTGATTTACTTGAATGATAAGAAATATACCTACTCGAGATGTGGTGAAATTTCAATAAAGTCTTTCCAAATAATTTGCCTCAAGATTAATTAGGAATTGTCTAAATCTCTCACTTATTCATACACAACTAATTAGTCCAATATCAACTTTGTCCTATTGGTTCATTTTGCTATGTTCTAACTAGTCTTCATTATTTACCTTATTAAAAAACTAGTCTTAATTAGTCCAAGGGACTTTAAGTTCCTATTTGAGTGTGAGAAGAAGTTTTGATCTTCTGGTGAGAGACTCTCTTAGGGATTTTATGTTTGTTAGATTAACTTCATTCCATGTGATTTTAGTTCTTCATCAAATTTTATCACTTTCAATCACACATATAGACTGATGCAACTAAATATCTATGTCGGAAATCATCTGAGACACAATACTCTCATTTTATCTTCTTTATGTGTTACTTGCACTTAAAGTTGAATGTGGTCATTTCTATTCTTGTTACGTAGTGGACCACATCCTTCTAATGGATGTAGTTTCAATTTTTCTGCAGGATCTGAGGACAGATCAGTCCATTCACACTGAATTCAGCGAGCTAAATGATGACTTGTGCTTGGAAGGCTGTGAATGAAGAATATTGGCTGTTTCTTTTGAAGGCTGGCAATTCCACTTAAAGTTATTCACGTAGATTTCTAGTGGTGTTTAGGTAGAAATGATTGTAAATATAACCCTCTAGTTTTTGTGCCTAACTTAGATTCTAGTGGTATTTAAAAGTATAACTGTCTGTAAATATAACACTAGTTTCTTTTGACTTGCGAGCATCATAGTCGTGTATTTCCCTCAATTCTCTTTTGATCCGTGCTTTCCTGGGCTAGGTGTTTTGAGCCTCTTTAAATTGCGGTACATAGTCCTTTACACTAGATTGGGTGTATTGTTGTTGTAGTCCTTTTCATGGTGAGCACCCATTTCTACAAAAACAATTCCACTAGATTGTATACCGGTGATTGGTAAACCATTGCACCTTGGGCTGATGCCAAATTCAATCTTGCATATACCCAACAAATGGAAGATGAAGGTACCGTTTACTTGATTTTTCAACAATCCAGAAACCAAAGTTCAGCGAGGAACAGACTATAGAGTCAGAAACTAAGACGAAAAGTAAAATGTCATTAACAGACATTATCTCGACCACTAATAACCAGTGTAAAATGAAAAAAAATTAAAAATTATAAATACAACAAAAAAAAACTATAACATCTCTTTGACGGATAGCTCCCAATGGAGGATCTGGAACTAAATTCCTTTTCGAACGTGAGCAAATATTTTCTTCACCTAGTTAGAGATTTTCCAGCTCCAAAATCTTGGCTCATGACCCACCTGTTTAAGCTTCAGTTCTTTCATCTGCCTGTGTATTCTCCATAGCTACTGTCACGCCAACTTCAGCTGGACGAATGATTCGGTCATGCAAGGTGTACCCCGACTGCAACAAGGAGGACAATCATGTCAACTAGTCATTCGACTTCAATGAAAATGGATGTCTAAAGTACATTCTAGATTTGCAATAATCAACAAGGATTAAGTGCATGAAGATTGAAATAGCAAAGAAAATACAAGAATGCCGCACTGAGAAGAAATTCTTAAAGATATACCTTGAGACAGACTGCTACCATGCCAGGAGCCTTTTTAGGATCTGGTACTTGAAATACTGCATTATGCTTATTTGGATCAAATTGTTCATTTGTAGGATCATATTTTCCAACACCAAATTTTTTGAAGACCTGAAATGTAACGACAAGTTGTAAGCCAAAAGTAGCAACTGAGGAAGATATAATGGAGACATCCTCGCAACAATAAAGGTCTTTCAAGACATTGAAGAATCAACAATAACATAGACCAGAAAGAAATAGGAAGGATTACAAATTTATCCCCCTGAATTTATTCAGTGCGCAACAGAATATTGAATTTACATTCCAATTGGAGCAACAGTAAGCATTCCACTGGGATTTTCTAATATCAAAAAATGTCTTGGAGCTTTTTTTCCAGCTGCACGTGTATTATATTAGCAAACCCTCTTCCCTGCTTCGTCATTTCAGAAGCTGGTTGGGGCATTTAGCAGAAGTGAATGAGCAGCAATGAGTTCTTTTGCCAAGATATGTAGGATTTTACATGGCCTTGAAGGGTAATTTCTGGAACTAGCTTGTTGAAATTTCTAATTATAGCGTTTCCCGGAATTCACCCTAAAAGAACTAATTGCTTTACTGTAGATTATGTTTGTTGAAAAGTTTAAGTACTTCATAGATGAATTCACGGCGTACCAAGCAGTAAAAGATGGACACATAAACCATGGACTATATTTAGGTGGATAAAGAGTGTACCTCGGCAAGCTGTTTATCAGTCATTTCAACACCTTCAAGAAGTGTTTTCAGAAGTGGCACAGCTCCAACTGTATCCTTAGATTCATCAATTTTGGAGAAGCTCTCTCTTACAACAGAAGAAGCCCGACCCATATTATCAGCAACGTCTAGAAGCAATTTAACAAAATTCTGAAGCAGCATTTATGCAAAAGATAAGAGCAAATCACAAGTACAACGTATTATACTAACAAGTAAATGCATAACTATCTGACAAAGCATGTGCCAAGAAAAACTAACTTGAATGGCAAACTTTTTGGAGTTTTCTGCTTCTCGTTTGGCTCTGTTCATGACATTCTCCATCTCTGCATAAGATCGAAGAGCTTTGTCCTTCATTTTCTGAAACTCATCACCTTTCATCTTTAGGAGCTCTTCCTTCTCAGCCACTAGTTTCACCAATTCATCCCTAGAAAGGTCCATTGTATCTAAATCAGAATCAGAATCAGAAAATACAGTTTGTTTAGTACGTCTTCTCCTTCGTTTGACACATTCATTCGTGTTATCATGGGATTCCAAATCAGAACCTGATTCATCCTTCTCATCTTGAACCTGAGAATCAGCAGAAACTGAAGTTTCACAATTTCCAGTCACTTCTCCATTCTCTTTTGTGCTTCCTGACTCACTTGGGGACTGAGATGTCTCTTTTTCATTATGTTGGGGGGATACAGAGGATGAAATTCCAAATCGTTTCAAGGAAGATTCATGGAATAGAGATACCTGATTCACCAATAGCAGACCAGCAATAGAACCAGCAATAGTTAGGTGAACATAGAAATTGAACATTTCTTCTTTTGACGAGTACAAAGTAACTTATACACAATTTCTCAATTCATGAACTTAGTGGAACGTCGAGTTTACAGCTTGAGCAAGTTAAGAGATCTATAAAGTTATCTAAGCATTGTACAGTATTTTGATTACAGCAAAAAGAACGAGTTAGCCAAGCAACCATTTTTCAAATTAGTCTGGATGTCCCTTTGAAACATCACAGAGCCAATCCAACTGATAAATATTCTACGACTGGTTTTCAACATAAGCCACTCCATACATACATCCCAGGAACAACCTCCAAATACTGCAAACTATCAGATAATGCAGAAAAAGATGGCTTATAGTGGTTTCTAATATTAGGTAAGCTAGCAGTCAATTAAGGTACTCCGACAGCTTTTACATCCTCTGGCACCTTAACTCAAAGTTTCACTAACGGTTTCAATTGACTATTGGGTTTCTTTTGAACATCCTGCTTTTAAATATTCTGCTGAGATGGAGTGAAATAGGAAGACCACAGTTTGTTTCAGCTTTTTTCCTTCAGTGACGGGTCTCTGTTAGTGTGTCAGTCATGGTTAGCTAGTGTGTCAGTCATGGTTAGCGGCTCGAGTTCCTGCCGGGCTGTAGTGGTTCTCTCTATACCAAAGAAATATTGTATTTGCTGGCGGTTCTTTAATATTTTGTTGAAGGAAGTTGCTACCAAAGGTCCATTTCTCTTTCTTCTATGATATTTTTATGCATATAACTCCCTCCGTTTCAATTTATTTGCCTGATTTTGACTTGGGCTCCCAAGGTAGGGGTAAGGTCTGCGTACACTCTACCCTCCCAGGCCCCAATTGTGGAATTACACCGGGTATGTTGTTGTTGTTGTTGGTTTTGTCTTGGCACGAAATTTTAGAAAGTAAAGAAACTTTTGAATATTGTGGTCTTAAACTAAAGATATGTAGAATGTACCAAACTGTCTTTTAATCTTGTGGTCTTAAACATGCCACGTGGAAAGTTGATTGGAATCACAGAGTTGTCAAAAAAGGGAAGAGGCATTTTTTGAAACGGACTAAAAAGGAAAGTAAGACAAACAAATTGAAACGGAGGGAGTATCATTTTTAAACATGATGTAAGCCCATGGCGAATCATTTCTAAGTTCTCAACATATTGTGTTTAGATTTAAAATGGGCTTCGGTTGAGTTAGACATTTACAAGGCTATAGCTTATTTGGAGTCCTACAAGCACAATATTTGGATTCATGTCTATCTGGGGTCACTTGGGTTTGCATATAGGCTAATTGGGCTATCAATCTTTTGTCACTCTTTCTTTTTAGCATTTCATTCGTATAACCTCAAAGGTTTAATAATCAAGTTTGTTTAAAGAGCTTTTTCTAGTTTAATCACAGTTATAGGAATTGGTTTCTGCTCTTTCTCCAAACTGGGATTGATATTGAGACACTGGATCTGGATCTGTATCTGGTCCGTTCCAACTTCAAATTAGTCTTTAAGTTCTAGGGTGTTTTTTTATAAAGGTAACATAAAGTTCTAGGGTGGGTTTCAATTGTTTCAAATACCAAGGGCTCTGAAATACATCTTGGTTCTCTAGTTATTTGGGCTATGATATGTTTTACATCTTATCCACCCACTCTTCAGGTCATAGCATCAGTACTTGAACGCTTATACTTACTGCTCTACCCAGGTCACCTATTCTGGAATCAATTCGACAGTAAAACTCTTTTAAGCGATGATCTTATCCGTATTATTTCTCTTGACGTAATATGAGATCCAATTTTGAAATCAATTCGACAATGAAACTCTTTAACAATGATATTTATCTATGTCATTTTCGAAACCTTAATTTCTTAGGAAGTTATGTAATTTCAGTATTGTTCTTCTTGTACTATGCTTGCAGAGTCGGTCTTCTAGAACTTCTCTCTATCTTCTTCCTACTCTAAGATGAAAAAAGAGGGCATGCACTCATTTTTCCTCAATGGTTTTTCCTGATAAAGAGAAAGAAACAGTTGACTGAAGATGATGTTTTTATGATAGAACTCGGAAAATAAAGAAAATAAAACTCGTTGCCATGATAGAACTCGGAAAATAAAGAAAACGAGTAGGTTTACCAGTCTCAGCTACTTGGTCCGATCGTAGGAACCAAAGAGGAAAGGAGGGATATTTCAACTCAGTAAAACCCCTTTCCGGTTCTCCCTTAAAATGCAGACCGTTCATCAAAAAGGAGTCCATATGATAACACCAGTATAGCACTTGCAAAATATATTTTTGTGTATATTCCTTTTGTCACTAATGCCAAATTAAGGAGGTGTGTGTCACCTTCTGTTTCTATTAAATTACACTTGTGCCATCCTCTTTGATCCTTCAACAGAAATGCATCATCACTTCTCTTTCCAAAACCAAACTTAACCGCTTACTTTAAGATCAAGCACCCAGTGTTCACTGATTTTAAAAGTAGTTATAGAACTGCAACTTCTTTCCCTTAATTTTACATGGTATAATAACGAAATACTGTTCTTAAAGACATTTATAGCTGAAGGTAAAATGTTATGTCTATGCTTTTACAAACCATTCCAGGCTATCGAGTATTCTAATACTTCAAAATGTTTCAAATAATTCAAGCCCAAACTTCAAAAAAAAAAATCTTCCCATTTACCTAAACATCGTTTGTGCAGGGTAACCCAATATCTTTTCTGGAGGGAGGATGGAGGTACTTAGTGGAATAACCAAGGTGCGCGCAAATTGAATAGACACACCACCATCATAAACAGAAAGGAACTTCTCAAACTTGCAACTAAAACAACTTCTCAAACTTGCAACTAAAACAATTACTCCTTCCGTCAAAAATTTATGTGAAAACCCTTCCCTTTCTAGGCCGTTCAATAGAACTGACATCTTTTTATATTCAGTACTTCCTCCGTCCATTTTTACTTGTCCTCTATACTAAAATAGTTATCCGTTTTTAGTTGTCCAGTTTAGAATATCAAGAAATAATTTACCATTTCATACCCCCTTATTATCAATTATTGGGTTGAAAATGAAAGAATTAATCTCTTGATTATTCTTATTGATGAAAGACATATATATACAAGTTACATAGGAAAATTATTTTCCTATTCTACATCTAAAACTCTATTATATTCGGAGACTAACTATACAAGTATGGTAATATTATACTCTTAATTAAGGTACAAGATTAAGTCTAATATTTACCAAATATACAATAGAAATATACACCAAAACCTTACTGTGGATCGGTCCATTAAGGTGGCCAGACGTGCTTAGGCCCAATCCTCTTCCTTCTCGGTTTTGGCTAAGTTAATGTATTCAATATACATGTATATCATGTGTATATTGTATGTATATTTAACACACACCCGCAGTCATAGCGATTTTCGTACGCTGAGACTGTCTCTAAAATCTTCAAAAAGGACCGAGAGAAGACCCTTTATAAAGATGTCTGATATCTGGAAGAGACATGACAGACGCGCACTTGTCTTTTAGCTACCTTTTCTCGAACAAAGTGAATATACATCTCTATATGTTTAGTGCGTTGGTGCTGAACTGGATTACCAGAAAGGTAGATGACACTTATATTATCACAATACACCAAGGATAACCTTCTGAATAGGACAATAGAGCTCTAAAAAAAAGATTGTGTAACCAACATGACTCAGAAACCACATTGGCTATCCCTCGATACTCGGCCTCTGCACTTGAACGTGAAAGCGTGGATTGACGCTTGGCAGACCATGAGACCAAGTTATTACCTAAAAACATACAATAGTAAGAACGCCTGGTATCCGGACAAACACCTCAATCAGTAGCATATGTGTATGAGACAAGCGTAGACGTCGACAAATGATACAAATGCAAGCCATAATCAAGTGTTCCCTGAACGTACCTAAGAATGCGTTTGAGCGCATTCATATGTTCAAGTATGGGATCATGCATAAACAAACACACCTGTTGTACTGCATATGTAATATCAAGTCGCGTGAACGTAAGATAATGTACGGCCCCTGCAAGACAACGATAGCGGGTGGGATCATCATAGGGGGAGCCAGCTGCAGCACCCAGTTTGGATTTAGTATCAACTGGAGTAGAAGTGGACTTACAGGATGACTTCCCAAACCCTCTCAATGATCTCAGCTGCATACTTCCTCTGTGATAAGAACAATCCTAGTGAGCCATCCCCAAAAAGTAACTCAATGGCCCTAAGTCTTTCATGGCAAACTCAGAACTGAGCATTGTCACGATGGACTTTCGCAAAGCATCAGAAGAGGCAGTCAAAATAATATCATCCACATATAGTAGTATATAAGCCATGGAAGACCCCCGACGATATATGAATAATGAATTATTAGACCTGTTGTGAGAGAACCCAATAGTCGAAACATAGTCAACAAACCTCTTATACCAAGCTCGTGGAGACTGCTTAAACCCATACAAGAACTTTTTCAACAAACAGGCATGATGAGCATATCTAGTATCTCTAAACCCCAAGGGCTGATGCATATAGACTGTCTCTTTAAGATCACCATGTAGGAATGCATTCTTCACGTCTAGCTGATCAATGAGCCATGATTTCGACAGAGCCAAGCTGAGCACAGTGTGAATGGTAGCCGTATTGATCACCAGGCTAAATGTCTCACCACAATCTACATCAACTTGTTGAGTGTTATCATCACCTACAAGTCGAGCCCAAAAGAACCGTCAGAATTATCCTTATGATAAAAAATCCACATAGACCGAATAATATTAACACCAGATGGACAGGGTACCAACTCCCACGTTTTATTATCAATAAGAGCATTATATTCATCGGTCATGACAATCTTCTAATTTGGGTCATTTAAGGCAGACATATGATTACGGGGTAAGGGTGATTTAAGAACATTCGAATTTAAATTAAAATTGGATGACTGGACCATGACTCGGGGATGGATTGGGTGAATTTTGGGAGGTGTCGGGATACGATACGGACTGGCCAACCGGCAATGGGCCTGCTGGCCCAGAACTGGATATGGAAGCCGTTGCAGATGGGCCAGAATGGCCACTGGAACTAGACTGGACGATTGGACTTGGCCAGAACTAGGCTGGAGTAATGACCAGATTGCTAAGCCGAGCAGGATCGAGGCGAAGAGAATGGGCGAACGGGTGAAGGAAGGCGGATGTTGGTCCCGTCGGCATTAGAAGCGTGCGAACGTTTGGGCAGGGCGATGGGCCTGAGATGGATTCGGGGTTCGGGATGTGTCCGAAAAATGGTGAATTAAACACGGTGATATGTCATCATCTAAAAATTATACAACTAGGCACAGGAATTATTGACCTTAGTAAATGAAAATTGGGACTCGTAAAAAATAACATGATGACTAATAATGATTCGTTTAGAAGACAAATCAAAGCATTTATAACCACGGTGATTTGACGGATAACCCAAAAACACACAAGAGGTAGAACGTGTCTGAAGTTTGTTAATTGTGGTGGATGGAAAGAGTGGATAACACAAGCACCCAAAGACCCTAAGATGTGAATACGAAGGAGTCTTATTATATAAAATATGTAGAGGGGACGAATATGTCAAACCTTTAGAAGAAAAAATATTAAGCAGATATGTAGTCATTTGTAGAGCATAATGTCAAAACAACGAATGGACGGAGGAATAACCAATAAGGTGTGGATAATGTTATTAATGGTACGAATTTTAAGTTCAACTTTCCCATTTTGTGACGATGTATGAGGACAAGAAAAACGAAAATGTATCCCATTGTTAGCACAAAACTCCTGAAACTCCCCATTGTCATATTAATTGAGTTCTAATGAAAGCTCTAAATTTTACGAAGATGAAAAAAACTTGAATTTTTTTCGCTATTGAAAACGTCAATAAAAATTTAGAATAATCATTCAAGAATAAAACATAATAATGATGACCCATAGAACTGAGAACGGGAGATGCCCATAAATCGCTATGAATAATATCAAATGACATTGAAGTATGAGAATTCGAGGCTACAAATGGCAACTTAATATTTTTTCTAGAGAACAAGATTGACAATTTGGAGTAATACGCGTACCCTTACAGGAAATAAATTTATTTCTATCTAAAGTAGATAAAAAAGACGCTCCCGAATGACGTAGACGAGCATGCCACAAGGAATGAGCAAGACCTGCAAAAGTGGATGGCATGGCTTGACGCGAGAAACTGAGACTTGGTGTGATTGGATAAGAATCTCCCCTACTGTCACACCTCATGAGAGGACTCCCCGTCTTTAAATCCTTCACAGAAAACCCAAACGGATCAAAATCAATAAAAACTCAATTATCAGTGGTGAATTTACGGACATACACTAAATTTTTAATTAGTTTTGGGGCATAAATGGTATTTTTCAAAACAAGTGGTAGATGGGGAGGAGATAAGGTTTTATGACCAAAATCCTTGATTGGAATCGAATTACCAATATCAACAATTATAACACGATTACTGCTCAAATTGGAATAAGACGAGAGAGTACCTTGATCGTATGTCATGTGGGTAGTGGCGCCTGTGTTCATGTACCAATTTGGTTCCGGTTGAGTTATTCCAAGCGTGTGCATCGGGGCTTCAATGTCAGTTTGTGTGGGTCACGCTGCGTGATGGGCTTGAGGGGGCCGGGGCCCAAGCACCCAAACTGCTGCCCCGAACCACTACTGGGCCGAAAACCCGATGCTAGACCCGAGAAACTGGGCCGAAACTGGGCCCAATTTCCCAGGTAAACAAGCCTACTGTTTGGCCCACTGGATTGCGTTGGAATTGGGGCCACTGCCACTGCATTGGGACCCACTGTGGGCCCCTTGACTGCTGCCACTGCTGACTGGACCGAGGACCGCCGCTGCCACCGCCACTGTTCCGATTGCCGCCACGATTTTTGCCATTATTTTTCCAATTTTGACCCTTTTACCACCGTAGTTGTGATTTTGGCTTGAATTGGTGGAGTCGGAAGACAAAAAATTGAACTCAGTCATCATGACAACGGGACAGCCCCTATAGCCGTTTTTTTAGCCAAACCCGCTTCTTCCAATGTGAGCATGGAGTGGGCTTGATAGAATTCCGGAAGGGGGTTACTTTGACGAAGGATCGAAGCAACACTGTTACAGGCCTCGGATAAGCCTGCAATCATCTGTAGAACGAGACGACTATTAGTAACTGGAGCACCCACGTTGTGAAGTTGATCCGCCAAGTCCTTGAGTAATTTACAATAAGAAGAAATGTTAGGAAAATCCGCTATAGCAACTTGAAAAAAATCTTGTTCATGGGTAACAATCTGGGAATGACTGTTATCTTTGAAATATATCACGCAATAGATTCCAAGCCTCCATAGCTATGGAGTTGGGTTCCATAATCGTCTGTAAAAGATCCATGGATATTGTGGCATAAATCATTGAAGAACATTTGCATCAAGCGTGACCCATAATTTTAGATTGTCTGCTTTTGTGGCACAACCTTCGTAGCCGCCGTATCACCTGCCGTAGGAGTAGCCGGTGGGATTATGTGGTGGAGGACTTGATGTGTCATCGCATGAATCTTGAATAACTCTGTCCACTTCCCATATTGAATGTTTTCTAGGTCAAGAACAATAGAAAGAACGTTCTTGATATTAGAAACTGTGAGGGTAGGATGAAAAGTGTTCTTATCAATCAGGGTGAATAGAACGAACTTTTGGACAAGACTATATTTTAGGGAGAGGGGCTCGGTTTTGGCTAAGTTAATGTATTCAATATACATATAATATACATGTATATCATGTGTATATTATATGTCTATTTAACAGAAAAGTTATTTCTTAGTGGTTGCACAATTTTTAAAATATATTTTATTAATTTCAATCACTTAGTAATAATTACGAGTAATATAGTAAAATTGTCATTCTATTTATGATTTCTTAAGGGTGTCAATACAAGACAAGTAAAATGGACGGAGGGAGTACAACAACAACATATTCAGTGAAATCTCATAACGTGGGGTCTAGGAAGGGTAGATTGTACGTAGAACTTACTTCTGGTATAGCGACTATTTTCAGAAGACCCTCGGCTCAATTTAATTTCAAACTTCCCATATTCCCCAATATATTATCCTCGATAACGGTCCAAATAGAACCCTATGATACATCTAAATTATAATTTTCTCCTTAAACCCTAGCAAAAGCCTACACATAAAAAATCAACAAAAAGAAAAAGTATTCGGCACAAACAATCAAACCTTTTCTTTGAAGTCGCGAAGGGAATGGAACTGAGATACAATAATGGGAACGTGTTGTTGTTCTCGAGAATATAGGATTAGCGAGCTACGGTACTGAGTTACAATGGCTCTTGGAAACCGTGATGAAATTCTACTAACCAGCATATTTAAATTCAGTTTAGCTTAGATTTTTAGGAGAAAGACAAGTAAATTTGCAATGGCGGTAGGACAGAAAATGGGAGGTTTCAGTGGCTTGTAGAGAAAGAAAGTTGTGAATTGTCGAAAAAACCCTTGTCTTGCTCGAGAATGTTGCTTAGTATGGAAAATTTGTGAAAGTAAGAGGGATGCCAGGGTTATATTTGTCAATTTGTGAAACAAAGTTTGTGGAAGCGTCCAGAAAGTGTGTGAGATGGAGAATCTAGAAACCTCCTTTCAGGAAGGAAAGTGGTCGTGGTTTAATTAGTCACTCGTTATACTATAGGGCTAGTTGTATCCCTGGTTTTTATCATTTGGTTAAAAATCAGTTAAAATCAAAAAATGAATCAAATTGATTATTATTTGGTTTTGAGTTGATTTGATTTTAAATTTTTTAAAAATTGATATTATATAATTTAGTTTAATTTTACTAAAAACAAACTAAAGACAAAATTGAATCGAACACAAAATTTATAATTTCATATATACAATATATTGATTTTTATAAATAATTTTAGACACTTTGTATACTTTTTTATTAAAATTTTATTCATACACTTTACGCTCATTTCATAAAAGAAAGTCATGAATCTAAATTCATTAATTCAAAGAAATAACTATGAGATTTACCTCTATCTTTTTTTCTTTTCTTTTTTTTTTGTATTTCTTATAAACTTTACTCACTTGATTGTTTATAGATCTTAAGACATTTTCTTAGTCTAAGAAAATTGTAGTCGTTGTTTACCCATAAAATGATACAATTGAATTTGTATACGTGGTCAAGGACACGTGGATCTCAAGTGACACATTTGATAATAATTCTAGATAAAATACATTGTAATTGAGCAATAATAAAATAAATAAAAGTAGTGATTAGTCTGAGCATTTTGATAACTTCTTAGTAGAGTTACGACAATTTGTATGTAAGCACAAAGATCAAGAGAATATGAGTCAGTATATTGTAATAACTATAATGTCCTGCTTTACAATGGAACAATGTGTCCTATTTATACATGAGTTACACGAGTACACATCCCATGAAATGTGCTCTCATTAATACAGAAAAATGAATGTTGTAGTAATTGGGGAATTAGTGTCACGATATATGACATTAATGTTCTGTTGGAAGACGTACGACCAGTTTAGTAACGGTCTTCCGTTGCAATCCAAATGGGTCCCCCGACTTTCTGCATTATCGGTACATGATATGTACCAAGTATGCGTACAATGATCCCAGTGTTGCTTGCATTTAATCGGTAGTGCATCAGGCTCACATAGACTTGACTCAACACCATATTCTATGTGTCATACTATTATTCACACATCTATCTTATATGAATTGTCTATCTGATATAGTGTCACGACCGACCGGATCGCGATCGGTGCCTACACAGGCACCCTACAGTATACATCGAGATAATCGTGAACATACATGAAACTTATAAATAAAACATCGGAAGTAAAACAGCGAGTTAGCCGATAGGCTACCTTCCGAACATATATAAATACAACCGGCAGCTTGCCTCATTTCTTTTACAAATGACCCACGATATGTGACTACAGGACTTAAGAGTTTTAACATAACAAGCGTATGTGACAAGGCCCCGCCGCACTGAATAAACATAAGCGTGACAACTCCTAACACCGAGCCATCTCGACTTGGCAACCGATCCTAAGTCGCGGATCCACAATGTACCTAAACTGCGGGCATGAACGCGGCCGAAGAAGTCGATGCAACAGTGCAGAATATGGAGCAAATATAACGTCTGAAATGATCATAAGCGTAAAAGAATGACAAGGACAAGTATAAAAATACATACTAGATCTGCCGTGTCATTACCACATGAACTTAATCGTAGCTTATTATCTTCCGTTTCTCCATAAAAGTATAGTCAAATTCTTACGTACATACTTAAGAAAACTCATCAAGTTCATAAACATATAACTTACGATCTTGCATAACCTAATCCGTCCCTTTATGAGGAACGCCTATATCGTTTACCAACTGGGACGCGATAAAATCACGTAAGTGCGCCACGAAGGTATCGCATAAACATGAGGCTCATGATCAAGCGGCCACCCGCTCGCAGATATCGTTAGCCCTACTCGGGACTATTTCACCCGTAGATCCTGTGGACCCGCACAGGTATTCCTCGCATAGTCAGACTACCGCACGGGACTATTTCACCGCGTAAGCCCATGGGACTCGCGTGAGGTATTCTCGCATGGTCGTACCGCCCGAATGGGACTATTTCACCGCGTAAGCCCATAAGGACTCGCGTGAGGTATTCCTCGCATCATGGGTAGCAAATCCACGGAGCGGTGGTATAACGTCTTGAGGGTTTACCCTCATTTATACTCTTACCACGAAGAAGGTGGTATAACGTCTTGGGGTTTACCCTCATTTATACCCTTACCCTAACTCAACCTCATCATACATAACATAAGCCCTATCGACTTATCATACGTAACATAAGCACTACCGACTTATCATACATAACTTAAGCACCACCGCTTATCATACATAACATAAGCACCACCTTATCATACATTACATAAGCAAGTTAAGAAATCCCTAACTTCTTATTAGCTTGTTCATAAACACTCATTTTTGTTTACTAAAGGCACTAACATGTCATTATAAAATCCGGGAATTTAACCCAACGTACTACGTGCCTCTACCCCTTTAAAATGATTCTCTTTCAAATAAAACTTCCAAGATACTAATAACCGTAGTATCAAGTCATATCTACTTTTCACGACAAGTCACAATACTTTTTTAGAAATACATTTATATGCTTCTAAATCAAGTGACTTCTTTCTTTGAAACCTTAAGCAATTGGTACCTTTAAAACAATTTGCCCTTCTTTATTTCAAATCATTTCTTTGCTTACATTACTGAAGAAAACCATTCTTTTAATCTTCCATAAAGTTGTTATAACCAACTTCCCATAAAGCCGTTATAACTCTTTATGTCTTAGACAAATTCATTCATTTTATGACCAAGAAACTTATACTTTCAATTCAAATCACATAGCTTTCAAAATACTTCAAGTCTCTTATCTTTTAAGAAAACAAGTTTCTTAACTTTAGAAAGGCAAGAAATCAATACTTTCCAAATCAAGTATTCTATACTTTTAAATCAATTCATTTCTTCCTTTAAGAATCAAGTCTCATAACTTGAAAAATAAAGTCCCTTAACCTTTTAACAATTGGAGGTCCATAGTCTTAAAACTTCATACGTAAATCCTTATAAATTAAGTAACATATACTTGGTGCGTTGTGAATAAGTTATACTTATTTATAACTATCTTAATCAAGTAGCCATGATCTAGAAAATGTAATACAATTTTGTCTTATCTTAGCTTCTATGCAGATGGAGAATTCTACTTGTTTTAACATAATTAATTGTCATTACATTTTCCTTTATTAACGCTGCAATGGCTTGTTCGATACTTATTCTCATTCGTGCCGTAAATTAGCCAAGTCAACTTGGCTCCAAATACCCCCTAACGACTCTTACCAACACCCCCCATAAGACTTGGTAAGAACTTAGGATAACTTAGACATAACCTTTACGTAGAGTAAATCAACATACATACCTCTTAACTTCTAAGAGTAGAAGGAATCATGAAATAGTACTACATGTATATTCCATACATAGAATCATGTCAAAAGAAGGAAGAGGTTCACATACCGCGACGATTGTCGACAAGTAGCAAAATGCTCCAAAGTACATCAACCTCGAGCTACTCCATTCTTCAAGTAGGATACGCTATACTTAGTACTTGAACCTATCATGGTCACAATCGTCCATTAACCTCTTACTTCAAACGTAGAATATTCTAAGTGCTAAGTCGCGATTCTACGGAAAATCGGACAAAGACTTCCTTTGTTTTACTTACTTTGCCACCTTTTCAAGGCGAATACAATAACCAAACAACCCCAATTGGCTCACGATTTAGAAAGTAGTCCAATACAAATGAAAAACAAACTAAAAGTCCAAATTCGCCACCTGAGTTCAACCTTACCAATTCTTATCAAATTTCCATTTCAATCCAAATTGGTAGCATAACATGATATCAAGTCGTATTTGATTATACTAACCATAATCTTTAAGTAAGTAACATGCGACGATTTTTGTAACGACTAAATTGTAATCCAACTTAACATGGCTTACATACATTTCGAATTTCCCAAGGCTACAATCAATCCATAATCCTTATAAACTTCAACACATATACTACATACTAGCAACATGTAAAGCTAACAACAAAATAAATAATCTTGTAACACTTTCAAAGAACAAGATTATACCTCGACGACTCTTAATCCAAATTCCAATCCGAAGTCGCTCCTTAGTAGTTTAGAACCTCTCCAAGACACTTCAATCCGCATTGATACCCTTAGAACAACACCAACAATTATCCTTCAAATCCCCAAACAAAACCTAGAAAGACCATTAGGTTTTCACTTTGCGACTAACCCGAAAACTCTCTTTTTCCAAGATTTTTCTATAGAGATGTGTTTACAATATACCTAAGAACCTTGGTTTAAAGGGTGGAATCAAATGGACAAGAAACGAATTTTTTTCCTTCTTGAAGGACATGAACCCGTGAGCCTCCTCTTGAGCTCTTCAATTTTTTTCATGAATTTCTCTAAGTGTTGGACACACTTTTGCTACTAGAAGTGTAATATAGCACATTGGAGGGTTAAGATGCAAACAATTGGGTGGTTTGGATGAGTTCTTAGTAAATATCAAGACTATGTGGGTCCTTGACCAAGTCAACATTCTCAAGCTCATTAATTGGAAGACTTAGTCATCCTAAGGCTATGGTCAATGACCATTGTGGCCATGCCTAATTTCGTCCAAGGCATTCTAAGGGGGGGTGACACGTGTCGCCCTCCCATTCGTCACAACAAAACGTTTTCCGACAATTTCATAATTCCGATAAATTTTTTTACAAGTCTCAAATCTTAACACTTGTGAGTTCTTACGTGCGTTCTACACCACGCCCCGTAAATACGGGGTGTAACATTCTTCCCCCCTTAGAAACATTCGTCCCCGAATGTTCTTTCGGAGTCAATCTTCATAATTAGCGACATAGTTTCCTTTCACAACCCCGACATACCAACAATGCCACACATGCCCTAATACTCGCACACGCATATCCGCCCACTATAAGCCCAAACGAGGTTACCTTTCGCACTTCTAACTCATACTAGCATACATAACTCCCATACCGATTCGCCTCAAATCTTTGGAGTCACTCTATAATACAATCGACCATTTCCGGCCACGACTGGTTAGGTGGAACGCGTCCCACGAACCCAGAAACAATTAACTAGTCTTGGGCCTTGCGCGCCGTGACCTCGCCACGTGGCGGAACTACTACCACCGATCTCACTCCATTCCAGGCCATGGGAGACGTAACAGTCCTCAACCCGCCTCGGCCGCACGACTTAACTCTTATCCTCGTCCGACTTAAAATCTTATTGCAGAGAAAACCTTATATACCTAAGGTCTCGGCGAATCAATATTCTTAGGCTCGCAATTTCCATGCCCCAAGCCTACCTTACCAATCCCGAATAACGGGTATAAAAACTTCTCATAAAAATAACCATGTTGTCTCGATCACAACAACCATTACATACTCTATACAGCCTCATCCGTATAATTCTCGTAGCTTACTACACAACTTAATCTATTAACATGACATTCGTTAGGTTCCTTAATATGACTTCTAAGGGTTCACTACCCTATCGATGACTTCATCCTTTCCCGATTATCTCGAAATAAAACACAAAACCTTGGCGAAAATTCAATAACTATTCCATACCTTCCAGATCTAGTTAGTCTTTACCAATTCACGTAATCTAAAATCATTCTAGGCAACACGCGCGTCGACTTCATACATAACTCCGTATAGATGTATGTCACAATACCAACTATACTATAATCATTACCAACCGGATACGCGATCCACATAGTCCTTCCCGGTCATCGCCGCTTTCTCGTGGCTGCAATCACATAACTCGTTAGGGAGGACGACCCTAACAACACAACTTCATCGCACGATCTCGGAGTGAGAAGAATGGAAACCAATCCTAAATGTCCTGCAGCCTCGATTATAGATGTGGTGCACAACACACCGATAATCAAGACTCTACTAGACACCTTGCCTCAGACACTTTCCGAGGACTAAGCGCTCGATACCACTTTTGTCACGACCGACCCGGGATCGCGATCGGTGCCCTACACAGGCACCCTTACACGTATACATCGAGATAATCGTGAACATACATGAAACTTATAAATAAAACATCGGAGTAAAACAACAGGTTAGCCGACAGTGCTACCTTTCCGAACATATATAAATACAACCAAGCGGTTGCCTCATTTCTTTTACAAATGACCCACATATGTGACTACAGACCTCTAAGAGTTTTAACATAACAATCGTGGCGGACAAGGCCCCGTGCACTGAATAAACATAAACGTGACAACTCAGAACACCGAGCTATCTCGACTTCGAACCGGATCCTAAGCTCGCGGATCCACAATCATGTACCTAAACTGCGGCATTTAACGCAGCTTCGGGGCCGCATAACAAAAATTGCCGAATATGGAATAAATATAACGCACAAGAAATGGATCATAATCGCATAAAAGAATGACAAGGACAAGTATAAAAATACATACTAGATCCTGCCGTGTCATTACCACTTATGAACTTAATCGTAGCTTATTATCTTCTCCCATTTCTCCATAAAAGTATAGTCAAATTCTTACGTACATACTTAAGAAAACTCATCAAGTTCATAAACATATAACTTACGATTCTGCATAACCTAATCCGTCCCTTTATGAGGAACGCCTATACCTTTTACCCAACTGGGACGCGATAAAATCACATAAGTGCGCCACGTGAAGGTATCTGCATAAACATAGGAGGCTCGTGATCAGCAGGCCACCCGCCACAGATCATTAGCGCCCTACTCCGGGACTATTTCACCCGCGTAGATCCCGTGGACCCGCATGAGGTATTCCTCGTGATAGGTCAGTACCGCACGGGACTATTTCACCCGCATAAGCCCATAAGGACTCGCGTGAGGTATTCTCGCGATAGGTCAGACTACCGAATGGGACTATTTCACCCGCGTAAGCCCATAAGGACTCGCGTGAGGTATTCCTCGCATCATGGGTAGCAAATCCACTAAGGTGGTATAACGTCTTGGGTTTACCTCATTTATACTCTTACCACAAGAAGGTGGTATAACGTCTTGGGGGTTTACCCCTCATTTATACCCTTACCCTAACTCAACCGGCCATCATACATAACATAAGCCCTATCGGCTTATCATACGTAACATAAGCACTACCGACTTATCATACATAACTTAAGCACCACCGGCTTATCATACATAACATAAGCACCACCGGCTTATCATACATTACATAAGCAAGTTAAGAAATCCCCTAACTTCTTATTAGCTTGTTCATAAACACTCATTTTTGTTTACTAAAGGCACTAACATGTCATTATAAAATCCGGGAATTTAACCCAACGTACTACGTGCCTCTACCCCTTTAAAATGATTCTCTTTCAAATAAAACTTCCAAGATACTAATAACCGTAGTATCAAGTCATATCTACTTTTCACGACAAGTCACAATACTTTTTAGAAATACATTTATAGGCTTCTAAATCAAGTGACTTCTTTCTTTGAAACCTTAAGCAATTGGTACCTTTAAAACAATTTGCCCTTCTTTATTTCAAATCATTTCTTTGCTTACATTACTGAAGAAAACCATTCTTTTAATCTTCCATAAAGTTGTTATAACCAACTTCCCATAAAGCCGTTATAACTCTTTATGTCTTAGACAAATTCATTCCTTTTATGACCAAGAAACTTATACTTTCAATTCAAATCACATAGCTTTCAAAATACTTCTAGTCTCTTATCTTTTAAGAAAACAAGTTTCTTAACTTTAGAAAGGCAAGAAATCAATACTTTCCAAATCAAGTATTCTATACTTTTAAATCAATTCATTTCTTCCTTTAAGAATCAAGTCTCATAACTTGAAAAATAAAGTCTCTTAACCTTTTAACAATTTGAGGTCCATAGTCTTAAAACTTCATACGTAAATCCTTATAAATTAAGTAACATATACTTGGTGCGTTGTGAATAAGTTATACTTATTTATAACTATCTTAATCAAGTAGCCATGATCTAGAAAATGTAATACAATTTTGTCTTATCTTAGCTTCATGCAGATGGAGAATTCTACTTGTTTTAACATAATTAATTGTCATTACATTTTCCTTTATTAACGCCGCAATGGCTTGTTCGATACTTATTCTCATTCGTGCAGTAAATTAGCCAAGTCAACTTGCTCCAAATACCCCTAACGACTCTTACCAACATCCCCCATAAGACTTGGTAAGAACTTAGGATAACTTAGACATAACCTTTACGTAGAGTAAATCAACATACATACCTCTTAACTTCTAAGAGTAGAAGGAATCATGAAATAGTACTACATGTATATTCCATACATAGAATCATGTCAAAAGAAGGAAGAGGTTCACATACCTCGCGACGATTGTCGACAAGTAGCAAAATGCTCCAAAGTACATCAACCTTGAGCTACTCCATTCTTCAAGTAGGATACGCTATACTTAGTACTTCAACCTATCATGGTCACAATACGTCCATTAACCTCTTACTTCAAACGTAGAATATTCTAAGTGCTAAGTCGCGATTCTACGAAAATCGGACAGCACTTCCTTTGTTTTTACTTACTTTGCCACCTTTTTCAAGGCCGAATACAATAACCAAACAGCCCCAATTGGCTCACAATTTAGAAAGTAGTCCAATACAAATGAAAAACAAACTAAAAGTCCAAATTCGGCCACCTTGAGTTCAACCTTACCAATTCTTATCAAATTTCCATTTCAATCCAAATTGGTAGCATAACATGATATCAAGTCGTATTTGATTATACTAACCATAATCTTTAAGTAAGTAACATGCGACGATTTTTGTAACGACTAAATTGTAATCCAACTTAACATGGCTTACATACATTTCGAATTTCCCAAGGCTACAATCAATCCATAATCCTTATAAACTTCAACACATATACTACATACTAGCAACATGTAAAGCTAACAAAATAAATAATCTTGTAACACTTTCAAAGAACAAGATTATACCTCGACGATTCTTAATCCAAATTCCAATCCGAAGTCGCTCCTTAGTAGTTTAGAACCTCTCCAAGACACTTCAATCCGCTTGTTGATACCCTTAGAACAACACCAACAATTATCCTTCAAATCCCCAAACAAAACCTAGAAAGACCATTAGGTTTTCACTTTGCGACTAACCCGAAAACTCTCTTTTTCCAAGATTTTTCTATAGAGATGTGTTTACAATACACCTAAGAACCTTGGTTTAAAGGGTGGAATCAAATGGACAAGAAACGAATTTTTTTCCTTCTTGAAGGACATGAACCCGTGAGCCTCCTCTTGAGCTCTTCAATTTTTTTCATGAATTTCTCTAAGTGTTGGACACACTTTTGCTACTAGAAGTGTAATATAGCACATTGGAGGGTTAAGATGCAAACAATTGGGTGGTTTGGATGAGTTCTTAGTAAATATCAAGACTATGTGGGTCCTTGACCAAGTCAACATTCTCAAGCTCATTAATTGGAAGACTTAGTCATCCTAAGGCTATGGTCAATGACCATTGTGGCCATGCCTAATTTCGTCCAAGGCATTCTAAGGGGGGTGACACGTGCCGCCCTCCCATTCGTCACAACAAAACGTTTTCCGACAATTTCATAATTCCGATCAATTTTTTTTACAAGTCTCAAATCTTAACACTTGTGAGTTCTTACGTACGTTCTTACACCATGTCCTGTAAATACGGGGTGTAACATTCTTCCCCCCTTAGAAACATTCGTCCCCGAATGTTCTTTCGGAGTCAATCTTTATAATTAGCGACATAGTTTCCTTTCACAACCCCGACATACCAACAATGCCACACATGGCCCTAATACCTCGCACACGCATATCTGTCCACTATAAGCCCAAACGAGGTTACCTTTTCGTACTTCTAACTCATACTAGCATACATAACTCCCATACCGATTCTGGCCTCAAATCTTTGGAGTCACTCTATAATACAATACGACCATTTCCGGCTTTCACGACCTGGTTCCGGTGGAACGCGTCCACGAACCCGTAAAACAATTAACTAGTCTTGGGCCTTGCCGTGACTTCGCCACGTGGGAACTACTACCACCGATCCCACTCCATTCCAGGCCATGGGAGACCCGTAATGTGTCCTCAACCCGCCTCGGCCGCACTTAACTCTTATCCTCGGGTCCGACTTAAAATCTTATTGCAGAGAAAACCTTATATACCTAAGGTCTCGAAGAATCAATATTCTTAGGCTCGCATTTCCATGCCCCAAGCCTACCTTACCAATCCCCCAATAACGGGTATAAAAACTTCTCATAAAACCATAACCATGTTGTCTCGATCACAACAACCATTACATACTCTATACAGGCCTCATCCGTATAATTCTCGTAAGCTTACTACACAGCTTAATCTATTAACATGACATTAGTTAGTTCCTTAATATGGCTTCGGGTTCACTACCCTATCGCATAAATTTCATCCTTTCCCAATTATCTCAAAATAAAACACAAAACTCGCGAAAATTCAATAACTATTCCATACCTTCCTGTATCTAGTTAGTCTTTACCAATTCCCGTAATCTAAAATCATTCTAGGCAACACGCGTCGACCTCATACATAACTCCGTATAGATGTATGTCACAATACCAACTATACTATAATCATTACCAACCCGATACGCAATCCACATAGTCCTTCCCGGTCATCGCGCTTTCTCAGAATGCGCAATCACATAACTCGTTAGTGAGGGACGACTAACAACACAAATTTCTATCGCACGATCTCGAGTGAGAAGAATGGAAACCAATCCTAAATGTCCCGCAGCCTCCCGATTATAGATGTGGTGCACAACACACCGATAATCAAGACTCTACTAGACACGGTCAGACACTTTCCGAGGACTAATCGCTCGATACCACTTTTGTCACGACCGACCCTCGATCGCGATCGTGCCCTACACAGGCACCTTACTGTATACATCGAGATAATCAGCGAACATACATGAAACTTATAAATAAAACATCTAAGTAAAACAACAAAGTTAGCCGATAGGCTACCTTCCCGAACATATATAAATACAACCAAGCGGTTGCCTCATTTCTTTTACAAATCGACCCAATATGTGACTACAGCACTTAAGAGTTTTAACATAACAATCGTATGGACAAGGCCCCGCCGCACTTCTCAATAAACATAAACGTGACAACTCCGAACACCGAGCCATCTCGACTTCTCAACCGATCCTAAGTCATGGATTCACAATCGTGTACCTAAACTCGCGCATGAACGCAGCTCGAAGGGGTCGCATAACAAAAATTTAATATGGAACAGAAATATAACGCATAAGAAATGATCATAATCGCATAAAAGAATGACAAGGACAAGTATAAAAATACATACGGATCTCGCAGTTGTCATTACCACTTATGAACTTAATCGTAGCTTATTATCTTCTCCCATTTCTCCATAAAAGTATAGTCAAATTCTTACGCATATACTTAAGAAAACTCATCAAGTTCATAAACATATAACTTACGATCTTGCATAACCTAATCCGTCCCTTTATGGAGGAACGCTTATACCGTTTACCAACTGGGACGCGATAAAATCACATAAGTCCGCCTACGGAAGGTATCACGCATAAACATAGGAGGCTCATGATCAAGCGGGCCACCCGCCCGCAGATATCAAGCGCCCTACTCGGGACTATTTCACCCGCGTAGATCCCGTGGACCCGCATGAGGTATTCTCGTGATAGTCAGACTACCGCACGGGACTATTTCACCCGCATAAGCCCATAAGGACTCGCATGAGGTATTCCTCGATAGTCGTAGCCGCACGGGACTATTTCACCCGCATAAGCCCATAAGGACTCGCATGAGGTATTCCTCGCATCACGGGTAGCAAATCCACTAACAGTGGTATAACGTCTTGGGTTTACCCTCATTTATACTCTTACCGAAGAAGGTGGTATAACGTCTTGGGGTTTACCCTCATTTATACCCTTACCCTAACTCAACCTACCATCATACATAACATAAGCCCTATCGGCTTATCATACGTAACATAAGCACTACCGACTTATCATACATAACTTAAGCACCACCGCTTATCATACATAACATAAGCACCACCGCTTATCATACATTACATAAGCAAGTTAAGAAATCCCTAACTTCTTATTAGCTTGTTCATAAACACTCATTTTTGTTTACTAAAGGCACTAACATGTCATTATAAAATCCGAATTTAACCCAACGTATCACGTGCCTCTACCCTTTAAAATGATTCTCTTCAAATAAAACTTCCAAGATACTAATAACCGTAGTATCAAGTCATATCTACTTTTCACGACAAGTCACAATACTTTTTAGAAATACATTTATAGTTTCTAAATCAAGTGACTTCTTTCTTTGAAACCTTAAGCAATTGGTACCTTTAAAACAATTTGCCCTTCTTTATTTCAAATCATTTCATTGCTTACATTACTCAAGAAAACCATTCTTTTAATCTTCCATAAAGTTGTTATAACCAACTTCCCATAAAGCCGTTATAACTCTTTATGTCTTAGACAAATTCATTCCTTTTATGACCAAGAAACTTATACTTTCAATTCAAATCACATAGCTTTCAAAATACTTCAAGTCTCTTATCTTTTAAGAAAACAAGTTTCTTAACTTTAGAAAGGCAAGAAATCAATACTTTCCAAATCAAGTATTCTATACTTTTAAATCAATTCATTTCTTCCTTTAAGAATCAAGTCTCATAACTTGAAAAATAAAGTCCCTTAACCTTTTAACAATTTGAGGTCCATAGTCTTAAAACTTCATACGTAAATCCTTATAAATTAAGTAACATATACTTGTGCGTTGTGAATAAGTTATACTTATTTATAACTATCTTAATCAAGTAGCCATGATCTAGAAAATGTAATACAATTTTGTCTTATCTTAGCTTCTATGCAGATGGAGAATTCTACTTGTTTTAACATAATTAATTGTCATTACATTTTCCTTTATTAACGCTGCAATGGCTTGTTCGATACTTATTCTCATTCGTGCGTAAATTATCCAAGTCAACTGCTCCAAATACCACTAACGACTCTTACCAACATCCCCCATAAGACTTGGTAAGAACTTAGGATAACTTAGACATAACCTTTACGTAGAGTAAATCAACATATATACCTCTTAACTTCTAAGAGTAGAAGGAATCATGAAATAGTACTACATGTATATTCCATACATAGAATCATGTCAAAAGAAGGAAGAGGTTCACATACCTCGCGACGATTGTCGACAAGTAGCAAAATGCTCCAAAGTACATCAACCTTGAGCTACTCCATTCTTCAAGTAGGATACGCTATACTTAGTACTTCAACCTATCATGGTCACAATACGTCCATTAACCTCTTACTTCAAACGTAGAATATTCTAAGTGCTAAGTCGCCAGATTCTACGGAAAATCGGACAGCACTTCCTTTGTTTTTACTTACTTTGCCACCTTTTTCAAGGCCGAATACAATAACCAAACAGCCCCAATTGGCTCACAATTTAGAAAGTAGTCCAATACAAATGAAAAACAAACTAAAAGTCCAAATTCGGCCACCTTGAGTTCAACCTTACCAATTCTTATCAAATTTCCATTTCAATCCAAATTGGTAGCATAACATGATATCAAGTCGTATTTGATTATACTAACCATAATCTTTAAGTAAGTAACATGCGACGATTTTTGTAACGACTAAATTGTAATCCAACTTAACATGGCTTACATACATTTCGAATTTCCCAAGGCTACAATCAATCCATAATCCTTATAAACTTCAACACATATACTACATACTAGCAACATGTAAAGCTAACAACAAAATAAATAATCTTGTAACACTTTCAAAGAACAAGATTATACCTCGACGATTCTTAATCCAAATTCCAATCCGAAGTCGCTCCTTAGTAGTTTAGAACCTCTCCAAGACACTTCAATCCGCTTGTTGATACCCTTAGAACAACACCAACAATTATCCTTCAAATCCCCAAACAAAACCTAGAAAGACCATTAGGTTTTCACTTTGCGACTAACCCGAAAACTCTCTTTTTCCAAGATTTTTCTATTGAGATGTGTTTACAATACACCTAAGAACCTTGGTTTAAAGGGTGGAATCAAATGGACAAGAAACGAATTTTTTTCCTTCAAAGGACATGAACCCGTGAGCCTCCTCTTGAGCTCTTCAATTTTTTTCATGAATTTCTCTAAGTGTTGGACACACTTTTGCTACTAGAAGTGTAATATAGCACATTGGAGGGTTAAGATGCAAACAATTGGGTGGTTTGGATGAGTTCTTAGTAAATATCAAGACTATGTGGGTCCTTGACCAAGTCAACATTCTCAAGCTCATTAATTGGAAGACTTAGTCATCCTAAGGCTATGGTCAATGACCATTGTGGCCATGCCTAATTTCGTCCAAGGCATTCTAAGGGGGGGGGGGGTGACACGTGTCGCCCTCCCATTCGTCACAACAAAACGTTTTCCGACAATTTCATAATTCCGATAAATTTTTTTACAAGTCTCAAATCTTAACACTTGTGAGTTCTTACGTACGTTCTTACACCATGTCCTGTAAATACGGGGTGTAACAGATAGTCCCCGCACTTTTCGGGCGCAAACCTTGCACGCCCGGGAAGTGGATTTGAACACTTGACCGAATGAACTTTATACTTCGGCGGGAAATTTGAAACATAATGATTACAAGACTTGTCAAATGTCATATCTATTCAATGCTTCTAAAACGGCGGCAACTGAACCATTGCTCTGATCAACGTGAAATACAACAATGATGGTGCGTGTCTTTTCACCTTCAAACATTATAATTTTATACCATAAATAGGAGGCCAAATCTCCCCACAAAAGGTAACTACAAACTTTACAACATCTATTTGCCTTTCTTTCTTCTTGATATTTTCTTCCACAATGTCATCCTCTTCTCCTTCTCGTTCTTCTGAGAACAATGACAACCTTCCAAACCGTCGTCATGGGATAGAACCTATTTCCCCTACGACTCAGAAGATCGACTTACACTCTATTGTTGTTGAAATATTTCCTTCGGGTTTTGATTTCTCAAGATAACTTTGTGTTCAAAACAACTATGAACATATTGAGAACTTTGAATCTAAGATAATTGTCAAGATTCTTCCTGACGTTGTAGAAGATTGTGGTTTTTTGTTACACCCCGTAACTCCAGGACATGTTTAAGAGAATGTACGTAAGGAACTCAAGACTTGAAAAGGGTACGAAAGGAAGAATTGTTTTTTCGACGGAAAATCTTCCGAACGTCGGAAAGGAAAAATGTTCGTTGTTGAGAATTAGATTCTCAAAAGGCATTATTTGAAGAGTATGGAACTTATTATCATTATGGAAATTTATTTTACGGATTTGGTAGTGTGGGGCCCACCCGAGGAAGTTTACGTTTTGTGGGGCCCACGAGGGTTGCGGAATTTTATGGACGAATGGGAGGGCGACACGTGGCACCCCTCCCACATGGCTTGGTCGAATTATGTAAGGGGTATTATGGTCATTTACCATGGTAGAAGACTAAGTCTTGCTAATTAAAGAGCTTGACATAGTTGACTAAGTCCAAGGGCCACTTGGCTTGATCTCTTCCCTCTCAACTTTACATGTGTTGATATCTAGACCCTCCAATGTGTTTTATATACATACTAGTAGCAAGACAAGGCTATTTTACACTTAGAAAATTTGAAGAACATTTGTTCTAGCATTGCAATGCTTCCTGCTCGGGGCATCATCAAGACAAAAAAATTTCGTTTGTGGTTCTTTAGCCACAAGACTTTAACCCAAGGTTCATGAGTGTATTGTAAGTGTATCTCAATAGAAAAATCCCGGAAAAAGATGGTTTTCGTGTTAGTCGCAAGAAGAAAACCTAGTTGCTTTTCTAGGTTTTGTTTGGAAGATTGTAGGAAATTTTTTGGTGTTGTTCTAAGGGTTGCAAATAGCGGATTGGAACGTCAAGAAACGGAGTTGGAGTTGCTAAGGACCGACTTAGGGTTTTGGATCATTTTGAGCTTAAGGAGGTAATAATCTCCGTCTTGCTATTATAATTCAAGATTTCATGTTGTAGTAGTTAGAAATGATCATGTGGATTTTTATTATGAAGAATGATATGTGTTATGGAATATTTGGATGGAATCCGAAAGTTGCATGATTTAGCCTTTAAGATTGTAATTCAATTTAGTTACTAGTTTAGTCGTCGCATGTTATCTAAAGAGTTGATTAAGATTGTTATAATTGCTAAGTTGTTTATGACTATATAACATGTTGACTTAAGAAGTTGGATTGAAAAAGAATTGGAAAGATTGATAAGTTGTTGCACCTTTTGGCCGAAAATGGCTTTGTATTGTGGACTAGTTTAATGTAAATTGTGGGGCGGAATTTTACACGTTCTGTTTAGGCGTGTAATCCCCTTTGGTTAGCTGATTTGTTGGGCCTTAAATGTGGCGTATTTGGTTATTGTATTCGGCCTTGAAAAAGGTGGCAAAATATGTAGAAACAAAGGAAGTGCTGTCCGATTTTCCGTAGAATTTAGTGACTTAGCACTTAGAATATTCTACGTTCGAAGCTAGAGGTTAATGGACGTATTATGGCCAATTTAGGCTGAAGTACCAAGTATAGCGTATTCTAATTGAAGGATGGAATAGCTAGCAAGGTTGAAGTACTTTGGAGCTTTTTGCTACTTGTCGATAATCGTCGCGAGGTATGTGAACCTCTTCCTTCCTTTGGCATGATTCTATGTATGAAATATACATGTAGTAGTATTTCATGATTCCGTCTACTCTTAGAAGTTAAGAGGTAGTTATGTTGATTTACTCTATGTAAAAGCTACGTCTAAGAAATCCTAAGTTCTTACCAAGTCTTATGGGGGATGTTGGTAAGAGTCGTTAGGAAGTATTTGGAGTCGAGTTGACTTGGCTAATTTACGGCACGAATGAGAGTAAGTATCGAACAAGCCATTGCAGCGTTAATAAAGGAAAATGTAATGACAATTAATTATGTTAAAACAAGTAGAATTCTCCATCTGCATAGAAGCTAAGATAAGACAAAATTGTATTACATTTTCTAGATCATGGCTACTTGAATAAGATCGTTATAAATAAGTATAACTTATTCACAACGCACCAAGGTATATGTTACTTAATTTAAAAGTGTTTACGTATGGAGTTTTTAAGACTTTGAAACTTGTTTTCTTAAAAGTTAAGAGACTTAAAGTATTTTGAAAGCTATGTGATTTGATTTGAAAGTATAAGTCTCTTGGTTAGAAAAAAGAATGTATTTGCCTAAGGTATAAAGTTAGTATAACGACTTTATGGGAAGTGGGTTATAATAGCTTTATGGAAAGTTAAGAATGGTCTTCTTCAGTAATGTAAGTAAGGAAATGATTTGGAATAAAGAATGGCAAATTGTTTTAAAGGTACCAATTGCTTAAGGTCTTTAAGAAAGAAGTCACTTGATTTAGAAGCCGGTAATTGTATTTCTAAAAAGGTATTGTGACTTGTCCTGAAAGGTAGAGATGACTTGATACTACGGTTGTTAGTATCTGGGAAGTTTTATTTGAAAAAAAGTCTTTCTAAAGGAGTAGAGGTGCGTAGTACGTTGGGTTAAATTCCCGGGTTTTATATGACATTATCGACCCAGAGATGGGCCGGCAAGATACCTTACGCGCACTATATGACATTATCGACCCGAGACGGGCCGGCAAGATACCTACGCAGACTATATGACATTATCGACCCGAGACGGGCCGGCAAGATACCTTCACGCGCACTATATGACATTATCGACCGAGACGGGCCGCAAAGATACCTTTACGCGCGACTATATGACATTATCGACCCGAGACGGGTCGGCAAAGATACCTTTACGCGCACTATATGACATTATCGACCCGCAGACGGGCCGCAAGATACCTTACGCGCACTATATGACATTATCGACCCGCAGACGGGCCTGACAAGATACCTTGTGGCGCACTATGTGACTTTATCGCGTCCCAGTTTGGGCCGGGCAGTATAGGCGTCCCTCCGTAAAGAGTCGGATTAGGTTATGAAGGATAAGTAAGTTAGATGGTAATGAACTTAATGACTTCTCCTAAGTATGTACGTAAGATATGGCTATAACTCTTAATGGAATGGAAAAGATAATGATATGCAATTAAGTTCATAAGTGGTAATGACACGGCAGGATCTGGTATGTACTTTTTATACTTTCTCGGTCATTCTTTTGTACGATTATGATACATTTCATGTACTTTATTTCGCTCCATATTCGCACTGTTATCGATTCTTCGGGCCGCGTTCATGTCCGCAGTTTAGGTATTACGATTATGGATCCGCGAGCTTAGGATCTGGTTCAAGATTTTGAGATGACTCCAATGTTCCGAGTTGTCATGGCTATGTATATTCAGTGGTACGGCGGGCCTTGTCGTCATAGTAGGTGTTCAAATCTTGAGGTGCTGTATTCATGTAAATGGATTTGGTTAGAATTGTAATTACATTTTTGGATAGTGTAAGCCCTTTTTGGGTGATTTATATTACGGCAGCCTTATCGGCTTTGCCTTGGTTTTAAAAAAAAATGTGTTACTTATTTTCCGCAGCAGTTTATTATGTTGTATGTTTTAAGGGTGCCCAGGTAGGGCACCAGTCGCGGCCCGGGGTCGGGTCGTGACATTTTTCCTCCGACATAGTTATCAGAACAGTTGATCCCGTCGACACTAACATGTTGAAGGATTTCCCATGACTTATAATTACCCATTCACCATTGATTTCAAACTCCCCATCCCGAAGATTATCGAAGACATTTGTCGCTGGTATAAGATCTGCTTGGGCTAAGTTGCTTCGCAGATTTGGAGATTGGTCTACTGCAGTCTGCATATAGATGTTAGTCAATAATGTCAATTCTCCATTCACTATCGATCACCTTTTCCTCCTCTATTACCCTAGGGTTTTTCGAGGTGGAATTATCCATCTATACCCTCTAGAAATCCGTAGCCTCACTAACGCTGAAGAATACTTTGACCGAGGTTGTGAACCCGCTTTATTCTAATCAAGACCGACCAAATCCATCAATCTTCTTCAGATCCTTTTCCGAAAGAGTGGAATTCTTCATGTGAGTATTTTTTACTGCAAACTTACTTGTTTGGCTTTTGAGTAAAGGAAAATCTCTTTCTTATACAAATATTATAACCTTTTAGCCGCTTTAATTGAGCTACAACTTATTGAAGGGATTTTCGAGTGGGTGGTTAGTCTTTTTCATGCCTCCCCCGACATCACCCGATCATGGAAGAGCATCACCTCTGAGTGGTGGAAGGGGAAATATCACGGTAAGTCTTAGTCCTAACTCTCTTTTTTATATATGTTTCACCCCGAGTTTCCCCGGATTCTTTTTAATTCTATCTTCTTAATTCGTAGGGCTCTTGGTACGAAAATCTGCAGCCCAAAAAGTGTCATCCCATGCAGCCGCCTTGAAAATATTCTCTAATCCGCTTTTAGCTTTCAAAAGTGAAAAGCTCAAGACGAAGCTCTCGAGACCCCGATGGGACTTGGTTCTCGGGTGATAAACGCCATCGGCTCACGGAGTATTGGAAAGAGCTGCAAACGGAAGCTAAAGGGGGGGTTATTCAGATTGATGATGAAGAGAAGGCGAACAATGAAAACACCAGCCCGGGGAGTTCCCATTGAGATGCTCCGGAGGCAGAGACAATCGTTCCTCTTGATGACCCTTCTAAGAACAGCTCAATCCCTACTTTTGGTACTAAGGCCGAGACATCAGCTTCTCCCTTAAAAATCCCCCAATGTTACTCTTGAGGCTTCACTTATATACTTGTTTTTGCAGGTCACACATTGTTTCTTTAAATTTCTCCAAAGACGCTCATGTCTCTTACCGGTCATAATTCCTTCATCCAGGGTCATGTCACTGCTCACTCTACTGCGTATTTGGCTAAGGAAGTGGGCCCTTCTTGTGAGGAAAAGAAGTTGAAGGAGGAAATTAAACACCTTAGGGCAGAAGTTGAAGACCTTCTAGCTGATCTTAGAGATTCGAGCTCTCTTCAAGTCTCTCTATGGCTGCATTTGCAGGATGTTGTTGACTCTCTCCGAGACCGGGAGAATTCCCTTCAGGATTTAACCACTTCTTATATGACCTTTCAAGGGAGAACAACAAGGTTGGCAACAGATTTGGCGGAAGCCCAAGAGCAACTGAACACCTCCGAGCACACCATCAATGAGCTCTATACTAAATGCCAAAGATAGAAGCTTCAGAGATATTTAGTTGTTCTGAAGAGTCGCGTGGATACCCTTGAAGAGGTCAGTAAGCTAGGGATTGATATTCCTTCCAAACTCATTGACGCAAAAATTGACATCCACGATGTTGAGTTGTCGTTGGAATCTCTACGAAGAAATAGAGAGGATTCGAATGCAGAAGCTAGAGATGCTGGTAATGATAGTGATGATGGTGAACACCCCCCCCCCACCCTTAACTGATCTTTTTGTTTTTGTTGGTAATACTCGAAACACTCTCGATGGACTATGGAGCGGGAAAACTGTAACCTTTTGCGCAAATTTATTTTTAGTTTAGCTTTTGTTACCATGTCACTTTTGAGCCCGGTTAATATATTTTGTAACCAGATCAATTTCGGTCCGGAAAATATGAATGAAAAACTTTTCAGTTTTTCAATTCTGCATAAGGCTTTCATCATTTATCTATTTTCAAAAGCAAGTATTAGTTACAATTTTTTTGTAGGTTTATAATTACTTTGCTTTGTGAAACGGAATTTCACTTTGAGGTTTACTTTACTGGAACATGCTAAGTTTTGAAAGTTTAAAACTTTCCGACAATCATAATCTAGTTCCAAAGATGTATTTTTCTTTTCAGATTAGATCGGGGCTTCTCATGGCCTTCATAGTTAGGTTCGTACCTGACTTGGTTCCGATCAACTTAAAACTCTAGTACTTCTTGTCCGGAGTCGTAACTGTTTTGTTAAGGTTTTAATAAGAGGACCCTTATTTTTAATGGTGTTATAGAAGAGGACATCTCCTATTCATTATGGCACAAAATATTTGATATGTTTAAGATAACATATGTTTTGTGCTCGTGATGACAAATATTTATTAATCATAAAAAATAAATTTTTATTGATTCCTTTAACTTATAAATGTGAAGACAAGTTCAAGATCGGTTACCATCTAGCGTGATCAATCCAGTTACATATACTTCGAACTCTTATGCAGTCCCCAACATCTGGAAAGTCTTCAGTATCGGGTGCTTGCTTGAAGCGCAAAAATTTGCGTAAAATTTTCTTCGCTCCATTCCGGGTGTATATGGCCCACAGTGTTTGGGAGTTCATGCTATGAAGACTCGAACACTGGACAACTCTCCTCGGTAGTAATACTATTAACATGCTTATTTTGTGATGTTGCCTCGTTAAAAACCTTACCGAAAAAATCCAATTGGGACAAAAATCGCACGAAGGGAAAAAGAGTGCAGCGCATGTTTTGTAGCACTACACATAATACTTATTCAAATGACTTACATTTCACTTACTAGGAAGTTTATTTTCTTATTGGTCGGTCAGCTGATAAGCTCCTTTACCGTCAATACCGATGACATTATATGGTCCTTTCGAATTTGTGCATAATTTCCATATATTATGCTTCCAGGTACTCTGAGTTACTCTCCGGAGTACCAAGTACCCGAGTTTGAAGTGTCAGATATTTGTGTGCCGATTGTAATAACGCTCCAGTCTTTATTTTTGAGCCATCATCCGAAGGTATGTAAGGTCCTGACGCTCTTCGAGAAAATCCAGGTGCACAGACATTGATTTTGCATTTGATTTATCCTCAGTCCGGAGATATTTCAAGCTAGGAGTTCAAACTTCTACAGGGATCAAGGCCTCTGCACCGTAGACTAGGGGAAAAGGAGTTTCTTTTTCCTTTTGCAGCTTCTAGTTTCTTTTTCAAATTCTGGATTATAGTCTTGTTTGTTGACTCTGCCTGACCATTCGCACCGGGATGATAGGGTGTATAGGTGATCCTCTTGATGTTCAAGTCGTCTAGGAACTTCGTGACTTTGGCCCCAATAAAATTCTGACCATTGTCACAAGCTATCTCCTTTGGGATGCCAAAACGACATATGATATGTTGCCAAATGAAGTCATTCACCTCTTTCTCCCGGATTTTTGTGTAAGCTGCAGCTTCAACCCATTTAGAAAAATAGTCAGTCATAAATATAATTTGATATACCTGTCTTGGTGCCGCTGGCAAGGGTCCGACTATGTCCATCCCCTACTTCATGAATGACCACGGGGACACTACCAGATGCAATTTCTCACCCATTCGGTGTAACAGTTGTGCGTGGCACTGACACTTATCACATTTCTTTACAAATATTTTTGTATCTTCTTCGATCTGGGGCCAATAATAACTGACCCTCACAAGTTTTCTCATTAAGGATTCTGCTCTCGAATTATTTCCACAAATGTCTTCATGGACTTTCCTCATTACGTAATCAACTCATCAAGACCTATGCACCGGGCTAAGAGACCATAAAAACACCTACGATAAACTTTTTTTACTATACGCAATATCGAGCAGTTGTGGTCCTCAGAGATCTATATTCTTTTGGGTCCTCCAGGAGCTTTCCGTTCACGAGATAGTCTAAGAATTCACTCCATTCCTAAGTTAGGCTGATTGAATTTACCTCATCGTACCCGATGAGATCTAGTGTCGAATGCAACATCTGGATAACCAACTCGATTTTGGAACCCTCGGCTTCCGTGCTGGAACCTAAGTTTGAGAGTGCATCTGCCTTTATGTTTTCTTCCGGGGGTATATATACTACCGTCCATTCTTTAAAATGAGACAAAAGCTTCAGGGGCTTTTCAATGTATCTTGACATACACTCTTCTTTGGCTTCGAACACTCTGTGGATTTGGTTTACTACGAGCAGTGAGTCACACTTGACTTCAATGATTTGTGAGTCTAAACCTCGGGCCAGTTCCAAACCTGCAACCAAAGCCTCATACTCTGCTTTATGTATTACTTGCCTTAAAATTTCACCGATGGGAGTTCATAATACCACTCCAGACCAATCCCATTGATGTTAGAGACACCATCAGTATAAAGTGTTCAGATCCCAGAGGCAGTCCCGAGACCAAGATAGCCTTTTTTTACCTGTGGGGTCCCAGACTGAAATCGACCATAAAGTCTGCAAGGACTTGCGACTTTATCGCAGTCTGGGGTCTATATTCAATATCAAAATCACTTAATTCTACCACCCATTTAGCGAAGACCCCAGAAAGTTCGGGCTTATGCAACACATTCTTAAGAGGGAATGTAGTTACAACGACAATTGGGTGACATTGAAAATATGATCAACGTTTTCGCGAAGACATTACTAAGGCAAAATCCAGTCTTTCGAGTAAAGGATAACAGGTCTCGGCCTCTAACATTACTCTACTTACGTAATAGACAGGAAATATGTACCTTTTTCCTCCCATACCAGAACTGTACTTATTGTTACCTCCGAAACCATCAGATATATAAGTAGTTGCTCTCCGTCCTTTGGCTTTGACATAAGCGGAGGACTGGATAAATATGTTTCCAGGCCTCATAGGGCCTGCTGGCATTCAGACGTTTATACAAAGTCGTTCTTCTTCTTTAAAAGTGAAAAAACTTGTGATATTTTTTCGACTACCGGGAGATAAACCTGCTTAAGGTCGCCACTCGCCCGGTCAGTCGCTGCACCACTTTTACATCTTCAAACATGTTTGTTATATCTTCAATAGCCTTTATTTTATCAGGGTTTATCTCAATCCCCCTCTGGGAAATCTAGAAACTCGAAAATTTCCCGGAGCCCACCCCAAAAGCACACTTCTCAGGGTTTAACTTCATATTATATTTTCTTAGCACCTCAAAGGTTTCTTGTAAATGACTTAAATGGTCCTCTGCACGAAGACTCTTAACAAGAATATAATCTATATATACTTCCATTGTTTTTCCTATTTGATTTTCAAATATTTTTTTACTAACCTTTGATAAGTAGCCTTGATATTTTTTTGTCCAAAAGGCATAACATTATAACAATAGGTGTCGAAAGTGGTTAAAATATATTTTTCATGGTCTTCCGGGTGCATTCTTATTTGGTTATACCCAGAATACGCATCGAGAAAACTCATGATCTCATGTCCGGTTGTAGCATCTATTATTTGATAAATGTTCGGTAGCGGAAATGAGAATTTAGGACATGCTTTATTCAAATCCTTATAATCAATGCACATTCTAAATTTGTTTCCTTTTTAGGTGTTACGACTCGTTTGCTAACCAGTCCGGATATTTTACTTTCCGAATTGACCATATATTGAGTAATGTAGCTACATCTTCTTTAATAAACCTGTTGCAAAGTTCGACGATCGGCCCATTTTTCTGCCGCACTGGAGGAAAACTGAGACCCAGCCCCAACTTATGAGTTGTGACTTCTGGAGGGATGTCTGTCATATCTTCATGAGAATATGCAAAGCAATCAGTGTTAGATATAAGCTATTTAAGAATTAAACTCCTGAGTCTGGGGATTAGACCGGTGCCTAGGTATACCTTCTTGTCGGGATTTTCCGGGTGTAGTGAAATTTTCTCAAGTTCCTCTACCATGGACTTGGTAGCATATGAGTCATCTGGTACCTCAAAGTACCTTGCCACTTGGTACGGATCCGAAAACTCTTCCTCCAGATAGGTTGATTCTGTTTCTACCGACAAAACCTGGTGAACATCTTCTGGTGTCGGCTTCGCTTCATGTCATTGCTATTTAGGGCCTGTCACCACTTTTGGCTCTTCTATGACGTACATTTCCCTGACAGATGGCTGCTCACCTTGGATTTTTTAATCCCTTTTGATGTAGGAAATTTAACCAACAAGTACAGTGTTGACAGAACCGCCTTCATATCATGTATCCAATGTCTTCTGAATATGACATTATACTTAATATCACCATCAGTGACATAAAATTTTGTTATCTTAATGACTCCCATCGCGTCCACCGGTAGATCAACTTAACTTTTTGTGGTTTCGCTTGATATATTAAAATCTGAGAGGGTTCTAGCAGCCGAAACTATCTTGTCCGACATATTAATTTCCTTTACCACTTTTAACTGGATTATATTAGCTGAGCTTCCGAGATCGATCATAATGTTCTTCATCTGGAAGTAGTCAATAGGTATCGTGACCACCCGTGCATTGTTATGAGGGAAGATTACACCGGTTGTGTCTTTTTCAAATGTGATAGTATGTTCGTCAAGTATCTCCCGAATCTCTTCTCCCGGGTTACAGAGATTTTTGTCTTCTTGGCCGCAGTAAATGATGTAGCAGCAATCATTGACCCACCATAGATCATGTTTATAATATGAGGTGGTGCAGCGAAATTTGATTTATCTTCGACTGGAGGTCCCCGCTCATAATTATTGCGAGCTCTCGCTCAAATACCTTCAGAGGAGGCCCGTGCTTAGCATTCTTGCCCACTCTTCTCGTAGATACCTGCAATTCATAGTTTTTTGTCCATGAGTGCCATGGAAATCGCACCAGACAGACTGATCTCTTTTGCTAGAATCGAATTACAGTGGTTTCAGTGGTCGGGACGCCGAATGAGTTCTCAGTACCGCCACCATTTTATCTTCGTCAATGTTAAAGTTATACTCGGATAACTTCGGATACCCGACACCCTTAGACGAGTTACCTTTATCAGAATTCCTCAATCTTTGATTGTTTCATCCGGGATCTCCTTTGTTATTCAATTTTCCAAAAGAGCGAAAACCCTGTACATCTCCCTGATTTTCGAAGGTAGGATGCAGTTGAAAGAGATATTTTGAGAAATTCCGATCAGCTCCGTATCCTTTGTCAAACTTCCCAAAGATACTTCCGGACTTATATCTAAGCATATCATCCTAAATCTGGATCTTAGATTTATATCTGTTGTGCATATCTTCCCAAGTTCTAGCCTAGAATTCCAAGAGATTTTCCTTGAGCTTCCGGGAGGCGTCTGAACTTGAAAGGTTCAAACCGTTTGTGAAAGCCTCTGTCGCCCATTCGTCTAGGACTGCAGCTAACAACTGTCGCGCCCATTTTTGATCGGAGGATTTGAACAAAACTGCAACGTATTGCCTTGGCACGGGATTGAGCAAAAATGCTATGTTGAGAAGTCACCACTAATTATTTAAGTGAATTATGACACTTAAATATAACAAAAAATACTACAAATGATCTCCATTTAATGATTTGCGAAATTAATGAGATTACGAGTCAGAGTTCTTTATTATCCTAAAGAAAAGGGGTTAGACATATTTTAAGATCCGCTAACTTGCGTTTATCCGATCAAACCTAGGTTAACAAGAATAAATAAATTAGAGGCGTTTTGAAACATGCTTAACGAGCCTAAGAAAATAAAACTAGCGTCAGAGTTTCCGATTTTAATCTATCCTTTTTTTAATTATTAATTTTAAATCTACCTATTCTAAATATTTCAATAATTACAATTACAATAAAAATACAATACAGAATGAAATAAAACTGAATTTAAATACAACAAAAATATAAGTCCCAAAGAGTATTTTGTCTTCTTCAACGCATTCTTCACAAGCTGTCAAAAACAAACGGTTAGAAGTAATAAAATATATATAAAACCTTCAGATCCGTGCAAAAAAAATTATTTTCCGTCTTTTCAACTGTGGAGGCCTCCAAAATTGACGGGTATTTTTTCATCGGCCAAATACAAAAATATTGTGCAAAAATCAGTTCGGTTAATAACAGCTGCCAGATCCAAAAAATAAAGATGGAGAAAAGCACTTAATGATCAAGCTAGTAAATTTCGTGGGCTTCCAAAAGCAATATCTCAATCATAAGAGGACCACACTCTTATGATAACTAAACATATATCACTTGCAGCTAAAGTGATCATGAACTTAATACGATCTAAAAAAATAGCATTCTTAAACTGACCCGGACCCATAAATGTCCGACCCGAGATTATTTTTTTTAAAAAAAATCAGATAACCAACCATGTATATGTAAAAAAATCTGGAAAATTATAACCGGATCGGTGACCCAGATTCGGGTCAACCCGACCCGGACAGTGACCCGACAAGAAAAAAATCAATTTTCAAGTTAGGAATTAGAATGGGTAAAAATAAACGTTTGTTCAGAATTCGAAAATGAAGAAGAATGAAGAACAAGATGATATCCAACAACAATAATCTTTTGATTTTTTTTGGTCCTTAAACAAGTGTACAAAGATTAAAAATATCAAGTAAGACAAAAGGAAGATATATAAAAAGTAATACTAAAAAATCGGACCCCTCAAATCAAGAACGATGAAGTGTTTTATAGCCCCAAAAAAGAGTTTGGAATTCAAAATAAAAGTGGGTAAAGTGACGATTTAGAACAGATCTAGCGGTATAGGTTGCAGATTTTAAGGGATAGGGGTGTGGGTTGAAGTGACGGGGGCATAGGGGTGGTTGGCGACGTGATGGGAGCAGGGGTAGGGGGTATGCGGCGACGGGTTGGGGTGTGGGGCGGCTAAGAGAGGTATGGAGATTGGAGGCTGTTTTAGGTTTTTAGGTTTTCTTTTTTGGTCTGTTTTGGGTGTTGGGAAAAATACAAGGGGGAAGGGAATGGGGCTGGTCGAGTGGGCCGTGGGTGGGGGGTTTGGGCCTTGTCCGAATTGGTTTGATTTTGTGAGTTGGGTAAGGGGAAATAAAATGGGTGTTTGTTTTGGTTTAGAGAAATAAAATGGGGGGTTTTAAAAAATAAAAGGATTTATGATTATGATAAATAAAAATGCAAAAATGATTATAATAATGCGGTGTAAAAAATATTTAAAATTATAGCAATATTCGGAAAAGATGGTCAAAATTGGGTGTCAACAACAACGTCTGCTCCTTCTAGAACTACATAACGATGTCCCTAAGGAGTTATGTTTCTCCTTATGCAATGCAAAAGATATCTGTCATGCTTGTCTTTACCTTCCGAGCCCCCGCATGAGCTTTTATGAACATGTCGGCGAGCTGGGTGAATGATCCGATCGAGTGCTCAGGGAGTTGTGAGTACCATGTCAAAGTTCCCTTAGCAAGTGTTTTAGCAAACTTCTTGATCAGAACCGATTCTATTTTGTGTTCCCTTAGATCATTTCCTTTTACAGCTGTAGTATAGGCCATAATGTGCTCATGTGGATCAGTAGTTCCATTATATTTGGCCACAAAGGCATTTGAACCTTTTGGGGATCATTTCGGGCGCAACTTCTGACTTATATTCCAACTGAATATCTTTCTTTGTGTATGGACTGTTGATCATAGGAGGCCCGCCCAGTATTTGACTGAAGCAGTGCTGGAACTTCGTGGCGGTTTTTTTTGCCTTCTCTGTGTTAGTATTGAATTTATCGGTCATCTCTTTCATGAACTTCAAAACCTTTTCCTGAAATGAATTTTTAGGGGCGACTTCACTTTCTGAACTATTATTTCTTGATCTACCCTGATCATTACCGATTTTACCATTAGCATTTGATGGAGGCACCGATTCATCTGTTGGAGTACTGCTAGCATTCTTGGACATATACTGTTACACCCCGTATTTACAGGACATGTTTTAAGAACGTACGTAAGAACTCACATTGTTAAGATTTGAGACTTGTAAAATTTATCGGAAATTTGAAATTTGTCGGAAAACGAATTATTATGATTTAACGGGAGGCGACACGTGTCCCCTTAATGGACATGGACGAAATTTCATGGGTGGAATGGTCATTTGACCATAATTTATGATGAAGTCTTGCAAGGCTTAGAGCTTGACAACATTGACCAAGTCAATGACCCCACTTAGCTTGATATTTAATTAAAATGCATCCAAGCCACCCATTTGTTTTAATCTTGACCCTTCCTTGTGTTATTTAAGTATACTAGTAGCAAGACTTTGTCATTCTACACTTAGAGAAAAAAATTGAAAAAACTTGTTCTTGCTCTTAAGGAGCTCACGCTTTGAGAATTTTCAAGAAGGAAAATTGCCAATTTTTGTCCAATAAGCTCCACACTTTAAACCAAGGTTCATGAGGGTGTTGTAAGTGTATCTCAATAGAAAAATCTCGGAAAAAGATAGTTTTCGGGTTAGTCGCAAAGTGAAAACCTAGTTGCTTTCTAGGTTTTGGATTGGAAGCTTGAAGGAAATTGTTGGTATTGTTCTAGGGGTCTCAACAAGCGGATTGAAGTGTCTTGGAGAGGTTCTAAACTACTAAGGAGCGATTTGGTTGGAAGTTAGATTGAGATTCGTGAGGTATAATCTTGTTCTCTTTAAGTGTTACAAGATTATGTATTTTGTTGTTAGCCTTACATTTTACTAGCATGAAGTATTTGTGTTGAAGTTTTATAAGTATTATGGATTGTTGTAGCCTAAAATCCGAAATGACATATAAGCCATGTTAAGTTGGATTACAATTTAATCATTGTTAGAACCGTCGCATGTCATTGACTTAAGGATTATGGTTATTATAATCAAATGCGACTTGATATCATGTTATGCTACAAATTTGGGTTGAAATATAAATTGTGAGCCAATTGGGGCTGTTTAGTTAGTCACTTGTATTGGACTACCTGCTGTATAAATTGTGAGCCAATTGGGGCTGTTTAGTTAGTCATTTGTATTGGACTACCTGCTATATAAATTGTGAGCCAATTGGGGCTGTTTGGTTATTATATTCGACCTTGAAAAAGGTGGCAAAGTAAGTAGAAACAAAGGAGGTCTTTGTCCGATTCTCGTAGAATTTAGTGACTTAGCACCTAGGATATTCTACGTTGAAGTAAGAGGTTAATGGACATATTGTGACCATTATAGGTTGAAGTACTTTGGAGCATTTTGCTACTTGTCGACAATCGTCGTGAGGTATGTGAACCTCTTCCTTCCTTTGGCATGATTCTATGTATGGAATATACTTGTGGTATCATTTCATGTTTCCTTCTACTCTTAGAAGTTAAGAGGTAGTTGTGTGATCTACTCTATGTAGAACTTTTCCTATCTTTGAGCATGACTAGTTGCACGTATGTAGTACGGTAGACGTACAATACCTTGATATCCTTTACTAGTTTTATGAATAGCCAAGTCGGGTGAGTTGAAAGATTAACTCACTTCTTTGAAAGTATAAGGGATTTCTTAAGTTTTATTAAAGTTAAGGGACTTGAAGAGTTTTAAAGTATGTGATACTTGTTCCGTTTTAAACGTATAAGTCCCTTGGATAGGAAATTGTTTTTGGCTAAGGTATAAAGTGAATATAACGGCTTTATGGGAAGTTAGTTATATTTGCTTTATGGAAAGATAAATGACTTGATTTTAGTGAAAAGGCAACTTGTTTTTAAGGCATTAATTGCCTAAGGTGTTATATAAAATGAGTCGCTTGTTTTCTAAAGGTTAAGAGACTAGTAGTATTTTTGAAAGGTATGAGAATTGATTTGAAAGTATTTAATACTTGGTTTCAAAAAGTAGAAGTCTCTTGGTTATAAAAGGAACGTGTTGGTCTAAACCATAAAGGGTTATAACGGCTTTATGGGAAGTTGGTTATAACGGCTTTATGGAAGGTTAAGAGAATAGTTTTCTAATAAAGTAATCAAAGAAATAACTTGTATTAAGGAACGGCAAATTGGTTCAAAGGTACCAATTGCTTAAGGTTTTTAATAAAAGAAGTCACTTGATTTAGAAGCCGGTATTTGTATTTCTAAAAAGGTATTGTGACTTGTCTTGAAAGGTGAATAGGACTTGATACTACAGTTGTTAGTATCTTGGGGCTTTACATAGAAAAGAGTCTTTTATAAAAGAATGTACGTACGTAGTACTTTGGCTTGATAAATTGAGAATTTGTATAAGTGTGCCTTGATAAGTACTTTGACTCGTTAAAAGAGAATTATTCTATGTATGCCTTGATTAGTACTTTGGCTTGATAAATTGAGAATTTGTCTAAGTGTGCCTTGATAAGTACTTTGACTTGTTAAAAGAGAATTATTCTATGTATGCCTTGATTAGTACTTTGGCTTGATAAATTGAGAATTTGTCTAAGTGTGCCTTGATAAGTACTTTGACTTGTTAAAAGAGAATTATTCTATGTATGCCTTGATTAGTACTTTGGCTTGATAAATTGAGAATTTGTCTAAGTGTGCCTTGATAAGTACTTTGACTTGTTAAAGAGAATTATTCTATGTATGCCTTGATTAGTACTTTGGCTTGATAAATTGATAATTTGTCTAAGTGTGCCTTGATAAGTACTTTGGCTTGTTAAATGAGAATTTATTCTATTTGTGCCTTGATAAGTACTTTGGCTTGTTAAATGAGAATTTATTCTATTTGTGCCGGATAAGTACTTTGGCTTGTTAAATGAGAATTTATTCTATTTGTGTCCTGATAAGTACTTTGGCTTGTTAAATGAGAATTATCCTATGTGTGCCTTGATAAGTACTTTGGCTTGGTTAATTGAGAACTTTCCTATATGTGCTGGTAATAGCCTTTGAGTGCAAGTATTATGTTTTATTAAGTTCGCGACTCTCGGTTGAAGTCTTGTTGTAAATTCTTGGGACGTCTGAAGCGGTGATGTGGGATTCCACGGGTATCTTCCGTTATTTGGAGTACTTGGTTAAATTCTGATTTTTATAAAAAGACATGTTAGTGCTTATGTCTTGTTTGATGGTCGGTCGAAATAGGGTAAGAGTATAAATGAGGGGCAAGCCCCAAGACGTTGTACCACCTTCTCCAGGGTAAGAGTATAAGTGAGGGGTAAACCCCCAATACGCAGTACCACCTGCTTTAGGTGTTGATTGTCGGCCGGTTGAGATAGGGTAAGAGTATAAATGAGGGGCAAGCCCCAAGACGTTGTACCACCTTCTCCAGGGTAAGAGTATAAATGAGGGGCAAGCCCCAAGACGTTATACCCCCTGCTTTACCACCTTCTCCAGGGTAAGAGTATAAATGAGGGGCAAGCCCCAAGACGTTATACCACCTGTTTTGATTGATATTATGGGCGTGAGACCCATGGTTATGTTCTACACTTATAGCTGTCGACAGTGATGTGGGATTCCACGGGCAGGAGATATATGTAGGTATGGTGTATGTACGCCGACAGTGAGGTGGGATGCCACGCGTCACGTGGTTATGTTTTACACTTTTAGTCGGCGGTGATGATGGGGATTCCACGGGCATGCTTTGATATTAGTGTGACTTGATCGCGTCCCATCGGGTAGTATATGTGTCCCTCGTAATGGGTGGACTATGTTATGAAAGATAAGTAAGTTATATGGTAATGAACTTAATGATTCTTTTTCTAATAATGTACGTAAGAATGACTATAACTTTTATTGGGAATGGAAAAGATAATAAGGTGCGATTAAGTTCATAAGTGATAATGACACGGCGGGATCCGGTATGTATTTTTATACTTGTCCTTGTCATTCTTTTATCTGATTGTGATCATTTCTTATGCGTTATTTACATTCCATATTAAATTTTGTTACGACCCACTTCGGGCTGCGTTAAATGCCCGCAGTTTAGGTACCTGATTGTGGATCCGCGAGCTTAGGATCCGGTTCAAAGAAGTTGAGATGGCTCCAGTGTTCGGAGTTGTCACGTTTATGTTTATTGAAGTACGCGGGGCCTTGTCCCGCCACGATGAGTTAGGTCAAAACTCTTGAGGTCATAGTCACATATTGTGGGTCGATTTGTAAAGGAACGAGGCAAGCTAGCCGTTTATGTATGACGTTCGGGAAGGTAGCCTATCGGCTAACTTTGTTGTTTTATTATTGTTGTTTTTATTTTATAAGTTTCATGTATGTTCGCTGATTTTCTCGATGTTTACTTGTAAGGGTGCGGGTAGGGCACGATCGCGATCCGGGGTGGTCGTGACAAAAGTGGTATCGAGCGATTAGTCCTCGGAAAGTGTCTGACCGTGTCTAGTAGAGTCTTGATTATCGGTGTGTTGTGCACCACATCTATAATCGAGGAGGTGCGCAGGACATTTAGGATTGGTTTCCATTCTTCTCACTCCGAGATCGTGCGATAGTCAGTATTGTTAGGGTCGTCCTCCCTAACGAGTTATGTTGATTGCCTACGAGAAAGGCGATGACCGGGAATGACTATGTGGATTGCGCGTCGGTTGGTAATGATTACGATATAGTTGGTATTGTGATATACATCTATACGAGTTATGTATGAGGTCGACGCGTGTTGCCTAGAATGATTTTAGATTACCGTGAATTGGTAAAGACTAACTAGATACAGGAAGGTATGGAATAGTTAATGAATTTTCGCCAAGGTTTTGTGTTTTATTTCGAGATAATTGGGAAAGGATGAGCCATGCGATAGGGTAGTGAACCCCCAGAAGCCATATTAAGGAACCTAACGGAATGTCATGTTAATAGATTAAGGCTGCGTAGTAGGCTTAAGAGAATTGTACGGATGAGGTCCGGTATAGAGTAAGTGATGGTTGTTGTGATCGAGACAACATGGTTATGGTTTTATGAGAAGTTTTTGTACCGTTCTTCGGGGATTGATAAGGTAGGCTTGGAGCATGGAAATTGCGAGCCTAAGAATATTGATTCGCCGAGACCTTAGGTATATAAGGCTTTCTCGCAATAAGATTTATTATAGACCAAGAATAAGAGTTAAGTGCGACGTTGAGTCGGGTTGAGGACTGTGCGGGTCTCCCATGGCCTGGAATGGAGTGGGATCGGTTGGTAGCAGCCCGCCACGTGACAGGTCACGGCGGTGCAAGCCCCAAGTCTAGTTAATTGTTTTATGGGTTCGTGGGCGTTCCCACCGGAACCAGTCGTGGCAGGAAATGGTCGTATATTGTCTTATAGAGTGACTCAAAGATTAGAGGCCAAAATTGGTATGGAAGTTATGTATGTATGTTAGAAGGAGTTGGAAGTGCGAAAAAGTAATCTCTTTTGGGCTTATGATGGGCGGATGTGCGTGTGCGAGTATTAGGGCCATGTGTGGCATTATTAGTATGTCGGGGTTGTGAAAGGGAACTATGTCGCTAATTATAAAGATTGACTCGAAAGAACATTCGAGGACGAATGTTTCTAAGGGGAAGAATGTTACACCGTATTTACAGACATGTTTTAAGAACGCACGTAAGAACTCACATTGTTAAGATTTGAGACTTGTAAAATTTATCGGAAATTTGAAATTTGTCGGAAAGCGAATTATCATGAGCGGGAGGCGACACGTGTCCCCTTAATGGACATGGACGAAATTTCATGGGTGGAATGGTCATTTGACCATAATTTATGATGAAGTCTTGCAAGGCTTAGAGCTTGACAACATTGACCAAGTCAATGACCCCACTTAGCTTGATATTTAATTAAAATGCATCCAAGCCACCCATTTGTTTTAATCTTGACCCTTCCTTGTGTTATTTAAGTATACTAGTAGCAAGACTTTGTCATTCTACACTTAGAGAAAAAATTGAAAAACTTGTTCTTGCTCTTAAGGAGCTCACGGCTTTGAGAATTTTCAAGAAGGAAAATTGCCAATTTTTGTCCAATAAGCTCCACACTTTAAACCAAGGTTCATGAGGGTGTTGTAAGTGTATCTCAATAGAAAAATCTCGGAAAAGATAGTTTTGGGTTAGTCGCAAAGTGAAAACCTAGTTGCTTTCTAGGTTTTGGATTGGAAGCTTGAAGGAAATTGTTGGTGTTGTTCTAGGGGTCTCAAATGGATTGAAGTGTCTTGGAGAGGTTCTAAACTACTAAGGAGCGATTTCGGATTTGGAAGTTAGATTGAGATTCGTGGAGGTATAATCTTGTTCTCTTTAAGTGTTACAAGATTATGTATTTTGTTGTTAGCCTTACATTTTACTAGCATGAAGTATTTGTGTTGAAGTTTTATAAGTATTATGGATTGTTGTAGCCTAAAATCCGAAATGACATATAAGCCATGTTAAGTTGGATTACAATTTAATCATTGTTAGAACCGCGCATGTCATTGACTTAAGGATTATGGTTATTATAATCAAATGCGACTTGATATCATGTTATGCTACAAATTTGGGTTGAAATATAAATTGTGAGCCAATTGGGGCTGTTTAGTTAGTCACTTGTATGGACTACCTTTGTATAAATTGTGAGCCAATGGAACATTTTAGTTAGTCATTTGTATTGGACTACTGCTATATAAATTGTGAGCCAATTGGGGCTGTTTGGTTATCAGATTCGACCTTGAAAAGGTGGCAAAGTAAGTAGAAACAAAGGAGGTGTCAGATTCCCAGTAGAATTTAGTGACTTAGCACCTAGGATATTCTACGTTGAAGTAAGAGGTTAATGGACATATTGTGACCATTATAGGTTGAAGTACTTTGGAGCATTTTGCTACTTGTCGACAATCGTCGCGAGGTATGTGAACCTCTTCCTTCCTTTGGCATGATTCTATGTATGGAATATACTTGTGGTATCATTTCATGTTTCCTTCACTCTTAGAAGTTAAGAGGTAGTTGTGTGATCTACTCTATGTAGAACTTTTCCTATCTTTGAGCATGACTAGTTGGCGTATGTAGTACAGAGACGTATAACACCTTGATATCCTTTACTAATTTTATGAATAGCCAAGTCGGGTGAGTTAGGAGATTAACTCACTTCTTTGAAAGAATAAAGGATGTCTTGAGTTTTATTAAGTTAAGGGACTTGAAGAGTTTTAAAGTATGTGATACTTGTTAGTTTTAAACGTATAAGTCCCTTGGATAGGAAATTGTTTTTGGCTAAGGTATAAAGTGAATATAACGGATTTATGGGAAGTTAGTTATATTTGCTTTATGGAAAGATAAATGACTTGATTTTAGTGAAAAGGCAACTTGTTTTAAGGCATTAATTGCCTAAGGTGTTATATAAAATGAGTCGCTTGTTTTCTAAAGGTTAAGAGACTAGTAGTATTTTTGAAAGGTATGAGAATTGATTTGAAAGTATTTAATACTTGGTTTCAAAAAGTAGAAGTCTCTTGGTTATAAAAGGAACGTGTTGGTCTAAACCATAAAGGGTTATAACGGCTTTATGGGAAGTTGGTTATAACGGCTTTATGGAAGGTTAAGAGAATAGTTTTCTCTAATAAAGTAATCAAAGAAATAACTTGTATTAGGGAATGCAACTTGGTTCAAAGGTACCAATTGCTTAAGGTTTTTAATAAAAGAAGTCACTTGATTTAGAAGCCGGTATTTGTATTTCTAAAAAGGTATTGTGACTTGTCTTGAAAGGTGAATAGGACTTGATACTACGGTTGTTAGTATCTTGGGGCTTTACATAGAAAAGAGTCTTTTATAAAAGAATGCGTCACGTAGTACTTTGGCTTGATAAATTGAGAATTTGTATAAGTGTGCCTTGATAAGTACTTTGACTCGTTAAAAGAGAATTATTCTATGTATGCCTTGATTAGTACTTTGGCTTGATAAATTGAGAATTTGTCTAAGTGTGCCTTGATAAGTACTTTGACTTGTTAAAAGAGAATTATTCTATGTATGCCTTGATTAGTACTTTGGCTTGATAAATTGAGAATTTGTCTAAGTGTGCCTTGATAAGTACTTTGACTTGTTAAAGAGAATTATTCTATGTATGCCTTGATTAGTACTTTGGCTTGATAAATTGAGAATTTGTCTAAGTGTGCCTTGATAAGTACTTTGACTTGTTAAAAGAGAATTATTCTATGTATGCCTTGATTAGTACTTTGGCTTGATAAATTGATAATTTGTCTAAGTGTACCTTGATAAGTACTTTGGCTTGTTAAATGAGAATTTATTCTATTTGTGCCTTGATAAGTACTTTGGCTTGTTAAATGAGAATTTATTCTATTTGTGCGGATAAGTACTTTGGCTTGTTAAATGAGAATTTATTCTATTTGTGTCTGATAAGTACTTTGGCTTGTTAAATGAGAATTATCCTATGTGTGCCTTGATAAGTACTTTGGCTTGGTTAATTGAGAACTTGCCTATATGTCTTGGTAATAGCCTTTGAGTGCAAGTATTATGTTTTATTAAGTTCTCGCGACTCTCGGTTGAAGGTCTATCTTGTCTTGTAAGTTCTTGGGACGCACCGGTGATGTGGGATTCGGGTATCTTCCGTTATTTGGAGTACTGTTAAATTCGGATTTTTATAAAAAGACATGTTAGTGCTTATGTCTTGTTTGATGGTCGGTCGAAATAGGGTAAGAGTATAAATGAGGGGCAAGCCCCAAGACGTTGTACCACCTTCTCCAGGGTAAGAGTATAATTGAGGGTAAACCCCAAGACGTGCACCACCGCTTTATGTGTTGATTGTCGGCGGTTGAGATAGGGTAAGAGTATAAATGAGGCAAGCCCAAGACGTTGTACCACCACCTTCTCCGAGGTAAGAGTATAAATGAGGCAAGCCCCAAGGCGTTATACCCCGCTTACCACCTTCTCGGTAAGAGTATAAATGAGGCGGCAAGCCCCAAGGCGTTATACCACTGTTTTGATTGATATTATGGGCGTGAGACCCATGGTTATGTTCTACACTTATAGTCGCGGTGATGTGAGGATTCCACGGCGGGAGATATATGTAGGTATGGTGTATGTGTGCAAGCGGTGAGGTAGGATGCCACGGGCGCGTCACATGGTTATGTTTTACACTTTTAGCTGTCGACAGTGATGGGGGATTCCACGGGCATGCTTTGATATTAGTGTGACTTGATCGCGTCCCAGATTGGGCCGGGTAGTATATGTGTCCCTCCGTAATGGGCCGGACTATGTTATGAAAGATAAGTAAGTTATATGGTAATGAACTTAATGATTCTTTTTCTAATAATGTACGTAAGAATGTGACTATAACTTTTATTGGGAATGGAAAAGATAATAAGGTGCGATTAAGTTCATAAGTGATAATGACACGGCGAGATGCGGTATGTATTTTTATACTTGTCCTTGTCATTCTTTTGTCTGATTGTGATCATTTCTTGCGTTATTTACATGTTCCATATTAAATTTTTGTTATGCGGCCCTTCGAAGTGCGTTCATGCCCGCAGTTTAGGTACGATTGTGGATCCGCGAGCTTAGGATCGGTTGAAGTTGAGATGGCTCGGTGTTGGAGTTGTCACGTTTATGTTTATTGAAGTGCGGCGGGCCTTGTCCCGCCATGAGTTAGTCAAAACTCTTAGAGGTCTGTAGTCACATATTGTGGTCGGTTTGTAAAGGAACGAGGCAACCGCCGTTTATGTATGTACGTTCGGAAGGTAGCCTATCGGCTAACTGTTGTTTTATTCTTGTTGTTTTATTTTATAAGTTTCATGTATGTTCCGCTGATTTTCTCTGATGTTTACCTGTAAGGGTGCCCAGGTAGGGCACCAGTCGCGGTCCCGGGGTCGGGTCGTGACATATACTCTACTTGAAATCGCATCAGACACTCCAACTGCTTACTCATAGCAGCATTCTGCTCCCACAGTGGGCGCTAAATTGTTTACCCGTGAAATAGTACAATTGAGTTTGTATACATGGTCAATGACATGTGGATCTCAAGTAACACATTTGATAATAATTCTAGATAAAATGCATTGTAATTGAACAATAATAAAATAAAGAAAAGCAATGATTAGCCTAAGCGTTGTTATAACTTATTAGTAGAGTTACAATAATTTTTATGTAAGCATAAAGATCAAGAGAATATGAGTTAGTATATTGTAATAACTAGAATGTCATGCTTTACAATGGAACAATGTGTCTTATTTATGCATGAGTTACACGGGTACACATCCCACGAAATGTGCCTCTCATTAATACATGATAATGAATGTTGTAATAATTGGGCAATTAGTGTCAAAGTAAATGTCATCAATGTTCTGTTGGAAGACGTACGATCGGTTTAGTAATGACCGTCCATTGTAATAATCAAACTGATGGATGTGGTTTTGTTTGGTTTTAATAATTTAAAAACTGACTTAATTGAGTTGGTTTTGGTTCTAACAAAAAATTGCCCCCAACCGACCCATTAACACCCCTAGTTGTATCCATGTCGTTAACAAACTTGTTACATTTACAGATTTACTCCTCAATTGAATGAAATTCCCAAATCGACCTAAAATATCATATTTTTCTAAAATAACCAACTTCTCTCTTTTAATCCAACCCGATCCGATCCACCTAATTAATTAACCCATACGAAATAACCCCCAAATGTAATCACCCCTACCCATTCTTTCTTATCTTCTTTTCTCTTTCAATTAGGGTTGCGATTTCAATTTTCCCATTATTGCATACTTATTTATTGGTTAGATTGAAAAGGAAGGGTGTTCTGGTATAGTGGTGGAAATTTGAGGCTCTAAGTTTTTGCATTTTGATGGCGCTCAAAGAGAAGACAACCACGCCATGGCTACAAAATCACCAGTTGCATACACAAAAGGGGATTTGTCAGGAAAGAAGAACATTGAGATTTTGATTGATTTTTAAAATTTATGGTCTAAAATATATTAGATATTTTTTTTTGGTGGTAAGACATTTCATTAAGGATAAAATGAGAGTAATAATTTCTAAATATTATAAATATATTTTTTCTGAGTCTAAATTGGGAGTATAATTAATGGCTAGGGGTCTACTTTCTTCAAAGTGATCAAATTATCTTGTTACCTAAATATTTGCATTATTTGTGTAACAATAGAAGTATATAGGTATCACTTTTTAAATGAGGAGTATATTTGCTTTAAATCACAAAATTGAGAGATGTATTTGTCGTAAAATCATGAAGATTAAGAGTAACTCATATAATTAGAACATTGTGAGGATGTGTAACACCTAAAATATATTTGAAGTTTTGAAATTGAGAAGAAGTTCCCTCAAACTCCTCGTGGTAAGCTTGTTATTCAACATATTTTGATGAAATGTTAGTTAGAGAGTTAATAAAATAAAAAAAAAAAAAAAAAAATTTGGCAGAGCACAGCACACAGTAAGTTGAATGATATACAACTTTTTTTAATTATAGGCAGCAAAAAAAAGGCTGTATAAAGATAAGAGAATTGCAAAATCTTAATTCCTTTGTTTACTGTGTCAAAAAGGGAAGAGCTGTTGCGACCCATTTAACCCCTTTTTTTATTCTTCATGATTTAACTTCTATATTGATAAACAGTGTAGTGTATATCACGGGTCTTTGGAACTATTTTGGACCGTGATATACACTTATCATATATAAGTGTATATCACGGTTTTGGGATGGTAATTTAGTGTAATCTATTTGTATTTAATTAGTATTGTACACTTACCATAATTGTAGGATTCTTGTACTAACTAGAATAGAGTTTTGATATTAGAATAGAAATAGAAGAAATTGTAAATTGTATATATATTCTCTTTCATTAATGAAAATAATCAAGAGATTATTTCTTTCATGGTATCAGAAGTCTAGGTCAAATATTTCATCTTGCCCGCCGAATAGACTTTCCCCTCGATTTCCGTGCAACTTTGATCCCTTCCCTCTTTCAAATTTTTCTTCCTAATCCCTACATCACGCCTTGCGTTGCTATTATGGCTAAGAACACGTTTCACCCTGTCCTTACTGTTTCTAACATCAAGAATCACATCCCTATTATTCTTGAGATAGAAAACGACCAATACGCGACGTGGGCCGAGTTGTTCAAAGTTCATGCACGCTCGCATCAAGTCCTCCATCACATTATCCCCGCAACTCCTGCAGAAATGGGGGTACCGACACCCGAGGATGATCCTAAATTATGGACGACCATTGATGCTACAGTTCTTTAGTGGATTTATTCCACTATCTCTACCGACATGTGGTCTTTGAATCTTGTTGGCTACATAATCTCTTTTAGAGCTTCATTGTCCATTCAGAAAGCTATCTTGGTTTATTGTGATAATGTTAGTGTCATCTACCTTTCTGGTAATCCGGTTCAGCACCAGCGTACTAAACATATAGAGATGGATATCCACTTTGTTCGCGAAAAGGTAGCTCATGGACAAGTACACGTCTGTCATGTCCCTTCCAAGTATCAAATTGCAGACATCTTTACCAAAAGTCTTCCCTCAGTCCTTTTTTAAGATTTTAGGGACAGTCTCAGGATACGAAGACCGCCCGCTATGACTGCGGGGGTGTGATAAACAATGTATATACCCGTGATAGACACTTACTATACATAATGTATATCACGGGTCTTTGGAACTATTTTGGACCGTGATATACACTTACCATATATAAGTGTATATCACGGTTTTGGGATGATAATTTAGTGTAACATATTGTGCTACCAGGTTAGAAAATAAAATAATAAAATGCTAAAAGAAAGTTAAAGAAGTGTTTAAAGTATTAAAATGCTAAATTGCGAGTCGCCACCTAATTAATTTGGGTGAATTAGGACACCTAAATGTTAACTAGTTTAAAGTAAACATTAACTCGGATAGAAATTGTAAGATTTGTGTATAAAAGACAAAGTTAGTTTTGAAAAAAGATCTATTATGACAAAATATTTATTATAAGGTATAAAATAGCATGCCAACAACCTATGATTTAAATAATTTTAATAAAGATTTATGCTATCTAAATACTTATGCAAATGAAAATTATTAAATGGTTTCTTAAAAGGGCCGCGTTATCTAATGTTAGACAAATAATTACAATAAACAACATATTATTTATTTTAGCGAGCGGAAGCTGGAAGCTTGGATGCGTGGCCTTTATAGGTATATGCTATATCTAGGAGAAGTGGGGCAGGCTAACATTTTTAAGTTTAGAATGAAACAATAACGAGCGCTTTTAAAGTAAAAATAATTTTATTTTTATAATAAAATACAACAATAAAACATTAATAAATAATTAATTTAATAATGACATTAAATAATTAATAAATGCATAAAATAAATAATTTAGCGATAACGCGTCAGTAGCATAGCCGCATTAATTAGTAATCATTTGTAATTTAAAGTCAATTTTTAATCTAATATATTTATCGTACTGCATTTCGGCATTTAAGTAATTTAATATAAACTCAATTCAATTTTAATTTTGCAATAATACATAATAATAAGATTTTAAATAATAACTAATTAAATACCATTCAGCACACCCACCATCGCCGCTAACGCCGGATAAAACGAAATTAATCGACTTTGATACGCGCGCTCGTTCGCTGCGATAAGGTAATTCAAAGAACTTCTTCAGACGTTTTTTCTGGTTTCACACACGTGAAGTGTGTTCATAACTATCTTCTTTGTCTCAGTCCCTTTTCTCTTGAAATGAAATGATTTCGTAAACGTGGAAGCACTCCATCTCTACGCATCCTCTCCGCATCGTAAATAGATAACGCTTTAAGCTCTAGGAAACCATTTAATAATTTTCATTTGCATAAGTATTTACAAAACTAACTTTGTCTTTCATCGAAAATGGGCGCGACACATATTTGTATTTAATTAGTATTGTACACTTACCATAATTGTAGAATTATTGTACTACTACAATAGGATTTTAGTATTAGAATAGGAATATGATTTTCCTATTATGGAAATTGTAAATTGTATATATATTCTCTTTCATTAATGAAAATAATCAAGAAATTATTTCTTTCATATATCTTTCAACTCCAAACTTTAAGTGTGTATTGAATTACGTATTAAGGTACAAGAGACATTTGTACAAGCTAAAGAGGTCAACATAATTGCTTGATCGTTGCTTTGAGAATTTATAACTTCGATGTTTGTTTGAGCTTTGGAAACACTAAAGCTACAAATGTTTGAACGTAAACTTAATATTAAGAGTCACACATCGTAAATGGAATGAGAACATGAACTCCTTATATGAACTTGGACAATCCTCCTCCATTTGAGCTAGCTTTTGAGGTTGAGTTAGGCCAAAAATCCATTTTTACATGGTATCAGAGCCAGACTCATTCCAATTCTATGTTCACCGATATTGGGTCCCCAAATTATATTGTCCATGCTATAGTTAACGAGGTCTGGGCGTGCAGGAGTGTTAAATGACCCACATCAGAAATGGAATGAGAACATGAACTCCTTATATGAACTTGGACAATCCTCACCCTATAAGCTAGCTTATGAGGTTGAGTTAGACCCAAGATCCATTCTTTACGCTTAAAATTTACATTTAATTTGCTTGGTATATTTTGAGTATCTTAAGATTTGGTAAAACTTGTCCTTACTTTAGTTTGTTATCCTATTCGGTTGTTGCTGAATTTGTTATCTTATTCGGTTGTTGCTGAAGGGGAGTCTTGATGTAACTTGTAAAGTTGTTGTCATGTAATCAGATTATGAGTTTGAACCGTGAAAACATCCTTTTATAAAAATGCAGGATAAAACTATGTACAATAGACTTTGAGGTATGATATTTCCCGAAACTTGCGCATAATGGGAGCTTAGTGCACCAGACTAGTTGTTGCTGGTTAGTGCCTTATTTCGCTATGTTTAATTGAGGATGAATATTTTGAGTCACTTGAGAATTTGAATACATTTGATATCATGTGAAACACTTTTATAAGACAAAGCTAACTCGCCCACATATACAGATTGCTTGAGCATTATTCTATTCTTGTTGGGACTTTGTCCTTGTGATAGTGACATTGTCACTTATATTGACATACCTCATGGTATTGTAAGGATCTTGCCCATCATGACTTTGAATTTATATTTTATCTTGATTATGGAATTTGTCCATTTTAAAGATGAGTGAAAAGCTACTTTGAACATGGCTCTTGAATCTCTTGATTATTGGGTGACGACACTTATTAATTTAGGACTTTGGTCCTTCTTCTTGTTTGATATGTTTAATGTGATGGCATGACATATGTGTTGGGTGAAATTAACTAATTGAATGACTTTCTTGAATTAGATTTGGAAGCTTTCTTGATATTTGAAACTACTTATTGGTTTGGTGTTTGATTCTCTTGAAACATCGTCTTATTTTGACAAGCTTATTTCTTGTACTCATTTTTTATACATAGCTTACTATTAAATTAACTAATAGAATGACACTTGAGATTTGAAATATTAATATCTTGAACTACCTTATGACTTAGTACTTTATTCTCTTGAAATATCGTACATTCATCCTTTACACATTTTAAAACATAACTTAGTTTTCTTAATACGAAAGATTAGCCAAATTTGTAATTTAAGTTTGACGTGATATATTTAATTTTTTATGGAAATCGAAAAATTTAACGACTTCAAACCTAAAATTTATGTGCCACCAAGCTTTATGCTTAGCGATAATTTTGGAAGCTATTATGAAGATACAATTTTCATATGCATCTATGTTTTTGTAGAAGATTTGAGACTCCTAGATGATCCATATGTCACAATATTTAGTAATTTTGGATGATTGTCGGGTCATTGATACTATTATTTTGCACCTTAAATTTAGTGATTTTTTGGCTATTTTTGGGACATCCAAATCCAAGCCTTATTATGTATTGAGCCTAATTCTTGACTTTCACTTTTGGGATGAATGAGAACTGAACTGGTTTGTACTTGATAATAGAGTATTTCTCTATATTATCATATTCTAGGTAGAATTATAATTCTTTTGTAATTAGGATAATTAGTTACCTAGTTTGTATTAAAGTAAATATTCGTGTAACCTTATATAAATTGTAAATCATTCATCAATAAAATCAAGGAACATATTTCTTTATTGTATCAGTAGTCTAAAACTACAAACCCTACCCTAGCCGCCGATACACCTTCGACCGCCACTTTTTTTCACGTCGGCACCTAGCCCACATCGAAGCCCTAGCCGCTGACCTCTCTTGGCCTCCCCCTCTTTTCCCCACGACGGAACCCTAGTTTTTCCGGCCATTTTTGCTCCCTCTTCCTCCTACATTTCCTCTTTCATGACTGACAAACCAAATTCTATCAGACACTTGCCGTAAACAACATTAAAAACTTCATCCCTGTGACTTTTGAGATGGAAAATGGTCAATAATCCTCGTGGGCGGAGCTTTTTAAGATCCATTATCGTGTTTACGAAGTTATTGACCACATCATCCCTCCCACACCTAAGTCCACAGACGTACCATCGGCTTCAACTTCTAATGATGCACTCTGGTCTCGTTTGGACGCAGACGTCCTCCAGTGGATATACATCACGATATATAATGATCTGTTGCACACTATCATTGAGACCGATGCCACTGCCCGCCAAATGTGGGAATATTTGGACAGTATTTTCTACGACAACAAAACTCAACGAGCGTTGTTCCTTGAAAATCAGTTCAAGGACGTTCATTAGGACGATTTCCCAAACGTGTCTGCCTATTGTCAAGAACTCAAAATGCTTGTCGACCAACTCTCTAACATCGGCGCACCCGTCATTAATCAACGATTGGTCATGCAACTTATTGTAGATTTGAACGAATCCTATGACGACTTTTCCACCATCCTTCAACAATGCATGCCGTTACCTCCGTTTTATGAGGCCCGTTCAAAGCTCATCCTTGAGGAAACCCAAAAAATCAAGTACAACACCACTCGGACCAGCATTGTCGATGCCGCCCTCACCACTACCGTTGGACCCTTCGCCCATGGCAGGGCCTCCTGGCCTGGCAACCAGAATTGTCGGCCATAGGGCCCGCAACAGTCCGCTTCCTCCCGTAATAACCGCCGGAGTAGGCTGTCCGACAAGGGCCACGACGAAAGAAATTTTGGCAACAACAGCCAGCAACGACCGCGACAGTGGTATCAGCCTCCGCCGTGGGTGCCTACCTACCGTAGGCCGCATGGGCCACACTGTCATGGGTCTCCCCTCCCTGTCTATATATACGACATCCTCATGGACTAGACCTCAGAACCGACAGGCTTAGACTGGCATACTTGGCGCACGTCAGCAACAAGCTTACACAACAAATGCCCCCCGCCATCGACTTATGCACTGATTGACATTGAGGCAGTTATGAGCACAATGTCACTCAACACTCCAGAAAAAAATTGGTATATGGACACAATCGCCACATCTCACATGATGGTATCACAAGGTACTCTATCGTCTTATTTCAATTTGAGTAATTTAAATTGAAATATTATTATTGGTAGTGGACAAGGCAATCCCATCCGTGGTTATGGTCATTCCTCCCTATTCCCACCACATCCACCACTAATCTTAAAAAATATCCTCCATGCCCCTAAAATCATTAAGAATCTAATATCCGTGCTATGTTTGACAACTGGCAATTGGGTTTCCCTCGACTTTGATCCTTTTGGTTTACTGTAAAGGATTTTACGACAGGGAGACGAATAATGAGATGTGACATCACCAGAGATCTCTACCCTATTTCAAATGCCGTCAACAATCTAGCCTCAATTCCCTCAACCTTTGATGCTCTTTCATCTTCCTTATGAAATTCTAGATTAGGACATCCGGGAGACTCTGTTTTACGCTCCCTTAGGAAAAGTAATTTTATTAATTGCAACTGTATTTCTAGGACTTCTATATGTGAATCTTGTGTTTTTGGAAAATATGTCAAATTACCATTTTCTGCATCCACAAATTGTACTTTAATGCCTTTCGATATCATACATAGTGATTTATGGACATCCCGTATTTTAGTACGGCTGGACATCGATATTATGTGTTGTTTTTGGACGATTATTCCAGCTTTCTATGGACTTTCCAATTGGAAATAAATTTCAGGTCTACCCGATTTTTTCTTTATTTAGTCATTTCGTAAAAACACAATTTGAAAAGAGCATTAAATGTTTTCAATGTGATAATGACACGGAATTTGATAATAACCAATTCAAACAATTGTTTTCCAAAAACGGTCTTACCTTTTGTTTTTCCTGCCCACACATCCTCCCAAAATGGTAAATTCGAACGGAAAATCCGAACTATAAACACCCTCATTCGTGCCCTACTTGCTCACGCCTTAATTTTCCCCCAATTCTAGCATTACGCACTCTCTATGGCAACATATCTCTTAAACATAATCCCAAAAAGTCTATAGCTCAACGGTCGCCCACTCAAGTTATGTTTCATAGGAACCCCTCATAGTGACACTTGTATATTTTTGGATGTCTTTGTTACCCTCTCCACCCGATCACTCACAAACTCCAATCCCGGTCTTCCTCATGTGTATTTCTGGGTTACCCTACCAATCATCGTGGTTACTCGTGCTATGACTTATTGAGCCATAAAATTATTACTTCACGTCATGTCCTATTTAATGAGTCTCAATTCCCCTTTGCCTCTCTACACTTGCCACCTCGATATTCCTATAACTTCCTAAATAATGGCCTAAACTCTCTTCTAATTCACCATTTACATAGTCCGCCATCCAGCACCGGCGCGCACCACCTAGGCGATCCCAGACTAGCCGCCACCCACTGCCGATGGTGGCCTGAGCGATCGCCTCAGGGTGATTCCACAGCTACATCTTGGCAAACTAAGGTTCAGCTAACCAGTACCATCACCCCAGCCCATCCTCCTCTTCTCGGCAGTACCGTGGAAAACCCCCTTCCCATCCCGCATCCCGAGACACACTCTCATACTATAGAAACACGTGTCATGCACGTAATTCATAAACCTAAATGACTATTTAACCTTTTCATTTCAGTTGTCCCTTCCTCTGTCTCTCATAACCCGAAAGATGTCTTGTCCGACCCTAATTGGAAAGCCACAATGATTGACAAATATTATGCTCTCATTGATAATAAGATGTGGGACCTAGTATCCCGTCCACCTGATGCTAACATTATTCGTTCCATGTGGATTTTTAGACATAAAAATAAATCTGATGGTTCTTTTGAGAGGTATAAGGGTCATCTTATAGGTGATGACAAGTCTCGACAGGCGGGAGTGAATTATGATGAAACATTTAGCCTGGTCGTAAAACCCGCAACCATCCGGACCGCCCTAAGCATTTCCATGTCCAAGTCTTGTCTCATTCATCAGCTTGATGTCAAGAATGTCTTCTTACATGATGATCTTCATGAAACTATATATATGCATCAACCTATGAGTTATAGGAATCTTATTCATCAAGATTATGTGAGTCTCTTGCGGAAATCGCTTTATAGACTGAAATAAGCTCCTCGAGCATAGTACTAGTGGTTTGCCGATTATGTCTGGTTTTTCACATAGCAGATCTGATCATTTCTGTTCATCTACAACAAGGGTACATATATAGCTTACCTATTATTATATGTTGATGACATCATCTGATGCTCTCCGTCGGTCCATTATATCTCTCATGTCCTTTGAGTTTGTTATGAAAGATCTGGGCCCCCTGAGTTATTTCTTGGGCATCTCTGTCACTCGATATTCTAGTGACCTATTTCTATGTCAGAAGAAGTACGCCGAAGAAATCTTTGACCGTGTAGGAATGACATCTTGCAAGCCATTCCACACACCTATAGACACCAATTCCAAGCTCAACGCTGATTCCGACCCTTCATATTCAGACCTGATTCACTATCATAGCCTGGTTGGGGGGTCTGCAGTACCTCACATTCACGAGACCAGACATATCTTATGTCGTGCAACAAATCTTCTTGCACATGCACAGTCCAACAAAAGCACACATACATGCCCTCAAACTTATTTTGCAATACGTCCAAGGTACACTTCATTTCGGATTACATTTATACAGGTCTTCGCTCACAGGTCTCACTGTTTATTCTGATGCTTACTTGGGTGGATGTCCTGACACCCGACGCTCCACGTCTAGTTATTGAGTTTTCCTCAGAGATAACCTATTATCTTGGTCTTCCAAAAGACAACCTACATTATCCTGATCTAGTGTAGAAGCAGAATACAGAGGGGTTGCCAACGTCGTCTCTAAGTCTTGTTGGATCCGTAACCTTCTACTTGAGATTCACTGCCCGATTCAAAATGCAACACTGGTCTACTGTGATAATAATAATGCTATATATCTTTCCGGCAATACCGTTCAACATCAGCGCACTAAATATATTGAGATGGACATTCATTTCGTTCACAAAAAATGGCTCGTGGTCAAGTTCGTGTTCTTTATGTTCCTTTTAGTTATCAGATTGTCGACATCTGCACCAAAAGACTTCCATGCATACAATTTGATGATTTTTGAGTCATTCTCAGTGTTCGAGAACCTACCGTTTCGATTGCGGGGGTGTAATAGAATATTTCCCAATATTAATCTTCATTCATTGTATTAATTATATATCTCCTATTTTAGGTAGAATTATAATCCTTTTGTAATTAGAATAATTAGTTACCTAGTTTGTATCAAAGTAAATATTTTTGTAACCTTATATATATTGTAAATCATTCATCAATAAAATCAAGCAACATATTCCTTTACTTGAGATGTTGAAGTTTGGGTTCCATGCCAAGTATGAGTCATGAATTGTATATGAAAGCTCGATGAGGACTCAACAGACAGCTTTGCTTCGTTCTGCAATGGTTTTCAAGTAAGCGCCCGTTTCAGCATATCATCTCGCTCGATTAAAAAAAAACGTAGTTTTTGATTATCCAGTTCTATTTAAAAAATGATCGAAATCAACATTGGCTTTGTAATGAAGAATATTCTCCTAGTGTGTAATTTACTCAATGTGTTGGGGTGAGTCATTTGATTCTGAGCTTGACACGGTTTCCTCCGTTAAAATTAAAGACAAGTTTGTGCTTAAGTATAATAGAAGGGTATATTTGGACTGAAAGTATAATGGGAGGGACATATTTGAACTGAAAATATAACGACGGGTATATTTAAATTATTTTTAATCGTACAGGTATCTTTGACCCTTCTGCGATTATATATTATTTTATATATTTCCTATTATGTCCTCATGATAATTCAAGAGAGAGATTTTTAGATTTTGCTTGGAAAAAAAAAATTGGGGTGCAAATCATTAAAGATAACAAGATAGGATGCAAAACACAAAAGATGACATACATTAGGGGTTTAAAATGTAAACAAATCATGAGATATAGGGTATTTTAAAAACTGAGTGACTTTTCAATTACAATAACAAAAGTTGAATGACTTCTCATTTACAAAACAAAATTGAGTGTGCACAATTACCCTTAGTTGAGTGATAATTTAATGGGCAAGTACAATTGTCTAAACTAAATGGGCAAGTATTGTCACAATGATAGAGCCCGAGGAGACGTCTACATCAATTCTTTATCAACAACTATTGAATCAATGAAGTAGAAAAATATAGTCAAAAAAAACGAGAGACGAGCCTTCAACTTGAAGCGTTTTAGAATTTAACATACCATAATTGCTGTCTTAATAAACATTGGAGAGGTGGGTGAGAAAAAAAGAGATACTAATATTTTGCATAATACTCATTAAGTGGAAGTGGATAATTACCTCGAAGAGGCATTCAACTGCAATTATATAGAAGATGTAGACATATATCTGAAGGGCGGAGATAGGGGCAGAAGGGGTTCATTCAAATCCCCATCATCCGAAAATCATAATGTATATGTTTTGTCATTATATTTTTATATATATACATTAGATGTCGACCCCCTTGATAAAATTTCTGATCCCCATTATCTACATCGATAAATTTCGTTGGACGAATTAAAAGTAGATTCTATCTATAAGTGACTTTGAAGAAAGGTTTGTCTTATCTTGGAATACCAATATTTATTATTTGAAGGCAAAGGTTGAGGACCATTGCGCAAATTTGAAGTTGTCCTTATTAGTCAATGTTTCATCTTTAAAGTTCCCGTTTTACTTCATATGAATGCTTTTACTTCACTGCATAATCGTTACAATCATTTATGTGAGCTGTTAAAATTGCATTCTTAGTAGTGTTTCCGTATTAATTACTTCTTAAGTGCCAATAAAGAAGATTATTGTAGTAGGTTTACATTGACCACTGTAAAAATAACCAAAACTATGATGAATCCTCTTAATATGATGATAATGATATAATATGATTCATATAACTGAACAATTGATTCATTGACGTTTTCAAAGTTACAAATAAAAGAGAGGGACCTATTCCCTACTGATGCTGCCAATACATGATAATTAGAGCTCAAAACTATCCCATGTTGTGCTTAAACATATATGTAGTTGAAAATATATACTCAGAGAGCATACTATAGGAATACTTCCAAGTCTAAATCATGATCTGTTAACCAAATTTCTAATAATGTGCTAAATAACATAACGGCATAATAATACATAAACAAACCCTCAAACTTGGCCTCAACTGGTAAGTATGCCCTACAACTTGGGGTCTGCACAAGTAGGCACCTCAACTTATATAAAGTTGAACACGTAAACACAAATGCTGACATGACACCTAAATTTTGAGGTGTCTAGATGATCATTTGTAAGTTGGAGTATTCAATTGACAAAGTGGAGACAAGTTGAGGTGCATACTTGTGCACACCCAAAGTTGAAGGGCATACTTGCCAGTTGATGCCAAGTTTGAGGGCCTGTTTATGTATTACGACTAACATAATCCTTAACAACCTACAAAATGTCACTTGGAATGAACAAAGCAAATAAAGATTTCACTGTGTTCTATTTTACAAGAAGAGGTCCAAGTTACTAATTAAGGTATACGATAATTACATTTTCATCCCAAGCCAAACAACCATTATACCTGCCCATTCTTAAGCGACAATTAACATCCTATTTTGTTCCAGAAGGCAAGTCTTCACAGTGGACTCCACACCTTAAATTCTGGTATAAATAGGTAAATAACAGCTTGATTTGAATCATCCAACACACAGATAAGCTAGAGAAGCTAGCTATGGAAAAACACTTTCTATTTTCTCTAATATTCTTTATAGTCGTCTTGACGATACCATGTACTACTTCCCAACTACATGCATGTCACAAGAATGACCCTAAGACCAGCACCTATGGTTTTTGTAACACTTCTTTATCTTATACAGATAGAGCAAAAGACTTGGTATCACGCTTAAGTCTCCAAGAAAAAGTGAAACAACTAGTTAACACAGCAACAGGCATTTCCAGGCTTGGTGTGCCAGCTTACGAATGGTGGTCTGAGGCACTACATGGGGTATCAAATACGGGGCCTGGAGTACGTTTCAATGCGACAGTGCCTGGAGCCACCAGTTTCCCTGCTGTCATCCTTTCAGCTGCAAGTTTTAATGTTTCATTATGGCGCACATTAGGCCAGGTTGTATCGACTGAGGCTCGGGCCATGCACAATGTTGGCCTGGCTGGATTGACCTATTGGAGCCCCAATGTGAATGTGCTTAGGGACCCCAGATGGGGAAGGGCTCAAGAAACACCAGGGGAAGACCCTCTTGTGGTCTCCAAGTATGCCGTTAACTATGTCCGAGGCTTGCAAGAAGTCGATGGAGAAGACTACTTCAGCAGTCAAAACAGGCTTAAAGTCTCCAGCTGTTGTAAACATTACACTGCTTATGATCTTGATAACTGGAAGGGCATTGACCGATTTCATTTTGACGCCAAGGTAATCAAATAGAGTACAAAGCACCCTTTCAATTTATTTAATTACAACTTGTAAAATTCTAGAAATAAACTTGGCCATGAAACTTTTACAGGTGACAGCACAGGATATGGAGGATACTTTCCAGCCACCATTTAAAAGCTGCGTAGAGGAGGGTCATGTTAGCAGTGTGATGTGCTCATACAATCGTGTGAATGGAATTCCAACTTGTGCTGACCCAAAATTGCTCAAGGGAGTGATCAGAGATCAATGGGGTCTAGACGGGTTCGTTTACTCCTGTTCTCTGAAGTCCGGAAATTATGAAATCTTTATGCTAACAACTAACAAGGATTCATAAAGCAATTCTACCCTTTAGATCATTAGATAATCTAATCAGCAGCAGGACTCAAAACACAAATATACTTAACATCTGATAAATTCATTTCTATTTCCAAAAAAGTTGTAATCTGCACTCTTTTCTAACATCTCATGTTGCAAAATCGTTTTATCAGATACATTGTTTCAGATTGTGATTCTATTGAAGTTTACTATGATGATATACACTATACTCGCACACGTGAGGATGCAGTTGCCCTTGCTTTGAAAGCAGGTCTTCTATCTACTTTCCTCTGGTTATTCTTGAAATAGAGATTATAATTTTGTATAAGTTTTCAATGTTTATCGTGATCGTGCAGGTCTGAACATGAATTGTGGCGATTATCTAGGAAAGTATACAGAGAAAGCAGTGAATTTGAGCAAGGTGGAGATGTCTACTGTTGATCAGTCACTGATATATAACTATATTGTACTAATGAGACTTGGATTCTTTGATGGTGATCCAAAAGTGCAACCATTCGGAAACCTTGGACCATCTGATGTGTGTACCGATGGTCATCAATCCTTGGGAATTGAAGCTGCAAAACAAGGGATAGTTTTGTTAGACAACGATGGTGTACTTCCTCTGTCGCCAAGCACCATCAAGAACTTGGCTCTTATAGGTCCGAATGCTAATGCCAGTGGAACCATGCTAAGTATCTATGCAGGGGTACCTTGCCGCTTCACTACCCCTTTACAGGGAGTGCAGAAGTATTTATCAAACATAACATATGATCCAGGATGTGTAAACGTTCAATGCACTGATGCAAGCAAAATCGAGGCAGCAGCGAAGGCTGCAGCTGCAGCTGACAATGTGGTGCTTGTTGTAGGGCTCGATCAATCCATCGAGAGAGAATCATTGGACAGAGTGAACTTGACATTGCCAGGATTTCAAGAAAAGCTTGTAACAGACGTGGCTAAGGCAACAAACGGATCAGTCATTCTAGTAATTATGTCAGCCAGTCCTATTGATGTCAGCTTTGCCAAGAATAATAGAAAGATTGGGGCAATTTTGTGGGTTGGCTATCCTGGTCAAGATGGTGGTGATGCCATTTCTCAAGTCCTCTTTGGAGATTATAATCCAGGTTCTCTTAATAAACTTTAAAGCTTTAGTCCCTCCCCCCTCTCCTCGCACCTACCTCCCCGTTCAAACAAAAATTGAAAATAGAAAAAGGTTCTTTCTTGATTTTGTTGTTTTGCAATGCTATTTCAGGTGGGAGGTCTCCTTTCACTTGGTATCCTCAGGAATATGTTGACAAAGTGCCAATGAGTGACATGAACATGAGAGCAAATTCTAGTAGAAACTTTCCCGGAAGAACTTACAGATTCTACAATGGAAAACCAATCTATCCATTTGGCCATGGACTAAGCTACTCGACCTTTTCCTCATACATAATTTCGGCACCTTCCACCATTGTCATAAAGCCAAAGACAAAACATGTCTCAGATACCAACTTAACTGCCCAAGCCATTGATATTTCAACTGTGAATTGCCAGAATGTAGGGATAAACATCACAGTTGGGGTCAAGAATAATGGCAAAACGGATGGATCCCATGTTGTCTTAGTGTTCTGGAAGCCGACAAATATGACTGGAGCGCCTAATATACAGCTGGTGGGATTTGGAAGAGTCTGGGTGAAGAAAGGGAAGACTAAAACAGTGACAACAAAATTGGATGTGTGCAAGGATTTCAGCTTAGCTGATTCACATGGGAAGAGGAAGTTAGTCTCTGGGCTACAGACTATAATGGTTGGTTCTTCCAGTGAGCACCAAGTTAGGCATCAGTTTAACATAAGGGTGGCTGCAAAAGAAGAAGCTAAGATGGCGCTGTAATTTATGTCCAATTCTTAACAGACCTGCATATACATATGTGTTTAAAGTAGCTAGTGCACTCCAGTGTTAGTCCTAGAAGGGACGAGTGCTTATATCTAGATATATGTGAAATGGAATGTATACTAGATAGAAGATCATTGCTGACATATATGAAACAACCAATTAATGTAGTGCAATATCCCATAAAATTGTAACTTGTGATTTCTATTGTATCATCAGATGTCATCCTGCTCGCGCATTTTCATATCTTATATCAGTAAAAGTTTCAAAAGAGATATTACTTAATAGAGAAGTGGAAACCTGAAAGTATGATAACAAAAATGAGGTGCTCAGTTGGATATGCATACAAGTTTGGAGATAATTTAGGGCAAAATCCGTCTAATAGAAGATTGTTTGAATATTCCTTCATGGTCTTATACGCTTCTGTTATCAGATTATTCTTCAAAGTTCTTTGTCACTTCAGAATTGCAAATACCATATATTTCTTATGGACTCTTCTTTTGACCTGCACAGCCAATAGAAAAGTTTCAACATATAAAAGCTAGGTGCTACAATTCTTGATTCTTCTAATTTCTGTGATAGTTATCATCATGGTATCTGTAGTTAATCCATACCTGAAACATATACTCTATAATAGAATATCCCGAACTGTGGGCCTCTTCCATAATCAACCTGGTCAAGTTACCTACCCGAGGAATACAAATACGCCCTTTGATCCTCAAAACACCCTCGTCATCCAGAATTGCCTCCTTGTCCTTCCCATGCAACACCTTACCCCAAGTCTTACACAATCTCTCATCACAAAACTGTTGAGCCTTAATCTGTTCCAATAAATATCCAATACTAGGTCTCTATATAAGTAAATGCGAAAAAAACACCCAAGATTCGTACCATAAGTACAGGAGCTACTAGAAATAAAGTACAAGTCTGAATACCTAAATACTTATAAGGAAAGACAGAATAATAAAGGAGATAGTGGGATAAGGGTGATGCGGGACAACCAGATAACTCACCACGATCTCCAATCAAACAGTCTCGGACTCAGCATGCTCCATGGGGCACACTTGTACTTGGAGTCGAATCTGCACCACAAAAGAGTGCGATAAGTGTAGTATGAGTACGGAAGCACGTGTACCCATTACATCTCATAGACCAACAACGAAGAAGTAGTGACAAGATTTTTAAGAAGACAACCTCTTTAACCTTATTAGTTTACCTCCACAGCGAACAATAAAGGGCAAGGGGGATCCCCTGGCTAGGAACTACTCATTAGAGTCTTCAATGTTAGGGGGTGAAAGCAAGATCCGAAAGGAAAGAGCTCCGCTCGGGCCTCTCTTTGGAGAGTCCCTTCTTTCTTCACCGAAATAAGAATAATCAAGTATCATGTAAGGCCAGGTAATCAGATAAGCACGTAATCAGATAAGAATGAATGATGCAATGCAATGATATGCTTTGATGATGAATCCTTTCCAAAACCTGTATATACACGGAGCTCTATGGAAATAGATGGGAGTTGTGACCCATAGGGATCACGAGGTCTATATACCCGGCGCAGACGATTTCCACATGCTCGTGCGAACGATCTCAATGCACTATCAAACAATCCCAACACGGATGATCTCCACATGCCCAACTTCATATCATATCAAGGATGGGAAATGCATCTCAGTTTATTATGTACAGAGCATGATATTCAATTACCTCGAATGTGACAAGTATACATGTTCAAATGAAGTGATATGAACACACAATAAGCAAATCAAGTCAACTAGTTATCAGCTAATGCCCATATTTTTTGGCATAACTGGATTACAATCCGTAACTACACAAATCATACTTTTCCATTCATAACACTGATACTCATACCAGTGACCCTCATGAGACCCTCCTCTTTCGCATTTACCCATTATTAATTTCATTTTAAATCTTTACTTAACAAAAACGTCGCTCACCGATGTCTAGAAAGTCTTAACATACCTCAAATGTCTAGCAAACATGCCACAAACCTCAAGATTTTACCTTTCCTTTCCTCAAAGCCTCAGAACGCTCCCAATCTATCAAATATGCATCCTACGTAAGAAAATGAATTCGTAGACACCCATATTGCTATGCCTATATTTCGGACCCAAAAGGTCGACCAAAAAACCAACCCCGAGCCTCAAAGATCAAAACAATAATTTTATTGCAAAATGAGTCTACCCATAACCTAAGGGTCATAGATCTCGAAATCACAAAATCCGAACTCAAATCGATGACCAAATCATCAATTACACAAATTCTCAATTAAATGGAAACCCCCAATTTCTATGATTAAATCATGGATAAAATTTCTAAATAAAAGACAGAATCACAAGGAAATACCTAGATTAAGGTTTGAAACTTACCCCGAGCCAAAACTTGAATATTGCCTTAAATTTACCCAAATCAAGCTCTAGAACCCAATATATGAAATTATGAAGCCTAAGTTCGAATTGGGAAATAAGACACTACCAGATTCACGATCCTTCATCGCGATCGTGGGAAGACAATTCGATAAGGATGGGTTTCCCTTGACCCGACCTATGAACCCACTTTGAGGACGCAAGTACCCGATCGCGATTACGATGGACAATCCACGCTACGTGATCGCAACACTATTAGGGCTCGTTTGGTATGGCCCACTGAATTGTACTCCCTCTGTTCCACAATACATGATTGTCTAGGTATAAAGTGTTTTTATTAAGGGATTGTGATAGTTTACTAATATACTCTACAATCATTAAAAGCAAATCAATCATTACATATTTATCTCATAAAAAATACTTTCAAAGTACTATGGATTATGAGTAAAATGAAGAAAATAAAATTAAAACTACATTGAAATTGCAAATAATCAACTATTGTGAAAAAATAAAAATTTCCTAGACAATCATGTATTTTGAAACGGAGGAAGTATAATTTTGCATGAATTGTACTTTATTGTAATGGACTGGACTATTAATATATAATGGACGTTATTAGAGTATTAATATATAATGAACTGTATTTTTTTTATTTTTAGTAAAGACCAGGAGAGACGCATCTACTACATGTGTCTCAAAAATGGCAGTTGGAGAACAATCTAGTCCGGCTGAGAACGCCCACCAAATGTTATATTATTTTTTTGTCCAGTGCAATTCAGCGTAATACAGCGTACCAAACATGTCCCTAAAGTCTAAAACTTTGTTTTAACACCCGAGACTCATTCAGAACTGCCCAAACAGAAACCAAATACATATCTCTGTCATAATATATGACGTGAGTCTGCTTGGATACTAAAAAATAAGGTCATATTGGCCTGATGTTGCCCATGGTCAATTTCAAATTTTTAACTTAGCTAATTTCTCAACAAATGACCTAAATCGCACCTAAACACCTCGAGATCTGAACAAACTACTTGACTAAGTCATAAATCATGTTCCGGACCTTATGAAATTGGCGAAACTCTGATTCGACTTTGTTAACCCATGTTGACTTTGGTCAAACTTTTCCTTTTTCTTAACTTAGACACTTTCAATTTCATTAACTATATTCAATACTCACCTGATTGCCTCGGAAACTGCGTCATCCATCCATGCAAGTCATAAATATGATTGTAAGGCTACGAGATGTGTATTTCGGAGAAAAAATATCTAAAAGTTCAAAATGACCATGCAAGTTATTGCAGGTACAAAATCAATTTGATGTTTAATCCTCCAAGGGGTGGCAATCCCCATGGAGTTCCTCGAAAAACATATCCTTATAATCCTTTAAAAGATAAGAAATAGAGTTAGGCAAAGAAGATGTTAGTCATTAGTATGTAAAAATTAGTCCATGTGCATGATAAAGACCACCACATGTTGCTCATCAATCTCCTTCATAATCCACTTATAAGTTGAAAAAAAAGGAAAACCTTATCCATCCCTTTGAGCTTCTTCTTCTTTTCACCATTTTCTTTAGCTTTCTCATCTTTTGATATACCTAACTAACTTGCGAATATGACATAGGGTGAAATATTTTGTACATTCGAGAACCTATTGGAACTCCATCATGACTTGTCGCACAATCATATTGCTAAGGTATCCAAAGTAGTAAATGGTAATCTTAGATTGGGATCACACACATAAGACTTCATCTTGGTAGTCTTCAATTTTGAACTTGATCATAGCTTTCCTATATACCTTCAACTCCCCACATTCATTGAGCCATTGAAGTTTATAAGGAGTGAAATATTTGGTAGTTAAAAGTTTCAAGAAATCCACCAATGTTATACTTGACACATTTGCACAAATTCAGCTATCACTGATCATGGCACAAACATTTCCCTTGATGATACACTTGGAGTGGAAGAGATTCTCTCTTTGGCTCGGGTCATCCATATATTTACCTATCATGACGCTTCTCACTACATAATTTGGAATATCTTCCTTCTTGTGCCAAATCATCTTGCCCAAAATCTCCACGCTTCCAAAATCATCATCTTTTTGGGTATCTTCTTCTTGACCTCCCTCATACTCCCTCGCATCCTTGATAAAAAGACTATCTTCCTTCGTGACAATTGTCTCGTCACTCATTTTATGACCTCATCCTTGGCATTTGAAGAATTAGAATGGCTTGTTACCTCCTTTCTATGGAACATTATTTGGAGGATTCTTCTTATTTTAATTGTTCATTTCAAATAACCTCTTGACCTCTTGCTTTGTGCCTTTGTTTTATATGCAAGTTGAAGAATAATTTCCCTATTCCTTGTTCTTACTACATGAATTTTAAAACCCCTTTGGTTTCAATGACTTGTCTTCCTTGAGTTCCCTTCTATCTCAATCATTGCATCAACAGTCTCGGCTAATGTTAGATAGTTGTGGAGCCTCATTTGCGAGGCAATGTCTCTAGTTAACCCGATTCTAAATTGAGTAATGGGAAAACCTCCTTTTATTCCAAGTCGGTTCTCATCTTCATAGGTTGGAACTCATCATATTACTCTTCTACCCTTTTAAGCTCTTGCTTCAATGTGTAGACCTTCTTGAGTTGCTCTTGCCTATATTAAGTGACATACTTTCTTCCCATGATCAATTTCATTTCTCCCTAAGTAGGAGTGTTGGTTGTTGACACCTAATTTTTACCCTGCAATAATTTTATTTAATTATTTAAAGTTCTTGAGTCATGACGGAGTGAAATATACATTTTATGAGATAAAATAATTTTACAAAATTATCCCGATGATATTTTGTCATTTCATTGACAAAATTTCATCAAGTATATCATTTACATATTTTTATATATTTTTGAAATATATTTATCAATTTTATAACTCAAATTGACGAGGATGATTACCTAATTAATTGATAAATATTTCACTCCGTAAAAATTAACAAATAGATTAATCAAATAGAGTGTAAAATATCACCTCAATTTAATTTTAATTTTTTTTGCAGTTTCGGGCTTTAATTTATATGTTTAGTTTAAATTGATTTGCAATTGAGTTTTGATTTAAAAAATCTGGCCAATTTGGCCACAATTGGAATATCATGTGGCCACATTTTAATTTAATTTGTGGCCACATTTGCAAAATCAACCAAAATAACCCAACTTCTTTTTTAAAATCCCCAAAATTGGGCTTGTTCACTATTAAATCGATTGGGTCCGGTCCATTTGGGACCGCGACCAGGATCAAATCGCAAATAAAAGGTGATATACTTTTTCCGCGACACAACTAGGGTTTAGAAAACCCTAGTTGCCTCAATGTCTCTCTCTCTCATCGCCACTCTTGCCAATTTCGGCAAAATTCAAGGCGAGTTGCCTTTCACAATACCATGTCCGCTATTTTGTGGCAAGGCTCCTTAGGAGCCTTTGAACCTTCTCCACAAGGGTACCACCATGCACAAGATAACCCACTCCTCAATTTTCTTACTTTTCTGCTAATTGGACAGATCTAATTAATGGATTTTGTCCATTTCCTCTATGAATCAACAAATTCGATCGTTGACTCTTTGTTTTTGAATTTCAAATCATTTTTAAATCTGCCACATCGATTGGGATCCGATGCTAGGGTTTCTGGGGTTCTATAGAAAGAACCTCACCCATAAATATTTTCAGAGGTTCAAACAATGTTCGACAACTTAAAATCCTAATTTTCAAGAAAACTTAAAACCCTAAACCTAGTCATCAATACGTGGAATCGAATACTTGTTTCTGATAGTGACCTTGTTCAACTATCTATAATCAAGACACATACGTATAGTGCCATCATTTTTCTTCACGAACAAGATAGGAGAACCTCACAGAGACACACTCGATCAAATGAAGCCTTTACTTAACAAATCCTGAAGCTGCTCCATTAAATCTCTTAACTCTGTTGGAGCCATACGGTATAGAGGAATATAAATGGGTCAAGTACCTAGCTTGATGTCAATACAAAAGTCAATATATCTATCTGGCAGCATACTTGATAAATCTGAAGGAAATACCTCTGCAAACTCACTAACTACTAGAACATAATCAAGGAAAAGTGCCTTCACACTCGTATCCCAATATGAGCAAAATAAGCCAAACAATCTACTAACTTCCTAGCCCGAATATAAGAAATCACTTTCCTAGGATCAAGATTGGGAGCGCGCGTCTCCACTCTAACCTCGGAAGACCAGGAATAGCTAGCATGACCATCTTGGAATAGCGATCCAGAATTGCATGATATGGTGATAACCAATCCATACCCAACATAACATCGAAATCCACCATATCTAATATAACCAGATCTATCCAAGTGTCGTAACCCATGAAAGTAACTACACATATGTGATATACTTTACTAATAATCACAGAATCACCGACTGGTGTAGACACACGAATAGAAATATCAAGCATATCACACCATATAACTAATTTAGTAGAAAAATAGGCAGAAACATAAGAAAAAGTAGACCCCTGGATTAAATAACACAGTAGCAGACTAGCAGCTAGATGATCGACTGAAATGATACATGTAATGACTATGTGTGATGCCTCAGTCTCAACCCTACAAGGGAATGCATAGTAATGAGTGCACCCTACCTTAGAATGAGTATCCTTATAGCCATTTTGTCTTAAATGAGCTCCACCTCTCCCCGACTGGGATCCACCACGCTTTTTACTTGACGCATTTGGCTCAAAATGAGGCGCCCTTCCAGTGGTCTGATAAGTGTGACGAGAGATTTCAAAAGCTCAATTCACTTTTGATCACAACCTCGATTTTATCCCTTCTAGTGGAGGTAAAGGACTTTATTGTATATTGTGCTGCTTCGAGGATTGGGTTGGGCTGTATGTTGATGCAGAAGAGTAAGGTTATAACATATGCATCAAGGCAATTGAAGGTGCACGAGTAAAATTATCTTGTTCATGACTTAGAATTGGCTGTTGTTATATTAATAAATGGAGACATTATCTTTATAGAGTTTATTGTGAGGTGTATACCGATCACCGTAACCTTCAGCACATGTTCAATCAAAGAGATTTGAATTCTACGCAGTATCAGTGGATGGAGTTACTTAAAGACTATGACATGACGATTTTATACCATCCAGGCAAGTCCAATGTGGTGGTGGATGCCTTGAGCAGAAAGGCAGTCAATATGAGGAGTTTGGATTGCTTGATTGTTTTTAAGCGTCCATTGGCATTGGAGGTCCAGTATTTGTCAACATTTTGTGAGGCTTTTTATTTTGAAGTAGAGTAGGATTTTAGCTTGTGTTGAGGCAAGACCATATATTTTGGAGAAGATTATGACCCACCAGTATGATGATGAGAAGTTGTGCAAAGTTAGAGATAAGGTGATGAGCGATGAAGCCAAGGAGGCCATGATTGATGGTGAGGGGGTTCTAAGGATCAAGTGGAGTGTGTGTTCCTCGTGTTGGCGATTTTATAAGATTGATTATGGAGGAGGCCAATATCTCTAGATATTCAATTCATCTAAGTTCTATTGGTGGGGTATGATGAAGAGAGACATTCTCGAGTTTATGTCTCGGTGTTAGAATTTTCAGCAGGTCAAGTATGAGCACCAGTGATCCTGTGATTTATCTCAGTGGATGCCCATTATCGAGTGGAAGTAGGATATGATTGCCATGGATTTTGTTGTGGGGTTGCCCAAGACTTTGGGCAAGTTTGATGCTATTTGGGTCATTGTTGATAGGTTGACCAAGCCTTCGCATTTAATTCTGATCCAAACTACTTACAATTAAGAGAAGTTGGCTAATATTTACATTCGTGAGATTGTTCGTCTTTATGGTGTCCCTATTTCTATCATATCAGACCGGGGTACTCAGTTTACTTCATATTTTTTGTGGACTTTACAAAAGGAATTGGGTACTCGCTTGGATCTCAATACAACTTTTCACCCTTAGAGACGATCAGTCCGAGCGGAAAATTCAGGTCTTAGAGGATATGTTATGAGCCTGCGTGATTGATTTTGATGGTCATTGGACCAGTTGTTACATTTGTCATAGTTTGCGCACAATAACAATTATCACTCTAGCTTTGATATGGTGCCATTCGAGGCCTTGTATGGTAGGAGATATCGTTCTCCGATTGGGTGGGTCGATGCATATGAGGTTTGGCCTTGATGTACCGATTTTCTAAGAGATTGAGAAGGTGAAGGTAATTCAGGATAAGCTCCTGGCAGCGTAGAGTAGACAAAAGGAATATGCAGATCAGAAGGTCTGGGATATAGAGTTTATGATTGGTGATAGGGTTCTATTGAAGGTCTCGCCTATGAAGGGTGTGATGAGATTCATCAAGAGAGGTAAATTTAGTCTGAGGTATAACGAACCTTTTGAGATTCTTCATAGGGTTGGATAAATGGCATACGAGTTGGCTCTGCCACCAGGTCTTTCAAGAGTCCATCCGGTTATCCATGTGTCTATATTGAAGAAGTACCATACCGATGGTTCCTATATTATCTAGTGGGACTCCATATTACTTGATCAGAATTCGGAGTTCGAGGAGGAGCCGGTGACTAATTTGGATAGGTAGGTGAGGAAGTTGAGGTCTAATGAGATGGATTCTGTGAAGGTGAAATTGAAGCATTGTCTTATTGAGGAGGTGACTTGGGAGATGGAGGCTGATATGCTGATCCGATACCCTCACTTGTTTACTACTTCTGTTACATTTCCCCTTTTCATTTCTCTCTATTCGATGATGAACCTTTGTTTAATTAGTATCTTATGTAATGACCTTCCGATCATGTTTAGCTAAAGACCCTTATTTGACTATTTTACGCTTCCCGTAGACTCTGTGTGGGGTTTGTGATGCGGGAGGATGCGTGGCATGGAATCTCGAGGTTCATTTATGTGAGTTTCGGAAGAAAAACCCAAAATATGAATCTTAGAGTTGATTATTTGACTAAAAGATGACTTTTGAGTATTTGGGTTCATTTTCGGGTTTCGTCACTTCCGGTAGTTCCAAAGGGTCATTTATGACTTAGTCGAGTCATTGATTTTCTTTTTGAGATAATCAGGCGTACTTTGTGGCCTTATTTGTGAAGTTGTGATATTTGGATCTTTTAGGCAATTTTTTAAGGAAAATATGCCTTAGCTCGGTTGTATGAGAAATCCCAGGGTGCGAGTGAGATTGTAGGACCATTTACATTAGGTTAGCATATTTTCTTTGTATCCGGGAGTGTTTCGGGTGGTTGGTGGAAGATTGAGAAATTTTCCAAGTTGTTGGCTCTGGTGTGCTGCACTGTTGACTGGTTGGCCGCTTCTACGTGTATGCATCCATGGAGGTTGGCTTGCAGATATGTGACCTTTGATGTTGTGAGTTTCTTCCCTTGTGGATATATCCTCACAGAGACGACGACACCTTGTCATCTGCGGTGATTCTCTCGCACCAGCGCTCATGAAGAAGGTTTAGTGTTTCCGACACAACAAACTATTTACGCTGTGGCGAGGCCTCCCCTTCGATATCGATCCTGCCGGTGCAGGATCGCTGTTTTAGGAAGATTCTTAAATGCCCTAAATCAATTCACTTTCCCAAAATATCATATCTCGGTATTAGAGCCTACTTGGGGATATTTTAATGAGGTGTTCAATTCGGTTCATCATTTAAGGTATAATTTCACCCATTTTGATCATTATTGTCCTTTAAATCCTAGTTTAGATTCTATTTTGGGAAGTAAGTTCTTAAGCTTTCATGGTAGAATAAGCGAGTTAAATCTTTGATTTGAGGGTGTAATATTACTTAGATGATCTTGATATTGTGAATAAGTATTATGTAATGGTAGATAATCATATTGTTGTGTATAATTTGATAATGGAAACCCTTTCCAATTTGGGGAAAAAATTCTAGGATTTGTAAATTAGGACTTTTCTTAAATCATGCAATTGAAGGTCCATTTGGGGTTAGTTTTCCAATTAACTTAAGAATGTGACTATCTAGTATGCGATTATGTTTTTTGAGTAATAACGTTTGTATTTTAGCACCGTGGGCTCAGGGTTGGTTTTAGGTATCTTTTGGTATGTTTAAGGACTAAGTCTTTGTATGCATATTAGCTTATTATTAATGTAGAGTCTATGTATGTTTAACTACGATTACTACGAGGTGCTCCAAATGGGAAAACCCATCGCTGAAGATTGATTATACATGGCACCTACTCGACTTTGATGTAGGCTACGATTTCTCTTTTCTAGACTTCGATAGAAGTATGTAATTAGTTATAAATGTTGAAGGGTATTGGGTGTGTTTGAGGATACCACCTGAGCGATTGTGATGAACGCTTGAGTGGGTACTGGTGTTGAACTTTGATGATGGGGGATTTGGGGAATCATCCTTAAGTTGATTCCAACTATTGTTGATTGTGCTTGTCGCTAGTATGCGGGCTCGTCTCATATTTGCCATTGTTATGTTTATTCATCATATTGCATTTGATATGATATCCCGATTTTACATGGATTACATGTATAGACTTCCGGAAAGCATGTGATATTCATCTCTTATACTTTATTGCATCTCATTACATCCTAATTTCTTGTCTTGTATTGTCATTTGCATTCATACACTCATGGTTGTGATGATATTGATATGTGAGTAGTATGAAAATATTGTGGGTCCAAGAGACCGAAAATATAAGAATACTTATGAGATTGTGGGAAACATTGAGATGATGATGATATGCGGGGGCTCGAGTGCACTCCTGCAACAGTTATTATTACAGCCAAGAACTAGGATCCGTTGCGAAATTTCGAATGAGTATATGGACTTCACGAGTCTCCCATGTGTGTGCAGTTCATTGAATTTGAACTTCTGTATACTAGAGATGAAAGGTACCTGATGTATGCATTGCATTCATATCATACACATATTATTGCATTGCTTAACTGTTGATTGGTAAGTGATTGAAATGGTTAATGATTTGGATGAATTCTTGATAATAGAGAATTATTACTTGATCACCTAATTCTTGGATTATTGGTTGTGGAACCTTTTTGTAATTGTGGTGACTTACATGATTTATGAGCCCGTATATGAATAAAATGACTTGTTTGATTTAGTGAACTACTATGTGGACAAGATGACTTATATGGTTATTGAACTGGTTAGTATAAGATTAATTGAGTGTCAACATGATATTTATCTTTATTTACATATCTCCCGTCATTGTCGGCCGTTGATGCCTACGAGGGAGCGTTGTGTACTCATGATACACTTGCTTAATTCTTTTTGGATGTACATACAAGCCTTCCACCAGTTCAGGACTACGTGGTTGAGTCTGAGCTTGCAGTCTTGAGTGATCCTGGGTGACGATGCTACTTTCTAGCTCCTTTGGATGCTCCTATCATGTTTCTATCTTTTATCTATCTGAGAGAATTGTTCAAACATTTAGACTATGTTACTTTCCTTTTGGCTTATGTACTTGACAATTAGAGCCCTTGTATTGTTGACCAGATTCATGGGGGTTGTACTGTTGATTATCAGACTCATTTCTGCTTTATATAATGATAGACAATATTTATTAAGTATCTTGTTAATTCTACATTTCTTATTTATATTCCATATTGATTAATTGGGGAGCGGTTCACCTACCAATTAGAGAAGTGTAGGTGTCACAGCGATTCCTAAAAGTGGTCGTGATATAATTTTACTAAATCTTTGTCAAATCTAAAGTTAAATATTTATAAAAAAATTAAAATAGTTTGATTATACCCTTTTGATAAAAAAAGAGGATTTATAGAAAAAGGTTTTCAAAATGATTTTTATTTATTACTTTGAAAAAAGAGGAAAATGTGTGTGCAATAGTTTATTTGGCGGAAAATGAGTTTAAGTGATATGACTTTATATAAAATAATTTTAAACATTTTAAGCCAATAAAAATCAAATTATTATTTAAAACCCGAAGTTGAACAACTTTATGCGAATTCTTAATACCGAGCTACCTAACACCTTCCTTGGGGAATTGCCTGCACTCTTACGCGAACACTGGTTTTCTAAGGATTTTTCTTTTATTTGAAAAACCCCTTTCTTATTTGGTTTTTCTAATTTCCATATAAATTAGCTGGCGACTCAAAAAATAAAATAAATTCAAAAGTCCGTGAGTTATGAATTAGCTTTTATGCCCCGCGTAAAAGTAAATTGTAATTAGGGATGTTATCGATCCGGACCGATAAGGTTTCGGTTCTGATTCCAGATCCGGTAAGAATTTTCCGGATCGGGTTCCGGGGCCCGGATTTTTTTAATTTTTTTAAAAAATTGAATTTTCAATATTGAAATTGACATTTTCGGACACATTACCACGAAATTTAGACGTTGAAATCTATTGTATATCGCGAGATATTTAGCTTTGAAAAGGAAAAAACGTAACGATTTGGGGAAAAAGTAAAATTGATTGGCAAGATGGACGTTTTTTTGAGAAATCAGCTGCTCCAAACTGCATTAGCAATTTTTCCGGCCCTATCTCAAAAAAATATGCGAAATCAAAAAATAAATTAGGTGTAACGGACGTCCGAACGCAGAGTTATGACCATTGAAAGTTTCACCAATTTACAACTAATTAGGGTTGGGCGGCAACCGGCGAGGACCGTTGGGCCGGTTGGAGTGGACTGGGAGGGGGTGGCTAGGGGGGGGTGTTATCGTATAATTTATCGAGTTACCGGTCCGACTCCTTATTGGCCCGGGTAATTTTTTGGTACTCGTATCCGGACCGTTAACTTTTTGGTCCGAGTATCGGTCTGGGTTTACCGGTCCGATTCTCGAGTAATTACCGGGAGTATTCGAACCACTAACAGCCCTAATTGTAATAGATGGCGACTCCGCTGGGGATTTGAAATAGGTTCTAACCATAAGGGTTCCAATAATAAATTTTCTTTGTTTACTTTCAAGTGTTTATTTTACTGTATATATAATTGTTATTCATGCATATCATCTTCTGCTAAATGTCACTCACACACACACTTGCATCAGTGCACAAAGACGATTATGCGGTTTCACAATCATCCTCCGGTAAAAAAACTAAATACTTTCTTGGAACTTGTGGAAGATATAATTGGTTTGTTGACATCCAATAGTCAACAACGCTTCACCCCGAGCGGTCTATTCGGGTTCCTAAGTCATTTGAAAAGCCCACTCTAGTCAACCTAGGATAGAGCGAAGCCAAATCATGACTATTTAACACATATTGATACCAGTAAGGGATTTGAACATTTGAGACATGTTTAAAGCCCATTAGAAGACTACCTTTCATGTCCATATGGTCTTTGACCCGAGGATACATCATCCAACTATGTGCTAATTGAGAACATGCATTGCACCATATGTCTTCACCATTGTCCAGTGGGCGGGGATTAACCGTGTTTTTCTGTGGATGGCTACCAACCTTCGATTTGATATGGTCCTCTATGCACCTAAATTATTGAAGATATGGTGGGTCGAGTTATATGTCGAGCAGCGAAAGAAAATCAGTAGTTGTTTAGGTAATTTACATTCACTTATATGCATAATGGGTTGTAAAACACTCATCAAAGTATTAACCGAATATTGGGATAATGATAGGTTGTTGTTTAGATTCGGAGAGATAGAAATGACCCTAACTTTGAAAGAAATCGAGGATTGTATATACAACAATGGGACCTATATGAGAAGAAGGAAAAAAGGTAACCATAACCTTCTAGTCCCAAACAAAACCCACTCAATCGAAATCATGAAAATGATTTCCTTAGCCAAAACCCCTTGGGTATCTGGATCCTCAGTAGCATTCCGAGATTTATACTGTCACTTTGGAACCAAAGGGGGATTCATAGAGCATTCCCTAGAATTCCACACTTTCAAGGATTAAGAAGCCACCCGACCCCTAGTCTTTGTTATTTTCCTATTGGGACTTATGGTGTTCCCCCAAAACATACATCTTGCTATAGATACCCGAGTCATTTCAGTCACATATGCCATTTTCCACAGCATAACCACAAATGGATAAACCAAGTATTTTGACCTTGTCCCAGTCTTCCTCGCCGATATGTACCGAGTCTTAGGTTAATGCAGAAAGTAACTTAGGTATTTGCAAGGGTGCAATCTATTGCTACAGTGGTGGATCCTAAAACATCTATGAACTCCTAAGGACCTTCATGCTTACCAAGTGTTGAATGTATTTTATACACTCTTTTGAGTCCTTTTTAGTTAAGTATTTTACTCTTTCGGTTGTTTTTAATATAATATTAGGTTTGTTTGGCTTTCTTTTGAGTCACAATGGTCTTAAAGGAGAAATACCACGTTTGAGGATGAAATGAGCATAATGGAGATGAAAATTGCACAAGCACAACCCAAAGAATGAAGCATAAGAAGTGCCAAGAAGAATAGAGGAAATTTGGCAATTCCGGACGAAAAGAAGAGTGGCACCGCGGTGCTTGGCCAATCAGAACCGCGGTCAGGAAAATTAGCACCGAGACGTAAAAATTGCCGAAAGTTCAAAACTGAAACACCGTGGAAGGCACCGCAGTCCTGGCTAGAGGCACCGCGGTGCCATATGTCCAGTGAGCTACAGTGATTTTAGAAGAATTAGCATTGCGGTTCCTGCCAACGGAACCGCGGTTCCGACACGTATTTTCAGAATTCCTGGGCCGATTGGACAAGGTTTTCATGGTTCGAAAGACAACTTTTCTCAAGTATAAAATCTCTAAACCCTGCTCATATACCACATTCTATACCATAATACACAACTTTGGAGAGGAGAAAAGGAGGCAAGACACAATTGAAGACATCTCACTGTTCAAGTTATTTTTTTCTCTTATTTTATTTCAGTTTATGTTGAACTGTAATTTAGTTCTTAACATGACAATGTCTAGGAGCTAAATACTTTAGTAGGGTTTCCATCGAATCTTCTTGAAGATCTTTCATATAGTTAATGCACAGTTCTTGATTTCTTCTTCATCATATTAAGTTCTATTCAATATTGTTATGATTGTTTGATAATTAAATAACTATTAATTGTCATCACTTATATGATTTCGAATCAAAAGTCTGAAAGGTGAGATTTGAATATGCTGTAATTGTCTAGACATAGGTCAAAATCGTGGATGAAAGTACCCCGATACTTGTGTAGTATCTAAAGGTTATTGTTCTTAATCCTTCTGTGTGGTAAAACTTATCATAGAAATATAGAAGGTTTCTGCATAAGGTTGAGCTCTTGTATGTCCTAACCAGAATATAATGACAAATTAGTTAACCTGCTATCTTAATAAGAAGAAAAATCATTAGCATTGCATTAACACGTGAAAGAATGGATAGTTGAGGAGATTGAAACCCTATTTTCTTCATAACTGTTATAAACCCAAAGTCTTATAATCTTTAGTTTATTTTCTGCAATTAGTTATATTTCTTAGTTATAATCCTCAAACTAAAGAACGTCAACCAAATAGATATCATACGATAGATAATCGGTACCTAATAAACCAGTCTCTGTGGATGATAAACTCGGTCTTACAAATCTTTATTACTTGAACGATATGTACACTTGCGTAAGCACTTAAAAATATCGCAACAAGTTTTTAGCGTCGTTGCCGGGGACTGACGTACTGTTAATATCGATTTATCTATTCTTATTTCTAATTTGGTTTATTTTTTATTTTCAGTTTTTTTTCTTATTTTTATTTTGCTTTAGTGCTGTTTGCCGTGATCTGTTTGTTGTTTTTGATTAGTCTCAGGAACTATGCGAAGTAGGAGAAGAGTTGACATTTCTATCCCTCTGAACCCTGAGATTGAGAGATTGTGCAGACAGAACAGGAAAGAGAAAAGAGCAGCTGATTCCTTAGCAATGGGAGATCAACGAAACAATAATTTGGGGGATGATGAGTTACCGCTTGTTTTAAGACAAGTCCCTGCAGAAAGGAGCTTGGGGGACTATGTGATGCCAACTATTACAGGAGTACAAACTTGCATCCGGCTTCCAGCTGTTGAAGCCAATAATTTTGAGATCAAACCAGTCATATTGCACATGGTTCAGAGCTCAGTTCAGTTTGCGAGATTACCGTATGAAGATCCTCACTTGCATCTAGCAAACTTCCTGGAGCTGTGTGCAACCTTCAAATACAATGGTGTTACTGATGATGCCATTAGATTAAGACTCTTCCCATTCTCACTCAGGAATAGAGCAAAGTGCTGGATGAACTCATTACAGGCGAACTCCATCACTACACGGCAAGACTTAGCCCAGAAGTTTCTTGGCAAGTTCTTCCCCACTAAGGCGTAAACTCGTGAGTGAGTTGAATAACTTTTATCAGCTGGAGGGAGAACCATTATATGATGCATGAGAGAGGTTTAAAGACTTGCAGAGAAAGTGCCCACATCATGGGATTTAGAAATGGATGCTAGTCCACATATTTTACAATGGGCTGTGTGGTACAACTCGTACCATCATTGATTGTTACACCTCGTGGTTTTAAGACGATAATTAAGAACGTCATTAAGAATAAAGATTCGAATTTTGGAAATTAAGTATATTTATATAAGCTACGAGCATGTCAATGGAAATTAAAAATGATAAGATATATATTCTCGTTATGGATTAGTAATATATATAAATTACGACATGGAAAATGCGAGACTTTATGAAATTCTCGGGAATTAATGAAAGCGGGAGTTAAGATTTAAAAGAAGTGGGTTTAAAATTTATTAATTGAAGGACTTGGGGCTAATGTGTAAATAGAAAAAATTGGAATTAATATAACCCTAAACCTTCATTCTATTTCATCCAAAAAAATCAAATAAGAAAGACACTTTCTATATTCCTCTATTCCTTACCCATTCCAGTCGATTTCACTCCATTTCGATACAAAAAATTGAAGTTAAAATCCCCTTCCTACATTATATTGTTCATCTACAATTAGAAGCAAAAATTTGGAACCCAAAACAGTGGGGTTCGAACCACTGCCTGGCCGAGAATGGCTGCTGGAAATTTCCAGTGTTTGGTACGTTTTTGGGAAGGAAAAATGTGTAAGAATGATGGGTTAAAATTGTAAAATGGTTGCAGGTTGAATTGGAGTTGAAGAAGTGAAGAATTGGGAAAGAAAAACAGATAAAACAATGGGTATTTGGAAGGGCAGTGAGTTTGATTTTAAGGGCTGTTTTTGCGTTAAAATTGGGGTAAAAATTCTTCTCTTATGATATAATTGAAGTTGTATGTTGTTGTAATTTAAGTAATGAATGTGGGTTAAGAAGAAACTTGGAATATAAACAATTCATGTGAAGGTTTGGGTGCTATGGTCGATTAGGGACTGCTTTGGACACTTTGGAGTTGATTGTCGTTATTGTTGTAATTGTCATGTTAAAATAGAGGAGTCTTGATATTTAAAGGAAGTAATGGTTTACATAAGAATGTTGGAACATGAAGTGTAGCTTAAAAAGTTATGAAATAAAGTATAGAATTATTTTGTTGCTGGTCGAAATTTACATGGAATTGTTGGACGTGGTTGTCTCGTCTTAAGGTTATTTTGTTAAGTTATAATGATGGGATATAAGTTATGACTTGTTATTGGTTTGTTGAGCTTGTTGGTTAATTGTGGATATGCACATAAACAGGGGAAGTGCTTCCCGAATTTTTATAGAATAAGAGAGTCGCCTTTCGATATAACGTACGTTAGAGATCAAAGAGTTGACAAGACATATTGTTATTATTATAGGTCAAAGTGCTAGTCGAGACAATTATTAGATTATTGAGTTGATTAAGCTCGGAAAGGGACTCGAGGATTAGCTTGAGGCATAAATAAGGTATGTAAGGCTAACCCTTCTTTCATATTTTGGCATGATCCTTTTTATATGACTCCTAAAGAATGTAAAACATAAGTGCTCTATTCTTCGTTGGATTTGGAGTCGATATCCAATGTCTTGTTTCATTCATGCTATACTCTTGTTGATAATTCGAAAGAAGCTTCTGCGATACATTATACTTACATGTTCACTACAAAGCAAATGGTAAATGAAGGAAACTCTAAAACTTGTTATCAAAATCTCTCCAAATGAAGTTGTAATAGAAACCACTCTGAAAGGGGTGCAACGTTTTGTAAGATCATTACATATTCATACTGTAGATCATGTGTATTGTTGTTGTTCCACCTGATCATCTGGATTATGATATTCTTAAGCCGGAAGCGGCTGCCAGAAGGGGCCACCCTAGCAAAGTCGGAAGCGGCTGCCTGAATGACCCATTATGACTACGCCGGAAGCGGCCGTCCGAAGGGACTATCATGTTATTAGCCGGAAGCGGCTACGAGTAGGATATTCTATATTTATATTGTGTATGTTAGAATTTGTGTAAGGGACCATATGACATGGTTTAAAGTGCTGTTCCAGGTTACTCCCAGGCTGCTTTCTAAAACTTGCTGACTGTTACGCTTTTCCTTGTTTTATGATTCAGTATTGCCTTACATATTCAGTACATATTCCATACTGACCCCTTTCTTCGGGGGGCTGCGTTCATGTCCGCAGGTTCTGGTGCTCAGATAAGTGACCCTCCAGTCTAGGACATTTATTCAGCTGTTGTAGAGCTCTATTATTCCGGAGCCAGTTATTTTGGTACAGAACTGATTGTACATATTTATGGGCACGACGGGGTCCTGTCCCATCATATGTTGTTATCCTACTTGTAGAAGTCTGTAGACAGTTGTGGGATTGTATATGTTTTGGGTTGGTTGTGAGGATTACAGACAGGTTGACTCACTTGCGTTTTGGTATTTATCTTGGGAAGTTCCCTTATATATATATAGTGGCGGCCTTATCGGCTAGCCGTTTATTTTCTGTTGGTTATTTGTGACTCCCTCGGGAGACAGGTTCATCCACATGTAAGGCAGTCTTGTCGGCTTGCCTACGTGGACAGGGGTTGTCATTGCAGCGTTTTGGTATCGAAATTTTTATTGATCTTGGTTTCAGTTGGATTGTGTGACAGGTCAGTAATGGTGTCCAATTAGGACGCCGGGTCGTGGCCCATCGGGTCGGGTCGTGACAAAAGTAGTATCAGAGCAGTTTGTCCTCGGAATGTCTACAGACCGTATCTAGTAGAGTCTTGTGTATGGGTATGTTGTGCACCATACTTATACGCAGGAGACTACCGAGCATTTAGGATTGGTTTCTATTCTTTCATGTTAGAGATCGTGCGAATAGAACTGTGTCATAAGTGAAGTCCTTTGTCACGACCCGACCTCGGGCCCGTGACTGGTGCGTTACCCCGGGCACCCTTGTGATACAACATCAGAGAAAACCAGCGAAAGTAAACTCATAAACAAGAAACAATATAAATTACGAAACAGGCTAACCCAAAATGGCTACCTTTCTGTACATATAAATATAACAAAAACTGAACAGTTACATCCTTTACAAACCCAATTTATAACAGGACTACATGCCTCTAAGAGTTTGTAACAACTATGACGGGACAGGGCCCCGTCATACCCCTGAATGTACATAATATCTACAACATCAGGGAGAACCGTACCGAAAGACAAGACTCCGGAGAAATAGAGCTTCTGACACCTGATCAGTGATCCTAAGAATGAGGATCCACCACCTGCTTACCTCTACCTGCGGCATGAACGCAGCCCCCGAGAAAGGGGGTCAGTACACAATATGTACCAAGTATGTAAAACCGGAAAATACGATAATTATATCATAAGTCCAAACAAAGCTGGAGACATGGATGATAATCAACTACAGTGAACTGTGCCTTACTAACAATGAGAGTAACAAGTATAAATTTTACTGCATAAAAATAGGAGGCTCATGATCAAACTAGGGTCACCCACCCGTAGTATCATTAAGCAATCCTACTCCTGGGATTATTTCACCCGCATAGGTCCTGTGGACCCGCAATGAGGTCAATCCGCCTCGCATGAGACTATTTCACCCGCATGGGACTATTTCACTCGCATGGGCCCGATGGGCCCGCAATGAGTACAAACGCCGTACTCGCATCATGGGTAGCAAATCCATGGAATAAGTAGTAACTCGGGGTCTACCCCGTAAGAATACATAACCTAGCACAACCGGCTATCATATATAACATAAGCGCTACCGGCTTATCATAACATAAGCAAGTTAAGAAATCCCCCAACTTCTTATTAACATTATTAATATATCCTCTCATTTTAGTTTACTTAAGGCACTAACATGTCATTTAAGAGAAAATCCGGGAATTCAACCCAAGTACCACGTACCTCTAACCTTTTAAGAATGACTCCTTTTTATATAAAACTTCCAAGATACTAATAACCGTAGTATCAAGTCACGACTACTTTTCAAGACAAGTCACGTTTCCTTTTAGAAATATAATAGGCTTCTAAATCAAGTGACTTCTTTTCTTTCAAAAACTTAGGTAATTGATGCCTTAAAATCAATTCGCCTTTCATAAATTCAAATCATTTATCCTTACTTATTTTACTTAGAGTAAATCTTTCTTTTGTTAACCTTCCATAAAGCTAATATAACCAACTTCCCATAAAGTCGTTATATTAACTTCATACATTAGTCAAATACATTTCCCTAAATCCAAGGGACTTATACTTTTAAAACGAAACAAGTATCATATACTTAAAACACTTCAAGTCCCTTAACTTTGAAAACTCAAGACATCCTTAATAATTTTAAAGAAGTGAGTTAATCCCCTACTCACCCAACTTGGCCATTCTTAAAACAAGTAAGGGATATCAAGGTCTTGTACGTCTACCGTACTATGTAAGTGCAACTATTCATGCTCAAGAGATAGGAAAGTTCCACATACCTCTCCGGGTCAAACCACTCGCAAGTCCAATATACCGCACATAGTATGTTAACCTATAATGACCATAATACGTTCATTAGCTTCTAGCTTCAACGTAGAACATTCTAATTGAAAAGCCCCTTATTCTACGAAACATTGGACAACACTTCCTTTGTTTCTACATACTTTTCCACCTTTTCAATGTCCGATATCAACTACTAAACGCCACATTTAAGGCCCAATAATTCAGCAATACAAGGGGATTACACGCCTAACTTAGACGTGTAAAATTCTGCCCCACAATACAAAATAAACAATCCAATAAGTTTAAGGTATTATCTTGGCTATAACATGTTCACATATCATCCTTATCCAATCCTTTCAAATCCAAATTGTTATTCCTACATGCAATATATCTAAAAGCAATATTGACAACTACAAGTTCTTTCTTCCACACATGCAACACAATTTACTTAAAAATGAGAATGGATTGTTACCTTAGAGTTTACCCAAATTAATCCAACAAATTTCACTTGTCTTCTTTCCACAATCACCTCCACAAACCTCCTACAAGCTTGTCAACAAGTTTCCTTCTTGCCACCTTTCCGAAATTTTCTTCTAGGCCTTGGTTTCTTCTTGAATTTCTAGAGAGAAGGGAGAGAAATTTTTAGAGAGAAGGAAGAGAGATTTTTAGAGAGAAAGAGTTTTGTAAAGAATGACCAAGTCTTCAAGACTTGGTCAATATATAGTGCTTCCACACAATCAGATGGGAGGGACACTTGTCACCCTCCCATGGCCCTTTTAAAAGAAAACTTCTGATTTTCCCCCCAGATTTCGCAAAAATCCCGCCTCGGCGCCGCGGCGCTGAAACCTCCGAGAATTTCAGTACTTCCGGCGCCGCGGCCCTGCATTCCGGCGCCGCGGCGCTGCAACTTCAGAGAATTTTTCAGCATATCCGGCGCCGCGGCCCTCAGATCCGCGGCCTGCGTGGCCCCCGACCGAAAATGTTTTTACGCCGATCACGACCGAACTTGTAACTTCCATAACTTTCTACTCCGATGTCCTATTGACGAACGGTTTGTTGCGTTGGGAACTAGACTCAACGAACTACATACTAGGCCTTTGAACCACCTACGAACTCCTAATGTAACGGGACATAAACCGCCTCAAAGTTGACTAAAAACCCGTCCGAAACATTCCGTCAACCTATCATTCTAAAATTTAAATCTTAATTCCTTTCGTACGTTCTCAGGAGCATGACCTGAATTACGGGGTGTAACATTCTCCCCCCCTTAGAAACATTCGTCCCTAATGTTCCTTCTAGGCTTACTCAAATCACAATATCGTCATAGACCCTCTTAACTATTCTTCTTGCAAATAAGGACGCTCCACATGGCCACAACAATACTTAAGCATATATGCCAAATTAAAACTAATAAGTAGGAAAGTGGGTTACCTGGAGGTGTAGGGAACAAGTGAGGATACTTCTTCATCATGTCCTCTTCTGCTTCCCATGTCATTTCTTCCCTGTTCTCGTTCGCCATAAGAACTTGACAGAAGCCATATCCTTTGTCCGTAGTCGCCTAACCTGATGATCGAGTATCGCTATGGGACTCTCCTCATATGATAACCCCTCTGTCACCTTGACATCACAAATCGGGTGCACTCTAGATGGATCTCCAATACTCTTTCGCAACATAGACACATGAAAAACTGGATGTACTACTTCCAGATCGGACGGCAGATCCAACTCATAGGCCACCTTGCCTACCCTACGGACAATCTGGTAAGGCCCAATGTACCTTGGGCTAAGTTTCCCCTTCTTCCCAAATCTCATCACGCCCTTCATGGGTGATACCTTCAGGAAGACCCAATCACCCATCTCAAACTCCAAGTGTCGACGCCGATGATCTGCATACGACTTTTGTCGACTCTGAGCTGACAATAACCGCTCCTGGATAAGCTTCACCTTATCCATCTGTGAATCAAGTCCGCCCGACTAATCAACTTCTCCCACCTCAAACCAGCCTATCGGTGACTGCACTTCTCCCTTATAAGGCCTCATGGCGCGCCATCCGGATACTAGAATGGTAGCCGTATTATATGCAAACTCCACAAGAGGTAAATGATCCTCTCGCCTACTTCAAATCAATAACACAGCCCGCAACATATCCTCGTTGTCAGATAAGACGCCGCCCGTCCGCTTGGCCTCGAGGATGAAACGCGATCGAGACTCACGTGTCCCTAATCCTTCGAAAAGACCTCCGGTTAGCCGTGAATCGGGCTCCTCATCAAATAATCGATATAGGAACTCCGTGCAGTCTCACAATCTTTCAGATATACAATCTAGCATAATCCTCGGCCGAAAAAGTCATCCTGACTGGAAGAAAGTGGGCTGATTTCGTCAGCCTGTCGACAATAACCCAGATGGAATCATGCTTCCTCTGAGTGTGAGGTAACCCTGTAATAAAGTCCATATTGATCACCTCCCACTTCCATGTCGGAATCTCTATCATCTGCAACAACCTACCAGGCGTTTGGTGCTCCACCTTGATCTGCTGACAATTCGGACACTGCGCAACAAACTCTGCAACGTCCCTCTTCAGGCCATCCCACCAATATATACACCTGAGGTCATGGTACATCTTAGTCGACCCCGGATGAATAGAGTAACGAGCACTGTGTGCCTCCCCCAGAATCTGCTGACGAAGTCCTGCTACATCAGGTACACATAACCTACCCTCAAATCTTAGCACCCCATCAGGTGCTACCTCAAATAGACTCTTCTCCTCTCGAAGAGCCGTATCTCTGCACTGCATCACACCGGATCCTCATACTGTCGCCTCTTCACCTCCTCGATGATGGACGACTTGGCAACCTCTCGAACCCGAACTCCACTACTATCAGAACCAACCAAACGAACCCCAAGGCTCGCTAGCTGATGTAACTCGCGGATCATGCCCCTTTTCTCTGGCTGCACATCTGACAGACTACCCATCGATCAGCGACTAAGGGCATCTGCAACTACATTGGCCTTCCCTGGGTAGTATAGGATATCAATATCATAGTCCTTAAGTAGCTCTAACCACCGTCTCTGCAGCAAGTTCAACTCCCTCTGGCTGAAGATATACTGGAGACTCTTGTGGTCTGTGTAAATATCCACATGAACTCCATATAAATAATGTCTCCAGATCTTCAAGGCATGAATCACTGCTGCCAACTCTAAGTCATGTGTGGGGTAGTTCTTCTCATGCTTCCTGAGCTGTCGAGATGCGTAAGCTATAACTTTACCGTGCTGCATCAGCACACACCCAAGCCCGACACCCGACGCATCACAATAAACCACATATCCGTCTAAACCCTCTGGAAGAGTAAGAACTGGGGCGGTCGTCAATTTCTCCTTCAGTAACTGGAAGCTCTCCTCACAAGCATCCGTCCACTGGAACATAGCTGCTTTCTGAGTCAGCCTAGTCAAGGGTGCCGAAATGGAAGCAAACTTCTCCACAAATCTCCGATAATAACCCGCAAGGCCCAAAAAGCTACGCACCTCCGTCGGTGTAGTGGGTCTAGGCCAAGTCTTGACTGCCTCAATCTTTGATGTATCAACCCGAATACCATCGGCCCCGATAACATGCCCTAAGAAAGCCACTGAAGCTAACCAAAACTCGCATTTCGAGAACTTGGCATACAATTGCAGGTCCCGGAGGACTCCCAATACCACCCTCAAATGATCTGCATGTTCCTGCTCTGTGCGCGAATAAACCAGGATATCATCAATGAATACTATAACGAACATATCCAAGAATGGATTGAACACCCGGTTCATCAAATCCATGAATATCAAGGCGTTGGTCAACCCGAAAGACATCACCCTGAACTCATAGTGCCCATACCGGGTCCTGAATGCAGTCTTTGGGATATCTGCCTTTCTAACTCGCACCTGATGATAACCAGACCGCATATCTATCTTGGAGAACCACCTCGCACCCTGCAACTGGTCAAACAAATCATCAATCCTGGGGAGGGGGTATTTATTCTTGATAGTTACCTTATTCAGCTGCCTGTAATCAACACACATACGCAGCGTCCCATCATTCTTCTTTACAAATAAAACCGGCGCTCCCCAGGGAGAAACACTAGGTCTGATAAAGCCTTTTTCCAGCAAATCTTTCAGCTGGTCCTTCAACTCCCTCAACTCAGCAGGTGCCATCCGGTATGGTGGAATAGATATAGGTCGAGTGTCTGGCGACATGTCAATGCAAAACTCAATCTCCCTCTCAGGAGGGATACCCGGAAGATCGCCTGGGAATACGTCTGGAAACTCTCTAACAACCGAATCGATCAAGGTCCGGTATCTACCTCGAGATCGAATACGAACCATATGATAGATATACCCCTTCCGCACTATCTTCCTAGCCTTGAGGTAAGAAATAAACCTACCCCTCGGCGACGCAGTATTCCCCTTCCACTCGATGACCGCCTCAGAAATCGAAGCTGTACTCAATCTCTCTCATACCCACATTGGCATAGCAAGACGCTAGCCAATCCATACCCATAATCACATCAAAGTCCGTCATATCCAACTCTATCAAGCGGCTAGGTCCACGATCAGATATAGTCACCGGGCAAGCCTTATATACCCGCCACTACCACCGAATCACCCATCGCATAGCCACCTCAAAAGGTTTTATGGACTCGGGCTCTATCCCTATTCTACCAAAGAATATGAGGAGATATATTGGACAAGGTAGAACTCGGATCTATCAAAGCATATACATCACAACATGAAACCAATAATGTACTGTGACGACATCCGTGACGCCTCGCGGTCTTGGCGGTGGACATAGCATAAATGCGCTCGAGGACGGCTGAATCGATCCCCACCACGACCCTCGCCGCGCCGCTGGTCCGTGAACACCACGCTCCGGCGCATGACCACCAAGACGAAGATCCAAAGAATCGACCGCTTACGTGAACCATAACACTTCGCCGCCTGCCTGACAATCTCTCTTAAATGGACTCACTGCCACAAGAGTAATAAGATCTCGGAGGAACACGACACTTCTACGATGGTAATCGCTCGACCACACGACCGGCAAGTATAGGTGGCCTCATTCGACCGGAACTCGTTCCTGCGGGAACCGAAGCTCGAGCCACGTCCCGCCTCGAATACCCGGACATCCGGAAGACGGTGGAGCGCTCAACCGGTGAAGTGCAAATCCGGTCGCCGAGGTCGTCGCCTCAAAACCACCAGAGGACCTGCTGTCACGCCCTCTTCGCTGGGTATCTATCAATCCGCCCCCTACGTTCTCACACCTGCGCATAAGCTCGCACGCGGCAATGTCCATGCCGGTGAAGAGCTACTCCTGCAACCTCTCGCTAAGTAATCATCGAGCCTCGTGATATAGCGATGCACTCTGTCCTCCATATTCGCCACTAAAGCGGGACGCACGCCAACGAGTCAAACTTCACGTTGTACTCCCGACCGTCCGCCCGCCTCTGTCTCAACGTCGTAAATCTATCACGCGAGCTCTCTCATCTGCGAGGCAAGAAATGGCTAAGCGCCTCGAGAACTCGTCCCACACAGCTGGAAGCACATGCTCCCCCCGGGACAGTTCCCATGAATCAAACCAGTCAATTGCAGTGTCACGCAGCCGATGTGAACCCAATACTACCGACTCTGTCTCCGAGGCCTTGATCACTCTCATGATTCAGAATCGTTCGGATAAACTCCGAGGATCATCCTCGGGCCTCACCCATAGAACTCCAGTGGCCGCAACTCAAAATTCCGAAGTCTCGCTATCGACTGGGTGAACTACGTACAACCGAACCATTGTCTCGCTCTGTCCTCCCGCTTGCCACGATCTCGCCAATAATCGGGCCATCTCAGAGCCCATATCCTCTCGCTTCCAGCCGTGTAATCGAGGCTCAGTACCGCGGTCTCGATGGCCGCTGCTTCCGAACTCTGGAAATTTGGCGACGTCGTGGAACTTCGCCGTCCAAACGTCACCTCGTAAAGCGGGCTGTGCCCTCGTAACCCTCTGTGTCCCACTAGCAGCTCCCTCAGTTGCCTTGCCCTTCTGGGCCGCGGTTGCCTTACATAGAGGCATAACTGATACATAAAAATATGTCAGAGGGAGTTCAACCTATACCACAACTCTATTGCACGATCTTAGAGTGAAAGAATGGAAACCAATCCTATATCCTGTAGCCTCCTGATTATAGGTGTGGTGCACAACACACCGATAATCAAGACTCTACTAGATACGGCCTGTAGACATTTTCCGAGGATTAACTGCTCTGATACCACTTTTGTCATGACCCGACCTCGGGCCCGTGACTGGTGCCTTACCCCGGGCACCTTTGTGATACAACATCAGAGAAAACCAGCGGAAGTAAACTCATAAACAAGAAACAATATAAATTACGAAACAAGCTAACCCAAAATGGCTACCTTTATGTACATATAAATATAACAAAAACTGAGCAGTTACATCCTTTACAAACCCAATTTATAACAGGACTACAGGCCTCTAAGAGTTTGTAACAACTATGACGGGACAGGGCCCCGTCATACCCCTGAATGTACATAATATCTACAACATCAGGGAGAACCGTAACAAAAGACAAGCCTCCGGAGAAATGGAGCTTCTGACACCTGATCAGTGATCCTAAGAATGAGGATCCACCACCTGCTTACCTCTACCTGCGGCATGAACGCAGCCCCCGAGAAAGGGGGTCAGTACACAATATGTACCAAGTATGTAAAACCGGAAAATACGATAATTATATCATAAGTCCAAACAAAGCTGGAGACATGGATGATAATCAACTACAGTGCACTGTGCCTTACTAACAATGAGAGTAACAAGTATAAACTTTACTGCATAAAAATAGGAGGCTCATGATCAAACTAGGGTCACCCACCCGTAGTATCATTAAGAAATCCTACTCCTGGGACTATTTCACCCGCATAGGTCCTGTGGACCCGTAATGAGGTCATCCGCCTCGCATGGGACTATTTCACCCGCATGGGCACGGTGGGCCCGCAATGAGTACAAACGCCGCACTCGCATCATGGGTAGCAAATCTATGGAATAAGTAGTAACCCGGGGTCTACCCCGTAAGAATACATAACCTAGCACAACCGGCTATCATACATAACATAAGCGCTACCGACTTATCATAACATAAGCAAGTTAAGAAATCCCCTAACTTCTTATTAACATTATTAATATATCCTCTCATTTTAGTTTACTTAAGGCACTAACATGTCATTTAAGAGAAAATCCGGGAATTCAACCCAAGTACCACGTACCTCTAACCTTTTAAGAATGACTCATTTTTATATAAAACTTCCAAGATACTAATAACTGTAGTATCAAGTCACGACTACTTTTCAAGACAAGTCACGTTTCCTTTTAGAAATATAATAGGCTTCTAAATCAAGTGACTTCTTTTCTTTCAAAACCTTAGGCAATTGATGCCTTAAAATCAATTTGACTTTCATAAATTCAAATCATTTATCCTTACTTATTTTACTTAGAGTAAATCTTTCTTTTGTTAACCTTCCATAAAGCTAATATAACCAACTTCCCATAAAGTCGTTATATTAACTTCATACATTAGTCAAATACATTTCCCTAAATCCAAGGGACTTATACTTTTAAAACGAAACAAGTATCATATACTTAAAACACTTCAAGTCCCTTAACTTTGAAAACTCAAGACATCCTTAATACTTTTAAAAGAAGTGAGTTAATCCCCTACTCACCCAACTTGGCCATTCTTAAAACAAGTAAGGGATATCAAGGTCTTGTACGTCTACTGTACTATATAAGTGCAACTATTCATGCTCAAGAGATAGGAAAGTTCCACATACCTCTCCGGGTCAAACCACTCGCAAGTCCAATATACCGTATGTAGTATGTTAACCTATAATGACCATAATACGTTCATTAGCTTCTAGCTTCAACGTAGAACATTCTAATTGAAAAGCCCATTATTCTACGGAAAATTGGACAACACTTCCTTTGTTTCTACATACTTTTCCACCTTTTCAAGGTCAGATATCAACTACTAAACGCCACATTTAAGGCCCAACAATTCAGCAATACAAGGGGATTACACGCCTAACTTAGACGTGTAAAATTCTGCCCCACAATACAAAATAAACAATCCAATAAGTTTAAGGTATTATCTTGGCTATAACATGTTCACATATCATCCTTATCCAATCCTTTCAAATCCAAATTGATATTCCTACATGCAATATATCTAAAAGCAATATTGACAACTATAAGTTCTTTCTTCCACACATGCAACACAATTTACTTAAAAAGGAGAATGGATTGTTACCTTAGAGTTTACCCAAATTAATCCAACAAATTTCACTTGCCTTCTTTCCACAATCACCTCCATAAACCTCCTACAAGCTTGTCGACAAGTTTCCTTCTTGCCACCTTTCCGAAATTTTCTTCTAGGACTTGGTTTCTTCTTGAATTTCTAGAGAGAAGGGAGAGGAATTTTTAGAGAGAAGGAAGAGAGATTTTTAGAGAGAAAGAGTTTTGTAAAGAATGACCAAGTCTTCAAGACTTGGTCAATATATAGTGCTCCCACACAATCAGATGGGAGGGACACTTGTCACCCTTCCATGACCCTTTTAAAAGAAAACTTTTGCTTTTTCCCCCAGATTTCGCAAAAATCCCGCCTCGCCATGTTCGCAATGGCGCGCGGCTGAAACCTCCGAGAATTTTCGTACTTGCGCCGCCCCGCATTCCCACGTCGCGGGCGCAACTGCAGGCCGCGACTGAAACCTCCGAGAATTTCGATTTCCGCGCCGCGACCGCATTCGCGTCGCGGAGCTGCAACTTCAGAGAATTTTTCAGCATATCCGGCGCCGCGGCCCTGCATCTGGCGCCACGGCGCGTGGCCCCTGACCGAAAATGCTTTTCTGCTCGACTGCGCACTGAACTTGTAACTTCCATAACTTTCTACTCAGATGTCCTATTGACGAACGGTTTGTTGCGTTGGGAACTAGACTCAACGAACTACATACTAGGCCTTTGAACCACCTACGAACTCCTAATGTAACAGGACATAAACCTCCTCAAAGTTGACTAAAACCCCGTCCGAAACATTCCGTCAACCTATCATTCTAAAATTTAAATCTTAATTCCTTTCGTACGTTCTCAGGAGCATGACCTGAATTACGGGGTGTAACATCCTTAATCTAATAATCTTGTATGATTTCATCGATTACTAGGAAGAGTAAAGCGACAATAGCCCAGAAGAGCAAATCAGTTGAGGGTGAGGCAGTTAGCCAAGCCCCAGGTCTACCAGAGCTCAGACTTATACTGGGAATACACATTCAGTCCCAGAGTTCTCCTACTTCCCCACCTCTGGAGGAGCTCAGAGGGGCACCTGATCCAGCTCACTCCAAAGACCAAGACTGCCTCCGCCCTCACCCGGATGCTCGTGGTCGAGATGAGAGATGAGAGATGATATCCGTTTGTTGACTCAGATACTTGCTACCCAGGCTGGACGACAGGATAGGGGTCATGAGTATCCAGATAGGGCTGCTAGTGCCAGGGCCCGAGATTTTCTTACATTAGATCCCCCAGAGTTTAAGGGCACGGACCCTAATGCTGATCCTCAGGAGTTCATAGATAGTATGCAGCGTACTTTAATTGTGATGAAGGCGTCAACTACATAATCTGTTGAGTTAGCTGCTTATAGATTGCAGGGTATAGCGATTAATTGGTTTCAGTCATGGGGATTATCAAGGGGTAGAGATGCTCTTCCGCCGACTTGGCAGGAATTCTCAGATGCCTTCCTGCGCCATTATATGCCACCCGAGTTGAGGCGGGCAAGGGTTGATAGGTTTCTTAACCTGCAGCAGGATAGTATGTCTGTTAGAGAGTATAGTGTGGAGTTTGATTCTTTAGCCAGACATGCCCCTTCTATTGTGCAGGAAATGGAAGATAGAGTTCACGATACGTGAAGTGGTTAGAGCCAGGGTTGCAGGAGGCTTGTATGGAAGTAGCGATGCAGCCAGGTATGGATATAGCTCGTATTCAGGCTTATGCTCAAGGGTCAGAGGATCGTAGGCGCCAGCGAGAGGCTATCTCGGAGCAGAGTAGTAGCCATCCCAAGAGGGCTAGGTTAGAATGTCAGTATAGAGGCTCCACTAGCAAGAGCAGACCCCAGTATATTGCACCCCTGCAGTTTCAAGGATCTCAGCGGGATAGAGAGACTTCATTTAGGCAGAGGCAGAGTTCTTATGCATCGGGTTCTCAGCGGCAGGTGGGGTCAGGTCAGGAGGTGATGCCCCCTCCTCGATGTGCGACTTGTGGGAAACGTCATGTAGGACGGTGTCGTCAGGGTGTATGCTATACTTGTGGTGATCCGGGGCACTATGCTAGATATTGCCCACAAAGAGTGGGTAGTATTGTTCCTGAGAATTTGGTAGCAGCATCGTCACCCTCAGTGAGAGCCACAGAGATAGGACTCCAGACTTCTTCCGGCCGAGGTAGGGGCATAGGTGGAGCATCTAACTCCAGTACTGGGCCACATCGTATCTACACTCTAGGTGGAAGACCGGGTCCAGAGACACCGCAGGATGCACTATCAGGTATACCCTTCTTCAGATTATTTATTGATGGGTTTAAGCTATATACGAACTGTCCCTTACCACTATGACATGATGTATTACAATATAAGAGTTAATGGGGTGAATCGAGACGAAAGACTTGGTGAAAAATTTAGTTGAAACCTTAAGGGGGGAAGCGCCCATAGCATATCAAGACCATAGCTATAAATCGGAACTAGGGTAACCGAATAGAAGACTACCCTTGATATGTAACCTTTTAGTTATTATAACATGATACTGGCGGTTTTAGATTCGATTAATTTGACCTTAAATAGTACCGTCATGTTTTACTCTATTGTTTAACTATCCATAAAACTTCTGTAGGTTACATATTATGAACATTCGAGGACGAATGTTTCTAAGGAGGGAAGAATGTTACACCTCGTGGTTTTAAGACGATAATTAAGAACGTCATTAAGAATAAAGATTCAAAATTTGGAAATTAAGTATATTTATACAAGCTACAAGCATGTCAATGGAAATTGAAAATGATAAGATATATATTCTCCTTATGGATTAGTATATATATAAATTACGACATGGAAAATGCGAGACTTTATGAAATTCTCGGGAATTAATGGAAGCGGGAGTTAAGATTTAAAAGAAGTGGGTTTAAAATTTATTAATTGAAGGACTTGGGGCTAATGTATAATTAGGAAAAATTGGAATTAATATAACCCTAAACCTTCATTCTATTTCATCCAAAAAAATCAAATAAGAAAGACACCTTCTATCTTCCTCTCTTCCTTACCCATTCCAGCCGATTTTCACTCCATTTCTATACAAAAAATTGAAGTTAAAATCCCCTTCCTATATTACATTGTTCATCTACAATTAGAAGCAAAAATTTGGAACCCCAAACAGTGGGGTTTGAACCACTACATGGCCGAGAATGGCTGCTGGAAATTTCCAGTTTTTTTTTGCGTTTTTGGGAAGGAAAAATGTGTAAGAATGATGGGTTAAAATTGTAGAATGGTTGCATGTTGAATTGGAGTTGAAGAAGTGAAGAATTGGGCAAGAAAAACCGATAAAACAATGGGTATTCGGAATGGCAGTGAGTTCGATTTTAAGGGTTGTTTTGGCGTTAAAATTGGGGTAAAAATTCTTCTCTTATGATATAATTGAAGTTGCATGTTGTTGTAATTTAAGTAATGAATGTGGGTTAAGAAGAAACTTGGAATATAAACAATTCATGTGAAGGTTTGGGTGCTATGGCCGATTAGGGACTGCTTTGGACACTTTGGAGTTGATTGTCGTTATTGTTGTAATTGTCATGTTAAAATAGAGAAGTATTGATATTTAAAGGAAGTAATGGTTTACATAAGAATGTTGGAACATGAAGTGTAGCTTAAGAAGTTATGAAATAAAGTATAGAATTATTTTGTTGCTGGTCGAAATTTACATGGAATTGTTGGACGTGGTTGTCTCGTCTTAAGGTTATTTTGTTAAGTTATAATGGTGGGATATAAGTTATGACTTGTTATTGGTTTGTTGAGCTTGTTGGTTAATTGTGGATATGCACATAAACAGGAGAAGTACTGTCCGAATGTTTATAGAATAAGAGAGTCGCCTTTCGATATAACGTACGTTAGAGATCAAAGAGTTGACAAGACATATTGTTATTATTATAGGTCAAGGTGCTAGTCGAGGCAATTATTAGATTATTGAGTTGATTAAGCTCGGAAAGGGACTCGAGGATTAGCTTGAGACATAAATAAGGTATGTAAGGCTAACACTTCTTTCATATTTTGGCATGATCCCTTTTATATGACTCCTAAAGAATGTAAAACATAAGTGCTCTATTCTTCGTTGGATTTCGAGTCGATATCTAATGTCTTGTTTCGTTCATGCTATACTATTGTTGATAATTCGAAGGAAGCTTCTGCGATACATTATACTTATATGTTCACTACAAAGCAAATGGTAAATGAAGGAAACTCTAAAACTTGTTCTCAAAATCTTTCCAAAGGAAGCTGTAATAGAAACCACTCTGAAAGGGGTGCAACGTTTTGTAACATCATTACATATTCATACTGTAGATCATGTGTATTGTTGTTGTTCCACCTGATCAGCTGGATTATGATATTATTAAGCTGGAAGCGGCTGCCAGAAGGGGCCATCCTAGCTAAGCCGGAAGCGGCTGCCTGAAGGACCCATTATGACTACGCCGAAAGCGGCCGTCCGAAGGGACTATTGTGTTATTAGCCGGAAGCAGCCGTCCGAAGGGACTATCGTGTTATTAGCCGGAAGCGGCTATGAGTAGGATATTCTATATTTATATTGTGTATGCTAGAATTTGTGTAAGGGACCATATGACATGGTTCAAAGTGTTATTCCAGGTTACTCCAGGTTGCTTTCTAAACTTGCTGACTGTTTCGTTTTTCCTTGTTTTATGATTCAGTATTGCCTTACATATTCAGTACATATTCCGTACTGACCCCCTTTCTTCGGGGGGCTGTGTTCATGCCCGCAGGTTCTGGTACTCAGATAAGTGACCCTCTAGTCTAGGACATCTATTCAGCTGTTGGAGAGCTCCATTGTTCCGGAGCAAGTTATTTTGGTACAAAACCTCTCTTATTTTGATTGTACATATTTATGGGCATGACGGGGTCCTGTCCCGTCATATGTTATTATCCTACTTGTAGAGGTCTGTAGACAGTTTTGGGATTGTGTATGTTTTGGGTTGGTTGTGAGGATTACAGACAGGTTGACTCAATTGCGTTTTGGTATTTATTTTGGTAAGTTCCCTTATATATATATAGTGGTAGCCTTGTCGGCTAGCCTTTTATTTTTTGTTGGTTATTTGTGACTCCCTCGGGAGACAGGTTCGTCCACGTGTAAGGCAGTCTTGTCGGCTTGCCTACGTGGACCGGGGTTGTCATTGCAGCGTTATGCTGCCGAAATATTTATTGATCTTGGTGTCAGTTGGATTAAGTATGACAGGTCAGTAATGGTGTCCAATTAGGGCGCCGTGTCGCGGCCCGTCGGGTCGGGTCGTGACATTGATACTGCGACAGGAGGTACGTTCATGAGAAAGAGTGTCAATGAGACACATGATTTGCTAGAGGATATGGTCACAAACAACCATCAGGGGGCCGATGAGAGAGCAATGAACAGTAGGAAAATGGGATTCATGAGCTAGATGCTATCACTGCATTGACTGCGCAGGTAGCCACTTTGACAAAGTAGATGCAGTAGAGCAACATGGCAGTTAAAGCAGTTCAGACACCAGTGGGTTGTGAGATCTGTGGGGGTCCCCATACTTTTGATAGATCCACAACAGTGGACCCAAATAATGTGCCTATTGAGCAGGTTCAAGAGTGGGGAATTTTCAAAGACCCTACAACAACCCTTACTCCAATATGTACAATCAGTGATGGAGAAGTCACCCAAACTTTTCATGGAGAAATGAACAGGGGCAACAAGCATAGTTTCAGGGTCAACACCAGAACCAGCAGCCACAAGAGAAGCCTGATGAGCTCAAAGCAGCATTGCTAACATTTACAAATTCGCAGACCCAGTTCATGACAGAAACTAGGTCATCTATCCGAAATTTTGAGGCACAAGTTGGACAACTGGCAAGCATGCTGAATAATAGAGAACAAGGAAACCTTCCCAGCGATACTGTGGTGAATCCAAGGGAGCAGTGTCAAGAAATAAGCCCGAGAAGAAGAAAATAGTTAGAACATGGTGCATCTAAAGCAATGGCTGAAAAAGAGAGTGAGTTGGAAAAAGCAGCTGAGAGGGGAGTTGAACAATTTTTATCAAGCTGATGGAGAGTCACTCTATGAGGCTTGGGAGAGATTTAAAGATTTGCAAAGGAAGTGTCCACATCATAGCATTGAGTTGTGGAATTTTGTCCATATTTTCTACAATGGGCTAAGTGGGACTACCTGAACTATCATTGACGCAGCCGCATGTGGAACTTTCATGAGAAAGACAACACACGAAGCTCATGATTTATTGGAAGACATGGCCACCAATAATCATGTAACAGAGGACAGAGGGGTGAGTGGTAGAAGAGCAATAGGTGTCCATGAGATTGATGCCATCACAACATTAAATGCACAAGTTTCTCTCCTGACCAAGCAACTGCAACAAAACACAGTGTCAGTAAATGCAGTCCAAATGCCATTGAGTTGCGAGATGTGTGGAGGTCGTGCCCATCAGCTGATCCTAATAACATCTCGATCGAGCAAGCAGAATGCCAAGTAGTAGGAAATTATCAAAGGCCTCAGAACAACCCCTACTCAAATACCTACAATCCAGGATGGAGGAATCACCCTAACCTTTCATGGAGAGGTGATCAAGGGCAGCAGAACCAATTTGAGGCGATGCAAAATCAACAACCATTCACTCAGCCTCATCTTCACAATAATTCTGCACTGCTCAACAAGAGAAGCGGATGAGTTGAGAGCACTGCTGACACTCACCAACTCACAGACCCAGTTCATGGCAGAGACCAGATCCTCTATCAGGAATTTGGAGACGCAGGTGGGACAACTAGCGAAGATGGCAAACAACAGGTCACAGGGCACGTTGCCTAGCAATACAGAGATGAACCCCAGAGAATGTCAGCAAATGCGGTGAGGAATGGAAAACGATTAGAAACCTTACACCCCGATGTGGTTGAGCAGTAGATGTAGAGAGAGGGAGAGGCCATCAAGACCGCCCGATATTAGAGAAAGCTCCAGCGGTCAAGCATGAGTACATCGAGAGGATTCCTTTCCCGCAGAGGTTGCAAAAGAAAGTGGTTGATAAGCAATTCTCCAAGTTCTTGGAGATATTCAGAAAGCTACACATTAACCTTCCATTCATTGAGGCATTGGAGCAAATGCCCACTTATTTTAAATTCATGAAGGAAATTCTGGGAAAGAAGAAGAAGTTGGCGGAGTATGAGATGGTGGCACTGACAGAGAAATGCAATGTCATATTGCAGAAGAAATTGCCCCCTAAACTCAAAGATCCAGAGAGCTTCACATTGCCTTGCACAGTTGGCAGGGTAACATGTAATAGGGCCTTTTGTGATTTGGGGGCTAGCATAAATCTTATGCCCTTGTCTGTTTTTAAGAAGTTCGGATTAGGTGAAGCCAAACCAACCACTGTGAGCTTTCAGTTAGCAGATAGGACAGTGGTGCATCCCAGGGGAAAGATTGAAGATGTCTTAGTTAAGGTGGGGAAATTCTTCTTTCTTGCTGACTTCCTCATCCTTGATATGGAGGAAGATGATGAGATCCCCATAATATTGGGAATACCGTTCTTGGCAACCGGGAGAGCCCTGATTAATGTGGAGAAGGGTGAGCTGACACTTAGAGTGGAAAGTGAAAAGATGGTGTTCAAAGTGTTCAAACACAGCATTGAACCTCCAGTCATGAGCAAGTGCTTTGCAATTAGCATTTTCAGCACATCGGTTGAGCCAGCACAAACAATAGCAAGGGAAATAAGCCCGCCAAAATAGGTAAGTAATGTTAAACCTCCTCTTGAAAAGAAAGAGAAAAAGAAAAACAGAAGGAGGAAGCGAAAAATGTTAATAAATTGGATAGGCTGTGGGGTTAATCTACCCCATGCCTTTTGAGTAAAGAACTTGCGTCCGACTAAAAGACGTTAAAGACAGCGCTACTTGGGAGGCAACCCAAGGTTATTTTATTTTATTCAATTTAATGCAATTTAGTTTTTACTTAGAACAGTCTCACGGAGGGTATTGTTTATATGTTGTGATGACACGTACAGGGGCCAAGAATTTGGAGGACGAAAACTGAGAAATCAAAAGAGAAAAAAGAATCGGCACAAGGCTGTACGCAGGCCACGACGCCAAAAGTCGAGCCAGAAGTTTGGGCAGCGTAAATCAGAGCGCCAGCTACTGAAGTTCAGGTCGCAGAGTTTGGCCAGGCCACCGCAGGTGCGGCGCCGCGACGGAAATTCTGAATTTTAAAGGAGCCCTAAATCCGATTTCCCTCACTCCAAATCAAAACCTAAACCTTCTCTCTCTCCAAAACCCACGAAATTAACCCCTTTTCCTAAATATCTTCCACAAACTAAACCTAATCACAACTAAAGTACTTAATTTCCTCAAACCCTTAACCTTCTTAAACAACAACCCTCATTCCATTGCCTCAATACATCATTAGGAACAAGAAAATCTTGAAGAACACCGTCCAAGGTAACCTTTATCACTTTTCTTGAAATCTTCAATACAATCAGGGGAGGTAATAGGTGAAGAGGTGCTTTATTGGTGGAAGGTGTGTGGTGTGTTGAAGCTGGGTGTGATATTTCGCGGAAGATTATATGAAGTGAGCGTGGGGTGTTGTGCCGGAGCTTTTGAGTGAAGTGTGAGGGTTGAAGAGTGTTGTAGCTGCTGATTATTGATTGATAGTGTTGGGTAATACCGTTGAAACAAAGGAAACACTGCCAAGTTTATCTAAAAATGTCTGCCAAGAAGAGGAGAGCTTCCACATCCACTTTCGTCCCTCAATATGACACTACTAGGTTTGTCAGCCAAAAAACTGAGGATATATATCAAAAACTTAGTACTAGACCCTTGATCCCTGAAAGAGGAATGGAGTACCAAAGGGAGTCATTTGAGGAGGGAGATGCCTATGAGCCTATTCGGACGATGATAGAGGTCATGGGGTGGAAGATATTTGTTAACCCAGAAAGAATAGCACCGATGAACACATTAATGGTGAGAGAATTGTATGCTAACTTTCCAGAGAGGGTGGATGATAGATGCTTTGTGAGGGGATGGTATGTGCCTGTGACGGCAGAAGTGGTAAATGTGCTATTAAAAATAGACGATGTTGAAGAAAGAGGTGACGATCGGAGCTATTTAAGAACTTGGTCTAGAGACACCAACAACATTGATTGGGATGTCGTCGCAAGCACAGTAAGCTACCCTGGGGCTGAGTATGATATTGCAAGAAATGGATCAAGAGGACTGAGCAGATGTCAGTTCAACAATACAGCCAAGGGTTGGTTATATTTCGTCAGTGCCCGCTTAATTCCATCGATGCACTTTGGTTATATTTCGTCAGTGCCCGCTTAATTCCATCGATGCACTTCACCAGAGTGCCAGCAGATAGAATAAAAATGATATATGAAATCATGTCAGGGAGGACGATTGACGTTGGGAAGGACATATTGCAAAACATTGGAGAAACTAGCAGGTTGGTAACGACAGGTGGGTTGGGACATGACTCACTTATTAGCAGCTTATGCTCCAGACATGGGTCCCAAACCTACCCACTGATACATATGAGAAAGTCCAACCTCCTGTGTCATATGGGATAGTTCATTCCTTCCTAGACCCACTCCTACAAAGAAAGACGAAGGAGACCGGCCAAAGTGGCAGCAGTAGAGGCTGCTATGGATGAAGATGAGCCTGAGACAGAGGCTCAAAGATGAAGCGAGACAAAGAAGAACCCGAATTTGAATCTCCAGTGCCTATAATGGAGCAGTTGCTCATGAACCAGAGGAGGATGATGCAGAACTTTGACATAATGATACAAGGTCAACATGACCTGAGGCTAGGACAACAAGAATTAAGGTAGGAGCAACAACAGTTGCACCAGAGATTTGATGAGATGAGTTCCTTGTTCAACCAGTGGTCCATGCATTATCCACCGCCACCGCCACCACTTTAAACCAAGTTTGTAAGTTGTCCTGTTTCTTTTATTTTATCTTTTTTTGGATCTTGCACACATTGGGGACAATGTGTGATTTAAGTTTGGGGGGGTGTCTTATTTGTCTTATTATTTTTGAGTCTTTTTAATTTGTTTTAAGTATTTTTTAGTCATATTTTTTCTTAAAGATCATGCATGCTGTAGTTACTTGAATCGCCTAGTGAAGTAAGGTTGAATAATGTAATGAAATTAGAAGCAACCATCTAAACACTTAGGTTAGATATGCCAAAAATTTATGAAATCAGATTATTTGGGGTATCTTGCTTGACTTGTGCATTGTTTATGATTAAACCTATGTGTATGCTTGCTTGCTATTTGAGGCGAAATAGTTAGGATATGCATGTTAGGGAGATGACTCATGCAATTCTTTGTTAGCCATTTCATACCACTTTTGCCTATCCCTGACATTCAAAATATCCATAGTCAGCCCCTTTGAGCCTAAAAATTAGACTTTTTCTTTGACACCCTATAATTCCACACTTGTGCCATAAGTGAAATTTTTTGGTGATTGGAATAGAAAGTGTTAAAAAGGAGACAAAAAAAGTGAACAATTTTGATGCACCCCAATGAAAAAATAATAATAAATAAGCAAAAGCCTAAATTTGGGGTGCCTGTTATTCATAATACACTTCACTCTCTCAAAACAAAAGAGGAGAAAGATAAGTATGAAGTGAAGAAAGAAAAATCAAAAGAAAATGGAAGAATTGAAAAGCAAAAAAGCTTATGGTACATAAAATGAGCCTAAATACCTATTTTTACCTACCCATGCCTAAGCCTACATTACAACCCTGAAAAGTCCTGAAGATCTCTTACATGTATATCTATGATTAGTGGAGAATAGCAAGTAAACATACCATAGGATTTTGAAATTGACATGCATAGTTAGGTATTCTTACTTTCATTGAGCATGATTAAATTGAATTTGCGAAATATCTAACTTAATGTGTTTAGAATGCTAAAAATTCATGCTATATGTTCCTGCATATTATTCTGCTAACCTTCATGTTTTTCTAAGTAACAATGATGCAGCAAAGTGATCAGTGTCTTTGAGTCAGTCTATTTCCTTTTTCCTCTTGTTTTTAATTTTTTCTTTTGATCTTTGCTCGAGGGCGAGCAAAGGTTAAGTTTGGGGGTATTTGATCGGTGTATTTTATATACACCTTTTGAGTCATTTTTAGTTAGTCTTTTGCCTATTTTTGTACAAATACGTGTCGTCTTAGGATATATTTTCTTTCTTTTGAGTCGTATTGGTTTAAAGTGGTTTATTGGCGGAAAAGGAGCAAAAAGAGGGCAGAAACAGAGGTTCCAGAGCTCAAAAAACGAGAAAATTGGCGAACCGGGCACGAAACAGGGCGGCGTCGCGGCGCCTCCAGCCAGCAGAGTCAGAGCGCCACATCGCCCAATTCTGAGGCGTAGAGTTTGGCGCGCGCCATGGCTGATTCTGCGCCGAGGCGGGAAAACTGGCAAATTCGAATGGGAATGGGCCAAGGCCTGAAGGAAAACCTGGAAAATGAATTGGAGGCTATAAAAGCGACCTTTTAGGTCAGAATTAAAGGTTCCAAACCCTTGCCAATTCACACAACCTTGGAGATCAAGATTGGAGACCACTTCTTAGTAATTTCTTGTTTCTTGTTTTATTTCTTTATAGTTTATGTTGGATATTAATTTATTTCTTGTCATGTCTATGGCTAGGAACTAACTTAATCTAGGGCTTTCCATGTCAAATCACTTGAAACTTATTCTTATGAATTAATGCATGTTTTGGTTCTTCTTATCATTGTTGGGATTTATTCAATAATTGTCTTGAATGTTTGGTAATTAATTGATCACTAATTATCATAATCCATATGATTTCTAATCGAAAGCCGAAAGGGGAGATTGTGAATATGCTATAGTTGAATAAACATAGGTTAAATCGTGGACGAAAGTACCCCGATACTTGTGTAGTATTAATAGGTTATTGCTCTTAATCCTCCTTTATAGTCAATCTTATCACCGAAAGGTAGAAGGGTTCTATATTGGGGTTGAGTGTTTATATTACCTTAACAGGAGTATAAAGCGGCTTAGCTAACCTGCTATCTCAAAATAGAAGAAGAACCATAATTAATTGCATTAACAAGTAAGATAAGCGGATAGTTGAGGAGATTTGGAAGCTCTATTTCCACCATAACTGAAGTAAAACAAAGTAATCTAGTTAGTATTCTTAATTATAGTTGTAAACAACTTATCAATCATCGGTTACCAAATAGATACCATAGAATAGAATTTGAGAATTGAACACTAATCCCTGAGGACGATATTCGGTCTTACCTAGACTATATTACTTGTCACGATACGTGCACTTGCGTTAGTGTGTGCATAAATCGCGCATCAGAAGGCTCCACCCGCAGTGATGATGAGGTATACTGACAAAATTCCTTACCCTCAAAGACTGCAAAAGAAGTCCTTAGACAAGCATTTCTCCAAATTTTTAGAGGTTTTCAAAAAGCTTCATATCAATCTCCCATTCATTGAAGCATTGGAGAAGATGCCAGCTTATGTGAAATTAATGAAAGACATCCTGTTTAAGAAGAGAAAGCTGGCGGACTATGAGACAATAACGCTGACAAAGGAGTGCGTGCTATCCTGCAGAAGAGACTTCCCCCTAAATTGAAAGATCCAGTGAGTTTCACCCTACCTTGCACCATAGGAAGTGTTACATGCAAGCAAACCTTATGTGATTTGGGGGCAAATGTCAACCTAATGCCCTTCTATGTGTTCAGAAGACTTGGTTTGGGGAAGCAAGGACAACTACAATCACCCTGTAGCTAGCTGATCGCTCGGTTGTGCATCCCTAAGAAATTATTAAGGACGTGTTGGTACAAGTAGGCAAATTCATCCTCCCTGCTGATTTCCTCATTTTAGACATAGAGGAAGATGAAAATATGGCCATGATCCTTGGGAGACCATTCCTAGCCACAGGGCGAACCCTCATTGATGTTGAAAAAAAGGAGTTAAAGCTCAGGGTTCAAGGTGAGGAAATGGTGTTCAAAATTTTCAAGTAGCCCACCGAACCTCAAGTCGATGCTAGATGATTTGCTGTTGGTGTGGTTGATAAAAGGGCTCCTCTTGAAAGTTCCAAGGGTACTGATGCTCTTGATGGTAACAATTTTATGCACCCGTAAATGATGTGGTGAATGAGAACAAGGGAATGAACCCTCCTGAAATGAGCCCTGTGAAAAAGAAAAGAAGGAGGAGGAAAATGGTGCTAAAGTGGATATGTGGATGGGACACTCTACCTCCTTGATTTAGTAAGTAACATGCGTCCGGCTAAAAGACGTTAAAGACAACGCTACTTAGAAGACAACCCAATGGTTTTAATTATGTCATTTAAATTTTATTTTAGTTTATTTTATTTTATCTTGAACAGTATCACGATCTGGTATGCTAGTGTTTTTGGATGACAGATGAAGGGCAGGACTCACTCCGAAGGGCGAATGATTAACAATGCAGAAAACTGAAGACACTGATTTTTTTTGACAATTAGCACCGCAGTGCTTGGAGAAGAACCGCGGTGCCTCCTTCAGCTTTGTGCACAGTAATTTGGCATTCCTCCCAGACCTCCGCTATGACCGTTGTGTTGTGTCGTAAGTTGTCCCTCATTATTTTTAATCTTCACACATTGGGGACAATGTGACGATTAAGTTTGGGGGTGTCTTATTGTTTTTGAGTCTTTTTTATTTGTCTTTATGTTGTTTATGTGTTTTTGAGTCATAATTTTTTTTATGGATCATGCATGTTGTAGTTTCTAACGATATTGAGTGGATAAAGTGAGATAATATAATGGAATTAAAAGCAAAAATATGTGTGCTTAAGTTAGATATGCCAAAAATTCATGACATCTAATTATTTGAGATATTTGTGCTTAGCCTATGTGTGTCAGTTATGGAAAGAAAGATTGAAAAATGTCTAAAAAATATGTTTGTTTGTTATTTGAGGCGAAATAGTTAAGATGTACATGTTTAGGGAGATGATTCAAGTATTTCTTTGATAGTCCTTCTGACCATTCATTACCTATCCTGACATAAATTGTTTCACTAGTCAGCTCTTTTGAGCCTAAAATAAGATCTTTCTTTGACACCCTATGATTCTCTGTTTGTGTCATAAGTAATAATAGAAAATTATTGGGATAAGAAGTGTTGAAAAAGAACAAGAAGAGAGTAAAAATTTGATACACCCCAATGTAAAATATGCAAAAGCCTAAGTTTGGGGGTGCTTATTATTTATAATGTATTTCATTCTCTCACAAGAAAAGAGGGGAAAATAAGTACGAGATTAAAAAGAAAGTAAAAAAAAAGGAAAAAGAGTTGAATGAAAAAAAACTTATGGTACGTAATTGAGCCTTAATGCCTACTTTTACCTACCCCTGCCTAAGCCTACATTACAACTCTTGAAAGTCCTGATGATCTTTAATATGTATATCTATGATTAGTGGAGAATAACAAGTAAACAGGTCTATAGCGTTTGGGAAGGATGGAATGAAATTGACATACATAGGTTAGGTGTTTGTATTTCCAGTGATTATGATCCAAGTGAATTTGCGAAATATCTAACTTGAAATTCTAGATTGCTAAATATTCATGATATGTATGTTCTAACATATTATCCCAACTTTCATCCATGATTTTGAAGAAGTATTGTTATAGCTATTTGATTCATTTCGTTGAATCTTTTATTTGATTTTGTTTTTGTTTAGTGCTTTACTCGAGGGCGAGTAAAGTGTAAGTTTGAGGGTGTTTTTTGAGTGTATTTTATACACTTTTTTGAGTCCTTTTTAGTTAAGTATTTTACTCTTTTCGGTTGTGTTTAGTATAGTATTAGGTTTGTTTTGCTTTTTTTTGAGTCACATCGGTCTTAAAGGAGAAATGCCACTTTTGAGGATGAAATGAGCATAATGGAGATGACAAACGACACTGAATCTTTTTTATCTCTCTCACATTTTTATTTGTATAAGTATTTCATATTTACGATGAAATTTATGAAAATTGACCCACCGCTTCTTATTCTGGACAAAGGAATCCTGACTAATTCACTAAAATTGCACAAGCACAACCCAAGGAATGAATCATAAGAAGTGCCAAGAAGAATAGAGGAAATTTGGCAATTCCGGACGAAAAAAAGAGTGGCACCGCAGTGCTTGGCTAATCAGAACCGATGTGCTGAAGAACCGCGGTCAGAAAAATTAGCACCGAGGCGTAAAAATTGTCGAAAGTCCGAAACTGAAACACCATCGAAGGCACCGCGGTCCTGGCTAGAGGCACCGCGGTGCTATATGTCCAGTGAGCTACAATGATTTCAGAAAAATTAGCACCGCGGTTCCTGTCAACGGAACCGCGGTTCCGACGCGTATTTTCAGAATTCCTGGGCCGAATTGGACAGGGTTTTCATGGTCCGAAAGATAACTTTTCTCAAGTATAAAACCCTAAACCCTACTCATATACCACATTCTCTACCATAATACACAACTTTGGAGAGGAGAAAAAGAGGCAAGATACAATTGGAGACATCTCATTGTTCAAGTTATTTTCTTTCTCTTATTTTATTTCAGTTTATGTTGAACTATAATTTAGTTCTTAATATGACAATGTTTAGGAGCTAAATACTTTAGTAGGGTTTCCATCGAATCTTCTTGAAGCTCTTTCATATAGTTAATGCATAGTTCTTGATTTCTTCTTCATCATATTAAGATCTATTCAATATTGTTATGATTGCTTGATAATTAAATAACTATTAATTGTCATCATTTATATGATTTCGAATAAAAAATCTGAAAGGTGAGATTTGAATATGCTGTAATTGTCTAGACATAGGTTAAAATCGTGGACGAAAGTATCCCGATACTTGTGTAGTATCTAAAGATTATTGTTCTTAATCCTCATGTGTGGTAAAATTTATCATAGAAATATAGAAGGTTTCTGCATAAGGTTGAGCTTTTGTATGTCCTAACCGGAATATAATGACAGATTAGTTAACCTGCTATCCTATCGTATAAGAAGAAAAATCATTAGCATTGCATTAACACGTGAAATGGTGGATAGTTGAGGAGATTGGAACCCTATTTCCTTCATAACGGTTATAAACCCAAAGTCTTATAATCTTTAGTTTATTTTCTGCAATTAGTTATAATATTAGTTATAATCCTCAAACTAAAGAACGTCAACCAAATAGATACCATAGGATAGATAATCGGTACTTAATAAACCAGTCTCTGTGGACGATAAACTCGGTCTTACAGATCTTTATTACTTGAACGATACGTACAATTGTGTAACACTTAGAAATATCGCAACACCAAGTGATAGTAGAAAGGATGAACTTAAGGTTCGTTGCCCAGATTTTAGTCATAGAGCCAAAAAAATGGTCTATCTTTTTCTCGGTGCTCAAGGAAGAGAACATACAATGGAGGTTTTCAAACTTCATCTCATAATAGGTTATGGTTCGGGGAATAAAATGTCTATTTCTACCACTCATGGGTATTCGAGGGGTTCATCCTTATGCACCAGCCCGGTTCTTGAGATAGTTCGGGAGAAAACAAGAGGTACCCCAAGTGGGGAACAAGGGATGGATGTGATTGATTATGAAGAAGCCAAAATTAGAGATACCGGGGAGTACATCCGAGAGTGGAACAACGGTCTGATATGGAGGTTGGGTACTGATCGGTGTATTTTATATACACTTTTTGAGTCATTTTTAGTTAGTCTTTTGCCCATTTTTGTACAAATATGTGTCGTGTTAGGATATATTTTCTTTCTTTTGAGTCACAGTGGTTTAAAGTGGCACATTGGCAAGAAGAAGCGAAAAAAGGGCAGAAATAGAGGTTCCAGAGCTCAAAAGGCTGAAAAGTTGGCAACCCGGGCGAGAAACAGGGCGGCGCCGCGGCGCCAACCAACCAGCAGCAGCAGAGCCGCGACGCCCAAGAAGCAGAGAGCCGCAGAAGTTTCGGCGCCGCGGCGCCGGTTGCAGGGCCGCGGCGCCGATGCGGGAAAATTGACAAATCCGAATAGGATTGGACCAAGGCCAAGAAAGAAAAGGTTTTGCACGTTTGGGGTGATATAAAAGGACCTTTTAGGTCAGATTTGAGGGAGTTCCACACCTTACAATTCATCACAACTTGGAGATCAAGATTATAGACTTATTTTTGAGTAATTTCTTGTTCTTTACTTTATTTCTTTTTAGTATATGTTGGATATTATTTTAGTTCTTGGCATGTCTATGGCTAGGAACTAACTTAATTTAGGGCTTTCCATATCGAATCGCTTGAACCTCGTTCTTATGAATTAATGCATGTTTTGGTTTCTTCTTATTATTGTTGAGATTTATTCAATAATTGTTTTGATTGCTTGGTAATTAATTGATCACTAATTATCATAACTTATATGATTTCTATTTGAAATCCGAAAGGGGAGATTGTGAATATGCTATAGTTGAATAAACATAGGTTTAAATCGTGGACGAAAGTACCCCGATACTTGTGTAGCTTAATAGGTTATTGCTCTTAATCCTTTTTTGTAGTCAATCTTGTCATCGAAAGATAGAAGGGTTCTACATTGAGGTTGAGTGTTTATATTACCTTAACAGGAGTATAAAACGGCTTAGTTAACCTGCTATCTCAAAATAGAAGAAGAACCTTAATTATTTGCATTAACGAGTAAAGCGAGCGGATAGTTGAGGAGATTTGGAAGCCCTATTTCCACAATAGCTGAAGTAAAGTAAAGTAATTTAGTTAGCATCTATAATCATAGCTATAAACAAATCATCAAATTATCGGTCACCAAATAGATACTACAGAATAGAGGTTGATAATTGGACATTAATCCCTGAGGACGATAACTCGGTCTTCTAGACTATATTACTTGTCACAATACGTGCACTTACGTTTAGTGTGTGTATAAATTTCGCATCAAGTTTTTGGCGCCGTTGCCGGGGAGTGGCGTAGTTCGATATCATTCTATCTATTCTTAATTTCTAATTTGGTTTTTATTTTTCTTTTTATTATTATTTCTTTTTTATTTTTTGGTGGAACCGTGCGCCGTGATCCGTTTGTTGGTTTTGATTTATCTCAGGGACCCTGCAAACATGGATTACCACTATCAAGGGTTACAGAACTATCAACAGCAATGTAATCCCCAAGCCCCACAGGAAGAGCAGGATGGGCTACGAGCAGCCATACTCAGGCTAACTAGACACCAAACACAGTTCATGGATGAGACGAGAGTGTCCCTAAAGAATTTGGAAACGCAAATAGGACAACTCACGGGCATGATAAGCAACAGAATACAAGGGAATCACACTGAACATATTGGAGAGAATATAAAAGAGCAATGCCAGACGATTGACCTGAAAATTGGCGAACCAGTGGAAGCAAACTCACCACCACCGTATCCGAAAAAGAAAGACTTAGACTCCTCGTAGAAGTTGCAGCGCCACGGCGCCACTGAGCAGCGCCACGACGCCGATAATCCTGAGACAGTGCAAAAGTTTGGGCGCCACGGCGCCGAATCTCAAGGCTGTGGCGCCCAGGGCTCAGAGGTTACAATGAGTTTGGGAGCAGTTGTAGACGCACCCCAGGTGAAGATACCGTACCCCCAGAGGCTAAAAACAAGTTCTCTTGACAAACAGTTCTCTAAATTCCTGAAAGTTCTCAAACAATTGCAACTCAACATCCCGTTTACTGAGGCACTAGAGCAGATGCCGAGTTATGTAAAGTTCATGAAGGATATTCTCAGCAAAAAGAGGAGGATAGATGACTACGAAACAGTGGTATTGACTGAAGAATGCAGTGCCATCCTACAGAGAAAGCTACCTCAGAAGTTGAAAGATCCGGGGAGTTTCACCATCCCATGCACTATAGGAAAGTTTGAGTGTCAGAAGGCGTTGTGTGATCTGGGGGCAGGTATAAATTTGATGCCCTATCTGGTGTTTTGCAAACTTGGAATGAGAGAAGCCAGACCTACAAACATCACTTTGCAGCTAGCTGACCGCTCCATCGTCCACCCTAGAGGAGTCATCGAGGATGTGTTGGTTAAGGTGGACAAGTTCATCTTCCCCGCTGATTTCATCATCTTAGACATGAGAGATAATGACATGATCCCAATTATCCTTGGCAGACCATTCCTAGCCACAGGACAGACACCCATTGATGTTCGAAAAGGTGAGTTGAGACTTTGTGTGGAAGAAGAGGTGATTTTCAATGTTTTTCGAGCAGCAACCTTCCTAGAGGCAAGTGACAACTGCTTCGCCATTGATGTGATCGAAGAAGCAGTGTCGGAAAATGAGTTCATAAATGCTGATGCGCTTGAAGAAGTGCTGACACGATGGGATGATAATAGTGTCAATGACCCGAATATGATGGAGTATGCAAATTGGATGAATTCTTACGAGCAGTGTGATAAGAAGAGATATGAAGAGCTTGGACAGATGCCAGAGAGATCAGTACCATCCACAGAAAAAGCTCCAGAGTTAGAGTTGAAGACTCTACCAGATCATTTGCAGTATCGATATCTAGGTGAGAATCAATCCTTACCAGTGATCATCTCATGTCATCTATCCACAGTAGAGGTTGAGAAGCTGTTGAGAGTACTGAGGGCTCACAAGCGTGCCATTGGGTGGACATTAGAAGACATAAGGGGGATAAGTCCGTCAACAGTGATGCATAAGATCTGTCTAGATGAGGAGAGCAGACCCTCCATTGAGGCACAAAGGAGACTGAATCCAAACATGAAGGAGGTAGTCAGAAAAGAAATCATGAAATGGCTTGATGCTGGGGTAATTTATCCTATCTCTGACAGTGCATGGGTGAGTCCGGTGCAAGTGGTGCCCAAAAAGGGTGGTATGACAGTGGTGACCAACGAAAGGAATGAGCTCATTCCATCTAGAACAATTACTGGGTGGAGAATTTGCATTGACTATCACAAGTTGAACAAGGCAACCAGAAAAGACCACTTCCCGTTGCCATTTCTAGATCAGATGTTGGATAGACTTGCAGGGCACAATTACTACTGATTTTTGGATGGTTACTCAAGGTATCATCAAATTTCCATAACACAAGAAGATCAGGAAAAGACAACATTCACCTGCCTCTTTGGTACGTTTGCATTCAGAAGGATGCCATTTGGGCTTTGCAATGCACCTGCGACCTTTCAGAGGTGTATGATGGCAATTTTCTCTGATATGGTGGAGAGGACTATAGATATTTTCATGGATGATTTCTCGGTCTTTGGGTCCTCGTTCGACGAGTGTTTGAGGCACTTGGAAGCAGTGTTGAAACGGTGTAAAGAGTCCAACCTTGTGCTGAATTGGGTCACTTCATGGTAAAAGTGGGGATTGTCCATGGACACAAAATATCCAACCAAGGTATTGAGGTGGACAAAGCAAAGATTTCAGTAATCGAAAATCTACCTCCTCCAGTATCAACAAAAAGGGTCAGAAGGTTTCTTGGGCATGCCGGTTTTTATAGAAGATTCATCAAGGACTTCTCAAAAGTTTCAAAACCTCTTTCCACCTTGCTAATGACTGGGGTTGCTTTTGAATTCAATAAGGAATGCATGACCGCTTTTCAGACACTCAAGGAGAGTCTTATCTCAGCACCCATAGTCATTGCACCAAACTGGGAGCTCCCATTTGAACTAATGTGTGATGCAAGTGATTATACAGTGGGAGCAGTGCTTAGGCAGAAGGTCGATAAGGTATTCAGATCCATTTACTATGCTAGTAAAACTTTTAATGATGCACAGTTGAATTATGCCACTACAGAAAAAGAATTGTTAGCAATAGTATATGCATTCGAGAAATTCAGGCCATACTTAATTGGGAATAAGGTGATAGTATACACTGACCACTCTGCCATAAAGTACTTGATGACAAAGAAGGATGCAAAACCTCTCCTTATCCGATGGGTTCTGCTATTACAAGAATTTGACATGGAGATCCGTGACAAGAAGGGGACGGAGAACTAAGTTGCTGACCACTTGTCGAAGCTTGAAAACATAAAGAGCCAGAACACCAAGGATGTGCAGATAAATGATCACTTCCCAGATGAGCAATTGTTTCAAGTAAGTGTTGTATTTAAGTTACCTTGGTACGCTGATTTTGTTAATTTTCTCGCAACTAAGGTAGTACCCCCAGGATTGACAAGACAGCAAGTGAAAAGGTTCTACTCTGAAGTAAAACACTACTATTGGGAGGAGCTAATGTTATACAAGTATTGCGCCGACCAAGTCATCAGGCGATGTATACCAGAGGATGAGATGCACCAGATTCTCACCCATTGTCACACCTTACAATGTGGTGGACATTTTGGGGAATCAAGAACAGCTGCGAAGGTACTGCAAAGCGGGTTCTATTGGCCAACCCTCTTCAAGGATGCACACACCTTTGTGAAGAGCTGTAATCGTTGTCAAAGAACAGGGAACATATCAAGACGAAATGAAATGCCTTCGAATGGGATCTTGGAGGTGGAACTATTTGATGTATGGGGGATCGACTTCATGGGTCCATTCCCGTCGTCCTTTGGGAATCAGTACATTCTTCTTGTAGTGGATTATGTGTCCAAATGGGTAGAAGCGGTAGCCACTAAAGAAAATGACAGTAAGACTGTCCAAAGGTTCCTCCAAAAGAATATATTCACAAGGTTTGATACTCCTAGGGCCATCATCAGTGATGAAGGAAGTCACTTTTGCAACAAGCAGCTTGATACACTGCTTTTCCGATATGGAGTCTACCACCGCACCACATTGCCCTATCACCCTCAAGCGAATGGGCAAGCAGAAATTTCAAGCAGGGAAGTGAAGAGCATATTGGAAAAGACGGTGGATGGCTCAAGGAAGGATTGGTTTATCAAATTGGATGACACACTATGGGCATACAGAACAGCATTCAAAACCCCCATTGAAATGTCACCATATAAGTTAGTTTTTGGTAAAGCATGTCATCTGCCAGTAGAGTTGGAACACATGGCTTATTGGGCAATGAGGAAGCTGAACATGGATGCCAAGGCAGCAGGGCAGAAGAGGTTGCTACAGCTGAGCGAGTTGGATGAATTCAGACACAATGCATATGAGAATGCAAGGATCTACAAGGAACGAACCAAAGTATGACATGATAAGATGTTGGTCCCAAAAGACTTCCAAGCAGGACAACAAGTGTTTTTATTCAACTCAAGGTTGAGGCTGTTCCCAGGCAAGCTCAAATCGCGTTGGTCAGGACCGTACACTGTTGTAAGAGCATTCCTCTATGGTGCAGTTGAAGTGAGAGGGAGAGAGGGAGCCCCTTTCAAGGTAAACGGCCAGAGGTTGAAACTCTATTTGATCAATGAAATGGAATACATGAGCCTAGTGACCCATCTCAGCCCAAAATGAATAGGGAACCTGCGTCCGGCTAAAAGATGTTAAAGACAGCGCTACTTGGGAGGCAACCCAAGGTTTTTAAATTTATGCAATTTAGTTTTATTTAGAACAGTCTCACGGAAGGTATTGTTTACATGTTGTGATGACAGGTATAGGGCCAAGGCTCCGCGACAAAATCTGAAAAATAAAGAGCCCTAGAAACGATTTCCCTCTTCCAGTCTGATAGGATTTCTGACGTTATCTGCCATGCATTATACACCGCCACCATTTTATACCAAGTTTGTAAGTTGTCCCATTTTTCTTTTATTTTTTAGTCTTGCACACATTAGGGACAATGTGTGATTTAAGTTTGGGGGGGAGTTCCTAGTGAAGTAAAGTTGAATAATGTAATGAAATTAGAAACAACTATCTGAAAACTTAGGTTAGATATGCCAAAAATTCATGAAGTCAAACTATTTGGGGTATCTTGCTTGATTTATGCATTGTTAGTAATTAAACTTATGTGTCTACTTGCTTGCTATTTGAGGCGAAATAGTTAGGATATGCATGTTAGGGAGATGATTCAGGCATTTCTTTGTTAGCCCTTTCTTACCATTCTTTGCATATCCCTGACATTACAGTTGTATCCCTAGTCAGCCCCTTTGAGCTAAAAATAAGATATTTCTTTGACACCATATAATTCCATACTTGTGCCATAAGTGAAGAAATTGATGTGTTTGGAATATAAAGTGTTGAAAAGAGACAAAAAGAGAGTGAACAATTTTGATGCACCCCAATGAAAAATAATAATAAATAGGCAAAAGCCTAAGTTTGAGGGTGTCTGCTATTAATAATACACCTCATTCTCTGAAAATAAAAGAGGGGAAAGATAGGTATGAGGTTAAAAAGAAAATCAAAAAAAAAGGGAAGAATCGAAAGCAAAAAGAGCTTATGGTACGTAAGTTGAGCCTAAATGTCTATTTTTACCTACCACTGCGTAAGCCTACATTACAACCCTGAAAATCCCTGAAGATCTCTAATATGTGTATCCATGATTAGTGGAGAATAGCAAGTAAACATGTCATAGGATTTTGAAATTGACATGTATAGTTAGGTATTCTTACTTCCATTGAGCATGATTAAATTGGATTTGTGAAATATCTGACTTGATGTGTTTAGAATGCTAAAAATCCATGCTATATGTTCCTGCATATTATTCTACTAACCTTCATGTTTTTCTAAGTAACAATGATGCAGCAAATTGATCAATGTCTTTGAGTCATTTTATTTTCTTTTCTTTCGTGTCTTTGTTTCTGTTCTTGAACTTTACTCGAGGGCGAGCAAAGGTTAAGTTTGGGGGTGTTTGATCGGTGTATTTTATATACACCTTTTGAGTCATTTTTAGTTAGTCTTTTGCCCATTTTTGTACAAATATGTGTCGTGTTAGGATAGATTTTCTTTTTTTTGAGTCACAGTGGTTTAAAGTGGCACATTGGCAAGAAGGAGCGAAAAAGAGGGCAGAAACAGAGGTTCCAGAGTTCAAAAGGCTGAAAAGTTGGCAACCCGGGCGAGAAACAGGGCTGCGCCGCGGCGCCAACCAACCAGCAGCAGCAGAGCCACGACGCCCAAGAAGTAGAGAGCCGCAGAAGTTTTGGCGCCGCGGCGCCGGTTGCAAGGCCGCAGCGCCGATGCGGGAAAATTGACAAATCTGAATAGGATTGGGCCAAGGCCAAGAAGGAAAAGGTTTTGCACGTTTTGGGTGATATAAAATGACATTTTAGGTTAGATTTGAGGGAGTTCCACACCTTACAATTCATCACAACTTGGAGATCAAGATTAGAGACTTATTTTTGAGTAATTTCTTGTTCTTTACTTTATTTCTTTTTAGTATATGTTGGATATTATTTTAGTTCTTGGCATGTCTATGGCTAGGAACTAACTTAATTTAGGGCTTTCCATATCGAATCGCTTGAACCTCGTTCTTATGAATTAATGCATGTTTTGGTTTCTTCTTATTATTGTTGAGATTTATTCAATAATTGTTTTGATTGCTTGGTAATTAATTGATCACTAATTATCATAACTTATATGATTTCTATTTGAAATCCGAAAGGGGAGATTGTTAATATGCTATAGTTGAATAAACATAGGTTTAAATCGTGGACGAAAGTACCCCGATACTTGTGTAGCTTAATAGGTTATTGCTCTTAATCCTCCTTTTTAGTTAATTTTGTCATCGAAAGATAGAAGAGTTCTACATTGAGGTTGAGTGTTTATATTACTTTAACAGGAGTATAAAATGGCTTAGTTAACCTGCTATCATAAAATAGAAGAAGAACCTTAATTATTTGCATTAACGAGTAAAGCGAGCGGATAGTTGAGGAGATTTGGAAGCCCTATTTCCACCATATCTGAAGTAAAGTAAAGTAATTTATAGCATCTATAATCATAACTATAAACAAATCATCAAATTATCGGTCACCAAATAGATACTACAGAATAGAGGTTGATAATTGGATACTAATTCATGAGGACGATAACTCGGTGTTCTAGACTATATTACTTGTCACGATACGTACACTTGCGTTTAGCGTGTGTATAAATTGTGCATCAGGTACTGTTGCTGAGGATAGACTTCTCCTATGGTGTGATGATGATTACAAGGATTGGTTAAGAGAAGACTTGCATATCTGTGTTACTACACGGATCAACCGCTACCATCATGTCCAGGATCGAGAGTCTAAGGCTGAGGTTAAAGATCGTATGATCTAGAGGCGAGCTGATGACAGAGATGTCAAGTATTTGGAGAAGATAGAGCATGACAAGGTCGTCATAGCTAGTATGGACCAAGAGTTGGAGATCACACACTAGTGTTTGGAGGACTTTGATGATCGAATGAGATAGGTGATGAGATAATGCAGTTGTTGTTCAGAAAAAGAGGGTGCATGCTGAGTGCTTTGCTGTATTGACGCACCTCTGGATCCAGACCGCCCTTCGAATAACCAAGAGAGCTCGAACAGACAGAGGATCATCATCAACCACCAGAGGATATTTCTATTGATTTATGCTTTTAAATTATCTTTTGTAACCCTTAGGGGAAATATTATTAATGAAATTTATGATTATGGGGACAATGATTTGATTTTACAAATTGACACAATCATGTTCAAACACATAGAAAGACCTTGGTGTAAAAAGGTCTCAAGATTGCGCATAGCTTTATATTGCAATTATGTGATTTCGTGGACAATATTTTCTTATGTGCTTTCACATATTTGTTTCAAATATGATTGATTCGGCGTTCCTGGAACCACCCTGAAAAAACACTTATATGCCTCAAACTACCAAAGCCCTACCACCCCAAATATCATACTTACCTACTCTAAGTGTTTCTCCCGAAAGGTTGACTTTGCTGAGATGGAAACCATCGTCCAACAAGCCCAACAAGAAAGGAGGCTGGTTGTATCACTCAGGATCACCGGGTCATGATACTGAAGAATGTGAAGATTTTAAGTTCAAGATGAAACATCTTGTCAACAATGGGGAGATTTGGGTGGTTCTCCTTCCACGCTATTAAGAAGTTAAGGCCAAGGGCCGAATGCATATTTGTAAGGGTGACAACCCGCCATAACTTCGAGGGAAGTCATCTTTTGGATAGACTTAGGCACCCCTTATGAATCAAATGTTATCCCTTCCCCTTTTATGTAAATTAAACTTTGTCCTATATGATGTCCCAAGAGGGATACTTAGGAAGCCCTTATTGAGCCTGGTCTAGGAATTTTAGGTAAGAATCAGCTGATGAAGGATATTTATCTTATGTAGACTGAACTACAGAATGACCTAACTTTCCATAGTGGGAGACATAGACAGTCTACGTAAGATTCGGTCCTTATATTATATAAATATGCCCCCTCTTTCTTCGAAGCAGTCGAGTCCAGCTGGCAGATCAATCGTCGACATTATCGTATGAAACAAGTCAACCAAATCTAATCAAATTACAAAAAACACCCAAAACACCCAGAAATTCCAGGAAGAAAGAATCAATCGAATATCTGTATACAAATGCGTGAATTTATGTGTCTATTTGTAATGTGTTTATTTTTGCACTTACGATTATCATTGACTACCATACCGACATCATTTGCCTTTGAGTTTTTCTTTTCTTAAAGAGGAGGTTAGTTCATATCGTGACACTACGTACTTCACAAGGTCTAAAGACTCAACAACATCCATGTCTAAGCAAAACAGAGGAAATAAGACATTGACTGGTACTTCTAACGACGAATGCGACATCAAAAACTCAGAATCTCCTGAACCATGAAACGTAACGCATCACAGAGACGTGATCAAGGATGCCTGAGCATCTCTGTCCTCTCTAATGAAGAAGGACCAGGCTACCAAATAAGTGCAAACCGAGGAAAGAAGGCCTCCACCACCTTTTCCATCTATGTCCTCTCTAGTGCATGCATATTTTCCCAACTACCCTGCGGGGCTGTCCCATTCACCCATAATCAATCCACCTCCAACCAGCACCATGTTGGTACTTCTTACCATACTCCTCCGCCCACCAACACTACTCAAATACCTAGAACTACTCACTTTGTCCAAGCTCTATTACCCACTAACCCCATTATGCACCAAAACTCCACTACCAACATCCCCCGAAATAATTCCACATATCTAACGGTATCATTCCATACCCCTATTTCTCAAAACCACCTGTCCCCAGACCATGATGAACTTGATCACTATGAGAGGATGGAGAAATCCTAGAGCGACGAATAAAGTAAGCACACAAAATAAATGAATCACATATAGCCTAAGAGGTTGAACAAAAGAATGAATGAGATGGCATCACACACTGTGTGCGTCGCTCGAAAAGCTACTGGATTGAGCTACGATGATCTCTGCATACACCTAGAGTTGGATTTATATGAGGGCTTCAAAGTGCCAAAATTTAAGATGTTCAACAGGTCAGAAAATCCGATAGCTCATCCGCGGTCTTACTGTGACCAATTGGTGGGAGTCAGAAATAATCCAGCCCTAAAAATGAAGTTGTTTCGCCGAAGCTTGACTGGAGAAGCCTCAAAATGGTTTGTTGTATATGACATGCATCAGTGGGTTACTTGGGAAGATATGGATGAATCATTTATGGAAATATACCGATTCAATATTGAGACCATGCCTGACCAATACTACTTGGAAAAGATCTAGCAGAAGTCTACAGGGAATTACTAGGAATATGCAAGTAGGTGGAGATCTAAAGTCGCTCAAGTGTAAACACCTATGAAGGAGAAAGATTCGATATCCTCTTTTATCCGATCCAATGAATAGGACTTCTAAGACAAAATATTTTATATGGTTGGACGCCCATTTTCAGAACTAGTCAAAATAGCAGAGGCCATAGAAGATGGACTCAAGTTCGGAAAGATCAGCAGCATGACAAGCAAAAGCTCTTCATCGAATGTCGGGTCTTGCGAAAGAAAAAAAAACATGGCGAATGTATCCCACTCACCCAACCCCAAACCAAAGAGGCATAAAGAATCCTGCTCACCCATGGAACTATATTAATCATCTATCATCAGCAGCTACTTGACCGCACCATACAACCTAGTCCCCCTCGATTATGCCCAGCCAAATTACCAAGCACCAGTACCTCCAATATTCCAAAGTCCGCAAGCTAATACCCAAATATCCTCCCTAGTCATTCAAACTCCACATCCAAATTACCAAAGTTCATCACTCACTTCCCAAGTACCACAAAACTACCAAGCTCCATTACAAAATTACCAAAACCAACCACCTCCGGTCACATACAATGGGCCACATCCAAAGTTTGAAATAAAACCAGCCTAAAATTTCATGCCTTTACTTGAAACACACACCCAACTATTCGAAAGGATGAGCACCACCGATATGATTCAAACAGTGCCAACAAAATAAGTTGACTCAGGGAGCTGCTTCGTTCGAGCCGACTAGACTTTCTCTAATCACTCTGGTGGTTCCGGACACAACACTAAAGATTGCATCAACCTGAAATATTAAAATTTAGGACCTGATCGACATAAGGGAGATTACCTTGAAACTGCCACTCCAAACATGAACAAAAATCCCTTTCCTAATCACGACAGTTCTACCATTTATATAATTGAGAGAGAGGAGGACTGGGCAGTTTGTAAACCTCTAAGTCCAGCACCTATAGAGTCCATCGAGCAAACAGTAGCATCTTTGACTCTACAAGAGTACGCCAGGTTCAAAATGTTAATTAGCGCACACGTAGCTCAAAATATCACAAAATCACCAGGAAAGAATTTGTTGTCAAGGCCATTGTTTCCCATGACATGACCATATCAGGGCGATGCTACACGTCTGAAGAATTAGCCTAAAAGGGAATTATAAAAGACATCAATCAAAGGAGGTCGATCAAAGAGGGTAAGGCTAAAGATTTCTGGCGAAGAATGCAACCAAATGAGTATTCCATTATCGAGCATTTGAAGAAGACACCGACCTATATATCAGTGCTGGTATTATTATTAAGTTCCTCAAAGCACCACATGACATCAATGAAAGTATTATATGAGGTGCATGTCCCCATAGGCACGAGTAATGAAAGCTTGGCCAATATAGTGGCCCACATCACGGGGGGCCATCTGATATCTTTTTCTCAAGAAAAAATTCCTAAAGAAGTGATGATGTACAATAAAGCACTATAAATCACTATCGAATACAGAGGAAATATCATAGTATAGATTCTCGTAGATAATAGTTGGTATTAATATCTATTCAAATCCACACTGGAGAAGCTAGGCTACGATGTTTGGAAAATAAGGAAAATCTGCCCAAACGTAAGAGCGTTTGATGGAGCACAATGCAACCCAATGGGAGTGGTCGACTTTTGCATAGGGTTGGCTAATTCACCATTGAGTTTCAAGTCATGTCGATTGCTGCTAATTACAACTTGTTGCTAGGGAGACCCTAGATTCACACGTCCGAATCAACGCCATCATTGTTGCATCAGTCCTTGAAGTTTGTATTAGAAGGACATGAAGTTGTAATACACAAGGAGGTCAGCATTCACAATTACCCGCAACAAACCTGTTCTTGTGATTGAAGAAACCCTTAAGGGAACATATTTTCACGTGGTAGAGTTGGTGGGAGCTGTATATGAAAAAAATGTCTCACAAGTTCCTATGCCAGCTGTGTACCGAATGGTCACGTCTAGTATGTTACAAAATGGTTTTGAACCAGGAAAAAGTCTCAGGAAGGATCTACATGGCATAATAGAGCCAATCTCGATTCTTGAAAACTACTTCTGCCATGGTATCAGGTATTTTCCCAGCTCTAAAGAGGCCTCTGAAGAAGGAAAAAAGAAGAAGGTTACCTAAAGTTGTGTAAGCCAATTTCAAACTTGTACCAGTCATTCCAGTCAGTATGCCGATGCTGAATAAAGACGATGCTGAGGAACATATAAGGATGTTTTTCCAAGAAGAAGAATGTCTCGTGGTTCTGGAAGAGTGCACTGAACTGCCTATTATTCGCTATTCCAATCCGGGCGAGCAACTCTCCAATTGACCTCTACCCACTCCTGGTTCCTTGGATGATGAAATTTTTTAAAGTTTTATGAAAAATCAATGTAGTTCGCCCGAGACCCGATTACTCACCTTTTACTTATTTTTCTCGTGATGTTTGTCTTAAAAACATAAATGACTCGATGTTGATCTGAGTCAAGACCATAGTTTGTACTTACTTTTGAAAAAATGAAGCTTCGATTTATCCAAAATATACTTTTAATTACTTTTAACTTTGAATTACTAATAACGCTTTGCCTTGATTTTCAGTAATAATAATAAGACAAATCTTAACGTCATTGCGTATCACGAAACAGGTGAGTTTAATGTTGAAAAAGAAGAAGAATACGAGGAAATGATGAGGAAACAATGATACTAGAAGATCTCATGATCTTCAGTTGTATGGATGGTGTGATTCAGACTGGCCCGGATGTCAGTTGACTCACAAATCACTTACCGATTTATTTATTTCCCTCGAAAATTCATCAGTATCATGGAAAACCAAGAAGCAACATATTATCTCTCGCTCGTCATCGGAGGCTGAATACCGATCGATGGCAATGAACGTTTGTGAATTGAAATGGTTAAATAGAATTTCCATAGTTTTGGAGTTGAACACAAATCTCCGGTAAAAATGTACTATGACAGTCAAGCAACTTTGTACATTGCATGAAATCCGATGTTACATAAATAGACTAAACATATAGAAGTTGATTATTACTATGTCTGGGATGCACTCCAATCCAATATAATATTCTCCAGTCATGTGTCAACCAGCGAACAATTGGGAGATGTGTTTAAAAACATTTTGGAAAAATCGCAGCATGTATATTTACTTGGCAAGTTGGACATTCAAGACCCTCATTCTCTAACTTGAGGGGGGGGGGGGGGTATTGAGATTATATATATTATGACCCTATTCTAGTCTAATTGTATTAATTTTAATCTATTTATGGTACACTTATAATTAATGTAAAATTGGATTTGAGGTCCTATTATAATAGGGTTGTAAATAAGGTAAAATAGAATTTGGAGTCCTATTAGAATAGGGTTAACTTAATAGACTTGATTAAAGAGGTAACTTGTATATAAGAATGTCATTATGATTAATGAAAAACAAAATAATTCTTCCATTATTCTTGTCTCCTACAAATTCTCATCCCTGTCTATATTTTAACAATTACAAAAAACGAAAGAAACTGAAAGATTCATATACAGATTTGACCAAATATTACGCTGGAAAGAATAATTCATTAGTTTGTTCTATGTGTAAAGTCAACTAAGATGGGAATTTAAGGTATTTTCTTACATATCTTATAGTTAGTTTTAATACTTAACCCTCCATGTACGAATTAGCTATCCAATCACGTGGATCATAATTAAGAAATTTTTCTTAATAGAATCCAAATTGGCTGAAGCAGAAAGAAAGTGTGAAAGATTTGAAAGAGAAGTCAAGATTATAAAGATAAGAAAGGAACATGTAAGATAGAAAAATGACATATGGTTTTAGTATTTCTACCCAAATAATTATATATAACTTGTATTTATTCTAACGGAATATAATAACTAAACCTCATTTATTAATCTTCTGTTCGAAACTTTTATTTTAATTTTTTCTTAAACAATTCAAAATTTAAATATATGTAAAATAATTAATCATGTAACATGGAGTATATAGGTTGTTTCTCATGACTAAACACATTTCGGAAAAGAGATTGGAAGAGCATCTAAACGTTCTATGTTGTTTCAAGACATCCACCCAAATGGACAGTCATGCTCAGGGTATTTTCTCGTCGGAACAGTACGACTCCAGTGGAGCATTGTCTCCCTTGCTTCAGTGCATACAAACTATCACCTTTACTCATGAGGTGTCAAAAACCATGTCCATGGGTGATCAAATCAACAATGGCAGACTTACTAATAACAACATCATCATGCTGACTCTTAATCAATGTCCTTTCACTATCCTTACGCCTTTGGTGGTCCAACTTTTAGCAATAATTCCAATAACTATTTTCAGAGATTAAATAGGGACAAAGCATCTTGAAGCAGCTCATTCGTTATGGAGCAAAATAATAACAACAACTATTTCTCTAGGCTAGTGTCACCTCATCCATTCTTTTCGATGTACCTGTCTTTAGTTACGATAAGGGTGGCCAGTGGGCCGGGTCCCGACCTGACCTCACCCCACCCGCTATAAAAAACCCGGAACGGGACTCAAACCCGAGACGGGGCCTGGGCTCATCCCGCTCGGGCCCGATCCCCCGACCCCCCCCCCCCCTCTTGCAAAAAATAGTCGTTGCACAACGACCATTCTATATTATGGTCGTTGCACAACGACCATTTTATATTATGGTCGTTGGCGACCATTATTTATATTATGGTCGCGGCAACGACCATTTTATATTATGGTCGTTGTGCAACGACCATTTTATATTATGGTCGTTGTGCAACGACCATTTTATATTATGATCGTTGTGCAACGACCATTTTATATTATGATCGTTGTGCAACGACCATTTTTTGGCCTCCCCCTACCCCATTAATATTTATTCTTAATCCCTAAGTTAATATATTTACACTTTAACACAATTTTTTAACTATAAATACCTCATTTCTCTTCATCTTCCTACAATCTCTCAATCTATCTCTCTACAAGTCTACATTGTCTACTAAATATTAGATTTTATTTATTAATTTGTATAACTATATCAAAGTTAAAAAATTGGGAGTGAAGTTGACAACTAGCTTGATGATCATCCATCGAGCAAAGTTTCAATTTTCAACCTTGATTACAAGTCGACGTTACGTCGGCGTTTGACACATTCGTTCTTTCTTTAAATTATTATTGTTACTTTATTTTAACTATCGCACTTAATTTCATTATATTTAATTATTTATTAGCATAATTAAAATGGAAGAGTTAAGATGTATGTTTAAGGGTAAGGATAAGGTGCTTCTTCTAGTAGGGGTAACAAGGGCAGAGGTACTTCGTCTAGTCATCCTATTCCTAGACAGGATGTTTTGATTGATTACACACATATAGATTAAACTGAAATTTTAACGATATACCATTAAACTATGAGATATATTATGCAACTCAATCAGACTTTAATTTAGAAGATAATCTAGATGACACATCCACTAATCTAGATGACACACTCACTAGTGCACCTCAAAATGAAACGTCTTCTATTCCCCTTAATATGAGACGAGACCCAACACAATGAAAATTAAAATTAGGTGCATGTTTTTTTTTATAGGGACCAAGAGAGTTAAGTAGTTAGATGTCAAATTTATAAAAATGTTTATAAATGTAAAATGAGAAAAGGTCAGGGTGAGACGGGAGGTTGTTGAGATATGTACAAAACTTTTACATAGCTAGGTGGGACCAATACCTGGCTGAAAAATCGGGTGCGCCAATGCCCTATCAATCGGGATAAGGTTCACATATTGTCCCGTACCAAGTACTTGGTCAAATTAACCCTATGACGAAGGGAATTGTAGGCCATAAATACGATAAACATAGAAATCGGAAAAATTTAGCAAAAATAGTTGCAGTGGAGGGTTTGCCCTTTTCATTTCTTTCCTCTCCTGATTTAATTCATTGCATAAGAGATATGTATAATCCCGCTTATAACAGTTTTTCTAAATCAACTGTTAGGAGAGATGTTTTTAAATTTGCACACGAATATCAACAATATTTACGTTATTGATTATATTATTTTCCTGACAAAGTATCTATTATGTCTGATATAGGTCATAGTACTAACGACCATGATTATTTAACTGTAACATGTCATTGAATAGATTATAAATTCTCTATGCAAAACCATATTTTAGCATATAGATATATTGATGATAGACACACTAGAAATTTTATTGCAGAAAATATTCATCAAGTTTGCGAATATTATGGTATAGCTGACAAGATAATGACTGTTATGTTAGATAATGTTTCTTGTAATAATTATGTTGTAAGACTTTTAAAAGATTTTTTAACTCTATCTTTTCCAAATCATTTTCATATAAAATGAGTGTGTCATATTTATAACTTAGTTGTAAAGGATGATCTATCACTTTTTGAAGACATTCATAATAAAATACAATTTGCTATAAACTTTATTTTTAAAAGTAATAGAATACAACGAAAAAAAGAATATAAAAAAAACTTATCACGATTGTGGACTACCTTATAGAAAAATTGCTGAAGAAGTAGCGACTATGTGTAATTCTTTATATGAACAACTACTTGTTGCTTATGATTATAGAATACCTATAACTTTATTTTTTAACGCCCATAATCGAAATCCAACTGATATGGTTGTAGATAGCGATTGGGAAAATATTTCAGAACTTATTGTATTTTTAGAGAAATTTTTTCAAGCTACTAAAGAATTTTTCGGTATTTATTATCCTACTATTTCAACAATGTTATTTTATATAACTCTAATATTTTTATTACTTACTGAATATATGAAAAACCCATCCTATAAGGAACCTATTAAAAAATATTTATCAAATTTAAAAAAATATTTTATTCCTATTCCCACTATTTATATTATTGATGCTATATTAAATCCGACTATTAAAATAAACGGTTGTAAACACTTATTGAAATTATTTATGATTGTATAACAGTACTTCCATATGTTGACACCTAATTTTGACTCATCTTTTGGTTATTTCGTGCAATTTTAGATATTTTAGGACACCACATTTTAATCAATATTTTTTTTTACATATTTTTATCTAATATTCTATATTTTATTTTTTCACAGAATGACATCGCATCTTTTATTAAGCATTATGCTTTGTCAATATTTTTATTATTACATCAGCATTTTATTTTAATAATTTTGTATCTCTTTAAATAATTTTTTTTTAAAATAATAAATTCTTTTATATTTTTACTCAAATCAATTTTATCAAAGCAGTTCAATCTGAGGATTAATTCGGATCAGTGCATTCTCTTATCCCCGCAAAATCCCACCAAATCTTGAAAACTAATTTTTTGGCTCTCATCACATCTCCATCTTCCATCAAATCATCTTTTGAATGGTCATATAACTCATACCTCTTTTATTTTTCAACACACTTCACATTTATATCTAATCTTCCCATTTTCATTCGAGAGGGGAGGGATCAGTCGCAACATCTTAGAGATCTTTCCTTGTCATTTTTATCATCTTGTTCATCAACAAGCAACACTCAGCCGACACCCCCATAAACTTTGCCTTCTCCATTCTTTAAACCACTGCTCCAACACCCATCGCTGACCGTCACCCTTTTCCCGTCGAACCTCCATCTCCTCGGCGAACCCGCACCCGTCGTTGTCGAACCGCCATAGCCGGCGAACCATTGTTTCGGCGAAACACCCAAAACCCGATACCCCTGGTTCTCGTCGGACCCCACTACTCCATCAACACCCGAACCGCTGTCACACCACGGCGGCGTCGCTCCGGCGTTAGCCGTGGAAGTGACTCCGCCGCATTTTTTATCTATTTGAATCTGGTCGGAGTTTGAACTACGACGACGGTTGTTGTTCTATTTCTCTTGCGGTTTTATTGTTTTGCGACTGATTTCTCTTGCTATTTTAATCACTGTCATCACGGCTATTTTTTCGGTGTTCTGGTCGCCTTCTGTCGACCATTGTTGGCGATCACCGTGGTTGTTCTTTACTGCTATTTATATCTCTATTGTTGGGTTGTCTTCGTTTGGGGACTGATATTTTGTGATTTTGTCATTGAACTATATTTATGGCCATTTTGCTGAAGTAATTGGAGGCCGACTGCTCTATTTTTTTAGCCGAATTATTGCTAAATTTTGGTGCACTTCATTGCATTTTAAAATAATTGGTTGTTACCTTACCCTTTGAGCCAAACTGGGTTATATTTTGTTGCTATCTTGCTGCTCTAATTTGTTTTTGAAAAGAGAACAGTTGTTGCACTTTGAGATGTAATATCATGAAGCTTTATGCTATCCTTGCTGCCACTTGTAGTTGCCTATGCTAACTACCGTTACAATTTTTTAGAACGGATTGCTATACTTGATCTATTTCACTGATTGGAACATGATACTACACTTATTGGCCAATGAAAAAATATCCGTCGATTTTTTAGGCCTCCACATACAAAGACGGAAAATAAATAAGATCTTCGGGCGTTGATGATTTCTTTTACTTACAACGGATGTCAATAGGCGCTTGCAGGGCGATTAGATTGACTAATAAGTCACTAGTTCATAGCCAAGACGTGTTTAGGACGTCCCACTTCATTCTTCATATCTGAGCCCTCCGTAATCAAAGCTATTATTATTTTGGGTGCGGATCTGAAGGTTTGTTTATTGTATTGTATTGTTCATAACAATGGCCAATAAAAAAATATCCGTCGATTTTTGAGGCCTCCACAGTGAAAAGACGGAAAATAAAATCTTCGGGCATTGATGATTTCTTTTACTTACACCGGATGCCAACAGGCGCTGGCGGGGCGATTAGATTGACTAATAAGTCACTAGTTCGCAGCCAAGACTTGTTTAGGACGTCCCACTTCATTTTTTTATATCTGAGCCCTCCATAATCAAAACTATTATTGTTTTGGTGCGGATCTGAAAGTTTTATTTATTTTTATTGTTTCTAACAATTTGGCCGATAAGGAATCTCCGTCTGATTTTCAAGGTCTCCCCTGTACAAAAGACGGGTTTTATTTTTTATCACTGTTCGATAATTATTTACTCTCTTACTGAAGATGCCATTCAGAGTTTTATTTTATTATTGTATTTAATTTTATTTTTTAATTTTAATTTCTAAAGCATGATAAATAATTAACTTAGGTTTGACCGGATAACCACAAATTAGCGGATCTTAAAGAATGTTTAACCCCTTCCCTTTAGGATAATAAAGAACCCTTACCTGGAATCTCATAAAGTTTCGCATACCATTAAATTGAGATCAATTGCAGTATTTTTATTGCAATAATTCAAGTGTCCTAATTCACTTAACTAATTAGGTGGCGACTCCTCAAAACAAGCATTTTGCTCCATCCAGGGAACCGCGCCAAAGCAAATCAACGTTGCAGTTCTGTTCAGACAGAGGTAAAAAACGGGTGCGACAACATGGCGACTCTGCTGGGGATATCAGGTTCTTGACCATAGTAAACCCAGGTTAATTATATATTGCGCTTTATTTTTGCTTTTATTTTGTTGTAAATGCTTAAATTGTTTACTTTTAATTTTGTAATTATCTGCTTTAATTGCTATCCTTTTTACTGCTTTCCCTAAATTGTCATTCCGCTCATATTTTCTCCCTTACGAAAAATTCACACTATCACACACTACACACGAGGTGTGCTTCGCACACCCGCAAATTTCTTTCAAACACCCAAATTTAAGAGAGTTGACGTTTTGCGCGGAGTTGTCCGGTTCATCTGGACGGCCGCGTAGCCTTCTCACTCGAGTAGTCCACTCGGGAACCTTGCATCTAGTAAACCCAAATCTTAGCAAATTTAGGATAGAGCTATACCACTCTTTATTTTAAGGCATGCATGCATTTACCTTAGGTGGGTCGATCCTTGACATCGTCCCCACAACTAGGAATCTCACCAAATTGTCAATGGGTTTCGCAACCCAACAGCCAAATCAACATATATGTGTAGCGTGATAATGATAGATTGATTCAAGCCTAATTAAGACCTGTCAAAATTGAAAAATGTACATTCATCATTTCCAACAAAAACATTAATGTTTATCAACTTGGATCAATCTATCATAATCTCACATATTTGACGTTTAGGCCCATCTCTGGCATAAGAGAGGTCCCAAACATATTAGGGCGCGCGCTTGATTTGCATGTTTTTGCTAACTATTGTTTGTCGCTTGCAACCCTGTACATATTATTTAAAGCAATAATTATCTGTTTCAAACTCTGTACATATCATACCATGTGCTTGCAACTCTGGGCATGAGCATTTGCCCTTTGCACTTCTACTGGGACAACACAATATATTTTGGTTCATGGGACAGAAGTTGTGCTATCAACGGAGTAGGGTAAATTACTCTTGAACAATCCGACTCTGACCTTGTGAAGCGTAAACCTACAATCCGAGAAAATCAATCAGGGGAGTCTTTGACTACGCTTTCACTCTCTCGCATTTTATTATTCTTTTTCTTTGGCTTTCCTACTCTCACTCATTGCCCGTATCTTTTGCAGGAAGACAGTCCTCACAAACAATCGAGGACGGTCATTCTAAAACATTAGCCCCGAAGATACTCTAGGAAAGAACAAAATAAAAGCATGACAGAGAGGGTCGAGAGATATTTTCGACTGAAAGGAGTCAATCAGCCTTTAGTTCGAGCAAACCAAACAGAGGAGTCTTGACTATACTGTCGTACTCTCGCATTTTATTATTTTTTTCGTCACTTTTCTACTCTCACCTGTTTCTCTTATTTTTGCAGGAAACGCGTCCTCGGAAACAGTCGAGGGCAGTCTTACAAAAAAAAAACAATCCATGACCGGAAGATGTTTCGACTGAAAGAAGGCATCAAACGAGGCATCACTCTAAGTTGTCTATACTTTTATGTTTTATACATACTTGCATATTCAATTGACAGACTTAGTTTTAATTACGTAATACATTCATATCATACAATCTTTCCGAACTACGCGTGTCTGATTCTCACCATACGGTGTGATACGTAGGCAACTCATCTTGGGTTCGGCACCACAAAAAGAAATGATAATAATAAAATGGAGGACATATTTGGTTCACCCGTGCATTTCATTCGTTACATCACATACATTCATTTTTCATTACATTTATTCTATCATAGATATTCTTTTTTTCATTACATTCATCATATCATAGACAATCATTTTACTTTGCATTCATTCATAAATGGACAATCATTTGTTTTAGACATCTTTTACTCTTGCTATCCTTTCATTTATAAATTCTTTTTCAAGCATACATTTTTTAACATATCTGAACGAACTACGCGCACCTGATTCTCATCAAAAGTGAGATGACAGCTCTATTCGGGTTCGGTACTCTTTATTAAAAAAATATTTAAAAAAATAATATATATATATATATATATATAAATATTATTCAACAAAAATGTTATTCAAAAATACAAAAACATTTTTTAAGTATCATTGTTTGACTTGGTTGATACCAACACAGTTAGGAGTGTGCATAAAAAAAACAAGTAATAATCAGTATGAGCTGAATTCGTGGTAAATTAATTCACACCAGTAATGACATTGTCTTGCATGCTTTCAAGATAAGAACGAAACCAACCTCATCGTTGCATATGCATTGTGTGGTGAGTTTTAGAATAAGTTCAATTGCATTGCATTATGATCTAGAACTTGGCTTGAATGTTTGTTGAGGTAAAATCCTGAGCAACACTCGGTATAAGAAATGATCGTAGGCTTTTGTTGACCCGTTTGAGCCTTTCCAGCCTACCAAATATCATTATCCGTAGCAATCCCCTTTGAGCCTAAAGCCTATTCTTTTGACAACCACATATTAAGCATATACCCTTTCGGAGTGCATACACACTATCCCTCTCTTCGCCCGACTTCCTTGAGCGCATTGGAAAATGTGCAAACTGCTGACAAAAAATCAAGTTGAAGTCTTCAAAGACAAAAGTTGTCAAAGTCCCAAAAAGAAAAAAGAAAACAAAAGCAAAGACGACTTCACACAAAGAGAAAATCAAAAGCCCCGACAATAAAAAAAAGGAATATATAACTCCGAAAAAAGGAATAAAGGACTCCAAATGAAAGATTCAAAAGAAGTCAATACAAAAAACTAGGACAAAAAAGGAAACAGGTCAGCATTAAAGCACACAAATATCAAGCACGGACGTAGTCCAACGCTTGAGGAAGGATTAGTCACTGTTTACCCAAATGATATTCATCCCTTCCTCCAAACCTACATTACAAGCCCATGACAAGCCCTACATGATCTTATACTGAGGGTTCTCACATTAGTGGATACTTACATGACGGTCAAGCCTATGGTATCACAATTGCATGCATTGAACATCTTTCTGAGTGTGAATGTGTTTCTCTAAACGTCCCAAAATTCAAAATACTGTAATATATGTGAAGATGAGACTTTCTTTCAGTGAGGGCATTTGAAACATGAGGATACGTGTAGTTCAAAACCTTGGCTGCAAGCAAGTGTGTCGACACTCAGGTATGTTTGAGGTATCATCTGAAGCTATAAGAATTACACCGAAGTCAGTCTCAGTTAGACTGAAAACATACAACAGAATTCTTAAGCACAATACTAATGGTTGGAATCAACTGAAGTCAGAACGTGATGCTGACTTTCCACTTTTTCAGAAAAACAACAAAAAAATACATATATTGAAAATCTTTTTTTTGTGTGTCACGAACTACGTCTTGACCTGATTCCCTCGACGGTATACGTAGGCGGCCACATTGGCTTCGGTCCCATATTTAGAAAAAACCTTAAAATCTCAATTTTTTCACGAACTACGTCTTGACCTGATTCCCTCGACGGGATACGTAGGCGGCTACATTGGCTTCGGTCCCACATTTAGAAAAAACCTTAAAATCTCATTTTTGTCATGAACTACGTCTTGACCTGATTCCCTCGACGGGATACGTAGGCGGCCACATTGGCTTCGGTCCCACATTTAGAAAAAATCTTAAAATCTCATTTTTGTCATGAACTACGTCTTGACCTGATTCCCTCGGAGGATATGTAGGCGGCCACATTGGCTTCGGTCTGCATTGTTTGAAAACCATAAAAAATCCTTACTTTTTTGCATCACGAAAAACGTCTTGACCTGATTCCCTCGGCGGGATACGTAGGAGGCCACATTGGCTTCAGTCCCATTTTTTAAAACTGTACAATCATATTTTGCATCACGAACTACGTTCTGACCTGATTCCCTCAGCGGAATATGTAGGCAGCCACATCGGCTTCGGTCATATTATTATAAATCTTTCTCTCTTATATTTGCACATAACAAAATAAGCTCATCTGATCACCTTGATAGAGCAGACAAGTTACCTACACATGATTCGATTTTGCCTAATGGAGAGTTCAACATCCTCAGATACCAGAAACTGAGACATATTTTGAAGATCACATTCATGTTTGTCATATGTACAAAAGCACCATCTTGACCTACAATGTCCCAACTGCATTTTGTCCGCACAAAAACGGTGTTTCGACTCACAGGGTCATATTCTCATGCTTATCTACTTATTTTTTCACTAACTATATCCTTGCATTAACTTTTCATCCAGATTGGGTTTGCAAGAACTTCAATGTCATTTCAACCCAGGCGGGTCACAAAGCAGGTATGTCTATAAAATAACTTCATCTATGTTTCGTCTATGCAACGACGAACATCTGCATCGCGTATATGCAATGACGTCATTTCATTTAAGGCTATGGGTTCATCTATGTTTCATCTATGCAACGACGAACATCTGCATCGCGTCTATGCAACGACGTCATTTCATTTAAGCCTATGCAACGACTTCATCTATATTCCGTCTATGCAACGATGAACATCTGCATCGCGTCTATGCAACGACGTCATTTCTTTAAGCCTATGAAACGATTTTATCTATGTTTCTTCTATGCAACGATGAACATCTGCATCATGTCTATGCAACGACGTCATTTCTGTCACGACCCGACCTCGGGCCCGTGACTGGTGTCTTACCCCGGGCACCCTAGTGATACAATCATCAGAGAAAATCAGCGGAAATAAAAACTTAAGCATGAATCAAGACATAAAATAAGCAATAGGCTAACCAAAACGGTTACCTTCCTGTATATATATATATCAAAATTGAGCTTAAATCCCTTACAAACCCCGCCACAACAAGATTACATGCACTATACGAATTTTATAACAACTATGACGGACAGGGCCCCGCCATACCCCTGAATGTACAAGAACCTACAAACTCAGGGAATCATACCAAAAGATAAGCCTCCGGAGAAACACAGCTTCCCAAAACGCTGAACTGTGATCCTATGAGCGAGGATCAACAACCGGTGTACCTCTACCTGCGGCATGAACGCAGCCTCCCGGGCGAGGTCGATAACAGTACCAAGTATGTGAAATCAAAATATCGTAAATGAAATCATAACGTCTATATAAAGCAGAGAGACATGTATGATAACCAAACTACGATCCACGATACATAAGGTCATATGTCAAGTCGTGGACTCACGCCTCAAAGTCATCACTCAAATATAACTATGGGTCTCACGCCCACAACATCAATCATGCGTGGAATACCTTCCTCACCGCGGTCTATGATATAACAACACCAAGGAGTACATGAACACCGGTCCCACTGTGTCTTAAAACCGTGACGGGCAAGTGCGAAGGCATAGCTACGGATCGACTGCATCATCAATTGACCGGGCAAGTACGAAGCCGACTACGGAACCTACCGTGCCAACAATACTAAATAACTATATCACGAAGGCGACACGTGGCAAGTGCGATAGCCTCTACCATATCCTCACGCGCCAATGAGGCGACGGGGCAAGTAACTGTGCTAACCACGGATCACAACCGTAAGTCACGAACCGTCCAAACACCGACTCGCGAAGGCGACACGCGGTGCAGTCGATAGCCTCTACCAGATCCTCCCGCGCCACGTGAGCGGGGGCAAGTAACGAGCTAACCACGGATGACAACCGTAAGTCACGAGACTTCGCCGCGAAGCTGACACGTGGCAAGTGCGATAGCCTCTACCAGATCCACCTGCGTCACGTAGCTGACGGGGGCAAGTAACTAGGCTAACCACCAGATCACAACCGTAAGTCACGAGACTTCGCCACAAAACTGAATGGGGCAAGTACGAAGGCTAACTACCAGAACCAAAGCCGAATCAGCCACGACCGGGGCAAGTACGAGAGCCAACTACCAGATACCAAAGCCGAATCGGAAACCTCGTGGAGAGCTAGTCCGTGGAATAACAATAATGGTCACGTGCCGGAATCCTCATCGGTGTAGGCATGCCCGTGTGACAATAATAATGGAAGCATACGTGGAATCCTCCGTCACTGTAGATGCGTCCAAGTAAGTTCACAACAAGTCACCGCCTCCATCGAGAGAGCGGTGGTATAGAAATACAATACTTGCACAACAAAAGCTATCACAACTAGCATAGGCAAGTTCAACATACTTTTAGACTTTCATTAACATGTAAATTGATTCACCATTTATATAAACTCAAGTACTCCCATTTTGTGTCAACAATCCGGGTTTTAACCCTAAAGTACTACGTACTTAAATTCTTTCAAAAGATTCCTTTCTTTTTACAAAAGTCATACGATACCCATAGTATCAAAAATAGAGTATTATCATTTCAAGTAAACAAAAACCATTTCCACACCTTCTTTTGAAATAAACCATTTTAAGACAAAACCATGCCTTCTTTTTAAACCATTTTAAGACAAAACCAGGCCTTTCTTTTAAACCAAAACACTTTAATTCCTCAAGTCTCCTTTCTTTTAGAAATCAAGTTCCTTACTTTGGAATTTAAGAAAAATCAATACTTGTTATTAATGATCTTATTAAAGCAACCATGATCTAGGAAATGTAATACAATTTTGTCTTATCTTAGCTTCTATGCAGATGGAGGTTTCTACTTGTTTTAATATAATTAATTGTCATTACATTTTCCTTTATTAACGCTGCAATGGCTTGTTCGATACTCATTCCCATTTCCGAAATCAATATAACATTATTCTTTAAAAACCAAGTACTCATTACTCACGAATGAGGTTTCACAACTTTTAACACAATTCAAGTCCTTAACAAATCATATCAAGTCAAATATAAGTCAAGTCTCTTATTTTTTAAAAACAATCAACCATTCTTTTACCTACATAAAGTCGTTATAATTAACTTCCCATAAAGCCATTATAACACTTTATGTTCTAAACTAACTAAATTCATTTAGCACACGTACGTCTACCGTACTACATAGTTTACAACAATCATGCTATAAAAGATAGGAAGAGGTTCACATACCTCACGACGATTATCGACAATTAGCAAAATGCTTCAAAGTACTATAACCTTGCTAGCCTTTTCCACCCTTCAAGTAGAATACGCTACTCGTAGTACTTCCACCTATAATGACCATAAAACGTCTATCAACTTCTCGATCTCTTTGTAGCACAATTCAAAGTACAATGTTCCTTATTCTATGGAAAATTCGGCAGCACCTCCCCCCCTAACCACATAAATCTCCTCCTCTAACAAGGCCCGCTACCAAGCCAACAACTCCAAGGGGGTGTTACACGTCTAACCGGACGTGTACAACACTGCCCCGTAATAATACTACAAGTCTACTGTAAATACAGTTCAATTCTTTATAATAATCCTTCCAATATATCTTATACTCAATTCTAAACTACTACAATATGTAATATCCAATTACAATAGGGGGACAAAGATCATTACCTCGATAAACCCAAAATTATCCAAGATTTATAAGTCGATCCTGAGCAACGTTTAGCTCCAATTCCTTACGCTCCAACCCGCTCCAAGCAACCCTTAGAAGTTTCTAAACAACTTCTCTTAACACTTCAACCAACTAGGAAGATTTTCCTAGGGTTTCATTTTGCGACTATTGGAATAAAGTAGTATTTCCGGGCTCTTATGTTGGGATAACTTTGGAATACTACAAGGGATTTAGGCTAAGGTATTTGGGACTATACCAACACTTGAAGAATTTTTCTACACAAACGGGGAGTTGGACGAGAACACCTAAGGGGAGGGAGTATAATTTTTGCCTTGGAAACTCTCTAATGTGGATGAATAAAGTCTTGCAACCAAGGGGTATTTATAGAGAAATCAATGGCCAAGATTAAAACAAGTGTAAGGTGAGGATTGGGGACATGTGTGTGGGTAATCTACCAACCATATGTCCACCACAAAAATGGGACAAGTGGCTTGCCACTTGTCCCCCACAAAAAACGTCCAAGTGCCCTTTGATTTCGGCCATAGGGCCACATGGTGGTGACACGTGTCGGCCCCCTACTCGTCCAAAATAATTCATCTTCCGAAAATATCCGTAATGCCAAAAATCTCGAAAATAAAGTGGGCCCCACAAACCGTAAATTTCTCCCGTGGGCCCCACGTGACCAATTCCGAAAATAAAATTCCATAATTCTCAAATATTCCAAAAAGTCCGAATACCAAATCTGGGAATCCAATTCCCTTTAACGAACCTTTTTCCTTCACAAAATCCGGAAACTTTTCCGTCGAAAAATCACATCTTTCTTCCTTTTTAATTTAAATGTCGTATTCTCGTACGTACGTCCTCACATACATACCCTGGAACTACGTCGTGTAACAATTTCATTTAAGCCTATGTAATAGCTTCATTCATGTTTCTTTTATGCAATGACGAACATCTGCATCACATCTATGCAATGACGCTATTTCATTTAAGCTTATGCAACGGCTCCATTAATGTTTCGTCTATGCAACGATAAATATCTGCATCACGTCTATGCAACGACGCAATTTCATTTAAGCTTATGCAACGACTTCATCTATGTTTCGTCTATGCAACGACGAACATCTGCATCGCGTCTATGCAACGACGTTATTTTATTTAAGCCTATACAACGACGTTATTTTATTTAAGCCTATGCAACGACTTCATCTATATTGCGTTTATGCAACGACGAACATTTGCATCGCGTCTATGCAACGACGTCATTTCATTTAAGTCTATGCAACGGCTTCATCTATGTTTCGTCTATGCAACGACGAACATCTGCATCGCGTCTATGCAACGACACCATTACATTTAAGTCTATGCAACGGCTTCATCTATGTTTCGTCCATGCAATGACGAACATCTGCATCGATTATATGCAACGACGAACATATGCATCGACGCCATTTCATTTAAGTCTATGCAACGACAAACATCTGCATCGCGTCTATGCAATGACGTCATTTCATTTAAGCCTATGCAACGGCTTCATCTATGTTTCGTTTATGCAACGACGAACATCTGCATCGCGTCGATGCAACGATGTCATTTCATTTAAGCCTATGCAACAGTTTCATCTATGTTTCGTCTATGCAACGACGAACATCTGCATCGCGTCTATGCAATGACGTCATTTCATTTAAGCCTATGCAATGACTTCCTCTATGTTTTGTCTATGCAACGACGAACATCTGCATCGCGTCTACACAACGATGTCATTGTCATCGTCAACACAATAACGCCATTATTTTCGTCAACACAATGACGACATCTGCATTACGTCAATACAATGACGCCATCACCATCATCAACACAATGGCAACATCATCGCGTTAACACAATGACGCCATCAGCATCATCAACACAATGACGACATCATTTTCGTCAACACAATGACGACCTCTGCATCACGTCAACACAATGACGACATCAGCATCCTGATCATGCATCTCAGCATCTGCAAACACCTCTTTCATTCTGACCTCTGGAACAAACACCCTAAAGGCATTTCAGGGAACAAACACCCTGTCTTTTTCAGCATCCCGCAATACCAATAATCCAGTGTCATCAAAATTTGACACTGAGACAAATTTTTGAATCGGCGTCAACCGATTTTTAATTTTTAGCATCGCAGCAATCCAGTGTCATCATAATTTGACACTGAAACAAAATTTTAAATATGCGCTGACATTGTCTTTAATTTTCCAGCACCACGACAGCCCAGTGTCATCATAATTCGACACTGAACAAAAATGTTAAATCGACATCTGCACGTCTTTGATTTTCTAGCATCGTAGCAACCCAATGTCATCATAATTCGACACTGGGGCAAAAAATTGAATCTGCATCAGCTTCGCCCATTCATTTCTTGATCTTTGTTCTAATTCTGATGATGGAGACAAAATTGGCTACAAGTCAACGTCTTTGTCCTAAAACTCTTTTATAGTCTTCAGTCAAAAAGGAACAAATTGTTGACACCCAATTTTGACCCATCTTTTGGATATTTCTTGCAATTTTATGTATTTTAGGTCACCGTATTTTAATCATTATTTTTTGCATATTTTTATCTATTATTCTATATTTTATTTTTTCATAGAATGACATCGCATCTTATATTAAACATTATGTTTTGTCAATATTTTTATTATTACATCGACATTTTATTTTAATAATTTTATATCTCTTCAAATAAATTATTTTAAAAAAATAATAAATCCTTTTATATTTTTACTCAAATCAATTTTATCAAATCAATCCGAGGATTAATTCGGATCAGTCCATTCTCTTATCCCGGCAAAATCCCACCAAATCTTGAAAACCAATTTTTTGGCTCTCATCACATCTCCATCTTCCATCAAATCATCTTTTGAATGGTCATATAACCCATACCTCTTTTATTTTTCAACACACGTCACATTTATATCTAACCTTCCCATTTTCATTCGAGAGGGGAGGGATCAGGCACAACATCTCTAGAGATCTTTCCTTGTCATTTTTATCATCTTGTTCATCAACTAGCAACACTCAGCCGACACCCCTATAAACTTTGTCTTCTCCATTCTTTAAACCGCTGCTCCAACACCTATCGCTGACCGTCACCCTTTTCCCGTCTAACCTCCATCTCATCGGCGAACCTGCACCCGTCATTATCGAACCGCCATAGCCGGCGAACCACTGTTTCGGCAAAACACCCAAAACCCGATACCCTTGGTTCTTGTAGGACCCCACTGCTCCATCGACACCCGAACTTCTATCACACCACGGCGGCGTCGCTCTGGCGTTAGCCTTGGAAGTGCCGCCGCCACATTTTTTATCTATTTGAATTTGGTTGGAGTTTGAACTCCGACGACGCTTGTTGCTCTATTTCTCTTGCGGTTTTATTATTTTGCGACTGATTTCTCTTGCGGTTTTATTTTTTTGCGACTGATTTCTCTTGCGGTTTTATTGTTTTGCGACTGATTTCTCTTGCTATTTTAATCACTGTCACCGTGGCTGTTTTTCCGGTGTTCTGGTCGTCTTCTGTCGACCATTGTTGGCGGTCACCGTGGTTGTTCTTTACTGCTATTTATATCTCTGTTGTTGGGTTGTCTTCGTTTGGGGACTGATATTTTGTGATTTTGTCATTGAACTATATTTATGGCCATTTTGCTGAAGTATTTGGAGGTCGACTGCTCTATGTTTTTTGCCGAATTGTTGCTAAATTTTGGTGAACTTCATTGAATTTTAAAATAATTGGTTATTACCTTACCTTTTGAGCCAAACTGGGTTATATTTTGTTGTTATCTTGCTGCTCTAATTTGTTTTGAAAAGAGAACAGTTGATGCACTTTGAGATGTAATATGAAGCTTTAATGCTATCCTTGCTGCCACTTGTAGTTGCCTATGCTAACTACCGTTACAATTTTTTTAGAACGGATTGTTATACTTGATCTATTTCACTGATTGGAACATGATACTACACTTGTTGGCCAATGAAAAAATATCCGTTGATTTTTGAGGCCTCCACAGTTGCAAAGACGGAAAATAAATAAGATCTTCAGGCGTTGATAATTTCTTTTACTTACACCGGATGCCAACAAGCGCTGGCGGGGCGATTAGATTGACTAATAAGTCACTAGTTCACAGCCAAGACTTGTTTAGGACGTCCCACTTCATTTTTTATATCTGAGCCCTCCGTAATCAAAACTATTATTGTTTTGGTGCGGATCTGAAGGTTTTATTTATTTTTATTGTTTCTATCAATTTGGCCGATGAAGGAATCTCCGTCTGATTTTCAAGGCCTCCCCTGTACAAAAGGCGGGTTTTATTTTTTAGTTTACTTATTAATTTTTATCACTGTTCGATAATTATTTACTCTCTACTGACACTTTTACCAAGTGTTATACAGGTACCCGGATATGCATCTTGGGCAAAATGCCTAAAAAGGGCTAAAGAAAATAAGAAGATGCCATTCAGAGTTTTATTTATTGTTGTATTTAATTTTATTTTTTTATTTTAATTTCTAAAGCATGATAGATAATTAACCTAGGTTTGACCGGATAACCGCAAGTTAGCGGATCTTAAAGAATGCCTAACCCCTTTCCTTTAGGATAATAAAGAACCCTTACATGGAATCTCATAAAGTTTCGCAGACCATTAAATGGAGATCAATTGCAGTATTTTTATTGGAATAGTTCAAGTGTCCTAATTCACTTAACTAATTAGGTGGCGACTCCTCAAAACAAGAATTTTGCTCCATCCAGGGAACCGCGCCAAAGAAAATCAACGTTGAAGTTCTGTTCAGACCGAGGTATAAAACGGGCGCGACACCACCTCCCACTCCAAAAAATCCAAATGAACGACCAACTTACGAACCAACTAAAAAAGAAATTTTGTCTAGCATACACAATGAATGCAAAACAGTATATACGCATTACCAACAAAAAAATGTTAGCAACCAACCGACTTCCATAACATCTTCTTCTTCTTCAACACAACCTCAAAAAAAGACATGTTATTTCTGCGGCTATTATTGAAAGCCTTAGAAATAGAATGTTTAGTGGTACCACTACTAATCAAGTTAGCGAGTTTGATATTTTGTTTTGCAGGGTGTTATAACGTACAAATCAATTGTCAATGAAGAAAGACGTGAAGACTTGCTGAAATACTGGAGGGAGAATGAGAAGACATTTTCGACACTATCTAAGATGACCCCAGATATGTTGAACATTCAAGCATCATTAACAGTATCTGAAAGCGTTTTTTCTGTCAGAAGATTTCAAATAGGAGAGCACAAACACTCATTAGCCGGAAACAGCTTGGAGATTGCAGTTTTATTTAGAAATTGGATACGAGCGGAGCGTAGAAGGTGCGGTCAATCGGAGAACAACGAAGAAACAACTACAATGAAATCTTATCCAACAGAGGTGGAAGCGACGTCGAGCAATTTGACCAACAAACTCCAATTCCAACCGAAGAACCACAAGACATTGTGAAGAAACTAGAAAAGGTGTTTATAAAAATGTAATTTTTTTAATTGCAATTTTATTATGCTATTTGCAACTTTTGGAACAACAAAAAATTGCAATTTTGAAATTGTATTACAAAAAAATTCCATTTCTATTAAATAATATTCATTGGCACAAAAATAGTCTTCTGATGTTTTTATTACTTTATCTTGTTCAATTACTGAGGTGTTTATATATGTTATTCTTTTAAATTAAGTGGAAAAAAAATGGAAAACACGATCCTGACGCGCCCCTGCCCCGCCCCAGCCCGATAAGACTGGTTTCCTTTTCCGACAGGACCGGGAATGGGACAGGACATCATCGGATTCCGCCAATCCCACCATCCCCAGACCCGTCGGGACCCGCCCCATTGGCCACCCTTAAGTACGATGTATAATCACAGACTTTAATTAAAATTGAGCATTTATTAAGAGGTATTTGTTGGATAAAATAAAGTATACTTATAATATATTATGGTTGTGTTCAAGTTTTGGGGTTAGCTTAGGGGGATTAAGTTTTCATAGGTTGGTAGGTGGGGGAGTATTTGATTTCATGTTGACAAGACATAATCTATGAGCCAGTTTTATACTTTGAATAAAATTAAGTGAGTTCAATTATTTTAACACAATCAAGGCGATCAGATCGTAGATACCCATTAAACAAGAATTTTCTTAACGTCACAAACCCAAATTCCATTGTAGTGAGGGCACCTCCTTAATCCGTAGGCAAACCCAACATATAACATACGATAATGCAGAATTAAATGCGAAAATAAAGAAGTAAAGAAGAAATAATTTAACAAGTCTTAACAATAAATGCATAGTCTGAAAGAAAGCCCCATATAGATCCGATAGTCACGAGTACAAGCTCTAAATATCTTAATACAAGTCTGAATTGAAAATACATAAGTTGTCCGAATATGATAAATACTGGAACCATAAATATAGATAAAAAGAGTTTCAGTGTCAGGAATGCATCAACGGCTCACCCTGGACTCTCCAAATGATCACCAATGAACTATGCCCTATCAGCTGCTACGTTGTCTCCTAGCTCAGTACATGCACATAGAGTGCATCAAGCATAGCGTGAGTACGAGAAACACATGTACTCAGCAGCATAATCGACCGACCCTAGCTATAATGGTGGCGACGGTTGGTACTATCTGATACCTCTCTACTGGTTAGTTAGTTAGTTATGCAATAATAAGAGTCAATTTTCCAAGTATTCAATAATGCTACAGTTCAATAGTGTACAAGTATTATCAATTTTCACAAGCCGTATCACTGTTAGGCGATATTTCGACTGCTCACATTAGCGTACGCATCGTTCACAAGTAATATAGTCTGTAAGACCGAATATCGTCCACAGAGACTGGTTTCTAAGTACCGTTCATCTATTTTATGTTATCTATTTGACAATCGATATTTGATTGGGATTTTTATTTAACTACTAGAATAATTGCAAGATTTAAACTAATAAAGTTTTAATCAGTTATAAATGAATTAGGGCTTCCAAAATCCTCGACTATCCACTTTATTCAATCTTTAATGCAACTAGAATGATTCTTCTTCTTCGTTAAGATAGCGGTTAACTAGACTGTCTTATATTCTGGTTAGGACATATAATCACTCAACCCCAGTGCAGAATCCTTCTATATTTTTATGATAGGATTTACCACATAGGAGGATTAAGAACAGTAACCTATAATGCTACACAAGTATCGGGGTACTTTCGTCCGCGATTTTAACCTATGTCTTGTCAATTACAACATATCCAAATCTCACCTTTCAGAATTTTGATTCGAAATCATATAGGTTATGATAATTAGTGATCAATTAATTATCAAACATTCATACCAAATATTGACTAAATCTTAATCAAGTGAAGAAGAAATCAAACTATTGCATTAATTCATGAATAAAAATTTCAAGCGATTCATAAGGAAAGCCCTAATAGAGTGTTTAACTCCTAGCCATAGTCACGCTAAGAACTAACACAAAATCCATATATAAACTGAATTAAAAACGAAAGAAAGAAAATTACGTAGAACAACGTCTTCAATTGTAGCTCCAAATCCGCCTTGTGTTGTGTTGTGTTGACCAACCCCCTTTATAGCATTAATCACTAGGGCTTAAATATCCTCTAATTTTCGTGCCCTATGGACCAATCTGCCCTTAGCCAATTTGCCTTCGGAATTGAAATTTCCCGTGTCGACACCGCGGTGCCGAAACTCCTGCAACTTCTTAGCACAAATGGCACTGCGGTACTGTCTGATGGCACCGCGGTGCTGAAAGTCTTGTGGCTCCTCAGTAATATGGCACCACGGTTCTGCATAGTGGCACCGCGGTGCTGAAAGTCATGTGGCTCCTCAGTAATATGGCACCACGGTTCTGCATAGTGGAACCGCGGTGTTGCCTTCTTTTGCTCTGAGTTGCCAACTTTCGTCCTTTTCGCCTCGGGAGCACCTTTTCTGCCAATTTCTCGTTCTTTTTGCCATTTTGCCTTTTTGCACCACTGTGACTCAAAAGAAAGAAAAACAAACCTACTACTATACTAAACACAACAAAAACGAGTAAAATACAAACTAAAAATAACTCAAAAGGCGTATACAAAATACGTCTAACAAACACTCCCAAACTTAACCTTTGCTCGCCCTCGAATAAAGATCAAAACAAAAACAAAGACACAAAAATAAAAGACTCAAAGACTCAAATCAAGCAGTTGCACAAAGACTTAGAAACACATGAACGTCAGTTGAGATAATATACAGGAACAGATATAGCATGAATTCAGCAATCTAGAATTTCAAGTCAGATATTTCGCAAATTCATTTCAATCACAAGTAATGGAAGCATGAATACCTAACATGTGCATGTCAATTTCATTTAGTTATACGGGCATGTGTACTTGCTACTCTTCACTAATCATAGACATACATACTAGAGATCCTCAGGACTTTTCAGGGTTGTAATGTAGGCTTAGGCAAGAGTAGGAAAAAATAGGCATTTAGGCTCAATTTACGTACCATAAGCGTTTTTCTCATTCAACCGTTTTGTCCTTCTTTTTGGTATTCTTTTCAGTTCATACCTATAATTCCCCTTTTCTCTTTTTGTGAACATGAATCAATTCATATAGGCACCCCAAACTTAAGCTGTTACGTTCTTTTTTATTGGAGTGCATCAATTTTTCACTCTCTTTTTGTGTTTCTATTTCACTCTTTTTTGTATTTATTTTCACTATTTTTCATCCCTTTATTCAATTACTGCTATGGCACATGAGAGCATCATGGGGTGTCAAAGAAAACAACTTATTTTAGGCTCAACGGACTGACCAGTGGTACGATTTAGTGCAAGGTAGGCAATGAATGGTAAGAAGGGCTAACAAAGAAATGTCTGAATCATCTCCCTAGACATGTACATCCTAACTATTTCGCCTCAAATAGCAAGCAATCAGACTTTCCAGACGTTTTTCAATTGACAACACATAGGCTAAGCCTCAAATATTCCAAATAATCAGATTTCATGAATTTTTAGCATATCTAACTTAAGCACACATATTTTAGTTTCTCATTCCATTACATTATTCCACTTAGTTCACTAGGCGTTCCAAATAAGCACATCATGCATGACCATAATTTTTTTTGACTCACATAAAATACAAAAAAAAACAAAAGACTCACAAAAATAAAATAAAATAAAAACTCCCCCCAAACATAAACTACACATTCTCCCAACTGTGTAAAAGACTCAAAAATTAAAATGAGACGACTTACAGACATACAACGGCTCAAAATGGTGGTGGTGGTGGCGGATACTGCATTGTCTATTTTAGTGCTTTTTATTTTCTGGAAACGTGTTCAGGCACAACGGTTCTACAGACAGGAACCGCGGTGCCTAAACTACTGTGGCCGCTCTGATCTTTCGGCACCGCGGTATTTCATAATGGCACCGCGGTGCTGAAACTCCTGATTCAGTGTTTTCCAGCATTTTTTTCCTGTATCATGTCCCATTCCTTCACCTGCATCACCACACAACAAAATACCAAAAGTGAGACTGTTTTAATTAAACTAAATTGCATAATTTAAAAATTGGGTTGCCTCCCAAGTAGCGTTGTCTTTAACATCTTGTAGTCGGACGCATGTTACTCATTAAATCATTGGGGTATTTTAACCCCACTACCTATCCATTTCAAAATCATCCTCCTCTTTCTCACTCTGTTTTTCTTTTTCACAGGAGGGGGTTCAGTAAGACTTACCTGTTCGACGACTTCCATGGCATTCACTTTTGTTTCAGCATTCTTGCTGACCTGTGAGTTCACCGCTGTATGAATGATCTCCCTAACTTTGGCCTGTGATGGCTGAACTGCTGTGTAAGCTGTGCTGACTGCGAAACACTTGTTGATGACTTGAGATTCAATGGTGGAATTGAACACTTTGAACACCATCTCTTCCTCCTGAACCCTTAGTCTCAGTTCTCCCTTTTCTACATCAATCAGGGCTCTACCAGTTGCAAGGAATGGTCTCCCCAAAATGATGGGTATTTCATCATCTTCCTCCATATCAAGAATGAGGAAGTCTGCTGGGAAGAAGAACTTTACCACATTGACCAACATATCTTCTATTATGCCTCTGGGGTGCACTATGATTCGGTCGGCCAACTGTAAATTCACTGTGGTTGGTTTGACTTTTCCCAAATCCAGTCTCTTGAAGATAGACAGAGGCATGAGATTGATACTGGCCCCGAGATCACACAACGCCTTGTTGCATGTCACCTTACCAATAGTGTAGGGCAAGGTGAAACTCCCTGGATCCTTCAGCTTAGGAGGCAGTTTCTTTTGCAAGATGACACTACACTCCTCTGTCAAAGATACTGTCTCATAATCCGCTAGCCTTCTCTTTTTTTCAAGTATATCCTTCATGAATTTAAAGTATGCTGACATCTGTTCTAGTGCTTTAATAAAGGGGATATTTATGTGAAGCTTCTTAAATACCTCCAAAAACTTGGAGAACTGCTTGTCAATTGCCTTCTTTTGTAACCTCTGAGGGTAAGGGATTCTATCAACGTACTCCCTCAAAGGTGTTCGTGGAGTTGTCTCAATTGTAGGGCGGTCCTCAGTGACCCCCTCATTCTCTACCTCAGCTGCTTTCTCACACTCCATCCCACTTACCATCATGGCCGGGAGCAACTCGCTCAATCGCTTCACTCTCAACAACACCGCTGACATCGCTTCTCAGGATTTACCAGTATTGCTTGGGAGAGTGCCCCGCGGCCTGTTGGTTACCATCTTTGCAAGTTGACCAACCTGTGTTTCCAAGCTCCTGAGAGAGGACCTTATTTCAGACATGAACTGATTCTACGAATTGGTGAGTGTAAGCAATGCAACTCTCAGTTCATCAGGCTTCTCCTGTTGTATAGGTGGTCTAAACTGCTGGGATGAAGTGGCCTGATTTTGCACCTGCTGGTTCTGGTAACCACCTTGATATGATTGTTGCTGAGGCTAATCGTTTCTCCATGAAAAATTTGGGTAATTTCTCCACCCTGGGTTGTATGTGTTGGATTATAAGGCCTCTAAAAGTTCTCACCCGTCTGTACCTCCTCCATTGGCACATTATTAGGGTCCACCGATGTGCATCTGTCAAAGGAATGCGATCTACCACAAATCTCACAATTCACAGGCAGATGGACTACATTCACGGACATGGTGTTCTGCTGCAGTTGCTTTGTCAAAAGGGCCACCTGTGCGTTCAGGGCAGTGATGGCATCTAGTTCATGTATGTCCATAGCCTTCCTACTGGTCACTGACCTATCATCTGCCTCTTGATGATTGTTGGCAGTCATATCTTCCAGTAACTCATGTATCTCATTGGCATTCTTTCTCATAAAATCACCCCCTGTTGCAGCATCAATGATGGTACGAGTAGTACCACTCAACCCATTATAAAAAATGTGGACTAACATCCACTTCTCAATGCCATGATGTGGGAATTTTTTTTGCATATCCTTGAATCGCTCACATGAATCGTAGAGTGATTCACCATCCACCTGATAAAAGTTGTTCAGCTCTCCCCTTAACTTTGCTTCTTTGGAAGGAGGGAAGAACTTTGCTAGAAACTTTTGGGTCAGGTCGTGCCAAGTAGTGACGGAGTTGGCAGGCAGTGAGTTCAACCAACTTTTGGATCTATCCCTCAGTGAGAATGGAAAGACCCTCAGTCTAATGACATCGTCAGTAACGCCATTGTATTTGAAAGTGGCACACAACTCTAGAAAGTTTGCAATGTGCATGTGAGGATCTTCAGATGGCAGTCCCCCAAATTGTACTGTGTTCTGGACCATGCTCAGGATGGCTGACTTGATCTCAAAGTTGTTGGCCCTTATAGCTGGGAGCCTGATGCAAGTATGTGCACCTGTGACCGTGGGAAGAACATAGTCCCCCAAACTTCTCTCTGTTGGGACCTGTATTGGCTCTCCTGCATTCTCAGGAACCTCATTGGCCGCCCCATTCTGATTTGGTTCGTTTTTCATGGTCACTGATGCGCGAAAAGATGCACACACTTTAACGCAAGTGCACGTTATCGTGACAAGTAATATAGTCTTGGTAAGACCGAATATCGTCCACAAGGATTAGTGTTCAAGTACCAACTATCTATCTTTTGGTATCTATTTGGTAACCGATATTGATTTTGTTGTTTATAACTAACAATTATAAAAGCTAATTAACTATAGGATTACTTCAGTTGTGATGAGAATAGGGCTTCCACGTCTCCTCAACTATCCGCTTATGTTATTTATTAATGCAATGAAATATGGTTCTTCTTCTCTCGGAGCTAGCAGGTTTACGAAATCGTTTTATATTCCCGTTAAGGATATATAAACACTCAACCCGATTGCTCCTTTCTACCTTTCGGTGATAAGGATGACTCTATAGGAGAATTAAGAACAAAAACCTAGTTAACCGTCACGCGCCATGCGTAAAATTAGGGTTTTTAAGCCTCTCATTAACGCTACATAAATAATTGAGGTATTTTCATCCCCAATCCAAAATATGTCTACCCAACTTACAGCATATTCACAACCTCCTCCTTTCGAAGTTTGATTAGAAATCATATAAATAATGATAATTAGTGATCAATTAATTATCAAGCATTCAAAGCAATTATTGGATAAATCTCAACAAGAAGAAGAATAACCATAACATGCATCAATTCATAACATAAGTTTCTAGTGATTTAACATGGAAAGCCCTATAAAAGAATTAATTCCTAGTCATTGACATGGCAAGAACTAATTCAAGGTTCATCATACAAAACTGAAATAAAAGAAAAGAAAAGGAAAGAAAGTTACTAAACTATGGTCTCCAATCTTCAATCCAAGAATCCTTGTGTTGTGCAAGAAAGGGAACCCTTAAAAACTGCTTAGGGTTCTCCTTTTATAGGCTCCAAACCGCCTCAACCTTTTTTCCTCCGCACTGCCTGAATTCGTCATTAAACTCGATTTTCGCCGCGGCGCTGCCACGCTATCGGCCGGCGCCGCAACTTCGCAGATGCCGGATGATTCTGCGCGCCCCCGATCTCTCGATGTTCGAGGGCACCGCGCTGGGCTTCGCGGATTTCGATATTTGGCGCCGCGCCCTGCTATCGTTGGCATGAGGCCGCGCGCGACTGCTTTCGCTGCTCACCACTTTCTCTGCTTTTACGCTCTGGAACCTTCACTTTTGCCCTCTTTTAGTTCCTTTCCCGTCATTTGGCCATTTTAACCACTTTGACTCAAAAGAAAGAAAATCTATCCTAATACGACACTTATTTGTACAAAAAGGGACAAAAGACTAACTAAAAAGTACTCAAAAAGTGTATATAAAATACACCGATCAAATACCCCCAAACTTAACCTTTGCTCGCCCTCGAGCAAAGATCAAAAGAAAGAAATAAAAGACTCAAGAAACGAAAAATAAAAGACTCACTGACATTGATCACTTTTGTTGCATTGATGTTATCTAGAAAAACATGAAGGTTAGCAGAATAATATGCAGGAACATATAGCATGAAATTTTAGCACACTCAACACATTAAGCTAGATATTTCGCAAACTCATTTTTATCATGCTTAATGGAAGTCAACATACTGAATCATGCTTGTAAAATTCAAAAATCATATGGCATGTTTACTTGCTATTCTCCACTAATCCTGGATATGCATAAAAGAGATCTTCAGGACTTTAAGGGTTGTAATGTAGGCTTAGGTATAGGTAGGTAAAAATAGGCATTTAGGCTCATTTTTGTGTACCATAAGCTCTTTAGTTTTTCAGTGTTTCCCTTTTCTTTTGATTTTTTTCTTCACTTCAAATCAATCTTTCCCCTCTTTTGTTTTGGGAGAGTGAAGTGTATAATAATGACAAGCACCCCCAAACTTAGGCTTTTGCCTATTTCTTATTACTTTTTTATTGGGGTGCATCACAGTTGTTCACTCTTTTTGTCTCTTTTTTAACACAATTTATTCCACTATTTCACATTTTTACTTATGGCACAATTTGTGGGAATATAGGGTGTCAAAGAAGAAGTTTTAATTTTTAGGCTCAATGGGGCTGACTAGGGATACTTTTAAAGTCCGGGATAGAAAAGAGTGGTAAGAATTGGCTATCAAAGAAACGCCTGAGTCATCTCCCTAACATGCATATCCTAACTATTTCGCCTCAAATAGCAAGCAATCATAACACATAGGTTTAAGTCATTTAGCATGCACAATTCAAGCAATAAACTCCAAATAGACAGATTATGTGAGTTTTTGGCATATCTAACTCAAGTGTTTAGATAGTTGTTTCTAATTCCATTACATTATTCCACCTTACTTCACTAGGTGTTTCTACTAACTACAGCATATATGATCTTTTGACGGACAATTATGACTTAAAAGAAAAAAATTGTGACTCAAAAATACACAAAAAACAACAACAAAAAGACTTAACATACTTATAACAGTAAGACACAAATAAAGCACAAATAAAACACACAAATAAAGCACAAATAAAACACCCCCCCCCAAACTTAAATCACACATTGTCCCCAATGTGTGTAGACTCAAAGACAATAAAAGAAAATAAAACACTTACAGACTTGGCTAAAATGGTGGTGGTGGCGGTGGCATGGGATAGTGCATGGACCACTGGTTGAACAAGGAGCTCATCTCATTAATTTGTCGCCGCTTTCTTGCCGTCCTTGTATCATCGTGTCCAAACTCGTGATCATCCTCATCCGATTCAAGCAATTGCTCCATCATGGGCAATCGAGGGTTACGACCGTGGTAGGTGGTGGCTAGCCTCGCCGCATATTGAGCCTCTATTTCGTGCTCATCTTCGCTCATTGCGCCTCTGCCGCCGCTTTGGTGGTGGTTGTGCTCTTCTTCTTGTTTTTGGGGCTTGGGTCCGGGAAAGAGTGCACTATCCCATATGACACAGTGCGGTTGTTTCTCTCTTGTCTGGTAGGATTGGGACCCCATTCATGTGGCATAACTCAGTGATAAGTGAACCATGTCCCAATCTACCTGTTGTTACCAACCTGCTGATTTCTTCAATGCTCTGCACTATCTCTTTCCCCACATCAATCGTCTTCCCCATCATGATTCCATATATCAATTTAATCCTATCTTCTGGCACTCTGGTGAAGTGCGTTGATGGGATCAGACGGGCACTGATGAAATACAGCCAACCCTTGGTCGCTTTGTCAACCGACACCGCCGCCCTTCTTGACCCATTTCTTGCAATATCAAATGCAGCCCTGTGGTAGCTCATCGGTTCGCAATGGCGCCCCGATTGATCTTTGGTGCTTTCGACCACGGTCCAAATAGCTTTGGCCACCCCTTTCTTCAACATCTGCTGTTTTTAGAGATATATTTATCACTCCTGCCGTCACAGGCATATATTTTCCCCTGACAAAACATTTGTTGTCCACCCTCTCCGGAAAGTTAGTATAGAATTCATGCACCATTGCTGTGTTCATAGGTGTTATCTTGTCCGGGTTCACAAATCTCCTCCACCCCATCATCTCAATCATTGCCCGAATGGGCTCATAGGCATCCTCCTCCCCAAACGACTCCCTCTGATAGTCCATTCCCCTTTCAGGGATTAAGGGCCTAGTACTAAGCTTTTTGTATCTTTGGAAGGCTTGGTAGCTCACAAACCTAGTATCATCGTGACGCAATGGTGGATGTGGATGCTCTTCTCTTTCTGGCGGACATGGTTAAAACACTTTCTGCAGCTTACAACTTAGTAGCACAAATATTCCCCAACACAATCAAAAATTAGCAGCTAAAACACTAACACCCCCAAACTTCAACTCTACTACCCAATACCCACACCCTCCTTGTCTACTCCTTCTCTAAACTTCACAACTAATTTTTCAGCACCCCAACTACTTCATAATGCAACACTTCTCCAAACTACTACCTTCTTTAACTACTGAAAGCTTTCAAGAAAAGATGAAGATTACCTTTTTGTGGTGTTCTTCAAGGTGTTTTTGCTTCTAATGGTGATTTGAGGCAATGGGAATGGAGTTTTGTTGGTTGAGATAGCTAAGGGTTTTAGGGATTTAAGAGTTTTGGTTGTGGTTGGTTTTGATTTGTGGAGGATTTGTGGGTAACTTGTGGATTTTCGTGGGTTTTGTGGAGAAGGGGGTTAGGTTTTGGTTTTGAAATTGGGGAAAATCTGATTTCTGGGCGGTTTTAAGTTTCTGGATTTCCGCGCTGCATTCGCTTTAGCCGCGGCTAATGTTCTGCATTCTTCGGAATTTCGCGCATGACATATTTAGCCGCTACAGACTTGGCAATTTTTCGATTTTTAGCCGCGCGCTTAAACTTCGCTTTTCGCTTCTTTAGCCGCGCTACCCGCTTTTTCCGAAATCCTCGTTGTTCTCGCCGCCTTCAATTTATTGGCCTATACCTGTCAATCAAAACACAAACACTACCTCCGTGAGACCGTTCTTAATAAAAAAACTATTATATTAACGTGAAATAAATAAAAATACCTTGGGTTGCCTCCCAAGTAGCGCTGTCTTTAACGTCTTTTAGCCGGACGCAAGTTCCTTAACTCAATAAGCGTGGGGTGGATCAACCCCACAACTAATCCATTTTCTCCACATTTTTCGTTTTCTTTTTCTTCTTCTCCTCTTAGCATTATCGTTAAGGGGGAGTTCAGGAACACTTACCGCTTTATGGAGGTTCGCCATCCATGCACGCTCGTGGGCTCATCTCCTAGTTTGGCTTGTATGGGCTCGCGGAGGTTTGATGGTGCTGATTGCAAAGCACCGCTCATGGTTGGTGGTTTCAATGATGTGTTTAAATACTTTAAACACCATTTCTTCCTTCTCCACCCTCGCGTCACTCTCCTCTTTCTACATCGATCAAGGCTCTCCCTGTCGCTAGGAATGGTCTCCCCAATATGATAGGGATTTCTGCATCTTCTTCCATGTCAAGTATGAGGAAGTCCGCAGGAAAAAGGAATTTTCCTACTTTAACAATCACGTCCTCAATCTTCCTTCGATGAACCATCGCCCTATCGCCATTGCAGCTCACCGTGGTTGGTTTTGCCTCGCCTAACTCCAATCGTTTGAATACCGATAAAGGCATCGATTTATACTTGCCCCTAAATCGCATGAGCCTGTTGCATGTTACCCGCCAACCTGTGCAAGGTAGTGTAAAGCTCCTCGGTCTTTTAGTTTAGGGCAACTTCTTCTCAGAAGATAGCACCGCACTCCTCCGTAGTGCTACCATCTCATACTCCGCCGCTTTCTTCTTCCCAAGATCTCCTTCATGAACTTGAAATAGGAGGCATCCGCTCCAATGCTTCTATAAAGGGTATGTTGATATGCAGTTTTTCAATGTCTCCAAAAATTTGGAGAATTGTTTATCAACCGCCTTCCTGTAATCTCCGGGAATGGGATCTTCTCTGTATACTCCTTCTGCGGAGTTTTCTGCCATCTTGGGTGAGATTCAACCACCTTCTTTTTCTATCTCTCGCCTTTGCTCAACTCATCGGCCGAGGTATCGCTGCCCAACCGCTGCCACTTCTCAATTGTCTTGCTCGACATTGCTCCTGATTTACTCGTGTTGCTTGGCGGTGTACCACGTGGCTTTCGCTTGCTTGCTTTGCTAGTGACCCACTTGTGTTTCCAAGTTCTGAACGAGATCTAGCTTCGTCACGAATCGAGTTGGCGCGGTGAGTGCAATAACGCCGCTCTCGGCCGTCGCCGTTTCTTTGGCCGAATCGACAATCGTTGGGATGTGGGCCTAAGTAAAGCGGTCGCTGATTCTCGCTGGTTTGCATCGCCTCGATGATTTTGCCGCTTCGATCTCCTCCATGAGAAATTTGATTCATCCACCGGATTATATGTGTTGAGTATGGATTGTTTGTGGCCTCGATAATTACCCACTACCGACACTCGCCGCTCAATTGGCATATTATTAGGATCAGCTGAAGGACACCTATCGAATGTATGTGGGCCACCACATATTTCACAGCTCTTAGGCATCTGCACTGCATTCACTGATACTGTATGTTGCTGCAACTGTTTCGCCAAAAGGGCCACTTGGGCATTCAAGGCAGCAATAGCATCTATTTCGTGGACTCCCACTGTTCTCCTCCCACTTATTGATCTCTCTTCTGTGACATGGTTGTTGGTGGCCATATCTTCTAATAACTCGTGAGCGTCGTGGGCTGTTTTCCTCATAAATGCCCCACCTGCTGCTGCATCTATAATGGTTCTGGTTGTCTTGCTTCACCGTTATAGAAGATATGGACCAAGTTCCACAACTCAATACAATGGTGTGGGCACTTTCTCTGTAAATCTTTGAATCTTTCCCAAGCTTCATATAAGGACTCTCCATCTTCTTGGTAGAAGTTATTCAACTCCCCTCTCAATTTTGCTGTTTTGCATGGGGGAAAGAATTTGGCCAAAAATTTCTGTGCCAGCTCTTGCCATGTAAAAATCAAATCGGCTGGCAGGGAATTTAACCATACTTTTGCTCTATCCCTGAGTGAGAAGGGGAAGAGCCTCAATCTGACGGCATCATCAGTAACGTCGTTATATCTGAAAGTTGCACATAGCTCCAAGAAATTAGTTATGTGGATCCTCTGATGGCAGTCCTCCAAATTACACTGTGTGCTGCACCATGCTCAGAATCGCCGGTTTTATCTCAAAGTTGTTTGCTCATATGGCAGGGAGCCTAATACATGTCTGTGCTCCATTCACTCTCGGCAGCACATAGTCTCCCAAGCTTCTTTCTGCCTGGACTTGAACTCTTTCCTCGACATCCATAGGTACTTGCCGAGGCATTCCTGGGTTAGGTTGATTTTCACCTAACCCTTCTCTCATCATGTTGTTGTTTTGAACACCGCCCATCTCTATCAAGGTTGCAATCATTGATTCTTTCGCTCACATGTTGAGTTTTTCAATCTCGATTGAAGGGAACAAGAGTGTTCGCTCTTCTCCTTCGCATAAACTGATTTCCTGAAATAGATCAAAAACAGACAACAAATCAAGGCACCCTGATTTTTTTCCGAGAAAAAAAAAACGTAAAAATAAAATAAAAATTAAAAACCAAATTAGAAATTAAAAATAGACAAATTTGATATTGAACTATGCCTAATCCCCGGCAACGGCGCCAAAAACTTGATGCGCGAAAAGATGCACACACTTTAACGCAAGTGCACGTTATCGTGACAAGTAATATAGTCTTGGTAAGACCGAATATCGTCCACAAGGATTAGTGTTCAAGTATCAACTATCTATCTTTTGGTATCTATTTGGTAACCGATATTGATTTTGTTGTTTATAACTAACAATTATAAAAGCTAATTAACTATAGGATTACTTCAGTTGTGATGAGAATAGGGCTTCCACGTCTCCTCAACTATCCGCTTATGTTATTTATTAATGCAATGAAATATGGTTTTCTTATCTCGGAGCTAGCAGGTTTACGAAATTATTTTATATTCCCGTTAAGGATATATAAACACTCAACCCCAGTATTGCTCCTTTCTACCTTTCGGTGATAAGGATGACTCTATAGGAGGATTAAGAACAAAAACCTAGTTAACCGTCACGCGCCATGCGTAAAATTAGGGTTTTTAAGCCTCTCATTAACGCTACATAAATAATTGAGGTATTTTCATCCCCAATCCAAAATATGTCTACCCAACTTACAGCATATTCACAACCTCCTCCTTTCGAAGTTTGATTAGAAATCATATAAATAATGATAATTAGTGATCAATTAATTACCAAACATTCAAAGCAATTATTGGATAAATCTCAACAAGAAGAAGAATAACCATAACATGCATCAATTCATAACATAAGTTTCTAGTGATTTAACATGGAAAGCCCTATAAAAGAATTAGTTCCTAGCCATTGACATGACAAGAACTAATTCAAGGTTCATCATACAAAACTGAAATAAAAGAAAAGAAAAGGAAAGAAAGTTACTAAACTATGGTCTCCAATCTTCAATCCAAGAATCCTTGTGTTGTGCAAGAAAGGGAACCCTTAAAAACTGCCTAGGGTTCTCCTTTTATAGGCTCCAAACCGCCTCAACCTTTTTTCCTCCAGTTGGCCTAACGTCATTAAACCTCATTTTTCGCGGCCAGGCGCCGCAACTTATGCAAGATTGATGATTCGCGCGCGGCCCGATCTCTGTTCACGATGGCGCGGCGCTGGGACATCTGCGGTATTTCTGGATATTGGGCGCCGCGGCGCTGACCTGCGTTTTTGCCTCGTTCACCACTTTCTCTGCTTTTACGCTCTGGAACCTTCACTTTTGCCCTCTTTCAGTTCCTTTCCCGCCATTTGGCCATTTTAACCACTTTGACTCAAAAGAAAGAAAATCTATCCTAATACGACACTTATTTGTACAAAAAGGGACAAAAGACTAACTAAAAAGGACTCAAAAAGTGTATATAAAATACACCGATCAGTCACTGACTCAGATATCCTTTTGTTGCACCTGTTATGTTTGCACAATTTTTCGATTTCAGGGTTGAAATAAATAAGTGTATCTGCTCATCTCCTTCTTCGCATACACTAGATTCCTGAAACAAATCAAAATCAACAAACAAATCAAAGCACACGGTTCTAACAGTAAAAATTAAAATTAAAATAAAATAAAAATAAAGCCAAAGTAGAAATAAAAACAGATGATTCAATATTAGATGTACGCCAGTCCCCGATAACGGCGCCAAAAACTTGGTAGGCGATATTTCGACTGCTCACGCAAGGGTACATATCGTTCACAAGTAATATAGTCTGTAAGACCGAATATCGTCCACAGATACTGATTTCTAAGTACCGTTCATCTATTTTATGTAATCTATTTGGCAATCGATATTTGATTGAGGTTTTTATTTAACTACTAGAATAACTGCAAGGTTTAAACTAATAAAGTTGTAATCAGTTATAAATGAATTAGGGCTTTCAAAATCCTCGACTATCCACTTTATTCAATCCTTAATGCAACTAGAATGATTCTTCTTCATCGTTAAGATATCGGTTAACTAGATTGTCTTATATTATAGTTAGGACATATAATCACTCAACCCCAGTGCAGAACCCTTCTATATTTCTATGATAGGATTTACCACATAGGAAGATTAAGAACAGTAACCTATAATGCTACACAAGTATCGGGATACTTTCGTCCGCGATTTTAACCTATGTCTAGTCAATTACAACATATTCAAATCTCACCTTTCAGAATTTTGATTCGAAATCATATAGGTTATGATAATTAGTGATCAATTAATTATCAAACATTCATATCAAATATTGACTAAATCTTAATCAAATGAAGAAGAAATCAAACTACTGTGTTAATTCATGAATAAAAGTTTCAAGCGATTCATAAGAAAAACCCTAATAGAGTGTTTAGCTCCTAGTCATAGTCACGCTAAGAACTAACACAAAATCTATATATAAACTGAATTAAAAATGAAAGATAATTACGTAGAACAACGTCTCCAATTGTAGCTCCAAATCCGCCTTGTGTTGTGTTGTGTTGACCAACCCCCTTCATAGTATTAATTCAAAGGGCTTAAATATCCTCTAATTTTCATTCCCTATGGACCAATCTGCCCTTAGCCAATTTGCCTTCGGAACTGAAATTTCCCGCGTCACCGCTGTTCAGATACCGCACCGCAGATCTTGCTGATGGCACCGTGCTGAAAGTCTGTGGCTCCTCGGTAAATATGGCACCGCGATTCAGATAGTGGCACCGTGATCGCTTTCTTTCGCTCTGAGTTGCCAACTTTCATCCTTTTCGCCTCGGGAGCATCTTTTCTGCCCATTTCTCGTTCCTTTTTGTCTTTTTGTCTTTTTGCACCGCTGTGACTCAAAAGAAAGAAAAACAAACCTACTACTATACTAAACACAACAAAAACGAGTAAAATACCAACAAAAAATGACTCAAAGACGTATACAAAATACGCCTAACAATCACGGTCCTCAAAATTATTATCAACCCAACCTAAACCCCATAACAAGACATCTAGTATCATCAAGTCTCACAACTCAACCTCACAGTAATTATAAGTCTCAGGTATCAATATTTCTTTCATTAAGTCATAAGATCATACAATTATCAGAAATCAACATTGTGTACACACATATGAAATACATATCCAAATGAGAATGAATGCAATGCAGATATCACGACCCGACTCCGGGCCCGCGACTGGTGCCCTACCTGGGCACCCCTTACAGGTATACATCAGAGAATAGCAGCAAAACATACAAAAACTCATAAAATACTAGACAGTAAATATCAACAGGCTAGCCGATAAAGCCACCTTCCATGAAATATACATAACCAAAAATAACGGTTACATCTCTGTTCTTACAACCCAATCCACAAGATATGACTACAGACCTCTAAGAATAACAACTGTGACGGGACAGGGCCCCGCCATACCTCTGAATGTACATAAATCTACAACATCAGGGAAATCGTACCAAAAGACAAGCCTCCGGAGAAATTGAGCTTCTGACAACTGATCAGTGATCCTAAGAATGAGGATCCACCACCTGCTTACCCCTACCTGCGGTATGAACGTAGCCCCCCGAGGAAAGGGGGTCAGTACACAATATGTACCAAGTATGTAAAACTGGAAAATACTGCAATTTACATCATAAGTCTAAAATAAAGATGGAGACATGTATGATAATCAAATTAACAGTATATTGTGCCTTACTAACAATGAGAGTCAAATATACATTTCCAGTTCTTAAAATAGGAAGCCTGTGATTAACCTAGGACCATCCGCCCGTAGTATTATCACGAAATCCTACTCCTGGGACTATTTCACCCGCATAGGCCGTATGGACCCGCATGAGGTAATTTCCTCGCATAGTACTGGTCCGCCCCGCATAGTACTATTTCATCCGCATGAGCCCTACGGACTCGCATGAGGTATTCCTCGCATCGGGGGTAGCAAATCCACGGAATATGCAAATGCCATCTTTATAACTACTCATGCTCAAGAGATAAGAAAATTTCCACATACCTCTTCGGTTCAATCCACTTGCTAAGTCCAATATGCCGTACGTAGTATGTCAACCTATAATGGTCATAATACGTCTATTAACTTCTAGCTTCAAACGTAGAATATTCTAAGTGTAAAGTCACCAAATTCTACGGAAAATCGGACATCACTTCCTTTGTTTCTACGTACTTTTCCACCTTTTTCAAGGCCCGAATTCAATAGCCAAACATGCCACATTTAAGGCTCAACAATGTAGCTAACAAAAGGGGATTACACGCCTAACAGGACGTGTAAAATTCTGCCCCACAATTGATATCAAACTAGTCCAAAAGACAATGTCATTCTCGGTAATTTAAGGTACAAAAACACAAAGTCTTTTCCAATTCTTTTTCAATCCAAGTTGTTTAGTCTAACATGTTATATAGCCGCAATCGATTTACAACAACTACAATTTTCAATTAGATAACATGCGACGATTCTAACTCTCGACCAAATTGTATTTCAATTTCAAATGGCTAACAAGGTCATTTCGGATTTAGGCTTCTAATATCCATAACAATTATTAATCTCCAATACATATATCTCATGCTTGTTAAAATGTATAACTACAACAATATGTAATCTTATAACACTAAGAGAACAAGATTGTTACCTTGACAAGCCTTTATCCAACTTCAAGATCCGAAGTCGCTCCTTAGCAACTTAGATCCTTTCCTTGACACTACAATCTGTTACTTGAAGCCCTTAGAAGTTCACAAACAACTTTCCTTCAATTTCCAATCAAAACCTATAAAAGCGACTTAGGTTTTCACCTTGCGACTAATGCAAAAACGACACTTTTACGGGATCTTTCTATTGAGATACCCTTACAATACCCTTAGGAACCTTGGTTTTAAGTATTGTGAATTGTGGACAACAAACGAAAATTCTTGTCTTGCAATGGAACCCTAACCCGAGAGCTCACAATGAGGTCTTCAAAGTTTTCAAATTTTTCTAAGTGTAAAAAGCCTTGTCTTGCTACTTAGTGTGATTATATAACAACATGGAGGGTCTAGATTAGAACAAATGTGTGGCTTGGATGCATTTCACTTAAAAGATCAAGTCAAGTGGCTCTTTGACTTAGTCAAATAAATCAAGCTCTATCTTGCAAGACTTGTTCATCTTTACTTTGGTCAAATGACCTTTCTACCCTTGGTCCATTCGACCAAGACCATCCAAGGGGGTGACACGTGTCACCCTCCCATTCATCGCAATAATTCGTTTCCCGGCTATTCCGATAAATTTTTACTAGTCTCAAATCTTAACGTTTTTGAGTTCTTACGTACGTTCTTATAAACATGTCCTGGAGTTACGGGGTGTAACATTCTTCCCCCCTTAGAAACATTCATCCCCGAATGTTCTTTCGGAGTCAAACTTATAGATAACGACATATTCTCCTTTTACAACCCCTACTTACCAATAATGCCACACGTGGCCACATAATAGCACTTAAGTAAAATACTTCAATTAAAACTTGACAAGTAAGGGAAATGAATTACCTGAAGGTGTAGAGAATAAGTGAGGATACTTCCTCAACATGTCCTCCTCTGCTTCCCAAGTCATCTCCTCCCTATTATCATTACGCCACAAGACTTTGACGGAAGCCACATCCTTGGTCCGCAGTCGCCTGACCTGGCGATCGAGTATCGTTATGGGACTCTCCTCATATGATAATCCCTCTGTCACCTGGACCTCGCTAGCTGGGAAAACTCTCGATGGATCTCCGATACACTTCCGCAACATAGAAATATGGAAGACCGGATGTCGCCTCTAAACTGGCAGATCCAACTCATAGGCAACCTTGTCTACTCTACGGATGATCTGGTAAGGCCCAATGTACCTTGGGCTATGTTTCCCCTTCTTTCTGAACCTCATCACACCCTTCATGGGTGATACCTTCAAGAAGACCCAATCGTCTACCTGAAACTACAAATGTCGACGCCGATTATCTGCATAAGACTTCTTCCGACTCTGAGCTGCTAACAGTCTCTCTTGGATAAGCTTCACCTTATCCACAGCCTGCTAAATCAAGTCTGGGCCAACCAACTGAACCTCGCCCACGTCGAACCAACCGATCGGCGACCTACACTTCTGCCCATACAAAGCCTCATATGGCGCCATCTGAATGCTAGAATGGTAGCTGTTGTTATAAGCAAACTCAACAAGAGGCAAATGATCCTCCCAGCTACCCCTGAAATCAATAACACAGGCCTGCAGTATATCCTCAAGTGTCTGGATAGTACGATCTGTCTGCCCATCGGTCTGAGGATGAAACGCAGTACTGAGACTCACCTGTGTCCCTAATCCCTTCTAGAAATACCTCCAGAAGTTAGCCGTAAACTGGGCTCCTCTGTCTAATATAATCGATATAGGAACTCCGTGCAGTCTCACAATCTCCCTGATATACAATCTAGCATAATCCTCAGCCGAATACGTAGTCCTGACTGGAAGGAAGTGGGCTGATTTCGTCAGCCTGTCTACAATAACCCAGATGGAATCACACTTCCTCTGAGTACGAGGTAACCCTGTAACAAAATCCATGTTGATCACCTCCCACTTCCATGTCGGAATATCAATCGCCTGCAATAGCCCACCGGGCTTCTGGTGCTCAACCTTGACCTGCTGACAATTCGGACACTGAGCAACAAACCCTGCCACGTCCCTCTTCAGGCCATCCCACCAATACATACATCTGAGGTCATGGTACATCTTAGTCGACCCCGGATGAATAGAGTAACGAGCACCGCGCGCTCCCTGCAATCCGACGAAGTCCTGCAACATCGGAAACACACAATCTGCCCTCGAATCTTAGCACCCCATCAGGCGCTACCTCAAATAAACTCTTCTCCTCTCGAAGAGTCGTATCTCGATATTGTATCATAACTGGGTCCTCATACTGTCGCCTTTTCACCTCCTCAACGATGGAAGACTCGGCAATCTCACGAACCCGTACCCTACTATCATCGGTATCGACCAACCGAATCCCAAGGCTCGCTAGCTGATGGATCTGACGGACCATGTCCTGTCTATCTGCCGCACTCCGATGCACTCCCATTGACCTACGACTCAAAGCATCTGTAACTACGTTGGCTTTTCTCGGATGGTATAGGATATCAACATCATAATATTTCAACAACTCTAACCACCGTCTCTGCTGCAAGTTCAGCTCCCTCTGCCTGAAGATGTACTGGAGGCTCTTGTGGTCTGTATAAATATCCACATAAACCCCGTATAAATAATGTCTCCAAATCTTCAAGGCATGAATAACTGCGGCCAACTCTAAGTCGTGAGTAGGGTAATTCCTCTCATGCTTCTGTAGCTGTCGGAAAGCATAGGCTATAACCTTGTCGTGCTGCATCAATACGCACCCTAGACCGATACCTGAGGCATCACAATAAATCACGTAGCCCTCTAACCCCTCGGGAAGAGTAAGAACTGGAGTCATCGTCAACTTTTCCTTCAGTAACTGGTAGCCCTTCTCACAAGCTTTTGTCCACTGGAACTTAGCTGCTTTCTGAGTCAGCCTAGTCAGGGGTGCTGATATCGAAGCGAACTGCTCCACAAACCTACGATAATAACCTGAAAACCCCAAGAAGTTGCGCACCTCCGTCGGAGTAGTAGGTCTCGGCCAAGACTTGACCGCCACCTTGCCGTATCAACTCGAACACCACCAGATAATGTTCCCAAGAATGCCATCGAGGCCAACCAAAACTCACACTGGAGAACTTGGCGAACAATCGCCGGCCCGAGGACCCCAAGTACCGTCCTCAAGTGATCTGCATGCTCCTGCTCTGTGCACGAATAAACCAGAATGTCATCAATGAATACTATAACAAACGTATCCAAATATGGCTTGAACACCCGGTTCATCAAATCCATAAATACTGTTGGAGCATTGGTCAAACCGAAAGACATCACCCTGAACTCATAGTGCCCATACCGGGTCCTGAATGCAGTCTTTGGGATATCTGTCTCTCTAACTCGCACCTGATGATAACCAGACCGCATGTCTATCTTGGAGAAATACCTCACCCCCTGCAACTGGTCAAACAAATCATCAATCCTGGGGAGGGGGTATCTATTCTTGATGGTTACCTTATTCAGCTGCATGTAGTCAACACACATACGCAACGTCCCATCCTTCTTCTTTACAAACAAAACCGGCGCTCCCCATGGAGAAATACTAGGCCTAATAAAGCTTTTTTCCAGCAAATCTTTCAGCTGGTCCTTCAATTCCCTCAACTCAGCAGGTGCCATCCTGTACGGCGGAATAGATATAGGTCGAGTGTCTGGCAACGTGTCAATACAAAACTCAATCTCCCTCTCTTGAGAAATACCTGGGAGATCATCTGGGAATACATCCGGAAACTCCCTAACCACCGAATCGATCAAGAATCGCACCTCGGCCAGTATCGAATACCCAACGGATGATAGATGTACCTTTCTCAACCATCTTCCTAGCCTGAGGTAAGAAATAAACTTACCCTGGCGACTCGTGTTGCCCTTCCACTCGATGGCAAACTGCCACGGAACCGAATCGGACCAACCTATCTCTACAGTCAATGTTGGCATAACAAGAAGCCAACCAGTCCATACCCATAATGACGTCAAAATCTGTCATCTCCAACTCTATCAAGTCTGCTAGGGTCTGACGACTGTATATAAACACCGGGAAATCTTTATACACCCGCTCAGCTAACACCGAATCACCCACTGGCGTAGCTACCTCAAAAGGCTCTATCGATACCGGTTCTATCCCTATTCTACCAGCAATAAGAGGGGACACATAGGACAAGGTAGAACCTGGATCTATCAAAGCATAAACATCACAACATGAAATCGATAATGTACCTGTGACGACATCCGGGGAAGCCTCCTGATCTTGTCAGCTGGCTAAGAAATATATGCGGTTCTGTGGACCGCTAGAACTAGGACCTCCACCACGACCTCTACCGCGGCTTGTCGGTCCGTGAACACCCTGCCCTCCGGGGCGCATAACCACAGAAGACCAAGAATCGACCCGCTTCTGAACCATACCACCCACATCGCCTCTGGTCGGACAATCCCTCTTCATATGGCCCTGCTGGCCACAAGAGAAACAAGTTCCCGAAGCAGTACGACACTCGCCTAGGTGAGATCTACCTCATCGAACACACCGAGATAGGGGCGGTCTCGATCGGTTACGCCTCGCCTCCTCAAACCTCAAGTCCCGGAGCCACGACCGCCCCGAATAACCCGACTGATCAAACCTCCTGCCAGAAAACCGAGAAGGAGCACTCTGTGCCGGCTGAAATGTGGACCAATCTCGCCGAGGCCGCCTCGAAAATTACCTCAAACCACGATGTCACGGCCTCTGGGTTGGCCTGGTCCGCTGATCCTCTCTTTCGCCCTCTATCCTCGTGCATAAGCTCAGATCTCGGCAATATCCATACTGATCAAGGGCCACTCCTGTGCATGCGAATCATATAACGGTCTAGCCCCATCACATAGGGGTGAACTCTGTCCGCCAAGTCAGCCACAATGATGAGCGCATACCTGGACAGTGAGTCAAACTCCAGGTTGTACTCTCTGATAGTCCTCCCATTCTGTCTCAACGTCAAGAACCTATCCACGCGGGCTCTCCTCATCTCAGGAGGCAAAAAGTGATCCAGGAAGGCCTCTGTGAACTCATCCCAAACAGCTGGAAGAGCACCCACACCTCTAGACAGCTCCCATGACTCAAACCAGTTCAACGCAATATCGCGTAACCGATAAGAAGCTAACACAACTAACTCTGTCTCCGAGGTCCTAAGCACCTGCATAGTCCACTGTACCTGCCGAATGAACTCCTGAGGATCCTCCTCAGATCTCGAACCATAGAACTCGGGTGGCTTACACCCCAGAAAATCTCGAATCCTCAAACTGTCGGCTCTAGGTTTAGCTACCTGCTCATGTCGGTGCTGCCCTGCCACTATGCTAGTCAATAACCTAATCTTCTCTCCATAATCTCTATACTTTGCCTCGTCGCGAATCGAGGCTCGTATCGGAACCTCTGGAGCTACGGCCGCTCTCGGCTCCTCTAATACTGCCGGCGTGGCTGAACTCGCTGACCCGCCCACAACCTTAGGCATAGTCTGGGCCTGAGCCCTAGTAACCCTCTGCGTACCACTAGCAGCTCCTGTTGCTGCCTTGCCCTTCTGGGCCATGGTCGCCTTCCATGGAGGCATAACTGATACATAAGAATAGGTCAGAGAGGATTCAACCTAATAAGTCAGCTCTACTGCACGATCTCAGAGAGAGAAGAATAGAAATCAATCCTAAATGTCCTGCAGCTTCCTGATTATAGATGTGGTGCACAACACACCGATAATCAAGACTCTACTAGACACGGTCTGTAGACACTTTCCGAGGACTAACTGCTCTGATACCACTTTTGTCACGATGACCCGGCTCGCGATCGTGCCCTACAGGGCACCCTTACAGGTATACATCAGAGAATAGCAGCGGAACATACAAAAACTCATAAAATACTAGACAGTAAATATCAACAGGCTAGCCGATAAGGCCACCTTCCATGAAATATACATAACCAAATATATATGTACCAAGTATGTAAAACTGGAAAATACTGCAATTTACATCATAAGTCTAAAATAAAGCTGGAGACATGTATGATAATCAAATTAACAGTATAATGTGCCTTACTAACAATGAGAGTCAAATATACATTTCCGGTTCTTAAAATAGGAAGCATGTGATTAACCTATGACCATCCGCCCGTAGTATTATCACGAAACCCTACTCCTGAGACTATTTCACCCGCATAGGCCGTATGGACCCGCATGAGATAATTTCCTCGCATAGGACTGGTCCGCCCCGCATAGGACTATTTCACCCGCATGAGCCCTACGGACTCGCATGAGGTATTCCTCGCATCGTGGGTAGCAAATCCATGGAATATGCAAATGCCACAAGCCCGGGAAATGACCCCGTAATGAATAATATATCACAAGCACAACTGGCTAATATAAATAACATAAACAAGTTAAGAAACCCCTTAACTTCTCATTTGACTTAATTAGCATACACCCTCATTTCTTTTAACTTAAGGCACTATCGTATCATGAAGGATCCGGGAATTTAACCCAAAGTACTACGTACTTCTATTCTTTTAAAATGACTATTTTCATATAAAACTCCAAGATACTAATAACCGTAGTATCAAGTCATATCTACTTTTCAAGACAAGTCACAATACCTTTTTGAAATACATTTATAGGCTTCTAAACCAAGTGACTTTTTACTTTAAAACTTTAAGCAACTGATGCCTTTAAATCAATTTGTCTTTCTTCATTTCAAGTCATTTATCTTTATTTACATCACTAGAGTAAACCATTCTTTTAACTTTCCATAAAGTTATTATAACCAACTTCTCATAAAGTCGTTATACTAACTTTATGCTTTAGACACTAAGGCATTGTTATCCTTTTAAAAACAAGTGAGTTAACTCTCTAACTCAACCAACTTGGACATTCTTAAAACAAGTCAAGGATACCAAATGAAACTGAATTCATTTAAAGCTCGTACGTCTACCGTACTATACATTTATAACTACTCATGCTCAAGAGATAAGAAAAGTTCCACATACCTCTTCGGTTCAATCCACTTGCTAAGTCCAATATGCCGTACGTAGTATGTCAACCTATAATGGCCATAATACGTATATTAACTTCTAGCTTCAAACGTAGAATATTCTAAGTGTAAAGTCACCAAATTCTACGGAAAATCGGACATCACTTGCTTTGTTTCTACGTACTTTTCCACATTTTTCAAGGCCCGAATTCAATATCCAAACATACCACATTTAAGGCTCAACAATGTAGCTAACAAAAGGGGATTACACGCCTAACAGGACGTGTAAAATTCTGCCCCACAATTGATATCAAACTAGTCCAAAAGACAATGTGATTCTCGGCAATTTAAGGTACAACAACACAGTCTTTTCCAATTCTTTTTCAATCCAAGTTGTTTAGTCTAACATGTTATATAGCCGCAATCGATTTACAACAACTACAATCTTCAATTAGATAACATGCGACGATTCTAATTATCGACCAAATTGTATTTCAATTTCAAATGGCTAACAAGGTCATTTCGGATTTAGGCTTCTAATATCCATAACACTTATTAATCTCCAATACATATATCTCATGCTTGTTAAAATGTATAACTACAACAATATGTAATCTTATAACACTAAGAGAACAAGATTGTTACCTTGACAAGCCTTAATCCAACTTCAAGATCCGAAGTCGCTCCTTAGCAACTTAGCTCATTTCCTTGACACTCCAATCCGCTACTTGAAGCCCTTAGAAGTTCACAAACAACTTTTCTTCAATTTTCAATCAAAACCTATGAAAGCGACTTAGGTTTTCACCTTGCGACTAATGCAAAAACGACACTTTTCCGGGATCTTTCTATTGAGATACCCTTACAATACCCTTAGGAACCTTGGTTTTAAGTATTGTGAATTGTGGACAACAAACGAAAATTCTTGTCTTGCAATGGAACCCTAACCCGAGAGCTCACAATGAGGTCTTCAAAATTTTCAAATTTTTCTAAGTGTAAAAAGCCTTGTCTTGCTACTTAGTGTGATTATATAACAACATGGAGGGTCTAGATTAGAACAAATGTGTGGCTTGGATGCATTTCACTTAAAAGATCAAGTCAAGTGGCTCTTTGACTTAGTCAAATAAATCAAGCTCTATCTTGCAAGACTTGTTCATCTTTACTTTGGTCAAATGACCTTTCTACCCTTGGTCCATTCGACCAAGACCATCCAAGGGGGTGACACGTGTCACCCTCCCATTCGTCGCAATAATTCGTTTCCCGACAATTCCATAATTCCGATAATTTTTTACTAGTGTCAAATCTTAACGTTTTTGAGTTCTTATGTACGTTCTTATAAACATGTCCTGAAGTTACGGGGTGTAACAGCAGATGATATATATGTATGAAATCACCATATGTACTCTTTGTATATACAAACTGCTATAGTAGCTGCTTCACGTGATCCATGGGGGACTCGTGAGGTACTTATACCGATCCGAAATGTCCAATCGGATACCAATTCTGTTGCTGAAGTGTCATTATCAATCATCACTCTCATATCATATACCATATCCAACAAGCGGCTTATCAAGCCCCTCTCATAAGTAACTCAATAGTTCAGATGTCGATATAATATGTATGAATAAGATGGATATGTGTATACCATGAAATCAACATAACAATACAATACATATTATAAGTTCGTTTTCAATTATCAAACAAGATATATAGTGATGAATTCTTGACAAGTCAAGTCAAGGATATAAGCATCAATTATGGCATCAAGCCCAAATAATCAACAAGCATACTAAATCTAAGCAGATTTATGCACCGCGCCCGTGTTGCATAAGCTCCTTCAAGTAATCATACTAGTTCATTATTAACCCAATATCAGTTCACCGGTACTCATATTAGTGCTCATCGCCTCACTAATATGGGACCCCTAATTCACTATTTCTCATATTAGTTCATTATTAGCATACCAACACATAACACTATCTGAACCTCCTCACACGCCCACACTAGTCAATCATGTCAAATATATGAGATTACGGTTTAGCGATACCCATAACCACCAAGCTAGATTGCAGAGGAACCCCGAGCCCACATTATCAAAATACGAACTTTTCTACCCAAATAGTATAAATACATTCTAGATAGCTATAGTCTCAAGTTAATTTAATATTGAACCCCAATTGGGTCCTCTATTTTATGATTTGGCAAAAGCCTCAATTCTAACCCTAAAATTTTCCCCCAATTCTCAAAAGGGTTTAAAGCATGCAATTGGTCAAGTTAATAACACCCACTAGTCTAATACAATACTAGCTCACAATATCATCCACACTAAATCAATAACCAATCCCCCACAATTCATCCTCTTATTCTCAATAAAAGTGTTCTCTTACTTTATCCAATTAAGAATCATGCTTAAGATGAAGATTAACTAAAACACATTAATAGAAGGGAGAAACGTTACCTTAAATGATCAAATCCTCTTGAATCTTCAAGAATACCCATCTGCCCAACTCTAGTCCCAAGGAGAATATTTGGGAATGAGAAAGGATTCTAGGTATCAATTCTTATAATCTGGATAGTATTTCCACTCTGGCGAAATCGATTTTGCTGGAGAGGACACACTCTGGTAGAAACCCTATCCGCTGGGGTAAACTCAATTAAAAACCCGACCACCCGCTAGGGCGAAGAAAAATGTTGTCGATACGCACCCGCCCCTGCAAGAAACATGTCCACTAAGGTAGAACCTCAGCTCATGGACGAATTTCACTTTGGTGATCCAGGCCTCCACTGAGGCGGGCTCGCTAAAGGGAAAGAATCACGGAAAGAGCACGTTTATTCAAAAGCCAACTATATGTCAAACTTTTCTATTATCTTAACTTAGGATTTCTAAAACCTGCGAAAAGGGATCTGAAACCTATCCAAACTCCTCGGAAGTAGTACCACACATCCCCACAAGTCACAAACAACTAAATAAAGGCCCAGAAAGGGTAATTTAGGGTTTTGAAGGCAAAACAAGTAAAACAACATTTCGAATAGTTACACTTAAATTGTTAATTAGCACACATTTGGTAGTTAAGTTTATTTCAATTGTTATTGCAAGTGTATATAAAATCAAGTGCGAATAATTATTTTGACACAAACAGGGCAGTAAGATAATAGAAATCAATAAAAAAAAATACTTATTTAAACGAAAATCTAAAAGAAATATTTGAACCCATAATAAGAATCGTACAGATTAAAACAAAATTATATTGTAACATTGACACCACAATACAACAAACAGTACGACTCTAGTAGAGCATTGTCTCCCTAGCTTCAGTGATATCACCTTTAAGGCTTTAACCCTAAGGTGTCTATATTTGTGTCCATTGGGTCATCAGATCAACAATGGCAGACTTGCTTATAACAACAATCATCTTAATCACTGTCCTTTCACTATCCTTACACCTTTGGTGGTCTAACTTTTAGCAATAACTACAATAAAATTTTTGAGAGTAAATCGGGAAAAAGCAGTTCATTCATTATGGAGAAAAATAATAATAACAACAACCATCTCCCTAGGCCAGTGTCACCTCATCCATGTCTTTAGTTACGATGTACAATCACAGACTTTAATTAAAATTGAGCATTTATTAAGAGGTATTTGTTGGATAAAATAAAGTATACTTATAATAAATTATGGTTTTGGGGTTAGCTTAGGGGGATTAAGTTTTCGTAGGTGATTTCATGTCGACAAGATATAATCTATGAGCCCGTTTTATACATTGAATAAAATTAAGTGCGCTCAACTATTTTAACACAATCAAGGCAATATGATCGTAGATATCCGTTGAAGAAAGTGAAAGATTTTAAAGCCACGAAAGGAACATGTAAAATAGAAAAACAAAATACAGCCTTCAGAATTTCTATCCAAATAATTCAAACACTTTTGCACGCACGATGCACACAAATGCAACGCACGTGTCCAGATACTAGTATTTATATAAAACTTATAACAGAGCATATAACTAAACCTCATTAAATTAATCTTCAGATCAAAACTTTATTTTTTTCTTTAAAAAATCATAATTTAAGCATATGTAAAAGAAATTAATCAAGTGACATGGTATATATAGGGTGTTTCTCATGTTCAGAAGGTCTTTTATCGTCGGAACAGTACGACTCTAGTGCAGTATTGTCTCCCTAGCTTCAGTGACATACAAACTATCATCTTTAATCCTAAGGTGTCAATAACTATGTCCATGGGTCATCACATCAACAATGGCCGACTTGCTTATAATAACAATTATCATGCTCACTCTAAATCATTGTCCTTTAACTATCCTTATGCCTTTGGTGGTCCAACTTTTAGCAATAACTCCAATAAAAGTTTTGAGACTTTGGAATGTGTTTTGCTTTCAAAAATAGTAAACTATTTCTGTAATCGATTAGGGTGTACTATAATTATAGAAGTCTTACGAGAATGTAAAGCTCGTTTCACCAACATTTATGCAAATTTACTAGAATATTCTTTTAAATAGATTTAAAACTATTTAAAATATTAATTTCTATCATATGTTTCTAAAAATTAGTATATCTTTATAATTTAATATTTTAAAAAAAAATTATTTAATTGCAACATTTAATCAAAAATTAATATTATATTGTACATAAGAAATGTAACGACAATATGATAGTCAATGACTCAAATATGTCCAAACCTACCCCCGCCCTACCCACACCTACCCCCACCCCATCCTCAAATTTCTATGTCATATTTTTTTTACTTTTATAAAAATATATGAATTTTTTTTCTTTCCACCCTTACCCCGCCCTATCCCCAACCCCACTCCTCATTGCCCTACCCCATCCTCAAATTTCTATTTCGTATTTTTTGTTACTTTTATGAAAAATGATTGAAAATATGAAAAAAATTCTTACACCCCCGCCCTACCTCCTACCCCACACCCCCACCACATTTCCCTACCCCATCCTCAAATTTCTATTTCATATTTTTTTTTAATTTTTATAAAAAAAAAAAAAAAAATAATATGAATTTTTTTCTTACCCCCAACCCCACCCCATTGTCCTACCCATCCTCAAATTTCTATTTCATATTTTTTGTTACTTTTGTAAAAAATATATATTAAAAAATATGAATTTTTTCTTACCCCGCCCTACCCATCCCACCCCATTGCCCTAACCATCCTCAAATTTCTATTTCATATTTTTTGTTACTTTTATAAAAAAAAAAAAAATTACCCCGCCCTACCCCCATCCCACCCCATTTCCCGCCCCAGCCCCAAATTTGTTTTTCATATTTTTTGTTCATTTTTTAAAAAAAAAAAAAAAATTTTACCCCCGCCCTACCCCTCCCCCCCACCCCACCCCACCACATTGCCCTACCCATCCTCAAATTTTTATTTTTTATATTTTTGTTACTTTTATAAAAAAAAAAAAAATTACCCACGCCTTACCCCTACCCCCACTATATCCCTATTCCCAAATTTCTATTTCATATGAGGATATTATATGAAATTAAAAGAAATTTTGTGGAAAACAAAAGTTAAATGAGTCCCAAAAAAAATTTAATGAATGAGCAAAAGGACTTCTGCAGAAGCACCAAATTGGTATTTATGTTTTTCTTTCTATCTAGAAACATTTTTTTAGACTTCTGAAAAGAGGGTGTTTAGCTAAAGAAGGCTTGGCCAAACACCACCTAAATCGGCGTATTCTAGTTTTGGTGTTAGCGAAAGGGGGATTAAAGTTTCGTAGGTTGGTAGGTGGGAGATGGGGATGGCAACGGGTAGGATCTGGACCGGATCCTAATAGATCCAGATCCAGATCCGTTTTACATACATGTATTCATATCCATATCCAGATCCATAGGGTCCATAAAATCATATCCAAATCCAGATCCATCGGATTCACCGGATTCACGGATCGGATCTGGATCCAAATTAAAGTGACTGATTATTAAGTTATATCTTCTAATCAGTTCAAATTTTCTAGAAAAAAAGTCAATTTAATTTAACGAAATCATGGAAAATGCATCCGTAAATTAGGACTAAATGACATTGTTGACAATTGTTATGCCTATTGGCTATTGCTGTAGTGAGAAACAATCCTCTCAATACTTAAGCTACTACATAAGTACCACATAAATGATTAATATAATGATTAAAGAATAACACGCAAAATGTGTCTCAATTAAAAAAAGAATGGTCTTCGGCCCTTTGAATATAAAATAAAAATAAGATTACAAAGGATTTGGTGTCATGATGTATAAATAATAAATGTATAATTAATTTAATAAAAAACGGATTCACATGTCGGATCTGGACCGGATACGGATCTCAAAGACAAGATCCAGATCCAGATCTGATCCATCATAAACGGATCCGGTCCGATCCGGATCCGTCGGGTCCAAACTTTGAATATCCATATTCTATAAAACGGATCTGGATCCACCGGATCCGGATCGGGTCTAGGATCCATTGTCATCTCTAGTGGGGGAGTATTATTTGATTTCATGTCGACAAGGCATAATCTATCACCCAGTTTTATACAATGAATAAAATTAAGTGCGCTCAACTTTTCTTAAATTTTTAGTTAGCACACATTCAGTAGTTAAGTCTATTTCAATTGTCATTGCAGGTGTATATGAAATCAAGTGCGAAGAATTATTTTGACACAAGCAGGGCAGTAAGATAATAGAAATCAATCAAAATTTTAAATACTTATTTAAACGAAAATCTAAAAGAAATATTTGAGAAAAATAACTTTGTTCCTGCTCATTCCTTATGGAGAAAAATAATAATAACAACAACTATCTCCCTTGGCTAGTGTTACCTCATCCATTCCTTGAAGTTGTAACTGTCTTTTGTCGCTGCATCATTCCTTGAAGTTTGTATGGGAAGGACATGAAGTTGTAATACATGGGGAGTGCAGCATTCACAATTACCTCCAACAACATTGTTCTTGTGATTGAAGAAACCTCCAAGGGAATAGATTTTCACGTGGTAGAGCTGGTGGGAGCTTCATATGAAGAAGTTGTCTCTGTTGAGGATACTGATATACACAAGTGATACTAGAGTATACATAGTTTTTTTATTATTAGTATTTCAATATTTCAGCATATAGCCTATATTTTAATTTCTTTCTAGTTTTGCCCATTATGAGTATGTTTGTAATAAGTGGCTTGCATTGCAAATGCACCACTATAAATAGTTGGGCCCTTAATTGAAATATAGACCGAAAAGCCTTCACAAACGTTTTCCTCTTTTCTTTCTTCTCCTTTCCTTTCCTTCTTCCCATTTTCTTCACAGCCATTGCCACTGCTCCATCACCACTGATGGACAAAGGCACATGCAACCATGAATAGCTTCGAACTTAGGATCTTAACATGGTATCAGAGCCATGCAAGATGGATCCAGAAGTAACTATGTCACATTAGGACAGGGACTGAGAGATTCATCTTGCGAGGTTTAGCGATTGTGTATCGATTATTCGATTGAGGTCGATTTCACATTTTTTACATCTATAGTTTGATTTTTCGCTATTTTTTGTTGTTTTTTGTTATCTGTGACTAGTCTATTGTCTGATTGATCTGAGTTATCAAGTTCGGGAGTTCATTTTCAATCTACTGGATCTGTTGTCTCGATTGCGCTGGATTTGTTGTCTCGATTGCAATTTCTTAATTTTGATCTAAATTGGATCTGAGGTTTCGACTACGACTTCTCAATTTCGATTTACACTGTCTTTGCTGAGATCATGGAGAACACCACAATAACACCTTCTGTTGTGTTAGAAGAAAGTTCGAACTCTAGTCCAGATATCATTGATCACAGTCATCCTTTGTTCATGAATGCATCTGATACAGTAGGTGCTATTCAGATTGAGATTCAATTGGCAGGAATGGAAAATTACACGCTATGGAGTAGGGATATGCAGTTAGTACTATTAACAAGGAATAAAATTGGATTTGTAGATGGATCTATAAGGCGCGACATATACAGATCTAATCACACAAGGCAGTGGGAAAGGTGTAATGCCTTGGTAATGTCGTGGATAATGAGAAGTGTAGACAAAAATCTGCTGAGTGGGATTCGGTACCGAACTAGTGCAGCTGCTGTTTGGAAGGATCTTAAGGAGAGGTTTGATAAGATCAACCTCTCAAGAGTATTTCAACTAAAAAAGGAGTTAACAATGCTAAATCAAGGAGCTTCACCAGTTTCTCAATACTACTCTAGAATGAAAGATCTATGGGACGAGATAGATTCGATTATACCACCCCTACATGTGACTACTCGAATCCTAGGGAGTATATAACACATCTGGGAAATCAGAGGCTGCTGGAGTTTCTTATGGGATTGAATTATGGATATAACCAAGCGATGAGTCATATCTTGTTGATGTCACCCACACCTAGTGTGAATCAAGCCTTTGCTATGATAGCACAAGATGAAAGCCAAAAGAATATCTCATCTCTAGGGAGTTCTGTTGACAATTTGGCAATGACCAGCAGGGCTTCATTTAGCAAAAATAAGAAGTATAATACGTATGCCTTTTGTGATCACTGTCACATGAAGGGACATAATAGAGAAGGATGCCATAAGCTACTATACTTCTGTGATTACTGCAAGAAGCAAGGACATGTTCAGGAAAAATGCTACAAGCTACTGGGGTACCCTTCAGATTACAAAGGAAAAAATAAGGTTAATGCAGTTATGGCACCTCAGATGGCTGCACCTCAGATGGAAGGACATGACTCAAACCAGAGGCATCATGTGCAGGGGTATGGAGCCAGTTATGGTGGATGTGCAGATGGTGAGATGAATCAGAGACATTATGCAGGCAACAACCAGCTTTCTGTTTATCAACAACAGCAAATCCAGTAGATGATAAGAACCTGCACTCCAGACAAGCTGGAAATGATGATGTCCATGATAAACCAAAATAAGGGAACATGTACAGATCATAGTGCTGCTTCTAAAGTGTGTATGGCAGGTAACTATAATGAAAGTACTAGTAGTCCATGGATAGTTGATTCAGGAGCTACTAACCATATGGTTAAAAATAAAAATATGATTGAGACTCCTACTCCTAACTGGTCAGAAAATTCAGGACAGGTGCAGCTACCCAATAGAGGCAGTGCTCCAATCACACACACTGGAGAGTGTAGACTGACAGGAGGTGAACTTATAAAACATGTGCTATGTGTGTCAAGCTTTCAGTTCAACTTACTTTCAGTGTCAAAATTGACCAAGGAACTAAATTGTAGTGCAAGGTTCTTTCCTGACTTCTTTGTACTGCAGGATCTCCTCACTGGGAAGGTGAAGGAGATTGGTAGAGAAGTGGATGGCCTATATGTGCTGGATTATACAAGAAAGCAGGGGAGGCTGATGACAGTAAAGGCAGACATGTCAAAGTTCAGTATAGGAGAAGTGAAGGCAGTTCTATGGCACAAGAGATTGGGACATGTACCAATGAGTTTTCTTAGAAAAATAAATGCCTTCAGTAATAGTTCTAATTTTGTGATTCGACACTGTGATGTATGCCCTATGGCAAGACAAACTAGACTGCATTTCCCTACTAGTCAGAGTATGACTACACTTCCATTTGACTTGTTACATCTTGATGTTTGGGGACCATACAAGGTTGCCGCATATACTGGTATGAGATTCTTTCTTACTGTGGTGGATGACTTCACTCGATGGACATGAGTATTTCTTTTGCATATTAAATCAGATGTTCCTACTATGCTCAAAGATCTATGTTTACTGATTAAAACACAATTTGGTGCCAAAGTTAAGTGTGTCAGGTCTGATAATGGTTCAGAGTTTATAAATAGTTCTTGTAAAGATTTATTTTCACAATTAGGAATTGTACATCAGACATCCTGTCCATACAGTCCCCAACAGAATGACATAGTTGGAAGAAGGCATAGACACATACTGGAGCTTGCTAGAGCCATCAAGTTTCAAAGTGCACATGCCGCGATTGGGAGATTGTGAGACAATCAGATACATCATGAACAGATTGCCCTCTGTGGTTTTGGGGAACATTTCTCCATATGAGAAACTATATAAGAAGGCATCAGTTCTATCTCACTTAAGAGTAGTTGGTTGTCTGTGCTATGCTACAACCGTGAAACGATAAATTCGACACTAGAGCCATCAAGGCAAGACTCTTCGGGATACTCTTACAGGCGGAAGGGATATAAGCTCTTAAATTTATCTAACAATGTTCTATTTGTGAGCAGGGATGTTGCTTTCTATGAGGACATATTTCCCTTCCAGCAGAAGAAGCAATCTGGAGATGATACTAATCTGAGTTCAGAAACTGAGACTGATATTTTTCACCATGAACGATGTCGATCGATGATTCACGAGTATCGATCGAACACATCAGAGAATCTCAAGAGGTTGCGAGTCAAGACAGCACTCGGAAGGACACTAACAATCAACCCATAATTCAGACAGATGATGGAATTACTCCTGAATCTCAGCCACCATTGAGGAGGTCAGACAGAAACATGAGGCAGCCTGCTTGGTTGAAAGACTTTATTCAAGTGTCACACACAGGAGATGCAGGAGGTAAACAAGATTGCTTGTATCCCATGGCTAACAGTCTAAGCTATGCTGGACTAAATGCAAGATACAAGAGCTACATTGCTAAAATTGAACTTAAGCATGAGCCAAGTTCCTATTCTGCAGCAGTGAAGGACACCAGATGGGTGGATGCTATGAAGCTTGAAATGCAGGCTTTGGAGAGTAACAACACCTGGGAAGTGACAGATCTTCCTGCCCACAAGAAGGCCATTGGGTGTAAATGGGTCTATAAGATCAAGTATAAGGTGAATGGTGAAGTGGAAAGATTTAAAGCAAGGTTGGTGGCCAAGGGCTACAATCAAAAGGAAGGAGTTGATTATCAAGATACTTTCTCACCAGTGGCAAAAATGGTAACTGTGAGGGCAGTAATCTCAGTGGCAGCTTCCAGAAATTGGCACATATATCAAATGGATGTTGATAATGCATTCTTGCAAGGCGACCTTAATGAGGAGGTGTACATGAGTATGCCTCAAGGCTTTGATCACAATCAAGGGAAGGTATGTAAGTTAATCAAATCATTATATGGATTAAAACAAGCTTCTCGGTAGTGGAATATAAAATTGACCACTGCTTTGCAAAGCTCAGGATTTTCTCAAAGTCAGCTTGATCATTCTTTACTTACTAAGAAGATTGGTGACAAAGTAGTGGTGGTTCTTATTTATGTAGATGATTTACTCATTACTGGCAATGATGAGTATCTTATCCAAGAGACGAAATTCAGTTTGCAACAGGATTTTAAGATCAAGGACTTGGGGGTTCTGAGGTATTTCCTAGGCTTCTAATTTGCTAGGAATAACAGCGGTATAGTGATGCACCAGAGGAAATATGCAGTTGAACTGATCTCTGATCTTGGCTTTTCTGCTGGGAAACCTGCGAAATCACCTATGGAGCTTAATGGCAAGCTAACCTCTGTATTATATGATCAACAGACTGCTGAGGATTCCTCAAAAGTCAAGGATGTACTGATCGATGATCTAGCAAGTTATCAAAGGCTCATTGGCAGATTGCTTTACTTGACGAACACCAGACCTGATATATCTTTTGTTGTCCAGTGCCTTAGTCAGTTTATGCAGAGTCCAAAGATTTCTCATCTCTTGGCAGCACAGCGAGTGGTTCGATATCTGAAACAGGCCCCAGGTCTGGGTCTTTTTATGCCTGTTGGCAGCACTACTGATCTCACCACCTATTGTGATGCTGATTGGGCTTCATGTCTCAACACGAGGAGGTCTGTCACTGGTTATTTGGTATTCTTTGGGACTTCTCTCATTTCCTGGAAATCGAAGCGATCCATCGTTTCGAGCTCACCGGTTGAATATCGCACCGCTTCGCGATTGTCGAGGTGGTTTGGCTTTCTGGCTTATTCTCAGCTCTGAATGTTCCTCTTACACTCCCAATCCCGGTACACATTGATAGCAAGTCTGCCTTACAGATAGCATCCAATCCTGTGTTTCATGAGAGGACCAAACATATTGACATTGATTGTCACTTTGTCCGGGAGAAGTTGCAGCAAGGATTGATCTCCACACACTATCTTCCCACTGATGAGCAGCCTGTTGATATTCTCATCAAGGGTTTGACGATTGCTCGCCATGATTATCTACTGTCCAAGCTAGGCTTCAAAAACTTGTTTTTAGTTCCTAGCTTGAGGGGACGTGTTGAGGATACTGATATACACAAGTGATACTAGAGTATACATAGTTTATTTATTGTTAGTATTTCAATATTTCAGCATATAGCCTATATTTTAATTTCTGTCTAGTTTTGCCCATTATGGGTATGTTTGTAATAAGTGGCTTGCATTGCAAATGCACCACTATAAATAGTTGGGGCCCTTAATTGAAATATAGATTGAAAAGCCTTCACAAACGTTTTCCTCTTTTCTTTCTTCTCTTTTCCTTTCCTTCTTCCCCTTTTCTTCACAGCCATTGTCACTGCTTCATCACCACTGATGGACAAAGGCACATGCAACCATGAATATCTTCGAACTTAGGATCTTAACAGTCTCACAAGTTCCTATTTCGGTTGTGTACCAAATGGTCACGTCTACTATGTTGCAGAATGGTTTTAAACCAGGAAAAGGTCTCGGGAAGAATCTACATGGCATAATAGAGCTTATCTCTATTCTTGAAAACTACTCCCGCCATGGTCTCGGGTATGTTCTGAGGAAGGAAAAACGAATAAAGGTTCCCCAAAGTTGCGTAAGCCAATTCCAAACTTGTACCAGGCATTCTCATTCAGTATGCCGACACTGAATAAAGATGATGCTGAAGAAGAGATAAGAATGTTGTTCAAAGAAGAATAATGTCTCGTGGTTCTGTAATAATGCACAGAATCACCCCATTATTTGCAATTCCAATCCAAGCAAGCAACTCTACAATTAGACCTCTACCCTGCTCCTGGTTCCTCAATAGAAATGATGAATTTTTTCAAGTTTTCTAAAACGGATGGGGTGATTCAGAGGTTTGAACAGTGTTCAACAACATGACCTAATTTTCAAACAAACATGAAACCCTAGAACTAAAATTGCGATCTGAGATAGGCTGTTGCTGAACCCTAACTGCTCTTTTTCCCCTAAGGTTTCTATTGTTACGCCTCGTAAGTTTCACATTCTGTGGTGTCGTCAATTAATATCGATGTCCTGAGAAGAGGTGTGACCTTACGTAAGGATAATGAAGGTTCATAGCTTGTTTATGGAACTACCGGAGTGTATGAAAGTTAAACGGATCGAAAAAAATATGTTTCGATGAAATCGGTACAATTCTCAATTTGACAGTCCAGATTGACAGATTGTCAAAATGGACTGACTCATCGTCAAATTTCCTGCAGAATTCCAGGCTTCTGTTTCGATTTGATGGTCCAAATTGATGGACCGTCAAAATAGAGCGTACAATTAGTCAGTGCAAATTGTTTTTAGTATATAAATCATTTCCTCGGCTTGGGTCCTTATTTTCTTCATTCTTCAAAACCTAAAACACCCCCAAGCTCATCTCCAAGGATCTCCATCCATTTGAGACTTAATTCAAAGGCAAAACACCCAAGATCAACGTAAAGAATCCTCGGGCTATCATTAATTTCACTTCCTTCGCGTTGTGCCGACTTTGTCTTCAAATAAGCTTCAGACTAGGGATGTTTCTTGGAGTATTTAAGGTGAGTTACATCTCCCATAGTCTAATCTTAAATTGGTATACAAATTAAATTGAATTACGGGAAGAATTCTTGAGGAAATTAGCGACTATGAAATTTGAGGTTGAGTTATGTTGTATGGGTTGTTTTCATTGATTTGCGTTATTGAACGGAGTTGTACAAGTATGAATATCTTGGTAGAAAGGAGTAAGAGCAAATATGAAGGTTGTTGGGCCGAGTTGTTGGGCCGAGATATATTGAATTTGAACTAGAAATGACTGTATGAAGTATTGTGTTGACACCCAATTTTGACCCCCCCGTCCAGTCATTAACTATAGAACTACACTAATTTTGTAAAATATTTTTTTACGATTTATATAATAAAATGCAGCGATAAAACATTAAATACAGACATAAATAAGCAATTTAATAATGGCACCGCGTCTTACGTAAAAATTAAACACTTAGAGTCTCGCGCCCGTATTTATTAATTGTAGGCCCTGTCATAGTTCTTAAATGATAAATAAAATAAGTAAATATTCGCATTTCATTGATAGCAAGACAATTTCACAATTCGTAATCCAACACATGCGTTTTAAATAATAGCACCGCATTTTAAGTAAAAGCTTTAAACAATTCTTAAATATCATACTTGCATTTAGCATTTAAATAATTTAATCTAAACTCAATTCAATTTTAATTTAACTTCGCAAGATATGCATAATAAATAGGTTTTAATAACGGCATCGCATCATAAAAATTAAGCACTAGTTAAATAGCACGTCCGTCTTTATTTTTATTCTCAAACATAGATTAATAAAGCACCTAAATAATTTAATCAATTAATTTATCACTAATTAACTAAGTAAAAGCCTAAAACTAATTAAAAGCCTAAAACTAATACCCACTTAAAAAACGCAGCCCAGGCCCTACCTTTTAAATTACCCGTCTCCCCAGCCCAATAAATCCACTGGCCCAAAACCCGCGACCCGCCATCCCAGCCTCCTTCTCGCCTTATCACCCGTACACGCGCATCCTCACTTCTTCAATTTCTTTACCCATCGTCGTCCCCCACTCCCCTTAAACCTAACCCTAAAAGTTTCCATCGCCGCCTTCGTCGAAAAACCCGATATTCTCGCCGGATTTTCGGCTGAAAATCCGGCTCCCTTACCTTCCTTACCCACACACGCCCAGCCAACGATTTCCTACCATAACCAAACCAAATCAGAAATCCTTTACCTTACCATAACCAAACCAAATCAGAAATCCTTTACCTTACCATAACCAAACCAAATCAGAAATCCTTTACCTTACCATAACCCGCACGAATCGCACTAAATCAGAAGGATTTCTTACCATAACCAGCACCCAAATCCTGCTTCAAAATCAGTACTAAAATCAGCACAAAATCTAGTACGAATCGCATTTAAATCGTAATAAAAATTAGCCAGAATCGCACCTTGATTACTTACCAACTTGGAACCCAAAATCCTAGCTATAAATATAGAACCGCTATGCATGCAATAGGGCATCGATTCAGGGGAGAGTACGATAGAGCGCAGTGGGAGAGAGCACAATACGACAGAGGACAGACGGCAGAACATCGGGGAAGGAGCAGGGGCTCAGCACTCAGATCATTAGCATCGCACGAATAGGAAGTTCGAAACCCTTTCTTTCAAATCCAGCCAAGAAATCAGCAAACAAACCTTGCCCTTCTATTCGCATCGCAAACCCAAAACCCGTCGAGTGGACCGACGACTTGATACGCTGCCCCGGGTCGCTGTCCGGAGAAGGTAAACTCATCACTTTTTTCCAAACTTTCTGTTTAAGTCTGTATTTTTATGGTTTCGTACGATGTTTTTTGCCTGCAGAATGTTGGTGTAATTTGTGTGTTAAACATATGTTAGTCCATTCTTGCTGCTACGTCCATTACTACTCTTTCCTTATTTTTTGCATTATGTATGTCTGTGTCGTTTGTCTGGCATTAATATGTAATCCTGTCTGGGTATGTATATTTTGACGTTTAGTCTGTTTAGCAAGCATCAGTCAAGTTCATGTCCGCTACTGTGTTATCTGCCTCACTACCTTAATATTTGTTTAAATCAGTTGAGATTAGTTAAGTGATTAATCGGGTGTTTGTCTCGATCACGATTTGTGGCAAATGAATGTCTGTCTGTTAGCATGTTCAAACACCTTCATAATTGAATGAATATTGTAGAAAAGATTCAGAATTGTAATAAGGAATTGGAGAGAATATTGTGTTTGTCCCTGTTGGTTTCAGCATGATCTATGTATGTACTACTGTGAGATTACCTGAGTATATTGCCAATATACGTACTTGACTCAACCCTTGTAGTCGCCGCTTTAAGGAAACTGTGTTAGCCTAGATAAGTCCCTTCAGTGAACATATGCCTATCATGGTCGTGTGGAGTTGATCTCCCCTGCAATACATAGTTGGGTCTTACTATATGCTTGCAGTTGAGCCTGCTTAAATATTATTTGGAATGGCTTATTTGATTGTTAAGGGTCTAGCATGCTTACTAAATCAGTCCATTATTTTCTAAAGTGAATGTTTCTCCTATCAATCTGCGTTGATTGTTTAAACCGTAAAAATGGGCATATATGCCTCTATTCCATCTTAAAATTGCTTATCTGCTGTCTTTCAAGTAAGATAGAGAGATGTGTAGGCTAGGTATTTGATTTCATATCTATCCTATAATCTTGGCATACCTGTAACTCCCCAGTCCGAATAAATGTTTTGCTTTGCTTGCCTAAACTGTCACTGCATGTTGTTTTGACTACCTGCATTTCCTGTTGCCACCATAACGCATGCTTAAAAGGAATCATGATTCGGCCATCTACTCGTACTATATGCATCTGATTGTTAATGCTCGAGTACATCACTATGTGAACCATAAGAATATTCCTATATGTTAACCTCATCAGATTTCATTGTCATTGGCTATGTTTGTCGATCGTTATGCAGATGACCCTGGCTTCATCGATCGATTTATACATCTTTATGTGCTGGTTGTGTATAAGCATAGATCATGTGTGTGTAGATTCTTTTATGATTCAAATAATTAAGACATATACTAATCTTTATTTTTCTTTCTCTTACATGGCACGCCCGGAGCCAAACGAAGAGTCTCATCGCGAGACTCATCATGAGTTATAACAGACAAGGAATTGCATCTGCGTGCATCTTCATCTCCGCTAAAAATTCAAACCGCGGCGAAAAGACATCGCTCCTTCGAGTCATCCTTATTTATTCTTTATTCCGCCATCTATTTGTTGTAAATTAATTGTCTAACGCTACACTAATTAGTTAGCACTTAGAATAGCTAAACTTGAATCAATAGCTAGAAATTAGTTTGACTTACTTACCTTAAGTTAATTAGTTTAGGCTCGCCTTGCCTTGTTTAAAAGTTATAATAAACCACCTCATAATCTACACTTGCATAATAAGCTGGAATATTATTCGCCAAGACATTCTTAAAACCATGTTATAAATATGCACACATAATAAGAAATATTTTTGGCATAATAGGCACGTTTTTCTTTTATTTGTCTTACAAGCACACGTTTTGTCCTGATAGTTTTATATTATGCTAGGTAAAAGAATACTTGCACACATTTTACTCCTGTTATATATGACTTATATCTAATATAGTATTTAGGCATCTTAATTGCATAGTTTTCAAAACCGACTTTGATTTTCATACATAAACCTTGCAATAAAAATATATATTTTAGAAAGTATATCTTATACTCTTCTGCTTAAATGTTTTTAAATACACCCTTTTTTAGCATAATAATTAACCCTAGGCTTGGCAGGACAACCGCAAGTTAGCGGATCTTAGAGGATGCCTAACCCCTTCCCTCTAGATTAATAAAGAACCCTTATCCGGAATCTCATTAAGTTTAGCAGACCATAAAGAATGGAGTTAATGTTTACTTTAAACTAGTTAACATTTAGGTGTCCTAATTCACCCAATTAATTAGGTGGCGACTCCGCGAACCCCTTAGCACTTTTAATCACCCCTTGTTAAAACATTTAACACTTTTGCACTTTAGCATTTATTATTCATTTTCTAACCTTTTATCAAGCAGGAGCCAGCTTTTATTTTAAAGTCGCGGCCGAAAAAGGGCGTGACAGAACTGGCGACTCCGCTGGGGAACTAAGGCTCTTAACCACAACAGATCTAGGGTTATTATTTGGCATTATTTTTGCATTTTAAATTTTTACGTACTGTATTTTGTTTGTTTTAATTGCTATTTGCTTTACTGCTTTCCTTAAACTGGCATTCCGCTCATATTTCTTCCACTCTGAAAAATTCACACAATCACACACTACATGCGAGGTGCGCAGTGCATCAAAGAAAATTCTTTCTTCAAAACCCAAATTTAGGAGAGTTGGTAATATACGTGGAGTGTCCTGGCCTAACCGGTCGCAGAGCCTTCTCACTCGAGTTGTCCGCCGGGAACTCAAGGCCTAGAAAAGCCAAATCTTAGAAACTTAAGATAGAGCTATACCACCCTTTATTTTAGGGCATGCATGCATTTACCTTAGGTGGGTCGGTCCTTGGCATTGACACCACAATTAAGAAGACACCAAATTTGTCGAAGGGTTTTTCACAACCCAACGACCAACAACATATTATGTGTTACGTGATATTGATGGATGAATCCGAGCCTAACGTGACATGCTAGCATTGGGAAATTTTGCATTTACTTCTGTTTATGTATAGGATGAGCAATATTCTAACAATCCTTGAAGTCAGAATGGTGAGTGGTGTTCCGACAAAGCTAAAGATTTGGTGGGAGAATTTAGACGGCAGCAGTAAAATGATCATCAGAAGCAAATTAGGTTGTCTCACGGCTTTGTTTGACATCGCTCCAGATCAACATATAGTTAGGGCCTTAATTCAGTTCTGGGATCCGGATAGGGCAGTGTTCAGATTTCAAGACTTCGAACTCACCCCCACGTTGGAGGAGATCAACTACTTCACGAGCTTAGCTTACCAAGACAGAGGGCAAATCATCCCTTATAGTCAATCTGGAAAGAGATTCTTGCATTACATGGGCCTAAAGAACACGAAGGAACTCCGTTGCTTCGAAAATAATTGGGTTTCCCTAGATTATCTCAGACGAGATATGGTCGCCAAGATAGCTATCAGTCATTTAGAAAGGAGTTCTCTTGCAGTCTGGGGCAATGGAAAACTAGACGACATACCGCGTTCGTCGTTGCTCTATTAGGCACTCTAGTGTTTCCCCTTGAGCATGGGCGGATCAGTACTTGCATATGTTCTGTGACCCGAATGGTTTTTGAAGGCATTAATGACACGCAACTTACTTTGGTCCCCATGATTCTAGCTGAGATACTTCGAGCTGTAGGAAAATGCAAGCGAAGGGAAACCAATTTCTTCGAGGGATGCAATCTCATCTTACAGATGTGGGCCATGGAACACTTTTATCAACGATCGAATATGACAGACATTTGTTTTAGCAATGATTATAGGATTGTAAGTTTTACGGCGGATGAAGCGGTTTGTGTCACGCCAGACGGTATTAGGGATTGGTATGAATTTACGGCATCCCGCACTAGCAAGTGCAACGAGGTACCCACCGCTATCCGTATCAACAAAGCCTATGTAAGGAGCAAGGACCGTTATTACATCGAGCTCATCGGATTAAGGGACTTGACCATACGCTCCGCGCTGCATTCGCCGCTTGGTCAAGAATGGTAATCCGCTCCAATCGCATGAAGGATTCAGAGGTCGCGTTTGGGGCAAATTGCACTTTCCCGCAAAGAAGCAAATCCTTGAAGAATGGAACAACATTGAGAAAATATATGTCAAATATGAGCAAGAGGTACGCTGAGCATGCGTAGGTTCAAAGAAGATTGTGACAGGCCAAGCCCCAAAGGCAAGCAGGGTTTCGAGGATATCGACATGACCAATTGGGTAAAAGTGTGCAGATTAGGGAACAACGCCATCCCCCCTGAGATGTGGGACCAACTACAAAACATCATGCAATATTTGGAAGATGCAGGAGCAGGGCCTAGCAACACCACCGCAACATTCGCCGGCAGCATAATGTAGCATTAGGAATAAATCTTAGTTTTGACATTTCATTGTTGCAATTTAATTATTTTTAGTCCCAATAAAAGCATTTTCGATCCGATGGCTCGGACCAATCCATCATTATCGCATATGTGACGTTTAGGCCTACCTCTGGCACAAAGAGGTCCCCCTTGCATGTTAGGAAACGTTTGAATGTGTTATGTGCAATATATCTGCTACATACCTGCAAATTAGGTGCTTTATGCTAACACCGTTTGTTGCACTTTTTAGAAAGATTTATCATCTTCCCCAAAAGGTCGGTTCGTATTTGACTCAATAATGTCGGAGCATCCACACTTTACCAGGTCCAAGGCACGAAATGATGATATGACTGGCTCGGGGGCGTCTGAGCCAAATGGTTTGGGAATTATTCCTGTCAGCGAAACAGAAACTTCAGAAGGGAGGAATGTCGCCAGTCAGGAAGAATGTATTGCACAGCTGCTACAACAAATTGCTGATATGCAGGTTGAGATGGAGAGGCTACGGAATCTGACCAACCTATCCATTAGTTTGAATACCCCTATGCCAGAGCAAAGGGCCACTACCTCGCAAACCATCCCAGAGCGACCTCCACCACCACATATCTCCCAAAACTCCCCACAAAGACGGCCAGTTACCGACCAAACTGCCCCTCGCCCAGCCAATCATCAACCCCACCTTCAAAATGATCCTCCTACTACCCATGATCTCAAATTTCACCTACTTACTTCCCCACAATCAGCCCTAATCGCCAGGCCGACCAATACCCACGCACCATACCCATTACCAAATTGAAACAACCTGCATACTAACTTACACAACGAAACCCACCTTTTACGCCCTCAGGCTTCACCGTGAAGCGGTCATTCTGAAGAAATGGAAAGGGAAGTCCGAGCCAAATGGATGAGGACGTGGCGAGAGATTCATACCGAAGGAAGCGGTTCGTGGTACGCGATCGGATAAAGGTCACGAAGGACTAGACTACGAAGATCTTTGCACGATCCGATGCGAGTCGCCAGGATACAAGGTGCGAAGTTCGATCTATTTGATGGGAAAGGGAACCCCGTGCACACTGAGGTCATATCATGACAAGCTAATCGAGTAGGGAAGAACCCGATCATTATGAAATTGTTCATTCAGTTTGGCCGTGAAGACTAGATCGTATACCACCAGATCCGCGAAATGGCATAGCCGGAATGCATTAGCCCAAGACTTTGTGAGCGGTTCAGTTCAACACGTAAACCGTTGTGGGATGTGTTTTACCTAATGAAGTTGGAAAGGAAGTCTACGGAGACTTTCAGGGAGTACGCTATGAGGTGGCGTTCAGAGGCAGCGAAAGTACAACCACCCATGGTGGAGAGTGAGATGACCACACTATTCGTACAATCTTTGAAGGACGCAACCTACTATGAACGAATGATAAGCGTCATCAGACAGAATTTTGCAGAAGTTGTCAGAATGGGCGACTTCGTAGAAGAAGGTATTAAAGCGGTAGATTACAACCGCAAAGATTACAGGCAACTAATAAGGCGATTCAGTCAGGAACACTCGGGGGTACTTCACAAAGGAAGAAAGAGACAGTTTCCCCTTCCATGTTTGTACAAGAACGCAAACCCGAAGCATTCATAACATACCAAAACCCATCCTACTACCAGAACTCCACACCTCACTATGCACCTGCCCCACACCACAACTACCACACACAGCCTATATATAACGCTTCCCAAACACCCATTTATCCTACCCCGCATAGACCCACCCATCAAGCCCGCCAACAAAATAGAGCACCCAATGCACCCAGACCAAATACGAATTTTGAAGGAAAACCACCCAAAGTTCGCACCCCACTAGCTGAACCCATACCCCGAATATATGAAAGGCTGCGAGCTGCAGGCCTAATTCAACCGATTCCAGGAAGGATTCCTGACCCTATCCCAAGGTGGTATGATGAGAACAAGCGCGCAGATATCACTGATAGCCCAGATACATGACAACGGCGTTGCCACTCCTCGTGGGACATAATCAAGGCATTGATCAGAGAAGGGGTAATTCAGCTGAAGGATCCTGCCCCAAACGTGCATAATAATCCCTTGCCAAACCACGGCAACGTCAACGTGCACCTGATAACCTTAGATGAGGAATACGACTTGGAGGGAACCATCCGATCAGTTCAAGTTGAAGGAAAAGTTGAACCTTCTGCTTTCATCACCCCTGTCACCAACATCCGAAAGAAAGCAGTTTTCGAGCTAGAAAGGGCACCGCCAAAGCACGCGGTTCAATCACGCTGCCTGCATACCCTACCGGAAGCCGCCAATCAGAGTAGATCGCAGAGGAATTGGGAAGCAGGTCATAGAAGTCACCGCTGCAGGTATAACCAGGTCAGGGAGGTACTACACGCCTGTGGAGGTAGCCAGGGAGGTACCACAAAAGAAACCCGTGACAGAGGCTGAAGTCGAGGAGTTTTGGAGGAAGATGCCCACTACGAGTATTCGTGCGGAGCGATTGAAGAAAACATCAGACATATCTCTATTTGCAATGCACGCATTCTCGCCACAGGGCTGCGCTAATGGAGGTATTGAAGGATGCATATGTTCCAGAGGGTACAACAGACGAGAACTTGGCAGCTTTAGTCGGACAAGTGTTATACTCCGTATTTCCAGAGTATGTACGTGAGGACGTACGTACAAAAGTTTAGCCTTAGTTAGGCACTTTGGACGAAATGTTTGTGCACAACTCACTAAAAGAATCGTTTTTCGACGAAACGTTTTACAAAACTTGCGAAGGGAAAATTACGGCTATGTCATTTATAGTTTTTGCGGATTTTTCCGAGAGACGAAATATTTTGGACCAACGGGAGGGTGACACTTGTCACCCTCAATGGACGGCAAAATGGGCAACTTGGACGATTTTTTTGTGGCTTTTTCTTTAGTCAAGGTTAGGTAGGATATTTGTGGAGTAGATGGATAAGGTGTACTTGCCCAAATCTCCACCCTACACTTGCATAACACTTGGCTTCATCTTGGCCATTGGTTGGCCTTTGGTTGGCCTATAAATACTCCCTAACTCAAGGTTTTCATCCATAAATCAATTCTCCAAGTCTTGAAAATCCTCCCCTCTCTTTGTAGTATTCTCGCCCAAGAGCCCTCCCTCTCCTCGAGAAGGCCCTCGCCGAATACCCCCTTGTAGAAGTTGCCTTCTAGTATAGTTACTATACCAAAATACCCTAGCCCAAATCCCTTATAGTTAAGTAGAAGTTGTTAGAAACTTCTAAGGGTTTCTCGAGCTATCTGAGCGCAATTGTGAGCTAATCCTTGCTCAGGATCGACATTTAACTTGGATAATTTTTGGGCTTATCGAGGTAAATACTCTTGTCCTTCTATTGTAATTGGATATTACATATAAGAATAGTTAAGACTTGAGTATAGGATATAGAAGAATATTAAAGAATAGAATTGAATTATCACAAAGAGAAGGGTATAAATGAAGAATAATTGAACTGTACTTACATAGGACTGTTTTTACAGTAGACTTGAGTAGCTTGACGGGTAGGGAAGTTCTGCCCAATTTTCCGTAGAAAAGAGAACCATCTGCTTAGAACTGTATACAAAATAGTCTAGACGCTGATAGGCGATTCGACTATTATAGGTTGATTCTTCCGCGACATATTCGACTTGGCGGTGGATTTCGAGAAGGTATATGATTCTTCCTATACTCTTGAGAATGATATTTTAAAATATATATATAGTACGGTAGACGTGCGTGTTAACCGACGTAGTTTTACTACAATGTCTTTTGACTTAAGCCCGAATAATAAGAACTCTCAAGTATTTCAAAAAGAATTATGAATCATTTTTAAAGAAGAGTAATACTTGGTTTTTAAACAGAAAACTTAAGAGTTATACTAGCTTTATGGGAAGTTAGGTATAACGACTTAAGAAAGATAAAAGGAACGGTTTTACTTGTTTGTTTATAAAAATCTTGTATTGACTTCTGCAAGTATAGTAATATGGTTTGATAAGTAAACATGTTATGATACTACGTGTGTTAGTGTCTTGTGATGTTATTATTGTTGTGCTTACGTTGTTAAACGTTAAGACCGTTGTACTGTTATTATATCACATACCCCCTTGACTTGTTATACCGAGGGCTTGCCACCCTTGATGCGGGTCTATACGCCTACGCGGTTCGTGTGACTATGCGCGAGTCGCGGAGTTCCGAGGATTGATCATTCCGGTGTTTTAGCCCGACGCGAGATGCCTATGCGGTGCGTGGTGACTACGCGTCTATTGTGACTATGCGGATCGCGAGAGTCCGGGAGGGTACCGGGGTTAGCTATCCCCGATGCGCGAGGAATACCTCACGCGCGGTCATGTGTGACTATGCGGATCGCGGAGTCGTGATTAGGCACGCATAATGATACTATGGGCGATTGGCCTTGCTCGATCATTCGCGCCTAGAAAAGACACTGCGCTTTACCTATTATTGTTCTTGTTTGTGATATGGCATTATGCAATTGAACCGATTGTATTTGCAAATGGTTTTAAATACTTTGATTTCATTTAAGTACTTTACGCTTTCACATACTTGGTACTGTTGTAATCGACCTCCTTCTGGCCGTTCATGCCGCAGGGTGGCAAAGCAGTGCTAGATCCACATCCTTAGGATCTTTTTGCTTTGGTGTCGGATCTCCATCTCCGAGGCTCGACTTTTGGGTATGATCTCCTGTTGTTGTATATAGTTTTGTACATTCAGGTATGGCGGGGCCCGTCCCGCCATAGTTGTTTATCTTCAGAGGTCCGTAGTCCTATTATGCATTGGGATGTAATCGCTAAACTATGTTTATATATATATGCCGAAGGCGACATTTTCTCACATAAAGCGTGTCTCATTTTACAATCGTTTCATGTCTTGTTTTTATATTCCATTACTCGATGTATGACTACTGGGTGCGTAAGGCACTACCACGCCCCGAACGGTCGTGACAAAAGTGGTATCGAGCGCTTAATCCTGGAAAGTGTCTACATCGTATCTAGTAAGTTCGATTATCGGTGTGCGCACCACACCAATAATCAGGAGGCTATAGGATATTTAGGATTGGTTTCCATTCTTCTCATTCTGAGATCGTGCCTTAGAGCTGTGTTATGAGTTGAACCCCTCTAACGTATTCCTTTTCTGTAACAGTTATGCCTTCACGTAAGGCAACCCGGGCCCAGAAGGGCAAAGCAGCCGAGAGAGCTGCTAGTAGGACACCGAGAGTCACGAGGGCTCAGGCCCAATCTATACCCGAGACGGCGAGTTCCATGACGCCGCCGGCCCCAGCAGAGACCACGACCGCACCTCCTATCCCACACCGCTGGAGGAGTTAGGTACAAGGAGATGGCTCACTATTGGCCGTGATCGTGGCGACATGAGGAGTGGGCCGACGCAGCAGCCCAGCCCGGTGAGTACCCGTGGTTCACCCGAGGCGTATAGTTTGAGGCTACGGATTTCTGAGTCAGAGCCCGCGAGTTTTACGGTCGAGGCCGGAGGATGATCCGCAGGAGTTCATCCGTCGCCATGAGGATTATGAGAGTGATCGGCGCCGAGACCGAGTCCGTGATCTCGGTTCGCAGACGGCCGCGTGATACCGCAATCGATTGGTTTGATTCGTGGAGTTATCCCGGAGAGCACGTCCCCAACTACTGGGATGAGTTCTCGGATGCTTTTCTCACTCACTTCTTGCCTCCACATATGAGGAGGGCACGGGCCGACAGATTTTTGCTGCTGAGACAGAGAGGGCGCACAGTTAGGGAGTACAACGTCGAGTTCGATTCTTTGGCTCGATATATCCCTGCATTGGTAGCGGATATGGAGGACAGGGTGCATCGCTACATCACCGGGCTAGATGATTATATGGCCGAGTCTTGTGCGGGTGTGGCTCTTCAGCCAGGCATGGACATTACCCGCATGCAGCTCATGCACTCGATGCGATGAGCGTAGACCGACGGGTCGACAGATATCGCCAGAAGAAGGCCAAGACGGCCGGGTTCTTTTGGTAGTTCTCGGTGGACGACCTCGCAGACGCCTAGATTTGCGCCACACCAAATCGTGAGCACTCCTACATCATTTTCAAGACAAACCAGAGCATTCGGGCGTGTCGGGCCCGTGACTTGACTTCCAGTGGTAGCAAGGTGCTAACCGATCGAGGTCCGCTCAGTGTGTCCGTTGTGGCAGGTTCCATTCAGGGGGTTGCAGTACTACTTCGGGAGCTTGCTACACTTATGGCCAGCAGGGTCATTATGCGAGAGTCTGTCCACTGCAGAGGCGAGGCAGTAGGGTCGCCTTCGTGGTCTGCGTCTTCATCCCCATAGCTACACGCCCGAGGGCGTGGTACTCGTGGACCGGCAGGTCGCAGAGGTCGTGGTGCGGGTCCAGCCTAGCGGTCCTCGAATCGCATTTATGCCTTGTCCACCGGCAGACTGTGAGGCGTCGCCGACGCCGCCACTGTACTTTATCGGGCCGTTATGATGTATACGCCTTGATAGATCCGGTTCTACTGCCCTATATATCTCCCTTATTGCTAGTAGGATAGGGATAGAGCCCGAGTCCATAGACTTTTCGAGGTAGCTACGCCATGGGTGATTCGGTAGCTCGGCGGTATATGTGGCTTGCCCGTGTCTTTATGCATCGTCGACCCTAGCCGACTTGATAGAGTTGGACACGACGGATTTCGATGTGATCACGGGTATGGATTGGTTAGCTTCGCTACGCCTGTAGACCGCAGAGAGAGTGGTACGGTTCCAGCTTCCGGGAGCCATATTGAGTGGGAGGAACACGGTCGCCGGCGGTAGGTTTATTTCCTACCTCGGCTAGGAAGATGGTACGAATGGGTATATCTACCATCTCATTCGGTGTTTGATAACGAGGTCGCGTACCAGATTTTCATCGGCCCAGAGTCGAGAGTTCCCGATGTGTTTCCGACGACCTCCTGCATTCCTCCGGAGAGGAGATAGAGTTTTGTATCGATGTTGCGGACACTGCCTATTTCCATTCCGCCATACGTAATGGCACCGCCGAGTTGAGAGAGTTGAAGGATCAACTTAGAGATTTGCTAGAGAAGGGCTTCATCGGACCTAGTGTTCTCCCCGGGAGCGCCAGATTGTTCGTGAAGAAGAAGGGCGACGCCGCACGCATGTGTTGATTACAGTGTGAACAAGGTGACCATTAAGAACAGATACCCTTCCTGTGATTGATGATTTGTTCGACCGGTTGTGGTGCGAGATGTTTTCCAAGATTGACCGCGATCGCTATCATCAAAGTGCGAGTCGAGAGGTGGATGTCCCTAGATCGCATTCGGATCCGAGACGCATTATGAGTTAAGGGTCATGTCTTTTGGTTGACCAATGCTCCGGCGGTATTCATGGATTTGATGAACCGAGTGTTCAAACCATTTTTGGACACGTTTGTGATAGTGTTCATTGATGATATCTTGTTTATTCTCGCCAGAGCGAGTACGCGAGCATTCGGCGATCGCGGCCGAGAGTTCTCCAGACCAGCAGCTATACGCCAAGTTTTGAAGTGTGAGTTCGCTGACTTCGTGGCTTTTCTTGGGCATATTGTCGGCCGATGGTATTCGGTGGATACGACCAAGATCGAGGCATCGAGTTTGCCTCGACCTACTACTCGGCTGAGGTTCGCGATTTCGGGCCTTGCGAGTTATTATCGGCGTTCAGAGAAGTTTGCTTCTATCTCTCGCACCTTTGACTAGGCTGATTCAGAAGGCAGCTAAGTTTCAGTGGACTGATGCTTGGAGCGTGGTTTCCGATCGGCGAGAGATCGACGACCGCCCCCGTTCTTACTCTTCCAGAGGGTCTAGACGGCTATGTCGTGTATTGTGATGCGTCATGCATCGGGTTGGGATGTGTGTTGATGCAGCAGGGCAAGGTTATAGCATACGCATCCCGACATCTTAAGAAGCATGAAAGGAACTACCCCACCCATGATTTAGAGTTGGCAGCGGTGATTCACGCCTTGAAGATCTGGAGGCACTATTTGTATGGGGTTCATGTGGATATTTATACTGACCACAAGAGCCTCCAAAGATATCTTCACCGCAGGAGTCGAACTTACGACAAAGACGGTGGTTAGAGCCGCCAAGGATTATGATGTTGACATCCCGTACCACCCGGGAAGGCCAATGCCAGGCGTATGCCCAGTCGTAGGTCGATGGGAGTCTATCGATGTGCACCGAGAGAGGGACTGGTTCGCGATTTGCATCGATTAGCGAGCCTTGGTTTCCGCTTGATTGATTCCGATAGCGGTGGGTTCGAGTTCGAGAGGTTGCCGAGTCTTCCATCGTCGAGAGGTGAAGAGGAAACATTGAGGATCCAGCTTTGACACTGCATCGCGATACGGCTCTTCGTGAGGAAGCGGTCCTTGAGGTAGCACGATGGGTGCTAAGGTTTGAGGGCGGTTGTGTGTTCCAGATATTGCAGGACTTGGCAGCAGTTCTAGGGGAAGCACACAATACAAGCTACTTCATCCATCCGTGGTCGACCAAGATGTACCACGACCTTAGATCCGTGTATTGGTGGGATGACTTGAAGAGGACGTTGCAGAGTTCGTAGCTCAAGGCCCGTGTTGTCGCAGTGAAGGTAGAGCACCGAGGCCCGGTGGTTTGTTGCGCACGATAGAGATCCCGACCGGAAGTGGAGGTGATCAACATGGACTTTATCACAGATTACCTCGCACTCGGATGAGGCATGATTCTATTTGGGTTATCGCCGACAGTCGATTTAAATCAGCCCACTTTCTTCCCGTCAGGACGACTTTTTCGGCTGAGGATTATGCCATACTTTACATCCGAGAGATCGTCAGACTGCATGGAGTCCCTATTTCTATCATATCTGACCGAGGAGCCCAGTTTACGGCTAACTTCTGGAGGTCTTTTCGTAAGGGTTTAGGACGCAGTGAGCTCGAGTACCGCATTCCATCCACAGCACGACGACAGCCGAGCGCACTATTCGCACTTCGAGGATATGTCGCGAGCTTGTTATTGACTTCGTGGGGTACCGGGAGGATCATTTGCCTCTAGTTGAGTTTGCATATAATAATAGCTACCACCCAAAGATTCGATGGCGCCTTATGAGGCCTTGTATGGGAGGAAGTGCGATCGCCGATAGGCTGGTTTGATGTGGGCGAGGTGCGATTAGTTGACCAGACGGCGCAGCAGTGCCGGATAAGGTAAGCTTATCCAGAGCGGTCACGATACCGTGAGTCGCATGAAGTCATACGCAGATCATCGCCGTCGGATCCGGAGTTCGAGGTTGATGATTGGGTTTTCTGAAGGTGTCACCCACGGCGGTGTGATGAGATTCGAAGAAAGGGAAACTCACCAAGCGTACATCGGTCAGACGATTGTCCGCAGGTAGGCAAGGTTGCCTATGAGTTGGATCTGCCGTCCGACCGGAGGCGCGCATCCGGTGTTTCATGTTTCTATGCCGAGGAGATGTATCGGGATCCATCTAGAGTGCATCCGATTGACGATGTCCAGTGATCCAGGGGTTATCGTATGAGAGATTCCCATAGCGATAATCGATCGTCGTTAGGCGTCCGCGACCAAGGACGTGGCTTCCACAAAGTTACGTGGCGAACGAGCTCGAGAGGAGATGACGTGGAAGGCGAGGAGATACGAGGCGTAAGTATCCTCACTTATTCCCACACCTCCGTAACTTACTTTCCTATTTGCGGTTTTTAATTATCGATTTGCTTAAGTGTTATATCAGGCTACGTGTGGCACTTGCAAACCGTTAAGTTGTGAGGTACTTTATCGTTAATCGTTTGGGAAGGAACATTCGACGAATGTTTCGGCGAGGGGAGAATGTTATACCGTATTTCCAGAGTATGTACGTGAGGACGACGCATAAAAGTTTAGCCTTAGTTAGGCACTTTGGACGAAATGTTTGTGCACAACTCACTAAAAGAATCGCTTTTTCGACTAAACGCTTTACAAAACTTCGAAGGGAAAATTACGGCTATGTCATTTATATTTTTGCGGATTTTTCCGAGAGACGAAATATTTTGGACCAACGGGAGGTGACACTTGTCACCTCAATGGACGGCAAAACGGGCAACTTGACGATTTTTGTGGCTTTTTCTTTAGTTAAGGTTAGGTAGGATATTTGTGGAGTAGATGGATAAGGTGTACTTGCCCAAATCTCCACCCTACACTTGCATAGCACTTGGCTTCATCTTGACCATTGGTTGGACTTTGGTTGGCCTATAAATACTCCCTAACTCAAGGTTTTCTTCATCCATAAATCAATTCTCCAAGTCTTGAAAATCCTCCCCTCTCTTTGTAGTATTCTCGCCCAAGAGCCCTCCTCCCCTCGGAAGGCCATCGTCGAATACCCCCTGTAGAAGTTGCCTCTAGTATAGTTACTATACCAAAATACCTCAGCCCAAATCCCTTATATTAGTTAAGTAGAAGTTGTTAGAAACTTCTAAGGGTTTCTGAGCTATCCTGAGCGTGTAATTAGGAGCTAAACCTTGCTCAGATCGACATTTAACTTGGATAATTTTTGGGCTTATCGAGGTAAATACTTTTGTCCTTCTATTGTAATTGGATATTACATATAAGAATAGTTAAGACTTGAGTATAGGATATGAAGAATATTAAAGAATAGAATTGAACTGCTATCACAAGAGAAGGCGGTATAAATGAAGAATAATTGAACAGCATTTACATAGATCGCTTTTACTGAGACTTGAGTAGCTTGACGTAGGGAAGTGCGCCCAATTTTCCGTAGAATAGAGAACCCTCTTCTTAGAATCAGATACAAAATAGTCTAGACGTTGATAGACGATTCGACTATTATAGGTTGATTCTACGCGACATATTCGACTTGCGGTGGATTTCGCGGTAGGTATGTGATTCTTCCTATACTTTGAGCATGATATTTTAAAATATATATATAGTACGTGACGACGTGTTAATCGGACGTAGTTTTACGGCAATGTCTTTGACTTAAGCCCAATAATAAGAACTCAAGTATTTCAAAAGAATTATGAATCATTTTTAAAGAAGAGTAATACTTGGTTTTTAAACAGAAAACTTAAGAGTTATACTAGCTTTATGGGAAGTTAGGTATAACGACTTAAGAAAGATAAAAGGAACGGTTTTACTTGTTTGTTTATAAAAATCTTGTATTGACTTCTGCAAGTATAGTAATATGGTTTGACAAGTAAACATGTTATGATACTACGTGTTAGTGTCTTGTGATGTTATTATTGTTGTGCTTACGTTGTTAAACGTTAAGACCGCAGTATCTTGTTATTATATCACATACCCTCGACTTGTTATATCGAGGGCTTGCCACCCTGACGCGGTCTATACGGCCTACGCGGTTCGCGGTGACTATGCGAGTCGCGGAGTTCCGTGATTGATCATTCCGGTGTTTTAGCCCGACGCGGGATGCCCATGCGGTGCGGTGACTACGCGGTCTATCATGACTATGCGGACCGCGAGTCCGCGAGGGTACCGGGTTAGCTATCCTCGATGCGAGGAATACCTCACGCGGTCCGTGTGACCTATGCGATCGCGGAGTCGTGATTAGGCACGCATAATGATACTACGGGCGATCGCCTTGCTTCGATCATTCGCGGCCTAGAAAAGACCTGTTACAGTTTACCTATTATTGTTCTTGTTTGTGATATGGCGTTATGTGCAATTGAACTGATTGTATTTGCAAATGGTTTTAAATACTTTGATTTCATTTAAGTACTTTACAGTTTCACATACTTGGTACCTGTAGATCGACCTCCTTCGGGCCGCGTTCATGCCGCAGTAAGGGCAAGCAGTGCTAGATCCACATCCTTAGGATCTTTTGCTTTGGTGTCGTGAGCTCCATCTCTCCCGAGGCTCGACTTTGGGTATGATCTCCCGTTGTTGTATATAGTTTTGTACATTCAGGTATGGCGGGCCCTATCCCGCCATAGTTGTTTATCTTCTTAGAGGTGCGTAGTCCTATTGCATACTGGGATGTAATCGCTAAACTATGTTTATATATATGCCGAAAAGGCGACATTTTCTCACATAAAATTGTGTCTCATTTTACAATCGTTTCATGTCTTGTTTTTATATTCCGATTACTCGATGTATGACTACTTGGGTGCGGGTAGGCACGACCACGCCCGAACGTCGTGACAACAAGTACTAGAGGCCCGCAAAATCGCTTTCATGATGATGAATTACCTGCAGCGGAGTCGACATAATCTTGCATTAAATATCACCGCCCGTGTCGCATAAGATTGTCTCATCGGTCGATTGATGAGGCTCAGCCGTCAACATTTGTCCCATGACGACACTGTTGAAATTGGGGGCAGATTGTAAGAAAATTCGTGAAAGCCACATCAGGGTCAAAGGTTTTGACGGAGGCCATAGGGGAGTCGAAGGCGTAATTGACCTCACACTGCTGATCGTACCTGCAGAGTTCGTTGCGGAATTTCAAGTATTGGATATTGCTACATGTTACAACCTGTTGATAGGAAGGTCGTGGATCCACGCAGGTGGTGCGATCCGCCCACCTTGCATCGCTTCAAAGTTTATATGGAATCACCGTGAAGTGGTGGTATTTGGAGATAAAAGGGAAGCGTCAACACCGACATGCAGCCTCGCCATAGAGGACGTAAAACAATTGGATGGTTCGGTTTTTCATGTTAATGAGATCAAGAGAGCAAGCAGGGTCAGACCGTTGCAGCTACCACATTCTCTCACAATGGTGGCCAAGGAAATGCTAAGAAATGGATACGAGCCCGGCAAAGGTCTTGGGGCCAGTATGAAGGGAATCACAGAGCCTATCCAGTTGTTTGGAAAGAAGGACACTTTCGGTTTGGGGTACCGGCCCACCTCGAAGGATTTGATGACTGCGAGCCGCCGAAAAAAGGAATACACTCCCTTGCCTATGCCCATTCCGCCCTTGAGTCAGTCATTCGTCAAAGCCTGCACCATCCAGATGCCGAGAAGATGACCTGCAGGATTTCGCACAGGTTCCGCAACTGCTCAGAGGAGAAGATGAGGCAGATTGCTCTATGATCGCAGGAAATCACGAGGAAGAGCTCACCATTCGGGACGCAGAGCATGGATACAGCCAGAATAATTGGACTTGCACCCCTGTCCTAACCTTCCAAAGAGCATGGTAGAATTTATGATAGTTCTAGCAGTGTGACTTTTATTTAGAAAGAAAACAGACATGCATTTACGTTGCTTTGATATGTTTTATAATCTCGCATTTTTTCATCATAAATTCTAGGATATTTTTTGCAGCTTTAAATACTTTGCTTGTGTTAAAATTAAATTCTTTATGCATTCTTCTTTCAGCGATCATATTAATAAACCTGTTGATAATGCGAATATGACATGTAACGAGACCAACGAACAAAGTTCAAATGACGAGTGTAGTCCCGGAGAACAAGGGGAACAACAATCAGAGCTCAGCCAAGAACTAGAAAACTTTGAGAATAAGCCCAAACCGAATTTGGAAGAAACGGAACTGATAAACTTAGACAATGAGAAAGTTTTGAAAGAAACTAGAGTCAGCATCCACCTAGATGGCACACAGAAGAAAGAGTTAATTGAGCTCCTGAAACAATACACCGACGTGTTTGCCTGGTCATATGATGACATGCCAGGTTTGAGTACGGACATCGTCGCACACAGGTTGCCTATTGAGCCATCCTATCCCCCCGTAAAACAAAAGCCAAGAAAGATCAAACCAGACATGAGTTTGAAAGTCAAAGAGGAGGTGTCTAAACAGTTCGACGCAAAGGTAATTCGAGTTGCAAAGTATCCTACTTGGTTAGCAAATATCGTGCCGGTAAAGAAGAAAGATGGAAAGGTCCGAGTCTGCGTGGATTACAGGGATCTCAACAGGGCTAGCCCGAAGGATGACTTTCCGCTTCCGAACATTCATATACTTATCGACAATTGTGCGAAGCATGAACTACAGTCGTTCGTCGACTGCTTTGCTGGTTATCATCAGATCCTTATGGCAGAAGAGGACGCAGAAAAGACAGCATTCACTACCCCGTGGGGGGTGTACTATTATCGAGTAATGCCGTTCGGTCTCAAGAATGCGGGCGCTACCTACATGAGGGCCATGACTACCATCTTCCATGACATGATTCATAAGGAAATTGAGGTCTATGTGGACGACGTCATCATCAAATCACGAAAAGCGGAGGGCCATTTGGCAAACTTGAAGAAGTTCTTCGAGCGGCTAAGACAGTATAACTCAAATCAATCCCGCAAAGTGCGATTCGCGTTCCGCTGGGAAGTCTGGTTTTATAGTGAGTAGGAGAGGGATTGAGCTAGACCCCTCGAAAATAAAAGCCATCCAAGAGTTACCTCCTCCGAGAAGCAAAAAGGACGTGATGAGCTTCCTTGGTCGTCTCAACTACATCAGCAGGTTCATAGCTCAGTCTACCGTGATATGCGAGCCGATATTCAAATTGTTGAAAAAGGATGCAGCTACCGAATGGACAACAGATTGTCAACAGGCTTTCGACAGAATCAAAGAATACCTTTCTAATCCACCAGTTCTAGTACCGCCAGAACCGGGGAGACCTTTGCTACTCTATTTATCTGTATTAGAAAATGATTTCGGATGCGTGTTGGGGCAACACGATGAAACAGGGAGAAAGGAGCAGGCCATATATTATTTGAGTAAGAAGTTCACAGCATATGAAGCTCGTTACACTCGGCTGGAACGTACTTGTTGCGCATTAACTTGGGTCGCCCAGAAGTTCAGACATTATCTATCAGCATACACTACTTATCTTATTTCGAGGATGGATCCGCTTAAGTATATCCTTCAGAAGCCCATGCCCACCGAAAAACTAGCAAAATGGCAAATTATGTTGAGCGAGTTTGACATCGTCTACGTCACACAGAAAGCCATAAAAGGACAGGCATTAGCTGATCATCTTGCTGAGAACCCGGTCGATGAGAAGTACGAGCCCCTCCGAACCTATTTTCCTGATGAAGAGGTATTGTTTGTCGGAGAAGATATCTCAGAGGATTACCCAGGTTGGAGGATGTTTTTTGATGGAGCGACAAACTTCAAGGGAGTCGGCATTGGAGCAGTTTTGATTTCAGAAACAGGTCAGCATTATCCGATCTCCGTGAAGCTCAGATTTCCATGCACCAATAATATGGCTGAATATGAAGCTTTCATATTGGGGCTCAGAATGGCCATAGATATGAACATACAAGAGTTACTGGTCGTGGGTGCTTCAGATTTGCTGATCCATCAGGTACAGGGTGAATGGGCAACCAAGAATATGAAGATACTCCCCTACCTTCTTTGCGTGAAGGAATTACAGAAGAAGTTCAGCAATATAGAATTTAGGCATGTCCCGAGGATCCAGAATGAATTCGCTGATGCATTGGCAACCTTATCCTCCATGATTCAACATCCGGACAAGAATTACATCGATCCGATCGTAGTAAGTGTGCTGGAACAGCTGGCTTATTGCTCTCATATAGATGAGGAAATAGACGGGAATCCATGGTACCATGACATCAAGAGGTACCTCAAAGCAGGAGAGTATCCAGAAGGCATAACCAACATTCAGAAGAAAACACTTCGAAGATTAGCAAACCACTTCTTTCTGAACGGGGAGATCGTATACCGAAGGACTCCAGACCTGGGCTTACTAAGATGTGTTGACTCTCAAGAGGCGAGCAAGCTAGTAGAGGAAATACACGGGGGGACATGTGGACCTCATATGAACGGCTTCACTTTGGCGAAAAAGATTCTGCGAGCAGGTTATTTTTGGATGACGATGGAAATAGATTGTATTCGCTTTGTGCAGAAATGTCGGCAGTGCCAGATTCATGGAGATTTGATTCGAGTGCCTCCGAATGAACTCAATGTGACAAGGCCATTCGCAGCTTGGGGCATGGATGTCATCGGCCCTATCGAACCCGCTGCCTCAAATGGGCACAGATTCATCCTCGTAGCAATTGACTATTTCACTAAATGGGTAGAAGCATCATCACACAGATAAGTGACGAAGAAGGTGGTAGTCGACTTCGTTCGTAACAACATCATTTGCCGATTTGGAATTCCTGAGTCGATTGTAACCGATAACGGAACCAATCTCAACGGTAACTTGATGCGTGAGATATGTGGAAATTTTAAGATCACTCACCGTAATTCCACTCCATATCGGCCTCAGATGAATGGAGCAGTAGAAGCAGCCAACAAAAACATCAAGAGGATATTGCGCAAAATGATCAGCAACTACAAACATTGGCATGAGAATTTGCCTTTTGCGCTTTTGGGTTATCGCACCACAATCCGAACTTCTGGGCAACGCTCGTATTTTTAGTCTATGGAATGTAAGTCGTATACCAGCAGAGGTGGAAATATCATCGTTGAGAATTATCCAAGAAGCCGAGTTGAGCGAAGCCGAATGGATACAAGATCGTTGTGAGCAGCTGATGTTGATTGACGAAAAGAGATTGAATGCAGTCTGTCATGGGCAGCTTTATCAGAACAGGATGGCTAGAGCTTTTAACAAGAGAGTAAGGCCAAGGTTATTCAAGCCTGGACAATTGGTTTTGAAACGCATATTTCCGAATCAAAGTGAAGCTAGAGGGAAGTTCGCACCCAATTGGCAAGGGCCCTACATGGTTCATCGAGTATTAAGTGGAGGGGCTCTAATCTTAGCTGAGATGGATGGTGAAATATGGCCTAAAGCTATCAACGCAGATGCAGTAAAGAGATATTACGTCTAGGAGTATTTGTTTCCGTGTAATCCCCTTTTCATTGTAAAAAGGCTGCATTCCCTCGGTGGGATATGCATAGAGCCCATATAGGGTCTCGCCACTGCAAATTAGAAAGCCCCTTTACTTGTAATCGGAACTACGTTCAACCTGATTCCCTTGGCGGATACGTAGGCGGCCACATCGGCCTCGGTCCCACATTTAGAAATTTTAGCTTTATCAGTTTGCTTGTAATGAACTACGTCATGACCTGATTCCCTCATGGGGATACGTAGGCGGCCTAAATCGGCTTCGGTCACACCATTAGGAATCTTCCCATTAGCCCACGTGCTGCAGAATGTGTTGGTTATTTCAAAAGAGATATGAGCAATCCTCGTCAAAGTTAAGTCTCGCCCGTCTGCCCGCATAACGAAACTGGGACAATTTTACGCGTCACGAAGAGATCATAATGAAGGCTCCAAAGATGTTCGTTTGGTCAGAATATATGTCATATTCAGCAAAATCGACTAGATTTTTACACTTTATACGCATGTCATATAAATGTTTATTTTAAAAAAAAATGTTTTGTGCATACCTCATGAAAATGTTTCGTTTTGAAAATACTTTTGTGACACTACCAAACACCTCAAGGAAGCCAGACAGGGGTTGCAAATCTAAACAGGCCAGGCACGCTGATATCAAGGAAACAAGGCGGCGAAGTCAAATACGAATCGACCCCCCCCCCCCCAAAAAACTCATAAATTTTCTTTGAGCGCAGGTCTTTTCATATTAACAGAAGCAGAAAGTGAAATAGCCGAAGCAGAAAATACGGCAAAACGTTTCTTCGCAAAAGCAGAAAGAAGCAGCAGAGGCAGAGGATATGACAACAATCCAAAATTCAAAGTCTGCATCAGAAGCAGCAGAAGCAGAAAAGGGCATCGACAATCAACAATCACTCGAATTCGCAAAGGCTAGCGCATCAGCGCGGGCATAAAGTCAAATTTGCAACCAACGCATCGCACCCAACAAAGGCATCATGGCAATTCGTCAGTTGCGGCATTTAGCATGTCCGTGCAAGGACAACATCTCAGTATTCATCTGGCATATCAGGGACGACATCTCTACCCATAAAATTGCACTTCTCGTATATGTTTATCATTTCATTGAAACAGGTATACACTAATGTTTTCTCAAGCTTAGCTTGCAGGAGCATTTATTCTACAGGACCAGCAATACGTCCAAGCAACGACGTCAGCAACAATGCGTCCACACAACGACACCAGCAGCAATACGTCTACGCAACGACGCCAGCAGCAACACGTCCAAGCAGCGACGTTATCAGCACAGCAAGTCCACGCAACGACGCCCGGAAAAGAACACGCCCGCATAACGACGTGATCGGCGTATGTCCACGCACGACGCCCGGAAGAATACGCCCGCATAATGACGTGATCAGCATTATGTCCACGCAACGACGCCAGCAGCGACACGTCCAGACAACGACGTGATCAGCAATACGTCTACGCAACGACGCCAGCAGCAATACGTCCACGCAACGACGCCAGCAGCAATACGTCCAGACAACGACGTCAGCAACAATGCGTCCACACAACGACGCCAGCAGCAATACGTCCACGCAACGACGCCAGCAGCAATACGTCCAGACAACGACGTCATCAGCATTGCGTCCACGCAACGACGCCAGCAGCAATACGTCCAGACAACGACGTCATCAGCATTGCGTCCGCACAACGACGCCATCAACAATACGTCCAGGCAACGACGCCATCAGCATTACACAACGACGCCCGGCAACGCCCAGCGGCGGCGTTATCGCGACAACAAGCCGAAAACAACGCCATCATCAGCATATCACATCCTCGCAGGGACGAATTCTCTACTCTCAAAATTGCGTTTCTCATTCGTGCTCCATTATTCTATCTTAACAGTTATGCACTAACTCTTTCTCGAGCTTTAGTCTACAGGGACAGTTGCAGCAAGGACAACATATCCGCGTTCACTATCGCAACACGTCTGTGCAAGGACGAAAGTCACAACATTTGCAGCATCGCATCAACACAACAAGCATTACATTTCGCAGGATAACATTTTCTACTCACAATTACATTGCTTTTAAAATTATGCGTCATCATTTTTGCCTTAACAGTTATGCACTAACCGTTTGCTTAAGTCTTAGCATGTAGGAGCAGGAGCACAACGTGGATTTTCTCTTACAGCGAACCGGGGCAATTTGTTGGGGGGCCAACCTTCCCAATGAATGGCAGAAGCGGCCTCAAGCGTCGGTCCACTCGTTCCACATCACCATAAAACCCAGCACCATAAGCCGATAGCGGTACACCCCAGGTTCAAGCCAGTTTATCTTTATTTTTATTTTTAACACCACAGCCCAGTGTCGTCATAACCCGACACTGGGACAAATTTTGAGTCCGCGTTAGCCCGCCTCGGTGTTTTGACCATGGTAGCCCAGTGTCGTCATAACTCGACGCTGGGACAGATTTTGAGCCCGCGTTAGCCCGCCTTGGCATTTGACCCTGGCAGCCCAGTGTCGTCATAACTCGACACTGGGACAGATTTTGATTCTTGCGTCAGCCTTGTCTACCTGCCCAACTTTTTACAATCCTGAGGATCGAGACAAAATTGGCTATGAGTCAACGTCTTTGTCCGAAGATTCTTCCATCATCTCCATACAAAGAGAGACAAGTTGTTGACACCCAATTTTGACCCCCCCGTCCAGTCATTAACTATAGAACTACACTAATTTTGTAAAATAATTTTTTACGATTTTTATAATAAAATGCAGCGATAAAACATTAAATACAGACATAAATAAGCAATTTAATAATGGCACCGCGTCTTACGTAAAAATTAAACACTTAGAGTCTCGCGCCCGTATTTATTAATTGTAGGCCCTGTCATAGTTCTTAAATGATAAATAAAATAAGTAAATATTCGCATTTCATTGATAGCAAGACAATTTCACAATTCGTAATCCAACACATGCGTTTTAAATAATAGCACCGCATTTTAAGTAAAAGCTTTAAACAATTCTTAAATATCATACTTGCATTTAGCATTTAAATAATTTAATCTAAACTCAATTCAATTTTAATTTAACTTCGCAAGATATGCATAATAAATAGGTTTTAATAACGGCATCGCATCATAAAAATTAAGCACTAGTTAAATAGCACGTCCGTCTTTATTTTTATTCTCAAACATAGATTAATAAAGCACCTAAATAATTTAATCAATTAATTTATCACTAATTAACTAAGTAAAAGCCTAAAACTAATTAAAAGCCTAAAACTAATACCCACTTAAAAAACGCAGCCCAGGCCCTACCTTTTAAATTACCCGTCGCCCCAGCCCAATAAATCCACTGGCCCAAAACCCGCGACCCGCCAGCCCAGCTCCTCTGCCCTTATCAGCCCAGAAGCACGCGCATCCCTCACTTCCTTCAGTCCTTTACCCATCGTCGTCCCCCACTCCCCTTAAACCTAACCCTAAAAGTTTCCATCGCCGCCTTCGTCGAAAAACCCGATATTCTCGCCGGATTTTCGGCTGAAAATCCGGCTCCCTTACCTTCCTTACCCACACACACCCAGCCAACGATTTCCTACCATAACCAAACCAAATCAGAAATCCTTTACCTTACCATAACCCGCACGAATCGCACTAAATCAGAAGGATTTCTTACCATAACCAGCACCCAAATCCTGCTTCAAAATCAGTACTAAAATCAGCACAAAATCTAGTACGAATCGTACGAAATCAGAATAAGAATTAGCCAGAATCGCACCTTGATTACTTACCAACTTGGAACCCAAAATCCTAGCTATAAATATAGAACCGCTATGCATGCAATAGGGCATCGATTCAGGGGAGAGTACGATAGAGCGCAGTGGGAGAGAGCACAATACGACAGAGGACAGACGGCAGAACATCGGGGAAGGAGCAGGGGCTCAGCACTCAGATCATTAGCATCGCACGAATAGGAAGTTCGAAACCCTTTCTTTCAAATCCAGCCAAGAAATCAGCAAACAAACCTTGCCCTTCTATTCGCATCGCAAACCCAAAACCCGTCGAGTGGACCGACGACTTGATACGCTGCCCCGGGTCGCTGTCCGGAGAAGGTAAACTCATAACTTTTTTCCAAACTTTCTGTTTAAGTCTGTATTTTTATGGTTTAAATGCGATGTTTTTTTCCTGCAGAATGTTGGTGTAATTTGTGTGTTAAACATATGTTAGTCCATTCCTGCTGCTACGTCCATTACTACTCTTTCCTTATTTTTTGCATTATGTATGTCTGTGTCGTTTGTCTGGCATTAATATGTAATCCTGTCTGGGTATGTATATTTTGACGTTTAGTCTGTTTAGCAAGCATCAGTCAAGTTCATGTCCGCTACTGTGTTATCTGCCTCACTACCTTAATATTTGTTTAAATCAGTTGAGATTAGTTAAGTGATTAATCAGGTGTTTGTCTCGATCACGATTTGTGGCAAATGAATGTCTGTCTGTTAGCATGTTCAAACACCTTCATAATTGAATGAATATTGTAGAAAAGATTCAGAATTGTAATAAGGAATTGGAGAGAATATTGTGTTTGTCCCTGTTGGTTTCAGCATGATCTATGTATGTACTACTGTGAGATTACCTGAGTATATTGCCAATATACGTACTTGACTCAACCCTTGTAGTCGCTGCCTTAAGGAAATCTGTGTTAGCCTAGATAAGTCCCTTCTGTGAACATATGCCTATCATGGTCTGTGTGGGAGTTGATCTCCCCTGCAATACATAGTTGGGTCTTACTATATGCTTGCAGTTGAGCCTGCTTAAATATTATTTGGAATGGCTTATTTGATTATTAAGGGTCTAGCATGCTTACTAAATCAGTCCATTATTTTCTAAAGTGAATGCTTCTCCTATCAATTTGCGTTGATTGTTTAAACCGTAAAAATGGGCATATATGCCTCTATTCCATCTTAAAATTGCTTATCTGCTGTCTTTCAAGTAAGCTAGAGAGATGTGTAGGCTAGGTATTTGATTTCATATCTATCCTATAATCTTGGCATACCTGTAACTCCCCAGTCCGAATAAATGTTTTGCTTTGCTTGCCTAAATCCATCGCATCTTTGTTTGACTACCTGCATTTCCTGTTGCCACCATAACGCATGCTTAAAAGGAATCATGATTCGGCCATCTACTCGTACTATATGCATCTGATTGTTAATGCTCGAGTACATCACTATGTGAACCATAAGAATATTCCCTATATGTTAACCTCACTGTATTTCATAATCTTTTGGCTATATTTGATCGTTATTCTGCCAGATGACCTCGTCTCTTGATCGATTTATACATCTTTATGTGCTGGTTGTGTATAAGCATAGATCATGTGTGTGTAGATTCTTTTATGATTCAAATAATTAAGACATATACTAATCTTTATTTTTCTTTCTCTTACATGGCACGCCCGGAGCCAAACGAAGAGTCTCATCGCGAGACTCATCATGAGTTATAACAGACAAGGAATTGCATCTGCGTGCATCTTCATCTCCGCCTCGAAAAATTCAAACCGCCGGCGAAAAGACATCGCCTCTCCTTCGAGTCATCCTTATTTATTCTTTATTCCGCTTCATCTATTTGTTGTAAATTAATTGTCTAACGCTACACTAATTAGTTAGCACTTAGAATAGCTAAACTTGAATCAATAGCTAGAAATTAGTTTGACTTACTTACCTTAAGTTAATTAGTTTAGGCTCGCCTTGCCTTGTTTAAAAGTTATAATAAACCACCTCATAATCTACACTTGCATAATAAGCTGGAATATTATTCGCCAAGACATTCTTAAAACCATGTTATAAATATGCACACATAATAAGAAATATTTTTGGCATAATAGGCACGTTTTGTCCTGATAGTTTTATATTATGCTAGGTAAAAGAATACTTGCACACATTTTACTCCTGTTATATATGACTTATATCTAATATAGTATTTAGGCATCTTAATTGCATAGTTTTCAAAACCGACTTTGATTTTCATACATAAACCTTGCAATAAAAATATATATTTTAGAAAGTATATCTTATACTCTTCTGCTTAAACGTTTTTAAATACACCCTTTTTAGCATAATAATTAACCCTAGGCTTGGCAGGACAACCGCAAGTTAGCGGATCTTAGAGGATGCCTAACCCCTTCCCTCTAGATTAATAAAGAACCCTTATCCAGAATCTCATTAAGTTTAGCAGACCATAAAGAATGGAGTTAATGTTTACTTTAAACTAGTTAACATTTAGGTGTCCTAATTCACCCAATTAATTAGGTGGCGACTCCGCGAACCCCTTAGCACTTTTAATCACCCCTTGTTAAAACATTTAACACTTTTGCACTTTAGCATTTATTATTCATTTTCTAACCTTTTATCAAGCAGGAGCCAGCTTTTATTTTAAAGTCGCGGCCGAAAAAGGGCGTGACATATTGCACACAAATTGTTTGACGAATTGTCTAAATGAAAACCTTGATAAGATATGGGCTTGATATTGACACAAATCCCTTATATGATGTAGATAATCATCCATAACACATACGAGGCTTCACAACACATAATTAGCTTTCTCGATAAGGTATGTAAGGCTTCCATTCTTCTCTTTTATGGCATGATCCTCTCGATAATAATTGTTATAAACATGTTTTTTTAAAGACTCTAATCCTAGTCGATTAAGAATGCTCTGGAGACAAATCCAACTTTGTTATGGTTATATTTTAATTTGATGTTCTTCTCTCTTCATCGGTTAAACGGTGGTATTTCATTTTATGATTGAAAAGCTAAAGGAACAAGGGGTCTTCTTTCTTATGAACCATGACAAAGTAAAAAAGTATATATGTCCACATAAGAATGGTCGGGGGTATAACGACCTTACATCACCCCCGATGAGTTGATGAGGCATTCATAGACTTGGTATGGTCCTTATATGTGTATATTATGTATTTACACTGCCCACAGAGGCCTATGGCATTATATATGTGGCTATACAAATATGATACTTATGATATTGCCCACGTAGGGATACGTCGTTACATACACGATCTATTATATATAGAATATTTCCCACAAAGGTCTATGGCGTTATATGCGCGATCGTATACCTATACATACCCACAGAGGAGTCTAGTGAGACATTTATGAGGTTTTAGGTGGTATCTCTGATTTCTTTGATTTATTGTTGCTTTATTTATAGTTGATTCTACCCTACATATTCAGTACATCTTCGTATTGATGTTCCTCTTAGGACACTGTGTTCATGCCCGCAGGTACAGATAGGTAGAGGGGTGCTCCTCCTCAGTAGGTGGTCTATTCAGTTGTGACTATTGTACTCTCCTCTCTCATAGTTGTTGTTCAGGAGTCATTAGGTACGGTGAGACACATTACTAGTATTTTGGGTATGGCAGTGCCCTATCCCGATCATTGAGTTATTATGCCACTCTTAGAGCTTTACAGACTTATGTATAGTGGGTGTACGTATGGCGTGGCCTTGTGGACCCCTTTTTGTTAGTAGTGTACTCCTCTAGTGGCCTTGTTGGCATTAATTTTCGTATATATTGTGATGGGCTTCTTCTGCGTGCAGGTGTCATACTTTCTTGCCTTTTATGGTTATATGAAGGCCTTGTTGGCCCAAGTTTCATATCACATGTTCCAGATAATATAGTTCATCTTCTTAGGCCTTCGGACACTAGGTGTCGCCCCCTTCCCCCCTAAGATTTGGGTGTGACAAACTTGGTATCAGAGAAGGTATGTCTTAGGTATTCTGCAAGTCATATCTATTAGAGTCTTGTTTATGGGTGTGTTATGCACCACACTAATAAGCAGGAGGCTACATGGTATTTAGGATGTTTACTTTTCTTCTTAATCTAGATCGTGGGATACCGTTGAATCGTAAGTGTTCACCCATAATCATCATCTTTTTTATATTCTCATCTATGTCTGCTACTACTAGACGAAAGGAGGCTCAGCGAAGGGGAGATGATAAGGTGGGAGAGGGTGCCAGTCAAGCACCACCTGTTAACCTGGTGAGATAGGAGCACCAGGACAAGGATGTATCTTCTAGGGCTCCACCCCCCATCACCACCTCCAGAGGGGCATAGTGGCGCTAATGTACCTCTAGTTTCTCTTCCGGTTGCACCTGATCAGGATTTAGACAGCTAGAGTGTTGTGCAATTATTGACGAAGTTAGTGACCTCTTAGGCCCAGTGACAGACCCCTGATACTTCTGATAGAGCCATTAGCGCGAGGGTTTGGGATTTCATAAACTTGGACCCTTCAGTATTTACAAGATCAGACCCAAACACGGACCCACATAACTTTTTGGATCATATGCAACATACTTTGTGGGTAATGCATGCCACAGATGTTGAGTCAATAAAGTTGGCTTCCTATAGGTTGTGTGATGTGGTCGTGACTTGGTTTGATACTTGGGAGTAGACTCGGGGACCCCAAGTGTCACGACCCGACCCCGGGCCCGCGACTGGTGCCCTACCTGGGCACCCCTCTCAGGTATACATCAGAGAATAGCAGCGGAACATACACAACACATAAAAATACTTAGCCAATAAACAACAACAGGCTAGCCGATAAGGCCACCTTCCGTAAAACATACATAATCCAAAAATAGGCCAGTACATCTCTGTTCTTAAAACTCAATCCACAAATATGACTACAGACCTCTAGAGAATAACAACTGTGATGGGACAGAGCCCCGCCATACCCCTGAATGTACATAGATTTACAACATCAGGGAAACCGTACCAAAAGACGAGCCTCTGGAGAAAATGGAGCTTCGGACACCTGATAAGTGATCCTAAGAATGAGGATCTACCACCTGCTTACCCTTACCTGCGGCATGAACGCAGCCCCCGAGGAAAGGGGGTCAGTACACAATATGTACCAAGTATGTAAAATTGGAAAATACTGCAATATACATCGTAAGTCTAAAATAAAGCTGGAGACATGTATGATAATCAAATTACAGTACACTGTGCCTTACTAACAATGAGAGTAAACAAGTGTATACTTTACTGCATAAAAATAGGAGGCTCATGATCAAAGTAGGGTCACCCGCCCGTAGTATCATTAAGAAATCCTACTCCTGGGACTATTTCACCCGCATAGGTCCTGTGGACCCGCAATGAGGTCATCCGCCTCGCATGGGACTATTTCACCCGCATAGGACTATTTCACCCGCAATGAGTACAAACGCCGCACTCGCATCATGGGTAGCAATTCCATGGAATAAGTAGTAACCCGGGGTCTACCCCGTAAGAATACATAACCTAGCACAACCGGCTATCATACGTAACATAAGCACTACCGGCTTATCATACATAACATAAGCACCACCGGCTTATCATACATAACATAAGCACCACCGGTTTATCATACATACATAAGCAAGTTAAGAAATCCCCTAACTTCTTATTAGCTTTGTTCATATACACTCTCATTTTAGTTTACTTAAGGCACTAGCATGTCTTTATAAAAATCCGGGAATTTAACCCAAAGTACTACGTATTCAACTCTTTTAAAATGACTCTTTTTCGTATAAAACTCTCAAGATACTAATAACCGTAGTATCAAGTCATATCTACTTTTTAAGACAAGTCACACTACTCTTTTTTGAAATACATATATAGACCTCTAAATCAAGTGACTTCCTTCTTTTAAAACCTAAAGCAATTGATGCCTTCAAATCAATTTGCCTTTCATTATTTCAAGTCATTTATCATTGATTACATTACTTAGAGTAAACCACTCTTTTAACTTTCCATAAAGCTATTATAACCGACTCCCCATAAAGCCGTTATACTAGTTTTATACCTTAGATACTTACATTCTTCTTTATAACCAAGAGACTTAAACCTTCCAAACAAACAAGTATCACATACTTTCAAAATACTTTAAGTCTCTTAACCTTAGAACTAAGATATCCTTAGTATCTTTAAACCAGTGAGTTAATTCCCTAACTCAACCAACTTGGACATTCTTAAGATAAGCCAGGGATATCAAATGGACTAGATTCGTCAAAATCTCGTACGTCTACCGTACTATATATTTACAACTATTCATGCTCAAGAGATAGGAAAGTTCCACATACCTCTTTGGTTCAATCCAATTGCTACGTCCGATATGTCGTACGTAGTACGTCAACCTATAATGACCATAACACGTCTATTAGCTGCTAGTTTCAAACGTAGAATATTCCAAGTGCAAAGTCACTAAATTCTACGGAAAATCGGACAACACTTCCTTTGTTTCTATATACTTTTCCACCTTTTTCAAGGCCAGAATTCAATAACCAAACACGCCACATTTAAGGCTCAACAATGTAGTTAACAATAGGGGATTACACGCCTAACAAGACGTGTAAAATTCCGTCCCACAATTCATATAAAACAGTCCAATATTCCATGTCATTTCGACTACAACGTACAATCATAATAAATCTTTTCCAATTCCTTTTCAATCCATAATGTCGTTCTCGCACGTTATATAGTCGCAACCAATTTTAACAACTATAATCTCTCCTTTAGACAACATGCGATAATTATAACTATCGATTTATTTGTATCGTAACTTCAATGGTTAAAAGCATGTGTTCGGATTTAGGTTCCCAATACTCTATAACACTTATCAACTTCAATGTATAATTCACATGGTCAACATCGACTATTACATATATCATAGTTTACTTCCAAGAGGATAGGGAATTTTACCTTTAGGATTTGTGCCCACTATAGCCCTTTTTCCGCATCTCCTTTTCTCATCAAACTCATCCACGCGAGCTTTCTACAAGTTTACCAACACTTTATCTTCTTGCCGCCTTTCCAACAATTTTACTAGGCCTTGGTTTTCCTTGAATTTTTAGAGAGAAGGGAGAGGAATTTTTTAAGGGTGATTCTTTGAAAAATGACCAAGTCTTCAAGACTTGGTCAATAAATAAGGCCTCCTCTTGGTCAAAAAGATGGGAGGGACACTTGTCACCCTCCCATAGACCTTTACAAAAATATCTTCTGATTTTTCCTCCTTTTTCGCGAAAAATTCCGCCTCGCGCATGTCTGCCATGGCGCGCTGGCCTGAAACTTCGAAACTTGGGCTTTCATGCTGCGCCTCATTATCGCGCTTGTGTGGCGCCGATCGATCTTTCTTTCATCTTCGTCAACCGAACTTCTAATGTCCATAACTTTCTACCCCGATGTCCTAGCGACAAGCGGTTTGTTGCGTTGGAAACTAAACTCAACGAAATTCATACTAGGCTTTGAAACACCTATAAACTCCTAAAGAACTAGGAGACATACCGCTCCAAAGTTGACTGAAAATCTGCCTACAACATTATCCAACTTATCTTTCCAAATTTCAAACCTTATTTCCTTTTGGACGTTCTTATCTCATTCTCTTGAATTTACGGGATGTAACACCAAGCCCCATCTATGGGCTGGAGGGAATTCTTTGAGGCATTTTATAGCAATATATGTCGGTTGAGCTTCGACGAGCTAGGCGGGAAAGGTTCTTTCACCTGGAGCAAGGTAATATGAGCTTACGAGAGTATAGCTTACAATTCAACTCTTTGGCTAGGTACGCTCCTGCGATTATTATTGAAATAAGTGATCGGGTCCATTAATTTTTAATGGTTTGGAGCCACATTTGGTGAATAAGTGCACGACAACTTCATTAAATCCGACTATGGACATTTCCCGTATCTAGGCCTATGCACAGAACTTGGAAGATCGTAAGAGGTAGCATTAGGTCGATCGAGACCCAGATAGGGGCCAGCACAGCCAGTCTGCAAGTAATATGGGAGATTTTAGAGGTGGGTTCAGGCCATATTTTTTCCAGGTGTCGATCTTATCTGACGGCTAGTGCACCATCGCGGTCTTATGGCTAGTGTCATGACCGAACCACTTATTCTGGTCAGGGTCAGAGTTCACGGACACCAAGCCCGCAATATAGAGGAGATTCGATCCATATTTGGCCACATTAACCTCGATGTGCTCTGTGGGGCAGGTCCCATCTAGGAAAATGTTGTCGAGAGTTAAATGTATGTTATTATTGTGGTTACTCGAGGCACTTTGCTAGTTATTTCCCAACGAGAGGTGGAGACGGTATGGCACAGCTAACGGGGTCTATAACAACTTCTTCATTCGTACATCCTTCTAGGCAGGGTACACAAGGGTAGAGGTAGAAGAGCAACATCTAGTTTGAGCAATCCTCAGAACCGCGTATATGCTTTGTTAGGTTGACAGGACCTTGAGTCATCTCTGATGTGGTTACATGTATATTATCCATTTATTTTCTTGATGTATATGCTTTGATAGATCCTGGTTCCACTTTATCTTATATTAAACCCTTTGTTGCTCGTAAGTAAGGCAAAGAGTCTGAATTGTTGCATAAGTCATTTGAAGTATCTACGCCCATGGATAAACATGTAGTTGTTAGGCGGGTGTATAGGAATTATGATATAAAGATCTATGATGGCCATACTTTGTCCTTAGATTTTTGTATATATTGTGTTGGCCTCTTCTTCGTGTATGTGTCATACTTTCTTTCCTTTTTATTAAATGGAGATCTTGCAAGCCTAAGTTTCACATCACATGTTCTAGATACTATAGTTGGTATGATCAGGCTATTGTGCACTGGGTGTCAGCCACACCCCAAGGTTGGGGTGTGACATCTATAGTCTAAAAAATTTCTTTTCTTTTTAGTGTGGATGAGCTCGTTAATGTTGAGGAGAAGCCTATCAACTCTAGATCTCGACTATGGCTGCATAAGAAAGAGGTAAACTCAAGCTCCTCTCAATTTTGTTTTTTACTTTCTGTGTTTTGTGTGTTTTACTATTGATTTAGTTTAGCTATTCATGTTATTGTGTTCTTAAATATCTAAGTTATATTGAGTATGATATCCTGTTTGGTTATGTTAATATGGTTTAGATATGTTTGCTACACTTCTGATTAATGTGTTCTATCAGTATTTGATTAGTAAAATCTTGTTGTGTTCTTAAATGTCTAAGTATGATATTTGGTTAATATGTTTGTACCTGATCTAAGCAACCCAGTTTACTAAGTTATTGATTAGATTTATATTTAATGTAATATGTTAAAAATGTTGTTAACAAACTTATTTTAAAGAACTGTGATATTGATTAGGTTAAATTCCTTGTGATATTTGCTTGTTTAGTGGACTGAGTATGTTAAGTGTCATATGTTAGGTCTTTATTTAGTGCTTATGTTATATGTATGTTATCTCAATACTTGTTTAGTAAATGTGTGATGTAAATGATTAGTATAACTGTTTGTCTTCACTTTCAGAGTCATATACTGATGGTTAAGTTCTAGATGTGTGATTGTAGTTTGGTCTTTGACATGATTTAAGATCATATGATAAGTAGTAACAAAACTTTAGTTATTTTGTAGACTTAGACATGTGTTTGTTGGCATGTTCCCACATCTTCTGTGATTCTTGAGTAGCATAGGGTAGATTAACCTTGAATATCAACTAACATGCCTATAAATTTGGGGGTGTGAGATTAGGATACTAAAATGATGATAAGAAGCTTTGTGTTTAGGTTGTTGGACATTATCTGATCATGTTAAAGCATGATTGTTTCACTGAGTTCTTGTAGTTAGTTTCAATAGGCATTAATTGTTTGCTTTGGACAAAGGAAATGTTAGTTATTTGACTTATAGTGTACTGTGTGGCCATTCTAATCATGTTATGCCCTGTCCTAAATGTTACTATGTCTAGTAGGAAGCATGAATGTGATTTTGTGTGTGTCTTAACCTAAATGGCCCTTGCATATTTAAAATGTTGTCTTTGAGTGGTTGCTTGGTCATCACTGTTTGTCTAATGTATGGATCTAAACTAACCACATGATTTCCTTAGCCTGTCTATGTGCTTTATGTATCCATAATAGCATGTAATATCTTTTAAGCTATATTTTGTGTCATGGCAATCTGTTAAGAGACATAAATGGTGCTTGTATCAATATCTTGCATTCTCTGAATCTGTCCCTGTCGCATGTTATCTTGGTTTATAATCATGTTCATGTAGTATCATGTATAGGATATGATTTGATACTGAAATTTTTTAAGTGAATGGAAGGTCTAGTAAATGATTTGAACATAGGGCCTTTACTTTTTTGCTAAATTAAGTCGATTTCTAGACTGCCTGCTAGGATGTATATGCTTGTCCTGCCTGTGGTTCTGAATTAGTCCCTGTGAGTATGCCTATTTCGGTATTGTAAACATCTCAGACCAACCCCCTACCTTATTGGCTTTTGTGTAAATCTGGAAGAGAATTGTTGAAAACTCATTTTTCTTATTGTTGATTCAAAGCATGCACCCTTCATGTTGGTTTTAAGAAATAAATCTACACCTGTTTCTTTATGTGAAGTTAATGTATGAGTTTGGTTCATGTTCTTGTATTTTTATATTCTACACACATGTGTTTAAGTAGATTTGTTCTTTTTTATTTGTGTTTGGATTAGGAGACCCTTGAAGCATGATAATTAGTTTATAATATGTGTTTTTGCCCTATATATGTCCTGAATATGTCTATTCAAAATTTGGGATTGAACATGTTCATGTGTTTGGCCTGGTACTATTTGTGTGAATCATATTAAAATGTCTGTGTATTCCTCCCTATTTGTACTTGGGTTTTACTCAAACTGCTTAATTTGTCAACTCTCTTGGCCTTGAGATGTGTGTCATCCTTGTTTGTGATCTGATCTGCGTTATTGGTCTTGTTTTTCTTGTGTTTTCTACATGAGTTGTTGAATATATATAGTGATATACTTCAAGGTATATAAGGTATAGAGACCTTGGTATACACCAGGTGTATATCAAGGTTGTACATCCTCGTTACTTCCAAGTATATCATGTATACTTTGAATATTTCGTGTATATCAACCTTATATATGTCTAAATATTATGTTAAATGTGGGCTTATTTATTTAAAAATGTGAATGTATGTCAAAAATGGGCCCAATTGTGCGACTGGGATGATCTGTTCACCCTGACAGTTATGATTTTTTGGCCTGTTTTATATTTATCCAAATATTACTTGCACCCTGAGGCCCATGTATTCGTTGTTACTTATTTGGGCCTGTTGATTTTTTTGGACTGTCATAGTTATATGAGGTGTATGTATACACAGTTTAATTTTATATAATTTTTTCTTTGTATTTGATAAGTTGTGGGGTACTTTCTAACTCCCTTAATCCATTCTTCATCCTTTGCATGAGATTCTGACATGTTGCCCAACTTTCACTCTTTTTTCCATCGAGTCTAGAAGGCCCTCAGTCATGGGTGAAAATGACAAGGTTTAGCTTTATTTAATTTGTGGGCCGGTATGTTCAGCAGCCTGGCCCAATCTTTTATTTTTATTATTATTCATTATATTTTTTTGTAATTTCAATAACGTTGGAACCCTAGGTTAGAAACTAGTTGAAATAGTTTTTAGACGCAATACTTATGTCGCTAGAACTAATAAATAAATCACTTTAATTTAATTCCTGATTTCGATTAGTTGCATTTTATTATACAACTAAAATAAATTGCAAAAGATTTGATTTAAAGGAAAAATGAAAAACGGGTTATAAAATGCTTTCTTAATAAATTTGATTTTCCCTAAATAAAGTTTTTTTATAATTGAAGTTTGGGTCAAGGAAGAGAGTGTGATTGATCCTCCTTTTAAATAAAGACCCATTTTATTACAAGTCTTAATTTTACTAAATCCTTTTCAAATATCAAGGTAAATTTTTATAAAAAAACATCAAAATAGTTTGATTATCCCATTTTGATAAAAAAAAAAGAGGGGGGGGGGGGGGGGGGGGTTTTATATAAAGGTTTTCAAAAACATTTTTCTTTCTTACTTTTAAAAAAGAATGAAAATGTGTGTGAAAGAGTTTATTTGGCGGAACATGATTTTAAGTGATATGACTTTATATACAGTATTTTTATTTACACATCTTTAAGCAAATAAAAAGCAAATTATTATTTTAAAAAAACGAAGGTCAACCGCATTCTGCGGATTCTTAATACTGGGGTGCGTAACACCTTCCTCGAGAAATCACCTAAACCCTTATCATAACTCTGATTTTCTAAGAATTTTCTTTTGTTTGAAAAAAATCTTTCTTATTTTGATTTTCCTAATTTTTCTATAAATTAGGTGGCGACTCTAATAAATAAAATAAATCCAAGAGTCCGTGAGTTATGAATTAGCTTTTATGCCCCACATAAAAGTAAACTGTAACATCGGCAAGAGCATATTTTTTTCTAAACCTCACCTCGGATTCCCACCATGTTGAGGCAAACCTTTGAATTGAGAAATTGCATAAGTGGCTTTCCTCATGTCGGTCATGTCATTGGTTTGGAAAATCCTATCACATTGCATCACATAATTAAGATACTCTTCGAGATCAATACTTCCTTTAAAAGTTGGAATAGTGACCTTGATGGAGCTAAGACCTTGGTCCCGCACTCCAATATTCCCTTGGTTTCTATTGGTGTCACCTTCATAGTTATATTCTTGATGTTCACGACCTTAGGTAACCACCATGTCTTCCCACTTGAGGAATTCCTCCATTCCTTCCACCTCTACCTCAAAATCCCCCTAACATTCTTTGCCTTCTTGCTGGTTCACCTTAATTGTCACCAAACTATTCTAACTCCTCTTGTAGTTCTCCCCCAATAAATTCTCATTCTGAATTGGTGTGGTTCGTGTTTTGAGAATCTTGGTGGAATTGGACTTGGCATGGATGAAGGACATTTTGTGGTGGATCGGTCGTATTAGGACGTTGTAGATTTCATTGAGTGGTTGGAGTGGAATCTTGTGGTGATGGATTAAACGTTTGGTGGAAAGTATTGGGTATCATGGTTGGGGAAGTGTCTTGAAGCATGCCACTCGTACTTTCCATATTGTGAAATTCCCCTAATATTTCTTTCCACCACATTTATTTTCCTAATCAAATTGACTAGCATGCTCACCATATCATCAAGTGTAGCTCCCTCGATAAGAACTTGTGTTTCCTCCCCCGTCGTCATTGTACGTGCTTAAAACACTCAACAAAACAAATAAACAAACAAACAACGTTAGTATTAAACCAAACCTCACAATCAGTCGTATTACACACCTTTAATTATCTCTCGATTGGGTCGGCTGATGTTGATACTTGTTTAAATCCAGTGATTCACAAGGTGAAAAATTACTACTCTTGGTTAGAATGGAGTTTTTTTTAATGAACAATGGATGACTTTAGACTAGCAAACCTAAGCCAACAAATTAAACAACAAAGTAAAAAAGAGAAAAGAACGAAAAGAAATGACATGAAAGAAATACAGACATAAGAACTAGCAATAGGAACAAGTACTAAATGCATACTAGTTGATAAAAATAAGAAAATGAAATTCTAGAATAGAGAAAGGAATTAAAATCGAGGTCGACTGTGTGATATCTTAAAAACACAGTCTTGAAGCCCCACTCGATCCAAGGTATCAATTTGAAACAACCGAAATTGAAATTTGTATACTTTTTTCCTACTCCTTACGATCAGGATGCGATCGCAAGTTGGAGATGCGACCTTGCATATTCAGATCACAGGTCAGCTAAGACACACAACCTCACTATTTCGTATACAGCGTATTTGTGGTCGTAAGTGGTCATATGCGGCGTCATATATGGTACCGCATTTGGAGCTGAAGCTTCATTGTTTCTAAAGCGAATTTTCAACTTAGGATCCGTGCACCCGACCTTTACTGATATTTTATGTACTTTTGATCTCTTTGGGCTCACTTCACCGATATTGTACCTCTTTTAGATCTAAAATAACTTTCTCCAAATTTCAATTGGGATTTTAGATAATTTTCATTTCTTCATTATTATTATTGCTTGTAACTAAGTGAAATCCAATTATTCCTATAAGTTTACTCACAACAATCGTTTAAGAAGATAAAAGAAAAAACGCATATCAAACTTGTACTCTTTACTCCTTCCCCGAGAAACTTTGAAGATTACCAAGAACATTTTGAATATTCAAATCTTCAAACTTCTCCAAAAAACTGGAAATATTCTCAAACTTCATATCCTGAGCCTTTATCACTAGATAATCAATGTTCAATAACTTTGAAGCTCCAAATATTACGTAATCTTTAAGACCCAAAGTTTGATCTCCATGTTCTTCAACCCAATAATGGTGGGTGCCTCAAATCAGCTCCAAATAACTTGAAATTTTAGAGTTACACTCAACTAATACTAAGGAATGCAAATCTAGTGCCATAAATAACAAACAAAGAAGGAATCTAAACTTTTTTTTTGTTGTAGATTATTTTTGTCAAACCCAAGACGAACATCTTTACTCGCTCTGATACCAAATGATGCACTATTGAAATGAAAATTGAAACCCTAAACTATGAACAATAAAGAAAAGATAAAAGATAGACACAGAGTCGATATAATTGCAAACTAAGGTTCTTGAATAACAAATACCCACAATTGTGTAGCACAACAAAACACCTAAAATCCTAAGTAAACCTCAAGGAATTGAGTTCACCTCTCAAACAAGATTCAACAAAAGCTTCACCAAGCCTCTTGAGTTTTTCAAAGAGAACAAAGTCATTAATCATCAAAACGTAAGGTCTAAATAAGCTATGATCGGCTATTTATAGTTTAAGCTAATTTATTACACAAAATTCCCAAAATTGGCACTCAAAAGATTGCAAAAACAACCTTCTTATGCACCACTTGTGGTTGCATCTTGCACCTCTTGCGGTCGCAATTAGTGCTCACTTGCAATTGCATATGGCTCGCAAGCGAGTCCTTTCTACCCTCTTTCCTCCATTTCGGCCTTCAAAGAAATCATCATGACATGAAACTTTGGGGATGACATCAAAGTATGTTCATGCACTTCCATCATCATGAATAGTCCTTGTAGAGCTTGGAGATATCAAGCTTGGATCCTTGTGAATGGCCTCGATGCAATTGGCTTGCATCAATCGTTATGGCTATTGGTTGTAGATAAAGTGATGATGAGAATTATCCACACGAAAATAACTCGTATGATATTAATACTTTGTTCGCAATCTTAGTGATTAAGACATATTCAGACCAAATAAGTCTTTAAATCTTAGTTACCTAAGGTCTGAACATTTAGATCAGATATCCATTAAGTGCAAACAAATGAGGCTTTAGAAATTCCTCCTAAAATTTTCTACAAGTGAGAAAAATAAATTACTAATTATGAATTTTCTTTTAGCTTTTATTTTATGATGTTAATTATTTTTAGAATTAATTACGATATATGTTAATTAGGATAACAATGCTATCAAAATTAAATAACCTAGCCTTTTCTCTCTCTATCTCTCTCTTTGTTGTGCTAGGGTTTCCATTAACGGGGAGGTTTTTCATGGTGATGGAGACACCGGAGTTGAGTTTCTCTTTGTACACCATCCTGTAACTTTCATCGTCGATGATGAGTTTGGGTCATTGTGGTGGCGTGGCTGGTTGTCGGTTGATGTCTGTTAGCTGTTGACCAGAGTTTAACTGGTGGCGTTCTTAAACTCTGTGCTCACTCAAATACACTCAGATCTGAGATACAAGAAACAAGATACACTCTAATTTGAGATACAAGAAATAAGATACACTCAGATCTGAGATACAATAAATAAAATACGCTCATATCTGAGATATAAAAAATAAAATACGTTCAGATCTGAGATACAAGAATAAAATACGTCAGAGATCATCGTTGTTCCGGTCAGATCTGGCCTTCGTGGTGTTGGTGGTTGGTGGTTTCCTGGTGCCTGGAGATGAAGAGCGTGGTGGCAAATCGGATGGGTGCTTCCAGAGTTTCATCAGCGGTGGTGGATCCACAAATTTTGGGTATCTCGTTCTCAGGCCTACGCAACAAAGATGAGGAATGATTCTTACCATCTTGGATGTTTTTTACAGTGTGGATGTGTAAGGATGAATACAAACATTAAAAACGACAATCTCCATGCTTGTTTAAGAAGGGACTGATGTTTACCTAGTCAAAGTTGTAAACGTCTTTACTCAAGGGTGGTGGTTGCCGAAAAATTGAGGGGGGAAGAAGAGGACAGTGGTGGAGATGGTAAAAGAAGAGAGTAAAAATTGAAAAAATTTGGGGAAGATGGGTTTTGAATTAGTTACCTTGTGTAATTGAAATGAAACATTTAGCTACTAGATGTAATTAAAATAAAGTGTAGTTACTAAATATAAAGTGTAAAGGGTAAAAAATATCCCTCTACTTTCATAAATTGACTACTTTTATCCTCTGTTACAAGTTAGAGCCAAACTTCCCCTCGCGTTACAAGTTGGGGTCAAAAACCCTCCCGTTAGCAAAGTTTTTTAAAATACCTCTAATTTGACAGGAACTCCCAAATCAACTCAAATAATCCGATTTCAATTGAAACTACCCATCCCCTCTTTTAACCTGCCCTGCGACCCACTAAACGAAATTGACTCATACCAAATTAAACACTCCTCCAATGAACTTCCGCCCTCCTCTACTCCACCACCAACGAACTACCACCCTATTCATTCTCTCATATATGTCGTCGTCTCTCCACTGCTCCGACTTGAAAACCCATCAAAACCCCATCGCAGCCATCACCACACCCGACCAGACCGCCAGCCACCACCGCACAACCACCTATTTTTCACTCACTTCTCTCCCTCGCCACCTCCACCACACCACTTCACTCCCTCTCCCTCTCCCTTCTCTCCTTGAGCTCTGCAACACCAACACCCTTCCACCCAAACAACCCTAATTCTCCGGCTAACCACCGTCTCCACCAACCCATAACACCAACAAACGCTAGCCTCTTCATTCTTTCTCACCACTGCCAGAGTAACTAGCAACAACAACCAGTCCCCGTGTGCTCGACGCCGACGAGCAGCAACAACGAAAACCTTCCCCCTTGTTCTTGTGTTCTGGTTTTTCAGTGAAAATGGAAGCCATTACTATTGAGTTTAATTTGGTATGGGTCAATTTCATTTAGTGGGTCATCGATCGAGTTAAAAAAGGGGATGAGTAATTTCAATTGAAATCGGGTTATTTGAATTGATTTGGGAGTTTCTGTCAAATGAGGGGTAGTTTTAGAAACTTTGCTAATGGGAGGGGTATTTTTGACACCAACTTGTAACGAGGGGTAAATTTGACCCAACTTGTAACGGAGGGTAAAAGGAACAAATTTATGAAAGTAGAGATATTTTTTACTCTTTTCCCAAATATAAATATCTCTTATATTCTCTACACTATGTAATATGTCCTAAGCAAACACCAATGTGCATGTAGGTCCGCCATTGAGTACAAGTCAAAAGTTTTATGGGGTAAGACTTCATCCACCCCGCCCCACTCCTCCCTGTCATCCCTCGTGTCGATTTGCAAAAACTAACGAGAAAAATAAAAATATAAACCACACGCCTATACAAAATAAAGAACTTCCCAGATGTAAAATTCTTAGTGCATATTTACCAAATGAAAGTATCAATTCAGTATTCACTATTAAGCCCAAGTCTCAATGTGGGAGTAAAAATAAGAATACAAGATGCACGATAATAAACATTACGTCTGGCAGAAATTACTCTACACTATATCGGCTCTGGGCCTCATCAATCGTAAGGATTTCTGAAATTCTTGAGAAGTTCAGGGATGTCATAACCAAGCATGTCATCGACGGATTGTATCAATTTGGGCTTCAACTTCTCAAACTTATCAATGTTATAACCACTCAGAACTTCCCTGAAGTGTTCGACGTTAGGAAAATCCCCAGCTGGCAGATGGTGTTCCTTTTGAACCTGTTTTGATGAGTTGGAGATGAATACACAATACTAAAGCTCCATATAACAATCATGTCAGAAGTGCATGAATTTGCTGGTTGGTGTTGAGCATGCATGTTTAGCACAAATATGTGTGTATTTGAGAGAGAGAGAGAGAGGGAGAGACCTTTACAAATTGATCTTCCAAGTTATCAATAAGTTTTTGCTGGGTCTTGGCTTTGCCTATCATAGCAGGCATCTCCTTTTTCAGGTGACTGATAAGGTAAGAATGTATCTTGGCAGCTCTAGCACGTTTTACAAATTCATTTATCTGCACAAAATATAGCCTGTTTATTTATCCTCATTTCAAGCAAATTAGACGCTCAGTGTATGAGCAGTAAAATATGACACCATAATGAAGATTATGAACTTACACGACGATCACAAGCTTTCTTTGGTATGTCTTTCAAGTCTGTAAGGAGATCATCTTGTTCCTTCTCAAAAAGTTCTTTTCCAATTGGCCCTGTAGCAGCCTCATTTATTGGTTTGTCATTAAATGATCTGTAAAAGAAAAATCACCACATTATTATGGAACTCCAAAAAGTGATGAAATTTTGTAATATTTGATATCAAAAAGGTCCCCATATTGTGGGATTTCACTGGGTATGCGGTTGTTGATATCAAAAAGGATACTACAGGGAAGGACTCAACATATGCTCTACACAGACAAATAGGAAATGGACATGCATAAGATAATTTGCTTCTAGAGCCTGCATGTTATACTCAAGCATGAGAGAAAAAAGTGATTTTTTTTGGCATATAAACCCACCCCCCCCCCCCCCAAAAAAAAGCCAATGGCTCTTTTCAACTTTGCTCCCTAGTGACTCGAAACCCAACCTAATGGTTGGAGGTGGAGTGTTCTTTCCACTAGGCCTCCATTATTGCAACCATGTTAAAAGACATGATCTAACTCCCATGTCCCAAATCGGAAGTCAAGTCTCATAAGATGCAATCAAGATCTCATATCCCCTAGCAACAGTCTGATGTAAGTGCAGGGTTAATACATCTTGAAGACATCTAGAAAATCATAGATACTCGGACTCCCAAATAATAATTATTAGTTTGTGCAACTTAATTACATTTTGTTGGGCAGACTACCTGAACTGATTGTAAGAATATAGAGATCATACCCTATGTAGACACGCGAAACTTCAGGGGTATTTAGAACCTTCCCTAGTGACCACATCAATGCTCCATAAACCCTCATAAGCTGCAGTTGACACCAATAATTAATCAAATTGTAGCGAAGTCCAGAAATAGGTGGAAAACATAAACAGACCGAAATACAGAAGTTTATGCCTACTTGTTGAGTATCAACTTGGTCAGCCTTGTTCAAAACCACCCGTATCTTATCATCGTGGCCTCGAAGAGACGCAATCACACGTTTGAATTCATCACTTATATCAAGTTTGTGAGGATCAAACAAAAGCAGAATGAGATCACACTTAGAAGCAAACCAAGACGTCACTCCGGTAAAATCATAGCTCCTTTGCGTTCGTTGTTTTTCACCTGATAGAACTCCAGGAGTATCCACAAATGTGATGTGCTCCAACAGCTAACATGAGAGAGGGAAAAGATATTCAAAGTCTGGCGAGTTTAGGTGAAAGCTCTGATCATTTTATGTATGAGTACAATAGAGTAGCATATCTCACAGGATGAGGCATTTGAGAACACTCAAACTTTGACAAAAATGAAGTTCCAAAAGTTGTCAGACCGCTAAATGGCATATTTGCTTGAACAGCGATTGTGTTCCCTGGAATACTCCTTTCGTCGGGTCCATTCTGTATAATACAGGAAAAAATGAACACCAGTCCAACAAAAAGTTTAGCATAATAATCATTTTTGACAAAACTATTACCAAACATGCACGGCAGTATAGCCTTCTCCTTTCCAACTAAAGGTCTGGTTTAACTAGCAAAACTGTTGCAGAGTATTCTCAAGGAACTCTTTGATATGATATATTTAGAAATATGTGCTAGGACAGAAAGGTTAAAAGATATATCCATAAAAAGATAAGTACAATGAATTGAAAAAGCCATCTTTTTCAAGTTAGTTCACACTAGTTTGGCACAACTTCAAATGGAAAGAAAGACATTCAACTCAAGGAGAAACAAGAATAACTACTCTTTTGTCTGCAACAAAATCCAAAAAGGACCAAAAACAAGTGACCACAGTGGTTATCAGAAATAAAGATAAGTGAAAGTACCATGACAACCACAAATCTGTCTGTTGTAGGCTCTGGTCCAATGTGAGCACCTATAGACAAATTACGGAGCATGAGCGTCAACAAGAAGCTGTGAATGCACAAACAAGAGCACATGGACAAGAAAAAAGGAGTTTTAGCTAACCTGGATAACTGGTTCTAAGTAAATGCTTAATGAATGTTGTTTTTCCTGTTGAGTATTGACCCAAAAGCATCACCATTGGTTTGGCATCAAAATCACTATTTGTCTACCAACACAGAGCACATTAAAAAAGCAGTCAGTGGCTTCTGTATTACTTTTCCATAGATTAGTACAAAATAAACTATAGTTGAATGGAAGAGATATAAGCAAGAATTTCTTCTCCGATTTCTGTTTTTAACAAAGTAAAAAAAAGATTTCTCCAATTTCTTCAAAATAAGCACAACCAAGATGAAATAAACCACCTACCAATAATGGAGAAACGAAATCATTAAAGCGATACGTTGCTTCCAGTGGCTTTAGTTTTTGGAGGTACAACTTCTTCAGTCCATCAACTATTGATGTGACAGAGTTTAAAGAGACCTGAGGGTTGATGAACAGAACCAAACCTCACTTTAAGAGAAAACACATAAAATTTAGCACTGAACACGCTATGAAATGCTATAGGATGTATAGGGAGAATTAAGGAAGAGTACATTTCAATGCAACAATTTCAACAAATGGTTCATAACATAAAATTAAACAACTTTCTCATTAATGAATGGATAAGGACCAAAGATGCTTATGAACAAATTGACTTCAAAGGGAAAACATCTGTATGATTTCAATTTGAGATGGCTAAATGAATTTATATTTGTAACTTGTGGAAGATATAATTTATCACATATAGAAGTGATTCAATATTTTAGGAAGTCCTGATCAGGACATCTGTCATATAATTCGCGACAGAGAGTAAGTAGCAGGTATTCCATTTTAGGTGAAATGATATCATTTTAACATGGAAAAAATTGGACAGCATGACATTCAGCAAAAAGATTACACAACCGGCTAGTAGTAAAATGCATTGACTACGCGAAAGAAAGTGCAGAGGTCTGTGAGCTTACAAATAAAGTACAAGAGTAATCGCACCTACCTTCTTTACAGATGTTGATGATGAAAACCAATTAGCTGAAACGGAAGATTGCACTGTAGGATTGCCTGCTTCCAAATCCAATTAGTTAGACATAGATGATCCATCTAACTCCCTTCTCAATTCCCAAGAATGATTAACAAAGAAGATATAAGAAGGATGTCGTATGTGTTAGAGGTAAAATTACCATTCTGTTCAGGATCACTTTTAGGGATACGCCTTTTCTTCTGTATTAAAGAAAATACAAGTCAATAGCACCACAATAAATGAAAACTAATGCAGAAAGTACACCTAGCATACTTACAGTTTGAAGTAAATCCAGGCCTTCCAAGGTAGGGGGTTGCAAATTTTCAAAGTCAACTGCCATGATTAAAATTGTTCTGATTGTAAGAACAGTATATGACCAACAATCCTACAGCTAAAGAAAGTGAATACAGGGCATTGTAATGAACCAACTAGTTTGCCGGAGATCACATTCTAGAGACTACTCTCGTTTCTAGAGTACAGTTCTAAAATTAAAAAGTTTTAAAGCTTGCTAGTTACCTTCAGCCTTTAAGAGATCACTGCTTACTGGATGGCCAGCTTGACCCAAAGAGACCAACTACATGTTGTAAAAAAGGGATCAGTCTTATCTGGATCAAATTATATACCAGGTAGAAATGCAAGTCTGCAATGAATTAGTACCTGAATTGCAGTAATAAACTCTCTAAAACCGAGAAAACCTTGCCGTTTGGAATCTGCGATTGCCCACACCTAAGGAAGAAGAAAACAAAAACAATCCGTTGAAATAAAATTAGTGAGTTAAGAAGAGCAAAACTGGCAGAAAAAAAGGGATCACTGATTCAGTAATAGCTATAGTAGTACTACGCGGACTGACTCATAATTAAGCATAGGGTGGAAATCGGACATATAATAAAGGACAGTATGTAAGTAAAAAATACAATATTATTGCAGATAGTCAGTTGATATTGGGCATGACCTATGTAGCATTCTAAAAGTAATGTATAAGTAAGCATCCGTTCATTTTTGGGTGCAAGACAAGGGAGGAGGACTAACTTTGCAATCCAATTCTTTAGGGTTTGTTTACTGTCCAAGCTATGTTCTATCACTGCACCTGTGATTCTGTCAAAATATACACGCTTTATCCACTGAGGAACTAATTCATAGGCACTTTCCATTAGTTAGACTTCACACACTATATAAAGAAATAGTTGAAGCGTGCGATAGAAAGCGGAAAAACGTTTAGTTCTGTTCACTATTCATTGAAAAGTGTTAACATGAATTGCAAATGGGTCCAACAAACAGGATTCCCATTTAACAGGACCAGCTAATCCACACGTCTTTCATCCTCCATTTTGACTTTCAGATTGGAGGACACACTCTCATTAGTTGTAAAGATGAAGTTCACAGAAATACTTGCCAGTGTCAACAGTGCAAGAGGTTCACCAGTTTGAAAAGTTCAGATGGCAAAGCACAACACTCAAATTCAGTATTACAAGAGCAAATAATCAGAATATCAATAGATCAACAGTTCTTCAATCTCGAACTAGTTGGGGTCGACTAACGTGAGTGACAATAACAACTAAATCCAAATTTTGAGTAGTTGATAGCCTATATAAATCCTTTACTCTTCATTCTGTTATGTTCTTAGCTACATCAACATCAATTATGAGAGACGGTGGGTTTTGAGGTAACTTACTTTAATTTGATTTTATATCTACTTCATCGTCATAGTATCACACCTACTGATCATTTCATGATGAGGTCTAAGTAAGATATGACCGAACAATCTCATGAACCCTTCTCTTATTCATCCTATATGCCCTCTACTAGTAGTCTAGTATACTTGTACCCTCGATGATCATTTTTTATCTTGTCTAATCTTGTATGACTCCTATGTTGCTCCGACTCGGATGCGGATATAAATTTTAAGATTTGGGGATATGGATCCAGGTATGGAACGAGTACGGGGATTCGGCTAAAAATAATTCAAATATCTAAAAATAGAGTTATAAAACCTAACTTGTGAGATATTATATGAAAAAATTTAGGAGAAAATATTGATCAAAAGGAGAATCCTCGAAGGAGATAAAAGGAAAAGGAGTAACAGAGAAATTTATATATACAACGTATTCCATTTCCTTTAATTTCACCTTAGCTTTTGTTTTGATTAAACAAATCATTGAATTTGTTCCGAATTTCTCCATCGATTTTGGTCAAATTACCCAAAATCGGTTGATCAGTTCTGGTACGGATCTCACACCCACACCTACACCCATGTGTACCGGTGTGGCACCGAAAGTGAAGAGTCTAAGTATTTGTTTATATTATATACAAATGCTTTTAGGAACCCGCAAGGGTGGCTCAGTTGGTTGAGCATGGGGCTTCCATAATGAAGGTCTCAGGTTCGAAACTCATGCCTACGACAGCAGGGGATTTGCCTTCTGGGTCGAGCCGTCGCACGGGGCTTGCCTAGTGCGGGTTATCTCTCCTGTGTGGTTTGCGGGCTATTACACAGGAGCGGGGTTTACCCTGTGCGCACCCAAGGGGTAGTGGTTGCGAGTTCTCTTGTCATAAGAAAATGCTTTTAGGATAATATTTTTTGCTTACGTACCGTATACAACAAAATAAGTAAGAAACATACTTATTTTCCTTGAAAATATTTTCCTTCCTACCGAACAAAGCCCAAGTCTTATAAGAATAGAAACATATAAAACCTGACGTTTGAAGGGACTACTATCTAAAACTAATGAACCATACTCGAGTATCAAAAATTGTCACTCTAGCCATTCTCTCGCACCGAGGACAAACAGGCGCACAGAAGGAATGTAAAAAACACGCTAAACTTAGGTGTTCTCAATCTCTACCTTAAATATTTGGCAGAAAACAGTAAGCAAAAAAAAACGTTAGTCCATCCCATTTACTTAAGCTTTCGTGGGAGAGTTACTCTATATCCGTCTGGAGAATTCATTAAGTCAATGCGTATTTAATCTCGCTAGACCTCTCTATTATAAAAAAAAAAAATGGATCAAACCCTCCCCCCACGCCCCACCCCCCTAAACTATACTAGTTTACGTAACCTCTCATGCGCCTCTAAGGAGGAGGTTACGCGCACTTTTCCATGAGTCAAGCTAGGGTGATTTACCGACCGTTTATCCAAAGTAGCATGGAAGAAGAAAAAAACCTGCTTGAGATCCTGTCGAGGCAAATTGGACATGGAAAAGAACTTAATGGCATCGCCTCCAGTGAGACGTCCATCTCCATCTAATACAAAATTCGTGAAATCAAATGGCATACATATTATAAACACGAAGAAAATCAAATGAGGAAAAGAGTATAGTAATTAGTACCTGAATCCGCTAAACTAAACCATTGTTGATAGATTTTCTCATGCTCTTTGGAGCACCGACTAATCGGTGATGTATCAAACTCCATTATTCTATTCGCTTTTCAAAAATGCCCCATATATGACCGCCCTGCTTTTAGGTTCCACTTTTAATGTTGGGAAAAGGGTCAAAAATACCCCCTTTACTCGTAAATTAGTTAGTTTTAACCTCCGTTATAAGTTGGGATAAAAATATCTCTCCCGTTAGCAAAGTTCTTAAATACACCCCAAATTAATCCGATTTCAATTGAAATTACCAGATCCCCTCTTTTAACCCACCCGACCCACCTAATTAATTTAATCCATACCAAGTTAAACCCCAAATTGAACGCCCCAACCCATTTTTCCTTCGCTCAATTGTTGACTGTCGAGATCAAAACACCAACTCATCTCGATTAGATGTATAAAAGCAATTCGTTATGTAGTGACATGTTCTACCACATGATGTGCAGTCTCTTTTCTATATGTTCTACTTTTTCAGGTTCCTTCTTAAAGTCTAATCCAGTAGTAACAAGGTAGGGTTTGTTGGTGAGATTTCTAAGGATACTAGACGATTTGATCCATTGGATGGCTTTATCTAGATCATTAATCAATTCCGTGTTTAACTTTTTAGATTTTTCTTTCTCAAGGTTCAATTTAGTCCTAGTCCTAGTTAGGTCAGATTTGATTTTCAGAAGTTCGTTATTTATAACAGATTTCCCATTCTAGTATGTTTAAGGACTTCAGATCTCAAAGCCACATTAGCTAAACCAAGTTGATTTACTTGTTTCTTCAGAGAACACACTTTCTTTTCAGATTTTTCCTTACTAGTCTCTACATCAATGAATTCATATCTCAAACTAGTGAAAGTGCTAAACACCTGATCTCTTTTTACCTTGTTTCAAGATATTCATCAATTAAGGACTTCATTAAGGAGGTCAAACGTTTCTTAAAAAGTAAATCAAGTTTACCCTTTAGTTCAAGAATGTTTACCTTTGTGTGTGTCTTCCTCAATCTCTGATTTTGAGTCTCCAATGGCCATCATGGCATAGTGATTTGTTTCATCTTCTGAATCATCACTGGGTCCCAAGTGACCTTCAATATCTTAGGGGTTCCTTTATTTCTTCTTTCCTGAACCTGTCCCTTTAGCTTGTTCTTTTCAGCTCTTTATTTCTTCCATTTGATCTCCCATATGGGATAATCTTTGATCAAGTGACCAACCTTTTCTCACTTGAAGCAGCCATAAATTTGAGGTTTGTCACTTCTTTTCTTTTTGTAGGCGTTTCTTCTGCCATTATGTTTCTCCTTGGTGAGAAACTTTCTGAAGCTTGCGACATTCCGTCCTCGTCTGCTTCATAATTGTCACTCTCAGTAGCTTTCAATGCCAAAGATCTTTCAAAATTTGATTCATCATTCTTGGAGTTTTCCATGTCCATCTCATAGGTCTTCAATTTCATACCAATTCATCCAAGGATATATCTCCTATGTCTTTAGTTTCTCTTATTGCAGTGACTTTCATCTTGAAAGTCTTTGGTAGTGTTGTCAAAATTTTGTCAACTAAGTCTTCTGTGGTAATTATTTTTCCAAGAGACGTCAGTACGTTAACCAGAGATGTATACCTTGTGAACATTTCAGAAACAGTTTCTCCTTGCTTCATTATAAATTTCAAAATTCGTGGCAAGCATAGCTTTCCTAAATTTCCTAATATGGCTAGTCCCTTCATGTGCATTCACTAATGCATCCAAAATTTTCTTAGTAGTAGTACAACTAAAAATTTTGTTGTACTCGTCTAGACCAATTCCACAGATCAATACATTCTTTGCCTCAAAAAATTTCTCGAGGATTTTGTTGTTAGCTTCCTCGTATTTATTTTTCTCTTTTGCGACATCCATTCCATCTGTACCCTTCTTGGTGGGATATTTTGGACCATCAGTAGTCCTTTTCCACTATTCATAATCTTCAGCTTGCAAGTCGTCTTCCATGCGATCCTTCCACTAAGCGTAATACTTCCCATTTAATAGTGGTGGACGATGAGTGGATTGACCTTCACTGTGTCTGATAGGTGGTGCAACATTCATTATAGTTTTTAGGTGTTAGCCTTGTTGAAGAAAGCATGCTCTGATACCAATTGATATTCTGTGCAAAAAGTGATTTATCCTATGAGATACCTAATTTTTGCCAATAAGATATAACATGTTACTCTACCTTTTCTAAGTGTGGCGTCTGCTGAATAGTAAAGAACAGTAAAGTAGGGACACAATATTTTTACGTGAAAATCATCCGGCTCACCGGGGTAGAAAAAAACCACGACCTACACCTCTATAGGATTTAACCCAGAACTCCACTACAACGTGAGCCTGCGCAAATTAAGTTACAAACTTTGTAACCTAGGAACTATAAACTCTACTTCTTATCTTATTAATCTCCCCATACTAGTAAGCCCATTCCAAGTTGATCCCCAACTTAAAGTTAAATTTGACAAATTGTTTTTACTAAAGAATATGCTTCTATGAAAGTGGATACAGGTACAACTAGATGAACAGTCCTAATACAAGAATCTAGACTCAAGAACTGTAAACATAAACTTTATAACACAACTTTTTAATCGTGTTCGTTGTATTAAGCCGCAGTAATGAAATTAGAACTCTCTCAATTATGCTTGACAAGGTTTGCTTATGTTTTTTTCGAATTTATCTGTTTGTGAGTGCGTAAGTTTCTTCAAGGCAAGATATATATATATATAGCAATTGGTCTTCATCACGTCGGCTGACCTAAATCCTACATGATATGACCCATCATATAATATAGGGTTTGAGTTGGTTTGAGATTCTTACACCTTCATGTAGATTTAGTTTCCTTGTAGGAGTTAAAGTATCTTGATAAGTATGGAAAGAAATCATGTAGCCTTGTACGTCAAGTCTTTACCATTAAAACACAAATCACACTCGCAAAAGGACTCTGAGCAGGAACACATTCTTAAACATGTTTATTGCATTTGTTCTGTCAACTTTGTCTCGCTACTATGTCTGAGAAAGAACATGTTCTTAGACATGTTTCATTCGCTTTACTTATTCACTTTTTCAATCATCAAAACTAACACTTGTTCATTCTCGCTAATGTCAACAAATTCTCCCTTTTTGTTGATGACAAACTTATCCATATGATACCATTGTGTAACCCTATTCCAAAATATCTCAAAGACAAAAAGATTTAACATAACACCACTAGGATGTACCAGGTTAGCGTACATGGGTTATAAACATCACACAATATTTATTCCCCTTTTGGCATCATTAAAAAGTTATTGTGGTTCAGTTAAAGCCAAAACATGAATCGTGGCCGTCCAAACGTCTCGGTCTAGTGCTGAAGCTGAATGTAGAGGGGTAGCGAATGTTGTCTCCGGATCACGTTGGCTCTGTAATATGTTATTGGAGCTTCATTGTCCAATCAAAAGGCAACCGTGATTTATTGTGATAATGTGAGTGCGATATATCTGTCAGGGAATCCCGTACAACATCAACGCACTAAACATATAGATATGGATATTTTATTTGTCCGTGAAAAGGTTGCACGTGGACAAGTCCGTATTTTCCATGTCCCGACTCGCTATCAGATAGCCGATATATTAACAAAAGGTCTTTCGCGGATACTCTTTAATGATTTCAGGGACAATCTCAACGTACGAGTACCTCCCGCTAAGACTGCGGTGGCATGATATATAAATAATTTATATTTAGGTGTAAATATTCTTATTATTAGTATATTCTACCATAATTATAGCATAAATTAAGACTTATAAACTTGTATATAATATGACATTATGGAATAAAATCATTAAGAAAAATATTTCCTTCACATTCATGTGTTAAAGTGTCCAAGGAACCATACAAGTACAACTAATCTCATGGATCCACTTATTAGAGGATCTTATACTATACAATTTCAAAGACAACGACATAAATACTATTCCATAGTTTCAATTGTGCAGCAAATAATAATTCAAGAAACGCCAACGGTTTTCCCAAGCAACCAGAGCATCAGTGTCAGCTCTATCCCAAAAATGGTGTGAAGAGAAGTTCTGTCTAGCATGAACCCAAATATTGTAACTCCAGCTCTATTGTTCTCAAAATAGGTCACTGCAACACCATTAATCAAAATAAGCTATTAATAAAATAATTTAGCCAAAACAATGGAACTTCAAACATTGTTTTTACAAATTTGACGGGAGAATTATCCAAAAATTAATAAATTTAAAAGGGTAAAAAAAGTATTATATTATAAAAAAATCATGTGGCAGCTAAGTGCATCACTCTTCCTTGGGCTGAGGTACAGATGTTGGAAATTTACTAAACGTGAAATAAAGTTAATCTTATTAATTATGACTCGAACAATTGAGACCCCGCACGTCGGAAACATTATTTCCAAACACGTGCACATAAAGTGTCAAGGATCATAATTTCCTTAATGGAAGAGATATTGGTACGTATACGAATTGTTGAGACGTAAAATAATAGACGGTTATTGGCTAAATGACAATGGTTTCACGTTGGTAAATGAAAAGAAGAAGAGTACAATGTGTAAAAGATGAGACGAATCAGAAATCACCGCGCAGCCGAGAAGGGCCGCGGTGCAACCAAGTCAAGGTCGCGACGCTTGTAGCGCCGCGGCGCCTCCTCCTAAGGATGCGGCGCCGGTGACGGTAAAATCCCCGGGAAGTTACTGGAACTTAGGCGCCGCGACTCCTTCCCGAAGCGTCGCGGCTCCTCAGCTCCAGTGAGTTACAGGGTAATTAGCGTCGCGGCGCCCTCCCGAAGGGCCGCGACGCTTTAACTGTTTTCAATCCGTTGGAGGCAAATTGAAACTGGTTCTTGGGATGACTTTGGAGTAATAACTCTCCATTGTTTGGCTCTTGAATTTAGCCATAACTAGGTTGAATTAACCTCAAAATCAATAGTCATTACTTGACATTGATGACCATTTATTTGGTTAATTGAGAAGACTTGTTCATCAACCTATAAATTGATGTCATTGGCACCATTGGAAAACACACATTTTCAGAATACATTCTTCCTCTCTTGCAATCTCCAAACACTCAAAGATCTTTCTTCCTAAGCGAACACTTGAGTCTCATTTGCTCATTTGTTTGATTGATGTTTTATCTTGGGAGATAAGTTGTCATTACACCGTTGAAAGGACTATACGGGGCAATATTATCTTAAGGATAAATTGAAAAATCAATCGACTCAGCAAGCCAACTACTTTGTTCATTTCTAGATTTCTTACTTATTTGTTGTTGTTGTTACATTTTCATTTCCTTGTTACTACATGTTATTCCCACAAACATAAGATAATATTAATTGTTTCAACGACAACATGACTGGACAAGATCAATTGAACGCTGGAAATTCCACCAATGCTCAAGGCAATCCCACTGCCTTCACCACCACTCCTCAAGGCAATCCTAATACCTTCAACACCACTGGTTTTGGCACAACAAGTGTCAATACTACCGCTGCTCAAGGCGTTCCAAACGTCTTTGCTACAACTCAAGGGAGCACCACTGCCCCAACACACACCGGATTCCACCATGAACGTCCTGAGAAGTTCATAGGTGTACATTTCCAAAGATGGCAGCAAAAGATGTTCTTCTTGACGGTTATGAGAACGTCACATTTTCTAAACGAAGATCCTCCATAAGTTGGGGAAGACACGGACCCTCAGCAAAATGAACCGGCGAGAGGGGTTCAAGGTATCCATGTCATTAACTGCATGAAGATGGTTCGAGATGTATGAAATCATAGTGATTTCATGTGCAGGAACTATATTATGAATAGTTTGTACGATCCTTTGTACACGGTATATTGCACCGTTGGGACAGCCAAGGAATTGTGGAACAAATTGCAAAAGAAATACAACACCCAAGATGCGGGTGCCAAAAAGTTCGTCATTGGGAAATTTCTGAAATTTCAAATGGTGGATAACAAAAGTGTGTCATCCTAAGTCCAGAAATTCCAAATGATTCTACATCACCTGGACTTGGAAGGATTGAAGCCCAACGAGCAATTCTTGGTTGGGGCATTGATCTTATTATCAAACTCCAAATTCAGGAGGATAATAAGAAGACCATGTCAAAGGGGAAACAACCCGCTGAGGCTAAGGCGAACCTGGCGGAAGTCAAAGGGAACTCAAGCAAGAAAGCGAAAGTTCCAGAAGGTTGGTAAGTCCCAAACAACTGAAAAGTTTAAGGGTACTTGCCATCACTGTGGTAAAGTTGGTCACATGGCAAAGGATTGCCGCAAGCTCAAACATGAGAATAAAGAGAAGGCCAAAGACAAGGCAAAGTCTAACATCGTCGAAGACACGCTCCTAGACGATATGATTGAAGAATTCTCAGCGGTGGTGCTAGAAGCTAACCTCGTTGAGAATCTGGTGCAATGGTGGTTGGACACGGGTGCTACCCGTCACATTTGTTCCAATAAAGACGCCTTCTCCACATATACACCAGTAACAGATAAAAAAAAATTCATGGGCAACAATTCTTCTTCAGAGGTGCTGGTGGTAGGAAAGGTGATCCTAAAGATGACGTCTGGAAAATAGCTGAATCTGAAGGAAGTGATGCACGTCCCAGATTCGTAGAAATCTAATTTCTGGACCTTTGTTGGTTAATGGTGGTTTTAGGCTAGTGTTAGAGGCCAATAAATTTGTATCACTAAAAACGGAACTTTTGTAGGAAGGGGCTTCGTCTGTGAAGACCTCTTTAAGTTTAATGATGCACCTGTAATGCCTTCTGTTTCAACTATCAATAAAATTAAGCCTTCTACTTATTTGATTGAGTCTTCTAATTTATGACATCATAGATTAGGATATGTTAACTACCAATCTATCCAAAGATTGGTAAAGTTGGAATTATTGTCGTCTATCGACATAAACCCTCAACGTAAATGTGAGGTGTGTGTAGAGGCAAAACTTTCCAAAAATCCTTTTAGATCCGTCGAAAGGGAAATCGCTCCTCTAGAACTTATACACACTGATATATGTGATTTGAAGTTCGCTCAAACTAGAGGGGGGAACAAGTACTTTGTGACTTTCATAGATGATGGCATAATGTATTGTTACCTTTACTTAATAAAAGGTAAAGATGAAGCCTTTGAAGCGTTCAAACGTTACAAAGATGAAGTTGAGAACCAACTAAGCAGACGGATTAAAGCAACCCGTAGCGATACAGGGGGAGAATATGTAGCGCTTTTTGAAGAATTTTGTACTCAATTGGGTATAGTTCATCAAACGACGACTCCTTACTCACCTCAATCAAACGGTGTTGCTGAACGCAAGAACCGAACGCTAAAGGAAATGATGAATGTTTTACTCATCAATTCAGGCCTCCCTCAAAACATGTGGGGAGAAGCTGTCTTTACCGCGAATAAGATTCTTAATAGAGTCTCACACAAGGGTAAGGACAAGACTCCATATGAGCTATGGAAAAGAAAGAAACCTACCTACAAATATTGGAAGGTATGGGGTTGTCTGGCCAAGGTAAAAGTACCTACGCCAAAGTAGGTCAAGATTGGACCTAAGACTGTGTATTGCATATTCATCGGATATGTCAATAACAGTAGTGCTTATGGTTTTCTAGTGCATAAGTCGGATGTACCGGACATTCATGTAGGTACGATCATGGAGTCAAGGAACGCGTGGTTCTTTGAAGACATGTTTCCAAAGAATGAAAATAACATAACCTCTCACAAACGAAGTTATGAGCAAACCTCTGAGGATCCAGGATTCGCTGACTACCCGGATCAAAATGGTTCAGATCTAGTGAATTCTGAAGTGACTGATTATCCGGAATCCAGTATTCCAAATTCTCAGCATTTGGAAGATTCAGAGATGGAATCAAGACGAAGAAAAAGGGGCTGGAAGGACAAGTCCTTCGGTCCAGACTTTGAAGCTTATTTGGTTCAAGACGAACCACGGACAATCGTCGAAGCGTTGTCAACTCCAGAAGCACCGCTCTGGAAGGAAGCTATAGAAGTGAAATAGAGTCCATCCCACACAACCACACCTGAGAATTGGCAGAACTTCCTCTGGGACACAAATTTTTGGGTTGTAAGTGGATCCTTAAACGAAAGTTAAAAGCAGATGGATCTATCGACAAGTACAAGACTAGGCTGGTAGTCAAGGGCTATCACCAAAAAGAAGGCCTTGATTACTTCGCTACCTATGATCCGATGTCCAGAATGACATTCATACGTATGTTCATAGCTATGGCCGCCTTGCGGGATCTTGAAATATATCAAATGGATGTCAAGACAGCCTTCATAAATGGTGATTTGGAAGAAGAAATATATATGGACCAATTCGAGGGGTATGTGATTCCAGGACAAGAGACAAAAGTGTGTCGACTTGTCAAATCGTTGTACGTAATGAAACAGGTTCTTAAACAATGACACGAGAAATTTGATAGTACCCTACTATCAAAAGGGTTCGCCATTAATGATTGTGACAAATATGTCTACATAAAAGAAAATGTCGAATCTTTCTTTATGATATGCCTCTATGTAGACGACTTATTGATCACTGGAAGCAGTCATGAGATAATCCTAGAGACTAAGAACATGCTAAAATAATGTTTTGACATGAAAGATATGAGCATTGCAGATGTCATCTTAGGGATCAAGATCTCTAAGACACCTGACGGACTGATCTTGTCTCAATCTCACTACATCGAGGATGTACTGAAGAAATTTGGGATGTTCGACAGTTCACCGGTAACGACACCATTGGATATAAGTCAAAAGATTGACAAACATCTTGGTGTGTCGTACGCCAGGAGCGGTATGCGCAGGTGATTGGTAGTCTGATGTATATCACAAACTGTACTCAACCTGATATCGCTCATGCAGTCAATAAATTGGCTAGGTTCACCCGTAATCCAAGCGAGGATCACTGGAAAGCGTTGAATAGGATACTATGGTTCCTGAAGTTCACGCTAAATTTTGGGTTACACTATTCGAGATATCCAGCTGTACTAGAGGGGTACAACGATGCAAACTGGATATCTGATAGCGAAGACATCAAGTCCACCAACGGATATATTTTTACAATCGGTGGTGGAGCTGTGTCTTGGAAATCCTCTAGGCAAACCCTTATTGCCCGATCTTCATCGGAATTTATCGCTTTAGACAAAGCGGGAGAAGAAGCTGAGTGGCTTCATAATTTTCTAGATGATGTCTCATGTTGGGATAAACCCGTGTCTTCTGTAATAATCTACTGCGATAGTCAGATGGCTCTAGGAAGGGCACGGAGTTCAATGTACAACGACAAGTCTTGTCATATTCGCCGGAGATATGAGTCTGTTAGGCAGCTGATCACTTCGGGTGTTATTTCCATTGATTACGTAAAATTTAAGGAAAATATCGCAGATCCCTTGATGAAGGGAATACCCAGAGATCAGATGTTCTGCCTGTCTAGGGGAATGGACTTAAAACCCAATCAATAAGAACCAATATAATGGACACCCAACCTTACAGATTGGAGATCCAAGGAATAAGGTTCAATGGGAAAACTAAATTGTAAAGGTTCAGTTGAACGCTTCGGTGAAAGCAAGAGCACTTCAGATAATGATCTCTTCCTAAAAAACATAATTCAAGGTTGTTCTCGTGATAGACATAAAGTACAACATGTAGATGGGTAAAGGATAAGTTTTCAAATCTTTAATGAATCCACAATAGTTGAGGTTAGGGAAACTTTTAATGGTTCATAACGCTTGTGTAGCGGGGTATTACATGATACATTGTAGGAGATCACCTATTTAAGTGCGAGGACATGCCGCCTCAAAAGAACGCACTTAAGAATTCAAGTATGTCCACGCCCCACGACGAACAAAAACATAAAGAAAGATAGAGTAAGGAAAGGTGTTATGTTGGTATCATTGTCTTGACATATACTAAACACTGACGGTTCAAGACGACACGTTCACCGCGCAGTGAATATGTCCGATGGTATTCTACTATAGAAGGTTCAAAGCTACGACTAGCTCTCCAGATGCATCATCGATCCACCGAATGATTACTAAACGTGAAATAAAGTTAAACATATTAATTATGACTCGAATAATTGGGGTTCCGCACACCGGAAACATGGTTTCAACACACGTGCACATAAAGTGTCAAGGATCATAATTTCTTTAATGGAAGAGATATTGGTACGTATACGAATTGTTGAGACGTAAAATAATAGACGGTGATTGGTCAAATGACAATGGTTTCACGTTGGTAAATGAAAGGAAGAAGAGTAAAATGTGTAAAAGATTAAACGAATCAGAAATCGCCGCGGAGCCGAGAAGGGCCGCGACGCCTCCTTCTAGGGTCGCGGCGCCGGTGAAGGTAAAATCCCTTGGAAGTTACTGGAACTTAGGCGCCGCGACTCCTCAGCTCCAGTGAGTTACGGGGTAATTAGCGCCGCGGCGCCCTCCCGAAGGGCTGCGACGCTTCGACTGTTTTCAGTCCGTTGGAGGCGAATTGAAACTGATTCTTAGGCTGACTTTGGAGTAATAACTCTCTATTATTTGACTCTTGAATTCAACCATAACTAGGCTGAATTAACCTCAAAATCAATGGTCATTACTTGACATTAATGTCCATTTATTTGGTTAATTGAGAAGACGTGTTCATCAACCTATAAATTGATGCCATTGGCACCATTGGAAACACACACATTTTCAGAATACATTCTTCCTCTCTTGCAATTTTCAAACACTCAAAGATCTTTCTTCCTAAGCTAACACTTGAGTCTCATTTGCTCATTTGTTTGATTGTTGTTTTATCTTGGAAGATAAGTTGTCATTACACCGTTGAAAGGACTATACGAGACAATATTATCTTAAGGATATATTGAAAAATCAATCGACTTAGCAAGCCAATTACTTTGTTCATTTCTAGATTTCTTACTTATTTGTTGTTGTTGTTACATTCTCGTTTCATTGTTACTACATTTTATTCCCACAAAAGCTACCATCAGTTCATGCGAACCATTTATGCATTAAAATACAAATATAAATCATCAGTGTAAATAATTTTTATGTAGCATATTTTATTTTCAAGAATTCAAATCTCATACTTTAAGGAGGCATTACCTGTAAGTATTTTTTGAATGACTTTATTGCATAAAAAGTTATTTATACTGACGATGTTTATAATTTAAACTCTTAAAATACGAGTTTAGCTTGTGTGCACAAATAGTTTAAAGATAACAATATCATAGCAAAATGACCTATAATCACAAGTAACTACTTTATAGTATGCCTAATTCTTTAAGCGGTGAGTCTATATAAGTTAAAATCCTTAATACATCCCTTGTTCCAATTTTTTTGCGATATACTTTCATTTTTAGAAAGATATGACACTTTTTTATATTTAATAATAAATTAATTTTTAATTTTTAATTTTAATGAAATGATTTATAGACACACAAATATCTACGACTGATTTTAGACGACAAGTTTTAAAAGTCTTTTTTTTATTTTTAAACTTGTGTGCATTGAAACACGTTCTCAGAAATTAGGAGGGAATATTTTTTTTTTAGTGATAATGCACATTTTTTGAGGAAAATCAACGTACCTAGAGCCTGTCTTTTTTGGAACGAAATTGTACTATAGGCATAGGAGGGGACAAATTTCGTATTATCCAGTTCATCCTCTTCATCTCCAACATCATCTGCATCAGATGATCCGTTAGAACTCAGGGGAAAATCATTGTTGCAATCTACTTGATGAGCTGCTGGAGGAATCTCAGCCTCAGCCCAATGATACGAGTCTATTGTCGCGCACGCGTGCCATTTTGCAGCGAGGCACGTCACGGCTTGTGCCTTGTGGGTAATTCTGGTAGCACTTCGCAATAGTATCATCAGCCCAGCTAGAAGGCTGACAGAACAGAGCTGCATATATTAAAGACCAAAATATTTAGTTCCACTAATGGGCTTCAGGAAGGAAAATAATTTTACTCAAACTCTCATAAATCCCTGAATGATCTCTATGATTCTCCACTACTACTCCTCAACATGAAAACACGTAGAAGCACCTCAATTTCTATTAGTGCAAAGCTTATTTTGAATTATTTTCCAACAATTCATGATCTAGAGTCGGCGAGTTCAAAATAAGTGAGATTTTATCATATATATATACACATTTTCAATCTTCATATATACACAGCTAGACACAAATTTAATGAGGTCCGTTGAACCACAAAACCCGTTGTACATCCGCCTCTGCTAATGGGACTACCGGAAACAAAGTGATAGGAAGGTTGGAAGAGCTAGGCAAGAGGACTGGACTGGAACTCTTGCAGAAAATGGTATTCATCCAGAGAAAAAATCACAATAGTTATATATTTGGCATATTTATGCTCTGTCACTAGAAAATCATAGACTGTAAAATACTGCACCCACTAACATATCACTAAATTGGTAATCATGAATAAGTTCAACATAATTGTTTTTCATCCCATGCGACACTTTTTCCTGTTTTAGTCAAACAAAAAAAATGAATGATATCTTTTTATATTTAACAATCTTTTTATTTTAATTTGTTCGTCTTAATTTGACTTGACACGAAATTTACGGAAGTAAAGAGTTGTCAAATTAGGAAAGAAATATTGTTTCTTAAACAGATTAAAAAGGAAGTAAGACAAACAAATTGAAACAGAGAGAGTAGCAGTTTAATTTCAAACTTCCAATTTTACCCTTAATGAAATGGTTTATAATCCTAGAATTTTCTAATTTATTTTAGATCACAAGTTTCAAAAGTTTTTTTCCTCTTCAATTCTGTGTCAATCAAACACCTTCACATAAATTGAAAGATAATATTAAAGAGAAAAGAAATGTGTTTTATCTAAAATAAATTGAAATTGTGGACATGAAATTATCACATTTCATTTTATTGTACTGCATCACATCCGCATAAAATAGACTTTCTCAAGCCATTTCTGAGAAAGTAGGAAGCAATAAGAAACTCTAGCTAATGAGATTACGAGAATGCATACCGCAAGTTCACCACTCTTATAAATACGAAGATCTGCATTTGGGCGTGTAGTCATGAGAAGGGAGGCAAATAGACTTGCTGTGATGAATATCAATGCCCACAATATGAACACGCGGTACCTATGGCTAATAATTCGCAAGTGCCTCCTGATTCTGAGGTGCTCTCTCAATATGGATTCAACATCGGAATCTACATGGAAGAGTACCTGAGCGAAATCTTGAAGTCGGAGTATCTGAAGGTAACAGATCAAACGGAAAAGGACACAAACGAGGAAGAACACGACGGTCCTGTAGAGCCAGGAGGTCAGCTCCAGAATGCAGGCGACGGTATTAATCACGACGACATTGCCCAAGAAGGGAATTCGGGTTCCACCTGAGGTGTACCACCAAATCTTGTATGTGCTTTCAGCAACAAAACATGGCATCACAAAAATGAATAGGATCTTCATCGATCTCTGCATGTTATAAGAAGAGAATATAATTGCATCATGTTGTTCAATGCGCATAGTAATTGTTGTATAAAACAAGAATGCAGAGTACATTGACAACCCCTTAAACTTGCTACTAAATTTCATTTAAACACTTGAAATATAACATGTTTTGAAAACATCTAGCACCTGAACACACATCATATTCATTGATATGAAGAAAAATTAAATAGCCGAACCTCATAAATTTAGGTTATCTCCGAACATAAATGATACAAATTAGTCGTCTTAGTTTATCAATCATAGAGTGACTATTCAGTCCACATTCATCCTTTGTCCTGTCCCACCCAGAAGTACAATTTTCTCTTCTTTTTCTTCTAAAGTCATAGGGCGAAATTAAAAGCGGCCGAAAAACTCTGAAGAGGGTTAGACATTTTATTTGGCTGAATAAATCGACAATCTTTTAAACTTGTCAGTAAAATTAATTTAGATACTCGCTACGGCATGTTTAATTGAACATCTGAACACGTGATAAACTGTTCTTATTAGAACTGAGTCAAATTTTGAAAAAATAATAATAAAGAAAAATAAAGTGTGTGAGAGAAGGGGAGGGGGTTGAGAAAAAGGGGGAAAACGTACGTTGAGTTGTTGCATGTTCTAAAGTCATAGTACCAAATTAAAAGCACCAATAAAACCTCTGAAGAGGGTCATACCGATAGGTAGGCATTTTATTTTGTTCCTCCAAATGAAATGAAAAACCCTAAGAATTATATATAATCAATACTTATGAATGGAAAACAACCTCTTGCAGAAATGCAGGGTAAGACTGCACACAATAGATTCTTGTGAGCGGCCTTTCCTCGTACCTCGCACATAGCGGGAGCTTAGTGCACCAGACTGCCTTTTTTTTTAAAACTTATGAATGGAAAAGGAAATTGAAGACAGGAATTCACTCTTGTTTGCACTGAACACCATGAAGTAGAGAAATCTCGAGCTTGGCCATCCAATCTGTTAAATATACAAGTATTCTGTGATATACATCTATTGTATATCACGGTTTGGCCCCATTATACATCACGGCTTGGCCATTACGGGCAGAATATTAAGAGTATATTTTGTATATAAATGTATTAGTCTTGTACCTTAATTAGTCTTGTACACTTACCTTAATTGGAGAGTTAGTCTCCAAATACAATAGGGGTTTAAGAGTAGAATAGGAAAAATATTTTCTTAGTATGGAAAGATGTAATTTGTATATATTGTATTTCAATTAATGAAAATAATCAAGGAATTATTTCTTTCATGGTATCAAGAGTCAAGGTCTTAATTTTCTCCTCTCCACAAAATTTGACCGTCACTTTCTCTCGGAATCCGAGACTACTTCCTCGGAAATTCTTTTTCGACAGTGTTTTCGTGTTCCAGAAGTCTAGGCCTCAAATACTTCCGCTCCTCCCAAAGAAAAGAAATAAAAATCCGATTTCACCCTTCTCGGTTTCTTTAAACCCGAAACTTTCCCTTCCCAAATTTTTGTTTTTCTTGTCCAAATTTTCTTGTTCTATTCACAATGACCGATAAGAACACGTTTCATCCTTCCCTAACGGTTTCTAACATCAAGAGCGTTTTTCCTATTGTTTTTTACTTAGAAAACGTTCAATATGGGACGTGGGCAGAGTTGTTCAAGATTCATGCAATGACACATCAAGTTCTCCACCACATAATCCCTCCAGTTTCTAAAACGGAGGGTGTGCCCACCAAAGAGGACGACCTTAATTATAGATTACTCTTGACGCAAAAGTTCTCCAGTGGATTTTTGTCACTATCTCCCTCGACCTCTTACAGACGATTATGGAACCTAACTCTTCAGCTATGACTTCTTAGAATAGATTGCGTGATATATTCCAGGATAACAGTTATTCCCGCATTGTCACCCTTGAACAGGAATTTTCTCAAGTCGCTATGGAGAATTTTCCGAACGTTTCATCTTATTGCAAATGACTCAAGGACTTGGCGGATCAACTTCGCAACGTGGGTGCTCCTGTTAGCAATAGTCGTCTCATCCTACAATTGGTTGCAGGCCTGTCCGAGTACTATAACGACGTTGCTTCGATCTTTCGTCAAAGTAACCCTCTCCCGAAATTCTATCAAACCCGCTTCATGCTTACGATGGAAGAAGCCGATTTGGCTAAAAAGGCGGCTACTGGCGCTAACTCCACCATGATGGCCACATCCAATAATTCTCAAGCATATTATGAGAATTCGGGCCAAAATCATAACAACGGTGGCGACAAGAAAGGTCAGAATCGCAAAAATAAGAATAAAGGTGGCGGACGTGGTGGTAACGGAGGCGGAGGACGAGGCGCTGGTGGTTCCCGGCCAGCTGGGCCACCAGCGAACTGGCCATGGGCCCGCCACTGCCAAACAACGCCTAGAAATCGGCGGACCCTCGCTGAGTGCAGCCCAATACCAGTGATGCACTACGGTCCGGCTAGTCGATGGCGATCCGTCGGTTGGGCCTTGGCGAAAGAATTTCTTAGGCCTCGACGCGGCATGCGCTGCGGTAGCGGACCCACGTCTATCTCATCTCCGGCAGATATTGAAGCTGCAATGCACATGCTAGGATTAATTCTTTCGGACCCGAATTACATGGACACTGACACCACTACCCACATGACATCCGATCACGGTACTCTCTCGTCTTATTCTAATTTGAGCAGTAATCATGGTATAATTATTGGTTTCAGGGTTATGGTCATAAAACTTTATTTCCCCCCATCCACCGCTTGTCTTAAAAAATACCCTTCATGCCCTAAAATTGATTAAAAATTTAGTGTCTATCCGTAAATTCACAACTGATAATTGACTTCTGTTGATTTTGATCCTTTTGTGTTTTCTGTGAAGGATTTGAAGACGGGGAGCCCTCTCATGAGGTGTGATAGTAGGGGAGATCTTTATCCAATCACACCAAATAGAATCAATTTTCATTTTTCTTGTCCTCATACGTCTTCACAAAATGAGAAAGCCAGACGCAAAATTCGTACTATTAATAACATTGTCCGAACTTTATTGATTCATGCTTCCGTATCCCCATCTTTTTGTCATCATGCTCTACAAATGACTACAATTATTCTTAACGTTCTTCCTTCCAAAGGTTTGACATATTCATCCCCTCTTCATATTTTATACAATAAGACTCCTTCATATTCACATCTCAGGGTCTTTGGGTGTTTGTGTTATCCACTCTTTCCGTCCACCATAATTACCAAACTTCAAGCTCGTTCCACCCCTTGTATTTTTTGGGTTATCCGTCAAATCACCTTGGTTATAAATGTTTTGATTTATCATCTAATAAAATCATCATTAGTCGTCATGTAATATTTAATGAATCCCAATATCCGTTTGCTAAGGTAAAAAGTCTCGTGCCTAGTTCGTATAATTGTTTTGGATGATAATATATCCCCGTATATTATTCACCATCTTTCGAACGTGTCTCGTACCCCAACTCCACCAGCGGGCCAACTGCCCGCTGGCCTCACTGTTACAGTAACGACACCTAGTAACACAACTGGACCAGTGACGAGCATTGGGCCTGATTCCCAGCCCAGTCTCGCCACTGTTCCAGTGACGGGTTCTAGCCCATTTCCAATGCTACAGTCCGTCCCAAATCCCGATATTTCCCGAAATTTACCCAATTCTTCCCCGAGTCAAAGGCCAGTCAGTCGTAGTCAACGGGGTATTTTTAAACCAAAAAGACATTTTAATTTAAATACTAATATTTTTAAATCTCTTCTACCCCGTAACCCAGTGTCTGCTTTAAATGACCCAAATTGGAAAATTGCTATGACCGACAAATATAATGCTCTTATTGACAATAAGAAGTGGGAGTTGGTGCCCCATCCATCTGGTGTTAATATTATTCGGTCTATGTGGATTTTTGCTCATAAGGACAATTCAGACGGTTCTTTTGCGAGGCATAAGGCTCGTCTTGTAGGTAACGGTAAAACTCAGTAGGTTGGTGTGGATTGTGGTGAGACATTTAGTCTGGTGGTCGAGCTAGCTACCATTCGCACTGTGCTTAACTTGGCTATATCGAAAGCATGGCCCATTCATCAGTTAGATGTGAAGAATTCTTTCTTACATGGTGATCTCAATGAGACAGTCTATATGCATCATCCCTTGGGATTTAGGTATCCCAAATATTCTCATCATGTGTGTTTTTAAAGAAGTCATTGTATGAGCTTAAGCAGTCCTCACGGGCATGGTATAAGAGGTTTGTAGACTGTGTCTCCTATTAGTTCACTCACAGCAGGTCGGATAATTTATTGTTCATATATCATCGTGGTTCACCCTTAGCTTATATACTATTATATGTGGATGATATTATCTTGACTGCCTCTTCTGATGCATTACACAAGTCTATCATGATGATGCTCAGTTCTGAGTTTGCTATGAAAGACTTGGGGCCCTTGAGTTATTTGTTGGGGATTGCTGTCACTCGTTATGCAGGTGGGTTATTCTTATCACAGAGGAAGTATGCAGCTGAGATCATCGAGAGGGCTGGGATGTCATCATGTAAGTCCACTTCCACTCCAGTTGATACTAAATCTAAGTTGGGTGCAGCGGCTGCTCACCATATGAGGATCCGACACGTTATCACAATCTTGCAGGGGCCCTTCAGTATCTTACGTTTACCAGACCAGATATTACGTATGACGTACATCAGGTATGTTTATGTATGATCTCAGGGTTGAGCACATGAATGCGCTCAAATGCATCATGAATGCGCTCAAATGCATCATTCGGTACATCCAAAGGACACTTGATTATGGCTTACATTTATATCTTTCGTCGACGTCTACACTTATCTCGTATACATATGCTGATTGAGGTGGTTGTACAGACACCAGACGATCTACGTCTGGTTATTGTATGTTTCTTGGTTATAACTTGGTCTCATGGTCTGTCAAACGTCAGGAGACATTATCCCGCTCGAGTGCAGAGGCCGAGTATCGAGGGGTAGCCAATGTGGTCTCTGAATCATGTTGGTTACATAATATTCTTTTAGAGCTACATTGTCCTATCCAAAAAGCTACCTTGGTTTACTGTGATAATGTTAGTGCAATCTCTCTTTCGGGTAATCCGGTTCAGCACCAACACACTAAACATATCGAGATGGACATTCATTTTGTTCGCAAAAATTTAGCTCGTGGACAAGTACGTGTATGTCATGTTCCTTCTAGATATGAGATTGCAGACATCTTTACAAAGGGTATTCCCTCGGTCCTTTTTGAAGATTTTAGGGACAGTTCGAAGACCTCCCGCTATGACTGCTGAGGTGTGTTAAATATATAAGTATTTCGTGATATACATCTATTGTATATCACGGTTTGGCCCCATTATACATCACGGCTTGGCCCATCACTGGCAGAATGTTAAGGCGCATCACAGGCAGAATATTAAGAGTATATTTTGTATATAAATATATTAGTCTTGTACCTTAATTAGTCTTGTACACTTACCTTAATTGGAGAGTTAATCTCCAAATAGAATAGAGTTTTAGGAGTAGAATAAGAAAAATATTTTCTTATTATGGAAATATGTAATTTGTATGTATTATCTTTCAATTAATGAAAATAATCAAATGATTATTTCTTTCACAATCATTGAAGGACGAATTTTTACTCCAAACAGTTTCTTTTAGACAAAATTTGCAGAACAAAATAGTTATGTATCAGATTGCAAATCTTAGAATGACGGTTCAACCCTTCCTTGTCCCCGAGGAGCGGTGAACAATACCAAACTTATTTCAATCAAATGGCATCGTTTTACCGCAAAGTCATTATTTATTACTCCTAATATGTTAATGACATTGGGCCTTTATTGCAGCCACTCTAATGAATCAACTGTTTTATTTTCGGTACCAACAATTAACAATTGTTTTCTCCTACTGGTTGCGTCAAAAGCTAAATCACAAGATTCTACATAATTTCAGAGGAACATCTAAGTAACAAAACATCAATCAAATAAAAAAATGAAAGTGTGCGCTCAGTGGCGGATCTACGAGTTTTGAAGTGGTTGTTCGAAATATATAGAAAAAAAATTCAAGCAATTTTAATTGTTAAGTGTATTTTGTATACACTTTTGAGTCCTTTTTAGTTAGTATTTTACTCTTTTATTCGGCGTTTAGTGTAGTGTTAGGTGTATTTTTCTTTTATTTGTGTCATAGCGGTTATAAAGGAGAATATACTACTTTTGAGGATGAAATGAGCTTAATTGAGATGGAATTGCACACTAAAGGGGCCAAGAAATGAAGTCTAAGAAGTCTCGGGAAGTATAGAGGAAATCAGACGAAGTCCGGACGAAAAAAGGACCAAAATCGCGAAATTCCGAAAATGGCCGCCACCGGCGCCGCGACGCCAAAACACCTGCACTGTCTGATTTCGCTTCAGTATTTTCGGTGCCGTGGCGCCAGCCTGCAGGGCCATGGCGCCGACGTGGAAAATCTGATATTCTGGGCCGAATTTGACACATTTTCAGGGTCCGAAAGGGGTAACTTTTTCTAGCTATAAATCCCTAAATCCTGGCAGCTCTTAAACATTTTTGAATATTACTTTTGGGAGGCTAAGAAAGAGGCAAGAACAAGATTGGAGACATCTCCTTGTTCAAGTTATTTTCTTTCTCTTATTTTATTTCAGTTATGTTGATTTGTAATTTAGTTCTTGACATGACAATGTTTAGGAGCTAATTACTTTAGTAGGGTTTCCATCGAATCTTCTTGAAGCTCTTTCATATAGTTAATGCATTAGTTATTGATTCTTCTTCAGCATATTAAGATCTATTCAATATTGTTATGATTGCTTGATAATTAACTAGCTACTAATTGCCATCACTTATATGATTTCGAATCAAAAGTCTGAAAGGTGAGATTTGAATATGCTGTAATTGTTTAGACATAGGTTAAAATCGTGGACGAAAGTACCCCGATACTTGTGTAGTAATTAAGGTTACTGTTCTTAATCCTCCTGTGTGGTAAAATCTATTATAGAAATATAGAAGGTTTCTACACAAGGTTGAGCTCTTGTATGTCCTAACCGGAATATAATGACAGACTAGTTAACATGCTATCTTAATAAGAAGAAGAATCATTAGCAATTGTATTAACACGTAAAAAAATGGATAGTTGAGGAGATTGTAAGCCTTATTTCCTTCATAACTGTTATAAACCCAAAGTATTATAATCTTTAATTTAATTTCTGCACTTGGTTATAATTCTTAGTCTAAAACCCAAACTAAAGAACGTCAACCAAATAGATATAATAGGATAGATAACCGGTACATAGCAAACCAGTCTATGTGGACGATAAACTCGGTCTTACAGACTATATTACTTGGAACGATACGTACACTTGCGTAAGCATATAGAAATATCGCAACAAGTTTTTGGCGCCGTTGCCGGGGACTGGCGTACTGTTAATATCGATTTATCTATTCTTATTTCTAATTTGGTTTTTATTTTCAGTTTTTTTTATTTTTTATTTATTTAGTGTTGTTTGCCGTGATCTGTTTGCTGTTTTTGATTAATCTCAGGAACTTAGTTTATGCGAAGTAGGAGATGAGCTGACATTCCTATCCCTCTGAACCCTGAGATTGAGAGATTGTGCAGACAGAACAGGGAAGAGAAAAGAGCAGTTGATTCCTTAGCAATGGGAGATCAGCGAAACAATAATTTGGTGGATGATGAGTTACCGTCTGTCTTAAGACAAGTCCTTGCAGAAAGGAGCTTGGCGGACTATGTGATGCCTACTATTACAGGGGTGCAAACTTGCATCAGGCTTCCAGCTGTTGAAGCCAATAATTTTGAAATCAAACCAGCAATCTTGCACATGGTCCACGGTTCAGTCCAGTTTGGGGGATTACCAACAGAAGATCCCCATCTGCACATAGCAAACTTCCTGGAGTTGTGTGCAATATTTAAATACAATGGTGTTACTGATAATGTCATTCGGTTGAGACTCTTCCCATTCTCGTTCAGAGAGAGAGCAAAGTGCTGGTTGAATTCATTATAGGCGAACTCCATCACTACATGGCAAGACTTAGCCCAGAAATTCCTTGCCATGTTCTTCCCTCCATTCAAAGCAGCAAAGCCCAAAGGAGAGCTTAATAATTACTATCAGATGGATGGAGAGTCACTCAATGATGCATGAGAGCGGTTCAATGATTTGCAGAGGAAGTGTCCACATCATGGGATTGAGAAGTGGATGCTAGTGCACATATTTTACAATGGGCTGAGTGGTACAACTCAATACCATCATTGATGCTGCAGCAGGAGGTACGTTCATGAGAAAGAGTGTTAATGAGGCACATGATTTGCTAGAATATATGGCCACAAACAACCATCAGGGGGCCGATGAGAGAGCAATGAACAGTAGAAAGATGGCTGAGATTCATGAGCTAGATGTTATTACTGCATTGACTGCGCATGTAGCTACTTTGACAAAGAAGATGCATCAGAGTACCATGTCAGTTAAAGCGGTTCAGACACCAGTGAGATACGAAATTTGTGGGGGTCCCCATACTTTTGATAGATGTACAGTAGTGGATCCAAATAATGTGCCCATGGAGCAGGTTCAGGTAGTGGGGAATTTTCAGAGGCCCTACAACAATCCATTCTCCAACACATATAATCCGGGGTGGAGAAATCACCCAAATTTTTCATAGAAGAATGAACAAGGGTAGCAACCACAATTTCAGGCACCGTCCTCATATCAGTTCAGCCCACCAGTGATGAGGGAGTACCCAGACAAAATCCCTTACCCATAAAGACTGCAGAAGAAGGCTGTGGATAAGCAGTTTTCAAATTTTTTGGAGGTATTTAAAAAGTGCACATTAACATTCCTTTCATTGAAGCATTGGAGCAAATGCTAGAGTATGTGAAGTTCATGAAAGATATCCTTTTTAAGAAGAAGAAACTGACATATTATGAGACAGTGGTGCTGACAGAGGAGTGCAGTGCTATATTGCAAAAGAAACATCCCCCAAAGTTGAATGATCCAGGGAATTTCACCTTACCTTGCACCATAGGGAATGTTACATGTAAAAGGGCTTTATTTGATTTGGGGGAAAGTGTCAATTTGATGCCCCTCTCCGTGTTCAAAAGACTTGGGTTAGGAGAAGCAAGACCAACCACAGTCACCTTGCAACTAGCTGATCGATCAGTTGTGCATCCCGAAGGAATAATTGAAGATGTGTTTGTACAAGTAGGTAAATTCATCTTTCCTGCTGATTTCCTCATTTTAGACATGGATGAAGATGAAAATATGTCCATCATCCTTGGGAGATCATTTCTAGCCACAGGGAGGGCACTTATTGATGTTGAAAAGGGAGAGTTGAAGCTCAGAATGCAAGATGAAGAGATGACCTTCAAAGTGTTCAAGTCATCGCCTGAAACTCAAGACACTGATAGATGCTTTGTTGTTGGTGTAGTTGATAAAAAGGCTCCTTATGAAAGTTCCAAGGGTACTGATGCCCTTTATGGTAAGAATTCTGCACCCGTAAATGATGTTATGGATGAGAACAAGGGAATGAACCTCATAAAATGAGCCCTGTGAAAAAAGAAAAAAAAGAGGAAAATGGTGCTAAAGTGGATATGCGGAGGGGACACTCTACCCCCCTTGATCTAGTAAGTAACCTGTGTCCGGCTAAATGACATTAAAGACCACGCTACTTGGGAGACAACCTAATGGTTTTAATTATGTTATTTAAATTTTGTTTTAGTTTGTTTTATTTTATCTTGAACAGTCTCACAATCTGGTATGTTAGTGTTTTTGGATGACAGATAAAAGCGGGAACTGACTCCGAGGAGAAAAGGGCGAAAACATGTTGAAAACTGAGAAAATCGGCAGCAGCGCCGTGGCGCCAAAATGCAGGGCCACAGCGCTGAAACTTCAGAGGGCCCAAAAGCTGTGCAATTTCCAGAATTTTTCCTCCCAGACCTCCGTTATGACCGCTGTGTTGTGTCAGTAAGTTGTCCTTTTATTTTTAGTCTTCACACATTGGGGATAATGTGTCGATTAAGTTTGGGGGGGGGTGTCTTATTTTGTTTTATTGTTTTGTTTTTGAGTCTTTTTTATTATCCTTGTATTGTTTTATGTGTTTTTGAGTCGTAATTTTTTTCTTTTTATGGATCATGCATGTTGTAGTTACTAAAGATATTGAGTGGATAAAGTGGGATAATGTAATGGAATTAGAAGCAACAATCTGTGTGTTTAAGTTAGATATGCCAATTATTCATGACATCTAATTATTTGGGATATTTATGCTTAGCATATGTGTGTTAGTTATGGAAAGAAAGGTTGAAAAAATATCTAGAAAATCTGTTTGCTTGTTATTTGAGGCGAAATAGTTAAGATATACATGTTTAGGGAGATGATTCAGACATATTTTTGTTAGCCCTTCTGACCATTCATTACCAACCCTAAATTTAATATTTCAGTTATGTTGAATTGTAATTTAGTTCTTGACATTGTGAAAAAGAAAATGAGAAGGAGGAGGGAAATGGTGCAGACTTGCATCAGGCTTCCAGCTGTTGGAGCCAATAATTTTGAAAACAAACTAGCAATCTTGCACATGGTCCAAGGTTCAGTCCAGTTTGGGGGATTACCAACAGAAGATCCCCATCTGCATCTAGCAAACTTCCTGGAGCTGTGTGCAACATTTAAATACAATGGCGTTACTGATGATGTCATTCGGTTGAGGCTCTTCCCATTCTCACTCAGGGAGAGAGCAAACTGCTGGTTGAATTCATTACGGGCGAACTTCATCACTACATGGCAAGACTTAGCCTAGAAATTCCTTGCCAAGTTCTTCCCTCCATCCAAAGCAGCAAAGCTCAGAGGAGAGTTTAATAATTAATATCATATGGATGGAGAGTCACTCTATGATTCATGAGAGCGGTTCAATGATTTGTAGAGAAAGTGCCCACATCATGGGATTGAGAAGTGGATGCTAGTGCACATATTTTACAACGGGCTGTGTGGTACAACTCGTACCATCATTGATGATGCAACAGGAGGTACGTTCATGAGAAAGAGTGTCAATGAGGCACATGATTTGCTAGAAGATATGACCACAAACAACCATCAGGGGGCCGATGAGAGAGCAATGAACAGTAGGAAAATGTCTGGGATTCATGAGCTAGATGCTATCACTGCATTGACTGCGCAGGTAGCTACTTTGACAAAGAAGATGCAGTAGAGTACCATGTCAGTTAAAGCGGTTTAGACACCAGTGAGATGCGAAATTTGTGGGGATCCCCATACTTTTGATAGGTGTACAGCAGTGGACCCAAATAATGTGCCCATGGAGCAGGTTCAGGCAGTGGAGAATTTTCAGAGGTCCTACAACAATCCATTCCCCAACACATATAATCTGGGGTGGAGAAATCACCTAAATTTTTCATGAAAGACTGAACAAGGGCAGCAACCACAATTTCAGGCATTGTCCTCACAGCAGTTCAGCCCACCAGACCCAAAAGAGAAGTCAGATGAAATAAGAGAAATAAGAGCAGCACTGATGACCTTGGCTAAATCTCAGATAGAATCCAACAACTCCCAGACTCAATTCATGAAGGAGACCACCCAGTTCATGACTAAGACTAGGTCATCCATCAGGAGTTTGGAAACACAGGTGGGACAGTTGGCGAACACGTTGAATAATAGAGAGAAATGTAACCTTCCCAGCAACACAGTGATGAATCCAAGAGAGAAATGTCAAGCAATCAGTTTGAGAAGTAGGAAGCAGTTAGAGCAGAAGGCACCCCAACCAGTGGTTGAAAAAGAGAAGGATGTGGGGTAGACAGTTGAGGTAGAAAATGAGGGGGTTACTGATGACCGCCCTACATTAGAGAAGGTTTCACCCGCATTGATGAGGGAGTACCCAGACAAAATTCCTTACCCACAAAGACTGCAGAAGAAGGCTGTGGATAAGCAGTTTTCAAAATTTTTGGAGGTATTTAAAAAACTGCACATTAACATTCATTTTATTGAAGCCTTGGAGCAAATGCCAGCGTATGTGAAGTTCATGAAAGATATCCTTTTTAAGAAGAGGAAACTGTCAGATTATGAGACAGTGGTGCTGACAGAGGAGTGCAGTGCTATATTGCAAAAGAAATTTCCCCCAAAGTTGAATAATCCAGAGAGTTTCACCTTATCTTGCACCATAGGAAATGATACATGTAAAAGGGCTTTATGTGATTTAGGGACAAGTGTCAATCTGATGCCCCTCTCTGGGTTCAAAAGACTTGGTTTAGGAGAAGTAAGGCCATCCACAGTCACCTTGCAACTAGATGATCGCTAGTTGAGAAGTAAGGCCATCCACAGTCACCTTGCGCCTGGCAGCAGCGCCGCGGCTCCAAAACACCAACACTGTCTGATTTCGCTTCATTATTTTTGGCGCCGTGGCGCCAGCCTGCAGGGCCACGACGCCGACGCGGAAAATTTGATTTTCTGGACCGAATTTGACACATTTTCAGGGTTCGAAATGGGCACCTTTTCCTAGCTATAAATCCCTAAACCCTGGCAGCTCTTAAACATTTTTGAATACTACTTTTGGGAGGCTAAGAAGGAGGCAAGAACAAGATTGGAGACATCTCCTTGTTCAAGTTATTTTCTTTCCCTCGTTTTATTTCAGTTATGTTGAATTATAATTTAGTTCTTGACATGACAATGTTTAGGAGCTAATTACTTTAGTAGGGTTTCCATCGAATATTCTTGAAGCTCTTTCATATAGTTAATGCATTAGTTATTGATTTCTTCTTCAGCATATTAAGATCTATTCAATATTATTATGATTGCTTGATAATTAACTAGTTACTAATTGTCATCACTTATATGATTTCGAATCAAAAGTCTGAAAGGTGAGATTTGAATATGTTGTTATTGTTTAGACATATGTTAAAATCGTGGATGAAAGTACCCCGATACTTGTGTAGTAATTAAAGTTATTGTTCTTAATCCTCATGTGTTGTAAAATCTATCATAGAAATATAAAAAGTTTCTGCACAAAGTTGGGCTCTTGTATGTCCTAACCGGAATGTAATGACAGATTAGTTAACCTGATATCTTAATAAAAAGAAGAATCATTAGCAATTGCATTAACACGTGAAAGAATGGATAGTTGACGAGATTGGAAGCCCTATTTCGTTATAAACCCAAAGTATTATAATCTTTAGTTTAATTTCTGCACTTAGTTATAATTCTTAGTCTAAAACCCAAACTAAAGAACGTCAACCAAATACATACAATAGGATAGATAACTGGTACTTAGCAAACCACTCTGTGGACGATAAACTCGGTCTTACAGACTATATTACTTGAAACGATACGTACACTTGCGTAAGCATCTAGAAATCTCGCAACATTAATCTTTGAAAAAATAAAACTAGACAAATTTTTTTATAAACATAAATTCATAAAATTCAATAAAGTGAGGATGTTGTGTTTTGTTTATTCAATAAAGTGAGGATGCTATATTCAGTGAAAAAAAAATGTAAGGGCGTGATAATATCCAAAAGAGGTATTTTATAGTGATCACAGGGGATTCGAACCAATGACCTTTAGATTCAGAATCTAATGCAATATCCACTATCCTATGTGATCACTTTGTTTATTACTTGTTCACGTGAACAACCTTGAACACTATAGGTCCGTCACTTTGTGCGCTAGAGAGAGGGTTGAGAGAAAGGGGAAAAAACGTACATTGAGTTGTTCCGTGTAGCATTGTCTGACGGTCTCGCTCTCATCACAAAGCTTGTCAAGGAACAAGAACCTCCGAAGTCCATATTTCTTATTGAACCTCGATAGACAGATGAAGGACAAAGCAGCAACGCTGCTTAGGGACAACTGAACGACACTGTCATAAGTCCTACTATGTTCACCATCACAATCGCTACAAGCCAGAATGTAATGGGAGAACCAAGGCACAACAACTGCCAGCAAACTGAAAACAAACCAAGACAAACAAGCAGACCACGGGTCCGATTGATCAACGCACATCCACTTGAACCACGTCCGAAAGCTCCTCAATTCATCGTACATGTGTGAAGCACTTCGGACTAATACTTTTTTATTGACAAAAGGTTCGTCCTCTTCCGCCATATTTATGCCGTCAGTGTATATAACTTACACAATTTGCTAGATATGAGGTAGCGCCAAAATTTGAGAGAAAGCTGTTTATGGAAATTTGAGAGAAGGTTTATATATTAGGTGGAGACAAGTAGAGCAAATCTTAAATATGACAATGAGCTGATGGTTCTAGTTGAGAAAAGAACCAATATAATCCCTTACGTTTGGGCGAAGACTCAAAATAGTCCCTTAAATATATATACTTTGGAACAGAAATAGTCCTAATAGTTTTCAGAAATGGTGCAATTTTGATCCTACTAGATAGTAAATTTGAGGACCATAATGGATGAATCCAGTTCCTATTCCACAAATTTCAATTTTCTTTTACCACAAAAAGGAAGTCCAAAAGCAATTGGAATCAAAAGGTTATGGGATTCCTTCTAGTGTATTTGTAATTAATGGAGCTTGAGATTGCAATGGAGTTATTATTATAGATAGAAGAACTTTGCTACCTACAATCCCATGGAGCTTGTGATTTAAGGTGCACTTTTTACTTATAATTGAAGCTTCCGTGATCAACAGGTCATTTTCACCGGTTTAGTCCTGTGAATTAAGTATCGGCCACTAAAATAGTACTTCTATCAAAGTTCTTGTTGAATTTAAGATTTTAAGTTAATACATATACCATCAGTGTAACACATATTTTTTTATTATTAGGTAACACGTAAGCTTTCTTAAAATATGATAATTTGTAATTTTGAAAATAAAATATATTGAATGCTACAATAGACATGCATAATAACTAACAACTAACCGCCGGGATGAATATGAAATGAGGATATCTATACATTGAAAATCGAGGGATGATTTTGGTTTGGGGACAAAATTATATTCTAATTATAGTACAGTAGAAGCAATACATGACCTAATAATTCATGAACTATTCAATACTTGAAACAATCTGTCACCCTAAAACCAATTGAGCTACACTCATGCGGGTGTGAATTATTCAATACTACTAGTATTTTGTTTGGTTTATTGATATATGGAGTAATACATATATCTCCAATTTACTTAATCTGGATTATTATGATTACCACAAGAAATTTGCCATATACCAACATACACTTTTAGTGACTGTCAACAAAACCGTTGGTATAGATAGCATATGCCTACTGAAATTTCTGACCGTTGGTATATGTAAATCATACAATAATATACTGATTCCGTTGGTATAGAGTTATGTGGATACCTATGTTTATTGGCATGAGTTTCGTTGGTATAGGATTCAGTGGGCCCCAATTTTTTAACATTATTTCAGTGTTATTTTTAGAATTTTCATCTTTCCTCCCTTAATTTTTTTATTTTCCCTCCTTCATAAGTGAAATCTCATTTTTAATTACCCAAAATCCCAAATCCTACTCCTACGACCTAAACCTCAGTCCCTAAATCTCTAACCCCAAAAAACCCCAAAACTCCCACCCCTCCCAAAAAACCCGAAATGCTCTCATTTTCGGCGATTTCGCCGAGTGAACAGTGAAACCGCCAGAGTTTCGCCATTTCCAGCCAATTCCGGCATCCATCGGGGACGAGACTTAGTCCAATAGCTTCGTCTCTTCAAGCCCGTCATTTTCATACCAAGTACCCCCATCGATTCATCCTACATCTCCGTCAATTTCAGATCGAAAAACCCACTGTAAGCCCCTCGATTCCGATCGGGTTTTTGCACATTTCGGCCGATTCCGGAGATTTCAAGGTTCGGCGTTGGTGCCATCACACTCCCCATCACCTTCTAATCATTTTGACACCCCCACGTTGTTCAATTCTCACCAAAACACCACACACCCAATCGAAAAATCTGAAAATCCTAGCCACCGCCATACCATTTTCCGGCGACCTGAGACACAATCGACGACTGAGGTTGATACCATTAGTTGCGTCGTCCTAACCCCGACATTTTGCAACCATACACCACCTTCAATTCATCCTCAACTTTCAGATCGACAATTCGAATTTTCTGATCGGTTTTGGGCATTTTCCGACCGTCTCAGTCATTGTCGACGACTAAGGATAGCATAATTGAGTTCGTCTCATCTTTGTCGACATTTTTGCACTATTACCCAAAGCTTGGTTGTCATCTTTGGAATTTCTCCATTTTTTTTTGCCACTAGCTGGCGGCGATGGCAGCGGCGACTGGGCAACCGACAGCGGCGATGGTACATTCTTGACACTCCAAAACTACATTTCATTTGATGATGCTGAAAATTTCATTTACATTTTTTCGTATATTATTCATTTATGTATATCTTTATTTGCTTTAGTTTCTTGACTTGTGTGACTTATTATTAATTTATGTATTTTCGCGGTTTACTATGAATTGCCTGCTGGTGTATCTTAATCTTTGCTTTTCAGGAAGAAACAGTGGAGAAATTTTCAAGTAATGGTGTTGATCCGCTCGCTGTGTCTCTTTACCAGATGGACCTTGATAGAACTCTATTTCTATTGAGATCATATCTAAGAACTCGTCTCCAAAAGGTAGCCTTAAATTATACTAGTAGCCTTGAAAATAGATTCTTTCATATTATGAAAATATTTGAACTTTGGTTTCTTGTTTTGACTAATATTATATTGTATCAATTGTAGAAAGTAAGTACAATTAACAGACAAAATCGTGCTAAATATTTGCCTTTTGTAACTTATTTTCCCCGAACCAAATAAATTCTCCAAGTCCATACACTGATGAATATGAAAGAGAGGAAGATTAGAAGCTGCTTTTGTCTTAAATAGATTTTTGCTCATCTACTGTATTGTGTGTTTTTGTTGTCGTAGAAGTTATTTTGGTGGTTATTATAATTAACATTACTTTGTTAGTTTGATAATATAATTGAAATTTTATTTTATTTTGCTTTAAATTTTGTGTGGTGCATATAAAAAATATTCTCAAACTTTTATTATTAAAAAAATATTTATTTGAGGCAAAAATATTATTTATAAAAGAAATCAGACCTATACCAACGGATAATGTGGTCCTATACCTACAGAAACAAATGGTGGGTAAAGTTATTAAATAGGTGTCATTAGCCGTTGGTATAACTCTAAACTTTTGTCCAACTGATTGAAACTGCCGTAGGTATAGTCTATTGCGATGACTAATTTGTCGTTGGTATATCGAATCAAAGTTGACAAAACTAAACTTCCGTTGGTATAGGTTTTATGATCTATACCAACGGTTTTTGGACCTTAGCTACGGATTTCTGTCGTTTGTATATGACAAATTTCTTGTAGTGCCATGATTAATGCCAATAATTAGGTTAATCAAATATTCAAGATTCATATTAACGGAGGGTCCAATAACCATAGCATCTAACATCATCAATCATCTATAGTGCTCAACTCATCAAAACAAAGATATGAGAATTAAAGATAAAATCTAACATTATAAGTAATTCTCCCTTTCACTCGGATCCCAGCTCTGTAGCTGTAGTATCATCATCAATCAATATTGCCAATCTCATAAGTGTTCTTACCTTCCCGATATCTTGTCCCTACAACAATTTCATACCACTGTCATATCAATATCATCAGAATCATGAGTGTATGAATGCAAATGACAATACAAGGCAAGAAAATATGATGTAATGAGATGCAACCAAGTATAGAGATGATTTTCACATGCTTTCAAGAATACGTGAACATATAATTCAAGTACAATCAGGATATTATATCAATCATGTGTGATGAATAAGCACAACAATATCAACTATGGCGACAAGCCCAATCAACAGCAGGAACCAACTTAAGGCTGATTCCCCAAATCACCCATCATCATAATTCAACACCGATACTCATTCAAACGTTCATCCCAACCATTTGAGTGGGATTACCAACATACCCAATACCCCTCAATATTTATAACTAATTACATACTTCTATCGGAGTCTAGTGAAGGTAAACCATAGCCTACATCTGGGCCAAGCAAGGGTCTCGAGCATTAAATCTCTGCGCTAGCCTTGCCCTTCCGCTGTGCCTCGTGGTAATCAAAGTATAATACGAATATAATATTTGTTAATATAGATCTTACACATAATATAAGGACTTAGTCCTTAAACAAATCAAAACTTCCAAAATCAACCTCGTGCCCACGTCATCAAGACTCAAACTTTGTTACTCAAAAAACATGAACACATACTAGGTAATCATATCCTTAAGTTCATTAGAAACCTAATCTCATTTGGACCTTCAGTTGAACAATTTAAGAAGAATCCCGAATCATAAACTCTAGAATTTCCTCCAAATCATAAAGGGTTTTTATATTCAAATTAAACTCTAGAACATGATTATCCAATACATTCCATCACTAATTCATAATATTAAAGTAAACTAATCCATACAACACTTTTAAATCAAAGATTCAACTCTCTTATCCCAAATGAATAATTTACTCTCAATCTTCAGAATTTCCCTTTTTGGCGGATCTAGGTTCGAGGAAAACTATTTTGGGAAAAATGATTTAACATAGAGGATTAAATAGGTTAACTTATCCAACGATTTTGCCCTAGCAGAATTGACTCCGCTGGCACGGTCTCGCTCCCGCATAAAATGACCTCATTGGGGCGTAGTCACTTGACAACTTGCCCTAGCACCAAAGCAATCCCGACACAGTAGAGGCACACTCGCTCCTACAGAATTACCCTCCGTCGAGGAAACAACTTACCAAATGCTCAACCCCCACTTCTGCGAGCCAACCTCCATAGAGACAGATAAGCAGAAGCAAACAACAGTGTCGCCGAGGCAGATACGACATACCAACAAAATAGAACTTAGGCCAAACTTCCACTAAACACTCTCGAGACCATCCGGACAAAAACTATACATGATCCCCCAAGGTAAAAAATGCTACAAACACACTTGCAACCTCGAATTTCCCATTTAACTGCTCTAAGACATACTTTTCTAAAGAATTGTTCGAAATAACCAAATATCCAAATATTACAAATAAGTCCACAAAATACATTCAATTATCTCGGTAAGTGAACCAATGACTCGACTAAGTCATAGATGACCCTCCAGAACTACTGGGAGTAACGGAACCTAAAAACGAGCCCATATACTTAAAAGTCAACCTAGAGTCAAACTATCAAATTCTAAAGTTCTTATTTTGGATTTTTCATCTGAAACTCATATAAATTGACCTTGAGATCCATGCCACACATTCGTGCACATCATCAACCCCACACAGAGACCACATGAAGGGTAAAATAGGCAAATAATGGTCTTTAGCCAAAAATGACCTGATGAATCGTTAGACCCATCTTTATCTTTTTCTAGTTGTGTGGTTATGGATATTGGGGTGTCGATGGGCTTTGTGTTATCCATATAAATTCTCTTTATGATTTCCTTAATGTAATTTTGTTTATGGATCATTGTGCCCTCCTTTCTCTATTTACTTGTAACCCTAAGAAGAAATTTAGTTCTCCCATCATGCTCATCTTGAATTCACTTTCCATTAGTCTAGAAAACTCATTGCATAATTATTTATTTGTAGCACCAAATATACTTGAATGATTAATAGGCTTGAATTGGTCTAATAGGAACAAGATTTTGTCGATCTTTCCCTTTGTAAATCCATGATCAAGAAGAAATTTTGACAATATTTTATACCACACTCTTGGTGCCTATTTCAACCTGTATAGTGCCTTATTAATTTGTAAACATGATTTGGATGCTCATGAATCTCAAATCATGGAGGTTGTTTCACATGTACCTTTTCTTTGAAGTATCCATATAAAAAAGGCACCTCTTAGTATCCATCTAATAGAGTTTGAACTTCTTATAATTTGCAAAGGCAATGAGCATACAGATTGCTTCCATCCTAGCGATGGTGCAAAAATCTCATCATAGTTTATTTCTTCTTCTTGATTATATCTCTATACTATTAGTCTTGTCTTTTTTTTTGTGATCATGCCCGGGTCATCTAGTTTATTTCTAAATACCCATCTGGCTCTAATATTTGTTCTATCTTTGGGATTTGGTTCTAGATGCCATATGTTGTTTCTTTCAAATTGATGAAGATCTTTCTGCATATCTATGATCCAGTCCGCAACGAGTAGAGCCTTATTGATATTCTTTGGCTCAATTATTGATAAAAATGTAAAAAAAGGCACATAGTTTTCTGGACTTGGACTTGGATCTTGTTGATATGCCAAAGTCCATGGAGGAGATACATTCTCAATTGGGTTATCTCTCATATACTTCCAGTTACTTACTTTATTTGCAGGTGAACCCGATTTTTTTGTGTTACCTTCTTGATAAGTTCTAATTTCCTACTGATAACTTTGCATGTCTTCCTGAGTTTTGAGGGTCCAGATTCATTGTCCTCACTCACCTCCTCAATTTCCTTTGTGGAGAGTAAGTCTTGCACAACTTTTAAAGACCCGCGTTCTTTGTTTGTTTTTTCTTTCACACTTTATTTATTGGGGGCCTCCTCTGTTGCTTGATATCTATATCTATTGATAAACCGATCTCTATGTCCTCAGCGTTATCATACTGAGTACCTATTCCTTGTATAACATCTACCTTATCGAAGATTATATGAAAACTTTCTTTTATACGACGAGTCCTTCTGTTAAGGACTTTATATGCTCTGTTGCTTGATGCGTATCCAAGAAAAAATCCTTCATTGCTTTTTACATAAAAAAAATTCAGATCTTGTTTTTCATTATTGTGAACATAACATTTTGTTCCAATGGCTCGGAAGTGAGTGATGATGGGCTTTCTTCCCTTCGGTAACTCGTATGGAGTCTTCTCTAGAATTTACCTTATCATGCAACTACTGATGATATAGCACACGGTGTTTACATCTTCTTCCCAGTAGGATTTTGGAAAATCACTGGTCATTAGCATTGTTCTTTCCATGTCTTTTAGAGTTAGATTCTTTCTTTCAACTACCCCATTATGTTGATGGGTTCTTGGTGCTAAGAAGTTGTGATCAATTACATGGGTTGAGTAGTATTTGAGTTTTTGAACTTAGTTTTGTGATTATATCTAATGCTGGCTACTCACATGTTAGATTTCCTTAGTAGTTTCTTGATGAAAATAGTGAATATCTCAAATTCATATTCTTTTGAGGTGAGGAATAGAGTCCATGTGAATCTGGAATAATCATCCACTATGATGAATATGTATTTCTTGCCTCTTTTTCTTTGTACTCTCATAGGTCCGCAAAGATTCATATGCAGCAACTCTAGTAAACTGCTAGTGCTGACCACTTTCTTTGAGAAGGAAGATTTGACATCTTTTCCTCTGGTGCATACATCATGTTTCTCCCAAATGCACACACAAATGCATATGATCGCCAAGTAATATAGCGACTAGTTAGTCAGATATCGTACTCACAGAGACTTATGGTCAATGGTCGAATTAAAGTTTACTACTACTACTAATTAAACAAGTACTTTCCACAAAGGGTGAAATGATTATTATAAGTATTGCGAAATGTAAAGGACTAATTAAATACTTAACATTTTGTTGTGAATGTTGTATCAACTTAGTTTTATCACAGAGATGAGAATTCTAGGGTTGTGGTTGTTTTGCCAATTGTATTGAGTTATACAAGTATTTTACCCTAGCAAATTTATTCACGATTCCTAATTAACTGAATTTTTAACTCTCATAGTATTCTTCAGATTTACTATTTACCTATTCAAAATATCTCGCTGCCTATATTCTATGTAATTGATTTATTAAGAATGCAATATGTATACAATGTTTAATTAAATGCGACGACTAAGTATATTCCTATTTTAGCTTTACTTTTGGGATAATCAGATCATCCCTCTTTACTTCTGTGTTCATGATTATGAAGAGAGATGACAGAGGTATGTTTTTAAAAGATCATTTCTGTAATGACCCATTCGTTCGTTTAAGGTTTCTTATTTTGTTTGACCAAAATACTCTTTCTATAACCTCTTTTTGATGTTTGTGACCTGCGGGGATGGGTGGCATGGTTCTCGATAGGTTTTGCGAAGAAAAACCTAAGTTAGAAATTTTGAGATGGAAAGAGTTGACTCAAAGTTGATGTTTGAGTACACATGTTCATTTATGAGTTTCTTCAATTTTGGTAGGCCCGACACATTATTTATGACTTAGTCGAGTCATTATTTCACTTCTCGAGGCGTTCAGATGTGTTTTGAGTCCTTGTTTACTAATTATTAAGTTTGGGAAATTTGAGAGTGATTCATAGAAAAAATGAGTCTTAACATTGTCGGATTGGTTTTCTAAGTGTGCCAGCAAGTCTGCAGCGTCATTTACACTCAGGTAGCCTATTTGGTTTGTATCCAGGAGATCTTAGGGGATAGAGAACTTGATGTTTTATGTTGTTATTGTTGCTGGTGTAACCTCTTTTGTGGGATTATGTTGCACCTGCGGAGCCACTTTTGCGGAAGCTGGTCTGCATATGCGAGAGATTGGTGATATAGGAAAAGCCGCAACTACGGATTCCGCCCACTCCTACGCATCTTATCGACTTAAGTTAGGACCACTTCTACGATCAATTCTCCGTAGAAGCAGGGCTGCTTCTACGAGGAATGGTCCGTAGAAGCGAAATTGTTGTTTTCAAAACCATTTAAATTCCCTAGTCCAAAATTAGTCTTCATTTCTCACATTCTTCAAGTCTAGGCTTAGTTTTGGAGAGATTCAAGAGGGTTTCAACTATTTCAGGGTAAGACTGTAACTTCATTTTCATTAATTACCCATATTTTTCTTCATTATTTTTTTTAGATTGTAGATGATTTATGGGAAGGAAACACAAGGTTGTCCCAAATCTTAAGAGAGCTTGTTTCATAAAATTAATGCCAAAAATTAAGAATTATTTGTTGATTCTTCATATTTAGACTTTTTAATGCATGAGGGAACTAATTCTAAGCTTGGACTTCTAATTCAAATCCATGATTTTTATTATGAAATTTAGGATTATTCTAATTTGGGGTTTTTGGTTAAATAATGAAATTGAAAGCTTTTATGGTTATGGTGATTAATTTTCCATCGAACTTAAGGATATGACTGTTTAGGCTATGGGTAGTATATTTCTAAACTAAAGATCCTATTTTGCCCTTGTGGGTCCAGGATCACTTTTGGGGTTTTGTTTTCGGATTCTTTGAAAAGCTTATCTTTATGGTTGTGTTTTAGTATTATGTGTTAAAGTAGAATCTATGATATTTTAACTACGATTATTCGGAAGCACTACGAAAAGGCAAGGCCTTGGTGTTAGAGTGAGTTCGTGGCACTCACTTGACATTAAGGTAGACTACATTTTTTTCTTTTAGACCCCCAATAGATGCATGCAATGCTACTATATTACTTGTCACGATAACGTGCACTTGCGTTAAAGTGTGTGCATTAAATCGCGCATCAAGTTTTTGGCGCCGTTGCCGGGGATTAGGCATAGTTCAATATCAATTTTATCTATTTTTAATTTCTAATTTGGTTTTAATTTTTTTTTAATTATTACGTTTTTAATTTTTATTTTGGTAAAAATCAGGGTGCCGTGATCCGTTTGTTTGTTTTTGATCTGTTTCAGGCGCTCAGTTTATGCGAAGGAGAAGAGGAGCAGACACTCTTGTTCCCTTCAATCCAGAGATTGAGAAACTTGTAAACAGAATAGAAGGAACCAGCGAATTTCAACCTTGATAGAGATGGACGGCGGTCAAAACAACAATGTGTTGAGAGAGGGGTTAGGTGAAAATCAACCTAACCAAGGAATGCCTCGGCGAATAACCATGGATGTCGAGGAGAGAGTTCAAGTCCAGGCAGAAAGAAGCTTGGGAGACTACGTCTGCAGGGTGAGCGAACGCAGTGTATTAGGCTCCCTGCAATAGAGCAAATAACTTTGAGATCAAACGGCGATTCTAAGCATGGTGCGAGAACGGTCTGATTTGGAGGTTGCCATCGGAGGATCACATATGCACATAGCTAATTTCTTGGAGCTATGTGCAACATTCGAATATCTTGGCGTTCACGATGATCGCGTCAGTTGAGGCTTTTCCGCTTCTCACTCGGGACGAGCAAAAGTATGGTTAAATTCCTACCCGGTGATTCGATTTTTACATGGCAAGAGTGGCGCGAAATTTTGGCAAAATTCTTCCCACTGCAGCAGCAAAGTTGAGAGGAGTTGAACAATTTCTACCAAGCGGATGGAGAGTCATTATACGAAGCTTGGGAGAGGTTCAAGGACTTGCAGAGAAAGTGCCACACCATCAGATTGAGTTGTGGAACTTGGTCCACATCTTCTATAACGGGCTGAGCGGAACAACCAGAACAATTATAGATGCAGCAGCAGGTGGGAACTTTATGAGGAAAACAGCCCACAAAGCTCACGACTTATTAGAAGATATGGCCACCAACAACCATGTCACAGAAGATAGACCAATTAGTGGAAGGAGAACAGTGGGAGTTCACGAGATAGATGTCATCACTGCCCTGAATGCCCAAGTGGCCCTTTTGACGAAACAGCTGCAACAACATACAATATCAGTAAATGCGGTCACGGATGCCAAGAAGTGTGAAATATGTGGTGGCCCACATACATTCGATAGATGTCCTTCAGCTGATCCCAATAATATGCCAATCGAGCAAGCAGAGTGTCAAGCTGTGGGTAACTATCAGAGGCCCCAGAACAACCCATACTCCAACACATACAATCCAGGGTGGAGGAATCACCCAAATTTTTCATGGAGAGAAACCGAGCGGCAGAATCGGTATAGAGGCGATGCAAAACGGCGCACCAGAATCAGCAGCCCTTTACTCAGGCCCCACCTTCTCAACAGTTCAATGCACCTGTTCAGCCAGAAAAACAAGATGAGCTGAGAGCAGCTTTGTTGGAACTCACCAACGCCTGCACCCGATTCATGAGCGAAACTAGATCCTCGCTCAGAACTTGGAAACACAAGTGGGTCAACTAGCAAAGCAATCGAGCGAGCCACGCAGTTAATCGCCAAGCAACACAGAGATGAATCCGAGAGAACAATGCCAGGCAGTACAGTTGAGAAGTGGTAAACGATTGGAAGCGGCGATCACCTCGGGTAGTTGAACAAAGGCGAAATAGAAAAGAGAAGGTGGTTGAAGCTCACCCAGATAGTAGAAAACTCCAAAGAAGAGTATCGAGAAGATCCTGTTCCACAGAGATTGCAGAGGAAGCGGTTGATAAAAATTCTCCGAATTCTTAGAGCGTTAGGAAGCTACATATCAACATACCCTTTATAGAGGCGTTGGAGCAAATGCCTTCTTATTTTAAATTCATGAAGGAGATTTTGGGGAAGAAGAAGAAACTAGCGGAGTATGAGATGGTGGCGCTGACTGAGGAGTGCAGTGCCATCCTGCAGAAGAAGTTGCCCCCTAAACTAAAAGACCCAGAGAGCTTTACATTGCCTTGCACAGTTGGCAAGGTGACATGCAATAGGGCCCTCTGTGATTTAGGGGCAAGCATAAATTTGATGCCTTTATCAGTATTTAAACGGTTGGAGCTAGGTGAGGCAAAACCAACCACGGTGAGCCTGCAACTAGCCGATAGAACAGTGGTGCACCCAAGGGGAAAGATTGAGGATGTGCTTGTTAAAGTAGGAAAATTCTTTTTTCCTGCGGACTTCCTCTTTCTTGACATGGAAGAAGATGCAGAGATCCCCATCATATTTGGGAGACCATTCCTGGCGACAGGGAGAGCTCTGATCGATGTAGAAAAAGGAGAGCTGACGTTGAGGGTGGAGAAGGAAGAAATGGTGTTTAAAGTATTTAAACACATTATTGAGCCACCAACCATGAGCAGGTGCTTTGCAATCAGCACCATCAAAACCCCCTGTGAGCCAGTGCAAGCCAAACCAAGGGAGATAAGCCCACCAACGCAGTGCGCGATCAGAACCTCCGCCAAAGCAGGTATGTGCTCCTGAACCTTCCCTTGAAAATAATTTTAAGAAGAGAAGCAGAAGAAGAAAACGAAAAATGTGGAGAAAATGGATTGGTTGTGGGGTTAATCCACCCCACATTTCTTAAGTTAAGGAACTTGCGTCCGGCTAAAAGACGTTAAAGACATCGCTACTTGGGAGGCAACCCAAAGTATTTTGATTTATTTTATTTTAATGTAGTTAGTTTTACTAAGAACAGTCTCACGGAGGTAGTGTTTATGTTGTGTTAACAGGTGCAGGCCAACAAATTTGAAGGGCGAAAAACTGAAGAATAGCCAGGGATTTCCAGAAAAACGGGTTAGCGCCGCGGCGCCGAAGCGAGGGCGCGCTAAAAAGCGAGCGAAATTTAAGTCTTGTGGCGTAAAAATCGAGAAAAATTGCCAGTCTAAGCGCGCGGCCAGAAATTCGAAGAAGTGCGATAAGTTGGGCGCGCGGCTGAAGTGCGGCCATGTGCGGCGAAAATCCAGAAATTAAAAGACGCCCAAAAACCAGATTTTCCCCAATTTCAAACCAAAACATAACCCTTCTTCTCTACAAAACCCACGAAATTCCACACTTTACCCACAAATCCTCCATAAATCAAGCCCAACCACAACCAAAACTCTTAAAGTCCCTAAACCCTTAACCATTTCAACCAACAAAACTTCATCCCAGTGCCAAAACTCACCATTAGAAGCAAGAAAACCTTGAAGAACATCGTAAAAAGGTAATCTTCTTCTTTTCTTGAGAGCTTTACAGTAGTCAAAAGAGGTAGTAGTTTGGAGGAGTGTTGTAGTGTTGAAGTTGTGGGGTGTTGAAAAATTGGTTGTGAAAAAGTGAGGAAGAGTATACAAGGAGGGTGTGGGTGTTGTGTAGAAGCTTCTTAAGTGAAGTTTGGGGATAATTGGTGTTGTAGCTGTTGATTGGTGAGTGACAGGGTTGGTGAACAGTGATTGACACTAAGGAAACGCTGCAAAAAGTGAATTAACCATGTCTGCCAGAAAGAGAAGAGCCTCCACATCCACCTCAGATCCTCAATACGATGATACTAGGTTCATTAGCCACCAAGCTCATGAAAGATACAAAAAGCTTAGTACTATGCCCTTAATCCCTGAAAGGGGAATGGACTATCAAAGGGATTCGCTTGGGGATGAGGATGTCTATGAGCCCATTCGGGCAATGATTGAGATGATGGGGTAGAAGAGATTTGTAAACCCGGAAAAGATAGCACCAATGAACACAGTGATGGTGCGTGAATTCTATGCTAACTTTCCGGAGAAGGTGGACAATAAATGCTTTGTGAGGGGAAGATATATGCCTGTGACGGCATAAGCGATAAATTTGTTACTAAAACAGCAGATGTTGAAGAAAGGGGTGATGACCGAAGCTACTTCAGAACGTGGTCCAGAAGCACCAACATCATCGACTGGAATGCCGTCGCAGACACAGTGAGCTACCCTGGGCTGCATTTGATATTGCCATAAATGGGTCAAGAAGGTGGCGGTGTCGGTTAAACCAGCGACGAGGTTGGCTATATTTCGTCGATGCGTCGATTCCATCAACGACTTTACGAGTGCGAAGCGAGGATCAAATTGATATATGGAATCGCGACGGGAAGACGATTGATGTGGGAAGGAGATAGTGCAAAGTATTGAAGAAACGGAGTTGGTAACAGCGGTGGGTTGGGACATGGCTCACTTATCACTAGTTTAGCGCCATAAATGGGGTCCCAATCCTACCCATCGATACTCGAGAGAAACTAGCGCGTGTCATATGGGATAGTGCACTCCTTCCTGCACCAAGTCCCCAAAGAAGAAGAGCACGGCGCGCTGTGCAGCAGCAGAGGCCGCCGTGAGCGAAGATGAGCACGAAATAGAGGCTCGATATGAGGCGAGGAAGCCACCACCACCTCTGAATCAGAACCTTGGTGCCGTGATAGAGCGGTTACTCTAATCAGATAAGGATGATGCAGAGTTTGGATACGGTGATACAAGGACAACAAGAAACGAGGTAGTAAATTAACGAGATGAGCTCCTTGTTCAACCAGTGGTCCATGCACTATCCAAAGCCACCGCTGCCGCCACCATTTTAAACCAAGTTTGTAAGTGTCTTGTTTTCTTTTATTGTTTTTTAGTCTTGCACACATTGGGGACAATGTGTGATTTAAGTTTGGGGGGGTGTCTTATTTGTGTCTTATTGTTATAGTATGTTTGAGTCTTTTTGATTGTTTTTGTGTATTTTGAGTCATAATTTTTTTTCTTTTTGAGTCATAATTGTCTGTAAAATATCATGCATGTTGTAGTTACTAGAAATACCTAGTGAAGTAAGTGGAATAATGTGATGGAATTAGAAGCAACTATCTAAACACTTAGGTTAGATATGCCAAAAACTCATGAAATCTGTCTATATGGAGTTTTCTACTTGAATTGTGCATGATAAATGATTAAAACCTATGTGTTATGATTGCTTGCTATTTGAGGCGAAATAGTTAGGGTATGCATGTTAGGGAGATGACTCAGGCGTTTCTTTGTTAGCCAATTCTTACCACTCTTTTCTATTCCGGACATTTAAAAATATCCCTAGTCAGACCCATTGAGCCTAAAAATTGAACTTTTTCTTTGACACCCTATATTTCCACAATTGTGCCATAAGTAGAAATGTGAAATAGTTGGAATAAATTGTGTTAAAAAAGAGACAAAAAGAACAAACAAGATTGATGCACCCCAATAAGAAAGTTATAAGAAATAGGCAAAAGCCTAATTTTGGGGGTGCTTGTTATTATAATACACTTCACGCTCTCAAAACAAAAGAGGGGAAAGATAAATTTGAAGTGAAGGAAAGAATCAAAATAAAAGGGAAACATTGAAAAACTAAAGAGCTTATGGTACACAAAAATGAGCCTAAATGTCTATTTTTACCTACCCGTGCCTAAGCCTACATTACAACCCTTAAAAGTCCTAAAGATCTCTTATATGCATATCCATGATTAGTGGAGAATAACAAGTAAAAATGTCATAGGATTTTTGAAATTAACATGCATGATTCAGTATTTTGACTTCCATTAAGCATGATAAAAATGAGTTTGCGAAATATCTAGCTTAATGTGTTTAGAATGCTGAAATTTCAGGCTATATGTTCTTGCATATTATTCTACTAATCTTCATGTTTTTCTAAATAACATCAATGCAGCAAAGTGATCAATGTCATTGAGTCTTTTTCTCTTCTCCTTTGAGTCTTTATTTCTTTCTTTTTATCTTTGCTCGAGGGCGAGCAAAGGTTAAGTTTGGGGGTATTTGATCAGTGTATTTTATATACACTTTTTGAGTCGTTTTTAGTGAGTCTTTTGTCCCTTTTTGTACAAATACGTGTCGTCTTAGGATAAATTTTCTTTCTTTTGAGTCAAATTGGTTAAAATGACACTTTGGCGGAAAAGGAGCGAAAAGAGGGCAAAAGTGGAGGTTCCAGAGCTTAAAACACGAGAAAGTGGCGAACCAGCAGCGTATCATTGCAGTGCACATGGCCTCCAGCCATCAGGCGGCGCGCCGGCGCCCAATATCCAGAGACTGCAGAGTTGCAGTGGCCGCGCGCTCTGCAAACAGAGAGTGGTCGCGACGCCTAATCACCGAGCAGCAGCGAAGTTTGGGCCATGCGCCGATAGCGTGGTCGCGGCCGACGCAGGAAAATCGATTTTTGACGAATTATGGGCCAGGCCTGAAGGAAAAACCTTAAGGCGGTTTGGAGGTTATAAAAAGAGAACCCCAGCTTTTCGGTTCTCTTTCGCACAAACACAAGACTTCTTGGAGTTGAAGATTGGAGACCATTACTTAGTAATTTTCTTTTCTTTTTTACTTTATTTCGCTTTTTATGTTGGATATTGAATTAGTTCTCATGTCAATGGCTAGGAACTAATTCCATTATAGGGCTTTCCATGTCAATTCACTTGAACCTTATGTTATGAATTGATGCATGTTTATGGTTGTTCTTCTTATTGTTGAGATTTACCCAATAGTTGCTTTGAATGCTTGGTAATTAATTGATCACTAATTATCATTATTTATATGATTTCTAATCAAACTTCGAAAGGAGGAGGTTGTGACTATGTTGTAAGTTGGGTAGACATAGGTCGGATTGGGGATGAAAATACCTTAATTACTTGTGTAGCGTTAATAGGGGTTTAAATACCTATATTCACGCAAGGTGCGTGACGATTAACAAGGTTTTTGTTCTTAATCCTCCTATAGAGTCATTCTTATCACCGAAAGGTAGAAAGGAGCGCTACTGGGGTTGAGTGTTTATATAGCCTTAACGGGAGTATAAAACGAATTAGTAAACCTGCTAGCTCCAAAAGAAGAAGAACCATAATTCATTGCATTAATAAGTAATATAAGCGGATAGTTGAGGAGACTTGGAAGCCCTATTTCCATCATCACCGAAGTAAACACATAGTTAGTCAGTCTTTATAATTGTTAGTTATAATCAACAAACTCAAATATCGGTTTTACCAAATAGATAACAAAGGATAGATAATTGGTACTTGAACACTAATCCTTGAGGACGATATTCGGTCTTACCTAGACTATATTACTTGTCACGATAACGTGCACTTGCGTTAAAGTGTGTGCATTAAATCGCGCATCAACTGCATAAGAGCTCTTCCCAGGTGTTTCTACTCCTTTACTCAAGCTTTAATGGGCTATCTCTGTTCTCTGTTTTTATTCATGTTCTTAATGTTATTTATATGACCACTGTTCGCACTATTAATGCCCTTCCATGTCTACTATTTTAGATTTAGTTGTGTTCATGTTATTTGCTTTTTCTCACGAATCTGCGAGTAACGTGTTGATTTAGCTCTACTGTAGATGTTATTGTTCTGCTAATATTGAGATTTTATCTTTCTGCTGGGTTATTGATAGCATGCTACGTCCTTTATTTTATTTATATTAATGCATGCATGCTCTTGAACTGATGACTTAGGTTCTTAATGTTCCTCATGTGTTCTTCATCTTGTTAGTGTTCTTCATCTTGTAAGTGTTTTTAATAATCGTCATTACCTCGTTAATGTCCGTTACTCACTCCTTATGTATGCAGTGCATGGTCTAAGGCCTTGTTTTTCTCTACTTGTGTTCTTCAAGTTCTTTTATTGTTCTTCATTATGTTCTTCGTGTTCTTCTGTGTTCTTCATATTTTTGCATTTAGATCTGTTTAGGTTTTTCTCTCTCCTCCTCCCTTTGTTTGTCCGCCTTATTTTGATTTTAATTTCGTATTGTTCATGTTTTGCACTGTCCAAGGACTGTGAGCAGTCTGGCACTGATTGTTGTCCCAGCTGTCACTGTAACGTTGCGACGGGCCCCTCCCTGTCACTTCTGTCTTCTCTTGGTTTCCCGTGCCTTGTCTATTTTCTTTTGTCGTTTGGCTTAACTTATATATTTATATACTTATAATATATATTTTATATATATAGTATTTCTATATTTATATATATCATTTATAATATATAGTATATTATATATTACTTTATATTCTAATTGTTCTATTAGTTTTCTTTTTCGTCCTTTGGATACTGCTGCTTTTACACTCTCTTACAGGCTAGGTGGTCCCTTCCCAGCAGTCGGAGCATCGAATTCGAGCTTGGTGGCGTCCTGATCGTTTCTTATAGCTTATTTCCTATTTATTTACGTTTAAATAGGCTCTTGTAATTTGTAATCCAGGCTTGTCTGGATCTCGTTTGTATATTTTAGCCAGGCCTGTCTGGTTGTGTCGTTTGTATTATTCTTTATCTTCATAGAGTTGTTAGGGTCGTAGCGGCTCAACAAAAGGCCTGCTACATGTCAGGGTTGTAGCGGCTCAACAAAAGGACTGCTACACCACGCAGTAGATCAACGTCGTTAGAGTGCTCACGGATCCGTCGTTCGAACCAACGAGGCACGCGACAACGAGGTATTCCTAAATCCTTGCTTGATTACATTTCATTCCTTAATCGAGTATTTTACTATCTATATTCACTAGGCAAACCTAAGAGTATCGATAGGCAAATATTAGGATTACGACATATTGTATGAATGAATGTATGAATGAATGTTTACTACCGCATTAGATAAACCTTGTATAAATTAGAAAGCCTTGTAATTTAAACTCCGGGCCTGTCTGGACTACATTCATTTACGGTCTTTTCTAATTTATATATTGAAATATGCAAGTGTTTGTATAATTAGTAGAAGCGTTGTAATTCATAAACCGGGCCTGTCCGTATTTAAATTAACATATTTCTCAATTGTATTCATCTCTTACTTGTAATCGTATTTGGTAACTTTGAGGATGGCGAAAAAGAGAAAGAATAGGACTCATGAGAACTTCAAGCTTCTATTGAAATTACCAACACTATCGAGTTCCCCCCAATTGCTCACGAACCCACCTCTTCCGGGCTTGTGAGCAATGGTCTTTAAGTGGGGGACGCTCACGCGGGAAATGATGAGTTATCTACCAATGAGGGAACTTCAGACTTCATTCCCTCCTCTTGCACCCTTGGTTCTCAAGACACTGCATCGACTTCGAGTGGCAACGATTGTGAAATCGTCGCAGGGAATGTCGCGATGGAAAGAACAAGACTACGGACCACGTAAGCCAGAACAACAAGAAGGCTTATGCGTCCATAGTCAAAGGAAACTGTGATGTTTCAAATGGAAAACGTTTGCATTTTGTCGCTGATTGCCGTAATGTGGGCCCACTAGACTTACCTAGGGGTGATTTGGATGATCTTATAGAAACTCTGTGGGACACCTTTTGGTTGGTTACTTCGCGGGGTCTTACCCGGAGAGCTTGGCATTAAGGAAGTTATGTCGCTCATGGGGAGTTGCATACAGATTTCATGTCCACGCATCGGGTTGGATCGTCTTCAAGTTTAACACTGAAGTCTACAAAGAGAAGGTCATGGCCAATGGGCCACACTTTGTATATAGCACTTCACTTCTGCTGAAGGACATGCCTCATTGCTTCACCTTTGACAAACATGATGTACCATTTCAATATGGGTAAGGCTCCCGTCCCTCCCATTAGAGCTTTGGAACGTAAACGCTTTGAGTCGTATGTTGTCCCGTATTGGCAAACCTACTGGGACCAATAAGCTCACTAGTGAAAAAAAGCTTCTCTCTTATGCACGGACTCTAGTTGAGATAGACCTCTCTGAAGGTACACTTGATGCTATTGACCAAAAGCTTGTTTATGAAAAGCTTTCGGACTACTGTGAGAAATGCCATAGGATTGGGCACTCCACTGCGGGTTGTGAGAAACATTACGCCGACACTAATAGGCAGGTACAAGGGAAAGGCGTGACACAAACCCTCAATGCCAAGGGAAATACACACCTATTTGGACTTACCCGAGGTGGAGGATGCCCCCAGGGAGACTACGGATACTAACGGGAATGATAGTCATGCTAAATGTAGTGGCCAGCCTTCGGGTGCACAGACCGGGGTTGGTACAGGTCAGATTTTGGAGGATGCGGAAGGTGGATGTCAACCATCGGGGCCACAAACCGTGTTTGATGCAGGTCAGAATTTGGATGTTGCGGGTGCGGGTGGCCAGCCTTCTGGGGCACAAACCAAGGCTGGCAAAGGTCGGAACTTTATTGTGGAAGACTTTAGGGGCCCAGCAGGTACTAAGGGGAGTGTTGGTGAGACACGCAAAAGGGAGAGCCAACCCGGGTTTCTAAGCGAGGTTGGCTTAGGTAGGAATTTGGGAGTGGTAGCGGATTCGGGTGGTCAGCCTTCGGGGACACAAACTGGGGTTGACAAATGTCGGAACTCAGCACCGGGAGACCATAGAGGTCCCCCGGCATCAAAGGGATGCAAGGACGAGACCCGGAAGCCTTTAGGCCAACCCGGGGATGCTCATACTGCGACTGCCACTAAAGGGAGCTCGGGAGATGAGTTTATGGGTGGTTAGCCTTCGGGGACACAAACCGGGGCTGACAAAGGTCGGAACTCAGCAGCGGGTAACCATAGATGTCCCAAGGCTACTTATGGGAGTGAAAGTGAGGCCCGAAATATGGTAGGCCAACCCGCGGGTCCCGTGAAGGACGCGGGTACTGGTGGATATATTAGCCATGATAACCAACATGCCCATACCCAGATTACTCATGGTGGCCAGTCTTCGGGGTCCCAAATTGAGGCTAGAAAAGGTCGGACTAAGCCTAGGATAGAAGAGGGAACGCCGGAGGGATTTCGATCAGAAATGGGGGCCATCCAGTGGGGATACAAACCGTGGCTAGCACAGGACTGCCTATTGATATTGATGGTGTAAGACAACCCGCGGGCAGAGCGGGTAGTCCTAGTGTTGTGGATGTTGGTGGCCAACCTTCAGGGACACATAACGAGGTTGACAAAGGGCTGCATTTGGATGCCGTCAGTAGAGGACAACCCGCGGGCATAGCAGAGAGTACAAATGATGAGGGAAAGTATGACCTGACTAAAGGGGCACAACAAGAGGTAGGCAATGGAATACATAGGGACACCGACAGTAGAGGGCAGCACGCGTTTACTGCAGGCAGTCCAAATGATGCGTGTGACCAACCTTCAGATCTATAAACCGAGGCTGGTAAGGGCGTGAAGGCATAATTTGCCAAGGTTAATGACCCGAGCACCATGAACCCGATCGTTAAACAATCCGCAATCTTCCGGAAGCTTGTGGACATGCACGATAATATCTTGGTGCCAAATACAGCCGACGGTAAAGCTAAATCAGCCATTGAGGCATTCCTTGCGCAAGATTTTGGTCAGTCTATTTTGGTCAGGTCCGCAAACGAGAGCCTAGTACCGGAATGGAGAAGGTCAAGGGGTGCACACCTATTTGAACTCTCCTGTGAAGGACGCAGGTACAACTGTGAGTTGTATCCGTGATGATCAGCCCGTATATACTCAGATTCTTGACCCTCAGACTCATGGTGGCCAGTCTTTGGGGTCCCAAACCGAGGATGGCAAATGTTGTATTAAGCCTAGGATAGAAGGGGGGAATGGCAGAGGGATTTCGATCAGAGATGGGGGCCAGCCAACAGAGATACAAAACATGGCTGGAACAGGACTGCCTATTGATACTGAAGGTGTAGGATAACCCGCAGACAGAGCGGGTAGTCCAATGGTTGTGGATCTTTGTGGCCAGCCTACGGGGATACAGACCGAAGTTGGCGTGGGTCAGACAGATATGAAAGCTCAACCTTTCTGCCCATCGGCTAAGGTTGGGAAAGGTGGGAACTCTGCAGGTACCAAAAAGTAGGAGGGGCACGTGGGCGTGAGGACGAGGGCGAAAACTAAGGCAAACAATGGCGGGCAAAACTTGCCCATCCCCTTGAACAGAATGACGACCCTTCCCACTAAAAAGAAGGGACCTTATGGTGGCACCAACTCTATTAGCACTAATGAATATAGCACGAAGGGGACTATTCCCCCTCCGTTATCGAAATGATCATTGATTCTTGGAATATAAGGGGCCTGCACCGCTCCTCCAAGCAAAAGGAGATTTGCTCAGTGGTGCATGAGAACAACATTGACATTTTTGGTATCCTGGAATCAAAGCTCAACAACACGACGCTTGATCATTTTTGGTCTTCAAAATTTCACAACTGGGAGGCGTTGGATAACTTTGCCCATCATCTGGCGGGGAGGATATTTATTTTATTCAACCCGGCCAAAGTCTTACTACAAGTGCTTGATATCAACCCGCAAGTCATTCACTGCGGTGTCACTTGTGCTATCTCCTCCAAGAGATTTCATATCACCTTCGTGTACGGGCTCCATACGATTGTCGATAGACGGGGCTTATGGGAGAAGTTGTGGGAGTACGGAACCCCCATGACTGAGTCGTGGCTAGTACTTGGTGATTTAAACAAGTTTATGAAAGAGGATGAGAGTTTCAACATGGCATCCATCTCTAGCTACGACACGAAGGATATTGTTGATTGTTGCCGGGATTTGAGCCTCACGGATTTGACATCGACGGGATGCGAGTTCACGTTCAGTCGTAGCAATACATTGAGCAAGCTTGACAGGGCCCTCATTAACGCTTATTGGTTACAAGCTGGTTAGTATGACAATGCACATTTCCGTCGGTCAGGCCCTTCTCGGACCATACGTCGTGCATTGTCACTATTTTGGATCGTTCGAGAATGCATAATAGACCATTAAAGTTCTTCAACATGTGGGCTACTCACGAGAAATTCGAAAGGATTGTGACAGATGCTTGAGAGCAGAATATTGATGGCAATTCCCAATTCGGGTTATGCCGGAAGTTACTTAGCCTTAAAAGACTCTTAAAGCAACTCAATGAGAAAGACTTCTCTCATATCTCTTCTCGGGTCAAAAAGGCAAATACGGAGCTTGATATTGCTCAACGGGAGGCTTTGACCAACCCGCACCTTGACCACTTACACACACGGGTTACCAAGCTCAAGCACAAGTCCATGGTTCTTATTGACGCGGAAATGAGTTTCCTTAAACAACTTTCCAAATGTGAGCATCTTAAGCACAGTGATAGGTGCACTAAGTTCTTTCATGGTATGGTCAAGCGCAATGCCAAAAGGAATTTCATTGCGGCCACTACCAAGAGTGATGGTTCTCTTACGAACTCCGGTGACCAAGTTGCGACAGAATTCATCAATTACTATAAAGGGTTGCTTGGAACTAGGGACGCTTGTGAACCTATTGATATTGGTGTCATCTCCGGGGGAAATTGTCTTTCGGCGGAACAAGGGGATGATCTCATTAGAAATGTCAGGGACGGAGAGACTAAATGAGCTTTATTCGGTATCGGGGAAGACAAAGCTCCTGGTCCGGATGACTACACTTCGGGTTTCTTCAAGAAAGCTTGGAATATTATCGGCGTGGAGTTCTGTGTTGCGGTTAAGGAGTTTTTCAGTTCCGGAAAACTTCTCAAACAGATCAATCACACTATCATCGCCCTTATTCCTAAATCTACCCACTGCTCAACGGTGTGTGACAACAGACCTATTTCGTGTTGCAACATCTTGTACAAGGTCATCACCAAGATTATTGTTTCACGGTTGGTGCCGGTTTTGGACTTTCTCATTGATCCAGCACAATCGGCTTTTGTCCAGGGCAGAAGTATGTCTGACAACATACACCTAGCTCAAGAGCTTTTGAGGGGTTACAACCACAAGAGGGTCTCAAGTAGATACATGCTCAAAGTTGATCTCCGAAAGACCTTCGACTCGGTGAATTGGGAAATGAAACCAAACAGTAATAAACCAACTCATAAATTCTCATTACTATAAACTATTTCCCAAAAGGTTTCCCCTGGGACATATTTGCAAGTTCAAGATTTTACCTGTAGGAACTCTTAATCTTGTTGGCTTGCTTAAAGCATCACGAAGACGAATTTCATATCACGTGAACATACTCCCAAAACATTTGTTGCCATCTCACCCTTTCTAGATCGGTATCTTGATTTATCTTTTTCAGGCACACACTTTTATATAAGTTCCATCTAATGCCCCTAAGCAATTCTACATAAATACAAAATATAAAATTACAATAATAAAAAAGAAAATCTTAATCAGTTTACAGTTAAAATATAAAATCCAAAAATGGATAAAAGTTACCTTGAAATACTTCCACGTTGTATCTGTGCAATACTCTGGTACATGATCAGGTGATCTTAATAAAATATCATGTAGCCGCAACACCCCATTTAACATTGAGTTGAAGTGTCTACTTACAGTCTCAGTAGAACGGATAAACCTATTACCTATGGTGCGATTCTTCACATGATGTGCTAGAACGTGCAAGAATATACATACTTGCTCTTCAACTGTCACCACACCATCGCTTTTTACCTTTCCAATTGATCGAAGTAACTCGCATAAAAGATCAAATGTTCGTCTATCCATTCGCAATTGATTTACTCATTGTATATCACCATTGCCTATTATTCTATCTAAATAATGCAATCGAGTGACATGGTTTTCAAACATGCGACTACGGCTCATGTTTCTTCCACTGTGCATTTGAAGCAACTCCAATATGCACAAATACATCATCATAGATAAAAACATTATTTGACTTTGCCACATGTTCATTAACATGTATAAGACAAAATTTCTTCTTCTGTCCATATATATAAAAAAATAAAAAAATAGTATAGATGTTCATATTATATTGTAAGAGAAGTAATATAAACTGTATCCAATCATTCAAGAACTATAAAAAGAGTCGCAGATACATAAACAAGAGGTGTATTAACATACCTTTTGCGGGTAGCGAACTGAGATTTAAGCTTTCGTTCGTTTTTGCCTTCGTTCCTCGACTGGTACGCCTCGTTTGGTGATGATTTGGTACGATTTGGTACGATTTGGTTATGGTAAGATGGATATGGTATTTTTGATTTTGTGTGAGACGATTTGGGGCTGCTTGTGTGCGATTTGGTGCTGATTTCTGTGCGATTTGGTTATGGTAAGATGGATATGGTAGTTTTGAGTTTGAGTGAGACGATTTGGGGTTGTTTTTTTTGTGCGATTTAGGATTGTTTTTGAGAGATTTGGGGCTGTTTTTTTTTTTTTAGTGATTTAGGGCTGAGAATATAGAAAAGGAGAGGAGAGAAGGGTAAAATATTTTATCCAGTCCAAGTGAGACCCGCGTATTGAGCGGGTCTCAAATGATTGAAGAGACCTGTATTATTTTTTAATTTTTGTCCAGTCCAGTCTTGCAACCAAACGTTGTACTATTTTTTTATCCAATCCAGTACACTGTAATACAGCGTACCAAACGAGGCCCAATAAATCATCGCATTCATGCTATAACAAATGTATTTTAATAAAAGACTTTAGTTTTTTTTAATGCACTTTGAAATAATTCTTTGTAGTATTTCCATGATTCATATGCTACAAACTAAATTCACTAAATTATTTTGTTGCCAAATTTATATCTATCCAATACTATAACATATGAGCATTTAATAAGAAGACAAAGTCTTCTACCTTTAATGAATGCAAAATGATCTAGTAACAAAATTATCAATTCTTTGAAATTTAAATTATTCTAATAACTTTCAAATATGAATATTATCTATTAAAATAAAGGAATTCATATATATCATCTCACAACTTGAAAGTAAAATTCATATGATCTTTTGTGTAAGATAATTATGCCATGATAATATTTTTTGATGCAGAATGCATTTCATGATCATCACAAGTGGGTCATATGCCTTATATTTATGAAAATAAATTGCATAAAAATCATAAAGGATATAATTCATAATTAAATAATAAGTAGAGTTAAAGAAAGTGAAACCCATTTTTGATCCATTTCTTTTATGTGATCATCACTTTCATTTGCTTCATTCCTATGTATGAAACGGTGTTACTTGATGCACTCCCAAAAGAGAACTAGAATAGCGATTGTGCCCGTTGTCAAATTATGTTCTTTGCATTTTACTTTCGTATACTGATCTCTGGGCTGTGTTTCACTGAAAGATTCACTAGGCCTTTTTGTGTCTTATCTTTTTTTTGTTGACGAAGGAACCCGCAGCCGCTATTCTTTCGAGTGCGCACAGGGTAAACCCCGGGCTGACGCAATAGCCTGCAAACCACGTCAACCGATTAACCACACTTGGCAAGCCATATGTGATAGACTCAACCAAGAAGGTTTATGCAGGGGATCGAACTCGTGACCTGACGATCCCGCGCTCTACTGCTACACCAACTTGGCTACCCTTGGGAATAATTTATCATCCTGAAATTAACTTAGTTACGCTCACACGGGCCTTATCTCTCCTTATAATTGGCTTTGCCTTGTGTTGTGAAGACCGACAAATACACAGCAGGATTTATTGAAAAAACAATGAAATTATTTTCAACTATTGTATCGGGGACAGACAAATAAAAAAAACACCTAATCACTTTCGGTTCAATTCTTTCCATACCAAAACACGAGAGCAAATTCAGTGGGTTAAAAAGCTAAGTAATATTAACTTCACAAAACTTGTCACTTTTATATTCTGCCTTCAAAGTTCGAACATGGACAGAGAAAAAACTGGTTACAGAGTAGGCAATATCTTCTTTCTGGCAATGCGATTTCGAATTCTCCATAGGAATAACACCATATCTCTTTAAGATTGTTAGAAAAATAGGTAAATGTAATCAAAATGATTTTGAGACGTGAATAAATCGACTTTCCCGTAAATGTGTATAGTTGTCATTATTGTATTCTTATTCATAATTAAAATATATTTCATATATTGTGTAAATATAATTATGGTAATATTAGGATTCTTCTTGTGATTAGGTTTAAAATTGCTATTATATAAGAAATGAATATTGAATACTATATATATTTGATATTAATGAGAAGAAATTGTGAAAAAAATTAATACATTAACAAAAACCTAAACCACATTTTCCCCCCTCAGCCGCAGCCTCGATTTTGGCGCTCTGTGGTTTTCCGAAAAGTAGCAACTGTCTGCAATATTAATTGTTGCAAAACAGCCACCTTTTCGTCAATTTGTCTTCCTCTTTCTCAAAAATCAAGACAAATTGCAAAGCAGACATCTTTCTTTTTGGTTTTTTTTGCGAAGCAGCACCTGGACTTGCTTTCTTACTTCCCTTTTAAACTCTTTTCTTTTCTACAAAAGGCCTGTCCCTTCTTTCTGCAGCCTTTCCCTTGCTTTTCCTCCTTTATGTTTCATCTGGTTTCTTTACCCGAGAATAAAGTAGATGGCTTTTTTGACCCACCATCTCATAATGCGTCGTATATGATCACGGGTGCCATGTCTCATCTCACCAATAATTCAGTTAACCGTAGTCGTGGTAAGAGTCGCGGACACAAAAAATAACAGCAATAACAACAGGGCCCGCATAATCAGTTCAGCGCCGCGACGTCGCCGCAGTGTCAGTATCAGCAACCCTACAACCAATATTCCCAACACGGGTTGTTGGGCCCTGCTCCAACCCCTCGGCAAGTCCAGTACCCGCAGCAAACCCACTTCATGCAAGAGCAGTTTCAGCAACCCTCGCCTAACATGACACCCACTGTGTTGGGTCAGGCCTTCAGCAGTCTCAATATGCAACAGTCTGACAACAACTGGTACATGGACTCCGGCGCCACTTCTCACCTCACCCGGTCTGCAGGTACTATTCTCAAACTGTTTGGTTTAAGACATCCTCAATTTGTGACAGTTGGTAGTGACCACCAAATTCTAATAAAGGGTTATGGTACAGCCTATACACCACCTCCTAATCCATTCCCACTCAAAAATACCATATGTGCCCTACATGTAATTAAGAATTTAATCTCTATCCGCAAATTTACTCGTAATAATTCTGTATCCGTTGATTTTGACCCTTTTATGTTTCACTGTGAAAGATCTTCATACGGGGACATCTCTTACGAGATGCAATAGCACGAGAGATCTATATCTATTCTCTCACATCCGCTGCCAGATCTAGCTTTTCCGTCTCTCTAGCGGTCATTTCTTCTTCAACATGACATAATAGACTTGGTCATCTAGGAGCCCCAATTTTTAATTTTCTTAGAGGCAATAATGTCATTACTTGTAATGGGAAGCTTGCCCAAAACTGTGTTCCTTGTTCTTTAGGCAAACATACTCGTCTTCCGTTTAAATCATCTACTAGTGTCACTTTTGCACCTTTTGATATTATACATGCCGATTTATGGACATCACCTGTTGCTAGTTCTCTCGGTCATAAATATTATCTTATCTTACTAGATGATTTTTCTCACTTTGTTTGGTTGTATGCTCTCAAGTTTAAATCGGAAGTGTTTATAAAATTTCTTGAGTTTCAAACATTCATTCAAACACAGTTTACAAAAGGTATAAAATCTTTTCAGTGCGATAATGGTCGTGAATATTCAACAACTCTATGTTTCACCGGTTTTGTACTAATAATGGCATGGTCTTTCGCTTCTCCTGCCCCCACACCTCCCCACAAAACGGTAAAGCTGAAGAATCATCCGCACCATTAACAATATGATTCGCACTCTATTGATTCATGCCTCCATACCTTCGTCCTTTCTAGGTCTATGCTGCTAAAATATCAGAATACGTTCTCAATATTCTCCCAACTAGCACTCTTCACAATATGACCCCTACCGAAATCATCTATCATAGAGTCTCATCTTATGATCATCTTCGGATATTCAGTTGTCTCTGCTATCATAACATTACCTCTACTGCCCCTCACAAACTAGCTCTTCGGTCCACTCCATGTGTCTACCTAGGTTTCCCGCCGAATTTTAGGGGCTATCTATGCTATGACTTGTCCACTCGTCAGATCCACATCTCTCGTCACGTCACATTCGACGAGATCACATTCCCGTTTTCGAATCTTAAAAAGTTCCAAAAACCGGATTACTCTTTTCTTGACGAGCCTATCATCTCTCCCATCATTCTCAGTCAACTAAATCATAGCGCCGCGTAATCACCTTATCATCGATGGTCATGCCTTGTCGTAGCCGCGGCCTGAGTCGGGCGCGACGCCAAAACTCCTGCGAGCAAATTTCCTCCAGCGCCGTGGACTCTGACCACGGCGTCGCGGTGCCTCTGACGGCGTCGCCTCCTCCTTCTCGCTATCCAACCAATCCCCCAGTCTCGGCTCTTCCCACTCAGCCGACACAACCTCCCACTGTCTTCACTCACCAAATGGAAACTCGTGCCAAACATGGAATCTTCAAACCCAAAGTCCAATTTAACTTGTCTACCCAAACCATTTCTTCAATTCCCAAGAACCCTATATTGACTAAACAATTCCCTAATTGGAATGCGGCTATGTCTGAGGAATTCAATGTTTTAACTAAACAACACACATGAGATCAAGTACCTAGACCTGAGGGGGTGAATGTGATTCATTGTCTATGGCTATTTCGTCACAAATTCAGAGATAGTGGAGATCTTGAGAGGTATAAGTAGGGGTGTTATCGGTCCGGTCCGGGTATCTAGATACCCGGACTGGACCGATAAGCTTACCGATACAGGACCTAGACCGAACCGATAAGGTTTCGGTCCTGGGATGAGATCCGGGACCGGACCGAAACCTTATAGGTCCGGTTCTCGGTTTGGATCGGTAAGAATTTTCCGGGTCGAGTTCCGGGTCCTGGATTTTATTTTTTACTTTTTAAAATTGAATTTTCAATACTGAAATTTACATTATCAGACACATTACCATGAAATTTGAACGTTGAAATCTATTGTATATCGCGAGATATTTAACTTTGAAAAGAGAAAAAACATAACAATTTGGGGGAAAAGTGAAATTGATTGTCAAGAAGGACGTTTTTGGAAGTCGAAGCAAACAAATGTCGTTCGTTTGGTTCAAATTTGTCTCGAAAAAATACGCGAAATAAAAAACAATAGGTCAAACGGACGTCCGAGCGCAAAGTTATGACAATTTAAATTTTCCCTAATTTACAACCTATATTTTATATGTCTATACTTCAAATTAAAATATAAAGTCTACATCACATATATTTAAAACATGTAAAATAATCAAACATTAGGGAATATTACAATTAAATATAATAAGGGCTTCTTTGGGGATGAGAGTGGCTAGGGGAGGGAGTGGGGAGAGGCGATGGGGGTGGAGAGGGTTGGGAGAGAGTGGCGGGGAGGTGTTTCAGTATTTTATCAGTTACCGATCGCTCATATCGGCTGAGTAATTTTTTGGTACTCATATCCGGATCGTTAACTTTTCGGTCCGAGTATCAATTTGGGTACCGGTTCGGTTCTTGGATAATTATCGGGAGTATCCGGACCGGTAACAGCCCTAGGTATAAGGCACGACTTGTGGCTAATGACACAAATCAGAAGGAGGGCATTGATTGTGGTGAGACCTTCAACCCGATTGTTAAACCGGCTACCATTTGCACAGTTTTGAGCATTGTCATGGGCAAACACTGGCCGATCCATCATCTTGATGGGAAGAATGCATTTTTACATGGAGATCTGAGAGGCGGTTTACATCGTAATGCCCGCCCATCAGCGATTCACTCGCGATGTGTGCGTCTCGTCGATTACTATATGGCCTGAAACGGGTATATCTTGCAGATTGGGTTTGTATGCAGCAAGAGTGATACATCACTCTTCATTTTTCATCGAGGTAGTAGAACTGCTTACTTATTACTATACGTGGATGATATTTTCCTTACTGCTTCTTCCGACGGGTTAAAAATGAGATTATTGCCTTGCTTAAGTCTGAATTTGCAATGACAGATTTGGGAAAGTTGAGTTATTTTTTGGGGATATCAGTGATCAGGTCTGCCGACTACATGTTCTTGTGTCAGCGTAAGTATGCAGAGGAGATTGTGTATAGGGCTAAGATGGCGAATTGCAAAGTTTCACCTACTCTAGTTGATTCAAAATATAAGCTCAGTGCTTTGGATGGTGCTCCAGTCTCTGATCCTACTCTGTATAGGAGCCTTGCAGGTGCACTTCAGTACCTGACATTTACAAGGACATCCATTTCTTATGTTGTTCAGCAGGTATTCCTATTCATGCATGCCCCCAGAGAGTCTCATTTCACTGCTCTTAAGCGTATCATCTGATACATTAAGGGAACACTTGATTATGGTTTGCACCTATACCCCTCTGCACCAAACAGGTTGATCTCTTATAAGGATGCATATTGGGCAGGGTATCCGGACACGCGACGCTCCACCTCCGGCTTTTGTGTATTTTTAGGGGATAATCTGATTTCTTGATACGCGGCGGCGGTGCTACCCTATCTCGTTCTAGTCTTAGAAATTTGAGTCTGAGGCGTTGCAAATGTGGTAGCTGAAATTTGTTGGCTAAAATATTTACTGTTAGAACTTCAGTATCTTTTGCGTCAGACATCTATTGTGTACTGTGATAACATCTCTGTCATCTATCTTTCTCATAATCCGGTTCAACATCAGCGAATCAAGCACATTGAGATAGACTTGCACTTCGTTCGTGAGAAAGTTGCGCTAGACCATGTTAGAGTGTTATATGTTCCATCATCTTATCAGTATGCCGACATATTTACCAAAGGACTTACCAGACAGTTATTTCTTGACTTCAGATCCAGTCTCAGAGTCCGGCCTCCTCCCGCTCCGACTGAGGGGATGTGTAAACGTGTATAGTTGTCATTATTGTATCACTACCCATAATAAGAATATATTTCATATATTGTGTAAATATAATTATGGTAAGACTAGGATTCCTCTTGTGATTAGGTTTAGAATTCCTATTGTATAAGGGATGAATATTATACACTATATATATTTGATATTAATGAGAAGTCTCCTCAAACAAAATTAATACATTCTTACACTCCCTTAAAGAGATATTGCCCGTATACAAATTGGGGAAAATATAAGTAATTCCCTTCAGGATACAACAAAACCCGTGTTATACCTATAATTTTTTCCATATGCTACTTCAAGAATGTCCATATATTTATAGAATTTGAGAGTTAGACTTTTCAGAATAGTCATCATCTTTCACGAACAGATCTGTCTATTCAAGTCAGGTGTTACACCCCGTAATTGCAGGGCATTAATATGAGGGCATCATTAAGGAAGTAAGATTCAGATATTGGATATAACAAAGGGTATCGATGGGGATTATTAATAAGGGCAAAAATGAGGTTTCAAAAAAAAGATCAGGCGCCGCGGCACCGTATTTCAAAGCCGCGACTCCATAAGTCCAGAAGTTCCTCGGGAGTTGCAGGGCCGCGGCGCCAGGCTGTAGGGCCGCGACCCAGATGCGTATTTTAAGAATTTTGGAAAATGTGACGACGAAAACTTATTAACGTGGAGTTAAGTTCTTTCCAATGGATTTATGGACTTTGTATGGTATTGAGAAGTCTTGGCATTGATAATATGGGGTCCACCAAAAATTTCACAATTTTGTGGGGCCCTTCGAATTTTAGATATTTTGGCCAAGTATAGAGATTATTTTGTGAAGAGATAATTTGGACCAATAGGAGGGTGACATGTGTCCCCCTCCACTTGTCTGGCAAGATGACTCTATATAGATATACTTGGCAAGACTTATGAGACTTAGCTCACATAATATCTTCTCCATCAACTCTCTTATCTATCCTTTTATCTCTCTAGTTCGAGAATACCATAGCCAAGAAGACAAGATCAACTCATTTTTCTTGTCCAAGATTAAGCACCTTGATTAAGTTCTAAGACAAGGTTAACTCTCCAAGGTGGTAGCCACGGTTTTGGCCATGTTTTGTCTAAAAACCCTAAGCTTGTTTATGAACTTTTTGGAAGTAAAACAAGAAAGGAATATGGTTACAAGCTTGTAGATAATAGATGTGTGTGATTGGAACTTGAAGAAGTGGTGTAAAAGTGAAGGTGTTGGCCGTGTGACTTGTGGACTGTTTTGAGTTCAAAATAAGGTAAGATTTCTTCTTCTTCTTGAAGTAATTGGGTATTACATGTTGTTATAGTTAATAGATGAACTTGTGTTAAGAAGAATGGAGAATAAGAAATGCATGTGACATTTTTGGTGTGTTGGCCGAGAATGGACAGTTTTGGTGTTGTCGGATTCGTTGGTTATTGTTGTTGTTATCCTCACTACTTGCATGTTGAAATGAAGGAAATATTATTATTACAAGTTGTTATGGTTGATATAAATATATTGAAATGTAAATTGGATTATAAGAAGTTATGGAAATGGCTTTGGTTGTAATAGTTGACCGAAAAACTGCATGAAACTGTGAGACGTTGTTGTGCTGTTTTAGGGACTGTTTTGTGGCGTTTGGTGATCCTCGCTCTTAGGATTTCTACTCAATTTTTGGGAAAGCTTCATTATTTCGGAGGCTTGTCATTTTGGGACAGACCCTTGTATTGTAGGCTTATGTACATTCAGAGGTATGGCGGGGCCCTGTCCCGTCATAGTTTACTGTCCAAACTCTTAGAGGTCTGTATTCATATATGGGCTGGACTTGCGGGAGTTGTATATATTGTTGGCCAGTTGTACTACTGTATCGTCGGGATGTTTCCGTTTATATATATATAACGGCAGCCTCGGCAGCTTGCCTTGTTGCTACATATACAGTTTTTCATATGTTATTTGGCATATGTGTTATATGGGATGTAAGGGTTTAAGAAGGGGGTGTCCAGGTAGGGCACCAGTCGTGGGCCCGGGATTCGGGGCGTGATAAAAGTGGTATCAGAGCAGTTAGTCCTAGGAATGTCTATAGACCGTGTCTAGTAGAGTCTTAGGTATTGGTATGTGTGCACCTTACTTATATACATGAGGCTACAAGATATTTAGGATTTGGTTTATATTTCTTCTCACTCTGAGATCGTGCAGTTGAGTTGTGTTATAGGATGAATCCTCTTTGACATATTATTATGCTTTCAGCTATGCCTCCACGGAAAGCTCTGATGGCGAAGGCAATCGAGGCGCTAGTCGGACTCGAAGAGTTACTGAAACGCACTCGATCTATGCACGAGGTGTGCGTCGATTGGCTAATTACATTCGTCGCCATCACCATAGGAGCTTAGAGCAGCAACAACAGCTCCAGGGGCTGCGACACCTGAGCCTCCAGTTCCTCAGCCAGGGGCAGATGATTGGGCCATGAGAGATATAGTCCAGCTATTGACTAGAATAGTAGCAAGACAACTTACAGACAGGGGCCGGTAGTTGACCCCAGAGCAGATAGTTTGAGGGTCCGGAACTTCTTGAGTTGTAGTCCGCCAGAGTTTTACGGGCCAAGGCCCGAGGATGATCCTCAGGAGTTCATCCGCCAGATACAGCGGACGATGAGGGTGATTAAGGCTTTGGAGACCGAGTCTGTCGTATTGGATTCATACCGATTGCGTGATGTAGTTGTTAACTGGTTTGAGTCGTGGGAGCTATCTAGGGGCGAGGGTGCTCCTCCAGCTGTGTAGGACGAGTTCACGGAGGCCTTCTTTGACCACTTCTTGCCTCTTGAGATGAGGAGAGCCAGAGTTGACAGGTTCTTGACCTTGAGGCAGAGTGGAAGGACTATTAGAGAGTACATCCTGGAGTTTGACTCACTGGCCTCGGTACGCACCACTATTGTAGCGGACATGAAAGACAGGGTGCACCGCTATGTGATGGAGCTGGACCACTACCTGATTGATGGGTGCATGACAATAGCTCTTCAGCCGGGCATGTATATTGCTCGTATCCAGGCGTATGCACAGGGAGTTGATGAGCGACATAGAGGGCGACAGCCAGATAGAGGTCATGATAGGGACCAACCTAAGAGGGCCAAGACGGCTGAGTTTTCAGGTGAGTTTTGAGGCGGGCAACCTCGGCAGCAGGTGAGGTATGCATCTCAGCCAGCACAGAGTGCTCCTCCACGGTCTTCCGGCAGAAGGTTTGACCGTTTGGGGTATTCGGGAGCTGGTCAGAGTTCCACGGCTTCGGGTTCACACATGTATCGGGGTCCTAGTCAGGTGAAGCAACCTATGCCATAGTGTGTTCGATGTGGTAGGTCCAATTTTGGGGAGTGTCGTTCTGCTCCGGGAGCCTGTTATTCTTACGGCCGTCAGGGCCATTTGAAGAGGGAGTGTCCGTATAGAGGTGGCACGGGTAGTATGGCTCAACCTACAGGATCAGCTGCTGGGTCATCATCTTCTATAGCTATGCACCCCACAGGGCAGAGTGTTCACCGGCCAGCAGGTCGTGGTAGAGGTTGTGGCAGAGGCTCTAGTTCTGACGGTCCTTCGAACCACATTTATGCCTTGGCCAGTCGATACGATCAGGAGGCTTCACCGGATGTCGTCACATGTATATTATTGATTTCTCTCTGTGACGTATATGCTTTGATAGATCCAGGTTCTACTTTGTCCTACATATCTTCTCTTGTTGCTGGTAGAATAGGAATAGAACCCGAGTCGATAGAACCATTCGAGGTAGCTACACCGGTAGGAGAGTCGGTGGTAGCTAACAGGGTATATAAGAATTGTTCGGTGATTATATACAGTCGTCAGACCCTAGCAAACTTTATAGAGTTAGAGATGAATGACTTTGATGTCATTATGAGTATGGATTGGTTGGTTTCCTATTTTGCCAATGTCGACTGTAGAGAGAAGTTGGTCCGATTCCAGTTTCCCGGTGAGCCAATTATAGAGTGGAAAGAGAATACAGCGTCGCCGAGGGGTAGACTTATTTCCTACCTCAAGGCAAGGAAGATGGTTAGAAAGAGGTATATCTACCATCTGGTTCGGGTGCTTGATACGGAAGCTGAGGTACCAACTCTTCAGTCAGTTCCGGTTGTTAGTGAGTTCTCAGATGTATTCCTAGAGGATCTTCCAGATATTCCTACAGAACAGGAGATAGAGTTTTGTATAGATATTCTGCCAGATACCCGACCGATACACATTCCTCCATATAGAATGGCACCTGCAGAGTTGAAGGAGTTGAAGGACCAGCTGAGAGACTTGCTGGAAAGAGGCTTCATTAAGCCTAGTACATCTCCTTGGGGAGCACCGATATTATTTGTGAAGAAGAAGGATGGATCGTTGCGGATGTGTATTGATTATAGGCAGCTGAATAAGGTAACCATCAAGAATAGGTATCCCCTCCCCATCATTGATGATTTGTTTGACCAGTTGCAGGGTTCTAAGTATTTCTCGAAGATAGACCTGCGGTCCGATTATCAACAGGTGCGGGTTAGAGAGGCAGATATCCCGAAGACAACATTCAGGACCCGATATGAGCATTATGAGTTTAGGGTGATGTCTTTTGGGTTGACTAATGCTGCAGTCGTGTTTATAGATCTAATGAACCGGGTGTTCAAGCTATTTCTGGATACGTTTGTTATATTATTCATTGATGACATCCTAGTTTACTCTCGTTCAGAGCAGGAGCATGCAGATCATTTGAGGACAGTACTTAGGGTCCTCTAGAACCGGCAGTTGTATGCCAAGTTTTCTAAGTGTGAGTTCTGGTTGGCCTCAGTGGCATTCTTGGGGCATATTGTCGGGGCTGATGGTATTCGGGTGGATACACAAAGGTGAAGCGATTAAGACTTGGCGGACCTACGACTCTGCAGTGCGCGATTTTAGGGTTTGTAGGTTATTATCGGAGATTTGTGGAGAAGTTTGCCTCGATCTCAGCGCCTTTGACTATGCTGACTCAGAAGACGACTAAGTTCCAATGGACGCATGCTTGTGATAAAGGCTTCCAGTTACTGAAATATAAGTTGACTACGACTCCAGTGCTGACTCTTCCTGAGGGACTAGAGGGTTATGTTATTTACTGTGATGCTTCGGGTGTTGGGCTAGGTTGTGTGTTGATGTAACACGGTAAGGTTATAGCATATGCGTCCCGACAGCTTCGAAAGCACGAGAAGAAATACCCTACCCATGACTTGGAGTTGGCGGTCGTGATACATGCCTTGAAGATTTGAAGGCATTACTTATATGGAGTTCATGTGGATATTTATACGGATCACAAGAGTCTCCAGTATATCTTCAGACAGAAGGAGCTGAACTTGCGGAAGAGATGGTGGTTAGAGTTACTTAAGGACTATGATGTTGATATTCTATACCACCCGGGGAAAGCCAATGTGGTTGCAGATGCTCTTAGCCGTAGATCTATGGGTAGCCTGACAGATGTGCAGCCAGATAGAAAAGAGATGGTTCGTGGGATTCACCAACTAGCAAGCCTTGGGATCCGGTTGGTCAATTTCAGAGACAGTGGAGTTCGGGTTCGAGAGGTTGCGGAGTCCTCCATAGTAGAAGAGGTGAAGAGGCATCAGTATGGGGATCCTGTTCTGGCACGGTATAGAGATGCAACTCTTCGAAAGGAGAAGACTCTTTTTGAGGTGGAACCATGGGGTGCTAAGGTATGAAGAAGATAGATTGTGTGTACCTGATGTAACAGGTCTGCGACAGGTTATGGGAGAGGCACACAATGCTCGTTATTCTATTCATCCGGGGTCGATGAAGATGTATCACGACCTCAGATGCGTATATTGGTGGGATGACCTGAAAAGGGACGTAGCAGGGTTTGTTGCTCAGTGCCTGAATTGTCAGCAAGTTAATGTCGAGCACCAGAAGCCTGGTGGGTTACTACAGGCGATAGAGATCCCGACTTGGAAGTGGGAGGTGATTAATATGGATTTCGTTACAGGCTTGCCTCGTACTCAGCGGAAGTGTGACTCCATATGGGTTATTGTGGATAGGCTGACGAAATCAGCCTATTTTCTTTCAGTTAGGACTACTTAATCAGCGGAGGACTATGCTAGACTTTATATCAGGGAGATAGTGAGACTGCACGGGGTTCCTACATCTATTATATCGGACCGTGGAGCCCAGTTTATGGCTAATTTTTGGAGGTCTTTCCAGAAGGGATTGGGGACACAGGTGAGTCTCAATACATCGTTTCATCCTCAGACCGATGGGCAGGCAGAATGTACTATTCAGACACTTGATGATATGTTGAGATCCAGTGTTATTGACTTCAGGGGTAGCTGGGAGGATCATTTGCCACTCGTTGAGTTTGCATATAACAACAACTACCATTCTAGAATTCAGATGGCCCCGTATGAGGCCTTATATGAGAGGAGGTGCAGGTCACCTATTGGTTGGTTTGATGGTGGCGAGACTAAGTTACTCGGCCCAGACATGATTCAACAAGATGTGGATAAGGTGAAGCTTATCCAGGAGTGATATTTAGCAGCCCAGAGTCGACAGAAGTCTTATGCAGATAATCGACGTCGACACTTGGAATTTTAGCTTAATGATTAGGTATTCTTGAAGGTATCACACATGAAGGGTGTGATGAGGTTTGGTAAGAAGGGGAAGCTTAACCGAGGTACATTGGGCCTTACCAGGTTGTTCGTAGAGTAGGCAAGGTTGCCTATGAGTTGGATCTACCATCTGATTTGGAAGCGGTACATCCGGTCTTTCACGTATCGATGTTACGTAAGTGTATTGGTGATCCTTCCAGAGTCTTCCCAGTGAATGAGGTCCAGGTGACAGAGGAGTTATCGTATGAGGAGAGTCCTATAACCATACTTGATCGCTAGGTCAGAAGGTTACGGACTAAGGATGTGGCTTTCGTCAAAGTCTTGTGACGGAATAATAATAGAGAGGAGATGACTTGGGAAGCAGTAGAGGAAATGAAGAAGAAGTATCCTCACTTGTTCCCTACGCCTACAGGTAATTCAATTTCCATACGCGCCTATATTAATTAATGTATATTACATGTGTGATATGTTGTGGTCATGCGTGGCATATTTGGTTTTATTAGGTATAGTTAAAGGGGACTATGTCGATATCTATTTAGCTTGAGACCTATTATGAACATTCGGGACGAATGTTTCTAAGGGGGGAAAGATGTTACACTCCGTAATTCCAGGGCATTAATAAGAGGTCGTCATTAAGGAAGTAAGATTCAGATATTAGATATAACAAAGAGTATCGATGGGGATTATTAATAAGGGCAAAAAGGAGGTTTCAAAAAAAAGAACAGGCGCCGCGGCGCCGTATTTCAGAGCCGCGGCTCCATAAGTCCAGAAGTTCCTCGGGAGTTGCAGGGCCGCGGTGCCAGGCTGCAGGGCCATGGCGCCTGTGCGGATTTTAAGAATTTTGGAAAATGTGACGACAAAAACTTATTAACGTGGAGTTAAGTTCTTTCCAATGGATTTATGGACTTAGTATAGTATTGAGAAGTCTTGGCATTGATAATATGGGGTCCACCAAAAATTTCATAATTTTGTGGGGCCCTTCGAATTTTAGATATTTTGGCCAAGTGTAGAGATTATTTTGTGAAGAGATAATTTGGACCAATATGAGGGTAACATGTGTCCCCCTCCACTTCTCTTGCAAGATGACTCTATAATATACTTGGCAAGACTTATGAGACTTAGCTCACATAATATCTTCTCCATCAACTCTCTTATCTCTCTCTTATCTCTCTAGTTCGAGAATACCATAGCCAAGAAGACAAGATCAACTCATTTTTCTTGTCCAAGATTAAGCACTTTGATTAAGTTCTAAGACAAGGTTAACTCTCCAAGGTGGTAGCCACGGTTTTGGAAAAGTTTTGTCTAAAAACCCTAAGCTTGTTTATGAACTTTTTGGAAGTAAAACAAGAAAGGATGGTTACAAGCTTGTAGAAGATACATGTGTGTGATTGGAACTTGAAGAAGTGGTGTAAAAGTGAAGGTGTTGGCCGTGTGACTTGTGGACTATTTTGAGTTCAAAATAAGGTAAGATTTCTTCTTCCTCTTGAAGTAATTGGGTATTACATGTTGTTATAGTTAATAGATGAACTTGTGCTAAGAAGAATGGAGAATAAGAAATGCATGTGACATTTTTGGTGTGTTGGCCGAGAATGGACAGTTTTGGTGTTATTGGATTCGTTGGTTATTATTGTTGTTATCCTCACTACTTGCATGTTAAAATGAAGGAAATATTGTTATTACAAGTTGTTATGGTTCATATAAACATGTTGAAATGTAAATTGAATTATAAGAAGTTATGGAAATGGCTTTGGTTGTAATAGTTGGCCGAAAAACTGCATAAAACTGTGAGACATTGTTGTGCTGTTTTAGGGAATATTTTGTGGCGTTGGAATGCTGGAAATTCATCCACCAATATGCATGTTTAAATGTAGTAATTGCTAATGAAAGTCCTAAGGGAATAAGGGTGTGCAAAGGTGTTGAAAGACCTCACATTTTACCATTGTTGTTGTTGGATTTTGGACTGATTTTAATGGACTGTTTTACGTGAATAAGAGGCTGTTTTTACGTGAGAAATAGATGTGTAAATCACCTTGGTTAACTGTTGGTTGTGCCCTTAATTGGTGCCTTGGTTGTTGATGAAATTGGTCTTCTTGAAAGGTGGAAAAGTACGTATAAATAGGGGAAGTGCTGTCCAAATTTTTATATGAAAGGAGATTCATTATGTGGTATAAGTGTATACTAGTATCATGAAGTTGATAGACGTTTTATTGTCATTATAAGTTGAAGTACTACTTGAGAAGTATTCTAGTTGTCAAGTTGGTAGAGCCTATAAGGTATGTGACTCTTCCTTTCTACTTTGAGCATGAACTTTATAAAATGAATGTACGGTGGACGTACATGTTTTAAATGAATCTAGATTTCATGTGGTACATGAGGTGATAGTAACTTGATTTTTAAAGTATACTTGTCTTGATTTTAAAAGTATAAGTCACTTGGTTTTGAAAGTGTAAGTGCCTTGATTTTAAAAGTGTAAACTTGATTTTAAAAGAGTAAGTGACTTGATGTTGCAAGGCTAGTGCCTTGGGGTTTTATAAAGGAAAGGATGTACGGCGGACGTACATGGTACTTTTGGGTTCAAGTTGTTACACCCCGTAGTTCCAGGGTATGTATGTGAGGACATACGCACGAGAATACGACATTAAAATTGAAAAGGAAGAAAGATGTGATTTTTCGACGGAAAAGTTTCCGGATTTTATGAAGGAAAAAGGTTTATTATTGAGAATTGGATTCTCAACTTTGGTATTTAAGACTTTAAGAATTTATAAGAATTATGGAATTTATATGTTTTACGGATTTGGTCATGTGGGGCCCACCCGAGGAATTTTACGTTTTGTGGGGCCCACGAGGGTTACGGAATTTTATGAACGAATGAGGGGGGACACGTGACACCTCCCCCACATGCCCTTGGACGAAATTTACAAGGTTAGAATGGTCATTTGACCATTGTGGATGATAAGTCTTGCTAGCTTGATATTATTGACCAAGTCAACTTGCCACTTGTGTAATTATCCAAGTGTTCTCCATCCAACCACACAAGTGTTTTAATCTAAGCCATCCATTGTTTTATATATACTACCCTAGTGCAAGACAAGCTCCCCAACACTTAGAAAAAATTTCATGTTCTTGCCCTCTTTAAGGTTGCTCTCGGCTTAGTGCCTATCTACACACAAAATATTTGTAATTTTGTTCCATTATTCACAAGACTTGAACCCAAGGTCCCTAAGGGTATTGTAAGGATATCTCAATAGAAAGATTTCGAAAAAACGACGTTTTCACGTTAGTCGCAAGGCGAAAACCTAAGGCATTTTCATAGGTTTTGATTCGAAATGGAAGAGAAGTTGGTTGTGAGCTTCTAAAGTCTTCAAATAGCGGATTGGAGCGTAAAGGAAGGGAGCTAAGAATTGCTAAGGAGTGACTTTGAATCTTGGAAATATTAAGGGCTTGTAAAGGTATAATTCTTGTCGTTTTAGTAATTAAGATTACTTATTGTTGTAGCTTTGGATATTAGCAAGCATGATGTATTTAGTATGAAGTTTGATAAGTGTATTGACTATTGGAACCCTAATCCGAAAACTAGCATGTTTAGCCTCAAGATTACAATTCAAGTTGATTATTAGTATAAGTTGTCACATGTTATATAAAAAAGAAAATTGTAGTTGTTGAAGTTGTTTATGACTATATAACATGTTTGACCCAAGAACTTGGATTGGAAAAGAATTGGAAGACTTTATGTTGTTGCACCTATTAGCCGAGAATGACATTGTATAATTGGATTGTTTTGTATCATTTGTGGGGCGGAATTTTACACGTCTTGTAGGCGTGTAATCCCCTTTTGATTAGTTGGTATGTTGAGCCTTAAATGTGGCATGTTTGGTTATTGAATTCGGCCTTGAAAAATGTGGTAAAATATGTAGAAACAAAGGAAGTGCTGTCCGATTTTCCGTAGAATTTAGTGACTTTGCACTTAGAATATTCTACGTTCGAAGCTAGAGGTTAATAGACGTTTTATGACCATTATAGGTTGAAGTACTATGAGTAGCGTATTCCACTTGAAGGGTGGAAAAGGCTAGCAAGGGTATAGTACTTTGGAGCATTTTGCTATTTTGTCGATAATCGTCGCGAGGTATGTGATTCTTCCTATTCTCTTGAGCATGATATTTGTGAAATATATATAGTGCGGTAGACGCACGTGTGTTAAAAGAATTTGATTTTCCTTTTGTGTCCTTGACTTGATTCCAAAGTTAAGTGACTTGTTATGAAATATTAAGGACTTGAATTATGTTAAAAAGTTGTAAAACCTCATTCATGAGTAATGAGTGCGTGGTCTTTTAAAGAATAAAGTCATCTTGATTTCGGAAATGAGAATAGTTGTCCTTGGTTGGTTTAAAACATAAAGTGTTATAATAGCTTTATGGGAAGTTATTTATAACGGCTTTATGAAAACAAAAGAATGGTTTTATTATTGGATTTAAAATGATAACTTGACATTTTAAAAGTTGGAGGTTGGTTTCCTTAAAAGATATGAGATATGATTTAAAGATTATGAGACGGATTTTTGAAAGTAAAGAGACTTGACTTATAAATAACTTGATTTAAAGGTATAGGTTACTTGTTTTGAAAAGTGTAAGACACTTGGTTTAAAAAGGATATTGCTGCTTGACTTTAAAAAAGAAAAGTGTCTTTGTTTTAAAGGAAGGCATGGTATTGTCTTGTTTTGGTTTAAAAAGAGGGCATGATGTTGTTTTGATTTACTTAAAATGATAGTTACTTTATGAATGATACTACGGGTATTAGTATCGCGTGATTTTGTACTTTAAAATGGTTCTTTTTAAGAGAGTTGAAGTATGTAGTACTTTGGGGTTAAAACCCGGATTTGTTGACATGAAATAAAAGTACCTTGTGTGAGTAACTTGCCTATGTTTTGCTTGTGATAGCCTTGTAATACTTTCTTGTTGGTTTGATAAGTAAAAATGCTAGGATACTACGGGCGTTAGTATCTTGGGACTTTTATGTGAAGGGGTTTTTCTTGTTGTGCTTATGTTGTTTACGATAAGCCGGTTGCGCTTGTATTACATCACATACCCCCCTGACTTGTTTTGTTGCCGCGGGTTAGCTACCCCGTCTGAGAATACCTCATGCGGGTCCATAGGACTATCGCGGGCTGCGGGAGTTCGAGAATCACTCGGGTGTGTTCTGCCCGTCACGAGAATACCTCATGCGGTCCATGTGGCCATGCGGATTGTGGGAGTCCAGGATGTTGTCGCGGGTTAGCTACCCCCGATGCGAGAAATACCTTATGCGGGCCTAGGTGGCCTATGCGGACTGCGGGAGTTCCAGGATTAGGCTCGCACAATGATACTGAGGGCGAATGGCCCAGCTTCGATCATTTGGCGATCTAGAAAGACCTCGCGTCTGATTTTATAGCATTGTTGGTACGGTAGGTTCTAGTAGTTGGCTATGCCTTCGTACTTACCCCGTACGATTTTTATAACACAGGTGGGACCTGGTGTTCATGTGTATTCCTTGATGTTATTATATCATGGACTGCCGGCAGTGAGGAAGGATTTCCACGGGCATGATTGATATTGTGGGCATGAGACCCATGGTTATATTTGGGTGATGACTTTGAGGGCGTGAGTCCCTGGCTTGACATAACTGCTTATATATTGTGTACTGTAGTTTGGTTATCATACATGTCTCCTATTTTTATACAGATTATTATGATTTCATCTCAGTACTGATTTCACATACTTGGTACTGTCTTGACCTCGCCGAGAAGTGCGTTCAATCTGCGGTAAGTACACCGATTGTTGATCCTCGCTCATAGGATCACAGTTCAGCTTTTTGGGAAGCTCCGTTTCTCCGGAGACTTATCTTGTGGTATGATTCCCTGAGATTGTAGGTTCTTATACATTCAGGGGTATGGCGGGGCCCTATCCCGTCGTTGTTGTTATAAAACTCTTAGAGGTCTGTAGTACTGTTCTGGGCAGGGTTTGTAAAGGATGTATCTGTTCAAGTTTTTATATATATTTAGAAAGTTGACCGTTTAGGTTAGCCTGTTTCCTATTTTATATTGTTTCATGTTTGAGTTTTTATTTCCGCTGGTTTTTCTCTGATGTAGTATCACTAGGGTGCCCGAGGTAAGGCACCAGTCGCGGGCCCGAGGTTGGGTCATGACAAAAGTGATATCAGAGCAGTTAATCCTCAGAAAAGTGTCTACAGACCGTATCTAGTAGAGTCTTGATTATCGGCGTGTTGTGCACCACACCTATGTCGAGGAGTTGCAGGATATTTAGGATTGGTTTCCATTCTTCTCACTCTGAGATCGTGCCTTAGAGCTGTGTTATAAGTTGGACTCCCTCTGGCGTATTCGTATATGCTAGTTATGCCTCTACGCAAGGCAACCAGAGCCTAGAAGGGCAAGGCATCAGAGGGAGCTGCGAGTAGAATACAGAGGGTTACGAGGGCACATGCCTAGTCATTACCTGAGATAGTGCTTCATTCGGGGAGTTCTGCGACGCCGCTAGCCCCAGGAGAGTTTAGAGCAATAGCAGTAGCTACTGAGACCACGATACCTGAGTCTCCAGTTCCACGACCAGGAGCCGAGGATACGAGTTACAAGGAGATGACCCAGTTACTAGCTAGGCTTGTGGCTAGGAATGAGGACAGACGAGATTCGGAGGTTCCGGTAGTACCAGTAGTTCACCCTAGATCCGATAGTTTGAGATTTCGGGACTTCTTGAGTTGCAGTCCACCCGAGTTCTATGGATTGAGCGAGGAAGATCTCGAGGAGTTTATTCGACAGTTGCAGCGGATCATGAAAGTGATCAAGGCCTCAGAGACAGAGTCGGTGGTATTGGGTTCACATCGGCTGCATGATACTGCGGTCGACTGGTTTGATTCATGGGAACTATCCCGGGGGGAGCATGCGCCTCCAGCTGGTTGGGACGAGTTCTCAGAGGCATTTCTTATACACTTCTTGCCTTCGCAGATGAGGAGAGCCCGAGTGGATAAGGTTTTAATGTTGAGACACATTGGGCGGACAGTTCAAGAGTACAACATAGAATTCGACTCATTAGCTCGGTATGCCTCCACTCTAGTGGCGTACATGGAGGATAGAGTGCACCGATATGTCACGGGACTTGACGATTATTTAGCAGAGGGTTGTACAAGAGTAGCTCTTCAGGCGAGGCATGGACATTACCCGCATCTGAAGCTTATGCGCATGTGATCGAGCGTAGAGATCGGCGGATTAACGAAGATCGTGAAGAGGGCGAGCAGCGAGGTCCTTTGGTAACTTCGAGGCGAACCGCCTCGTGACGGGTATGCGCCTCCGATCTGAGTGGTCCTCCACGGACTTCAGGCGTTCGGGGTATTTAGGAGTTGGTCGAGCTCAGGCTTCATTTCACAGATATACATGGGTTACAGCGGTAGGATTCATTTTCCCCTCAGTGTTCATGATGTGGCAGGCGTCATCCCAGGGGAATGTCGTCTTTTTACTGGTGCTTGTTTTACCAGCGGCCGTCAGGGCCATGTGATGAGAGAATGTCCTAGTAGGAGGGATACAGGTGGGATGACTCAGCCTACCGGGTCGGTTGATGGTTCAGTTGTTCGGAGGAGAAGGGGTGTTAATCAGATGAGACCACCCCTACCTCGGTGTGGCCGTTGTGGTAAGTGTCATTGTGGGGAGTGTCGTACTACTTCGACAGTTTGTTATGTTTGCGGCCAGCACGGCCAGATGGTGAGAAACTGTCCAACCAGAGGTAGCGCGGATGTAGAGACTCGACGCCGGGATCGATGTTGGTTCGCTTTCTCTAGCTATGCGCCCTGCAGGGCAGGACTTTGGTTAGTGAGACAAAGGGAAAGTAAAGCAATAGTTACTGGTATATCCTTAACCCTCTAGAGACTAGTATGCGTGATATGATGACCTAATGTTAAGTGTTATGTTCGGATAGCATTGTGTAAGTTGTGATTAGAAAACATGGTTAGTTGAAAAGGGTAAGTTTGGGGCCATGGAGATTGTGAGCCATATAATACAGATAACCATGGAGACCTTAGATGCAAGGCCGTCTTGAGTAAAGGATTGTACGTTTGATCGTTGTCGGGGTACATTGTTGTTACACCCCGTAAGTCCAGGACTTGTATAAGAGAATGTACGTAAGGAATCAAGACTTGGAAATTAGTACGAAATGAAGAATTGTTTTTCCGGCGGAAAAATCTTCCGAACGTCAGAAAGGAAAAATGTTTGTTGTTGAGAATTGAATTCTCAAAATGCATTATTTGAAGAGTATGGAACTTATTAACATTATGGAAATTTGTTTTTACGGATTTGGTCATGTGGGGCCCACCCGAGGAATTTTACGTTTTGCGGGGCCCACGAGAGTTACAGAATTTTATGGACGAATGAGAGGGCGACATGTGGCACCCCCACATATGGTCTTGGACGTTTATTGTAAGGATAAAATGGTCATTGACCATGGTAGAAGATAAGTCTTGCTAAGCTTGAGATTGTTGACCAAGTCAACTTGCCACTTGTGCTTAATCCTAGTGAAACTCATCTTAGCCACCCATTTGTTTAAGTCTTAACCCTCCATTGTGTTTTATATACCCAACTAGTAGCAAGACTTGGCATTTTTACACTTAGAAAAATTAGAGTAACTCTTGTGCAAGAACAAGAGCTCTCGGGTTCACTACCATTGCCACACAAAAATTTTGTAGTTTTGATCCATTATTCACAAGACTTTAACCCAATGTCCCTAAGGGTTTTGTAAGGATGTCTCAATAGAAAGATTTCGGAAAAACGACGTTTTCGTATTAGTCGCAAGGCGGAAACTTAAGGAGTTCTTCAACTATGAAGTTGGAACTTGAAGATGGGTTCTTCATAGGATTCTAAGGAGTGCTTGGAGCGGATTGGAACATAAGGAAAGGAGCTAAGAATTTGCTAAGGAGCGACTTTGAATCTTGGAAATTTTTAAGGGCTTGTAAAGGTATAATCTTGTCGTTTTAGTAATTAAGATTACTTATTGTTGTAGCTATGGATATTAGCAAGCATGAGATGTATAGTATGAAGTTTGATAATTATATTGGCTATTGGAACCCTAATCCGAAAACTAGCATGTTTAGCCTTAAGATTACATTTCAAGTTGATTATTGGTTTAAGCCGTCGCATGTTGTATAAGAAGGAAAAATTAGTTGTTGAAGTTGGTTATGACTATATAACATGTTAGACCTTAGAACTTGGAATTGGAAAAGGATTGGAAAAGACTTTGAATTGTTGGTTATGTAAGTTGGCCGAGAATGGCTAGTGAGCATTAAACTACTTCGTATGAATTGTGGGGCGGAATTTTACACGTATAGTAAGGCGTGTAATCCCCTTTGTCTGGTTGTTGTTTTGAGCCTTAAATGTGGCGTGTTGGTTATTGTATTCGGCCTTGAAAAAGGTGGCAAAGTGAGTAGAAACAAAGGAAGTGCTGCCCGATTTTTCGTAGAATTAGAGACCGTATACTTAGTATTATTCTACGTTAGAGCCTAGAAATTGATAGTCATGTTGTGACCATTATAGGTTGACACTTCTACGTGCGGCGTATTCGGCTTAGCTTGTGGATTTAGCCGAAAAGGTATGTGAACTATCTCCTCCTCTAGCATGATTCCTTAAGATAAAGAAAGTATGTCCTACTCCTTAAATGATCCATTCCTTGGTTGTATTTGGATTGCCTAAAATAGAATTTGTGCTATGTACTTCCTTGATTGTACTTTGATGTTTAAATTGTAAGTTGTATAATCCATTGCCTTAGTGAAGTTGGATTCTTAAAAGTGTAAGTATTTTACTTAAAGTACATAGAGTCTTGAAAAGGAAGTGGTTTCCAAATCTTTTGGCTAGTGCCTTAGTTCCAAAACCTAAAGGTCATTATAATGACTTTAGGGGAGTCAAAGGAGTGATTTACTTAATTGTTTTAAAAGAGGAGAAATGGCGTGATTTAAGAGAAGTAACTTGTTTTAATGGTGTGAGTTACTTGAGGTTTAAAAGTAGAAGAAACTTGTTTTCTATATATTAAGAGACTCGAAGTATTTTGAAAGTTAAGAGACTTGATTTGGAAGTTTGTGATACTTGGTTTTAAGTATAAGTCCCTTGGTTATAAAAAGGAATGAATATGTCTAAAACCATAAAGGGTTATAACGGCTTTATGGGAAGTTGGTTATAACGGCTTTATGGAAGGTTAAGAAAGTTGTCTATTTTGATTATTAGGCATAAGTTGCCTAGATTGTGAAAATTTGAAGTTACTTGGTTTCAAGCTTTGAAATGAGTTTCTAAAAGTGTAGTAACTTACTTTGAAAAATAGACACACCTTGATACTACGGGTGTTAGTATCTTGGGGTTTTACATAAAAATGAGTCTTTTGAAAAGAATGTACGTACGTAGTACTTTGGCTTGATTAATTGAGAATTAGTCTAAGTGTGCCTTGATAAGTACTTTGGCTTGATTAATTGAGAATTATTCCATGTGTGCCTTGATAAGTACTTTGGCTTGTTTAATTGGGAATTATTCCATGTGTGCCTTGATAAGTACTTTGGCTTGTTTAATTGAGAATTGCCTATGTGTGTTGGTACTAGCCGGTTGTATGCTAGTGGTACATCATTCATTTCGGGGTCATTCCCCGGATTTGTGGCATTTGCATATTCCGTGGATTTGCTACCCACGATGCGAGAAATACCTCATGCGAGTCCGTAAGGGCTTATGCGGGTGAAATAGTCCCATGCGGGCGGGTCCAGCCTATGCGAGGAATACCTCATGCGAGTCCGTAAGAGCTTATGCGGGTGAAATAGTCTCATGCGAGGAATACCTTATGCGGGTCCACGCGACCTATGCGGGTGAAATAGTCCCAGGAGTAGGAGTGCTTAATGATACTGCGGGCGGGTGGTCCTGCTTTGATCGTGAGCTTCCTAGTTTATATTGTAAGTATACTACTATTTACTTTCATTGTTAGTAAGGCACAGTGTACTGTAATTAGATTATCATGGACTGCCGGCAGTGAGGAAGGATTCCACGGGCATGATTGATATTATGGGCGTGAGACCCATGGTTATATTTTAGTAATGACTTTGAGGGCATGCGTCCCTGAATTGATATGGTATTATGTATTGTGTATCGTAGGTTGGCTATCATACATGTCTCTGTTTTGTTTAGACTGTTATGATTTTATTACAGATACTTCATTTCACATACTTGGTACATTCTTGTCTTGACCTCGCCCGGAAGTGCGTTCATCTGCATGAGTTTAGGTCTGTTGTTTGGTGATCGGCAGTGTAGGACCTGCTCGAGTTTTGGATAGCTCCTTACATTGGGAGTTTATCTTTTTGGTATAAGTTCTTTCGATCTGAGCTTTTATGCGATTATGGGTACGGCGAGGCCTTGTCCCGTCATAGTTCAGTATAACTCTTAGAGGTCTGTATTCATATGTGGGATTGGACTCATGTACAGTGTAGTGTCTTTTATTATGTATATTATATGGCAGCCTTGTCGGCTTTGCCTTGCACGTACGTTAGTTTAAAAAAAAAAAAGAGGTGTTATTTGATTTCCGCAGTTTGCTTAGTTGTTAAGGTAGAAGGGTGCCCAGGTAGGGCACCAGTCACGGGCCCGGGGTTCGGGGCGTGACAATTGTATACGTGGGGTATATTCATGTGATAAGTCCATGAGTGGTGTGAAATGGAAGTGGATAGTTGAGCTTAGAAGACCACTAGGTTCTCATGACTTGAATAGTGAGATTGTTAGTTTAGTACGAAGTGGATCGGGTTGAGGCCATATCGCGGGTAAACCCGCAGCCCAGAATGTGGTGGGATCAGTTTGAGGTGGTCCCGCTAGATGATAGGGTCACGAGGGTGTTAGGCCCAAGTTTAGGTAACCATCGTACGAGTTCGTGGATGCGTTCGACGATGGTCGGGCCGATGAGTCACCCATCTTGTCTTTCGATCGGGCCCATTTACTCGGCGGAGGGTTATGCGAGATGTTATATATCAGGAAGGTTGTAAGGCTGCACGGGGTTCCTACTTTTATTTTATGACAGGCAGTGGAGCCTAGTTTACGGCTATTTCTTTTTTTTCTGGAGGTTTTACCAGGCGGGGTTAAGAACTCAGGTGAGTCTCAGTATTGCATCCACCCTCGGGCCGACGGACAAACAACGTGTATTATCCAGACATTTGAGGATAGGTTACAGGTCGGTGTTTTGATTTCAGGGGTAGCTGTGAGGATTAATTGCCTCTTGTTGAGTGAGTATTATAATAGCTACCATTTCAGTATTCGGATGACGCCTTATGAAGCCTTGTATGGGCGGAAGTGTAGGTTGCCGGTCGATTGGTTCGATGTTGGCAAGGTTCAGATAGTTGGTCCATACTTGATTCGGCAGGATGTGGATAAGGAGAAGCTTATCCAGAAGAGGTTATTAGCAGCTCAGAGTCAACAGAAGTCTTGCGGATAATCGGCGTCGACACTTGGAGTTCAGGTTGACGGTGGGTCTTCTTGAAGGTACCACCCCGGAAGGGTGTGACGAGATTTGGAAAGCAGGGGCAACTTAGCCCGAGGTACTTTGGGCCTTTTCAGATCGTTTGTAGAATAGGCCAGGTTGCCTATATGTTAGCACTGTCGTCCGACTTAGGAGGCAGTACGTCCGGTATTCCATGTTGCTATGTTTCGGAAGAGTATCAGATATCCATCCAGAGTGTTCCCAGTTAATGATGACCATGTGGCAGGGGGTTATCGTAGGAGGATAGTCCTATAGCGATGACTGAAGTGTGGTACGTGTACTATAGGGAGTTCGGGTGTACGAGAAGGGTACGACGAGTAAGAAAAGAAACGAACATGTGTTATGAGAACGGAAGTGATCATTTCTTTTGTGAAGTGAAGATGCGAATGGAGTATCCTTTAGACCATGGATGGGAGCTTTTTGTGATGTTAGAGGTGATTCCTCGTTGGCTTGGATTTGAGTTTTGCGCGCATGTTATATTCTAGCCATTGGTGGCATGATCGGTTTTGTAAGTGTGATAGTGAAGACTATACCGGCGCAAGTGTGTTTGGAGACTTAGAAGGAACATTCAGGACGAATGTTTCTAAGGGGGGAAGAGTGTTACACCCCGTAGTTTCAGGGTATGTATGTGAGGACGTACATACGAAAATACGACATTAAAATTGAAAAGGAAGAAAGATGTGATTTTTCGACGGAAAAGTTTCCGGATTTTATGAAAGAAAAAGGTTTATTATTGAGAATTGGATTCTCAACTTTGGTATTTAAGACTTTAAGAATTTATAAGAATTATGGAATTTATATGTTTTACGGATTTGGTCATGTGGGGCCCACCCGAGGAATTTTACGTTTTGTGGGGCCCACGAGGGTTACGGAATTTTATGGACGAATGAGGGGGCTACACGTGGCACCTCCCCCACATGCCCTTGGACGAAATTTACAAGGTTAGAATGGTCATTTGACCATTGTGGATGATAAGTCTTGCTAGCTTGATATTATTGGCCAAGTCAACTTGCCACTTGTGTAATTATCCAAGTGTTCTCCATCCAACCACACAAGTGTTTTAATCTAAGCCATCCATTGTTTTATATATACTACCCTAGTGCAAGACAAGCTCCCCAACACTTAGAAAAAATTTCATGTTCTTGTCCTCTTTAAGATTGCTCTCGGCTTAGTGCCTATCTCCACACAAAATATTTGTAATTTTGTTCCATTATTCACAAGACTTGAACCCAAGGTCCCTAAGGGTATTGTAAGGATATCTCAATAGAAAGATTTCGGAAAAACGACGTTTTCACGTTAGTCGCAAGGCGAAAACCTAAGGCATTTTCATAGGTTTTGATTGGAAATGGAAGAGAAGTTGGCTGTGAGCTTCTAAAGGCTTCAAATAGCGGATTGAAGCGTAAAGGAAGGGAGCTAAGAATTGCTAAGGAGCGACTTTGAATCTTGGAAATATTAAGGGCTTGTAAAGGTATAATTCTTGTCGTTTTAGTAATTAAGATTACTTATTGTTGTAGCTTTGGATATTAGCAAGCATGAGGTATTTAGTATGAAGTTTGATAAGTGTATTGACTATTGGAACCCTAATCCGAAAACTAGTATGTTTAGCCTCAAGATTACAATTCAAGTTGATTATTAGTATAAGTTGTCACATGTTATATAAAGAAGGAAATTGTAGTTGTTGAAGTTGTTTATGACTATATAACATGTTTGACCCAATAACTTGGATTGGAAAAGAATTGGAAGACTTTATGTTGTTGCACCTATTAGCCGAGAATGACATTGTATAATTAGATTGTTTTGTATCATTTGTGGGGCGGAATTTTACACGTCTTGTAGGCGTGTAATCCCCTTTTGATTAGTTGGTATGTTGAGCCTTAAATGTGGCATGTTTGGTTATTGAATTCGGCCTTGAAAAAGGTGGCAAAGTATGTAGAAATAAAGGAAGTGCTGTCCGATTTTCCGTAGAATTTAGTGACTTTGCACTTAGAATATTCTACGTTCGAAGCTAGAGGTTAATAGACGTTTTATGACCATTATAGGTTGAAGTACTACGAGTAGCGTATTCCCTGGGCGAAGGGTGGAAAAGGCTAGCAAGGGTATAGTACTTTGGAGCATTTTGCTATTTTGTCGATAATCGTCGCGAGGTATGTGATTCTTCCTATTCTCTTGAGCATGATATTTGTGAAATATATATAGTGCGGTAGACGCACGTGTGTTAAATGAATTTGATTTTCCTTTTGTGTCCTTGACTTGATTCCAAAGTTAAGTGACTTGTTATGAAATATTAAGGACTTGAATTATGCTAAAAAGTTGTAAAACCTCATTCATGAGTAATGAGTGCGTGGTCTTTTAAAGAATAAAGTCATATTGATTTCGGAAATGAGAATAGTTGTCCTTGGTTGGTTTAAAACATAAAGTGTTATAATAGCTTTATGGGAGGTTATTTATAACGACTTTATGAAAACAAAAGAATGGTTTTATTATTGGATTTAAAATGATAACTTGACATTTTAAAAGTTGGAGGTTGGTTTCCTTAAAAGATATGAGATATGATTTAAAAATTATGAGACGGATTTTTGAAAGTAAAGAGACTTGACTTATAAATAACTTGATTTAAAGGTATAGGTTACTTGTTTTGAAAAGAGTAAGACACTTGGTTTAAAAAGTATATTGCTACTTGACTTTAAAAAAGAAAAGTGTCTTTGTTTTAAAGGAAGACATGGTATTGTCTTGTTTTGGTTTAAAAAGAGGGCATGATGTTGTTTTGATTTACTTAAAATGATAGTTAATCTATGAATGATACTACGAGTATTAGTATCACGTGATTTTGTACTTAAAAAGGGTTCTTTTTAAGAGAGTTGAAGTATGTAGTACTTTGGGGTTAAAACCCGGATTTGTTGACATGAAATAAAAGTACCTTGTGTGAGTAACTTGCCTATGTTTTGCTTGTGATAGCCTTGTAATACTTTCTTGTTGGTTTGATAAGTAAAAATGCTAGGATACTACGGGCGTTAGTATCTTGGGACTTTTATGTGAAGGGGGTTTTCTTGTTGTGCTTATGTTGTTTACGATAAGCCGGTTGCGCTTGTATTACATCACATACCCCCCTGACTTGTTTTGTTGTCGCGGGTTAGCTACCCCGTCGAGAATACCTAAATGCGGGTCCATAGGACCTATGCGGAGCTGCGGGAGTTCCAGGAATCACTCCGGGTGTGTTACGCCGATGCGAGGAATACCTCATGCGGTCCATGTGGCCATGCGGATTGCGGGAGTCCAGGATGTTGCCGCGGGTTAGCTACCCCCGATGCGAGGAATACCTCATGCGGGCCTAGGTGGCCTATGCGGACTGCGGGAGTTTCAGGATTAGGCTCGCACAATGATACTGAGGGTGAATGGCCCATCTTCGATCATTTGGCGGTCTAGAAAGACATCGCGATACAGTTTTATAGCATTGTTGGTATGGTAGGTTCTAGTAGTTGTTTATGCCTTCGTACTTACCCCGTACGGTTTTTATAACACAGGTGGGACCTGGTGTTCATGTGTATTCCTTGATGTTATTATATCATGGACTGCTGGCAGTGAGGAAGGAATTCCACGGCATGATTGATATTTTGGGCATGAGACCCATGGTTATATTTGGGTGATGACTTTGAGGGCGTGAGTCCCTGGCAGCATATTCGCTATATATTGTGTATTGTAGTTTGGTTATCATACATGTCTCCTATTTTTATACAGATTATTATGATTTCATCTCAGTACTTTCAGTTTCACATACTTTGTACCTGTTGTACTGACCTCCTTCGGGGGACTGCGTTCATGCCGCAGGTAGAGGTACACCAGTTGTTGATCCTCGCTCATAGGATCACAGTTCAGCGTTTTGGGAAGCTCCATTTCTCCGGAGGCTTATCTTGTGGTATGATTCCCTGAAATTGTAGGTTCTTATACATTCAGGGGTATGGCGGGGCCCTGTCCCGTCGTTGTTGTTATAAAACTCTTAGAGTGCATGTAAATCTTGTTGTGGGCAGGGTTTGTAAAGGATGTAACTGTTCAAGTTTTTATATATATGCAGAAATGTGACCGTTTTGGTTAGCCTGTTTCCTATTTTATATTGTTTCATGTTTGAGGTTTTATTTCCGCTGGTTTTTCTCTGATGTAGTATCACTAGGGTGCCCGGGGTAAGGCACCAGTCGCGGGTCCGAGGTCGGGTCGTGACAAAAGTCTCTGATATTACATGACGTGATAATGCCATGGGCTTTTCTAAAATGAAATTTCATTCTAGTTATTCTAATGAGAGTCAAAGATGATTTAACTTGCATATGGTTGCTCATGATAGCTATTCGTGCAAGTGTTATATCCCCACATCACTGCGTCTCTCACTAGATGGCCGACAACATTATTATATTATTTACATGGACATGCTACCGTGATGTTGGAATTCCATGGGCTTGCTTCCGTTATATTATTCCATGGACATGCTACCGCGATTTTGGAATTCCATGTGCATGCTTCCGTTATATTTTTTCAAGGACTAGCTCTCCATGATGACATGCTTCCGTGATGTTGGAATTCCATGGGCAAGCTTTTGAAATGCGGGTTCGAGTCCCATGATTAGGATTTCATAATGATTCTGAGGGCAAGTGTCCCTGATTTTGACATGACTTTTCATATGGTAAAATGGTACACTTGATTTCATATTTTGAATGGTCTTTTGAAAATGTAAAGCTGATTCTCATTACTCTCATTTTTACATGGCACAGTTGTACTGGTAGTTTGATTATCATACTTGTCTCCTGTTATCTTTTGGACTGTTATGATCTCATTTACAGTACTTATTGTTTCACATACTTGGTACATCTTTCGTACTGACCCCCTTTCCTCGGGGGGCTGCGTTTCATGCCGCAGGTGTAGGTACATAGTTTGGTGATCCTCGCTCTTAGGATTTCTATTCAGTTTTTGGGAAAGCTTCATTATTTCGGAGGCTTGTCATTTTGGTACAGACCCTTGTATTGTAGGCTTATGTATATTCAGGAGTGCAGCGGGGCCTGTCCGTCATAGTTTCTTGTCCAACTCTTAGATATGCAGTATTCATATACGAAATTTGGACTTGCGGGAGTTGTATATATTGTTGGCCAGTTGTACTACTTTATCGTCGGGATGTTTTCGTTTATATATATATATAGCGGCAGCCTCGACAGCTTGCCTTGTTGCTACATATACAGTTTTCCATATGTTATCTGGCCTATGTGTTATATGGGATGTAAGAGTACAAGAGGGGGGTGCCCAGATAGAGCACCAGTCACGGGCCCGGAGTTTGGGACGTGACATCAGGGGCGGACCATACCTGGGCCAACCTGGGCCCTAGCCCACCCCATTTAAAAAGAATTGACTAGGCTTCACTACTGTCTAATGATGTAGTTGATGGTTTACCAGGGGACAATGATTCTAATATTTCAAACCAGCAGATGAAGCAGGGAATGAAGCAAAAAGGGTGATAAAAGATGGAGCATTGGAAAATGTGGAAGCTATATTTGCTGTTCATGTTTCACATCAACATCCAACTGGTGTCATTGGTTCAAGAACAGGTCACCTACTTGCTGGCTGTTGTTTTTTTAGAGTTGTCATTAGTGGGAAGACACGGAATGCTAGCAATCCCAATCACTCAATTGACCCAGTACTTGCTGCCTCTACTGCTGTTATTAGCTTGCAAAGCATTGTTTGTCGTGAATCTAATCCCTTGGATTCTCAGGTGGGCCTACTTATTTGCAACTGGTAACCATCAATTTTTTTTCTATTTGTTTTTTATTCGTTGTTGGATATTTGGTAATTGTGATGAGATTCGTTGATAAAGAAGGAACAATAAGGGAACGATTTTGTTATCTAGTACATGTGAAGAACACTTTATCACTTACATTGATGAACAAAATTCTTTTGATCCTTTCTCGAAACAATCTTGACATTAGAAAAATACGTGGACAAAGATATGATGGTGCGAACAATATGCGGGATTATCTCAACGGATTGCAATCTTTGATTGCAAAAGAATGTCCATATGCATATTATGTTCATTGTTTAGTTCACCGTCTTCAGTTGACATTAAACACGGCTTCCACAGAGGTAATCTATGTTGAGAATTTTTTTGAGAAATTGAGATTCATTATTAATTCTGCTACCGGTTCAACCAAACGCAATGATGAACTACAAGTTTCTCAAGCTGAACAAATTGCTCAAATGATTGAAAATGATGAAATTGAACCGGGAGGGGACTTAATCAGGAACCCTACAAAGGGCTGGAGATACTCGTTGGGGCTCCTACTTGAGACTGCAATCTTTGATATTTTTTATTTTATTTTAGTCGGCCACCCTATAATTATGTTGTTAGTCCGCCCTTGATTCAAGTTAAGACGTGTTATATTACAAACTATCTAACATTTGATCCCTACCTAAATATCTTTATCTATTTACTGGATTATTTAGCACAATGGACAAAAGATACTGAGTTTCCGGAAACCCATACCTCTTACAGTAGATCTGCCACCGAATATAACATATATATATATATATATTATATTGTAATAGGCAGGTCATGAAATCAAGTTAATAAGGCCAATATATATCATTATTAAGGTACAACAATAATTATTATTGAATGGGTGGATCTCTAGTATCTCTTTGTTATTGCAGATCCACCATCCACAACCTCTGCGGTTAAGATATGAATTGGGAACTCACAGTCTGGAGTTGAAGGATTAGTTGTGCTGATAAAAGCGCCTACCAATTCACATTTCTGCATATTTTGATTTTTCATTTGGTAACGCATATTGTATGCATAAGAAACCTTCTCTGCGAAACGGAGGTGATCACAAGTTGCACCAGCGCCGAAGACACTACAGTCTGAGTCGTAACAGGCGTAGTCGTAATCATTCAATACCACCGTCTCGTTGTGATCGGTCATACCATCAAACACACACCATCTTTTTGGCATTTGCACTGTACCTGTTCAGGATATATATAGTTAAGAAGTCATGTTGGATTAAATTTCACTTGACATCCTAAAAAGAAAAAGAAAATTAAAATACACGTATTGAGACATAATATATAAAGAGTTTAAATTTGATGCACTGTCACTTGTCACTGTACAAGACTTTTGCTATGATCCAATACCTAGGTAATTATAAAACTAAATTATTCTATGTTAAGGTAGAATGCCAATTGTAGGAATACTTTACTGCAATACAGATGGAGCAAGTAGAGGTAATCTATTTCCTTTCGAGTCTACCACTCTTCTCTCTCTCTCGTCAGTAATGCCATTGCAGCGGTAGAAAATGACATTGTTGCAGTTCTTAGCTTTTTTCTCGTTTCATTCCTTCCGTTCTTATTCAGTTCATCTAACGTTTTTGTTCCATCGAGACCTAATTCATGACATTCTCATTTATAAGAAAAATAACGTGTAAGAGGGAATTAGATGATATGAAGAACAGGTTGAAAGGGATGGAAGATGGAGGAAAATCCATATTATCTGATAGTTAAATCGTTTAGATGAGATGATTACACAATTCAACATAAGTAGTACCTTTAACGACGGTTGGTTTGATATTTCGGTCTTGCATAGTGAAATCAATTCTATACTTTGGTTGACCATTGTGTTTATAGATACCCCAGTGTCGCTGATAAGGGCCATAATCTGCAAGAATCATGTTCTCATCTGTTAAGGAATTGAAATACATAGTTATATCTCTATTTGGGCGTAGTGGAGTTCCTTCCTTCCTAGCAACATATCTGAGAAGGCCACGATAAAAAATTTCAGCATTTTCCTCACTTGCACTCATGTACCCGTCTGTAGGCCAACCAATTTGTCCGACAATAATATCCATATTACCATAACCTGCCTTTGTTAGAGCACAAACAAGTGTATCATACATGAAAGTGAAGAGATTACTGTAGGTGTTATTTCCATCTACGATTTTGAACGTGGATTTATTATCGAAGAAAGCAAAGTCCACATCAAATCCATATTTATAAACACTATAGATTGGGAAAATGTTGATAACGAAAGGGCCACCAGTTTTGTTAACGTAATCGAGGAATTCCATCATTTGGTCCTTCACATCTTTTCGAAAATCACCTTCTGATGGCTTAGTCACGTTTCTTAAGATGTCCAGTACTTGCGGAGTTGTTACTTTAAGATCTTGGAGGCCGAAACTATCAAGGGATTCTCTGGTCATTTTCAGGAAACGAACAGTATCGTTAAATTGACTTTTCTTATATAATGATGTGGTAAAGGGTTCGTTTCCCACGTACAAGTACCTACAAATCAACAAGTTATGTATGAATCGAGTTCCAGTCTAGAAATGAGATAGAAATATTGAATTTGGTGAAAATAATGGGAGACCGGGGAATAAAGTTCCAATTGATACAAACAAAAAAAGATGGTTTGTTGATAGAGTTACCATACATATATATATATATATATGAAGTAGAAAGTATATATCAGATGGAATTGTCGAGGCGGGCTTTAGATGATTCGGACATTATCAATATAGAAAAAGGTAGGAATGAATTCATCACATCACATGTACCTGAATTTAACTCCTCTATCGCTATAATATTTTACACGTTCATAAATATACTCGTCCATCTGTTTTTTCTCCTTCACTTTTCGTAAAAAGTTCTCTTGTAAGGTGATGATGAGACCGATATTGGTGTCGGCAAAAGCATCAAGAACGTTAAAGCTTGGTTGAAAAATTCTCAACTCCGGAATTCCATTCTGTAAGAGTAAATCCACCACCATCGACGGAACAAACTTTTGTGTTGCCTGCCTCCCCCAATTTATGCCCAAGTAGGCGCCTACGTGAATACCACTAAACAAGAATATCAGTGGCATGAATAAATCTATCAATAATAAACTTATGGTTTTGTACATTCTTGTCTAGATTTAGGTTTTCTAATTTTTCAATCGGGCAATGAACTTTTTTGTAATTATGAATTTAAGACGGCATGAGGGATATAATGAGATTTAGGGAAGAGAAAAGGATCATACGGGGTTTGGTTTTCCAAAGATTTGTGACATGCGTGTTCAACATGCAATGAAACTAGGGATTTTTGTCCTTATAACTATATGTTTGTGTGGGTAAGCATGATTGTCGGAAAAATGTTAGTAGTTCAACGCATTCTAAAACTACCATCGAAATATTAAGAGATGGACATTATCTTCTATCGTCTTTGACTAGTAAATAAAAAGGAGTTTGTCTTGTAATAGAACTTTTGATTAAAGGTTCAAAAAATTTACAATTATGATTTTCATTTAAAGTGAAACTTTCCTAATACTTGCAAGAAATCACTAAAGTTCTCTTCTGAAACCTTGAGTAGAGAAATGATATAACCAAGTAGTATATACATTAATTTGAGGGGAATCATAACTTACCTCTAACTAGATTATAACTTTGAACCCTGTCCATATAGAATGGATCTGCCACACAATGGAGGGTGGCTCCTTTACATTTGAAAGATAACAAAAACGAATGTTATATCCAGTGATGTGAATCACATCTACAAATAATTACAAATGAAGGATAGAGATAGAATCACAAGATTGTAATAAAGGAGAAATTAGATTGGGGAGAACAACAATTAGAAGAAACAAAAGGTTAAACTATCAATTAGAACACATATATTCAATTAATAGAATAATACAAAGGAGAAGAGAGTTGCACTGATACTTGGCAATCATATTAGGGATGATTCCACAAGAGGTTAATGAACATCTACAATGATAAAACCTAAACTCACACACGAGTGTTACGTTCATACATTAAATAAATCCACCACTACCAAAATGGTTAAGTAGCATATTTATACCAGAATTAAAATGGCTATTTTGAAGTACAATATATCGTTAACTAGGCCTTTGAAATACATTTAGGCCAAAATAAGAAAGTTCTAAAAGTTCAGATGGCTTAACAAGTACTGACTTCAGTTTATCGTTGTTGATCGCAGTCAATAGTCATGGCCACAATCTCAGATGACTTCAGGATCCAGGTTGGGCCTTGCTGAAGGCACTTAATGATAGTTAACCACAAAGCTGAAGGCAATGCACTGATTTTCAACTTCTGCCAAATGCTCTCTTGGCCCTCTTCTTAGCTTGATTCTTGACATCCAAGCTCTCTTGAAGCTGTCACGATCCAAATTTCAAGCCGTAAAGTCACGTACCTCCACCCGGTAGCTGAACCATTAACAACCTATTAAGCCGGTTCTAATAAGTATATACTGCAAAAATAAATAAATAAAACCATTTAGGATTCATAATAAAGTCTCATAATCATTGATAAGCGGAAGTACAAGTTCTATCAACCCAAAATTTGGTGTCACATTATAAGAGCTTCTAAATGATACAAGTCTTAATAATAATCCCGATTATATTTGTAACACCTTGTATTTCCGGGTAATAATTTCGGCGTAACGTAAGCAAGTGGACCCGAACCCCGGAGAAATTTATGTTGTACCTGCGTACACTAATAAGGAACTTAGTGTATTAAAGGACGTGATCCCAAAATACTTTTGGATTTAACAAGTGCGACGACGGATATTTATAATAACGATTTTATATCCCCAAAGAGGTTACGGATCAGATTGGGATCAGAAATTATTTGTGTGTATAATTAGTTAATTGTGGGATTAATTATTGTGGTGACAAAGCCAAGTGGGATGCTACGTGTTACTTTATAACCTGATGTCTTATGACTAATGTCACGACCCGATCCCGGGCATGGTAGTACCTACACAGCACATAGGTATACATCAGAGAAAATCAGCGGAACATACATGAAACTCATAACGTACATTAACAGGAAAATAAACAATAGGCTAGCCGATAAGGCTACCTCCCTAGACATATATATATATACAAAGCCAAAAGCAGTTACATCATTTTTCTTTACAAACTGACCCACAAGATATGACTACAGACCTCTAAGAGTTTTGACACAACCACTGTGACGGGGCCGCCCATACCACTAATATACATAGTCTACATCAGCAGGGATCCGTACCAAAAGATAAGCCTCCGGAGTAAATGGAGCTTTTTCCCAAAAACTAAACATAGATCCTAAGAGCAAGGATCACCAACCTGTGTACCTAACACCTGCGGGCATGAACGCAACCCGAAGAAGTCGATTACACAGTACCAAGTATGGAGCGAAAATAAGGTCTGATAAGCGAATCATAAGCTGCAAAAGAATGGCGGCAAGTATAAAAAGTAAATACCAGATCCTACCGTGCCATTACAACTCATGAACTTAATCGCACATATAATATCACAGAAGCATGCTCGTGGAATACAACATCACTGTCAGCATGTAACAAGTATAATATATAACCCGTATTCCTCGCATCGTGGGGAGCAATTTCACGGAATAGACAAAATACAACACGCTCGGGGAATGACCCCGTAATGAATAATATATCACAAGCACAATCGGCTAACATAATCTCTTAACATAAGTACAATCAGCTATCATAATCACACAACAAAAGCACAACCGGCTACCATAAATATCATAAGCAAGTTAAGAAATCCCTTAACTCTTATTAGACTTAATTAGCATGCACTCTCATTTTATTTAACTTAAGGCACTAACATGTCATGAAAATTTCGGGAATTTAACTCAAAGTACTACGTACTTCCATTCTTTTCAAAAGACTCATTTTTATATAAAATCCCAAGATACTAACACCCTTAGTATCAAGGCATGCTTACTTTTTCAAAACAAGTCACTACACCTTTAGAAATTCATTTCAAGGCTTTTAAACCAAGTGACTTCTGCTTTCAAAACTTAGGCAACTTATGCCTTTAAATCAAGTTGTCTTTCTTAAAACCAAGTCATTTATCCTTATTTAAATCATTTGAGTAAGCCAGTCATTTAGCTTCCCATAAAGCCATTATAACACTTTATGTCTTTCTAAACCAAGCATTTCGTTCCTTAAAATCACGTGAGTTTAACTTTCCAACTCAACCAAACTTACATACTTTACATCAAGTCAATGATATCAAAATGAAACTGAATTCATTTAAAGCCCGCACGTCTACCGTACTATACATTTGTAAATACTCATACTCAAGAGATAGGGAAAGTTCCACATACGTCTGCTCATAAAGGTATACTGCCCGGCCCATTCTGGGACGCGGTAATGTCACATAACGTAACCCGACCTATGTGTAGGCTCGGTGTGTCTCATAACATAACCCGACCTATTTGTAGGAGTCGGTGTATTGTATCCTTAATATTTTAAACCATCTTTTCTTACTCCTTCTTAAGTCGTTATAATAACTTCCCATAAAGCTATTATAACAACCTTTCATTTTGGAGAACTTAAGGCACTTTCATTTCTTATTACATTAGGGAAAACTAAACCCAAAAGTACTATGTACATGCATACTTATAAAAGAATCATGCCACACCTTCTCTTTTTAAATCAATAAACTTCTTCTTTTGAAAGCTCAAGTTACATTCTCTTTTGAAATCAAGCCTCTTAACTTTTGAAATAAATCATGGAAACCATACTTTTTAAATCAAGTCATTCCTTCCTTTAAGAATCAAGTCCCATAACTTGAAAAATAAAGTCTCATAACCTTTTAAGAAATCAAGGTTCATAGTCTTAAAACTTCATAACATAAACTCTTTTAAATTAAGTAACATATACTTTTATGAGCTGTGAATAGGTTATACTCGTTTATAACGTTCGTATTAAAGCAGCCATGATCTAGAAAATGTAATACAATTTTGTCTTATCTTAGTTTCTATGCAGATGGAGAACTCTACTCATTTTAATTTAATTGATTGTCGATACATTTTTATTAACGCTGCAATGACTTGTTCGATACCTATTCTCATTAGTGCAGTAAATTAGCCAAGTCACCTCGACTCCACATACTTCCTAACGACTCTTACCAACATCCCCCATAAGACTTGGTAAGAACTTATGATAACTTAGACATACCTTTTACATAGAGTAAATCAACATACGTACTTCTTAACTAATAAGAGTAGAAGGAATCATGAAATAATACCATATTTCATATATAGAACATGCCAAAAGAAGGAAGAGGTTCACATACCTCGCGACGACTATCGACAAGTAGCAAAATGCTCCAAAGTACTTTAACCTTGATAGCTATCCCACCCTTCAAGTAGAATACGCTACACGTAGTACTTTAACCTATAATAACCATAATACGTCTATCAATTCCTAGCCTTTTTAAGGTAGAATAATACTAAGAGTAAAGTCTCTCATTCTACGGAAATTTGGCGACGCTTTGTTTCTACGTACTTTTCCACCTATTTCAAGGCCCGAAATCAATAACCAACATGCCACATTTAAGGCGCAACAAATCAACAATTCAAAGGGGATTACACGCCTTAACAGGACGTGTAAAATTCTGCCCCACAATTAAAGTAAAATTGTCTAATATTTTTGGCCATTTTCGGCAATCACAAGGATAACACCACATCTATTCTTTTCCAATTCCTTTTCAATACAAGTTGTTATTCTAACATGTTATATAGCATGATAAACGCTATAACAACTACAATCCATTCTTTCTATAACATGCGACGATCGTAATTAATAATTAACTTGAATTACAATCTTAATGTCTAACATGAACTTTTCGGATTTTAGTCTTCCAAAATTCCATAACACTTATCAATCTTCATAATATATATCACATGATCATCTATCAACTACTACAACATGAAATCTTGAATTACAATAGCAAGACGGAGATTATTACCTCTTTAAGCTCAAATCTTATCCAAGATCAAAAGTCGATCCTTAGCACTTTAGCTCCTCTTCTTTACGTTCCAATCCACTCCAAGCAATCCTTAGAAGTTCATAAACAACTTCTCTTTAAATTCCAACTTCAAAGTTGAAGAACACCTTAGGTTTTCATCTTGCGACTAACGTAAAAACGTAGTTTTTTCGGAATTTTTGTGTTGAGATATCCTTAGAATACCCTTAGGGATCTTGGGTTTGAATATTGGGATTTATGAATCAAGATTGAAGAATTTTCTGAAGAGCTTGGCCGAGAGCACCTCACTCTTGTGCTCAAAGTTTCTTGAAAATTTTACTAAGTGTAGAAACTAGTCTTGCACTAGTGTGTAGTTAAATAATGAAGCCAAGGGTTTGGATTAAAACACTTGTGTGGTCAAGATTAAAGTGAATCAAATATCTTGTGCCAAGTTGGCTATTTGACTTAGTAAAATATCTCAAGCCTTGGGCTTTCAAGACTTGACCATATCCTCAATGTCAATTTCGACCAAGCCATGTGGAGGGTGACACGTGTCGCCCTCCTATTGGTCTAAAATATTCCATTTCCCAAAATTTCCATAATTCGTCAAAATATCGAAAACCTCGTGGGCCCCACAAAACGTAAAATTTTTCGGGTGGGCCCTACGTGTCCAAATCCGAAAATAATATTCCACCAGTCTCAAATAACAAATTTTGAGAACCCAATTCTTACTGACAAACATTTTTCCTTCCCGAGGTTCGGAAGATTCTCCTTAGAAATAACAATTCTTCTTTCGTTCAAAATTTTTAAAGTCCTGCTTCCTTACGTACATTCTCTTAAACATGTCCTGGAATTACGGAGTGTAACATTCTCCCCCCTTAGAAACATTCATCCCCGAATGTTCTTTCGGAGCTTAATCTAAACATTTCTCGGTATAGTCTCATAAAATTACACTTAATGAAACCTAATTATGCCACATATGGCCCTAATACATCGCACATGCATATCCATCCAGCGCAAGCCAACGAGGAAATCAAATCCAAAGGGTGCATCATCACTATTTACTCCCATTCATGGCCTAAAAGGATTCTCTTTTCGTACATTTCCTTAGTCATAACTATAAACACTTTAATTCTTTCAACCCTTGTTCTTTTCTTTTCTTACTTATCGTATTCTTCTCGTACTTCAAAACTTATTCTAGTACACGTACATAATCTCAATCATTGCTTCTGTTTTCAATTCCTTGGAGTTACTACGTCAAAACTTGGTCATTATACTTAGATTCAATTTTTGTTAAGGTCCTTCTCGGCCCTCACGGCCCGATTAAGGTGGAACGCGTCCACGAACTCGTACAACGATTAACTAGACTTGGGCCTTGCACCCTTGTGACCCTATCACATAGCGGGACTACCACCAACTGACCACACTTCATTTCAGGCTACGGGTTGACCCGTAATCAGCCCACAACCCGATCCATTGTCGCACTTAATTCTCATTTTTGGTCTGAAATAAATCTTACTGCCCGAGAATGCCTTGTACATCTAAGGTCTCAGTGGTCATCAATATTCTACAGTTCACAATTATTCTATGTCCCTACCCTACATTATCAGTCCCCACATACACGAAATGTAGCTTCTCAAAATCTTAAAATCTTGTTGTCATAATCACAACAACTTTAATTACTCCATACCATTATTATCCACATAATCACTTAAGCGTCCAACACAGCTCAATCTAACAACATGGTATGCTATCAAATCAATAAAACATGATCTCTTTTAAGAGTCTATCACAATCTCAGACCGTTCATTACCTTCTCAGACAACTCATCATCCCTAATTATCTCAAATTAGCACGTAAAACCTTGATGATAATTTATTAAACTGTTTCATACCTTCCCGGTATCTATTTAGTCCTTACCAATTCTTGGTAATCTAAAATCATTCTAGGCAACACGCATCCGACCTTCACACATAAATCCGTATAGTTGTATGTCATTATACCAACTATATAACAATTATTACCAACCTGGATACGCAATCCATGTAATCCTTCCTGGGTCATTGCTGCCTTTCTCATAGTTGCAATCAACATAACTCGTTAGGGAGAGACGACCCTAACAACACAGCTTTATCGCACGATCTCAGAATGAGAAGAAGGGAAACCAATCCTAAATATCATATAGTCTCCTGATTATAGATGTGGTGCACAACACACCGATAACCAAGACTCTACTAGACACGGTCTGTAGACACTTTCCGAGGACTAACTGCTCTGATACCACTTTTGTCACGACCCGGCCGGGCATGGCGGTACCTACCCGAGCACCCTTACAGGTATACATCAGAGAAAATCAGCGGAACATACATGAAACTCATAACGTACATTAACAGGAAAATAAACAACAGGCTAGCCGATAAGGCTACCTCCCTGGACATATATATATATAACAAAGCCAAACGTAATTACATCATTTTTCTTTACAAACTGACCCACAAGATATGCCTACAGACCTCTAAGAGTTTTGACACAACCACTGTGATGGGACAGGGCCCCGCCATACCCCTGAATATACATAGTCTACATCAGTAGGGATCCGTACTAAAAGATAAGCCTCCGGAGTAAATGGAGCTTTTTCTCAAAAACTGAACAAAGATCCTAAGAGCAAGGATCACCAACCTGTGTACCTAACACCTGCGGGCATGAACGCAGCCCAGAAGAAGTCGATAACAGTGCAGAGTATGGAACAAAAATAAGGTACAATAACCAAATCATAACTGTATAAAAGAGACATGGGCAAGTATAAAAATGAAATACCAGATCCTACCGTGCCATTACAACTCATGAACTTAATCACACATATAATATCACAGAAGCATGCTCGTGGAATACAACATCACTGTCAGCATGTAACAAGTATAATATATAACCCGTATCAAGGGAGCATGCGTGGAATTCCAACATCACCGCTCGATCCATGATATAATATAAAGTCAACTGTTATGTCTATATGCCTATGATGTGTCCCGGCCCTTTAGTGAAGGACTCGGTATAATGAGAGTTAACTGGACATTTTTAATAATAGAAAATCAACTCATGAGACTATTTCACCCACATGAGACTATTTCACCTGCATGGATCTTGTAGACCCGCAATGAGTGTATATATATATATATATACCCGCATCATGGAGTAGCAGTCCATGAAATAATCATGAGAATTGAACCCGCATGGGACTATTTCACCCGCATGGACCTCGTGGACCCGCATGAGGTATTCCGCGCATAGGACTATTTCACCCGCATGGGACTATTTCATCCGCATGAGCCCTACGGACTCGCGCGGTATTCTCGCATCGTGGGAGCAATTCCACGGAATAGGCAAAAACACGCCCGGGAATGACCGTAATGAATAATATATCACAAGCACAACCGGCTAACATAATCGCGTAACATAAGTACAATCGACTATCATAATTACATAACATAAGCACAACCGGCCACCATAAATATCATAAGCAAGTTAAGAAATCCCTTAACTCTTATTAGACTTAATTAGCATGCACTCTCATTTTATTTAACTTAAGACACTAACATGTCATGAAAAAATTGGGAATTTAACCCAAAGTACTACATACTTCCATTCTTTTCAAAAGACTCTTTTTATATAAAACCTCAAGATACTAACACCCTAGTATCAAGGCATGCTTACTTTTTCAAAACAAGTCACTCCTTTAGAAATTCATTTCAAGGCTTTTAAACCATGTGACTTCTACTTTCAAAACTTAGGCAACTTATGCCTTTAAATCAAGTTGTCTTTCTTAAAACCAAGTCATTTATCCTTATTTAAATCATTTGAGTAAGCCACTCATTTAACTTCCCATAAAGCCATTATAACACTTTATTTCTTTCTAAACCAAGCATTTCGTTCCTTAAAATCACATGAGTTTAACTTTCCAACTCAACCAAACTTACATACTTTACATCAAGTCAATGATATCAAAATGAAACTGAATTCATTTAAAGCCCGCACGTCCACCGTACTATACATTTGTAAATACTCTTGCTCAAGAGATAGGGAAAGTTCCACATACGTCTGCCCATAAAGGTATACTGCCCGGCCCATTCTGGGATGCGGTAATGTCACATAACGTAACCCGGCCTATGTGTAGGCTCGGTGTGTCTCATAACATAACCCGACCTATTTGTAGGACTCGGTGTATTGTATCCTTAATAATTTAAACCATCTTTTCTTACTCCTTCTTAAGTCGTTATAATAACTTCTCATAAAGCTATTATAACAACCTTTCATTTTGGAGAACTTAAGACACTTTTATTTCTTATTACATTAGGGAAAACTAAACTCAAAAGTACTATATGCATACTTATAAAAGAATCATGCCACACCTTCTCTTTTTAAATCAATAAACTTCTTCTTTTGAAAGCTCAAGTTACATTCTCTTTTGAAATCAAGCCTCTTAACTTTTGAAATAAATCATGGAAACCATACTTTTTAAATCAAGTCTTTCCTTCCTTTAAGAATCAAGTCCCATAACTTGAAAAATAAAGTCTCATAACCTTTTAAGAAATCAAGGTTCATAGTCTTAAAACTTCATAACATAAACTCTTTTAAATTAAGTAATATATACTTTTATGAGCCGTGAATAAGTTATACTCATTTATAACGTTCGTATTAAAGCAGCCATGATCTAGAAAATGTAATACAATTTTGTCTTATCTTAGTTTCTATGCAGATGGAGAACTCTACTCATTTTAATTTAATTGATTGTCAATACATTTTTATTAACGCTGCAATGGCTTGTTCGATACCTATTCTCATTAGTGCAGTAAATTAGCCAAGCAACCTCGACTCCACATACTTCCTAACGACTCTTACCAACATCCCCCATAAGACTTGGTAAGAACTTATGATAACTTAGACATACCTTTTACATAGAGTAAATCAACATACATACCTCTTAACTTCTAAGAGTAGAAGGAATCATGAAATAACACCATATGTATATTTCATACATAGAACATGCCAAAAGAAGGAAGATGTTCACATACCTCGCGACGACTATCGACAAGTAGCAAAATGCTCCAAAGTACTTTAACCTTGATAGCTATCCCACCCTTCAAGTAGAATACGCTACACGTAGTACTTTAACCTATAATAACCATAATACGTCTATCAATTCCTAGCCTTTTTAAGGTAGAATAATACTAAGAGTAAAGTCTCTCATTCTACGGAAATTTGGGCAGCACTTCCTTTGTTTCTACGTACTTTTCCACCTTTTTCAAGGCCCGAAATCAATAACCAACATGCCACATTTAAGGCGCAACTAATCAATAATTCAAAGGGGATTACACGCCTTAACAGGACGTGTAAAATTCTGCCCCATAATTAATGTAAAACTGTCCAATATTCTTGGCCATTTTCGGCAATCACAAGGATAACACCACATCTATTCTTTTCCAATTACTTTTTAATCCAAGTTGTTATTCTAACATGTTATATAGCCGCAATCGCTTATAACAACTATAATCCCTTCTTTCTATAACATGCGACGATCGTAATTAATAATTAACTTGAATTACAATCTTAATGGCTAACATGACTTTTCGGATTTTAGGCTTCCAAAATTCCATAACACTTATCAATCTTCATAATATATATCACATGATCATCTATCAACTACTACAACATGAAATCTTGAATTACAATAGCAAGACGGAGATTATTACCTCTTTAAGCCCAAATCTTATCCAAGATCAAAAGTCGATCCTTAGCACTTTAGCTCCTCTTCTTTATGTTCCAATACACTCCAAGAAATCCTTAGAAGTTCATAAACAACTTCTCTTTAAATTCCAACTTCAAAATTGAAGAACACCTTAGGTTTTCATCTTGCGACTAACGTAAAAACGTAATTTTTCTAGGATTTTTGTGTTGAGATATCCTTAAAATACCCTTAGGGATATTGGGTTTGAATATTGGGATTTATGAATCAAGATTGAAGATTTTTCTTGTTTCCTTGAAGAGCTTGGCCGAGAGCACCTCACTCTTGTGCTCAAAGTTTCTTGAAAATTTTACTAAGTGTAGAAATTAGTCTTGCACTAGTGTGTAGTTAAATAATGAAGCCAAGGGTTTGGATTAAAACACTTGTGTGGTCAAGATTAAAGTGAATCAAATACCTTGTGCCAAGTTGGCTATTTGACTTAGTCAAATATCTCAAGCCTTGGGCTTTCAAGACTTGACCATATCCTCAAGGTCAATTTCGACCAAGCCATGTGGAGGGTGACACGTGTTGCCCTCATATTGGTCTAAAATATTTCATTTTCCGAAATTTCCATAATTCGTCAAAATATCGAAAATCTCGTGGGCCCCACAAAACGTAAAATTTCTCTGGTGGGCCCTACGTGTCCAAATCCGAAAATAATATTCCATCAGTCTCAAATAATAAATTCTGAGAACCTAATTCTTACTGACAAACATTTTTCCTTCCCGAGGTTCGGAAGATTCTCCTTAGAAATAACAATTCTTCTTTCGTTCAAATTTTTTTAAAGTCCTGCTTCCTTACGTACATTCTCTTAAACATGTCCTAGAATTACGGGGTGTAACAAATAAGCTTAACATACGATCAGTGAAGCTCTCCTATATTCTCCCAAAAGTTTATCGTTCTTCATTCTTCTCTTCTTAAAGCCTTTATCTCCTTCAATTTTCTGTAAAATCATTTCCCTAAGAATATTATACACCTCGAAATCAGATGGAGTAATCTCAATTGATATGTCCTGCAACTATTAACTGAAATTAGGGAATTCGGTAAACCTGGCATACCCAAAGAGGTAGAAGATTCAAAGTGTTCTGGGCCTTAATCTAAGTGAAATTGAGGCTTTGAACAATCTTAGGAACTCAGAAGCCCAAGTCGAGAGTAAGAGTTTTGAGATGAGATTAGAAGCCGGTTTTTGAAAATCTTGTTTCTGCTCGTCGGAAACTGAATTGGGCGATAGGTTTTCCGACGGTTCTTGCCGCCGCGTCTAACCGAGGTAATCTTTCTTGTTCCCAAGATTTATGAATCATAGAGAATGACTCTTACTAATTCTAGGTTGATTCACGAATATACCATGTTAGTTTGGTATTATTAGGAACTGCATGTGTAATTGCTGGACTGTTTGGAGATTGTAACAGTAAGGAGATGGATTAGTAAGGGTTGGTTGTTCCGCTACATGCATGAGTTTCGATATAGAAGAAATATAGGTTCTACGCGTATATGGTGTTCGCTAGAATGGCCTAATGGAATATGTTCTCAGTATATTATTTTGTGTGTGATTTAAATAATTCATAGGATATGGATACTCATTCGTAAGAGCTTACAAGGATCCGTGGAATCGTCATGTTACTCCATAACTTACTCTACTCTTAGTAGTTAAGGATATTCATATTCTTGAAATCTATGCTAAAAACATGTCTAAATAGTTCCTAAGTCCTTAATAAGGCATATGGGATTTAGTGCTGAGACTGATTTAGTAAATAAGTGAGTATGTTTTAGTAGACATGTTGAAATAAGCCATTGCAGCGTTAAGTGAAAAAGTATCTACAAACAATTATATTAAAATAATTTTAGAACGCCATATGCATAGAAACTAAGATATAATCAATTTGTTTTACATTTTCTAGTTCACATCTGATTAGATAAGATCTTCATAAAAAGATAAATTACTCACAGCCCATATAAAGATTAATTAGGCAATTCAGATCTGTTACTATCAATCAGATGGTTCCATAAATGTTAGCCAAATGAGCAAGGATATTATTGTCGTCCAATAAATTCAGAGAATATTGTCATTCATGCACATTCATTTGCATTGCATTTATATAATACCCTGGACCTCAAAAAAGCTATATGTTCTACTATATATATATATGGGAAATGGGGAAAAGGGAAAGGTGTTATATACGCACACCACCTGCAGCTGGTACAGACTATCACAAAAGAGCCCTAAGAGGCCAAAATAATGTGACGTGATGTGATGTGATGCCCACAGAGGCGATGTGATGTGATGTGATGTGATAGGACGGGTTGCAGATCCGCAACACTAACTTGATGTGATGGGAAGGGTTGCACGATCCGCAACACTAATATATATATATATATATATATAGACCGAATTTGCATCATACATGCATTCATTAACCAACATATGGTGTGACGCCCCCAGATGCTATTATGGTAAGAAAAATTGCCCGATGAGGCCGAGGTATGAGCATGTTGCATTATGCATACCATTTAGACATATTCATTAGGGCCCTCAGAGGCAATTAATGTTGGTCAGTTGTTTCTATTTCATATTATGATACATCTCTGTTATGTTGTTTCTTATGCCTAACATACTCGATCACATCGTCTGATGTTCCGCTTTCGGGGGCCTGCGTTTTATGCCCGCAGGTTCATACTAGTAAGGTGACAGATTGTACTAAGAGATTGCTGATTCATCTATGTGAGATCACTCTACTTATTCCAGAGTTGCAGTCTGATTATGGTACGTTATACTCTTAGAGGCTTGTAGATAAGTGTCCTGTGGTTAGTTGTCATACATGGACTTATCGGCCTTGATGTATAAATATATGGTTAGGTATGAGCTGTATGGTCAGGGGTGCCTGGTGGGTTGGGTCCGGGTACCCGTCGCGGCCCTCTGGCTTGGGTCATGACAAACTTGGTATCATAGCATGTCTGTCCTAGGAAGTCTACAAGCCGTGTCTAGTAGAGTCTTGGTTATGAGTGTGTTGCGCGCCACACCTATAAACAGGAAGCTGCAAGGCATTTAGGAATGATTTCTACTCTTTTATTATTTAGATCATGCAGTAAAGTTGAGTCGTAAGAATTCAAGTTAACTCGTGCATGTTACTATTTCGATAAGTGCCGACTACCAAAAACAAGACTTTAGTTAAACCATATCCGTGTCCAGTAAATGGGTGACTCTACTTGACGAATGATACGCCAGAAGGGCAATACGACTTCGAGGTTATGAGAAGCTATCTCACTCATATATGGAGGGGAGATAAGGTAAGCTTGGGAAGCAGAATATTTGAGAATCCTATAACCGTTGAGACCTTAGATATCCAAGGCCTTCTTAAATATGATATTTGATGCTTGAACTTTGTTGAATTAGATGGTATATGTGATGATTGTAAGTTGTGACTAAATGCTTCTTCTTAAAACCATTTTAAGCCTCTCTGTTGATTCATGAAACTAAACAACCCATGTATATGGAATAATAATATTATTGTACGGTTAAATAGATATAAATCTATTTTTATATGATCTAAATAGTGATGTGAAGTATATTGATTGAGATTGGTATCTGATAGTTGAGTCGATTGTGTTAATTATGTGCCAACTTTACTAACTGTTTGTTCTGCCACTGGATATGCCTTAAATGTGGTTGGTCTTAGGAGATTTTAGTTTATGTTTAGGGACCCTCATAGGTTTGGCCTGATATTTGTCAATTTAAGATATGATAACATGTGGATTAAAGTGTGTGATTTGGATATAATTTTATAAGCACCATGTTAAGAATAGTCTTTTACATGTTGTAGTGTCACTTTGCTTGTCCATAACTGGTAGTGACCATTCAAAATAACCTTACAGGTTTAAGAATGTCCTTCCAAACTTAAAGAAAAAAAATTACCTGCTAAATTTGTATGTCTCAGTTTAGTTTAATATATGGATCAAATGTTTCTCTTTTCATGATGGAATAAGAGGGTAAAGCAGGCTATTTATTCAAGTGCTACCTGTTGAGATTAAATGAGGAGCTGGGATCAAATATGTTATAGAAGTAGCCTTCACATAGGTTTAGGAAATCTTATGTACATATATTAGGTCAGTTACTTTGTGCTATTAATATGTTTTCTTGTTTCTGGTCAAATCTTTATGTTACCTGAACCTTGTCCTCTGTTAAATATTCTGGTTTATTTCTGTTGTGTGGGTCTGAGATTTGTTGAATTAGTTTGGTAGAGTCATTAGGGGAATATTAGATGCCTATGAATATTGCTTGAGTTGAGTTGTGAGTTGGTTAATTATGAAAGGCACAAGAAATGATAGTATGAATGAAACTATTGGGTGTTATTTTTAAATTTTGTTCCTGCCACCACTGTTATAACTTTATACTTAGCATGAACTCTACCATCTGATTTAGCTGTGTGGTGACAAACTTGCATGTGGTCTTGCTAAGTTGTGGTTGTCTGATGTTGTCATTTAAATATTATGCCTTAAACCTCTACCTTGCTATATGATTATTGAGATCAAGAATGGAGGTGTCTGAGAGATGGATATTGTTGCATTTTTGGTTTTTGTACTCTGAATATAATTTGTTGCTGCTTCTATTTTTTCTGGAATAATGGCTGCATATAAAAATTTGGTTGCTTCCTGTTATTATAAAGAGGAATAGATATTGCATTAAGGATAAATATGGGCTAGTTTCAGCATATTAGTTTGAAGAATTGATATATGAATGGATGTTAGAGTCCTGTGAGAGAGATAAATGTTTACAAATGTATAAATTATCTAATTCTTGGTTGTATTTGCTTATACCTGGATATATTTAGGTGATTAAAGTACTGTGGGAAGAGTATATAGTGGTTGTTGAGATGAATATATGTGTTTGTTATGTCTACGTTTCTTAATCTGGACTCTGTGTAGCCTGAACTCTGAATAATGTTTGGTGTTAATTCTAGTACTAAGTTGAAAACTATGTGAACAAGTTTGGTTTAGCCATTAAGGTAAGACCATATCTATATATATATATGCTACAGTCACCATGACTAAGTGAAGGATGTGCTATCATGACTACTAAGTAGAATAGATACAGTAGCGTTAAAGAAGAAAGTACATACACTATATGTTGTATATTGTCTCTTGTTGGCTACTATTTATGTTTCTTCCTTGAACTGCTTTGATATGCAATAATATACACCATGATAAACAAATTAGTATATCAGATGTACAAGGGATGCATATATTTCCTTATGTATATCATTTATGTGACTATTCCATGAATGTTGCTAGGCCTGGATGCCCACTATGCCTACCTAAATTGATATACAATGATCAGGAGATTGTCTAACAGTAGTCTGATGGTGTTTTATTATAAGTATAAGTGACTAAAGTATAGATGTTTTGCTGCAACTCTCTGAGAAACAAGTATTGCACTAAGAATAGATGTTTTACTTGAGATATTATACAAGTTGGTTACTGTAACAGTGAGCAATATTGTCACCACATCTGCAACTATTTTTCTGCTGCAAAGCATAGTTGTTTAGCTGTTGTGATGTACCTTAAGATGGTTGTTGTCTTACTATTACTTGGATGTTGTTTCACTGCTAGTTGCTACTACTGGTTCCCTGCCAACAGTGACTGCATTTTAAGAATTGTTTTTACTGCATTTTGTAAAATTACAACCCCCAAACTTAAACTTTACTCGCCCTCGAATAAAGCACAAGACAAAACAAAAACAAAACAAACGAAAACTCTATGAAATGGATCAAGTAGCTATAACAACGCTTCTTCAAAATCACGGATGAAAGATGAGATAATATGTTAGAACATATATAGCATGAATAATCAGCAATCTAGAATTTTAAGTTAGATATGTCGCAAATTCACTTAGATCATAATCAATGGAACATAAACACCTAACCTATGCATGTCAATTTCATTCCATCTTTCCCAAAATGCTATAGACATGTTTACTTGCTATTCTCCATTAATCATAGACATACCCATTAAAGATCATCAGGACTTTCAAGGGTTGTAATGTAGGCTTAGGCAGGGATAGGAAAAAATAGGTATTTAGACTCAATTACGTACCATACACATTTTTCATTCAACTCTCCTTCTTTTTGATTTCCTTTTTAATCTCATACCTATTTTTCCTCTCTTTTATTTTGAAAGAATGAGATATATTATAAATAACAAGCACCCTCAAACTTAGGCTTTTGCATATTCTTCATTGGGGTGCATCAAATTTTTCAATTCTCTTTTTGTTTCTTTTTCAACACTTTTCATCTCACTAACTTTCAATTATCACTTATGGCACAAACAGGGAAATCATAAGGTGTTAAACAAAGATCTTATTCTAAGCTCAAAGGGGTGACTAGTGATACAATTCATGTCAGGGTAGGTAATGAATGGTCAGAAGGGCTATCAAAGAAATGCCTGAATCATCTCCCTAAACATGTACATCTTAACTATTTCGCCTCAAACTAAGCACAAATATCCCAAAGAATTAGATGTCATGAATTTTTGGCATATCTAATTTAAGCACACAGAATGTTGCTTTCAATTCCATTACATTATCCCACTTTATCCATTCAATGTCTTTAGCAATTACAACATGTTTGATCCATAAAACAAATTGACTCACAAAACACATAGAACAAACAAAAAGACAATAAAAAAGACCCAAAAACAGACACACAAAACAAACTAAGATCCCCCCAAACTTAAACGACATATTGTCCATCATGTATGAAGACTAAAAATAAGGGACAACTTACTGACACAACACAACAATCATAACAGAGGTCTGGGATGAGATTCTGGAAATTGCACATCTTTTGGGCTCTCTAAAGTTTCAGCGCTTTTGATTCTTTCCCCCTTAGGGTCAGTCCCTAGTCCACATGCCATCAAAATATAAGACAAAACCCAAGACCGTGAGATTGTTCAAGATAAAATAAAATAAACTAAAATAAAAATTAAACTAACATAATTAAAAACATTGGGTTGCCTCCCAACAAGCGCTGTCTTTAACGTCTTTTAGCCGGACGCAGTTAACCTTTACTAGTGCCCATTGGATCCTTCTGCGAACTGCTTGCAATCCGCACAGTCATTGTTGCAGGTCTCACTTTTCCTACAACACTTTTTTTAAACAAGTGCATCATATCTAAGATTATCCCCCAATTAAAGTCAGACTTGTCTTCTAGGCTCTCTATAATGTAGGGATCAGTGAAACTCCCTACATCTCTCAACTTTTGGGAGTGCCCTTGAGGGTATGAACTTTCTGGTTGGGGCTCAGCAATGGTAGTCGGTGGTGTCTCTTCTGCAATGGGTATAGGAAAAAAAATTCTAAGGAATCCAAAAAGGTGAAAAGTTGGATCTTAGTAACCTCTTCTTTCTCTACATCAATTATCTCTCTAAATTCATTATCATTCTCAACAGCTTATTGTGGTTCAGGTTCCTCACTCTGCTTATCACTCTCCACAATTATGTCGCTAGGCAGATTTTCTTGCGGTACGTTGCTCACCATATCCATCAGATGCCCTATTTGTGTCTCTAATTTTTTGACGGACACCTTTGTCTCAGCCATAAACTAAGTCTGGCACTTGGTGAGCCTGAGTATGACTGTCTGCAACTCATTTTGATCTTTTTGTGGAACCTGTGGGTTATGTTGTTGTTGATGATTCCACTGCCCCTGATAGTAGTAGTAGTCCATTTTTTTCAATTTACCTACAAAATAAGAAAAACAACAAAAAGTGATAAAAAGATGCTCGCAAAACAAGTTTCTGTTAGAAACTTGTTCCTGGAGCAACCAAATTAGAAATAAAATAACATAACCGAATATGTACAAACCAAATTAAAATTAAGATTAGATAATTCGATATTGAAAGTACGCCAGTTCCCAGCAACGGCGCCAAAAACTTGTTGGGCGATTTTACAAATGCTCACGCAAGTGTACGTATCATTCACAAGTAATATAGTCTGGTAAGACCGAAAATCGTCCTCAGAGACTGGTTATCAAGTACCGATTATCTAATCTTTAGTTTCTATTTGGTGAACATTAATTTGTTTGTATTTTTATGTAATAACTTAGACTAAGTAATTGCAGAGAATAAACTAATTAAGATACTACTTTGGTTTAAATCAATTATGGAGGAATTAGAGCTTCCAATATCCTCAACTATCCACTCTTTTCAATCCCTAATGCAACTAGAATGACTTCTTCTTCTACGTTAAGATAGCGGTTAACTAGACTGTCTTATATTCCGGTTAGGATATATAATTGCTCAATCCCAGTGCAGAACCCTTCTATATTTCTATGATAGGATTTACCACATAGGAGGATTAAGAAAAATAACCTATAATGTTACACAAGTTTCGGGGTACTTTCGTTCGCGATTTTAACCTATGTTTATTCAATTACAGCATATCCAAATATCTTCTCTCGATTCTTGATTCGAAATCATATAGATTATGATAATTAATGGTCAGTTAACTATCAAACATTCATATCAATATTGAATAAATCTTAATCAAGTGAAGAAGAAATCAAACTAATGCATTAATTCATGAAATAAAAGTTCAAGCGATTCAATAGGAATGCCCTAATTAAGTAATTAGCTCCTAAACATTGTCATGTCAAGAACTAATACAAACCAGCATAAACTGAAATAAATAAAAGAAAAGAAAAAGAACTTGAACCAAAGTTGTCTCCAATCTTGTGTTGTAGCCTCCTTCTTAGCCTCCAAAGTAGAATAGAAAATATGTACAAGATGATGCCCTTAGGTCAGGGTTTTAGGGATTATATACTGCAAAAATCGTGTCAAAATCGGTCCAGAACGTGATTTTTCCGCCTCGGCACCGCGGTTCTGCAGACTGGCACCGCGGTGCCGAAAGTACTGCATCAATTTTTTTTTTGAAACCTTGTCCTTTTCTCGTACGGACTCCGTCTGATTTCTTCTATACTTCCCGGGACTTCTTTGGCTTCATTTCTTAGCCTTTCCTTGTGCAATTACACCTCAATTAAGCTCATTTCATCTTCTTTTTGTCATTTCTCCATTTAGGACCGTTGTGACTCAAAAGAAAGAAAAACAACCATAATATTATACTAAACACAAACAAAATGAGTAAAATACTAACTAAAAATGACTCAAAAAGTGTATATAAAATATGCCTAACACATTTTAAGATTATTTATGCACTTGCCTTTCCTGTTTAGATGAGAGGATATCTCTATGTTAGTCTGTGACATTCATGTTTAAGTATTTTGTTAAGCTGATTATCTTATATGTTGGTACATTTGAAATACTTCCATGTTAACATATCAATTCCCCCTGAAATCTTTGTGTATGTTGTAGTACTCTAGTTGTTAGTTTGGACTGGACCAGTGTCTAACTGGAAAGAAAAAAATGCTAATCTTGAGATGGTTTTATTTGCTACTTGTATAAGTCATGTTTTATCTTATTTTGAGCTGGTTTTATCTGTTTGACAAATGGAGCATGACCAGGGTATAGTATACACAATCTCTTATTGGAATGATGCATATAGGCGATCTATTAGGATATGTATTTTGCTTGTTTCCAGTTTCTAAGACTGTCCAAGTGAACCTTTTTGCCTTGCAATTGCTTTAGTATAAGTAAGGAGTAGTGCATCATATTTCCCTTTCCCATATTACATCTAAACTACATGTTTTCTGGGGAAAAAAACCTATGTTGGTTTGTCTGTTTTCATTAAACAAGGCCCTTATAAAAGCATATCACTTTGGTGAGTTAGTTACTATAATTTAAGGGGAAGTAGTGGTTGCATTTGAGGTAAATTGTCTGTCCACTTTGGTATAGTAGACTGCTTCAGTTTGTTTCTTTATTTTTGTGCCCTGAACTGCTGCATAGTTGAGAGTTACTACACCTTTGAGTCCTTCTTTGTTGCATTAATAAGTGTTATATTTTTTTAAGGAAGATAATGAACACCACACCAGATGAGGCAATATCATTAGAATTTGAAAGGTGTTACTATGTGTTTATTTATATGTGAAGTTGTACCTGAAATTGACTTGAATTTGAATATATTCTTTGAAAGTGGTCATAAATTGAGGTGTATTTTCTCACTATTCAAAGTGATAATCTGAATCAATCTATGAGTATCTTATTCCCTGTTCGGATGAATTGGCAGGACAATAGTACTATAGCTAAACTGGATCGTCGACTTTCGAGGATAAAATTTTCTAAGGAGGAGAGGATGTAACACCTTGTATTTTCGGGTAATGATTTCAGCGTAATGTAAGCAAGTGGACCCGAACCCCGGGGAAATTTATGTTGTACCTGTGTACACTAATAAGGAAATTAGTGTATTAAAGGACGTGGTCCCGAAATAATTTTGGATTTAACATGTGCGACGACGAGGATTTATAATAACGATTTTATATCCCCAAAGAGGTTACGGACCAGGGTCATATTATGAGAATTGAGACATTGGGTACACGAAGATTTTATAAGTCGTCGGGATTTAAGTGATTTGGGATCGGGAATTATTTGTGTGTATAATTAATTAATTATGGGATTAATTATTGTGGGGACAAAGCCAAGTGGGATGCTACATGTTACTTTATAACCTGATGTCTTATGACTAAGCTTAACATACGATCAGTGAAGCTCTCTTCTATTCTCCCAAAAGTTCATCGTTCTTCATTTTTCTCTTCTTAAAGCCTTTATCTCCTTCAATTTTCTGTAAAATCCTTTCCCTAAGAAGATTATACACCTCGAAATCAGATGGAGTAATCTCAATTGCTAAGTCCTGCAACTCTTAACTGAAATTAGGGAATTTGGTAAACCTGGCATACCCAAAGAGGTAGAAGATTCAAAGTGTTTTGGGCCTTAATCTAAGCGAAATTGAGGCTTAGTGTTACACCTCGTTATACCATGGCACGTAAGTGAGAACGTGACTAAGAATATAAGGTTTGAAAGTCGGAAAGAAAGTGTAGGTATATTTTCGTTAAGGAAAAAGTTTGGTCACGACGACGTGACGTCGTAATTTCTTCACGAGGGGTCAGATTCGACCCAAATTTGGTATGTGGGCCTAGTATATGATTATGAAGGATTGGAGCTAATAAAATAGGGCCCGCCAAAATTTCACAATTTCGCGGGGCCCACCGAAAAATAAGATGATTTTTCCAAGTCTTGAGATTTATTACTATTTTGTGAAGAATTATTAATTATGGACCTATAGGAGGGTGACACGTGTCACCCCCACATGTCTTGGAAGACTTTGACTCTCTCTAGATATTTTGAGGACAAGTGGCTTGTGGGGCCCACTCCACTTGGCTATATCTATCCAAGTCTTCCAAGACTTAGATTCACTTTAAACTTAGCCAAATATTGCTCTCATCTTTCTCTCATTTGAGCTCAAGAATACCTAGTGTGATTAAATTATTTTATCTCAAAGATTAAGGTCCCTAACCAAGTGTTAAATCAAATTAACTCTCCAAGAACCTCCTAGTTTGTGTGTTGACCGAAAATGGTGATGAAATCCTAGGGGTTTCCGTCAATTTTTTGGAAGCAAAATGTGAAGATAAGTTGCTCCTAAGGTTGTAGGGGATACATATATGTAATTGAATCTTGAAGAAGTGGAGCGAAACGAAAATTGCGGACCAATAAAGACCGGACTGTTTTGGGGAGTTTTTGGGCACAAAATGAGGTAAAAGTCCTTATTCTTTTAATGTAATTGGATATTACATATTTCTATAATGTATGGATGAGATTGTGCTAAAAAGAATGAAGAATAAAAAGCTTTTGAACCATTTTTGGGGCTAAAACCGTGAATGGACAGGTTTGGTGATCATCGGGTTTCGTTGGTTATTGTCGTTATTAGCGTCACTTATTGCATGTTATAATGGAGTAATATTGTTGTTAATAAGTTGTTATAACTTATATGGAAGTTTTGGAATTCGAATTAGATTAAAAAAGATTAAGGAAAGGGTAGTTGGATTGTAGTTGTTGGTCGAGATTTGCCTAAAATTGTGGGGTATCGTTATGCAGTTTTTATGGACTGTTTTGTGGTATAAAACTACTGGAAATCAGCCACCAACATGTATATTTAATGTGGATAAATGGTTAATGAAAGTCCTAAAGAGTAAGGGTGTTAAAGGCTTCACATTGTACCCTTAATGTTGTTTATTTATAGACTATTATTGTGCACTATTTTAATGTGATTGTGGGGCAGAATTTTACACGTCAAGTTAGGCGTGTAATCCCCTTTGGTTAACTGTTGGTTATGCCTATACCCTCTTGGTGACCCGGACCGGTAGCCTCTTAACTTAGGTTTCGACGATTCTGCGTCCGGTTCATCGGACGACAAGCCAACCGATCCGGTTCGTTCACGGATTCGAGTTGGCGTGCGGTTCGGTCGAACCAGTCCAACTGGTCGGTTTCTTATTATTTTTTTAATCTTTTTAAATTCTAGTATTTATTTTCTATAATATAAACTAAATTCAATTTAAATATGTAATATAATAATATAATATATAATTTAGTTGTATATATTAAAATTGAAACTTTAAAGTTAACTTTTTATTTTATAGTTTATAACTTTATACTTTATTATAGATTATAACTTTATACTTTATAGTTTATAACTTTATATTGTAAATTTGTAATTATAATTTTATTAATTTATTAGATTAGTAGATATAAGTCATATAACTTATAAGTAATAACAGATTAACAACTAAATAGATAGTAAAATTAAAATTAATGATAAGATGTAAACTTTTGGACTTTCATAACGTTAATAAGAGTACATAATGAAGTAATAATAATTTTATTTACATATTATGCATCCTTTTGCAAGTTCTTGAAATCTATAGGTTGATTGAATTGGTTATGCTCCATAGCCTCTAAATCCGAGTATTAATTCAGCCTCCCGCCTTCCAAAATATTGCCTATTTCTTCATCTTACGGAGAATTAACGCTCCACATCCTTGATTTCTTCTCTGATCTGATCCAATCCGGACTAACACTTCTAATGTGCTTCCACCGATGAGTGACGTGTCCTATTTGATCTCGCTTGGCTAAATGCACTTTCGAAGCCACCGTTGAGATCAACACATTAAGAACATCCCGCCATCGCAAGTACCGAATTGCCTTTGTTATCCCGCCACCATTGTAAAGGGTCAAAATTTTTCTTCGGCTTTTGCAAATAAAATTGCATCTCATCGCAAGATCGGCTTGTGGTTGGTTGTGTTGTAAAAGTGCTCCATATGTCTAAAGATTCTTCTTCATCGCCATCATCATTGAATCCTCGCAGTGTAGACAACTAGAAGGAATATTAGTAGCGAGTTGGTGTTATCATGTAATGTAGCATAATATTCATATAATGTTGTTAAATTAGTATCAAGTTTATTTATGCAATCAAATGAAGATGGAGTTTTCCACCTATTTCCATATAAGTATATAAACTAAATATTAGATTATGACAATCTACCTTTTAATAGAAGGATTTAAGATTGCATCAATACAATAAACATCGGGAATAGGAAAAAATATTTTTAAACTTTTCAAACATAATCAGAATCGCATTCAGTATATTTAACATTTGATTTTAAACCATAAAGTAAATAGGAAATTTCACTATATGAGCTAAAGCATTACAAATGTTGGGTAATAAGATCGAAAATTCAGATTGCGGTGTAAAATTTACGTAAAAATTTTAAAAGTTCACCAATTGATTTCCAATGTTCGGTTAACATATACATTACGTTCTACAATGCGCATTTGCAACATGTGTTATGGGGTCTTTATACTTATAACATTCTTTTAAAAATAAATAAGTATAATTCCACCGTGTAATAATCTCTTACGGCATGAATTTAGGTCTCAAATTAAATTGTTTACATTTTTCTTTAAATTCTATAATTCTATTTTTCCTATTATTACCTGAATAACTCCAAATTTCTTTTGACAAGTTTTATTTGGTGAAAATAAATCAAGACCACTTTTAACAATTAAATTATAAATATGACAAGCACAACGAACATGAAATATATCGAAAGTGGTGGTTGTACTTCCGCTTTAAAAGATCTACGGTATTATTAGATGCATTATCAAATGATACACAAAGTATTTTATTATAAAGATTATATTTTGGGCATAAAACAAATAGTTTCGCTTATATATTTTCGATATGACTTTGATCCTCGTCATACGCAAAAACAATAATACGTTTTTCCATTTTAAAATTTTCATCAATCCAATGACAAGTAATTGTTAAATAATCATAACTGTTCAATGATGTCCATTGTGCAAGTAAAACTAACATGGCATGGAAGGTTAGCAAACAAATATTGCAAGAAAATAACATAATCATTATGAAGTCTAAAAATATAACTCTAGTAGTACTACGAGGAACACCTTTAAAAAAATGATTATATACTCTTTGAATATATGTAATTAAATATGAAGAAGCAAAAGAAAAGGCAAACAACCTCCGACAATCATTTTTACTAATTCAATGCGATCTTTTTTGGATCGCACTTAGCCAACCTTAATGGATTAAGTTGTTGTCGATGGGTTCTAAATCGCCAGAAGATTCCATCAGTATGATCGAATTTTATATGTCTAGCTATAGTGTCCGTCCCCGTCACCACTTATGTTTATAAGTTCTCCCACAAATATTACATTTAACTCTATCGGATCTACAACTTTATCATAAAAGAGCCACACTTTACTCCTTTTTTCTTGCTACTGGTTGGTAAAGGAGGTCTACGACTACGACTACCACTAGCGTACCAACATTGTGAAGGAACACTAGTAGGTGTAGGAGGTTCTTGTTCTTGTTCTTCAAGTTCAACAATATTATCTAATTGAGCGTTATCACATTCATTATCTTACATTCCAAAATCTTCTTGCATTTGATCATAATCTATATTTTGATTAGATGATGAAGAACCTACTGATTTTACCCTTGAGCGAGATTTACAATTCCTGACCCTTAGTAAAGACATTATAAAATATTTAAATAATCAACAAATAAATATGACAATTTAATAAAATAATTAGAGAATGAAACGAGTGTACCAAACTTGATTGAATTGATAGAAACTCAAGCTCAAGTCTGCTACTTTGAATTTGAAAACTAATAATATTAATAACTTGAAAATTGATAATAAAGATGATTAAGAGAGTATGAGAATAAGAGAATTGAGAGAAATGTTGTGTGATAAAAATGAAGAAAATGTAGAGAATTTATAGATTTTTAAAGGGTAAAATGGAATTAAAATAAATAATTAAACAAAAAAAAACAAAATATAATAAAAGCAGAAATGGCCGATTGGCCCGCCGCCCGCCTCACGAAGCCCAAGGTGAAATGGCCAATTTATTTTTTTGTTCTGGTCCTGCCTCGGTCGGTTAACCGGTTTCGTCGCCAAGTTTTTAAATAACGTCGCGGGTTGGGGTTGCCAACCCAACCCCAACCACTGCAGACCGGTCGGTTCAGTCAACCGGACGGTTGGCAGTTTAGTTATGCCCTTAAATGTGGCTTGTTGGTTGATGAATTCGGGCCTTGGAAAATGTGGAAAAGTACGTAGAAACAAAAGAAGTGCCGCCCAATTTTCCGTAGAATTAGAGGGCCATTATTTGGTATAAGTCTTACACTAGTAAGCTTGAAGTTGATAGAAGTGTTATTGTCATTTTAGGTTGAAGTACTTCGTATAACATATTCTACGTGGCTTGAGGAATAGCCGATAAAGTTGAAGTACATTGGAGCGTATTGCTACTTGTCGTGTTGGTTAGTCGTCACGAGGTATGTGAACTATATTTCCTTCTTTTGACATGATTATTTGAAAAGCCTATGTGACTTGATTTCTAAAGTTAAGAGATTTGATTTAAAGTTATGAGACTTGATTTCTTTAAAAGATTATGAGACTTTATTTTTCAAGTTATGAGTCTTGATTTCTAGAGTTAAGAGATTTGATTTATTTTGAAAGTTATAGTACTTGATTTGATAAGTACAAAGCTTACTTGATTTTAAAGAGATAGGAGTAACGTAATAGGAAAGAATGAGTCCTTGACATGAAAAGAGACTAAGTGATAATGCAAAAATATAGATTTCGGCATGCTCGCGACGCCTAGTGTGTCGAGCGGCTCCGCAACTTGAGGATGCAGATGTTCGGGCCATGGCGCGCTTAGTGCGGTGCTGCCTCTTTTGAAGGGGGTCCGAGGTTAGTCAGGGGGCGGGGTGGTGTTTCAATGGAACGGTATCGACCCTAGTGAGTACAAGTGACTTGATGATTAAAAGAATAGGTTACTTGAAGTTAAACGTACACTTAACTTGATTTTAGAAAGTGGAGGTGTCTTGATACTACGGGTGTTAGAATCTTGGGGTCTTACAAAGGAAAGAATGTACGGTGAATTTACATAATACTTTTGGGTTTAACTCCCTAATATTACATGATATGTACGGTGAATGTACATAGTACTTTTGGGTTTAACACCCTTATATTGCATGATGTGATTCTTTGTATAAAGAATAGATGTACGTAGTACTTTGTGTTCAACTCCCTTACATGACGTGATAATGTCTTGGTTGTATTAAAAGGAAAGATGTGGTAGTGCTTTAGTTTTCTAAAATGAAAGATGTTATAACGGCTTTATGGAAAGTTGGTTATAACAGTTTGTGGAAAGTCAAGAGATAGTATAAAAGGTTATAAGGAAATCATGTGAGAATGTCCATGATTAAGTCCTTAATATAGTACATGAAATGAAAGTGTCTTGAGTTTTAAAGTGATAGTTCATTATGTGTGTATGGTACATGACTTGTTGGTACCTAGGTTTGTCTAAAACGAAGGTTCATTATATGTGTTTGGTACATGATGTTTTGGTACCTTGGCATAGCTAAATGAAAGATTTTATATGTGTTTGGTACATGATGTTTTGGTACCTTGGCATAGTTAAATGAAAGATTTTATATGTGTTTGGTACATGATGTTTTGATACCTTGGCATAGTTAAATGAAAGATTTTATATGTGTTTAGTACATGATGTTTTGGTACCTTGGCATAGCTAAATGATAGATTTTATATGTGTTTGGTACATGATGTTTTGGTACCTTGACATAGTTAAATGGAAGATTTTATATGTGTTTGGTACATGATGTTTTGGTACCTTGACATAGTTAAATGAAAGATTTTATATGTGTTTGGTACATGATGTTTTGGTACCTTGGCATAGTTAAATGAAAGATTTTATATGTGTTTGGTACATGATGTTTTGGTACCTTGGCATAGCTAAATGAAAGATTTTATGTGTTTGGTACATGATGTTTTGGTACCTTGGCATAGTTAAATGGAAGATTTTATATGTGTTTGGTACATGATGTTTTGGTACCTTGGCATAGTTAAATGGAAGATTTTATATGTGTTTGGTACATGATATTTTGGCACCTTGGCATAACTGAAATGAAAGTTTGTATATGTGATTGGTACATGAGATGTTGGTACCTTGGTTTTTTTTTAAAAGGGAAAGTTCGCGGCCCTAAATTAATCATAAGTTTCCTATTTTAAAACGGAAAAGTTTACTCTTATTACTCTCATTGTTAAAAAGGCACAGTGTACTGGTAGTTGATTATTATACTTATTACATGCCGACAGTGATGTGGGAATTCCACGGGTATGTTTATCTGATGATGGTTGTATATTATACTTGTTACATGCTGACAGTGATGTTGTATTTCACGAGCATGCTTCTGTGATATTATATGCTGAGGGCAGGTGTCCCGGATTTTGACATGGTTTTCATATTTGAAAGTGGTACGGTGTTAAAGTAGTACAGTGATACAAGGTACAATTGGCTCTGATTTTATATGACCCGGTAGGATCTGGTATTTGATTTTCATAATTGCCCATGTCATCCCTTTGTACATTTATGATCTTATTTGTTGTACTTTAAATCTGTTCCATACTTAGTACATGTTATCGACCCGCCGGGGCTGCGTTAAATGTCCGCAGGTCTAGGTACTCAGTTGTGGATATGTGAGCTTAGGATCTTGGTTCAGCATTTTGAGATGGCTCCATATTAGAGCTTGTCATTATGGCTAGGTATATCTGAAGTGCGGCGTGGCCTTGTCCCGCACAAAGTTCTTGTCCAAATTCTTAGAGGTTTGTATTCATATGTGGGCTGGACTGGCTAGAGTTGCATTTACATTGTTGTACAGTGTAGACCCATTCGTGTGTGATATATATTATGGTGACAGCCTTATCGGCTTTGCCTTTGTTTAAGAAAACAAATTGAGTGTCATTTACCTTCCGCAGCTTATTTGAGTTGTGTAAATAAAGGGTGCCCAGGTAGGGCACCAGTCGCGGGCCCGAGGTTCGGGGCGTGACACTTTGAACAAGCTTAGGAACTCAGAAACCCAAGTCGAGAGCAAGTGTTTTGAGATATTAGAAGCCGATTTTCAGAAATCTTATTTCTGTTCGTCGGAAACTGAATTGGGCGATAGGTTTTCCGACGGTTCTTGCCGCCGCGTCTAACCGAGGTAATCTTTCTTGTTCCCAAACTTATATGAAGCATAGAGCATGACTCTTACTAATTCTAGGGTGATTCACGAATATACAATGTTTGTTGGGTATTATTGGGAATTGCATGTGTAATTGTTGGAATGTTTGGAGATTGTAACAGTAAGGAGATGGATTAGTAAGGGCTGAGAGTTCCGCTACATGCATGGGTTTCGATATAGAAGAAATATAGGTTCTTGTTGCGATATTTCTAGATGCTTACGCAAGTGTACATTTCGTTCAAGTAATAAAGATCTGTAAGACCGAGTTTATCGTCCACAGAGTGGTTTATTAAGTATCGATTATCTATCATATGGTATCTATTTGGTTGACGTTCTTTGATTTTAGATTTATGACTAAGAATTATGACTAAGTGCAGAAAATAAAGATTATAATACTTTGGGTTTATAACAGTTATGAAGGAAATAGGGCTTTCAATCTCCTCAACTATCCACTCTTTCACGTGTTAATGCAATGCTAATGATTCTTCTTCTTATTAAGATAACAGGTTAACTAATCTGTCATTATATTCCGATTAGGACATACAAGAGCTCAACCTAGTGCCGAAACCTTCTATATTTCTATGATAGATTTTACCACACAGGAGGATTAAGAACAGTAACCTTAATTACTACACAAGTATCGGGTTACTTTCGTCCACGATTTTAACCTATGTCTAGACAATTACAACATATTCAAATCTCACCTTTCAGACTTTTGATTCAAAATCATATAAGTGATGACAATTAATAGCTAGTTAATTATCAAGCAATCATAACACTATTGAATATATCTTAATATGCTGAAGAAAAAATCAATAATCAATGCATTAACTATATGAAAGAGCTTCAAGAAGATTTGATGAAAACCCTACTAAAGTATTTAGCTCCTAAACATTGTCATGTCAAGAACTAATTTACAATCCAACATAAACTGAAATAAAGTAAGAGAAAGAAAATAACTTGAACAATAAGATGTCTCCAATTGTGTCTTGCCTCCTTTTCTCCTCTCCAAAGTAGAATAATCTAATAATGACATGATTTAGGGTATTTATATCTGAGAAAAACCTTGCTTCGGACCCCTTTACCCTTATCCAATTTCGACCCAACTTTTCTGAAAATTCGCGTCGGCACCGTGGTTCCGTTGACAGGCACCGCAGTGCTAATTCTTCTGAAACAACTGTAGCTCACTGTACATATGGCACCGCGGTGCCTCTAGTCAGGACCGCGATGCCTTCAACTGTGTTTCAGTTTCGGACTTTCGGTAATTTTTACGCCTCGGTGCTAATTTTCCTGACCGCGTTTCCATGGAACCGCGGTGCTGCTGGGCCAGGCACCGCGTTGCCTCTTTGATATTTGTCCGGAATGTGCCAGATTTCTTCTGCTCTTCTTGGCACTTCTTAGGCTTCATTTCTTGGGTTGTTCTTGTGCAATTTTCATCCTCAAAAGCTCATTTCATCCTCAAAAGTGGTATCTTCTCTTTTATGACCGCTGTGACGCAAACGAAATAAAGACACACCTGACACTATACTAAACGCAAAATAAAAGAATAAAATACAAACTAAAAAGGACTCAAAAGAGTGTATAAAATACACTCAACAGTTCTACGCGTATAGGGTGTTCGCTAGAATGGCCTAATGGAATCTGTTCTTAGTATATTGTTTTGTGTGTGATTTAAATCATTCATAGGATATGGATAATCATTCGTAAGAGCTTACAAGGATCCGTGTAAAGTAGAGTATTTTCGACGACAAGGTATGTGAAGGCAACTCATTCCTTTCTTTTGGCATAATTCTGTGAACAAACGTAATCGTCATGTTACTCCATAACTTACTTTACTCTTAGTAGTTAAGGATATTCATATTCTTGAAATCTATGCTAAAAGCATGTCTAAATGGTTCTTAAGTCCTTAATAAGACATATGAGATTTAAGTGCTGAGACTGATTTAATAAATAAGTGAATATGTTTTAGTAGACATGTTAAAATAAGTCATTGCAGCGTTAAGTGAAAAAGGTATCGACAAACAATTATATTAAAATGATTTTAGAATGCCATCTGCATAGAAACTAAGATATAATCAATTTATTTTACATTTTCTAGTTCACAGCTGATTAGATAAGATCTTCATAAGAAGATAAATTACTCATGGCCCATATAAAGATTAATTAGGCAATTCAGATCTGTTATTACCAATCAGATGGTTCCATAAATGTTAGCCAAATGAGCAAGGATATTATTGTCGTCCAATAAATTCAGAGAATATTGTCATTCATGCACATTCATTTCCATTGCATTCATATAATACCCCGGACCTCAAAGAAGCTATATGTTCTACTATATATATATGGGAAATAGGGAAAAGGAAAAGGCGTTATATACGCACACCACCTGCAACTGGTACAGACTATCACAAAAGAGCCCTAAGAGGCCAAAATGATGTGACGTGATGTGATGTGATACCCACAAAAGAGATGTGATGGGATGGGTTGCACGATCCGCAACACTAACATGATGTGATGGGATGGATTACACGATCCACAACACTAATATATATATATGGACCACATTTGCATCATGCATGCATTAATTAACCAACATATGGTGTGACGCCCCAATATGCTATTATGGTAAGAAAGATTGCCCGATTAGGCTGAGGTATGTGCATACTACATTGTGCATACCATTTAGATATATTCATTAGGGCCCTCAGAGGCAATTAATGTTGGTCAATTGTTTTTGTTTCAGATTATGATACATCTCTGTTATGTTGTTTCTTATGCCTAACATACTCAGTACATCAGTCGTACTGACGTTCTCTTTGTCGGGGGACGCTGCATTTTATGCCCACAGGTTCATACTAGTAAGGTGACAGATTGTACTAAGAGATTGCTGATTCAGCTATGTGATAGCACTATATTTATTCCAGATTGCAGTCTGATTATAGTACGTTATACTCTTAGAGGCTTGTAGATAAGTGTCTTGTGGTTAGTTTTCATACATGGCCTTATCAGCCATGATGTATAAATATATGGTTAAGTATGAGCTGTATGGTCAGGGGTGCCCGGTGGGTTGGGTCCGGGTACCCGTCGCGGCCCTCTGGCTTGGGTCGGGACATATTGTCTAACATTCAAAAAAATAAAAATAAAGTAAAGGAAATGAAAGGAAATTCGATGTCGCATCTCAGTTAGCGGCTCACCGCGAACTCTCCAAAATAGCCTTCTCAACGAACGGTGAAACCTCGTGCTCCGCATATAATAGAACGGATCTGCACATAAAAAGGTGCAACAATGTATAGTGAGTACAAAAAATTAATGTGTACTCGCAGCATCGTCGACCAGCCCTAAACTAAAACGGTGACGGGAGTTGGTATTTCATATGCTTACTTCCACACCTAACTATGATTTGTCGAACATGATAACAAATATAAAATACAAGCCTATGTATGAGAATCCTCTAAGTTCATAAGTATTCAAATAGTCACATAAGCAGGATAAGTATATTTCAATCAATAATTCAAGTCACCCAACATGGAATCCGTGAGATGATATGATATGAAAATGCAATGCAAGACCTTTTCATCACCGGTATACACACACTTCATAATATGGAATATGTGACCCATGTGGGGCTCGCGAGGTTCATACACCACCCGAAACCATTTTCCATCGGGTTCATATCCATTTAGGCTTCCAAGCTCAACACTTAGCCCTTTAGGCTTCCAATCGCATCATTCCGTACCGAATCATTTCCCATCGGATATTGCATATGTATTCTCAAGTGTAATATGCATGAGATACCATATAGAAGCATGAATGCATAATGCATGCGATAAACAATAATGGTGTATAAAGGTAAGCTTAATTCTCCTATTATTACTTGTACTTAGCCAATTCGACTCACGTTACCTGCCCTTAGTCAATTGGAGTACTCTTATCATTCCCATCTCTTTGTTCGAAACTATTTCTCATCTGACATCACATATGTATCCTCAAGTGTAATATGCATGAGATACCATATGAAAGCATGAATATGTCATGCATAATAGAAGCAACAAGGTTATAAGTAAAAAGATTAAATTTTTAACATCTTTTCCTCTTTTAGACGAGTATTACAGAGTGATGAGAACACAAAATCACAACTAAGACTGGCATATAACATGGAAACATCAAATAAAGGGCTTCATACCCCAATCACAATTCACGCAATAAAATTAAGCTATCAGTTAATGTCCAAAGCCTGACATTCAGACTATATTCATAATGACTTGAATACGATACACATTCCCACAAGCATGTCACCGGTACCCAATATGAGTGTTGGTTACCTCATAAATACGGGATCCCCATTACTCCCTCTTTATTAGTTCATTTAGACCAACCACGGGCTTTAAATAGAGTCAAGTAACGTCTTAATTTGCCTGGTTTCAAGTCTTATATCATACACACAAAGACTTATGATCAACGGTTAAATAGAACACAATATTATCACTAATTACGCAAGTATGAATGTAAAAGTATTGGTTGTTTTGTATTCTAATGAAACATGTAAATAACTAATTAATTCTGCTAACAATTGTCGAGAACGTTGGTTAAGACTTGAATTTCACACAGAGAGGAGCATTCCAGGGTCATGGCATTCGTAATCATGATGCGCTTTCACTTTCATTGACTTGTTTTATTATCGAGTTATTGATTGACAATGTTAATTATACGACTACGAATCTCTCGAGTCCTTTATTCGCCTATTTGTATTACTTTTACTCCTACTTCTGTATGGTTATGAATCTTAACACAAATGCATTTATATTTCATGTATTTCAAACAAGCGGGGCTATCTAGGTATATCTCTATCTTAGCCACAAATCCCTTCCCCGATTCTCCAGGGTGAGATCCTACTCTACTTAATTTTTATTTTATCTTAATATTCCTTGCTCGAGTTCAACTAAAAATTAAAGATATATCCTACTAGTTGAGAAGAAGTAAAATAGTTGCGCACAATATTAAGTAAATAACTCATAAGATAACTTTAGAAAATGTCAAATCAAGTTCATAAACAACAACCATACTTCGTCCATAAAGAACAAGGGGAGTTTTAAACTGCTCATATTCGGATTACAATCACTAGAATTCATATTCAATTTAAGAAAAGATGAAAGAATGAAGTAAAATAAATAACTCTACCAAGAAAAGATGAAGAATGAAGTAAAATAAATAACTCTAAAAAGAATAGCCTTGTTCCTTGCTTTATATGCGATAAAACGTCTGAACCCTTCTTAAAACGACCTAGGGGCCTATTTAAAATATTGGGAAATTGTGTCTCTTTAAGCCATCGCTCAATGAGGCAGCCATGTCATTCCATACTTTTTTTACTTTCTATTTTTGGTCCCATAGTCTCGCTGAGCGATGAGAGTTGCCTTGCTTTGAGCCTCGCTCAGCGAGACACTCCATTCTCTATATCTTTGGCTCGCTGAGCGAGTTGTATAGCAAGCTCTAGGCTTGATTTGAGCCTTTCTCAACGAGCCTCCACAACTTTTCTTCCTCGGATGAATCTATTTTTGTCTTCTTTGTTGAATTCACGCATTTTACACATAAAATGCCTAAATGCCACGATAACACACATATTAGCTCAGAATCCATGTTCTAATATAAGTTAGGTGTATTTAGTGTATTTTGTCCTCGAAACAAGATAAAATCATGGGTAAAATATGGCGGGTGAGCATTTAAATACACCTAACATCACACCACACACTTAAACCTTTGTTCTGATAGAATATTAGTAATAGAATATTCTAGAATAATATCATTGTGTAATATATTGTATTAATGTAATGTCTCATCCTATATGGTAGGTAATTATTGTATAGGGAATATTCCTAGGATTATACTAAGGAAGACTTAGTCTTCATAGTCATGGTAATTATTGTATATATTGTTACCTAATGGAATAATAAGACTTGAGGAAAATATTCTTACATGGTATCAAGAGCTTAAGGAAAGATCCAAAGTTATTTTTTCTCTCCTTTCTCGGTTTCTTCCTCCCAAATACCGATTTTTTTTTCCTTTTTTGTATTGTCTTCTTCAATTGTTCACTTCTCCATTAGTGAACACCTTTGATTTCAACCAATAATGTCTGAATCAAAATCAACCTTTCACCCTGCCCTAACAGTCTTGAATATCAAGACACATGTTTTTGTCAAACTTGAAATGGAAACCGTGCATTATGCAACGTGGGCGGAATTATTCAAGATTTGTTGTCGTGCTCACAAGGTCATTCACCATACATTCATCCAAATGATGGGAAAGGGAAAGAGGTCACAACTGATGTGGACAAGGAACCGTGGGATACTCTGGATGCCACAATCCTTAGTTGAATTTATGCAACGATATCTACGGATTTGTTGCATACAATAATGGAACCAGACTCCACAGCGATGGCGGCATGGGAACGTCTGCGAGATATTTTTCAAGACAACCAAAATTCTCGCGCTGTTACGTTGGAGCAGGAATTCTCCACCATTGAAATGACGGATTTTCCAAATGTTTCTACCTATTATCAGCGCCTCAAAGTGTTGGCAGATCAGTTAAGAAATGTTGGTTCACCGGTTACTGATAATCGGTTAGTTTTGCAATTGGTCGTCGGTCTCACCGATGCGTATATCAGCGTTGGGACTTTAATCCGTCAAAGTAATCCTCTACCAAAGTTTTATCAAGCAAGGTCCAAACTTGTGCTTGAAGAGTCGGGCTTCGTGAAAAAGGCATCTACTACTTCAAACTCCGCCATAATTGTCACTCCTTCTAATGACGGTAATTATTTTGATTCTTCTCAACAAAATAATGGAAAGAAAGGACGTAGTAATAATAAGAAGGGTGGAAATCGCGAAAATAACAAGGGTGGAGGTCACCGGAATTCTGGTGGCGGCGGAAATGGCGGCAACACCAACATCGGCCGATGGCGGCAAAGAATGGCAGCGATGGTGCGGAACTGGCGAATGGAGGTCCAGCAAGTTGGGCTCGGCGGGCTACGTGGCCTTACCGCCACCCAGTCCCAACAGGAAATGGGCGTGCAGTTCGGTGCACACCGACCCGGCCAGCCTCCTCAATATGTTCAGCCCAACCAGAATTTTCGACAGGCCCAGCAGGCCCATTTTGCTGGGTCTATCTCGGAAAGCAGTCCAGGCAGTCACGTTGGGCCTCAGCCAACCCAGTGGCGTGAGGCCCACTCTACAATGGCTCATCCCATGGATATTGAGAACGACATGCACACACTCGGACTTAACCCACCAGATTCAAATTGGTACATGGACTCCGGGGCAACGTATCACATGACGTCTTCCCATGGTAATCTCAACTCCTATTTTAATTTGAGCAATGATAATGGTATAGTTGTCGGAAATGGTCATTCAATTCCAATAAAAGGGTATGGTTCCACTAAATTGACACCACCAAACCCACCACTGGTTTTAAAGAATGTCCTTCATGCTCCAAAGTTAATCAAAAATTTGGTATCTGTTAGGAAGTTTACAACTGATAATTGGGTATCTGTCCGTTTTGACCCGTTTGGTTTTTCAGTGCATGATTTTCAGACGGTGAAGTTTATCATGAGATGTGATAGCAAGGGGGAGATCTATCCAATTAGGTCACCTAGCCAACGGTCCAAGTTTCACTCTACTTTTGCAGCTTTGGCACCATCTTTATGGCACCAACGTTTGGGACACCCGGGGGAGGCTGTTTTGGCTTCTCTTAAATAAAATAAACTTATTTCTTGTACCCAAACTCAGATTTTGAATAAGTGTTTCTTGTGCGCTTGGTAAACATGTGAAATTTCCATTTATTGCTTCTACTTCATGAACTCTTATGTCATTCGATATTTTGCATTGTGATATTTGGACTTCTCCCATTTTGAGTTCTTCTGGTCATAGATATTACTTGCTTATCCTTGATGATTACTCTAATTATTTGTGGATATTTCCTTTGTCAAAGAAATCACAAGTGTTTTCCACATTTATCACTTTTAGGGCATTAATCAAAACTCAATTTGAACGGGAGATTAAAAGTATTCAATGTGACAATGGGGGAGAATTTGACAATAATCAATTTTGGGATTTTTTCAAATCAAATGGTTTAAATTTTCGTCTATCGTGTCCTCACACTTCTTCACAAAATGGGAAGGCAGAACACAAGATTAGAACCATCAATAATATGGTTAGAACATCCCTTTCTCATGCATCCATACCTCCTATCTTTTGGCATTATGCACTTCAAATGGCTACCAACATGTTGAATATTCTTCCTCATAAAAATATGTCTTATCAAGCTCCACTAAAAATGATTTACTTACGAGAGTCATCATATCATCATTTAAGAGTGTTTGATTGTCTTTGTTACCCTCTCTTTCCATCCACCACAATCACAAAGCTCCAAGCCCGGTCCACTCCATGTACTTTCTTGGGATACCCTAGTAATCATCGTGGTTACTTATGTTATGATATTTCTTCCAAAAGAATGTTTGTAAGTCGCCACGTCATTTTTTATGAAACAAATTTTCCCTTTGCTAAAATACATGAAACCGGGACCCATACCTATGATTTTTTGGATGATGATAAACTTTCGTATCTAGCCCATTTTTTACACAGTCCGGGACACACCATCACTGGTGGACCGCAGGAACAAGGCCCACTGGACCAAGGACCCACGGCCCAGCTTCTGGAAAAAATACAATCCAGCAGCTTCGGCCTATAGTTTCAAGGCCAATGCTCCTTCTTCCAACTCCCAATTAAATACTATTCTATCAAGTGGGCCGGCCACAACTCCAAGCCCAATCTCACACCCACTGCCTACTACAATTCACGGGAATAAATCACTGGACAGTGGCGTCCAGTCCACTGGCCATGCCTCTCATCCGGTTCACCCATAGTCAACATGGTATTGTCAAACCCAATACCAAATACAACCTTCACACATAGGTTTCCAAATCACCTTTGCCTCGTAACCCAATGTCTGCTCTTAAGGACCCGAATTGGAAAATGACCATGGATGATGAATATCATGCTCTAATTAAAAATAGGACATGAGATTTAGTACCTCGTCCATCTAATGCTAATATTATTCGGTCTATGTGGATTTTTAGCCATAAAGAAAAATCTGATGGTTCTTTTGAGCGACATAAGGCCCGTCTTGTAGGTGATGGGAAGACCCAACAGGTTGGCATCGATTGTGGAGAGACGTTCAGTTCAGTGGTCAAACCAGCTACCATCCGAACAGTTCTAAGTCTGTCACTCTCAAAGGGAGTCTCTTCATCAACTGGATGTCAAAAATGCCTTTCTTCATGGTCACTGAATGAGACAGTTTACATGCACCAGCCCTTGGGATACAGAGATCCTGCATATCCCAATCATGTGTGTTTACTGAAGAAATCATTATATGGCCTCAAACAAGCCCCCAAGGCTTGGTATAAGCGGTTTGCAGATTTTGTGTCATACATGGGTTTTACTCACATCCGTTCTGACAATTCTCTATTTATTTATCGTCAGGGTAACAATTATGCCTATCTTCTTTTATATGTGGATGATATCATTCTTACATCATCTTCATTAGTCCAGGCCTAGAAAGAAGAGAAGGATTTTGGTGCGAGTTGTAAGGAGTCTTGGTCTCGAGTCAAGTTGTCCCTCCGCAAGAGTATCATGTCTCAGTTGGGTTCCGAATTTGGTATGAAAGATCTTGATCCACTGCACTACTTTCTAGGAATTGTTGTGACACGCCATGCAGGTGGCTTATTTCTTTCCCAAAAGAAGTATGCATCTGAGAATGTGGAACGAGCTGGTATGTTCTCATGCAAACCTTCGACAACTCCGGTGGACACAAAGTCAAAGTTGAGTGCTATCTCTAGCAAACCCTTTGTTGATCCTACATTATACCGCAGCTTGGCTGGAGCTTTGCAGTACCTCACATTCACCAGGTCGGATATTACTTATGCAGTACAACAAGTGTGTCTATTCATGCATAATCCGATGGAATAACATATGCATGCCCTCAAACGCATTGTGTGATATATTCAGGGCACTCTGGAGTATGAATTACATGCTTATCCTTCTTTCATCACCATATTGGTCACTTACACAGATACAGACTGGGCAGGTTGTCTGGACACCAGACGCTCCACCTCCGGTTATTGCGTCTTTCTTGGTGATAATTTGATCTCCTGGTCTTCTAAAAGGCAACCCACAGTATCACGCTCGAGTGCTGAAGCTGAGTACCGTGTTGTTGCCAATGTGGTATCTGAATCATGTTGGATTCGAAATTGAGCTTCATTGTCCTATTCTGACGGCTACTATGGTCTACTGTGATAACATTAGTGCGATCTACCTATCAGGGAATCCAATCCATCATTAACGCACTAAACATATTGAGTTAGATATTCATTTTGTTCGTGAAAAAGTGACTCGCGGACAAGTGTGAGTGTTACATGTTCTGACGCGACATCAGATTGATGATATCTTCACAAAAGGACTTCCGCTGATATTATTTGAAGAATTTGGATGTGCTCAAGATTCGCGCCTCCAACTTCAATCATGGAGTGATAGAATATTAGTAATAGAATATTCTAGAATAATATCATTGTGTAATATATTGTATTAATGTAATATCTCATCCTATATGGTAAGTAATTATTGTATAGGAAATATTCCTAGGATTATACTAAGGAAGACTTAGTCTTCATAGTCATGGTAATTATTGTATATATTGTTACCTAATGAAACAATAAGACTTGAGGAAAATATTCTTACATGTTCGTCGTCGAACAAACACTTGAGCACACCCAAACCTCACCAAAATGTGCCAATTCAAATAGGTCTACTCAAGTTAAGGTAACCACAACTATTTAAATATTTGTGAGTAAGTTTTTAAATATCTTGTGCATCACATCAATTTCAAGCACCTTAACAACTCCTTTGAAACAATCTAGCCTCTAAAATGAACTCATCAATACAAATTGAGGCAAAAACATCTGTCACTAATTAAGAAAAGGAATCAACCACTTCACCTATCTCTCACCATTCATGTGACATCACTCTCGTGAGAGATGCCCGACAAAAAGTTGTCATGAGATCAAATTATATCAAGGGCATCAAGTACCATATACGACGTACCATAAGCTTTCCCTTAGTGTCTTACTCTATTAACAAAAGTGCATCAAGTATAGAATCATATAGGACTTAATGCGTTGTAATGTAAGCTAAGGAACGAGTAAGAAGTATTTGGGTAAATAGTGGCGAATCTCCCTAAAAACTTTTAAAAACACTGTTTTCATTTATGCGCATCAACAAGTTTCACCAAGAATTCCAACTATTGTTCTTTCACTTCTCCTTATATCTCCTTTTTTACTAAGCACTCTCTTTATTTTTCTCCGTACATGACAAGTAGGGAGCAATTTCCATTGTTCTTCTATTTCAGGTCCAACAATATTTTTCTGTGATATTTTATCAGAGCTATGTTCCTACAAAAAACATACACTTTATCTTTTAAACAAGTGCACACTTAACAATTATTTTTCTTTCTCTAGTGTCCGCTTCAACTTCCCCTTATGTCAATTTTTAACTCACTTTTATGTGCTCAATTTTTAACTCACTTTTACTACCTATTTTAAAAGATGAAATATTTATAAAGGAAATGAACTATTTTGCTATTTTCATGTAAAGAAAAGACTTTGCATTTCAAAAAAACGATTTTAAGGAAAATGTTTCATTTTTTCAAATATGTGTGTAAAAAACTATTTTTGAGAAGATTTTGAATGACAATATATGTATTTTGCAATATTCTAAATCTTAAGCGATTTACATTATATAAGACCAGAGGTTAACTGTATTTTATGGATCCTTAATATCGGGGAGTCTATCACCTTCTCGGGGATCATTTGAACTCTTACCTGATCTCTGGTTAATTTAGGATTTTTCTCTTGTTTTTAAAAAATCTTAAAAGTATGTGGTTATCCTAATTTTCCTTATAAATTAGGTGGCGACTCTAAAAAATAAATAAATTCCAAGAGCCCATAGGTTATCCAATAGTTTTTATGTCTCCGCATAAAAGTGAGCAGTAACAGCTCATGTCAACTGTTACACTCCGTAATCCCAGGACATGTATATAAGAACATACGTATGAAATCAGGACGTTAAGATTTGAGACTTGTAGAATTTATCGAAATTTTGGAAATGTCGGGAAACGTAATATTACGACGAATGGGAGGGTGACACGTGTCACCCCCCTTTGATGGTCTTGGACGAATTAGACCAAGGATAGAATGGTCAAATGACCAAGACAAAGATGATCAAGTCTTGCAAGCCCAAGCTTGATATAATTGACTAAGTCAATGAGCCACTTGACTTGATATTTTAATCTCCTTCATCCAAACCCAACAAGTGTTTTAATCTTGACCCTTCATTTTATTATATAGTCACACTAGTAGCAAGACAAGTTCTAACACTTAGAAAAAAATTCAAGAAACTTGTGTGTCTCTTTAATAGCTCTCGGCTTTGTGACTTTTTCCACACAAAAAAATTTCGTTTGTGGTTCAATAATCCCAATACTTTAAACCAAGGTTCCTAAAGGTATTGTAAGGTTATCTCAATAGAAAGATCCCGGAAAAACCACGTTTTTACGTTAGTCGCAAGGTGAAAACCTAAGGTGTTCTTCAACTTTGAAGTTGGAAATAGAAGAGGAGTTCTTCACAAGCTTCTAAGGGTTGCAAATAGCGGATTGGAACGTCAAGAAGAGCAGTTGAAGTTGCTAAGGATCGACTTTAGGTTTTGGATTGTTTTGGGCTTAAAGAGGTAATAATCTCCGTCTTACTATTGTAATTAAAGATTTCATGTTGTAGTGGTTAGAAATGATCATGTGAAATATATTATGAAGGTTGATAAGTGTTATGGATATGGGAACCACTAATCCGAAAGTTGCATGATTAGCCTTAAGATTGTAATTCAATTTAGTTATTAGTTTTAGTCGTCGCATGTTATATAAAGAAGGGATTATAGTTGTTAGAGTTGTTTGCGACTATATAACATGTTAGGACGACATTATGGATTGAAAGGAATTGGAAAGGATTATATGTGGTTGTACTTTGTAGCCGAGAATAATAAGTTAATATTGGTTTGTTTTGTAAATTGTGGGGCAGAATTTTACACGTCTTGTAAGGCGTGTAATCCCCTTTGGATAGCTGAATTGTTGGGCCTTAAATGTAGTATGTTTGGTTGTTAAATTCGGGCCTTGAAAAAGGTGGAAAAGTACGTAGAAACAAAGGAAGTGCTGCCCAAATTTTTGTAGAATAAGAGACTTAGCACTTAGTATTATTCCACGTTAATAAGCTAGGAGTTGATAGACATGTTATGGTTATTATAGGTTGAAGTACTACGTATAGCGTATTCTACTTGAAGTATGGAATAGCTATCAATGTTGAAGTACTTTGGAGCATTTTGCTACTTGTCGATAATCGTCATGAGATATGTGAACCACTTCCTTCTTTTGGCATGATTCTACGTATGAAATATACATGTGGTGTTATTTCATGATTTCTTCTACTCTCAGAAGTTAAGAGGTACGTATGTTGATTTACTTATGTAAAAGTTATGTCTAAGTTATCCTAAGTTCTTACCAAGTTTTATGGGGGATGTTGGTAAGAGTCGTTAGGAAGTATTTGGAGTCGAGTTGACTTTGCTAATTTACTGCACAAATGAGAATAATTATCGAACAAGTCATCGTTAATAAAAGAAAATGTATCGACAATCAATTATATTAAAATGAGTAGAATTCTCCATCTGCATAGAAACTAAGATAAGACAAAATTGTATTACATTTTCTAGATCATGGTTGCTTTAATAAGATCGTTATAAACGAGTATAACCTATTCACAACTCATAAAAGTATATGTTACTTAAATTAAAAGAGTTTATGTTATGAAGTTTTAAGACTATGAACCTTGATTTCTAAAAAGGTTATGAGACTTTATTTTTCAAGTTATGGGACTTGATTCTTAAAGGAATGAATGACTTGATTTAAAAAGTTTGGTTGCCATGAATTATTTCAAAAGTTAAGCGGCTTGATTTCAAAAGCGAATGTAACTTGAGTTTTCAAAAGAAGAAGTTTATGGATTTAAAAAGAGAAGGAGTTTTATGATTCTTTTTAAGTATGTATGTACGTAGTACTTTTGAGTTTAATTTTCCCTAATGTAAAAAGAAATAAAAGTGTCTTAATTTCTCTAAAGTGAAAGGTTGTTATAATAACTTTATGGTAAGTTGTTATAACGACTTAAGAAGAAGTGAAAAGATGATTTAAAATGTTATGTAAAGAGGACTTTATCGAGTCCCAGGAATGGGCCGGGCAGTATACCTTTATGGACAGACTTATATGACTTTATCGCGTCCCAGGAATGGGTCGGGCAGTATACCTTTATGGGCAGACTTATATGACTTTATCGCGTCCCAGGAATGGGTCGGGCAGTATACCTTTATGGGCATACTTATATGACTTTATCGCGTCCCAGGAATGGGCCGGGCAGTATACCTTTATGGGCAGACTTATATGACTTTATCTCATCCCAGGAATGGGCCAAGCAGTATACCTTTATGGGCAGACTTATATGACTTTACCGCGTCCCAGAAATGGGCCGGGAAGTATACCTTTATGGGCAGACTTATATGACTTTATCGCGTCCCAGGAATGGGCCGGCAAGATACCTTACGGGCGGACTTACATGACTTTATCGCGTCCCGAATGGGGGCAAGATACGCCGTGGGAAGACTTTTTATGAATTCGTCGTGTCCCGCAAATGGGTCGGGTTACTTATCACGTATGGATAATCAAAGTGAACTCCAAATGAGGCGTCCCTCCATAAAGGGCTGGATTATGTTATGCAAGATACGTAAGTTATATGTTTATGAACTTGATGATTTTTCCTAAGTATGTACGTAAGAATTTGACTATAACTCTTATTGAAAAATGGGAAAAGATAATAAAGTGCGATTAAGTTCATGAGTTGTAATGACACGGTAGGATCTGGTATTTACCCTTTTTATACTTGCCCCTGTCATTCTTTTGTACAATTATGATTTGTTTATCAGACTTATTTTTGTTCCATATTTTTGTTGTCTGACCGACTTCCGGAGCTGCGTTAAATGCGTCGTGTATTAGGTAAACAGGTTGGTGATCCTTGCTCTTAGGATCTCTGTTCAGTTTTGGGAAAAGGCTTCATTTACTCCGGAGGCTTATCTTTTGGTACGGTTTCCCTGAGGTTGTAGATTCATGTATATTCATGGGTATGGCGGGGCCCTGTCCCGTCACAATTGTTATGTTAAAACTCTTAGAGGTCTGTAGTCATATCTTGTGAGTCAGTTTGTAAAAGAAAGGAGGCAACTGATTTCGGTTATGTATTTATATATCCAGGGAGGTAGCCTTATCGGCTAACCTGTTGGTTATTCCTTATTGATTTTTTTTATTTATTAAGAGTTTTATGTATGTTCCGCTGATTTTCTCTGATGTATACCTGTAAGGGTGCCCAGATAGGGCACCAATCGCGGGCCCGGGTCGGGTCGTGACACCAACCATAGCTAAATTTCCCTATCATTACATATTGGACATTTTCGTGTCCAATCATACGCTCAATCTCATCCATGTCAAATTGCATTGTTGGTTCACCATGATGGTAAACTATGGGTTTAATAGGTATAAGAGGCACTGAGGTCAAATATGACGCATTATTAGGGCGTGTTGTTGGTTTTGGGATATTTGAGTAGTACATGGGTGGTTTAGATGGGGCAACCCCAGTGGGAGGTTGCCCGGTGGCCGCAGTGGCCATTGTTGACGGAAATAGCTTAGTCGCCAATGGCAATGGTGAAATCGTCAGTCACCAGATCTCTCAATCCAGGCGTGGGTTTCTGTTTTAGGTTTAGAGTGCCTTAGTTTATGTCATGGCACTATCAAACCCCAACCTTGGGGGGTGGCCGGAACCCAGCATTTGAAGGCTTGAGCGAACCAATTATAGTGTCTAGAATCTATAATACAAATCTTGGGCCGACAAGGCCTCCATATAACCATAATAAGACAAAAATGTATGACACATGCAAGCATAAAAGTTCCAACATGATATATACAGATAATCAAGACCGACAAGGCCATAAGAAGAGCACTCTACTAATAATAGGGGCCGACAATGCCACAACATACATACATACACACAATGTACACTAGTCTGCAAGCCTCTAAGAGTGTTATAATAAATTAACTAGTTAGAAAAAGGCCCCGCCATACCCTCAAATACTAGGAATATGTATAACAGTACCTATCGACTCATATATAGCAACTCCAAGAGAGAGATAGGAGTGCGACAATCAGAAGAAGCAATTTACTGAGGAGGAACACCACTTTGTCCATCTGTACTTGCGAGTATGAACATAGTGCCCCAGAAAGGGGGCATCAGTACGAAATATGTACTGAATATGTAAGACAGATAACAAATGTAAATAAAAGATATAACATAATAGATATGGGTACAAAGGTCAATATGAAACTCATAAAATGCCTTTGAGGGCATACATATTATCGTTTACCCTTCCACTATTATTGTTGGTGCTACGTTCATGAATCTTAATACAATTATTTTGGAACATACAAATCCGAGAGATGCTTTGGATAAGAATGACATAACGATTAAGATAAATTTTGTCAAGGATGGCATATTGTTATTTGATTTCACAAGATGCAACTCTATTTCAAGATAGGGTTTTGTCAAGTCATGCCAAGAAGGAAAGTTGCCCTACATACATTGTCAATGAAGCTATTTGTGTTCTGCCGATCCTTACATATGCTATGGACTATTATCTATATTAAACGAGGGATTTGTATCAATATCAAGCTCATATCTTATAAAAGTTTTCATTTAAACAATTTGTCGAACAACTTGTGTACGTAACTTCATAGGATAATTTATAGTTCAAACTTAACATATTTTAGCACAACAACCTCCATTATCACTCCTACTCATCACCACAATATTATCCATGTCCTTATAACTTCATTTAATAGCTTAAATCATATAGAAACAGCCCACACAATATAGCCTAGCTTCAAAACTCATAGTCACTAACTTCTTCAAGAATCCTCCAACAAATTTCAACTCAACACTTGTACAACTCTAAAAATAAGACAAGGAAAATGAAGCTTACCTTACACACTTGTACAACTCTAAAAATAAGACAAGGAAGATGAAGATTATCTTAATCAACATGAAACTCCTCAATTCTCAGCTTACTTCATCACCAAGCCATCTCCAAAATCGTCGCAATAAGGAAGAAGAAGATCTGATGGTGTTCACGAGATTCTCTACACCGAACTTGCGTATTTTATCTTTGATTCAAGCTTGGAATCATTGGAGAACTTTAGGAATTATTTAGGGTCTGGAAAATGAAGAAGAAATGAATTTTGGTAGTGAAAAGGATATAAATATATGCTGAAAATTTTCTGCTAACATAAAAACAGTCGTTTTATACGGACCATACATTTTTTGATGGTTCGTATTTTCCACTGTATTGCTCAATTAACGAGCTGCCAGTTGCATTGGAAAGTATAATTTTAGAATTTGAATTTAGATAGTGTATTCCCTTCGTAATTCCTTATATATTAGGAGATATACCCCAGACAAGTTGGGCTAAAAATCAGGTCCGGATATTCTGCTCGATTTTCCCCGGGTTTCGACAAACTTAATTTCTTTGATCCTTTTAACCACAAACACTTACGAAATATACATAAAGCTTGTTTAAGCATGTTCACATCCCAAAATGGTATGTTATCCTCACTAGGTTTTATGTTACTTTACTTACGACGCATACAAGCGTGAAAATGCAGGATGTAACATTCTTCCCCCCATAAGAACATTTTCCTCGAATGTTAGGGTAAGTGAAATCTCATAATTTATTATCCATGTGATTCTTAAAAACTTTGACAGAGCTTCCTTTGTAAATAGGACTATCCAAACCTATCAAACAGCCAAAAAAGATATCTAATACCTCACAAGGCTATACAATGGCATAACATAATATATCAGCCTCACACAACGTCCATCTATCCAGAAATCAAAAGAGCTAACCATAACTTACCTCAACTGTCAAGTGTCATAGTCAGTGTTGAGTCTGCCATTTCTGTGGCGATAACATCACCTATACAAGGCATGCCAGATAAAATTTATCACTACAAACTAGAAAATGGGAAAATTGTATCACACGAATGTTCTGGAATAAATTAAGGATACATGGCCTTCATATTTTTCTTAACTTCTCAAAGCACTTCCTTTACACTTCTCCCTATCAGGAGCTATCTCTTTAATTCGTAATTTTTGGACTCAATGATATAGCATAATAACTGAGGTATATTTATAAGACAATTCTCAATACTCTGAACATTCCCGACTAGGGACGTGTGAAATAAATTTCATATGCTCTACTGCAACATCGATACGTGGAATATACTTTCTTTAACTCACGGAGGTGGCCCTATCTCATAGGTCACTAGGCCAGACCTTTAAGTAATCTTCTACATTCCAATATCTCTGGAGCTAAACTTGTTTTATTGGTCGAATGTCATTACACTTTATGGACAAGAACCTTTAGAAATACATAAACATAAATAACATTTCTTAGGTCTCAACTTCGCACATCAATAGGTGATTTCTAGAAAACCCTAAATTATTAATACTTTACCCTTGAAGAGGCCTTACTTCTATTTCCATTTTGTGGGTTAACTTTGGCCTCCACACTCCCATGGTCTTATAAGGTTCCTTCTAAATGGTGAAATAATAGCCACCATGATACATAATTCTTTATGTGGCGGGAGATCCTCTCACTCTCGTTTGAAATTTAGCATACCTGCTTGCCCTATGTCAACAAACATCTAAAATCATGCGTCTGGGCTAATTTTGTATTCTAGATAATGTTATGACAGGATTGCTTTATGTCCACAAAACTTTTAGAGAAATCTCTAGAAGTTACTGTAGCTAGGACCATTTACCTGAGTCGATAGACATTAGGATGTCCTGAAATCGTACGGTCTTCTTAATATATTTTACTTGCATAGTTCCCTCTGACAAGAAATGGGTCATCCTTATGAATCTGTCAATTATTAACCATCTAGGTAACATTTCTGATAAGGATGGGGTGAGTTCGTATTGAACTTTATCCTTGAAACACTTCTCTATTTCTATCTTTGCCTGTTGTGGTCATTATGCTAAAGCTCGAGAATTCTCCTTGCCGCATCATCACGCCAATACATATTTCTCATACCATGGTACACTTTCTTCGGACCAAGGTGAGTAAAATAGCGAGAATAATGCACTTCCACTCAAATCTTATTCTGTAAATTAGCAAAATTTGGAACATACATCGACCTAGCTATACTTGCTTCCTTTGCCAATAGTACCAATTTTGTATTCTCATACATTGACAACTTCACTACTCTATAATCATGGGTGCCTTGAAACTGAACTCTCAAACACATTAACTAATAAAGCTCTTTCGACTACCTTTTGCTTTCCTCGACCTCTAGATAGGCTAAGCCACTTAACTCTCTTACCTTAAGTTGCCTTGAAGGTTAATATCCTATTCTATTAAACTTTTCTTTATCCTTGTTCTTTTATTTCAACCACTAAGAATGCTACTAGTGAATTCTGGTTAGTAACCCCATCTGTTGTAATTTAGATTTTGAATAGTCTCCTTCTCGTCGAGGGCCATATTGTATTATACCATCTAGGCTTGCCTTTACTTACTTCTTAATCCCATGAATTGTTATTCACTTTTAAGGTGATTTATAGGTCTGTATATCAATGCGATTTGTCTGAGAGGATGTCTTTAGTATTGGTAAGAGAAACTTATCTCAATTTCGGTTACTATAACCTAGAGGGGTACTGGAGGTCTTTATGGTTATTAATGATGTCACATCATACTTCTACTCACCGTTGCCGACCTTAAGTATTAGGTCTGTATGCCTTCTTGGCTTCCTAACCGTATTTTAAGCGCAAACGTACTCTTTCCCTAAGTCATCCTGAGCATGTGCATTGCAATGCATTGGTTCATCTCAACTTCTATCCAGGAGTTCCTTGCATAATTGTCCTTAAGTTCCATCCTGGGTTATAACCTTGATTCTCTTTTTATTCAACCGACATATCAATGACATTTATTGACGTACTTCTCTGTTAGATATACTTATATACTTAAATCAACATATTCGGAGTCTTGGTTAACATCCCTTAGCAATATACTTTTAGCAATGTCGTCCTCACATACCGTTATAGGATTTTGGGTATCTTTAGTTATCCTGCTTATTTTCATATCCATTTTCATTCAGACAGTGTCAATTCTGAGTGCATACTTAATTGCTTGGATCCCTTTTCCAAGAATCCCTAGATTTTTAACTTCATTTGCTTTATGCTGGACCTTTTTGTCATTAATTTCTATTTGGATTACTTTCTAAAAGTTGTGATCACTTACTAATGGAGTAAAATATCTAGGCTCTAGGACCATTTTGTACTGTAGAATTAGTATCGACGGATGGCTCTTCCGACTTCATATACCATCTTTCACCTTACCTCAATTTACCCCTTTCATTCACTAATTCTAAATATACCTTTTTTGGAATTATATGTCTCTGTCTTTACTTACAGGCCATGCTCTTTTCTTTTGAGACTTATATATTTAGTGTCTCTTACCATTGCTTATTTTCTTTAATTAGGAGGTCGCTACCATTCCTTTCTTAGCATTGACACTTACATCGCATCTCATAGTTAGGTCACATTCATCAAATCTGGATGACACGATTTGGTTCGTCTGGAAATCCTTCGTCGTAACCTTCTTTTTCTTATTAAACCATCATATGAGTTATGTGTCAATTCTTCATCATGCTACCTCATCTGTAAGTGGAGAACCACTTCATATTTTTAAAAGGTTTGTACCCTGAAAATTATATTATTGTGTTACTTCTTCCATACTTTTATGATCCTTTAACAACTTATAATTTTTTCCAGTCCAATTCCTCTTACTAGGGATTATTAAACCACTTACATGGATAGAACGCCATACATTCGTAACTAACATCCTCAGTCTCGATAGACTTTCTATCTTTAGCTATGACATAAATCTTAAGGGCTCATTTATTTATAACCTCTAAGGATTCCCCTTTCCTTTACAGTTTGTTCTTTTATATCTAATTGCTTACCTTGCAACTTCAATATTTTTTATCATAACAATCTTTCGAAGCTCTAACTCTTTTTCCGTCTAACCGAGCGATCTTGCCAATATTAATGTTAGAGCTAAATCATTCGATTGATGCATCCTATTAACATCTAGCCATTTAGACCTCATAGTCATTTTTCATACTCATGCAGGTGTCCACTTATATTCGTATTATTCCCTTGCTATCATCTCACTTCTTACCTTAGTCCAGATATTTGTAACAGAATATTTGAGCTACAAGCTCTTAGAAAAATAATCTACTACAACTTGTAGAAGTTCAAGCCCCATAAGGAGATGATTGTAATTACCTTTAGGGATTAAAGTAAGTCCTTTTAGTACCCTTTACTTGCACAAAACAACCTTCACAACCAGCCAAGAAAAGAGGAGAGATAGTATACTAGGCTTACGATTTTCCAAGGGAGAGAGTCATGTTGCTATACTTTTGAACCTTACTTGAATCATCAAGAACACTTGGAGAAACTTTGGAGGAACTCAAGGAGCTACTTAGGGTTATAGGAAATGAGAAATGAACTTTAGATCATGGTTCATTGAAAATATAAGTACTTAAAAGTCGGCCACCGCCCAGAAGTACAGACCAAGGTATGGTCCATACCTTAATGTACATCCAGTGATATGGTACGTACATTGGAACCGTACCTTCCCTTCTGCCGCTGGTCAATTCTCTGATCAAATTATATGGTCTCTCAGTCACTTGTAAGGTTCGTACATCAAAAGGTACGGTCCGCACATCTCGTAATCTAGATGGAAACTTGTAAATTTTTTAATAAACATATCTTCTTCGATTCGTTTAACTTCCATACCTCCGATACATCTATAGACAAGTCTTAACTCATCATTACCCTTCCGTATGAGACTCCTCCAAAACAAGCAATCTTTGTCAAATTTTTGTCGAACATACTTTTGTCCATCTGATAAGTCTTAAACTCTTCCAGAACATACTCAAGAATTCCTTAGTTATTCTAAAATCAATGCATCACCTTTCTACACCCGTATTACCTTCCTTGTATATGTGCGAGACAAATACTTACATTCTGAAATCTTTTATAATAGCTGCACATTTGGCATCTCATCAACCCGATAGGGATCTTTCATTCACTTACTATAAATATGAATGAGTCGATATCTTTTTGGTAATTGGCACTATGGAAACTGTATAAAGTATGAGTTAGATTCGAATTCTTACGACTCAACACTATTGCACGATCTGTGAGATGAAAGAATGGAAACCATCCCTAAATGTCTTGCATCCTCTCACTTATAAGTATAGTGCACAACACACCCATAAACAATACTTTAATAGACATGGCTTGCAGACTTTGTAAGACATACTTGCTCTGATACCAAGTTTGTCACAACTTAACCTTGGGGGTGGCCGACACCCAACACCAGAACGCATGAGCAAACCAACTGTAGTATCTGGAACCTGTAATACTAATATTGGACCGACAAGGCCTCCATATAACCATAATAAGACAAGAATGTATGACAGCTGCATGGATAAGAGACCCAATACGATATATACACATAACCAAGGCTGACAAGGCCATAAGAAGAGAACTTTACTAACAATGGGGGCCGACAGTGCCACAACATATATACACACACTGTACACTAGTCTGCAAGCCTCTAAGAGTGTTATAATATATTAACTAGTTAGGACAAGGCCCCGACATACCCTAAAATACTAGGAATATGTATAACAGTACATATCGACTCATGTATAGCAACTTCGAGAGAGAGAGGAGTGCGACAATTATAGTTGAATAGGAAACCTACTGAAGAGTAGTGCCACTTTGTCTATCTATACCTGTGGGCATGAACATTATGCCCCGGAAAGGGGCCATTAGTACGAAATATGTACTGAATATGTAAGGCAGAAAATAAATGTAAACAAAAGATATAACATAAGAGATATGAGTACAAAATTCAATATGAAACTCATAAAAAGCCTTTGAGGGCATACCCTGTCATAACTATGGATATATATATATATATATATATATATATATATATATGCATGTCTGTAAAATTAATCCACTCAACGTGACTATATAGTATAGTATCAGGACGCTCTATGGGGGAAATCATGTCATAGTTTATCGTACCCGGACTCGGTCGTACCCGACTGTGATAGGACTCGGTAATATCAAAATCAACTATAGTAGTGTGGACATATAAGTGTCATGTCCGACCGACTATAAAATGGCTCAGTAAGAAAATAGATACATATAGGTAAGTGTAATGCGAGACTGACTTCAAAGGACATCACAAGCAGATTCAGAGTGACCTATTATGGTTACCCTCCGACTATTATTATTGGCGCTACGTTCATGAATCTTAATACAATTATTTTGGAACATACAAAATCAGAGAGATGCTTTGGATAAGAATGACATAACAATTAAGATCAATTTTGTCAATGAAGGCATATTGTTATTTTATTTCACAAGATGTAACTCTATTTCAAGATAGGGTTTTGTCAAGTCATGCCAAGAAGGAAAGTTGCCCTGCATACATTGTCGATGAAGTTGTTTATGTTCTGTGGATCCTTGTACATGCTGTGGATGATTATCTACATTAAACGAGGGATTTGTATCAATATCAAGGTCATATCTTATAAAAGTTTTCATTTAAACAAATTGTCGAACAACTTGTGTACGTAACTTCATATGATAATTTATAGTTAAAACTCAACATATTTTAGCACAACAACCTTCATTATCACTCCTACTCATCACCACCATATTATCCATGTCCTTATAACTTCATTTAGTAGCTTAAATCATACAGAAACATCCCACACAATATAGCTTAGCTTCAAAACTCATAGTCACTAACTTCTTCAAGAATCCTCCAACAAATTTCATCTTAACACTTGTACAGCTCTAAAAATAAGACAAGGAAGATAAAGCTTACCTTAATCCACAGGAAACTCCTCAATTCTCAGCTTACTTCATCACCAAGCCATCTCCAAATTTGTCTCAATAAGGGTGTTCACGGGATTCTCTACATCGAACTTGTGTATTTTATCTTTGATTCAAGCTTGGAATCATTGGACAACTTTAGGAAATGTTTTAGGAACTATTTAGGGTCTGGAAAATGAAGAATAAATGAATTTTGATAGAGCAAATGATATAAATATAAGCAAATTTTTTTGCTGACAAACAATATGGTCATATTGTACGGACCGTACATTTTTAGCAGTCTATATTTTCCACCTTATTTCTCAGATTGATGAAATGTCAGTTACATTAGAAATTCAACTCTCCGAACTTGAATTTAGATAGTTTATGCACTCCGTAATTTCTTATATACAAGGAAATATACCCCCAGCAAATTTGGCCAAAAACCAGGTCCAAAAATTCTGCACGATTTTTCTCAGATTTCAACAAACTTAATTTCTTTGATCTGTTTAACCCCAAACACTTACGAAACATACATAACACTTGTTTAAGCTTTTTCCCATCCCAAAATGGTATGTTAGCCTCATCGGGCTTTACGTTACTTTACTTATGACGCATACATGTGCAAAAATGCAAGATGTAACAGGCACGCCATTTTTTTTAATTTTTAATTTTTTCCATTTTTTTGTGTTTTTCTTTTATGATTACATTACAAACTCAGGTTGCCTCTCGCGGAGTGCTTGATTTAACATCGCGGCACGACGCATGTTTAGGTTACCTCTCTGCCTTAGTTTACGTTGTGGCTCGTCGTCACCTAGAATTAGTCATTATTTAGTGTAGGTGCTACCACGATGCCCGAAAGCGATCGTGATAAAGTTAGTATTAGAGATCTAGGTTAAAAGGTCTCATAAGTACAAGAGCAATGTCTAGTAGAGTCTTGTAGATCGGTACATAGACGTATGTACTTATCTTTGAGAGGCTATGGACCATTTAGAAAACTTCACTTCTTTCATTCCCTTCATGCTAAGTTTGATCAAATTGGTATCTGACCTTGTTTTATATTCTCTCACAGATGGTAAGGACTCATGCACACGCGGCTGGAGATGATGCAATGACACCAACCCTTGTGGTATGCGGTCGTGGTAGAGGTCGAGGATGAGGTAGAGGTAGACCCTGAGTGGTAGCACTTGTGAGGGGTAGAGCACTGTGAGCCATCTAGGCTCGTGCTAGGTCTTTATCCCCTGATCCAAAGGTGGAGCATCAAAATGATGGGAGGAACTGGGCCAATCTAAGCTCAGCCAGAGGTTATAGCCATATTTGTCTTACATGGTAGTATGGCTTGTATTTTGAGTTTGCTTGATTAATTTTCCTAGACAGGTATTCTCCCAGCTACTCTGGATGGGTTGCAGACCTGCGTGGAAAGTCAAACTCCAGACTAGTTTTGTACGCTAGGGGCGCAACCAACTGCTGCTTTGGCATCCTGTATTGATGAGATCCCATCATTGAAGTTTGGTCCTAGGTCAGTGACTGGAGCTGTTATGACCCGCGAGTAGTGGAAGATTTTGGAGCATTTCTCTAACATGAAACCTCCTAGTTTATATAGTCAGCCTGAAGAGGATGCATATGAGTTCATAGTGAGTTACCATGAGATACTCCATACTTTGGGTATTGTAGAGTCCCATGGATTAAATTTTGTTGCTCTTCAGCTGGTTGGTGATACAATACAGTGGTGGAGGTCGTACATTAATTTTCGGCCAGTATGGTCGCCTTCTTTATCTTAGACTAGGTTCTATCAGGTCTTTCTTGAGAAGTATCTTCCCCTTAATTTAAGAGTGGGTAAGAGGGATGACTTCTCCATGTTAGAGTAGAGAGGGATGTATGTTGCTAATTATAAGGCCTGATTTTATGCTTTGTCTCGCTATGCAGTGCCATTACTTCTTACCGAGGCTAAGAGGGTTAGATGTTTCGTGAGAATATTTTCTATCCCACTTCAGTTGATGATGTTACAAATAGTAGATTCTAGTGCTTCATTTTAGGCTATGGTGGATCACGCCAGGATGGTAGAGTCAGCAAAGGGTGGACTGTATAGGAGTGAGTCCGAGAAAAGAGCTCGCAGATATGGCCACTACATTGGATCTTATTCCAAAGGTTATGGGTAGAATGGTTGTCACGACCCGACCCCGGGCCCGCGACTGGTGCCCTACCTGGGCACCCTTACAGGTATACATCAGAGATAATCAGCGGAACATACATGAAACTTATAAAATAAAACAACAGAAATAAAAACAACAGGTTAGCCGATAGGGCTACCTTCTTGGACATATATATACAACTGAAGCAGTTGCCTCCTTTCCTTTACAAACTGACCCACAATATGTGACTACAGACCTCTAAGAGTTTTAACATAACAACTGTGGCGGGACAGGGCCCCGCCATAGCCCTGAATATACATGAATCTACAACCTCAGGGGAAACCGTACCAAAAGATAAGCCTCCGGAGTAAATGGAGATTTTTCCCAAAAACTGAACCGAGATCCTAAGAGCAAGGATCACCAACCTGTGTACCTAATACCTGCGGGCATGAACGCAGCCCCCCGAAGGGGGTCAGTACAACAGGTACCAAATATGGAACGGAAATAAGGTACAGTAAACAAATCATATCTGTATAAAAGAATGACAGAGGTAAGTATAAAAATGGTAAATACCTGATCCTATCATGTCATTACCATCTCGTGAACTTAATCGTACCTTATTATCTTTTCCCATTTCTCAATAAAAGTTATAGTCACTTTCTTACGTACATACTTAGGAAAATCATCAAGTTCATTACCATATAACTTACTTACCTTACCTAACATAATCCGACCCTTTATGGAGGGACGCCTATACTGCCGGCCCAATCTGAGACGCGATAAAGTCACATAAGTCTGCCCATAGAGGTATACTGCCCGGCCCATTCCTGGGACGCGATAATGTTATATAGTCTGCCCATAAAGGTATAACGCCTACCATTCTCGACGCGATAATGTCATATAGTGCGCCCATAAAGGTATATCGCCTACCATTCCTCGACGCGATAATGTCATATAGTCTGCCCATAAAGGTATACTTGTTACACCCCGTAAGTCCAGGACATGTATAAGAGAATGTACGTAAGGAATCAAGACTTGGAAATTAGTACGAAAGGAAGAATTGTTTTTCCGACGGAAAATCTTCCGAACGTCGGAAAGGAAAAATGTTCGTTGTTGAGAATTGGATTCTCAAAATGCATTATTTGATGAGTATGGAACTTTTAACATTATGGAAATTTATTTTTTTACGAATTTGGTCACGTGGGGCCCTTTGAAATTTTACATTTTGTGGGGCCCAGGGTTCTGGAATTTTGTGGGCGAATGAGAGGCGACACGTGGCACCCACGTGTGGTCTTGGACGAAATTTAGTGAGGTAAAATGGTCATTGACCACCTTGGAAGATTAGTCTTGCTAGCGTGACATTGTTGACTTGTCACTGTCACGGGCTTGATCCTAGTGAAACCCATCCAAGCCTCACATTTGTTGTAATCTAAGCCCTCCAATATGTTTTAAATACTACACTAGTAGCAAGACTTGGCATTTTCAACACTTAGAAAAATTAGACAACATTCTTGTTGCTATAGTTGCTCTCGGCTTTAGTGCAATTCCAATAAGAAAATTTTGTAGTTTTGATCCATTAGCCACAAGACTTTAAACCAAGGTTCATGAGTGTATTGTAAGTGTATCTCAATAGAAAAATCCCGGAAAGAGAGAGTTTTCGTGTTAGTCGAGTGAAAACCTAGTTGCTTTTCTAGGTTTTGTTTGGAAATGGAAGAGAAGTTGGTGGTGAACTTCTAAGGGCTTCAAATAGCGGATTGGAACATAAGGAAAGGAGCTAAGAATTGCTAAGGCGCGACTTTGAATCTTGGAAATTTTAAGGGCTTGGAAAGGTATAAATTTTGTCGTTTTAGCAATTAAGCTTACTTATTGATTGTAGCTATGGATATTAGCAAGAATGAGTTATATATTATGTAGTTGGATAAGTATATTGGTTATTGGAACCCTAATCCGAAAACTAGCATGTTAGCCCTAAGATTTCAATTCAAGTCGATTATTAGTAAAGTCGTCGCATGTTGTAAAAAGAAGGAAATTGTAGTTGTTGAAGTTGTTTATGACTATATAACATGTTAGACCTTAGAACTTGGAATTGGAAAAGGATTGGAAAGGACGTAGTGTTATTATTTATGTTGGTCGAGAATGGCTAGATTATGGAGCTATTTCGTATGAATTGTGGGGCGGAATTTTACACGTATTGTAAGGCGTGTAATCCCCTTTGTTTGGTTGTTGTTTTGAGCCTTAAATGTGGTGTGTTGGTTATTGTATTCGGTCTTGAAAAAGGTGGCAAAGTGAGTAGAAACAAAGAAAGTGCTGCCCGATTTTCCGTAGAATTAGAGACCGTATACTTAGTATTATTCTATGTTAGAGACTAGAAGTTGATAGTCTTGTTGTGACCATTATAGGTTGACACTTCTACGTACGGCGTATTCGGCTTAGCTTGTGGATTTAGCCGAAAAGGTATGTGAACTATCTCTTCTTCTAGCATGATTCCTTAAGATCAAGAAAGTACGTCCTACTCCTTAAATGATCTATTCCTTGGTTGTATTTGGATTGCCTAAAATAGAATTTGTTCTATGTACTTCCTTGAGTGTACTTTGATGTTTAAATTGTAAGTTGTATAATCCATTTCCTTAGTGAAGTTTGGATTCTTAAAAGTGAAAGTATTTTACTTAAAGTACATAGAGTCTTGAAAAGGAAGTGGTTTCCAAATCTTTTGGCTAGTGCCTTAGTTCCAAAACCTAAAGGTCATTATAATGACTTTAGGAAAGTCAAAGGAGTGATTTACTTAATTGTTTTAAAAGAGGAGAAATGACATGATTTAAGAGAAGTAACTTGTTTTAACGGTGTAAGTTACTTGAGGTTTAAAAGTAGAAGAAACTTGTTTTCTAAATATTAAGAGACTCAAAGTATTTTGAAAGTTAAGAACTTGATTTGTAAGTATGTGATACTTGGTTTTAAAAGTATAAGTCTCTTGGTTATAAAAAGAATGAAATTGTCTAAAACCATAAAGGGTTATAACGGCTTTATGGGAAGTTGGTTATAACGGCTTTATGGAAGGTTAAGAAAGTTGTCTATTTTGATTATTGGGCATAAGTTGCCTAGATTATGAAAAATTTGAAGTTACTTGATTTCAAGCTTTGAAATGAGTTTTCTAAAAGTGTAGTAACTTACTTTGAAAAATAGACACACCTTGATACTACGGGTGTTAGTATCTTGGGATTTTACATAAAAAGGAGTCTTTTGAAAAGAATGTACGTACGTAGTACTTTGGCTTGTTAAATGAGAATTATTCTAATTGTGCCTTGATAAGTACTTTGGCTTGTTAAATGAGAATTATTCTATTGGTGCCTTGATAAGTACTTTGGCTTGTTAAATGAGAATTATTCTATTTGTGCCTTGATAAGTACTTTGGCTTGTTAAATGAGAATTATTCTATTTGTGCCTTGATAAGTACTTTGGCTTGTTAATTGATAATTATTCCATGTGTGCCTTGATAAGTACTTTGGCTTGATTAATTGAGAATTGCCTATGTGTGCTGGTGATAGCCTTTGAGTGCAAGTATTATGTTTTATTGCGTTGCCGCGACTCTCGGTTGGAGGGCCATCTGTCTTGTTGTAAGTTACTTGACGCATCGGTGATGTGGGATTCCACGGGTATGCTTCCGTTATTTGTAGTACTTGGGTTAAATTCCCGGATTTTTATAAAAGACCTGGTAGTGCTTATGTGTTGTTTGACGACCGGTCGAGATAGGGTAAGAGTATAAGTGAAGAGTAAACCCCTAAGACGCTATACCACCTTCTCCAGGGTAAGAGTATAAATGAGGGGTAAACCCCCAAGACATTATACCCCCTGCTTGTTTTGTTTGATGGTCGGTCGAGATAGGGTAAGAGTATAAGTGAGGGGTAAACCCCCAAGACGCTATACCACCTTCTCCAGGGTAAGAGTATAAATGAGGGGTAAACCCCCAAGACATTATACCCCCTGCTTGTTTTGTTTGATGGTCGGTCGAGATAGGGTAAGAGTATAAGTGAGGGGTAAACCCCCAAGACGCTATACCACCTTCTCGCAGTAAGAGTATAAATGAGGGTAAACCCCAAGACATTATACCCCGCTTGTTTTGTTTGATGGTCGGTCGAGATAGGGTAAGAGTATAAGTGAGGTAAACCCCAAGACGCTATACCACCTTCTCTGGTAAGAGTATAAATGAGGGGTAAACCCCCAAGACATTATACCCCCTGCTTGTTTTGTTTGATGGTCGCCAGAGATAGGGTAAGAGTATAAATGAGGGGTAAACTCCCAAGACATTATACCCCCTACTTTACCACCTGCTCGTCTTCCTACTTGGCCCGTACAGTTTTTAGGACACATGTGGGACTTGGTGTTCAGGTATGCCTATTGGCGTTATATTATATCATGGACTGCCGGCAGTGAGGAAGGATTCCACGGGCATGATTGATATTGTGGGCGTGAGACCCATGGTTATATTTTAGAAATGACTTGAGGGCATGCGTCCCTGACTTGATATGACTGCTTATGTGTTGTGTACTGTAGGTTGGCTATCATACAAGTCTCCTGTTTTGCTTAGACTGTTATGATTTCATTACGATTTATCGTTTCACATACTTGGTACATTCTTCAGATCGACCTCCTTCGGGCCGCGTTCATCTGCGCAGTTTAGGTACGCAGATTTGGTGATCGGCTCGGCGGTGTAGGACCACCGTGAGTTTTTGGATAGCTCTTACATTCGAGAGTTTATCTTTTGGTATAAGTTCTTTCAGATGTGCTTTTGTACAGTTATGGGTACGGCGGAGCCTTGTCCCGTCATAGTTCAGTATAACTCTTAGAGGTCTGTATTCATATGTGGGATTGGACTCATGTACAGTATAGTGTCTTTTGAGTATGTATATCATGGAAGCCTTGTCGGCTTTGCCCTTGCACGTACGATTGGTTTTAAAGAAGAAAAAAAAGGATGTTATTTAATTTCCGCAGTTTACTTGTGTTGTTAAGGTAGAAGGGTGCCCAGGTAGGGCACCAGTCACGGCTTGGGTTGGGCGTGACAATACTTCTGGCCCATTCTCGACGCGATAATGTCATATAGTCGCCCATAAGGTATCGCCCGACCCATTCTCGACGCGATAATGTCATATAGTCCGCCTATAAAGGTATCTTGCCCGACCCATTCTCGACGCGATAATGTCATATAGTCCGCCCATAAGGTATCACGCCTGCCCATTCCCGACGCGATAATGTCATATAAAATCCGGGAATTTAACCCAACGTACTACGCACCTCTACTCCTTTAGAATGACTCTTTTACAAATAAAACTTCCAAGATACTAATAACCGTAGTATCAAGTCATATCTATTTTTCAAGACAAGTCACAATACCTTTTAGAAATACATTTACAGGCTTCTAAATCAAGTGACTTCCTTCTTAAAAACTTTAAGCAATTGGTACCTTTAAAACAATTTGCCCTTCTTTATTTCAAGTCATTCTTTGTTTATATTACTAGAGAAAACCATTCTCTTAGCCTTCCATAAAGTTGTTATAACCAACTTCCCATAAAGTCGTTATACTAACTTTATGCCTTTAGACTAATTCATTCTTTTTATAACCAAGAGACTTATACTTTCAAATCAAGTTACATAACTTTTAAAATACTTCAAGTCTCTTAACTTGAAAAATAAAGTTTCTCAAACTTTTAAGAATCCAAGGTTCAAAGTCTTAAAAACTTCATACGTAAACTCTTTTAAATTAAGTAACATATACTTTAGTGCGTTGTGAATAAGTTATACTTATTTATAACGATCTTATTCAAGTAGTCATGATCTAGAAAATGTAATACAATTTTGTCTTATCTTAGTTTCTATGCAGATGGAGAATTCTACTCATTTTAATATAATCAATTGTCATTACATTTTCCTTTATTAACGCTGCAATGGCTTGTTCGATACTTATTCTCATTTGTGCCGTAAAATTAGCCAAGTCAACTTGGCTCCAAATACCTCCTAACGACTCTTACCAACATCCCCCATAAGACTTGGTAAGAACTTAGGATAACCTAGACATAACCTTTACATAGAGTAAATCACATACATACCTCTTAACTTCTAAGAGAAGAAGGGAACATGAAATATTACCACATGTATATTCCATACATAGAATCACGCCAAAAGAAGGAAGAGGTTCACATACCTCGCGACGATTATCGACAAGTAGCAAAATGCTCCAAAGTACTTCAATCTTGATAGCTATTCCATCCTTCAAGTAGAATACGCTATACTTAGTACTTCAACCTATAATGGCCATAATACGTCCATTAACTTCTTACTTCAAACGTAGAATATTATAAGTGCAAAGTCACTAAATTCTACGGAAAATCGGACAGCACTTCCTTTGTTTCTACGGAAATTCAAGGCCGAATTCAATAACCAAACACGCCACATTTAAGGCTCAACAATGTAGTTATCAATAGGGGATTACACGCCTACTAGACGTGTAAAATTCCGCCCCACAATTGATATCAAACTAGTACAACTACAAGTGTAAATTCGGCAACTTGAGACACAACAACACCAATTCTTATCCAATTCCTTTTCAATCCAAATTGTTTAGTATAACATGATATCAAGTCGCAATCGATTATAACTACTACAATCTTCAACTACGTAACATGCGACGATTCTAATTAACGACCAAATTGTAATCCAACTTCAAATGGCTTATATGTCATTTCGGATTTTAGGCTACAACAATCCATATCACTTATAAATCTTCAACACATATACTTCATGCTAGTAAAAATGTAAGGCTAACAACAATATATAATCTTGTAACACTTTAAGAAAACAAGATTGTTACCTCAACGAGTCTTAATCCAACTTCAAATCCAAAGTCGCTCCTTATCAACTTAAAGCCTCTTCTTGACACTTCAATCCGCCACTTGAGACCCTTAGAATATCACAAACCACTTCCCTTTAATCTTCCAATCAAAACCTAGGAAAGCAACAAGGTTTTCACCTTGCGACTAATACGAAAACAATCTTTTTCCGGGATCTTTCTATTGAGATACCCTTACAATACCCTCATGAACCTTGGTTTAAAGTGTGGAGCTTATTGGACAACAAACAAATTTTTTTCTTTCTTGGAAGTGTGGAACCCGAGAGCACCTATTGTTGTTCATCCAATTTCTTGAAATTTTTCTAAGTATAGAAAGTTTGTCTCACTACTAGTATCCTTATATAGCAACATGGAGGGCTAAGATTAATACATATGTGTGGTTTGGATGCAAATCTTTTAAATATCAAGCTAAGTGGTCCCATTGACCAAGTCAATATTATCAAGCTCTACTACTTGCAAGACTTGTCATCTTAATAATGGTCAAATGACCCTTATACCCATGTTGATTTTCGTCCAAGCTCACTTAAGGGGGGTGACACGTGTCGCTCTCCCATTCGTCACAATATTTCGTTTTCCGACAATTTCATAATTCCGATAAATTTTTACAAGTCTCTAATCTTATCATTTCTGAGTTCTTACGTACGTTCTTAAAACATGTCCTGAAATTACGGGGTGTAACATTCTTCCCCCCTTAGAAACATTCGTCCTCGAATGTTCTTTCGGAGCTCACTCTATCATTTCTCGACATAATCGCATAAAACTACACTTAATGAAACCTAATTATGCCACTTATGGCCCTAATACCTCGCACACGCATCTCCGTCCATCATAAGCCCAAAAGGGATTATCTTTTCGTACTTCCAACCCCTTCTAGCATATACATAGTCTCAATATAATCTGTTCATGACACTTAAACATACAACAACTTTATCATGCATACAAGTTTCTAAAGGGTCAAAGACATACCTGAAATCATATAGGCGGTTCAAAGGACCGCTAAAACTGGGAACTTCCACCACGACCTCTGCCACGGCCTGTCGGTGCATGAACATCCTGCCTAGCTATTGAAGGCGAAGAACCTGCAACTGATCCAGTAGACTGTGTTGTCCCACCAGGACCCCCTCTATAAGGACACTCTCTTAACATATGGCCTAGACGACCACAAGAAAAACAAGCACCCGTCTGCCGCGCGACATACCCCGTAATGGAACCTACCACATCGGGCGATTGAGGCAAAGGTGGCCTCGATCGAACCCCATCTCCTCGAGACCTTGAAGCTCTAGAGATCCGACCGCCCTGCATTCCCGGGTTGTAAAACCCCGCCGAAAATCGTGGAGGAGCACTCGGTCTGGCCGCAATGTAGACCTAGTCATTCGCCGAGGCCGTCGCCTCGAAGTTACCTCAAACCCGACCGCCATGGCCTCTTGGCTGGATCGTGGCCGGGTCCTCTCTCTCTGTCTTCGATCTCGCGCATAAGCTCGCATCTCCGCAATATCCATACCGGTGAAGGGCCACTCCTGCATACGCAGTAATCATATAACGGTCTAGCCCCATCACATAGCGGTGAACTCTGTCTGCCATGTCAGCCACAATAGTATGCGCATACCTGGCCAACGAGTCAAACTCGTGTTGTACTCACGATGGTCCTCCCATTCGCCTCAATGATAAGAACCTATCAACACGGGCTCTCCTCATTTCGTGAGGCAAAAGTGATCAAGAAAGGCCTCGTGAACTCATCCCAAATCGCCGGACGAGCACCCACACCTCTCGACAGTCCCAAGACTCAAACCGTTTAACGCAATATCGCAGAACGGTAAAGCTAACACAATCGACTCTGCTCCGAGGCCCTAAGCATCTGCATAGTCCGTCAGTCGCCGAACGAACTCTTGAGGATCATCCTCAGATCTCGAACCATAAAACTCGGGTGGACTACAACCCAGAAAATCCCGAATCCTCAAACTGTTGGCTCTAGGGTTAGCTACATACTCCTGTCGGCATTGCCCTACCACTATGCTAGTCAATAGCCTGATCTGCTCTCCATAATCTCTAAACTCGCCTCGCCGCGAATCGAGGCTCGGGTATCGGAACCTCTGGAGCCGCACGTTCTCGGCTCCTCTACTCTGCCAGAATCGAACTCGCTCGAGCCTGACCTCGTGCATAATCTGGGCTCGAGTATCGTAACCTCGTGGACTACTAGCGCCTCGCTGCGTCTTGCCCTTCGGGCCTGGTCGCTTCCGCGAGGCATAACTGATACATAATAATAGGTCAGAGAGGATTCAACCTACTATGACAGCTCTACTGCACGATCTCAAAGAGAGAAGAATGGAAACCAATCCTAAATGTCCTGCAGCCTCCTGATTATAGATGTGGAGCACAACACACCGATAATCAAGACTCTACTAGACACGGTCTGTAGACACTTTCCGATGACTAACTGCTCTGATACCACTTTTGTCACGATCCGACCCCGGGCCCGCGACTGGTGCCCTACCTGGGCACCCTTACAGGTATAAATCAGATATAATCAGCGGAACATACATGAAACTTATAAAATAAAACAATAGAAATAAAAACAACAGGTTAGCCGATAGGGCTACCTTCTTGGACATATATATACAACCGAAGCAGTTGCCTCCTTTCCTTTACAAACTGACCCACAATATGTGACTATAGACCTCTAAGAGTTTTAACATAACAACTGTGGCGGGACAGGGCCCCGCCATAGCCCTGACTTTACATGAATCTACAACCTCAAGGGAAACCGTACCAAAAGATAAGCCTCAGGAGTAAATGGAGCTTTTTCCCAAAAACTGAACCGAGATCCTAAGAGCAAGGATCACCAACCTGTGTACCTAATACCTGCGGGCATGAACGCAGCCAGAAGTCGGTCAACAAAAATTTAATATGGAACGGAAATAAGGTACAGTAAACAAATCATATCTGTATAAAAGAATGACAGAGGTAAGTATAAAAATGGTAAATACCTGATCCTACCATGTCATTACCATCTCGTGAACTTAATCGTACCTTATTATCTTTTTCCATTTCTCAATAAAAGTTATAGTCACTTTCTTACGTACATACTTAGGAAAATCATCAAGTTCATTACCATATAACTTACTTACCTTACCTAAAATAATCCGGCCCTTTATGGAGGACGCTATATCGCCTTACCAACTGGGACGCGATAAAGTCACATAAGTCTGCCCATAGAGGTATACTGCTGATGCGCGAAAAGATGCACACACTTTAACGCAAGTGCACGTTGTCGACTCAAGTAATATAGTCTAGGTAAGACCGAATATCGTCCTCAAGGATTGGTTTTCAAGTACCGGTTATCTATCCTATGGTATCTATCTGGTTAACGTAATTGATTGGGATTTTAGACTAATAATGCAGGAAATAAACTAATTATAAATATACTTTGATTTAAATCAGTTATGATGGGGGATTAGAGCTTCCAAGATCATCAACTATCCACTCTATTCAATCCTTAATATAATTAGACTGACTTCTTCTTCTACGTTAAGCTAGCAGGTTTACTAATTCGTTTTATACTCCCGTTAAGGCTATATAAACACGCAACCCCAGTATTGCTCTTTTCTACCTTTCGGTGATAAGGATGACTCTATAGGAGGATTAAGACCAAAAACCTAGTTAACTGTCACGCGCCATGCGTAAAATTAGGGTTGTTAAGCCTCTCATTAACGCTACATAAATAATTGAGATATTTTCATCCCCAATCTAAAATATGTCTACCCAACTTACAGCATATTCACAACCTCCTCCTTTCGAAGTTTGATTAGAAATCATATAAGTAATGATAATTAGTGATCAATTAATTACCAAGCATGCAAAACAATTATTGGATAGATCTTAACTAAGTGAAGAAGAAATCAACTACTATATTAATTCATGAATAGAGTTTCAAGTGAATCACAAGGAAATCCCTAATAAAGTAATTAGCTCCTAGCCATTGTCACGCTAAGAACTAATACAAACTTCATACATGAACTGAAATAAATAAAGCAAAAAGAAAGAAAAGAAAAATACTCAAGAACGAGACTCCAAGCCTTCTAGCATCCAAGGGTTGTGTTGTGGAATATTTACAAGATGGAGTGGTGGATGGATGGATGTAGAATGGTGAATGGTGGAATGGAGAATGGTTTATTCTTCTAATGATGTGGAGTATTTATAGCCAAAGAATCCTTTTGGTGAAGGGTTAGGGATTTTGTAGGTAGAAAAAGTTATTAGAATCCTTTTTGGTAAGGGTTTTAAGGTAGGAAAAGTTATTCCTTTAGGTAGGAAAAGTTATCCCTTTAGGATTCTGAAAACATGTCAAATTTCGCCCAGAACTTCATAAAATCCGGCGTGTCGGCGCTGCCTATAGATCGCACCGCGCGCTGAAGATCAAGAACTTCGGACTTCGCGAAGACATTAGGCGCCGGTGACATTTTTCTGGCGAATTCTCGTTTCGTCTTTTTCGTCCTAATTGTCGATTTCCTCTATAATTCCCGGAACTTCTTAGACTTCATTTCTTGGCCCTTTTTGTGTGCAATTCCATCTCAATTAAGCTCATTTTCTCTTCTTTTCGCCATTTCTCCATTTCTGACCGCTGTGACACAAAAGAAAGGAAAACGACCCTAATACTATACTAAACATAAACAAAATGAGTAAAATACTAATTAAAAATGACTCAAAAGTGTATATAAAATACACCGATCAATCGCCTACCCATTCACGGGGCGATAATGTCATATAATCGCCCATAAAGGTATCTTGCCGGCCTATTCTCGACGCGATAATGTCATATAGTTCGCCATAAAGGTATCGCCGGCCCATTCGTGGACGCGATAATGTCATATAGTCGCCCATAAAGGTATCTTGTCCGCCCATTCTCGACGCGATAATGTTATATAGTCTGCCCATAAAGGTATACTGCCCGGCCCATTCCTGGGACGCGATAATGTCATATAGTCTGCCCATAAAGGTATACTGTCCGGCCCATTCCTGGGACGCGATAATGTCATATAAAATCCGGGAATTTAACCCAACGTACTACGCACCTCTACTCCTTTAGAATGACTCTTTTTCAAATAAAACTTCCAAGATACTAATAACTGTAGTATCAAGTCATATCTACTTTTCAAGACAAGTCACAATACCTTTTAGAAATACATTTACAGGCTTCTAAATCAAGTGACTTCCTTCTTAAAAACCTTAAGCAATTGGTACCTTTAAAACAATTTGCCCTTCTTTATTTCAAGTCATTCTTTGTTTATATTACTAGAGAAACCCATTCTCTTAACCTTCCATAAAGTTGTTATAACCAACTTCCCATAAAGCCGTTATACTAACTTTATGCCTTTAGACTAATTCATTCTTTTTATAACCAAGAGACTTATACTTTCAAATCAAGTTACATAACTTTTAAAATACTTCAAGTCTCTTAACTTGAAAAATAAAGTTTCTCAAACTTTTAAGAATCCAAGGTTCAAAGTCTTAAAAACTTCATACGTAAACTCTTTTAAATTAAGTAACATATACTTTAGTGCGTTGTGAATAAGTTATACTTATTTATAACGATCTTATTCAAGTAGCCATGATCTAGAAAATGTAATACAATTTTGTCTTATCTTAGTTTCTATGCAGATGGAGAATTCTACTCATTTTAATATAATCAATTGTCATTACATTTTCCTTTATTAACGCTGCAATGGCTTGTTCGATACTTATTCTCATTTGTGCTGTAAAATTAGCCAAGTCAACTTGGCTCCAAATACCTCTTAATGACTCTTACCAACATCCCCCATAAGACTTGGTAAGAACTTAGGATAACCTAGACATAACCTTTACATAGAGTAAATCACATACATACCTCTTAACTTCTAATAGAAGAAGGGGACATGAAATATTACCACATGTATATTCCATACATAGAATCATGCCAAAAGAAGGAAGAGGTTCACATAACTCGCGACGATTATCGACAAGTAGCAAAATGCTCCAAAGTACTTCCATCTTGATAGTTATTCCATCCTTCAAGTAGAATACGGTATACTTAGTACTTCAACCTATAATGGCCATAATACGTCTATTAACTTCTTACTTCAAACGTAGAATACTATAAGTGCAAAGTCACTAAATTCTACGGAAAATCGGACAGCACTTCCTTTGTTTCTACATACTTTGCCACCTTTTTCAAGGCCGAATTCAATAACCAAACATGCCACATTTAAGGCTCAACAATGTAGTTATCAATAGGGGATTACACGCCTACTAGACGTGTAAAATTCCGCCCCACAATTGATATCAAACTAGTACAACTACAAGTGTAAATTCGGCAACTTGAGACACAACAACACCAATTCTTATCCAATTCCTTTTCAATCCAAATTGTTTAGTATAACATGATATCAAGTCGCAATCGATTATAACTACTACAATCTTCAAGTACGTAACATGCGACGATTCTAATTAACGACCAAATTGTAATCCAACTTCAAATGGCTTATATGTCATTTCGGATTTTAGGCTATAACAATCCATATCACTTATAAATCTTCAACACATATACTTCATGCTAGTAAAAATGTAAGGCTAACAACAATATATAATCTGGTAACACTTTAAGAGAACAAGATTGTTACCTCAACGAGTCTTAATCCAACTTCAAATCCAAAGTCGCTCCTTATCAACTTAGAGCCTCTTCTTGACACTTCAATCCTCCACTTGAGACCCTTAGAATATCACAAACCACTTCCCTTTAATCTTCCAATCAAAACCTAGGAAAGCAACTAGGTTTTCACCTTGCGACTAATACGAAAACAATCTTTTTCCGGGATCTTTCTATTGAGATACCCTTACAATACCCTCATGAACCTTGGTTTAAAGTGTGGAGCTTATTGGACAACAAACAAATTTTTTTCTTTCTTGGAAGTGTGGAACCCGAGAGCACCTATTGTTGTTCATCCAATTTCTTGAAATTTTTCTAAGTATAGAAAGCTTGTCTCACTACTAGTATCCTTATATAGCAACATGGAGGGCTAAGATTAATACATATGTGTGGTTTGGATGCAAATCTTTTAAATATCAAGCTAAGTGGTCCCATTGACCAAGTCAATTTTATCAAGCTCTACTACTTGCAAGACTTGTCATCTTAATAATGGTCAAATGACCCTTATACCCATGTTGATTTTCGTCCAAGCTCACTTAAGGGGGTGACACGTGTCGCCCTCCCATTCGTCACAATATTTCGTTTTCCGACAATTTCATAATTCCGATAAATTTTTACAAGTCTCTAATCTTATCATTTCTGAGTTCTTACGTACGTTCTTAAAACATGTCCTGAAATTACGGGGTGTAACAATGGTAAACCCCATCAATCTTAGTCTAGTTGTCTAATTCAGTCAACGTTTTAGGTTTCAGATAGTTGTTTTGTTGGGCAGAGTGGTTACATCGCAGTAGTGACTTCCAGGGGTTTTTATTCTCGATTCTCAGACCGTGGAGGTCGCTAAGGTTCTTATATATCCATTCAGCATCCCATGTCGGGAAAGGATTGTTACAATTGTGGTGACCTTGGGCACTTCCAGAGAGATTATCCTAGACTTAGATCGGGTGAAGATTAGTAGGGTTCACGAGCTCAGACACCTAGGACTCCAGCACAATCATCTAGAGGTGGTGGACAGTGTGGCAAATGGGACTCTCAGTCGAGTCGTGGTGGTTAGTAGGCTAGTAGCGGTGGATCTCAGTCCGATAGAGATGGGGCATATACAAGCCTCAGTGGTTATCAGATTACTCATTCCCAGGGTGGACGTGCTCACTTATATGCCTTCCCTGGTAGACCAGAGGCTGAGGCTTCTAATGCAGTCATTATAGGTATCATCTCAGTCTGTCATCAGTCTACCTCGGTATTATTTGATCTAGGTTCTATGTTATCCTATGTGTCTACATATTTCTATGTGGGTATGGATATGTTGTGTGATATACTTGTTGTCCCTATTCGTATTTCTACCCCGTTGGTGATTTTGTGATAGTAGATCAAGTCTATAAGTCCTGTGTGGTTATATTCATGGGTTATAATACTTGGTAGCCTTTGTTATATTAGATAGAAGTTGAGATAAATTAATGCATTGCAATGCACATGTTCAGGATGAATTACGAAATAAGTACGTTTACGCTTAAAAGGCGATTGGGAAGCCAGAAGGCATGCAAACCCAAGACTTAAGGTTGGAAATGGTGGTTATGCATTAAAAGCACGACATGAAATCATTAATAACCATAAAGACCTCTAGGACACCTTTACGCGATAGTAAACAAAATTGAGATAAGTTTCTCTTACCAATAGTAAGGGTGTCCTCTCAGACAAATTGCAATGATAGAGAGACCTATGAGTATTCTTAAAGAGGATAATGATTCTTGGGATTAAAAGTAAGTAAATGCGAGCCTAGATGGTATAATAGAGTATGGCCCCCGACAAGAAGGAAACAGTTCTGAAGCTAAATTACAACGGATGGGGTTACTAACCAGAACTCAGTAGTAGCATTCTTAGTGGTCGAAGTAAAAGAACAAAGATAAAGGATTTTCATTCTAGTAAAGTTTAAAAGGAGATTTTAACTGGACAATAACCTTTAAGGCAACTTAAGGTAAGAAACTAGAGTGGCTTAGCCTATCTAGAGGTCGGGGAAAGAAAAAGGGTGTCAAATAAGCTTTATTAGTTAGTAGACTCATCGTGCATAAGTTATCAACGTTGCCCATGTGGCAAAAGTAAGGAGATAGTAACATGAGAATATAGAGTTAGTATTATCGGCAAAAGAAGCCTATTTTTGTGATAAAGGGAGACAGAGCTCTTCGTTACCTAGGTCAATTCTATGTTTCATATCTGGATAATTTACATAACAACATTTGAGCATAAGTGTATTATTTCAGCGACTTTACTCACCTTGGTTTGATGAACGTGTACCATGGTGTGAGAGATATGTATTGGCGTGATGATGCAGCAAGGATAATTGCCAAGATTTAGCGTAACGCCCCAAATGGTCGACAAGTAAGGACAAAGTATCAAGGCCCAGTGGGCCAATATAGAGAATAGATTTCCCGACATGGAAATAGAAAAGTGTTTCAAGGATAAAGTTCAATATGAACTCACCCTATTCTTATCGGAAATGTTACCCAGATGGTTAATGATCGACATATTTATAAGCATGACCCATTTCTTGTTAGAGTGAACTATCTGCACAGCCGAGAACTATGCAAGTAGAATATATTAAGAAGATTGTATGAATTCAGGACATTCTAATGTCTATCATCTCAGGTAAATGGTCTTAATTATTGTGAACTTCTAGAGATTCCTCCAGAAAGATTTAGAGGCATGAAGAAATCCTATCATAGCATTATCCATAATATGAGGTCAGGCCAGACGTGCGATTTTGACGCTCAATGACATATGTCAGGCAGGTATGTTAAATTTCAAAGAACGAGAATATCTCGTATCCCACAAAGAGTTATATATCATGGTGATTATCATTTTATCATCCCAGTAGGGCCTTATAAGACCTTGTATAGTCAGAGGTATAGATCTTCTATCGATTGATTTGACATGAGAAAATAGAAGTGTGTAGGCCGAAGTTAACCCACCAAATGATAAAATATGTAAAGCCTTTTCAAGGGCAAATGTTAATAATTCAAGATTTCCAGGAATCACATACTGATGTGCGAAGCTGAGACCTAAGGAATGTCATTTATTATTAAGTTTTTTTAAAGGTTCCTGCCCATAAAGTTGAATGAGATTTGACCAGCAAAACAAGCTTATCTTCGGAGATATTGGAATGTATAAGATTACTTAAATGTCTGGCCAAGTGACCTATGAGCTAGGGTTACCTCCGTGAGTTAAAGAAAGTCTAAATCAGTTTTTCCACATATTGATGTTACAACAGAGCATAGTAAATTTATTTCACATATCCCTAGTTGGGAATGTTCAGAGTACGGAGAATCGTCTTATGAATATACCTCAATTACTATGTTTTATCGTTGAGTCTGAAAGTAGCGCGAACTAAAGAAATAGCCATTGATAGTGGACATTCTAAAGAGATGATAGGGTAAAATAAATGATTTGAGAAGTTAAGAAAGATATAAAATCTAGATATTCTTGTTTTATTCTGGAAAAAAGATTATATCGACACTCGTGCGATACGATTTTCCTATTCCTATTTTGTAGTGCTAAAGTTTACCTGGAATGCCTTCTATAAGCAATGATATCGACACATAAGTGACAGACGCAGTTCAGACTATGGCACTTGAAAGTTGCGTTGAGTTATGGTTAATCCTTTTGATTTCTGAATAGATAGTCGTATGAGGCAGATATATTATGTTATACTAGTGTATAGCCCTATGATGCATTAGATATCTTTTCTGGATATTTGACAAGGTTGGATAGTCCTGTTTACATAGGAAACTATGCCGAAACATTTAAGAATCCTATGGGTAAGAAATTCTGAAAATTTAGTTACCCTAACATTGGAGGACGAATGTTATTAAACATGGAAGGATGTTACACCCCGTATTTTCGCGCTTATATGCATCGTAAGTAAAGTCACGTAAAATTCGGTGAGGCTAACATCCTATTTTTGGATAGAAACAAGTTTAAAAAAGTGTTATGTATGTTTCCTAACAATTTTTGAGTTAAACGGATCAAAGAAATTAAGTTCGTCGAAACTCGGGGAAAGACAGACAGAATTTCCGGACCTTATTTTTGGGTGAACTTGTCGGGCGTATATATCCTATTATATAAGGCATTATGGAGTGCATAATCTATCTAAATTCAAGTTCAAATAGTCTATTTTCTAATTCAACAGACAGTTCATCAATCAGAGAAGTACGGTGGAAAATACGGTCCGTATAAAATTGTATGGACCATACATTGTGGTCGTATTTTGAGGTTCTAGATGTATACAAGAATATGGAAGGGTAATAGTTGGAAGATTCTTTAAGAAAAAGTTGTAAAAACTTTGAAGCTAGGATTATGAACATGTTTGGGAAGATTTATGTTAACTAGGAGTAAGATATAAGATTGATGGGATGTTGATAAGATTATAGAGATAAAGGTAGGTTGGTAGGAAGTTTTAGTGTCGTAGTTCATGTAAAGATTGGGTACAAAAGCTTATGTAGATTCATGGACATAAGTTGTTCCACAAAATGTTCAAGTGAACTTCTATATGAGATATGGATTCGATATTGATATAAAATATTCGTGTGACGTAGATAATCGTTCATAGAGCTTTCAAGGACCCGTGGAACTTAGACAACTTCAATGATAAGGTATGTAAGGCTTGTTCTTTCTCTTTGCATGATTGTGGTTAAAGTAAAAATAAGACAAAACATTGTTGAATGAATCTTATTCTTAATAACTTGATGACATTGTGTTTCCATTCCGCTAAGGCTTATGATTCTTATATATTCCTTGTCAAAACTTTTATTCGCATCTTATTATATCCTTATTGTATGATTGATTTTAAGAACTCTCATTAGATTATAACATTCGTTGTATATGATTCCATAACGATAAGTGGGGGTTAATGACTTTAGGTCACTCCGCTCTATTCTTGGTGTGATCCTGAGGTCTTGTATTACACTTATATATATGTATTTATTTTCTAACCGAGATGCGCTATAGTCTGCTGGGTATGACTCTTATACGTACACACCACTGCAATTGGTTTTGATATTACTGAGTGTTATTAAGGTCGAGTATGATATTACTGAGTGCTATTGAGGCCGGTACATTATGATTTGATTTGCCCCACAAAGAGGTTTGATATTATATTATATGGCCCCATTGATAGGTTTGATTTTACATTCACAAATATATATATCAGTTGTATGCCCTCAACGGACTTTTTATGAGTGACATGTTGATTCTTACACCCTTCTCTTGTATTACATTCTTATACATATTTACCTATTTTACACATTCAGTACATCTTTCGTATTGACGTCCTTTTGTTGGTGACAAAGTGATTCATGTCTGCAGGTATAGATAGAAAATTCAACGAGCCTCCTTGGTAGGGTCACTATTCAGTTTGAGTTAGAGCACTCTTCATGTCACGACCCCTTTTTGGGACCATGGTGGCACCTACACAATTCTCATCGATAGGCGAACCACTCCCGAATCATTCATATGATATAATATAAGTAAAAGCGGAAATATGACTGATGTTGGACCAAATATATATATATATCCATTATTGAATCACATTTTATTACTTTTTAATCGTATTTGAGTACAAATTATATTGCTATGTGCTTAATATTATATTTTTATTATGTAGGAATAAAGTGGTATGAAGATAAAGAGATTTGAAGTAAAATTGAAGAAATCGTGGAAGAAAAAGAAAGAGAAAGGATGGGGAGACAAGGGGGACACCATTTGGTGTTTGTCCCCCATTTGAAGAGAAAGAAAAGAGGAAGAGAAAAGAGTACAATTAAAGATTGGAATTAATTCAGTATGTGCCCATTTTAAGACAATTGAAAGCATCAATTTGTCCTTGCGGTGCAAAGCGCACAACGATATCAATGCTCGCGGAGCGAGCCTTCTTGGGTGACATGCAAATATTTTTTAAGTCCCAATTTATTTTGGACTCAGTTATTTCGTCTGATCTTTTATCTACACATATAAATAGTACATAAGATAGGTGTTTACATAGCTTTGGGATAACTTGTGACCTTGAGTTCATAACCTTTGACCTAGAGAGAGCTTGAAGACGTCGTGCAGGCCAGAGTTGTTTGGTTTTATCTTTTCTTCTCCTTACTATTAATTTCTATGTTTCTTTGTATGAATTGTTGTTTTTACTTCATGTCTATGTGGAGCTAAACTTCGCAATCTAGGGGTATGGTATAGCCATGAATATTGATGTTTGAAGACTATTTCTATTTTAATACGAGTTGTTGATTTTGATTGTTTCTTTAATTATGTGCATAATTGCTTGATTGTTTGGCCAACAGTTAAGTTCTATCGACTATCTAATATACATGCTTGGGAAATGTGTTGATTAGAGAAGAGTTAAAAAGACCGTGATCTGACTATCCCTACAGTTGGGCTAGGATTTATGGCTAGGATAGAAATATACCTAGATACAATGTTCAATTAAATAATATGGACGAATTGCGATTTTAACATGTCAATTCCATAGGAATATAGGCGGCGAACTATTTTGAATAGGCGAATAGTAGTTCGGGAGAATACTATGAGAGTTAATAATTCGGTTAATTAGCAATCATCGATAATTCAGTTTAAGGGGAAATAGTTTGGTAACTCAGTAGGATTGGTGAACCAACCGCAACCCTAGAACATTCATATCATTAATAACATAAAAATCCGCTCTTTCTTAGTTAAAGTTCATTATTTGTGTTTCTTTTATTGTTAGATAGTTTATAATAAAAACATTTGTATCTCATATCTTGTTTAGATAATTAGGATGGTTTGATTTAGTAAATAGGTAATCACAAGTCCATTTGGGTTCGACATCCGATTTCTAAAATCACTATATTACTTATACGCTCACATACGCAGCGTATGAATTTGGGAGCAACAATGATAAAATACTATATAATTTGTCTCATTATATAAACGCGAAATAAAAGTCTAAGAAGCAAACATATCCACCAAAATCTGGTATGTGAATACAAGAGCATTAATAATCTGATACAAGTCTGACAGCCAAGGGCAACATAGTGCCAAAACTGAATAACCATAAAGAGGAATGTATGAATGTGTCTCCAGAATTAAGTAAAGACATAGAGTACGATATAAGCATTACAGGGCATGCCGGAAGAAGCATCATCACCCTGAAATGCTGAAATCCACCTGCCCAGACTCACACTCGAGCTCACGAACTGGTAGTAGGATCTATATCTGCATCAAGAAAAGATGCAACAAGTGTAGCATGAGTACACAATGTACCCCCCCATAGATATTATAGGCCGACAATGACGAAAGATACGTAAAAAAGATAAATATTAAGTTGACACCAAGTAGTCATATACTAACAATTCAATAATCTAGGTAATGTCACATACGACAGAATAGTTCATAGAATTCACATATCACATTTTCAAGTAAGATTTCATAATCACTTGACCATCCAGTTCCAGAAGAGTTCAATAACAGTGATCCAATTATGAAGAGCAAGTAAAATTCTTTCATATCCCGAAATCTAGCCAAGTGATCAACACACAATTCAGAATCAAGTTCATCCACAAATAATCAATGAAATGATAAATGTATGATATGAATGCAATGCAAATACTATGTACCTTTCCTCCAATATACATGCTGTCAAGTTTTATTATGATGAGCACACCCGTGGGGGACCCATGAAGTCTATATACCCCTCCGGAATTTTCCATTGGAGCCCAACTCTTGGCTGAATAATAATAAATTGTTACAGGCGTGCATTATGTCCGTCCATGTATCATCATCATCATCTCAGTGTCGCCATAATCTCATAAGTATTCTTACATTCCCAGTCTCTTGGACTCACAACATATATCATACCACTTCAATATCAATATCCTCAGAACCGTGAGTATATGAATGAAATGACAATGCAAGAAAAGAATAATAATGTCATGAGATGCAACCAAGTATAGAGATGAATATCACATTCTTTAAAAATACATTAACATATAATCCAAGTACAATCAGAATATCATATCAAAGCATGTGTGGTGAATAAGCACAATGACAACAAGTATGACAATGAGCCTATATGATGGCGACAAGCCCAATCAATCAGCTATCAACACGGGTACCCACTCAACTGTTCATCACAACTGTTTGAGTGGGATCCCCAAAACAGGCCCAATAACCTTCAATATTTATAACTAATTAAACACTTCTATCGAAGACTTGTGAAAGTAAAACATAGCCTACCTCTGGTCCAAACTAGAGCCTCGAACAGTCAAATCTCGGTAGTAGCCTTGCCCTTCTGCTGCGTCTCATGATAGTCGAAGTCTAATCACGCATATACTATTCGTTAATATAAATTTTACACAACATACAAGGACATAATCCTTAACAAGCAAGACTTCAAAACCAACCCCTGGCCCACGTCGTCAAGACACATTATTACCCAAAAACCATCCATACGTACTAGGTAGTCATATCATTAAGTTAATTAGAAAATTATATCCATTTGGATCTTCAATTGAACAATATACAAAAAACCCTAATTTGGAAACCCTATAAGTTTTCCCCAAATCAAATGGGCTTCTATACTCAAACTAAACCCTACAACATGATTATCTACCAATTTTGATCACTAACTCATAATAAATAAAGCAATCTAATCCATAAACACCCATTAAATCAAGACTCGACTCTCTTATTCTTAAATGGAGGCCATAAATCATTTTACCCAATTTATAATCACAATCTATCACTATTAAAGGACTTAGAATCATAAAACCAAACCACAAATGATGGAAATCTTACCCCAAATGGAGGAATTGCTATCAAAACTTCAAAAGCTTACTAGTGGCGGCTCTAGGTTCGAGAATACTAATTTTGAAAAAGTGATATGACCTAGAGAATTTCAAAGGACACCTGATCCAGGAATTCTGCCCTAGTAAAATTTACTCCACCGGCACGGAACCGCTTCCACGTGAGGTGCATTAACTTGGCAGCTTGCCACAACACCACAGCGAACCCGATCCCACAGAGGCGCATTCGCCCCTATGGAAAAGCCCTCAGCCAAGGCGAAAACTCAACAGAAATCCACAACCCGCTTCTGCAAGCCAACCTCCACAAAAGAGGATGCGCAAAAGTGAACACCTGTGCCGCCAAGGGGGACACCAGACACCATAAATTACAAACTTAACTCAACCTTCTACCAAACACCCAAAACACTCTCGAGACCTCCCAGGCACAAACTAAATATGCTTGTCTAAGGTAAACAGTGCCACAAACTCACTCATACCCTCAGATTTTTCATTTAACTAAGCTAAGACATACTTTTCTAAAGAATCATATGCCATAACCAAATATCTAAATTTTACAAATAAGGCCACATAGTACATCTGATTGTCTCGAGATGTGAACTAATGACTCGACTAAGTAATAAATAACCCTTCGAAACTACCGGAAGCAACAAAACATGAAAATAAACCTATTTACTCAAAAATCAACCTTGAGTCAAACTAACAACTCTAAGGTTCTTATTTTTTATTTTCCATCCAAAACTCATATAAATAGACATCGGGATTTGTGCCACCCATTCCTGCACATCACAAACCCCTCATAGAGAATACGGGATGGGTCAAATAAGAAATTAAAGGTATTTAGCTAAAAACAACCAAACATGTCTGTTACACCCCGTGATTGTGCGTGCGATCAAACATATGATTATTTAATTTGAGCTCCGCTAACCCGAGACAGTTTTTAGGATCTTGTATGACTTATATGATTTTCTAAGAGATATACGGAAGGTTGGAAGTCAATTTTATTAAAGGAATCACATCTCGGTAAAGTATGGCAAAAAATAGACGATATGCTAAACAATCTGCCCCAAGGAAGCCAATTCGCCTCGAGGATGGGGCAACAGATCAAAGCCCCTATTTCCTTACCTTACTGCTACCATCTGCGGTGGCATATGCGGCCAGAGATAGTGATTTGTGATAGGGCTGCACAATAGGGTAAAATCGAATTGACCCGGACCGGACCGAGGACCAAAAATTCAAAAAATTAGGACCGAAGACCGAACCAAAATTATCGGTCCGATCCATGTCTTTTTCAGTCCGGTCTAGTTATATGGACCGAATGGACCAGCAGCAGCACTGCATCTGCAGCAGGCCAGCACATCAAATTTAATAATTAATGCCACCAAACATAATAATTTTCAACTACTTAAAGTGCAACCAATAATGAAAATACAACATTCTTAAGGCAACAACATTCTTAAAGTGCAACCAATAATGAAAATACAACATTCTTAAGGCAACAACATTCTTAAGCCAATAATGAAAATACAACATTCTTATAAACACCACAGTCCACATCAGTCAGCACTCAACAAAGCAGGCAACAACCGTTGAGGGCTTGAGGCCTTGCCCTTAAGATTTAAGAACACCACAGTCGTACAACATCAACAAATTTACAGTCTAATTTTCATTTACTTTATTTTGTCAAACACTCAAACCATCAAACACAGATGATAGATTCATCAATTCCACACTTTGAAAATTTGTATGAAAGAAAATAATAAAGTTAGTAATAAGAATCGTAACTCTTCTAATTCTTGCAATGAGATATCATCATATTCATATCATACCATTCTCCAAATCTTGCAACTCTTCTAATGATTCTTCTACATTAATAATTTTGGATTGTTCTTCAAAGTTGCACGAAGCCAATCTTGACTACAAATGAGTCCTTGTACCATCTTTAATATAAAATAAAAGTTAAGAAACATAATTTACCAATTAATATAATAAAAATAAAATTTTCTTTACAAAAAAATACAAAAGAAAATGTATTACCTTAGGTGTCAAAGAACTCCTGAATTGATCAAGGGTTCGTCCTCCGGTACTAAACGCAGCCTCAGAAGCAACTGTAGATACCGGAATAGCTAATATATCACGAGCCATGCGTGAAACAATGGGAAATCTTAGTGATTTGAGCTTCCACCAAGTTAAGATTTCAATATCTTCTTCATCCGCCTCTTCATTCAAATATCGATCAAGCTCTGGTCTCGTACTATATTTGCACTTTGCTTCTAATGAAGATTTGAGCTTTCTAACTTTAGCCTTGAGATCTAATCTCATGTCACTTGATTCAATTACATCACTTGTCTCACTCAAAACAACAGTAGGGAAATACATAGCCTTATATTCACCAAACAAATCATTTAGGACTTGTTGAATATTCTCAAGCAAACTATCACCCTTAACTTCCTCATACATCTCATGTAAAGTCAATTGCAAACCAACCTTTTTCATCATAGGATCAAGAATGACAGCCACATAAATCAACATGTTAAACTTTTCTAAACTACTCCAATACTTATCAAACTTTTCCTTCATATTTAAAGTCATTGCACTCAATTCTAAATCAGAAGCACTTTCTAGTTCTTTTAATGTTCCAAGAGCTATACCAATATCAAACAATGCATTATTGCACGTGACACTCAAAGAAGCAGAAACATTATTAGTTAAAGTATAAAACTTTTCTAGAAAGATAACAAGTCTCTTGGTCAACAACCAATCACTCTACTTAGGAGACCCTACATTACTAGGCTCTTTAAGATCGTGCTCTTTGTGAAGTTTAAACATACCAAAAACTCGCTCAAATTTTATAGTTCTCATCAACATAGTATAAGTCGAGTTCCAACGAGTGGGCATATCAAGTGACAACAAAGATTTGCTCTCTATTTTCAAGATTGTTTCAATTTCTTTAAATTTATTAAGCCTAGCAGGAGAATTCCTCACAAATTTCATAGCAGTTCGGATTCTTTCAATTGCTTGAAGATAATCTTTTATTTTCAAACCGTCCCAAATAATAAGATTAACAATATGAGTAACACATCTCATATGCAAATACTTTCCATTACTTATTGCACTACCATTGCTTTGAACCATTCTCATCAAGTGACTACAAGCAACATCATTTGAGGAGGCATTATCAATAGTCACTGTTAAAAGTTTCAAATCTAAATCTCAACTCTCTAAAAAAGATTCTATAGTTTTTGCAATTGATTCACCCCTATGACTTGTAATTGGACAAAAGTTTAGAATTTATTTTTGCAAATTCCAATCATTGTCTATAAAATGAGCGATAAGACACATATAGTTGATTCTTTGATTAGATGTCCATGAATCAGTTGTCACACAGACTCGTTGGCATGACAATTTGAGATATTCTTTCAATTCTTCTTTTTCCTTTAAATAAAGTTGAAAGCAACCACGGGCCACAGTCATACGGGAGGGTAATACAAACTCAGGGCAAGCAACATACATCAAATGCTTAAAACCAGGTTTTTCAACACAACAAAAAGAAAGTTCGTCAACTATCACCATATAAAAGAACGCTTCCTAAGTTCATTAACATTTAAAACCCAATTTCTCAACTTCCCTTCTCTTTTTTTTTAAACCCAACAGACTCCAAAATCAATTTACTTTGATTTTTTTAATCACATTCACCGGTTTTTTAAGCATTTAGTTGAATGATTTTTCACATTTTTTGTACCATTAATAGTATAGTCAGAGGCAAAAGTTTTATAGCAACACTTACAGCTCTACGCTTGCCATCATTAGTCAAATACAATTTGAATTCCTTCCAATATTCGGCCCTTTGTTTGTTGCAAGTAATATACTCTCGTTCCTCCGTTGGCATAATACTTGTTTGTGTTTCTATTATATTTGTTGGTGTTTAAGAAGACAATGAAGCCCCAGCCTCAAAAGTTGGTTCATTCGTTTGAGTCGTTCGACTCGTTCCATCATCTCTTTTCCTTTTGGATTGGACATCGGATTCAGAGGTAGGTATCATCTGTAATTGTAATTGCATGTGAATACAAACTTTTAATAACATTTAAAAAATACAAATGAATACAAACTTTTGTTGCACAGATTCAAATGAATACAAACTATTCCTTAAACAGATTCAAATGCTTCCAATATCATTTTAAAATACAAACTTTTGTTGCACCCAATGATATTGATAGTTTGATACCATAGTTAAACTTAAGTCCTAATATCACCTCTATTTAGTACATACCTCGTCGAGACGTCGACCGTCGTCACTCATCTCAAAGATCAAGACTCAAAGGTAGGCGTAATGAAGAACCAATGACCAAAGACTCCGTGAGCGGCCAAGACAACAAATGACGTTTGGGATTTATGAAGTAGGGTATGAGATGAGAGAGGCGATAGGCGAGAGAGGCGACGCGAGGCGACCGATGACAGTGGCGACGCAAGACGGCGAGAGTAGAGACCCCGAGTTTGGGATTTAAGAATTAGGGTATGAGAATTGAGATAGACGGGCGACAGGTGAGGAGAGAGAATTAGAAAATCAGATTTAGAAAATTAGGGATTATATATATTATATTATATATAATATATATTTAAAAAAAATGGACCGGACCGGACCGAAAATAAAAATTCAAAGGACCGAGGACCGGATCGAAAATTACCAGGCCGGTTCGGTCCGACTTTTGTGCAGCCCTAATCTGTGGTGCAAAACCAGCGATGAAAAGGCCTATTTAAAGCCTAAGTCGAGTCAGCCCTATCTTCATTTCATTTTTTACCTAGGCATCCCCAAGTTACTCGCAAATACTCTCTAAAGGCCCCTTTATCATTGAACTTTCTTAAAGATTTGAAGTGATTTCTCCCTTGAATGGTCAAGATCAATTTGTAGTCTTATCTAGTTGATGTTTGAAGCTAATGATCTCTTTGAGCTTGATGAAGGACTTTATATGGAGTGTGTTCTCACTGCTTAAGGTAAGCTCTACTAATCTTATATGTCTTTTAGCCCATCCCTGTTTAGTTATTGAAATTGATAAAGATAACACATGAGAATTGAGCTAAACTCTATTATGGAGGCGTGTTGTTTGTGTTTTGCTTTGATTGAGTTCTTGAGATGATCATAGCTCTAAGTTGAAGGATATAGGGTTAGAGTTTGTGGAAGATGGATGGTATGATATTGTTGTTATTGTTGTTGTTATGTCCTTGTTGGCCATATTTTCTATTCAGTTTACAGGTTACATTTCAGAGTGGTATGCTCAGGCCAGTACAGTACCAGGTGCCACCACACACCCTCAGTGTGGGGTGTGATAGGGTCGTTGCATCAGCTACTAATTAAAACAACATTTATCCTCGAACGGAGAGAACTGAATAGAGGAAACATACTGGAGGTAGTAAACAAGTCAGGATATTTGCTCCATATATTGGACTTTGTCTCCCTAGTTGCCTCCTCAATAGGATGATGCTTCCATTGAACCTTCACATAAGTTATCTCCTTTGACCTCAACTTTCTCACCTGCCTGTCTAAGATAGCTACATGCTCCTTATCAAACTCTAAATTTTTATCTAGCAATACGAAGTCCCACTGAATGATGTAAGAACTCTCGGCATGATACTTCTTAATCATGGACACATGGAAAATCGGATGGACGCCTGAAAGACCTGGTTACAGCGCCAATTCACATGTCACCTCCCCAAACCTATGATGAACCTCAATATGTCTGATATACCTCAGACTCAACTTCCCTTTTTTGCAGAACCTTATCACACACTTCATGGGTGAAACCTTCAAAAGAACTCTATCACCAATGATGAACTCTAAGTCTCTGACCTTTCGGTCTACATACTCCTTCTGCCAACTCTGTGCTTCCAGGAGTTTGTCCTGAATCACCATCACCTTCTCTAACGAATCCTTCAACTAATTGGTACTCCAAGGACGAATCTCGAACGTATCAAACCAACCAATGGGAGAACAACATATCTACCATACAAGGCCTCGAATGGAGCCATATTAATATTGGAGTGATAGATGTTGTTGTACGCAAACTCTGCCAAAGGTAAAAACTGGTCCCAATGACTACTAAAATGAATCACGCAAGTTTGTAACATGTCCTTCAATACCTTAGTATCTCGCTCTCACTAACCGTCGGTCTGAGGGTGAAAAGTTGTACTAAGATCTAATTAAATACCTAGCCCTCTCTGTAAAGTCTGTCAGAAATACAAAGTATACTGAGTACTCCAATTTGAGATGATAGAATAGGAACCCCATGAAGATGCACAATCTCACGGATGTAGATATTAGACCATTTTTTTGCATTGTAAGTCATCTGGACCAGAATGAAATGCGTGGACTTGGTCAATCTATCAACAATGACTTAATAAGCATCAAACTTTCCCAAAGTCTTAGGAAACCCAATAACGAAATCTATGACAATTCTCTCCTACTTCCACTCATGAATGGGCATCCTTTGAGACACACCACCAGGTTGATGGTGCTCATACTTGACTTGATGACAATTTTGCCATAGAGATACAAACTCAACAATGTCTCTCTTCATCCTCCCCCACTAATAGTGTTGCCTCAAGTCGTAGTACATATTAGTAGCACCTGGATGAATAAAATATCTAGAGCTATGGGCATCCTCCATAATCAATCTAGTTAAATCACCAACTCTAGGAATGCATACTCTACCTTGGATCCTCAACACCCCATCACCATCAATCATGGACTCCTTGGCCTCACCACTCATCACCTTATCTCGAATTTTACACAATTTCTCATCATCATACTGGTGGGTCCAAATCTGATCCAACAGAGATGACCTCACCTCAACACAAGAAAAATCCTACCTGGATCTGAAATATCAAGCCTTATGAAACATTTGGCTAAAGACTAGACCCCCAACGCTAAAAGACGCTCAGAAATGATCAAACGAGTTAAACTTTCATGTTGACTGTCTTTCGGCTCAAGGCATCTGCCGCCACATTAGCCTTACCTGGACGATATAAAATGGGCATGTCATAATCTTTCAATAACTCCATCCATCGACACTCCCTAGAATTCAGATCTGTTTGATTAAACATGTGCTGAAGACTACGATGATCAGTATACACCTCACAATGGACACCATAATCTTCAAACAAACATAATGGCAGCCAACTCTAAGTCATGAACAGGGCAATTTTTCTCTTGCACCCTCAACTACCTTGATTTATAAGCAATAACCTTACCTTCTTTCATAAACACATAGCCCAACCCCAATCCTCGAAGCATCATAATATACGGTAAAGTCATTTTCCTCCACCGGAGGGAACAAAATCGGGGTTATGGTCAAAAGAGACTTGAGCTTTTGAAAGCTCTCTTCAAACTTGTTGGACCACTGGAAAGGTACCTCCTTCTGAGTCAAACGCGTCAGATGAAAAGTAATAAAAGATAATCCCTTGATGAACCGACGATAGTAGTTAGCAAGACCCACGAAACTTCGAATCTCTATCACAGAAGTCAGTCTAGGCAAATCCATGATTGTTTCTATCTTCTTAGGATCAACCACAATCCTATCATTGGACACCACGTGTCCCAAGAGTGCCACAATCTCAATTAAAACTCACACTTCGAGAACTTAGCATACAACTTTTTCTCCTTCAATAACCTAAGAACCACGCTCAGATGCTGCTCATAGTCCTCCCGATTCTTTGAATAGATAAAGATGTCATAAATGAACACTATCACAAAAGAATCCAAATACGGCTTAAATATCCTATTCATCAAGTCCATGAACTTTGCAGGGACATTAGTAAGCCTAAAGAACATCACCAAAAACTCATAATAACCATATCGAGTTTGGAAAGTCATCTTGGGAACATCCTCAGCCCGAATCATCAACTGGTGATATCCGGACCTCAAGTCAATCTTTAAAAACACTAAAGCATCTAGAAGTTGGTCGAACAGATTATTAATAAGAGGGATCTGATACTTGTTTCTGATGGTGACCTTGTTCAACTGTTTGTAATCAATGCACATATGTATGGTTCCATCCTTCTTCTTCATGAACAAGATAAGAGCATCCTATGTAGATACACTTTGGCGAATGAAGCCTTTACCCAATAAGTCCTAAAATTGCTCTTTCAACTCTACCAACTCTACTGGAGTAATACGATACAGAGGAATAGAAATTGGTCGAGTATCTGATTCAAGATTAATGCAGAAATCAATATCCCTATATGGCGGTATACTCGGTAAATCTAAAAGAAAGACCTCGTCAAACTCACTAACTACCAGAACGGACTCAAGAGAAAATGTTTTCACATTCGTATCCCGAATATGAGAAAGATACGCTATACAACCCTTGTCTACCAATTTCCTGGCACAAATGAAAGAAATGATCTTCTTAGGAGCAGGGTTGGGAGCGCCCTTCCACTCTAATCTCAGAATACCAGGCATAGTTATCATGACTATCTTGGCATGACCGTCTACAATCATGTGATATGATGATAGCTAATACATTCCCAAAATAATATCAAAGTCAACCATGTCTAAAATGGCCAAATCTACCAATGTATTGTACCCCATAAAAGTGAGCACACACATACGATAAACTCTATCTAAAATCACAAAATCACTAATTGGTATGGACATATGAATAGGGACATCAAGAATATCACACCATATATTCAAATCATCATAAAAGTAGGCAGACACATATGAGAATGTAGACCATGGATCAAATAACACTGAAGCAGACTAGTGACAGACTGGGATGATACTTGTGATAACCGCGTCTGATGCCTTAGCCTTGGGCCTACCCAAAAAGATCCTATATTAGAATAAGCTCTGTCTCTCCCTTATTGGGATCCACTATGACCTGATGGCCACCACAACCCGATTGAGATCCTCTCCGGCTAGCCTGACTACCACCCTAGATGGCTATGATGGAGTCCTAGGTACACGGGATGTATTCGATATATGTCTAGGGCACTCTCTCTTGAAGTGCCCAATCTCTTCACAATCGAAACAGGTCCTCGACACTAAGGGCTGATGAATAGAGATAGAAGAAACCGAACCACTACTGTCATAATACCGAGATTGAGAAGGGCGGCCTGAACCGGTCTACTAGGCTGTGACTACTGATATCTACCCTGATGCCCATAACCACAAAAAGTAGAACCACTTAACTATCCATGTCACATCGCCCTCTTATCGGGCTCATATCTTGACATCCCGCCCCTCACAAACTCTATCATCCTCATATGCACAACCACTATCTCGAACAATGCCCTAAAATCCACCAACTACAACATGGCCAATTGAAGTGGAATACTCAATTCTCTAACAAAATATCTCACTCGATTAGCCTCTATAGGTAGCAGCGGTGTTGCATGATGTGATAAAGCATAAAAACGAGTCTCATATTATGCAATTGTAGAGCCTCTCTATTCAATCTTCTAGAACTCATCACGATTACACAGATGCAAGCTCAAAGGCAAACACTTTTCCATGAAAGCCCGATAAAACCTAACCCAATATAATATAGGCGACCCCTCCAGTAGGCAATCAACATACGCACTCCACCGCTATTTTGCATCTCCCAAAAGCTGAAGGACCACAAAACTAACTATGTTCGACTCCACAATACCTAGAGCATGCAACCTCTCATGGATGCTCATAATGAACTCATATGCATCCTTCTCAGACTGGCTATAAAAGACCGAGGGCTTCATGTTCAAAAAGTGCTCCCAATCCGATCATCGTGGGTCATAGTTGTCCCTGCAATTGGTTGGGGAGGAAACTGTAGAGCATGAACCTTATCAATACGGGGTGCTGACATTGATATTGGCTAAACCTTGGGAGTACAAAACTCGAGGTTCTGAGTTTGCCCCTCTCTCACACGGGTATAAGAACCACCCAGAGTAGTTAGATGCATGCCCGTCTAGGAAACACCATATAAGACACTCAACAATCTGATGAGTGTGTCCTGTAGAACTGGAGTAGCAATGATTATAGGTTGATCCTGCGCTGGCCCCATCTCCTCCTCAAGTAACTCATCCTGAGGCTCAATATACAACTCAGGGGACTCTCATCTAGCATGAGCCTGACCTGCTATCTATGCCCGACCTCGAGTTGGTTCCGCTCATCTGGCTCTACCTCTACCCCGAGCACGTCCCCTACTGTGACCACGCACAATAAGTGTCGGTGTAGGTGTATCCCCCTCACTACATCGGCATGAGTCCTCACCATATGTGAGAGAATAGAAACAAAGGTCAAATACCAATTTGATTTAACTTAGCAGGAAAGGAATGGAGAAAATAAAGTTTCCTAAATGTCTCATAGCCTTTCAAAGATAGGTATGGACATCTTCGCACTGTGATCTGAAAGACTCTACTAGACATTGCTCTTATGTTTAAGACCATTTAATCTAAAGCTCTAATACCAACTTTGTCACAACCCCTTTTAGGAACTATGGTGGCACCTACATAATTTCCACTGGTAGATGAACAACTCCCGAATCATTCACATGATATAATATAAATAAAATCATAAAGATGAAAAAATACTATATAATTCGTCTCATGATATAAATGCGAAATAAAAGTCTAAGAAACAAACATATCCCCCAAAATCTGGTATGTGAATACAAGAGCGCTAATAATTCGATACAAGTCTGAAAGTCAAGGACAAGATAGTGCCAAGACTGAATAACCATAAAGAGGAATGTATGAATATGTCTCCAGAATTAAGTGAAGACATAGAGTAAGATATAAGCATTTCGGGGCATGCCAGAAGAAGCATCCTTACCTTGAAATGCTGAAATCCACTTGCTCGGACTCATACTCGAGCTCACGAACTGGTAGTGGGATTTGTATTTACATCAAGAAAAGATGTAGCAATTGTAGCATGAGTACACAATGTACCCCCATAGACATAAAAGGTTAACAATGACGGAAGTCATGTAAAAAGAGATAAATATCACATTGACATCAAGTATACTAACAGTTTAATAATCCAGGTAATGTCACATGGTCCACAGAATAGTTCACAGAATTCACATATTGTCACACCCCAGCCTTGGGGGATGGTCGATACCCAATGTCCGAAGGCACGAGTGTACCACTATAGTATTCGAACCTTTAAACATGAAACTTGGGCCGACAAGGCCTCCAATTAACCATATATGACAAGACTGAAAGATAACTTGCACACAGAAGAGTTCCAACATGATATATATATATATATATATATATATATATATATATATATATATATATATATATATATATGGGATATATATTTATACGAATATGGTAAACTGAACCTCTATGTGGGAATATAAAATTCTTTCATTCACGACATACTCGATCAAGCTTAGGATTTGCCAAGTGTCTATCCAAATGGTTTGATCATTATATCGCATCTATATTGGTTGACAACAAGACCATATCCTAGATATGTCTATTGCATTTTCCAACGACTTAGTCAACCTAATATCACATGAGGATCTGAGTGTTCTCTCTCGAATATATATTCGAGGAATGAATCATAATCTTGGCTCAACTACCATCTTTAATACACATTGCAATGTACCCAATACGAGCCGTATCTTAACCTATAAAACATTTGAGCTTAGGACAGAATCAAAATATATTACTCTACAGACAAGGTGAGTATCAACCCAAGTCTAAGGACTTCTATCTCTCACGCGCTGGTCATACTTTAGACATTGTATAACAAATAGTATATCAGCAGGGTATACCAATACTTCCAAAGTATCCATGTGTCCATCACGAGTAACTATTACTCGTAGCAGGTGAGACATATTACATCCTCTAAGGATGTGATACAGACCACATGTCGACTTATCCCATTCTCGATGATCATTAGTCGAAGTTATTTTAAGAGTTATGTTATAATATAAATAACTCACAATATTAATAACAACGTAATCTCTTGGGATGCATATTTATAGAATATTACAAACAATCAATTAATAATTCAATAATTGCGAATGCCAAAATATTAATCTCCATTAATAATAATATAAATGTGTATAAAGTACATTTGTCCTAATACAGAATATCTCTAGGACATAAATATACTTTCAAACTTGAGTTTATTCTTTTATACTAAAATCAGATTTTGTGCTTATATTACAATACAAGCATACCCTTTTTTTTATTAGTTTTCTGATTATGGAGTCTAGACTAGCAGAATGTTATCTTAAATATTTAAAGCCATGATTTCAAGATCTTACATGTAGCTTTACCAAATCATGTTTTCAATATAAATGATAATAATGAATCTCAATTAACATTCGTGCTGTGCAGATGAATGCGTGCATGAGTTTAGTATTTAATTATAGCTTGTTCCTTTTCCAATAAGATGATAAATATACTACTGTGCTATTAGACCAATTGTACTATTGGCATATGTTCGAATTCCTAAGTTAGTAGCTATATCTCGTACGTTTGAGGCATGACTTTGAGTTAGTAAAGTGTCGTTTGAGTGTTTAAATCACTACAAAAAAGAAGACCTACCGTGACAGTTTGAATGTGACGGTTTTAAAAACTGTCACATGTTATGGCGGTTTTAGCATTGACTTTCAGATCAATAGACGTTCGTGACAGATGTGTGACAATTTTATTAACCGTCACAGCTTTGTGACAACCGTGTGACGGTTATTTCAAATGTCACATGTTTTTGTGACGGTTTTTAAAATACCAATTTAATTTTCTTTTTTTTTTAAAAATAATTTATACCCGACCCGACCCATTTTATTTCTAAACCCGCAATTCTAATTTAAACCTATTTCTTCATATCTAACTCCCCTTCCCCTACGTGCATAGTGCGTAACACATTCTCTCCCAAATTAGGCGATTTTGGGCGACTTTGCCCTAAGTTCACAACTTTCAGGTGCACTGGCCTCTCAGGCCACCGGCGGGCCTCCGTCGGAGGTCGGTCGACACCAACCTTCAACCCTACACCCACCATCACCTTCACAAACCCACAACCTTCCACCAAACCTCACAAACACAGTCATCTCAAACAACAACAACATCGATGTTGTGTCTCCGACCGTCGCCAAACCTACGACGGAGAAACTCCCTGCACACCCCCAAACAATCAATCTCCAATCTTTAAACACAAAAAAATCAAAAGATTTCAAAGAGGCGATTTGGGCGTAACTACCTAAAATCGCGATTCACTGTTACAAAGGCTTCTTTGACTACCGGAAAACCTCGAAATGAAAGCGACCATCATCCGTCGACCTCCGCGACACACCAACCATACTCTCTCACCAATTTGGATTTTCCACCATTAAACCCAAAAAACCCAACTTCAATCTTGAACAATCTCACCACAAATTTGACTCAAAGGTCAGAAATGGATGCGACGACGATTGGGAAACAACCTACAGAGTACTCACAATTACTCAACCCATTATCATTTGATACATATATTTTTCCTCCTTTTGCTATATTTGTTTGATTATTTAGTTAAATATATAAGAATGTTGATAGGATGGTAATCATGCTTAAAAGAGTTTCTTTAATTAATTTGCAGGTGCTCAGACTTTCAGCCTGTGAAACTATGGGCTCTTCTACAACTATTTGTAGTGATAAAACTGGAACACTGACTCTTAATCAGGTTACATTGCAGTTTCATGATTATGATTTGACACATTCAGTTACATTGTTAAGATGGAAGTTAGGGGGATAAAGCTGATCTTCACCCCTCTTGAGTTCTTTTTTTGTTATGATATGTGGTCGAATTTGATACACTCGTATTTCATGCAGCTTACTTGTGGGATCTGCTTTGAAATGTACCCTCGTAATGACATTGGTGCCACTGCTTGTGGCCATCCTTTTTGCAGCACATGTTGGCAAGGTTAGTTTCATCAGATAACGCAATTTTTTATTCGCAAGTTTGAATTAATATATGTACTCAAAACTAGGACTGACCAGTAGGCCGGGCCAACCCGACACCGTCCCGGTCCCGACCGACCCGTCGCCACCCGTGTTAAAAAAAAATGGGACTGGCTCGAACCGGCGGGACAGTATGGTCCCGCCCGACCCGACCCGCGCCAGCCCGATCCCGCCCCGATCCCGCCTCCTGGGCCCCGCCATTTGTTAAAAATAGCCGTTGTCTAACTACTATTTACATTTGGCGGTTAGACAACGACCATTTTTGGCTTCCCCCACTCCCCCAACCCCCCTACCCCCTTTATATTTATTTTTAACCCCTAAGTTATTATATTTACACTTTAACTCAATTTTCAACTATAAATATCTCATTTTCTGTTCTTATTTCTCACAAATCTTCCTACATTTTCTCTAATTTCTATATACAACATTGTCTACTACATATTCACTCTATTTATTAATTTGAGAATTGGGAGTGAAGTTGGAAACTAGCTTGAGGATTAATCTATCGAGCAAAATTTCAATTTTCAACCTCTCTCGATTACACATCGACTTACGTTTGCTTGGTACATTCTGCTCTCATTAAATTATTATTTTGTTTTTATTTCATTTAGCACATTTAATTTCATTATCTTTAAGTCTTTAACTATTTAACTATTTATTATCATAATTAAAATGAAAAGAACAAAAAATCTTTTCGGCAAGGGTACTTCTTCTAGTAGGTAACAAGTGGCAAGGTACTTCTTCTAGTATTCCTAGACAAGATGATTTTATAGATCCTGAACTGTTTCCTGAAATACCATATGATCTTGACACAAATGTTTATCCTCAAAATGAAGAAGATTTTAATTTAGATGACACTCTAGATGATGATACACCTACTAATGAAGATGATGATACACCCACTAGTGAAATGCCTCCTATCCCCCCTAGTATGAGACGAGGTCCGACAAAACGACCATTAAAATCAGTTGTATGGAAATATTTTGACAGGGACGTACCGAATCAAGTAGCTATATGTAAAACTTGTAAAAATGTTTATTCTTTTAAAACTGGACAAGGTCATGGTGGGACGGGGTTTGAAAGACACCTATCAGAAAAACACAAAGCCTTGTACGCCCAATACATTATTGAAAAAGATGGTGAGCAGACGTCCTCTCAATCGGGACAAGGTTCACATACTGTCTCGGACAAAGTACAGGGTCAAATTAACCCTATGACGGGGGGAGTTGTAGGCCCTAAATACGATAAACATAAATATAGGGAAGCACTAACAAAATTAGTTGCTGTGGAGGGTTTGGCTTTTTCATTTCCTGAATCGCCTGGTTTTATTCATTATATTAGAGATATGTATAATCCTGCTTATAAAGGTTTTCTTAGATCAACGGTTAAGAGAGACGTGTTTAAATTTGCACACGAATATCAACAATATTTGCGTTATTCATTATATCATTTAAATTGCAAAGTCGCTCTAACTTCTGATATAGGTCGTAGTACTAACGGTCATGATTATTTAACGGTAACCTGTCATTGGATAGATTATAAATGGTCAATGCAAAAATGTATTTTAGCATATAGATATATAGATAGTAGGCACACTAGTGAGTTTATTTCAGAAAATATTTATTCAGTCTGCGATTATTACAGAATAACTGATAAAGTTATGAGTATTACATTAGATAATGCATCTTCTAACAATGCTGCTATTTATATTTTAAAAGAAGTTTTAACTCCGTCTTTTCCAAAACATTTTCATATCAAATGTGCATGCCATATTTATAACTTAGTTGTAAAAGATGGTCTTTCACTTTTTCAAGATATTCTTGAAAAAATACAATTTGCTATACATTTTATTTTTAAAAATAATAGAATTCAACAGAGAAAAGAATATAAAAAAACTTGTCACGATTGTGGACTATCTTACAGAAAAATTCCCGAAGAAGTACCTACTAGGTGAAATTCTTTATATGACCAACTAGTTGTTGCTTATGACTATAGAAAACCTATCACTTTATTTTTTAACGCCCATAATCAAAATCGAAATGATATGATTGTGGATAATGATTGGAACAAAATTAAAGAACTTATTGTATTTCTAGAGAATTTTCAACGAGCAACAAAAGAATTTTCTACTTTATATTATCCTACTATTTCAACTATGTTATTTTATATAGCTATAATATTTTTACTTCTTAAAGAATATATGGAAAAACCTGCTTATAAGGTAGCTATTAAAAAAATGTTTATGAAATTAAAGAAATATTTTATTCCTATTCCCCCTATTTATATTATTGGTGTTGTATTAAACCCGACTATTAAGGTAAAGGGTTGTAAAAGTCTTATTGAAAATATTTATAACTGTATGGACGTACTACCACCTCCAACTCCCAAAAATTTAAATGTTGAGCCACCTATTGAACAAACGCTAGAAGAAGTGTTGAATAGCGTAGAAGATGAATGCAAAAAAGTATATCGGCATTACCAGCAAGAAAGTGTTAGTAACCAACCGGCTTTCGTACCATCTTCTTCTTCAACACAGCCTAAAAAAAGACATGTTGTTTCTGCGGCTAGTAAAGATTCTATTGAAAGCCTCAGAAATAGAATGTGCGGTGGTAGCAGTGCTAACCAAATTAGCGAGTTCGATGTTTTTGTTTTACAGGGTAATTTACCTTACCAAACAGTTATCAATGAAGACGGAAAGGAAGACTTGCTGAAATATTGGATGCAGAATGAGAAGACATTTCCGACACTTTTAATGATGGCCCGAGATATTTTGAACATTCAAGCGTCATCAATCGCTTCTGAAAGCGCTTTTTCTGCAGGCAGATTTCAAATAGGAGAGCACAAACACTCATTAGCCGGAGACAACTTGGAGATGACGGTACTATTCAGAGATTGGATACGAGCGGAGCGAAGGAGGTGCGGTCAACCAGAGATTAACGAAGAAGAAGACGAAAACTACAACGACATTTTATCTGAAGGCATGAGTAGCGACGTGAAACAATTTGACCAAGATATACCAATTCCAACCAAAGAACCACACGAAATTATAAAGAAACTAGAAAAAGTATTTTCAAATTGGTAATTTATTTCATTGCAATTTTTTAATTTTTCTATGTCTTTTGCAATTTTTTTCAACAACAGTACACTACAATGTTGTAATTCTGAATCTTGTATATTTCAATGAAATAATTAATAATATAAGAGGCACAAAAACATCATTGGGATGTTTTTTTTTTTTACACTCTTCTTGTCTTTATTTAATTATTTAGTTTATACTTTATACTTTATAAATATATTATATATATGAGTATAATTATAATACTATAATATTATAATAGTATAATATGAGTATATGACTATCACTATATGACTATATGTTAATGTTACTTTGTTAGTAATTTAGTATTTTTAATTTAGTGAAAAAGAAAAAATCGCTCGACGTCTCCGCCCCGCCCGACCGCTTCACCGGGGATCGATCGGACGACACTGTATCGCCCCGCCTCCGATCCCGCCCGCCCGCCACCCGACCCGCCCTCTCCACCCCGACTGCCCCGATCCCGCCGGCCCCGATCCGTGGGCTGGCCCGACCATCGGCAACCCTACTCAAAACATTCAGTAATGTAGAGCATAGGCATTTTGGTATTTGTTTTGCTTTCTGTTTGATTTATAAATTGATGTATGACTAAGTTAGCATGAATTCTAGTTATGAATCTTTACGGTTGTTGGTTTTCAATCTTTGTTGATTTAAGTCAAGTACAAATGAAGGGTAAACTTGAATTTTAAATTTGTTACAATTAAAACCTTTAGGGATGTTCTTGTATGCTAAGTGTTATAAGATATCTAGCCATTATCCTAAAAGTGGTCTTTATCTTTGGGTTTGTCAACTTGTAATTAACTTAGGTTTTTTAATGAAGTTTTACCTCTGTTTTGATATGCTAATACTTACTGGAGAACACATGTTATTTATAATGCTGAAATGAACTAGGATCTGTCATATTGTGTTAGTGTTATGTGATTTAAATTATGAACCTGAGAACGTTTAGTTGAGTGTTTGCATTAACTTGTTTAAAATGGTCTAAAGGTCTGTGTTTCCATTCCTCCCTTCCATCTTATGTCTTTTTCCTGTCTTTATTTGAGATTTTCAGAATATATATATGTCAGGTTTTATATTTATCTTGTTATGCTGGTTGGAGGCCAAGACAAGCTTCGGGTTTGGTTTAGCCTTCTTCGATAGACTGCCATGCCTAAGGTTTTAGAAACCTTTTGAATCTTGTTGCGACATCAGAAATGAATGGTGGTAGCCCCTTTGTCTTCTTATCTTTCAAAGATTCTGGATACATGTCATCTTTAAATAGTTCTTATTATGGGTTTGTTTCCTTTTGTTCTTGATTCTCGAGACTTCGGTTCTTGTCGCAATACTGGGCCGATGCACTTTTTATCTTCATTGTTTGTTTGAAAACAATCTTTGTAATTCGCCATTTACAGGAAACATTTTTACTGCTGCGTTTTGAGCATATTTGATGTCTTATCACTGCTATATTTTTAGCCCAGTTGTTGCTGATTTCTTGGCCATTTGCTAATAATTTCTTGGCCATTTTGCTACTGATTTTTGGCCATTTTGCTGCTATACTTTGGGCTTTTGTTTCTAAAGAAATTGCTGTATTTTTGGGCTCATTATTGTTGCCTTTATAAGGATGTACCTTAAGGATATGTTGCTGCTACTTTCTTGAGAAAATTGACGTCACTTTGATGCTAATTTGCTACTATTTCGAGGCAAAGTGTTAGTTGTTTCACGCTTATTACTCGCTTTCCTACCAACAAAGGCTCAGATTTGAGATGCTACTCTTGATGAAGGCAAAACAAGCAGATGCTACATTCTTGTGATGGCTTATTACTGCACTTTGATGCCTAATTTTGGGTTGCTGAGTCTAAAATAAACAACTGTTATACTTGGCAAACTATTGCTGCACTTAGCTACAACCCTCTGTGCATGTTGTTTGACACTACATTCTGTCCAAATTGTTGCTCTCTCTAAAAAGTGTCGAACCTACTGTTATCTTGGCTGTTGTTACGTCCTGGGAGTTGCTACTGCATTTTGATATCCATTTTTGAGTTGAAACTTGTTGTTGCATCTTGGTAAACTATTGTGCTCCTGAGGAAGATCATCCCCACATCTTTTGAGCATATTTGATGTTGTCTCGCTACTGTATTTTTAACCCAATTGTCGTTGGTTTCTAGGCTAAAACTGCTGCCTTAAGATTGTTTCGGACAGTCGCAATATCTCTGAAATTTGTTGATATGAACAAGATACTACACTTAGGCCAATGAAATTGAAATTGAGGCCGCGTCCCTTCGGTTTTGGTTATTTACTGATTTGAACAAGATACTACACTTGGGCCGATGAGAATAATTAATTTGAGGCCATGACCCATCCGGAAAGGTTGTCCCTCGGCTTGCTTTCCTTCGGAAAAAGGGGCGATGATGACACTTATGGATCTTTCACATATATACCGGATACCAACATACTTGGCGGGGTGACTAGATTGACTGACGAGTCACTAGTTCGCAGCCATGACTTGTTCGGGATGTCCCTTTACAAAAAATATAGATCCGAGCCCTCCGTAATTAAAACTCCTATTGTTTTATACGGATCCGAAGGTTTTACTCGCATTTATTTATTATTTTACTAACTCTTTTACTAAGTGTTTTTGCAGGTACCCGGAGACGCATCCCGAAGTTAAAGTCTGCGCAGAAAAGAAAAATAAAAACGAAATACCGTTAAGTTTTCTTCACTCCCTCTTTATATGATTTTTGCTTTCGTTACAACCTTGTTTAATATATATCCTATTTAAATAAAGCATGACTAGTTTAAATATCCTTTAGTTAGTTTAATAATTGTAGAATACCTTTAGAATACATGTTAGCACAATAATACAAACCTAAGTTTGACCGGACAACCGCAAGTTAACGGATCTTAGAGGATGCTTAACCCCTTCCCTTTAGGATAATAAAAAATCCTTACCCGAAATCTCATAAATTTCGCAAACCCTTAAAAATGGAGTTTAATGTTGACTTTATTTAGTTAGATTAAAACTCCTATTGTTTTATACGGATCTAAAGGTTTTACTCGCATTTATTTATTTTTCTAACTTCCTTTCTTTTACACTTTGCGAGGAACATTCGAGCAATACGACATATCAAAGTGGGATTCTACAGAGATGAAGATTTGCTGGAATCGCACAAGTTTCCAATGGCTGGGATTCTCATATTATGTTTTTTGCTGTATTTGATGATAACATCAGATGTTTTGAAAAACAATTTGTAATGTTTCGATTTAATGTATTAGAACAATTTCATTATGTGGGTAACATTTTAGTTATAATATATTTACAATTCTAATTTATTTTTATTTAATAAATTAAAATTAAAATATAAAAAATGTCAAAAACTAATTTTCCCATCAATTTAAATTAATTTTATTTAAAATTTTCCGCCAAAAAATATTATTTAATTAATAAATTTTGCGGAAATTTTTAAAAAAATGAGGGAATAGTCAAACATCACATTTTGTGACGATTTTTATAACCGACACAACAACCGTCACGAATTTGTGACAGTATCTACCGTGACACTTAGAAAAGTCGTCACAAAACCCCTTTCGTGACGGGTTTTAACCGTCACGGTAGGCCTTTTTTTTGTAGTGAATGTTGGTTTAGTGTTATCTTTTCTTGTTACTAATCTTTATTTTCCAGCAACCACGGATAGAAGGCCCAACCATGAGTGAAAATGATCTAGCATTTAACTGGTGTGTTTGGTATGCCCACTAACCTAACTTTACTTTTAAATTCTTGTATTTTGTTCTTTTATGTAATGGAATATGTATATATTATTGAAACCCCATGGTTAAGACCTAGTTGAAATTAGACAAACGATACGTATATCGTTTAGAACGGATAGGACCCCGACACTTTTTCAAATTGGACCCAAAAGATAACAATTGTATTTTATAGTTTAAAGTGATACAATAAAAATATCTTCTTATACAAAAATTGATTACCATTAAATATATCTTTAAAGTGTATTTCATGATTTGAAGAGTTTGGGAATGTAAAGACAAAAATGGACATGTTTTTGGACAAAAAAAATAAAGACTTTTTTCCAAATTGTAGAGCTTTGATGATTTTGAAAAGAAAATTTGTGGGTAAGAATCGGGTCTTAAAATATTTTTTCAAAGCTTATTTTGGGCCAGGTCCAACTTAAATGAATTAAATTTGATTCAGAGCCCAAGTTTGGGAAAGTGGTTCTAAATGATTGACCTTCCTAAAAATATATACAAAGGAGAAAATTTCACAACTATTTGTATAAAGATCTTGGCATATTATTTCAAAGAAATCTCAAAACGTATAAGGATTCTGGGAGAATAGTATTCTGAGAATAATTTTTTTATTATTTTGGCAATTTGCTCGATTTTGAGTGCGTCTTAGTCCGAAAAATGAAGTGACTATTTTAAACCCTTATATGAACTTTTTCCAAATAAATTCAACTCTTTTCCATCAAATAAAACATTTTTGCCAAAGATTTCAAAATAATTCAAATGATATGACTTTATTTTTACAAGAATTTGAACACTCTTTTAATCAATTAATCACAATAAAACATACTATGAAACTCGAAGGTCAATCATATTCTACAGTTCGTTAATACCCGTGTGTCTAAGGGATTACCAACTCTGATCTTTAAAGAATTTTTTACTAATTTTTGAATAAACACTTTAACTTGATTTTACTAAGTTCTCTATAAAGTATAAAATACGTAGTAGACTCTAAAAAATAAAATATCTTAATAGATTCCATCAACTTGCTAGTAGCTTTTATGTATAAAAATGAACAGTAACAGGCCAAAAGAGGAAGAGGAGGAGATGAAGATGTAGAAGAGGAGAATGAGAGCGAGAAAAGCAAGGAGATGCCGGAAATCGCAAAGAAGAAACTTACTTGATACTTTGAAGATATCTAAGAAACCATTGGAAATTAGGCCTTCATCCTAGGAAGGGAAGTTTTAGTACAAAATTGGGCGCTTTCTGGTAAAAATTAAAATATGGGTCATTTCGTGTAAATATTTTACCCATATTGACATATAGTGTTATTTTTTCTTTATTGAAATTGTTTTGATTTTTTAAAATATTTAGTTAATCTTTGAGATTTAAAATTTAAATATTTACAAGTTCAATTACTTAGCTTTTTCGTTGTTCAATGTGTTCAGATTATGTGTCTTGCTGCTTGTTTTTTTTTCTTTGTTCTTTTTGAAAGTATGAAAAAAGTATTGGAACAGCTTGTGCCCCCGACTAATTCCAATGGAATCCTAGTGTCCAGGCAGCTTGTCCCTTTCCACTAGTCACACGTACCAGGTAACTCTATCCATCATCAAGGTTAAGACAGGATAGACAGAAGAAATCACCTAGTATTTGTATCTGAGATTTGAGTCTGAAACCTCATGCATCTAAACCCACTTCATTGAGGACTTGGTCACACCCTTGGGTGCGGAAAAAAATAGTTCTATACACATTCTTGTAACAAACAAAGCTCTTATGGGTACTGTAAAGGGTAGTCTTTATTATTGATTTGGGCCCTGAACTCAATGAGAGTGGGGATTCGCTCCTCTTCGATCAAACCAATATAGATAAAGATTAGCTTTTGTTATCTTGTAAGCACTACTACAAATATAGGTTTTTTCCGCTGAACTTCAATGGAAAATTTGTGCTATAAAACATGATTTTCTCACCTCATTCCCACTGAACCAGCTCACTGGAAACAAGTTCCCATAGAAATTCGGGGAAGCTTCTTAATATTTCCGTGTAAAAACACTCCTATTTAGGTTTTTTTCATATGACATTCAGTGTCCTTCATTCATTACTAAGCCAAGGTCCTAGGTCTCTGAGTCAGCCCGCGCTTTTTCGAAAAATCCTGCACCCATGGGCATACGGCCTGGCAGGCCTTCCCTTTCCGCCGGAACTTCATGGGCGTTGCCCCGTTCCCCAAGTAGATGTTTGGATGTGAGTGTGAAATAGCTAGGGAAATAGCCACTGAAAAGTTTTCAGTGGGAAAATAGAGATTTTTTAGTAGTGAAGGTGACAAATTCCTCATTTTGGAGGGAAATGGTCGGCGTCAAAGTTTAGTTACGTCTTATTGACCATAAAACTGAAACTGGCTGTATCATAACCCAATGCTTGTTCTTTGTTCCTTAGCCTGACAAATATGTTTTCTTTAGGGTCTGTTAGGATGCCAATAAGGTAATAGATAAACCATAATTCATTCAGTTATCAAGCCAAGTAAATGCTGAATCCAAATTAGAGCATTCTTATATTGAACAGTTAACAATTAAGTGGTGCCACACAGTTGATGCTGTGTTTCTCGGCAAAGTTCAATTGTCGCTGATAGAAACTATACTTTGACTAGTGGTGATACAGTAATTGCTGCTTTATATATTTATTAAAATACTCTATTGACCTTGAATATATTTAGGGACTTGAACAACTTCATGTTACTATCAATACATGAACCTAATGGGGTTATGCTGTATTTTATGGAATGTTATTTTTTTGTTCAGGAGATGTACATGCATAAACTATTGGCTCTGAGATTTAGTAGGCGTTTGGACATGCGATTTTATTTCATGAGATGAAATCCCAAATCATCCAAAAAGGCATGATTTGGGATTCCAAATCATGATTTAAAAAAAATTGAATGTAAAAGTTGACCCATAAGTTTATATTTTATAAAAATAGATTCATATGTTGGTAGATATATTTACCAATCATGTTTACCAACCATTTATATCAAATACTAATAGATCTACAAGTTGGTAGTATATTTATAACAAAGTTACTCTTTCCAACCATGTGGGAGAATTATATTAAAGAGTAGTTACACTACAACTCATGTTTAATTTTTCATTTTATTGAACTAAAGTTTGATCAATTGATGTTATACTTTTTAGAAAAGCCTTCTAGTAGCGTATTAATTTTGTTATGAATTATGACTTACACATTTGGTAAGATTGTATAAGAATTGAGCAAGTTTTGATGGTTTTACAACTTGTGGGATTTTTATGTCTATAAGAAAAAAATACAACTTAAGAAATCCAAATTGCATGTCAAAACAAAACTTCAACTTCAAATCTTCATGATTTCACCTCATGATTTCAAATCATGTCCAAAGAGCTCCTTAGGGGCACGTTTGATACGCAGATATTACTTGGACAAAAATAATACAAATTTGGTGGATGTTTTCATTGATCGATCAGATTATTTAAAATTAGTACACTCCAACTACCATTTTGTTGAACTGTACTAAAAATAAAAAATAAAAAAAAAATACCGTCCATTATATATTAATACAGTCCAGTACATTACAATATAGTACAGTCCAATATAAAAATATACAGTCCAGTGCGACGTACCAAACGAGCCCTAGTATACTAAAGCACAAAGGATATTATAAACTTCTTGGATACAAGAAAAAGAGTAGATAAATAGTAATGTCTAGGGAAAGGGTGGCTCAGTGGTTGGGGCTTTTATAATGGAGGTCTCAGGTTCGAAACCCCCTGCCTACGACAACTAGGGATTTGCTTTCCGAGTCTTTCTCGTCGCATGGGGCTTGCCTAGTGCCGGTTATCTCTCTCGTGTGGTTTGCGGGCTATTACACAGGAGCGGGGTAGGTTTACCCTGTGCGCACCTTAAGGGTAGCGGCTGGGATTTCCTTGTCATAATTGTTTTTGAAAGATGTAAGAAAATGAGATATTCTGAGGCTAATTTACTTCTCAAAAAAAGAAAAAGAATCTTCTGATGAAAAGATGATCAAACTGTAGACAATTGATTTCCCTTCAGAAACATCACAAGTATATGTAATGATGATTTTGTGTGTTGCGATTTAATTATATTTAAAGAGGATATTTTTATATCATCTGTGTAACCTTGCCGAGTGTCTATTGCTGGCTTTGGAATGAATAATTTTCATTTATCGAACTGCAGACTAATGTTGAATTTGTTTCTTTGATTTGTCAAACTTGCTAACTGTTTAAAGAGTAAGCAGAGAGTCAATGATCTTTCCTCCTTCCATTCTAACTTTTCCCCGTGTACAGGATCCCTCTTGTAGCAGGAACATTACTAGATCTCACCGTTTTTTATTGAGGTTACATCTCAAGGTGGAATAGAAAAGGTATGATATTTTGCTTCAGTGACATACATATTTGCTTTCACTTTAAAATGTATTTTAGTTTTGGAGATGGAATCTTTGATATGAAACTACAGTAAAATGCCTTATAAAAAAAGAAACTACAGTAAAATGTGAGCATGTCGACACATGAAACTAATTCTTTTCCTTCTGATTACATTGGATCATAGCCTCATAGGTCCTAATTCATGTTTAAAATTTAATAATGGGCTTTGCAACCTTCGGCCTTATCTCTGTCAGATGCTAGTAACGAAGGCTTCTTGAAGCTTTTCCTGTTCTTTCTCTGGCTTCATTTGTTAAATACATGTTCCCCTTTGCATACAAAACTTATACTTGTGGGTAGGGAAACTAGGATAGAAGTTATGAAACAAATATTGAGTTCCTAGACTCTATGAGGTTAGTGCTAATTAAGAGCATTTGTATTTTGTTGCTGCATATCGACATTACCTCCTTTGGTACTTGCCTCAATAAAATTTCCCTATTTTATCAAAAACATACATGTTCCGCTTTGTGAATACGTAGAGAGACATGAAGATGTTCTTATATCTGAGATATATACATCCAAAAGGTTCCATTGGAAGTTTTTGGCATAACTGCATAAGAAGTTTCCAATTAAGAAGCCATCAAAAGTTTGATTAAATATGTTTAGTCTTGAATGCACAGGTGCGACCTGGTAACTGCTATACAAACTTGTTGGTTTTAAGAATGTTAAGGAAAATAACACAACAAATGGAAACCAAAATAAAGCAGCCGAAAAGGATTAAGAAAATATAGAAGCAGAAGAATTCATGAACCAGAGGAAAAATTGCATACTTTATTGAATAATCTCCTCCTTATTAAATAGCCGATATACAAACTGAAAGCAGGTAAATAAGGAAACAGAAGCAGTCCTATTTTCTATGAAAAAACAGAATACGGCTAACAGTTTCCTATAGAGTAGGAATACTAATTTGACTAGGAGTCTTATCTAACAAATCAGAATACGGCTAACAGTTTCCTATAGAGTAGGAATACTAAAGTTGTACATTAAGATGGACTAATTATATAACGATTATTCATCAAGTATGCACTGATTATACAGTAATGACAATTTGAGATTCCACAATTGGACTATATCAAGTTCAACAAGCAACTAATTCTTGAAATTGCTACCAAGTTTTTAAATAATGAGGCTTTTCTCTGAATGGACTTGAATAAGATGCTATATGTAGGGTAAAAGTTCCTATAACATGCGCATGAAATACCTTTTGTATCAAATAAAACAAGTTCCTAAATTGAAGAGAGATAATATATATAGCTAAAATTAAAGATTTAACATAGTCCAATTTTTTTGACACAAATAACTTGCTCGACTGAACAACATTATTTCATTTTACCAACAAAACAGATTAACCTTCATAAATAATTGAAATTAAAAGTACAATAACATGAAATGGATAGAAAGCAAAAAATTAAGACGAACACTATGAAAAAAAGCAACATGAGAAAACAATGATAGAACAACATAATTATTACATTCTCAATCGAGGTCCTTGTTATGTCCATCATCTTTAGCATTGGTGTCATCCCCTTCCGTTGGTGCAGGCTCTGTACCGCTTCCATCCCCTAATGTAGCCATAGTCTCAACAAACCACGGGTCATTGCTCAAATCTTCCATTAAACTTGCTGATAGGGTAACATGTTCGTTATTGGGGGGAGGATTTGGAGGTTGATTGATCTGTTTTTTTCTTTCATTTAGTTTAGTCATCTTAGAAGCAACTAATTGTAACAAACCTTTAATTTCAATAGCATTGAGTTCATAAATACTCCTTCCCTCCACAAGTTGGTTGAAGAGGAGTTCCATTTCCTTCTCCTCATTTATTTTCTCTATTTTCCTAATTTGTTCTTCTTGCTTATTCACTTTTTCTAGAAGATAGGTTTCATGTTTAACTAACTTTTTAAGCCTTTCGTCCTCTGGAAAACTTAAATACCTCATTAATACATCCTTAGCCAGACCTTTACGTTGCCAAACAATTGGTTGGATTTCCCCTGGGCTAAAAACAAGTACGGCGACTTCTACATCACATAGAGTAGAAAACTCTTCTGCTTTCTTAAATAAAGTTATTGCTCTTCTATTTAGGATGGAATTTCTCACATTTTCACTACAGTTCCTATTATGCCTAAGCCTTTTTGTAGCCATATTTGATACTCTTAACATAAAAAAACACTTCTTTTAGGAGTAGAATATATAAAGCTTGAAGAGGTGCGTGGCTTTTATAGATGCCTAACAAGAATTGTCACTGTAGTCAAATTAATAAAATTCTAGTTGGTTGAGATAGTATAGTCCAAATTTTAAATAAATTGATTAGCGTAATCTGGTTCTAAGGAAATTGTTTTAAACTTTTTCTTAAAAAGTTCAAAGTAGCTAAGATTCAAATTGAAGTTAAGATATCATAGTCCATGATTCTTTTTGGAGTTAGGAAGTGCAAATAATTAACTTGTGACATGAGAACATTTGGTAAAAATTGTGTTGAATGGAAAATATGTTCTACAAATGATGTTAGTATATTCTTAAAAATCATTTTCAATATTTTGACGGATAAAAAGGTTTATGATATGTTTTAGTGATGCAAGGCGTAGGAAAAGGTATGAGACCTAAACAATATCTAGTAGAATATGGTAATATTTTTAATAGTTTTACCTTTTATAATCATTCAAACATGAGATTTGTTTTATTTTGATGACCGAAAAATTCGTCAGATCGGGGATCATGGGCCTGCCCCTCTACCCTTTTCCACTTAAATACCAAAGTTAGTTTGCTTGGCGTGTGGCTTGAGCCTGTGACCTAGGACACAAATCCCTTAACCTTTGGCAATTGAACTAACCCCTGGGGGCTACAAACATGAGCTTTTGATATTTTACTATTCATAATCATATAATTATGATTTTTTTATATAGTTATTCTATTCTCCATGGAAGAAAAAATAATAGTTTTTGTTGCACCTTTGAAAGGAGGACATATGATAAACACCTGAGTAATGCATACAAAATAAATCGTTGCTAAATATGAAGAATTTTGTGGATAAACACTTTAGCCACAATTATTTCTTCCGAAGAATATCATAGCAAGAAATGGCGTAGTTAAAAGTTAGCCTTTACATATTCTGTGGCTAAGGACTTTTAGTTATTACTACAAAACATTATTATGTTGTACATATATTGGTATAACAAATATATACTTATAGCAAACGATCTAATTGTATTGCTACGACAAAGGAAAGATATACAAATCTTTATATTGTTCTCAAGGTGATCCACTTTGGCAAAAGATTTGATTTGTTTACCATGAAAATTCAATTTTTCTGGCTATTGTTATAGTTTAATCTCGTGGCAATATTGTAAAGCCCTTTAAATTCTTATAACTTATTTAGGCTAATTTCGGCTTAAATAAAGTTACTAAAGCAAGACGAGGTTCGTGGGATCCACACAAGGGTAGAAGAACGATTGATGAGCGTTAAATTATTCATGGTATGAGTAGGAAAGTGTTTGAAACCTGGAAGAGACATGACAGACGCGTACTTGTCCACGAGCTACCTTTTCGCGAACAAAGTGGATATCCATCTCTATATGTTTAATTCGCTGATGCTGAACCATATTACCAGAATACAATTTACAATTTCCATAATAGGAAAATCCTATTCCTATTCTAATACCAAAACCCTATTCTAGTAGTACAAGAATCCTATAATTATGGTAAGTGTACAATACTAATTAATACAAAATTTACATTAAACTATTTACACTAATTTGAAGACTAAACCGTGATATACACTTATGGTAAGAAGTGTATATCACGTCCGTTCTTAACCGTGTTGATAACGGAAACACTGGACAAATGTTCCAGGACCTCTCGTTGCGACTCACGCGCTTGTAGAAGCAGAAAGTTCAGGGGGCTTGTGAGGCCCTCCGCCCGAGGTGACTGAAAAACCTGGAGGGGCCTCATGATACCTTTGGTGTCGCATGGTTCCCTCACAAGCAACCTGGACAGTATAAAAGGAGGGGTTACAAGGTGTGGGGATGGGGGAGGAGTTAGTGAGAATTTTGAGCTAGGAAATTCTCCCGATCCCATCCGGCTTAGATCAATTCCCAAATAGTTAAGTTGAGTTTTTATTGATATTTTGGTTTAATTCGAACAATAACACTACAATCAAATATTTCGTGAAATGGGAACTGGTTATTGCATTTGTATTTGAAAATCCTCTCCCTATTAGGGTATGTAGGAGTCCCCCAATTTGACTATAGTCACAAGGTGTGTTGTTTATTTCAGCGCTATAAGACCACCAAGATGGGTCTTAGTCTCTTTTGGCGGCATAGGACTTCTCATTGTGCGCTTTTAGTTTCCTACAAAAGTATATGAGTTGACAAGAAATAATAAGTTATATAAATCAACGGTTACCTCAGAAATAGTATAATTTCAGATATCTGGCATTCCAACTTCTTTGAAGTTCTATGTTGTTCGGTCTTTGGAGTCTGGGCTGGGCCACACACGTGCTACAATGGCAATTACAATGGGATTTGAAGAAGAATTGCTGCTTTCAAGCGTGAACCAGGTCCAGGATTCGGACTAGGAATTGCTATTTTCAGCTTTTATGATTTGGTATGGGTTTTTCCTAATTGGCCCCCATTTTTCTAGAGGTTGGGTCCTGTGTGTTTAGAAACACGTGTCCGAGGACCCTATGCCCTCGTTTGAAAATTCAAGCTCATCCATCTTAGTTGTAGTATCAAGCAATTTTTATTTGTACGTCTCGATCCGGATATACGCTTCTTCGCTTTGCTCGTCTACTAAGTCTAGCTCAATTTTTGTTTCTTCTTTATTTGGTTCCTCTCTTCCCCAAGTGTATCTAGGCTGGGTACAACGACTTCGATTGGAAGCAAGGCTTTTGCTAACTAAGAAGTAAGAAGATTCACCTATTGAAGTGCGGTCAGTCGTTTGATAGGCCCATATTTTATGTGTGAAACTTGTCACCCCACCTTCGTTTGGCTTGGTTGAGCCATGTTTTAAGTGAGGAGATTATTTTTTGTTGCCTGACTCAGTTTGTCCCTTAGACCTTGATTAATTAATCCATGTCACCGTTCCATGTACTTTTTCTGTTAATAGAAGGGCAATTATAGACCTAAAAAAAGGTTGAGGGCATTTGTGATCTAATAGGTGGAATGAGAGATTTTTGAGCCATTTATGATACGTTAAGGGGCATTTTTGACCATTTTTCAAACAAAGTTGATTACATCCAATTCTTTTACCTTGGCGTAGTCACTGGCTTCGACCATTTGTTGAAGCACGTCAGTTGATGCTAGCGTGTGGCATAGTTGACTCGGGGCTTGTGGCAACTTGCCCACTATATTCATTTCCCACTTCATGAATTGCATGTAAAGCCCCATAAATTTTGGCGATTTAATTCGGGCTGAAGCCGTGACTAGGAGAGTAATAATTCCATGGGGATATTTGGGCATGGGTGGAATTCGAGTTGGATGAACCCAAGCTAATGTCTCATACCAAATAATACAAAAATCTCGCATAAGTTATAGCAGTATTAGTGATACGGTGTTGCTTCTGATATTTATCTCCGGCATAACTTATACAGAGTTTAGTACTAATGCAGAGCTTAATATCGGTGACCCAAAATAATTGTTGCATCAATTATATGGGGATTATATTAGTAATGACAAGTTTAATACTGAAAACCAAACGATGTGTTCACTCGGGTTTTGTATTGTGAACTTGCTGCAGGTTATTAGGGAGCGAAAATGGGGGGAGGTGAAAGGAATATTCAAATTTCCATCTTCTGTGACCAGTGCTTCATTTGTCCTGCGGAAGTACTATATATCCCTGCTTTATCATTTTGAGCAGGTTTACAAATAGAAGTGTCAGTGACTCTGCAGCTGAACATGCTAATGAAGATAGTGTTTCTACGAATCAATATTCAGGTGTGCTTCCAATCTTTTAAAGCCTTAAACTTTCTTTCATGAGATCCTTGACTCCTGTTTGAAATGTTTGGAAATTCAGAAGAGCTCCAACAAAGAAGTATTGAAACTTGATGTTGCTTATAGGGAGATTGTTTTTCTCTCCTGCAACTTCGTTTTTTTTTCTTCTCCCTTTTAGGTCCTTAATATCATGTTTAATAGTGGCTAGACATGTTTATCATGTGTAATTGCTATACAATTTTATGGTTCATGCAACTTGCAGTGAGTTATAATCTGGACGCTGGGAAATCACTGGTAGGAACAATTGATTCAAAGTTTGATTACGGTTATGTAATCACTGTGAACCTGGACTCGGAGAATTCAAATGGTGTACTATATATCATAGACCTGCATTACCTCATCAATTCCAAAGCGTTTATACTTCGGGTAGGCCTTCCCAACGGATTAGGAAAAGACGCCAGTTCGCTTTGGAGGACCCATCTCGACCCAAGACAAATCAAAGTGGTTATAATTTTTTCTTTGCTGAGCATTTTTCCAAGCTGAAGCCTTCATATCAGGGCAAGAGAGAGCTATCAGCAAAAGGATTGGACTTCTTTGGAGTCGACACACGGATGCTGAGAAACAGGTTGGATAAAATGGCCTGACACATTAAATTCACTTTTTTTGTTAATGTTTTATATTTATGTGCACAAACTGCATCCTCCGGCTGGAATTATTTCGGTACTCTTAACCTTCTTTTACAGAATAACGATAATAGTGAAATGCGGATATAATATTTTACAAGGAGATAGTTTACATGTTGCTACTAGCATTGTACAGTAACTTTGTAAATATACTTATTTCTTTATTTGCTTGTACTCTGGTGTGACTTTTAAGCAGAATAATAGTTTGATTGTATTTTGAAGGCATAGTTGCAAAGGTATCGTGTGTTTTAACCACCTTTGTCACTGAGTTATTCCAAATATTAAATGTTAAATGTTGGCTCTTTTCAGTAAAAAAGACATTAACCAGAGAGGGTACTTCGTTGTTCCTTTGGTAAGGGGTGTTAAGTTATGCTCGTCTTTGGTTACAAATGCTACTGTAGAGTCGAAATTAGCAACATTGACATTCGTGGATATGTCAGAGAACTTTTTGGAGTTATTAAAATGTCCATGGTAAATATATTTGATGTTCTTGATGAAAATCGGGATGTAGACTGATATTGCTGGACATCTTCTCTCAAAAACTTTGTTTCCGCATCTTTCTTTCTTTCATCAATGTTGCCATAGGCAGGATTGGACTTTGATGAATTTGAGGTATTGGCTCTGCATTATTTTGCCTATCGGTGTCAAAGAAGTTTCATCCCAGTTTCCTTGATGCAATATAATGCTTAAAATGGTCGGTTTTTGTATCTGCTTTTGTAATTTCTGGGAGCCGTTTGGACATGATTTGAAATCATGAGATAAAATCATATGATTTGAAATCAAAGTTTTATTTGGACATGCAATTTGAGATTTCTTAAGTTGTATTTTTTCTTGTAGACAAAAACTCCACAAGTTGTGCAATCCATCAAAAAAAATTCAGTTCTTATACAATCTTTTCAAATATCATGTTATAGTTCATAACAAAATTAATACGCTACTAGAAAATTTTTAAAAAAATTACAACATAAAATTGATAAAACTTTAGTTCAATAAAAAGAAAAATTTCACATGAATAGTAATGTAACTACTTTTTAATATAATCCTCTCACATGGTACGAACAATCTTTTCACGTTGAACATGCATTTTCCGATCAGATGAGGTTGATAAATGGTTGGTGGGAGTAATTGTTATAAATATCCTATCAACTTGTAGATTGATATTTGATATAAATGTCGGTAAACATGGTTGATATACTTGTGATTTTTTTTTTTACAAAATATAAATTTATCGGTCAAATTTTATAAAATAAAAATTTGAAATCATGATTTGGAATTCCAAATCATCGCATGATTTGGAATTTCATCTCATCGCATGTCCAAACGCCTACTAATTTGTTTTTTTGGAACAATCAACATACCATTTAAGTTAGACAATGCAATTTTGATCTCACATATTTTTAAAAAAAATACAAATTTGCAGTTGGATACGGTCTCCCAGAAAACAATTAAGGATTATATATTTTTACTATATAGTTTATTACTATTATCTATATTGATACTTAAATAATTAAATTAAGATCCTCAATTTACTATCTTTATAATTATAATTAGGACTCATAGTTACTCAGAAGATTTTGGCAGTTCGTTGGAATTATATACCATTGACCCATTACACTGATCCAGAGGGTATTAATTGAAATTAGCTTCTTCAATCTTGATACCTTGAAAACAAATGTCGTTGCAAAAATTATGATACCATCACCAAATAAATGGTAAAAATTTACTTCCAGCAGAGCAAATGTTTATACTAAACTAAGCAATGTAAAATAAATAAATGTATTTCATGTACATCTACCACTTCAATCATAGTTAGGTAATATACATTTTTTATTTTAAGTTTTAACCAACAACATTGAAAGTATACGTATGTCGTAGATGTTACACCCCGTAATTCCATGATATATTTAAAGAGAATGCATGTAAGGAATCAGGACTTTAAAGATTGGTACGAAAGGAAGACTTGTTTTTCCAAGGGAAATCTTCCGAACTTCGAAAAGGAAAAATGTCCGTTGATGAGAATTAGATTCTCAAAAGGTATTATTTGAGACGTGTGGAATTTATTAGAATTGTGGGAATTTATTTACGGTTTGGTCACGTAGGGGCCCACCCGGGAAATTTTACGTTTTTGTGGGGCCCACGAGGTTTCCGATATTTTGACGAATTATGGAATATTTTAGACCAATAGGAGGGCGACACGTGTCACCCCCACATGGGCTTGATCGAAATTGACCAAGGTTAAGTAGTCAAGTGACCAAGGTTAAGTGGATGATCAAGCTTAGAGGTAATTGACCAAGTCAACTAGTCAAAGTTGACACAAGATATTTAATTGACCCAATCCTAGCCACACATTTGTTTTGATCTCACCCCTTGGTTGTAGTATATATCTACATTACTAGTGCAATACTAGACAAATCCAACACTTAGAAAAAAATCAAGAAACTTTAGTGTGCAAAGAGAGGCTCTCGGCCAAGGCTCCTTTAGGAGATTTTTTTTTTTGCAATCTTGCTTCATAAATCTCAATATTCAAACCCAAGATCCCTAAAGGTATTCTAAGGATATCTCAATACAAAAATCCTGGAAAACTACGTTTTTACGTTAGTCGCAACATGAAAACCTAAGGGTTTTTTCATAGTTGGAGTTGGAACTTGAAGAGGAGTTCTTCACAAGCTTCTAAGGGTTGCAAATAGCGGATTGGAACGTCGAAAAGAGGAGCTAAAGTTGCTAGGATCGACTTTAGGTTTTGGATTGTATTTGGGCTTAAAGAGGTAATAATCTCCGTCTTGCTATTGTAATTCAAGATTTCATGTTGTAGTAGTTGATAGATGAGCATGTGATATTATGGAATGAAGGTTTATAATTGTTATGGAATTTGGAAGCCTTAAATTCGAGACCTAGCATGCTTAGCCATTGAAATTGTAATTTATTTAGTTGTTAGTTACGATCGTCGCATGTTATATAAGAAGGGGATTATAGTTGTTATAATTGATTGCGACTATATAACATGTTAGAATAACAACTTGGATTGAAAAGGAATTGGAAAAGAATAGATGTGGTGTTATCCTTGTGATTGTCGAAAATGGCCAAGAATATTGGACAGTTTTACTTTAATTGTGGGGCAGAATTTTACACGTCCTGTTAGGCGTGTAATCCCCTTTGGTTAGCTGAATTGTTGAGCCTTAAATGTGGCTTGTTGGTTGATGGATACGGGCCTTAGAAAAGGTGGAAAAGCACGTAGAAACAAAGGAAGTGCTGTCCGATTTTCCGTAGAATTAGAGGGCAATTATTTGGTATAAGTCTTACAATAGTAAGTATGATATTGATAGAAGTACTATGGCCATTTTAGGTTGAAATACTACGTGTAGAAGATTCTACTTGGCTTAAGGAATAACCGATGAAGTTGAAGTACTTTGGAGCATTTTGCTACTTGTCGTATTGGTTAGTTGTCACGAGGTATGTGAACTTCTTCTTTCTATAGACATGAGTATTTTTATGGTATACTTGCCTTGTTATTAGGAGTATACATGACTTGATCTTGAAGTATACTTGCCTTGTTGTTAGGAGTATACTTGCCTTGATATTGAAGTATACTTGCCTTGTTGTTAGCAATATACTCGCCTTGATATTTGAAGTATACTTGCCTTGTTGTTAGGAGTATACATGACTTGTTCTTGAGTATACTTTCCTTGTCATAGGAATTATTCATGTTATTGATTTTATGCTAAAGGCATGTCTGGAATATTCGTAAGTTCTTACCAAGTCTTATGGGGGATGTTGGTAAGAGTCGTTAGGAAGTATTGGAGTCTAGTTGACCTTGCTAAATTACTACACTAATGAAAAAAAGGACCGAACAAGCCATTGCAGCGTTAATGAAAATGTATCGGTAATCAATTACATTGAAATGAGTAGAATCTTCCATCTGCATAGAAACTAAGATGAGACAAAATTGTATTACATTTTCTAGATCATGGCTCAATGGACAAGATCGTTATAAACGAGTATAACCTATTCACGACTCATAAAAATATTAATTTGGAAAGTACTTGAGACTTGAATTTCGAAAATATGTAGTGACTTGATTTATTTGAAGTAAGTAAATTGATTTTGAGAATATATAAGTCTTGATTATGAAAGTATAAGTCACTCGAATTACTTTAAAGATTATGATACTTTATTTTTCAAGTTATGAGACTTGATTCCAAAAATGTTAAGAGACTTGATATATTTTGAAAGTATGAGAATTTGTTTGAAAGTATATGATACTTGAATATTGAAAGTCAAGAGATTGAGTTTATTTTGTTTTCTAACATTTCATGGATTAAATCTTCTAATAAAGAAATGATGTACAAAGTACTTTGGGTCCAAACGCCCTAATACTTCATGAAATGATTCTTGTTATAACAAATGTATGTACGTAGTACTTTTGGAGTTCAACTCCCTAATAATACATGGTAACTAATGCCTTAATTTTCCAAATCATGTTTTTAATAGATACTTGAAAGAATAAGTGTCTTGATAGCGCCTTGATGGGTTCTAAAAGGAAAGGTGTGATAGCACCTTGGTTTCATAAGAGTTGTTATAATTTTTCCAATTATCCCCCTTGAGAACCAGTTGAGCTGCCCATGCGGACCGTAAGAGTTGTTATAATGACTTTATGGGAAGTGGTTATAACTGTTTTTATGAAAAGTCTAAAATATGGTTAATAGAATGAACTTGGTTTCATTATAGTACATGAAAGGAGTAACTAGAGTATAAATCGTGTAGGTCGCTTGATTTGATGAAAAAGTAACTTGATGTTGCAGGGCTAGTGCCTTGGGATTTATATAAAGGAACAGGACGTGCGGCGAACGTACGTAGTACTTTGGCTTGCTAAAATGATAATTGTATTGATTTGGTTTAAAAGAAGGCACGGCATTGTCTTAATTATATAAAATGATGGTTGTTCATTTTATTGTAATGAGAGTCAAAGATGATTTACTTTCATATGTTATTTATGATAGTCGGTTGTGCTAGTGTCATAGTATTTATTACGGGGTCAATCCCCGGGTCATGTTGCATTTTGCGTATTCCGTAGAATTGCTCCCCACAATGCGAGGAATACCTCATGCGAGTCTGTAGGGCTCATGCGGGTGAAAAAGTCGCATGCAGGTGAAATAGTCCTATGCGAGGAATACCTCATGCGGGTCCACAAGATCCATGCGGGTGAAATAGTCCCATGCGGGAGAAATAATCCCATGCGGGTTCAATTCCCATGATTATTCCTTGGACTGCTACTCCATGATGCGGGTATATCTATATATATACTCATTGCGGGTCTACAAAATCCATGCGGGTGAAATAGTCCCATGCGGATGAAATAGTCCCATGAGTTGATTTTCTATTATTAAAAATGTACAGTTTACTCTCATTATACCGAGTCCCTCACTAAAGGGCCGGGACACATCATAGGCATATAGACATGACAGTTGACTTTATATTATATCATGGATCTAAGCGGTGATGTTGGAATTCCACGGGCATGCTCCATTGATACGGGTTATATATTATACTTGTTCCATGCTGACAGTGATGTTGTATTCCATGAGCATGCTTCTGTGATATTATATGCTGAGGGCAGGTGTCCCTGATCTTGCCATGACTTTCATATTTGAAAGTGGTACAGTGATACAGTAGTACAGTGGTACGGTGATACAAGGGTCCAATTGGCTCTGATTTTTATATGGCACGGTAGGATCTGGTATTTGATTTTCATACTTGCCCCTGTCATTCTTTTGTACAGTTATGATCTTGTTTACTGTATTGTATTTACGTTCCATACTTAGTACCTGTTGTACTGACCTCCTTCGGGGGGCTGCGTTCATGTCCGCAAGTCTAGGTACACAGTTGTGGATCCGTGATCTTAGGATCCTTGTTCAGCATTTTGGGATAACTCCAATGTTCTGGAGCTTGTCATTATGGATAGGTATATTCAGAGGTACGGCGGGGCCTTGTCCCGTCATAAAATTTGTCCAAACTCTTAGAGGTCTGTATTCATATGTGGGCTGGACTGGCTAGAGTTGTATTTACATTGTTGAACAGTGTAGACCCTTTTTTGGGTGATTTATATTATGGCAGCCTTATCGGTTTTGCCTTGGTTTTTTAAAAAATGAGTGTTATTTATCTTCCGCGGTTTATTGTATTGTATGAATAGGAGGGTGCCCAGGTAGGGCACCAGTCACGGGCCCGGGGTTCGAAGCGTGACAAAGTGATATCAGAGCAATTAGTCCTCGGAATGTCTACAGAACGTGTCTAGTAGAGTCTTGAGTATAGGTATGTGTGTGTCACGACCCGACCTCGGGCCCGCGACTGGTGCCTTACCCCGGGCACCCTAGTGATACAACATCAGAGAAAAATCAGCGGAAATAAAAAACTTAAACATGAAACAAGATAATTTAAAAACAAAGCAACCAAAAGTTACCTTTCTCAGATATATAAATAATTAAACCTGAACAGTTACATCCTTTTTCAAACCCTGCCCACAACAGTACTACCGACCTCTAAGAATGTAATCACAACTACGACGGGGTGGCTCGCCATACCACGAATAAGTACCTACAACGACAGGGACTATACCAAAGATAAGCCTCGGAGAAGCGGAGCTTCCCAAACGCCGAACCGTGATCCTAAGAGCGAGGATCAACAATCGTGTACTTCTCTACCGCGGCGTAACGCGGCTCAAGGAGGTCGATAACAGGTACCAAGTATGTGAAACTGAAAATACTGTAAATGAAATCATAATAGTCTATATAAAGCAGGAGACATGTATGATAACCAACTACAGTACACAACATATAAACAGTCATGTCAAGTCAGGGACTCACGCCCTCAAAGTCATCACTCAAATATAACAATGGGTCTCACGCCCATAACATCAATCATGCCCATGGAATTCCTTCCTCACTGCCGGCAGTCTATGATATAACAACACCAAGGAGTACACATGAACACCAGATCCCACCTGTGTCATAAAACCGTACGGGGCAAGTACGAAGGCATAGCTACCAGATCCAACCTGCGTCATCAACTGACCGGGGCAAGTACGAAAGCCAACTACCAGATACCAAAGTCGTACCAACAATACTAAATAACTATATCACGAAGCTGACCGGGGCAAGTACGATAGCCTCTACCAGATCCACCTGCGCCACGTAGCTGACCGGGGCAAGTAACTAGGCTAACCACCAGATCCTCCCTGCATCACGAAACTTCGTCCAAACACTGACTCGTGAAGCTGACACGTGGCAAGTGCGATAGCCTCTACCAGATCCACCTGCGCAACGTAGCTGACGGGGGCAAGTAACTAGGCTAACCACCTTATCACAACCGTAATCACGAGACTTCGCCACAAAACTGAACGGGGCAAGTACGAAGGCTAACTACCAGATACCAAAGCCGAATCAGCCACGACCGGGGCAAGTACGAGAGCCAACTACCAGATACCAAGGCCGAATCAGTAAAACCTCATGGAGGGCTAGTCCATGGAATAACACTAATGATCACATGCCCCCGGAATCCCTCATCGGTGTAGACATGCCCATGTGACAATAATAATATACCGGGAGTTTAACCCGCTGCATGACCGCATGCCCCCGGAATCCCTCATCGGTGTAGACATGTCCATGTGATAATAACAATGGAAGCATACCCGTGGAATCCTCCGTCACTGCCGGTACGTCCAAGTAAGTTCACAACAAGTCAGCCGACCCTCCATCGAGAGACGCGGTGGTATAGAAATACAATACTTGCACAGCAAAAGCTATCACAACTAGCATAGGCAAGTTCAACATACTTTTAAACTTTCATTAACATGTAAATTGATTCACCATTTACATAAACTCAAGTACTCCCATTTTTGTGCCAACAATCCGGGTTTTAACCCTAAAGTACTATGTACTTTAATTCCTTCGAAAATATCTCTTTTTACGTAAAAACAACTCGATACTAATGTCCGTAGTACCAAACACGTTCATGTTTAAATCAAGTACTTTATATTTTTTAAACCAAGTGGCTTACACTTTTAAAACAACGTCAAGTATACTTTTAAAACCCAAGTAACTAACTCTTTTAAGATCAAGGTACTCCTACCCTTTTAAAACCAAGCCACTTATATTTTTCTATCAAGAAAAGTTCGATATTTGAAAACAAGTTACTTATACTTTTAAACTCAAGTTACTTCTCTTTTCCCAAAATCAGGTTACCATTTTAATCCACTAATAAAACCATTCTTTTGTTTTCATAAAGTCGTTATAATTAACTTCCCATAAAGCTATTATAACACTTTATGTTTTAAACCAATTTAAGACAAGACCATGCCTTTCTTTTAAACCAAAAACTCTTCAATTCCTCAAGTCTCTTTTCTTTTAGAAATCAAGCTTCTTACTTTGGAATTTAAGAAAATCAAAACTTGTTTATAATGATCTTATTAAAGCCGCCATGATCTAGGAAATGTAATACAATTTTGTTTTATCTTAGCTTCTATGCAGATGGAGGTTTCTACTTGTTTTAATATAAATAATTGTCATTACATTTTCCTTTATTAACGCTGCAATGGCTTGTTCGATAATTATTCCCATTTTCGAAATCAATAAAACTTATTCCTTTTAAAAACCAAGTCCTTAATATTTCACATCAAGTCATTTATAAGTCAAGTCTCTTATTTTTTAAAAACCACAAACCATTTCTTTACCTACATGAAGTCGTTATAACAAACTTCCCATAAAGCCGTTATAACACTTTATGTTTTAAACCAACCAAATTCGTTAGCACACGTGACGCTCACCGTACTACATAGTTCACAACAATCATGCTAGAAAGGATAGGAAGAGGTTCACATACCTCGCGACGATTATCGACAATTAGCAAAACGCTCCAAAGTACTATAACCCTGCTAGCCTTTTCCACCCTTCAAGTAGAATACTCTACTCGTAGTATTTCAACCTATAAAGGCCACAAAACGTCTATCAACTTCTCGAACTCTTTGTAGCACATTTCAAAGTATAAGGTTCCTTATTCTACGGAAAATTCGGCAGCACCTCCCCCCCGGCAACCACATAAATCTCCTCCTCTATCAAGGTCCGCTACCAAACCAACAACTCCAAGGGGGTTACATGTCTAACCGGACGTGTACAATTCTGCCCCACAATAATACTACAAGTCTACTGTAATTACAGTCCAATGTAAATACAGTTCAATTCTTATCAATCTTCTTTCCACATATAATATTCTCAATTATAAACTACTACAACATGTAATATCCAATTACAATAGGGGGACAAAGATCATTACCTCGATAAGCCCAAAATTATCCAAGATTTACAAGTCGATCCTGAGCAACGTTTAGCTCCTATTCCTTACGCTCCAACCCGCTCCAAGCAACCCTTAGAAGTTTCTAAACAACTTCTCTTAACACTTCATCCAAGCTATGAAGATTTTTCTAGGGTTTCATTTTGCGACTAAAGGAACAAAGTAGTATTTCCGGGCTCTTATGTTGAGATTACTTTAGAATACTACTAGGGATACTAGGCTAAGGTATTTGGGATTATACAACAACACTTGAAGTATTTTCTACACAGAGTGGGGGGGGGGGGGTGGACGAGAGCAACAAAAGGGAGGGAGTATATTTTTGCCTAGGAAACTATCTCAAGTGTGGATGAAATTAAGTCTTGCACTCAAGGGGTATTTATAGAGAAATCAATGGCCAAGATCAAGGCAAGTGTGTGGTGAGATCTTGGGACATGTGTGTATGGATTCAACCAACCATATGTCCACCACAAAAAAGGGACAAGTGGCTTGCCACTTGTCCACCACAAAAAAACGTCCAAGTGCCCCCCTAATTTCGGTCATAGGGCCATATGGGGGTGCCATGTGTCGCCCTCCTACTCGTCCAAAATATTTCATCTTCCGAAAATATCCAAAATATCGAAAATCTCGAAACAAAGTGGGCCCCATAAAACCGTAATTTTTCCCCGTGGGCCCCACGTGACCAATTCCGGAAATAAAATTCCATAATTCTAATATAAACCAGGAAGTCCAAATACCAAATCTGGGAATCCAATTCCCATTAATGAACCTTTTTCCTTCACAAAATCCGGAAACTTTTCCGTCGAAAAATCACATCTTTCTTCCTTTCCAATATTACTGTCGTATTCTCGTACGTACGTCCTCACATACATACCCTGGAACTACGGGGTGTAACAGTGTGCACCATACTTATACACATGAGGCTATAGGATATTTAGGATTGATTTCTATTATTCTTACTCTAAGGTCGTGCGATAGAGCTGTGTTGTTAGGATGATCTTTCCCTAACAGTTATTGTGATTGCAGATATGAGAAAGGCAACGGTGGCCCAAAAAGGATTATATGGATTGCGTATCCAGGTTGGTAAAAATTATCTTATAGTAGGTATATTGAGGAAGTATATCTGTACGAATGTATTTATTTGGAGACGTATGTATGTTACCTAGAATGATTATGGTTTAACAGGAGTTGGTTAAGACTTAGTAATTACTTGGAATGTGTGAAACAGTTTATTGAACCCACACCTAGGCTTTATTTATGTACTGATTTGGAATGGTCAGAAGGTAATGAACGGTCTGAGATTGTGATAGACTCTTAAAAGAGATCATGTTTTATTGATTGGATAACATACCATATTGTTAGATTAAGCGGTGTTGTACGCTTAAGTGATTGTGTGAATAATAATGGTATGGAGTAAATAGAGTTGTTGTGATAAAGACAACAAGATTTTAAGAAGCTACATTTCCCGTATGTGGGGACTGATAATATAAGCTTGGGACATGGAATAATTGTGAACCTTAAAATATTGATAACCGCTGAGACCTTAGAGGTATAAGGCCTTCTCGGGTAGTAAGATTTATTTCAGACCAAGAATGAGAATTAAGTGCGACTATGGGTCGGGTATGGGTTGTTGCGGGTCAACTCGTAGCCCGAAATATAATGGGGTCAGTTGGAGGTAGTCCCGCTATGTGATAGGGTCACAAGGGTATAAGGCTCAAGTCTAGTTAATCGTTGTACGAGTTCGTGGACGCGTTCCTCCAGAACCGGGGCCGTGAGGACCGAGAAGGGCCTTAACGGAAATTGAATCTAAGTATAAGGACCAAGTTTTGATGTAGTAACTCCAAGGAATTAAAAACAGAAGCAATGATTGAGATTATGTACGGTACTAGAATAAGTTTGGAAGTACGAGAAGAATACGATAAGTAAGAAAAGAAAAGAAAAGAACAAGGGTTGAAAGAATTGAAGTGTTTATAGTTATGACTAAGGAAATGTACGAAAAGAGAATCCTTTTAGGCCATGAATGGGAGTAAATAGTGATGATGCACCCTTTGGATTTGATTCCTCGTTTGGCTTGTGATTGATAAGTATGCATATGCGATGTATCAGGGCCATGTGTGGCATATGTGATTATGTTGAGTGTAGTTAAGGGGGACTATGCGATATCCGTTTAGATTGAACCTCAAAAGAACATTCGGGGATGAATGTTTCTAAGGGAGGGGGGGGGAGAATGTTACACCCCGTAATTCCAGGATATGTTTAAAGAGAATGCACGTAAGGAATCAGGACTTTAAAGATTGGTACGAAAGAAAGAATTGTTTTTTCAAGGAAAATCTTCCGAACTTCGGAAAGGAAAAATGTTCGTTGATGAGAATTAGATTCTCAAAAGGTGTTATTTGAGACGTGTGGAATTTATTAGAATTGTGGGAATTTATTTACGATTTTGGTCACGTAGGGGCCCACCCGGGAAATTTTATGTTTTTGTGGGGCCCATGAGGTTTCCGATATTTTGACGAATTATGGAATATTTTAGACCAATAGGAGGGCGACACGTGTCACCCCCACATGGGCTTGGTCGAAATTGACCAAGGTTAAGTAGTCAAGTGACTAAGGTTAAGTGGATGATCAAGCTTAGAGGTAATTGACCAAGTCAACTAGTCAAAGTTGACACAAGATATTTAATTGACCCAATCCTAGCCACATATTTGTTTTGATCTCACCCCTTGGTTGTAGATATATCTACATTACTAGTGCAAGACTAGACAAATCCAACACTTAGAAAAAAATCAAGAAACTTTAGTGTGCAAAGAGAGGCTCTCGGCCAAGACTCCTTTAGCAGAGAAATATTTTGCAATCATGCATCATAAATCTCAATATTCAAACCTAAGATCCCTAAAGGTATTCTAAGGATATCTCAACACAAAAATCCCGGAAAACTACGTTTTTACGTTAGTCGCAACATGAAAACCTAAGGGGTTTTTCATAGTTGGAGTTGGAACTTGAAGAGGAGTTCTTCACAAGCTTCTAAGGGTTGCAAATAGCGGATTGGAACGTCGAAAAGAGGAGCTAAAGTTGCTAGGATCGACTTTAGGTTTTGGATTGTATTTGGGCTTAAAGAGGTAATAATCTCCGGCTTGCTATTGTAATTCAAGATTTCATGTTGTAGTAGTTGATAGATGAGCATGTGATATTATGGAATGAAGGTTTATAATTGTTATGGATTTTGGAAGCCTTAAATTAGAGACCTAGCATGCTTAGCCATTGAAATTGTAATTTATTTAGTTGTTAGTTACGATCGTCGCATGTTATATAAGAAGGGGATTATAGTTGTTATAATTGATTGCGACTATATAACATGTTAGAATAACAACTTGTATTGAAAAGGAATTGGAAAAGAATAGACGTGGTGTTATCCTTGTGATTGCCGAAAATGGCCAAGAATATTGGACAGTTTTACTTTAATTGTGGGGCAGAATTTTACACGTCCTGTTAGGCGTGTAATCCCCTTTGGTTAGCTGAATTGTTGAGCCTTAAATGTGGCTTGTTGGTTGATGGATACGAGCCTTAGAAAAGGTGGAAAAGTACGTAGAAACAAAGGAAGTGCTGCCCGATTTTCCATAGAATTAAAGGGCAATTATTTGGTATAAGTCTTACAATAGTAAGTATGATATTGATAGAAGTACTATGGCCATTTTAGGTTGAAATACTACGTGTAGAAGATTCTACTTGGCTTAAGGAATAACCGATGAAGTTGAAGTACTTTGGAGCATTTTGCTACTTGTCGTATTGGTTAGTTGTCACGAGGTATGTGAACTTCTTCTTTCTATAGACATGAGTATTTTTATGGTATACTTGCCTTGTTATTAGGAGTATATATGACTTGATCTTGAAGTATACTTGCCTTGTTGTTAGGAGTATACTTGCCTTGATATTGAAGTATACTTGCCTTGTTGTTAGCAATATACTCGCCTTGATATTTGAAGTATACTTGCCTTGTTGTTAGGAGTATACATGACTTGTTCTTGAGTATACTTTCCTTGTCATAGGAATTATTCATGTTATTGATTTTATGATAAAGACATGTCTGGAATATTCCTAAGTTCTTACCAAGTCTTATGGGGGATGTTGGTAAGAGTCGTTAGGAAGTATTGGAGTCTAGTTGACCTTGCTAAATTACTACACTAATGAAAAAAAGGACCGAACAAGCCATTGCAGCGTTAATGAAAATGTATCGGTAATCAATTACATTGAAATGAGTAGAATCTTCCATCTGCATAGAAACTAAGATGAGACAAAATTGTATTACATTTTCTAGATCATGGCTCAATGGACAAGATCGTTATAAACGAGTATAACCTATTCACGACTCATAAAAGTATTAATTTGGAAAGTACTTGAGACTTGAATTTCGAAAATATGTAGTGACTTGATTTATTTGAAGTAAGTAATTGATTTTGAGAATATATAAGTCTTGATTATGAAAGTATAAGTCACTCGAATTACTTTAAAGATTATGAGACTTTATTTTTCAAGTTATGAGACTTGATTCCAAAAAAGTTAAGAGACTTGATATATTTTGAAAGTATGAGAATTTGTTTGAAAGTATATGATACTTGAATATTGAAAGTCAAGAGATTGAGTTTATTTTGTTTCATAACATTTCATGGTTTAAATCTTCTAATAAAGAAATGATGTACAAAGTACTTTGGGTCCAAACGCCCTAATACTTCATGAAATGATTCTTGTTATAACAAATGTATGTACGTAGTACTTTTGGAGTTCAACTCTCTAATAATACATGGTAACTAATGCCTTGATTTTCCAAATCATGTTTTTAATCGATACTTGAAATGATAAGTGTCTTGATAGCGCCTTGATGGGTTCTAAAAGGAAAGGTGTGATAGCACCTTAGTTTCATAAGAGTTGTTATAATGGCTTTATGGGAAGTGGTTATAACTGTTTTTATGAAAACTCTAAATATGGTTAATAGAATGAACTTGGTTTCATTATAGTACATGAAATGAGTAACTAGAGTATAAAACGTGTAGGTCGCTTGATTTGATGAAAAAGTAACTTGATGTTGCAGGGCTAGTGCCTTGGGATTTATATAAAGGAACATGACGTGCGGCGAACGTACGTAGTACTTTGGCTTGCTAAAATGATAATTGTACTGATTTGGCTTAAAGGAAGGCATGACATTGTCTTGATTGTATAAAATGATGGTTGTTCATTTTATTGTAATGAGAGTCAAAGATGATTTACTTGCATATGTTATTTATGATAGTCAGTTGTGCTAGTGTCATAGTATTTATTACGGGGTCAATCCCCGGGTCATGTTGCATTTTGCCTATTCCGTGGAATTGCTCCCCACGATGCGAGGAATACCTCATGCGAGTCCATAGGGCTCATGCGGGTGAAAAAGTCTCATGCGGGTGAAATAGTTTTATGCGAGGAATACCTCATGCGGGTCCACAAGATCCATGCGGGTGAAATAGTCCCATGCGGGAGAAATAATCCCATGCGGGTTCAATTCCAATGATTATTCCATGGACTGCTACTCAATGATGCGGGTATATCTATATATATACTCATTGCGGGTCTACAAGATCCATGCGGGTGAAATAGTCCCATGCGGATGAAATAGTCCCATGAGTTGATTTTCTATTATTAAAAATGTACATTTTACTCTCATTATACCGAGTCCCTCACTAAAGGGCCATGACACATCATAGGCATATAGACATGACATTTGACTTTATATTATATCATGGACTGCCGACAGTTATGTTGGAATTCCACGGGCATGCTCCCTTGATACGGGTTATATATTATACTTGTTACATGCTGACAATGATGTTGTATTCCACGAGCATGCTTCTGTGATATTATATGCTGAGGGCAGGTGTCCCTGATCTTGCCATGACTTTCATATTTGAAAGTGGTGCGATGTCTGATACAAGAGTCTGATGGTACGGATACAAGGGTCCAATTGGCTCTGATTTTTATATGGCACGGTAGGATCTGGTATAGATTTTCATACTTGCCCCTGTTATTCTTTTGTACAGTTATGATCTTATTTACTGTACTGTATTTTCGTTCCATACTTAGTACTTGTTGTACTGACCTCCTTCGGGGGGCTACGTTCATGTCCGCAAGTCTAGGTACACAGTTGTGGATCCGTGAGCTTAGGATCCTTGTTCAGCATTTTGGGATAGCTCCAATATTCTGGATCTTGTCATTATGGATAGGTATATTCAGAGGTACGGCGGGGCCTTGTCCCGTCATAAAATTTGTCCAAACTCTTAGAGGTCTGTATTCATATGTGGGCTGGACTGGCTAGAATTGTATTTACATTGTTGAACAGTGTGGACCCTTTTTGGGTGATTTATATTATGACAGCCTTATCGGCTTTGCGTTGGTTTTAAAAAACAGTGAGTGTTATTTATCTTCCGCGGTTTATTGTATTGTATGAATAGGAGGGTGCCCAGGTAGGGCACCAGTCACGGGCCCGGGGTTCAGGGTGTGACAGTAGAGATAATTTGTATTAGGACAAATGTATTTTATACACATTCATATTTATATTAATGGAGATTAATATTATGGCATTTGCAGTTATTAAATTATTAGTTGATTGTTTATAATATTCTATAAATGCATCCCTAAGAGGTTATGTGGTTATTAATATTGCGAGAGATTAATATTATAACAAAAACTCTTAAAATTGTCTCGACTAATGGTCATTGAGAATGGGATATCGATGATATGATATCGATGATATGTGATACGTTGACATATGGTCTGCATCATATCCTTAGGGATGTAGTATGTATCACCTGCTACGAGTTATGGCAACTCGTGATGGATACATGGGTACTTGTAGAAGTATTGGTATACCCTTGTTACACCCCGTATTTCCAGGACATATTTATAAGGACGTACGTAAGAACTCAAATGTTAAGATTTGAGACTAGTAAATATTTATCGGAATTATGAAATTGTCGGAAAACGAAATATTGCGACGAACGGGAGGGCGACACGTGTCACCCCTAGATGGTCTTGGAACGAATTGGACATGGGTGAGATGTTCATTTGACCTATGTGAAGATGACTAAGTCTTGCAAGTAGAGCTTGATAATATTGACTAAGTCAAAAGGGCCACTTGGCTAGATTTTTGCATCCAAGCCACCCATTTGTTCTAATTTTGACCCTCAATTTGGTTATATAAGCTTACTAGTAGCAAGACAAGGCTTTACACTTAGAAAAATTTTCAAGAAAATGTGTTCTTCACTATGGAAGCTCTCGGGTTCACTAAGGGTTCAAGGAGAAAAAAATTCGTTTGTTGTCCAATAAGCTCCACACTTTAAACCAAGGTTCTTAAGAGTATTGTAAGGGTATCTCAATAGAAAGATCCCGGGAAAGTATCGTTTTTGTATTAGTCGTAAGGTGAAAACCTAGTCACTTTCCTAGGTTTAGATTGGAAGATTAAAGGAAAGTTGTTTGTGATCTTCTAAGGGCTTCAAGTGGCGGATTGGAGTGTCAAGGAGAGGCTCTAAGTTGCTAGGGAGCGACTTCGGATCTTGAAGTGGATTAAGGCTCGTTAAGGTAACAATCTTGTTCTCTTAAGTGTTATAAGATTACATATTGTTGTAGCCTTACATTTTAACTAGCATGAAGTATATATATTGTGAAGATTTATAAGTGTTATGAATATTGGAACCACTAATCCGAAACTAGCAAGTTTAGTCTTTGAGATTGTAATTCAATTTGGCTATTAGTTTTAGTCGTCGCATGTTGTATAAGAAGGGATTGAAATTGTTATATTTGATTGCGACTATATAACATGTTAGAATAACAACTTGGATTGAAAAGGAATTGAAAGAGAATTAATGTTGTTGTAGCCAAGAATGGCATGGAAATTTTGGATTGTTTCGTATTATTGTGGGGCAGAATTTTACACGTCCTGTTAAGGCGTGTAATCCCCTTTGGATAGCTGGATTGTTGGGGCTTAAATGTTGCGTGTTTGGTTGTTAAATTTGGGCCTTGAAAAAGGTGGAAAAGTATGTAGAAACAAAGGAAGTGCTGTCCGATTTTCCGTAGAATTTGGTGACTTTACACTTAGAATATTCTACGTTTGAAGCTAGAGGTTAATAGACGTATTATTGGCCATTATAGGTTGAAGTACTACGAGTAGCGTATTCTACTTGAAGGGTGGAAAAGCTAGCAAGGTTATAGTACTTTGGAGCATTTTGCTACGTGTCGATAATCGTCGCGAGGTATGTGAACCTCTTCCTTCTTTTGGCATGGTTCTATGTATGAGATATACATATGGTGCTATTTCATGATTCCTTCTACTCTTAGAAGTTCAGAGGTATGCATGTTGATTTACTCTATGTAAAAATTACGTCTAAGTTATCCTAAGTTCTTACCAAGTCTTATGGGGGATGTTGGTAAGAGTCGTTAGGAAGTATTTGGAGTCAAATTGACTTCGCTAAGTTACTGCACGAATGAGGATAAGTATCGAAAAACCATTGCAGCGTTAATAAAAGAATATGTATCGAAAATCAATTATATTAAAATGAGTAGAATTCTCCATCTGCATAGAAGCTAAGATAAGACAAAATTGTATTACATTTTCTAGATCATGGCTGCTTTAATAAGATCCTTATAAACAAGTATAACCTATTCACAATGCATAAAAGTATATGTTACTTAAGTTAAAGAGTTTACGCATGAAGTTTTAAGACTATGAACCTTGATTCCTAAGAAGGTTAAGAGACTTTATTTTTCAAGTTATGGGACTTGATTCTTAAAGGAAGAAATGACTTGATTTAAGAAGTATGGTTTCTATGAATTATTTCAAAAGTTAAGAGGCTTGATTTCAAAAGAGAATGTAGCTTGAGTTTTTAAAAGAAGAAGTTTATGAATTTAAAAAGATAAGGAGTTTTAAGATTCTTTTAAGTATGTATGTACGTAGTACTTTTGGGTTTAAATTTTCCTTAAGTAATAAGGAATAAAAAGTGCCTTAAGTTCTCTAATTTGAAAAGGTTGTTATAATAGCTTTATGGGAAGTTGTTATAACGACTTAAGAAGAAGTGAGAAGAGGGTTTAAAATGTTATGCAAGGAGATATTATCGCGTCCCATGAATGGGCCGGGCAGTATACCTTTATGGGAAGACTATATGACATTATCGCGTCCCAGGAATGGGCCGGGCAGTATACCTTTATGGGCAGACTATATGACATTATCGCGTCCCAGGAATGGGCCGGGCAGTATACCTTTATGGGCAGACTATATGACATTATCGCGTCTCAGGAATGGGCCGGGAAGTATACCTTTATGGGCAGACTATATGACATTATCGCATCCCAGGAATGGGCCGGGCAGTATACCTTTATGGGCAGACTATATGACATTATCGCGTCCCATGAATGGGCCGGGCAGTATACCTTTATGGGTAGACTATATGATATTATCGCGTCCCAGGAATGGGCCGGGCAGTATACCTTTATGGGCAGACTATATGACATTATCGCGCCCCGTGAATGGGTCGGCGATACCTCTATGGGCAGACTTAAGTGACTTTATCGCGTCCCAGATTGGGCCGGGCAGTATAGGCGTCCCTCCATAAAGGGTCGGATTATGTTATGCAAGGTAAGTAAGTTATATGGTAATGAACTTGACGATTTTTCCTAAGCATGTATGTAAGAATGTGACTATAACTTTTATGTAAAAAAATGGGAAAAGATAATAAGGTACGATTAAGTTCACGAGATGGTAATGACACGGTAGGATCTGGTATTTAGTTTTATATACTTGCCCATGTCATTCTTTTGTACAGTTATGATTTGTTTACTGTACCTTATTTCCGTTCCATATTCTGCACTGTTGTTATCGACTTCTTCTGGGATGCGTTCATGCCCGCAGGTATTAGGTGTGTAGATTGGTGATCCTTGCTCTTAGGATCTCAGTTCAGTTTTGGAAAAAAGCTCCATTTACTCCGGAGGCTTATCTTTTGGTACGGTTTCCCCTGAGGTTGTAGATTCATGTATATTCAGGGGTATGTCGGGGCCCTATCCCGCCACAGTTGTTATGTTAAAACTCTTAGAGGTATGTAGTCACATATTGTGGGTCAGTTTGTAAAGGAAATGAGGCAACTGCTTCGGTTATGTATATATATGTCCAGGGAGGTAGCCTTATCGGCTAACCTGTTGATTTTATTTCTGTTGATTTATTTTTATAAGTTTCATGTATGTTCCGCTGATTATCTCTGATGTATACCTGTACGGGTGCCCAGGTAGGGCACCAATCGCGGCCCGGGGTCGGGTTGTGACAACCCTATTGATGTACTGTTTGTTATATATGTCTAAAGTGTCATCAGCGTGTGGGAGATATAAGTCCTTAGACTTGAGGTCGATATACGCCTTGTTTATAGAGTAATGTACTTTGATCCTGTCCTAAACTCAAATGCCTTATAGTTTGAGACGCGACTTGTATTGGGTATATTGCGATGTAGATTAAAGGTGGTAGTTGAGCCAAGATTATGATTCATTCCTCGAATGTATCTTCGAGATAACACTCAGATTCTCATATGGTATTAGGTTGACTAAGTCATTGACCAATGCAGTAGACATATCTTTGATATGGTCTTGTTTTCAACTAATATAGATGAGATATAATGATCAAGTCATTTGGATAGACACTTGACAGATCCTAAGTTTGATCGAGTGTGTTGTGAATGAAAGGATTTTATCTACCCACGTAGAGGTTCAGTTCACAGGTTTCTTGTAACTATACTTCACATATTGAGTTCGTCTTCCGGCGCCGTCTAGGAGTTTCGTGTAGACCCTAATGTTATTAGTGTCGATATGTGAAGGTCTGTAGGGTAACACTAAGTCAATTGTTCTGTCGATTCAAGGATGTAATCAGAGAGAATATAAATGTTCGGTATAATTGAGACATTAGAATAAATAATGATTATTTAATTAAATCGAGATGATATTTCAGATTTTATTAAAATAGAAATGAGGCATAATTAGACTAGGACCGCGGCTTAAGGGACCAAGGGTCGCCGCGCTAAAAGAGAGTTTCATCATTATTTTAATATACATAATTCACAAGAATTATTCTCTGCTGAAACTCCGCTGAATTTTCTAGCTTTCCAAAGGAGTAATTACATCGGAGTTTTTGACTTGCAAATCGAGGAACGATTGCGTGCTCACCCTCAGCGTACACTTGAAGAAGAAGATTCCAGATTTGCTAAATTGTAAATGTTCTATCGACGCATTACAGTTTCTGTGTGTTTTACATTATATAATCATCCATCAGTTTGACCGCCCGTCGGGTTTGAAACATAAATTTTCAAATTCTGTTGCGTGTACAAACCTGACAAAATTCCTACAATGGTATCAGAGTTTGGGCTGTTTTGTGTGATTATATAATGAATATTAATGATTATATGGGTTAGGATTCGTTTAAATCTAATATTTGTCGTTAAGAAGCTTTAAAACCTTAAAATATTAAGAACGCATAATCCTTATCTCCGGATCTGTTAAACAATGATGTAATCGAGAAAGTTATTCCGATCTAACTCTTCTAAGTCAACGTGCGTAACTGGTTCGTTTCGAATATAGTGCACTGAGACGAAGAACGAGAAGGGATTGGTAATGGTCGATGAACGTGTTATTTAATGATGAAGGGGAACGAGGATGAATCTGTAAATATGGCTCTGAACCAGTTTTAAGGCTTCGAAAATACAGATTTTGCATTTTTGGGATCGAGGCGTCACGACGCCTCCTAGGGTTTTGACGGCGGCGCTAAGCAAAATAAAAAAAATTCAAGTCACTGCCCGTCAGGCGCCGCGGCGCCATCGGTGATTTAAAAAAATATACTTTTGGAATCAGAAACTGAAGTTTTTAAATATTCAGATTCTAATTCCAAAGTTTAAAATATTCAAAATCTGAAATTTAAACCTTTTAATTAGACAGATTTGGTCATTTCGGGTAATTTCGTAATTAAATAAAGTTTTTGAAAATTGAATTTTCGATATCTGAAAATTGCAAACAGGTCCCTGAAACCTGAAAATATTTTCTGAAAATTAAAAATGGATTTTCTGAATTTAATAGGGTTCAAATTGAAATTTTAAATTCTTGAGAGACTAAACTGTAAATTCTGAAAGTTTATAGAATTTTCTGAAAATTAGAATTTTAAAATCATAAAATGTTTAGGAACTGTTTGACATAGACATAGATTTTAGAGTTTAGACAAATAGATCTATGATTATCATTAATAGTATATTATTGAATAATATATAAATATGCTAAGTGTTTTAAATGCGAGAATTTAGTTATTAGCATAGTGTCCGCAATTATTGTCTGGGTACGTGGCGCCCAGTAATTAATTTACATAAGTGACCGCAATAACTGTCTGGGTAGGCGGCGCCCAGTAGTTGATTAAAATCATCCTTATCATGCCTATTGGGTTGATGGTTTCCCATCGTGCTTTAGAAATTGCATGATAGGATGTCGTATGATATATTACATGCATGTTGATCTTGGTTGAAATCCCTTAAAATTGAAAATGTTCCCCAAACATTGAATACAAGTCTAAAATTAAAATGTGTCGTCCATTATAATTGTTAGGGTGCAAAATCATTTTCGGCGATACGAGTATTTATGCCAAAGCATTTGCTCTAAGTCAACGAGGACTCAGACCCTTTCATAGATATGTTAAATGTAAAAGTAGATGATAAACTTTTGTGGGTATTTACACCCAAGTGTTTGCTCGCAAAGGCCAAGTTTACTTAGATACATAAATACAGTCGTGTAATGGGGCTGACTTGCTTAGACAAATCTTGGCGCCAAAGTGTCGGACTAATCTAAGGACGCAGGATTAAAATGAATTATTTAATCAACCAAGAGTTGTAAATAAGCTTTGCAATTGGTTTTAAGACCTACTAAAATGTGCTATTGAAGTTATCAGTCCAAGCAAACGCGGATATAGTATAGGTTTGGATCTTGGCTCATTATGACCTTAAAATGTTTTAGGTCCGTATTCTACCTTGGGGTCGTAGAAGTATGCTAAAATAGTGGAGGCTAATTAAACAAAAGGCCATGTTAAATTAGTTTAAAACGAATGTGTATAATAGGAAAATAAATTTTGATTGTATTTTCCTGTCTATCTATATCTTCAGATCTTCAGAATATCGAGTTTTTCACTAAATATGATAATTGAAATGAACAATCTCACCGGGCCGAATTATCTTGACTGGCTTAGGAATCTTAGAATTGTCCTAAAGCAAGAAAAACTTGAATATGTATTGGACAAGGTTTTCCCCACTATGTCTGATGAGGGCTCTGCTGAGTATGCTGTTTTTAACAAGGTTGCTTATCAAAAGCATTTTGATGATGTCACATCTGCACAATGTGTTATGCTATCTTCCATGTCTATGTAGCTGCAAAGGCAACATGAGAACATGGGTCCTAACGAGATGCTAGGAAAATTGAAGAGCCTCTATGACTCTCAGTCTCAAACATTGGAGTATGATCTGCTTATAGAGCTTTTCAAATGTAAGTTGATTGAATGGGGCCAAGTGTCTCAACACGTGCTGAAGATGATAGGTTAATCGAAAGGTTGGCCTCAATTGGTATTGATCTGCCGAGTAGAGTTGCTTCCACGCTGATCCTAAATTCACTTCTTCGTTCTTTGAGAGTTTCATCATTAACTACAATATGAATGGAACTAAAGCGAATCTATCAGAACTGCATAATATGCTAAATTCTTTTGAATCTTCAATCTCTAAGGGCAAAGATGTGCTCATGGTAAGCTCCTCTAGTCATCCCAAGCCGAAAGCTAAGGAATGGCAGAAGAAGAAGGGAAAAGTTGTCGCTGCGCCCGCAGCAATGAAACCTAAGGGAGGGACGAAGAAGAAGGTAATTCCGACTAAGGATGTGTGCATGAATTGCAATAGGAAGGGGCATTGGAAGAAAGATTGCACTGCTCCAGGAGGAGGGAAGACACTTGGTGCTTCAGCCTCTAATGGACAAGGTATGTTTGTAATTGAAATAAATCTATCTATAAATAATTCTCATTCCTGGGTACGGGATACCGCTTGTGGCTCACACATTTGTACAAATGTGCAGGGGCTAACTGACAGCAGGAAGGTCGGACCCAGAGAGGTGGACCTGCGCGTTGGAAACGGAGCACGAGTATGATTTTGTCTTTTAATGATGTTGTGTTTTGAATTGCATCTCTTGTGAATGGATTGTATACACTAAACTGTTGTCGAGAAATTTTCAATATACAAAACAAACGAGCTAAAATAAGTAAAAGAAATTCTACCTACATGTGGCATTGTAGACTTGGTCATATCAATCAAATAAGGATAGAATGGTTGAGGAAGCTTAACTACCTTGAACCATTTGACTTAGAATCTTATGGTAACTATGAATCCTGTTTGAAAGGTAAGATGACCAATAAGCCTTTTTCTGGAAAGGGAATACGAGCCAAGAAGGTGCTTGAGTTGGTACATACTGACGTATGTGGACCATTTTTGACACAGGCTAGAGGAGGTTTCCCTTACTTCATCACTTTTACAGACGACTTGACAAGGTATGGATATGTGTATCTTATGAAACACAAGTCTGAGGCCTTCAAAAAGTTTAGGGAGTACAAATGTGAAGTAAAACAACTCACAAAGAGTATCAAGACTCTTTGATCTGATCGAGGAGGTGAATACTTAAGTAAATAATTTCTAGATTACTTGAAGCTACATAGAGTTCATTCCGAATGGACGCCTCCTGTAACACCACAAATGAATGGTGTTGACGAGAGGACAAACCGAACCCTACTTGATATGGTTCGATCCATGATGAGCTTTTCAGTTTTGCCAACATACCTTTGGATATATGCTATACAAACCTCAATATATGTTCTGAACATAGTTCCTTCTAAATTAGTTGAAAAGACGTCGTAAGAGATATGGTGTGGCAAGAAGCCAGCTCTTAGACATGTGAGGCCCTGGGGTGCCCTGCATATGTCAAGAAGATGCTCACTGATAAGTTAGAATCCAAGAGTGAGAAATGTTACTTTGTAGGGTATCCAAAGGATACTATTTCTATCTTCCTAGCGAACATAAGATCATTGTTTCTAGGAACGCAACTTTCTTTGAAGAAGAATATATCTACAAGGAAGAAAGTTGCACAGAGATAGAACTTGAAGAAATTCAAGAACAACAAAGTAACATAGAGGTTGAATCCTTGCCGAATGATCAAGGCAAGGATTCAGTGGGAGCTTTTGGCGAAAATTGGGTACTTAGGATACGCCCTTCGGCCAGTAGGGGTGTTGCGAGGAATGATGCAGAAATGCAAGACCCTTCACAGACCTTGGGAGCAAGTGCAGTGACTGCACCTCCTCCCATTCAGAAAAGACATGAAAATGATATTCCTGAAAGCTCTTATGTTGGTGGATCAGCCAACACACAAGAACCTTTTCACAGTAAGAATATACCTAGAACTGAAATGCAAGAAAATCAACTCCGTAGGTCTGTAAGAACTCATCGTCCTCCAGAAAGACTAAATCTACTTGTGGAAACACATAGTGAGATAAATATTCCAGATGATGATGAACCTACAACCTACATCGAAATAATGGTGGACATTGATTCGAAGAGGTGGCAAAAAGCCATGAAATTTGAAATGAAATCTATGTATGTCAATCAAGTGTGGAACTTGGTTGATTTTCCAAATGAGGTTAAACCAATAGGATGCAAATGGGTCTTCAAGAAGAAGATTGATGCATTTGGCAAGATTCAGAGAATAGCAGCGGAACATACATAACACATAACCTGTATAAAGTAAACATCTCTGGCAAGCCGATAAGGATGCCTTCCATAAAAATATATTTAATCAAAAGTACAACTATGTCTTTACAGCCCAAACCACAAACGTGACTACAAACCTCTAGGAATAACAACTGTGGCGGGACAGGGCCCCGCCGTACCCCTGAATGTACATAATACCTATAGCATCAGGGAAAAGTCGTACCAACAAAACAAGCCTCCGGAAGAATGGAGCTTCGACACTGCACTGATCCTAAGAATGAGGATCCACCACCGCTACTTTACCGCGGCATGAACGCGGCCGAGGAGCGGGTCGACACAATATGTACTAAGTATGCGAAACTGGAAAATACTGAAAATACCTCATAAGTCAAAAATAACTGAAGACATGTATGAAAAACAATTTTACAGAACACCGTGTCTTGCTAATAATGAGAATATCAAGCATATATTATACTGCATGAAAATAGGAAGCTCATAATCAAAGCAAGGTCATCCGCCCCACAGTATCATTAAGCACTCCTACTCCTTGGACTATTTCACCCGCATGGGTCATGTGGACCCGCATGAGGTATTCCTCGCATAGGCTGTACTCACCCGCATGGGACTATTTCACCCGCATGAGCCCTACGGACTCGCATGAGGTATTCCTCGCATCATGGGTAGCAAATCCACGGAATATACAAATGTCACAACCACACTGGAAGCATACCCGTGGAATCCCACATCACCGCTTGCACGTCCAGTAACCTCGCATCGCATGCCCTAATCCCTCATCGCAAGCATGTCCAAGGTGCATACCCATGGAATCCCACCTCACTGACGGTACGTCTAAATAAGCTCATACTGCATGCCTCAGAATCCCTCATCGTAAGCATGTCCAAGGTGCATACCCGTGGAATCCCACATCACTGTCGGTACGTCCTGGTAAGCTCATACTGCATGCCTCGGAATCCCTCATCGTAAGCATGTCCAAGGTGCATACCCGTGAAATCCCACATCACTGTCGGTACGTCCAAGTACTTTCATAACTTCTTTAGACTATTGTTGACAGTCAATTTTGACCCGTTTTTTGTATATTTCGTGCAATTTTAAGTATTTTAGCACACCGCATTTTAATCGTTATTTTGAATATTTTTACATAATATTCTATGTTTATTTCTTCACAAAAATGACATCGCACCTTTTATTAAGCATTATGTCTTTGTTAATATTATGTTTTTATTTTAATAATATTTGCATCTCTTTAAATAATTAATTGACATCCCGTTTTTACTTTTAATCAGGCATTAAACATGTTTTAAATATTGCATTTTAGTATTATTGCATCGGCATTTGCATTTTTATAATCTTGCATCTTTTTAAATAATTTTTCTTTAAATAATTAACCAGTCTTGCATTTTTTGTCAAACCAATCCAGTCCAAGGCCCAATCCGAATCAGTTCAATCCAACACTTTGTTTTATTATTTCACCCCATACCTCTTTCACCTTTACCACACTCCACCCCATACTTTCACCATTTCTACACTCCAACATCAATATCAGCCCCACATTTTCCTTACCTACCCTATCTCTCTCACTTATTAAAATCATCCCACTCTATTATCTACCCCAGCCGCACACTTCAACACACATAACCCCCCCCCCCCTCAAAATCAGTCACCTCTCTCCCCCTTTCCCTTTCCCGTCGCCGCCGCTTCCCTTCGCCGGAGCTCCAAACTCCGGCGAAGCCCCCTTTTAACACCCGCAAACCTCCCCCTCTCACCATCCCTTCCTAACCCCAGCCTTCTATACCCTATTGCTACCGTCGTCACTACCCGTCGACCACCATCACTGCCGGCGAACTTAACCAGCAACCCTAGCCGTCACTTTCTCCCTCAACTCCCACTCCCTCACCCTCTTCACACCTCACTGCCGGCGAACCCCCCTAGCAACACCCATACCACTGCCATCAACAACTCCCTCTGCCCCCATCACTTTAACCCACACCCTTTGAACCAAAAATCATCCAAAATCAGACCCAAAACAACTTTAGTTCGAATTTCAAAACCCAGATTTTGACCTATAAAAACTCCAGTTCTTTATGCTTTAAAAGGGGGGGGGGGGGGGAATTGATTTTTGATTTTGGCATTGCACCCTTTTGTTCTTCATCCTAAAAGGTCTTTTGAAATGAGACTAATTGGAAGCTGGGTGTTGTTAGTGTTCTTAGCTCCCTTATCTTGCATGCCTATTATCTAAACCTCTGCTTGTTTAAGTGTTTATTGTTATATATGTTCTCAATATTCTTCAAATTCACTGCCTAATCGATCTTTATCTTTGGGTTTGTCAATTTGTAATTAACTTAAGTTTTTTAGGAAGTTTACCTCTGTTTTGATATGCTAATAAGTGCTGGAGAATACATGTTATTTCTGATGCTGAAATGAACTAGGATCTGTCATATTGCGTTAGTGTTATGTGATTTAAATTGTGAACCTGAGAAAGTTTAGTTGAGTGTTTGCATTAACTTTTTTAAATGGTCTAAATGTATGTGCTTCCACTCCTCCCTTCCATCTTATGTCTTGTTTATGTCTTTATTTGAGATTTTTAGAACATACATGTTAGGTTTTATATTTATCTTGTTATGCTGGTTGAAAGCCAAGACAAGCTTCGGGTTTGGTTTAGCCTTCTTCGATAGGCTGTCGTGCCTAAGGTTCTAGAAACCTTTTGAATCTTGTTGCGGCATCATAAATGAATGGTGGTAGCCCCTTTTGTCTTTTTATCTTTCAAAGATTCTGGATACATGTCATCTTTAATTAGTTCATTGTGGGTTTGTTTCCCTTTTGGCTGCTGATTCTGATACTTCCAGTCGCTGCAATACTTGGCCCGATCACGATTTTTAAGTCATTATTCTATCACAGCATTTGCCGAAAACAATCAAGGTGCAATCTTGGCCATTTACAACTCTTTTGAAAACATTCTACTGCTGCATTTTGAGCATATTTAATGTCTTATCACTGCTGTATTTTTAGCCCAAATCGCTACTGATTTCTTGGCATTTGCTGCTGTTTTTGGGCCATGTTGCTACTGATTTTGGGCCATTTCGCTACTGATTTTTTGGCCATTTTGCTGTTGTTTGTTTGTCCATTTCGCTGCTGTTTTTGGCCATTTTGTTGTTGTTTGTTTGTCCATTTCGCTGCTGTTTTGGGCCATTTTGCTGTTGTTTGTTTGTCCATTTCGCTGCTGTTTTGGGCCATTTTGCTACTGGTTTTGGGCTATTTCGCTGCTGATTTTTTTTGACCATTTCGTTGCTGCATTTTGGGGCTGTTTTTGGCATTGAATTCGAGACTGTTTTGGCCTAAACTCGAGACTATTTTGGCCTAAACTCGGGACTATTTTGGCATTGAATTTGGGACTGTTTTGGCTTAAATTTGGGACTGTTTTGGCATGAATTTGGAATAATACCCCACCCATTGCATTGAGAATTTCGACCGTATTCGCAGTGGCAATCCGCTTTGATATTTGCACCATGGCGAGTGTCGCTTTCTCTTGCATTGTTCAGTTGTTGATTCATTTCACATTCGGTTTGTGAGCAATCTTGCTTTCGTTGATTTCACCCGAAATGCAACTCGGTGTCCGCGAGATAACGCTATAATTTAGGCAATATTGCCCCTTTATGACTTTGTTAAATTGTTGATTAAACATTGACACACTTATCGACAGCACTGATTCGAACATGATACTTCACTGCACGGCCGATGAAAAAGTTATCCGTCGATTTTGAGGCCTCCGATGCAAAAGACGGAAAATAAAATAAATGAAGCTTTCGGGCAAGGATGATTTCTTCCACTTACACCGATAACCAACACGCTACCGCAAGGCTTAACGCCGCACCGCACTTGTTTAGGCTCCCACTTTATATATTTTTATATCTGAGCCCTCCGTGTTTAAAACTATTACTGTTTTGACGCGGATCCGAAGGTTTTATTTATTTTATTATATTGGCCGATGAAGGAATCTCCGTCTGATTTCCAAGGTCTCCCCTGTGCAAAAGACGGATTTATTTTTTGCTTTATTTATTAATTATTGCAATTACTTTAAAAATTGTTTATTTTATTACTAACACTTTTACTAAGTGTCTATGCAGGTACCCGGAGATCATCTTGTGCAGAAGGCCTAAAAAAGGCTAAAGATGTCCCGGATTCTTATCTCATATCGCATTTAATTTTAGTTTTATTGTTTCGTATTGCATTTTATTTTAATTGTAAAAATGCTTAGAATAGATAGAATAAAAGCCAATATATAATTAGCCTAGGTTTGAACGGATAACCGCAAGTTAGCGGATCCTATAGGATGCCTGACCCCTTCCCTTTAGGATAATAAAGAACCCTTACCTGGAATCTCACATAGCTTTTCGCAGACCTTTAAGTGGAGATCATTCATAGCATTTTATACATTTTTAGTGTCCTAATTCACTATAATAATTAGGTGGCGACTCCTTAAAATGCATTTAGGAATCCAACCATATGTAGCAGTAATCCCGTTTCCGACTCCGATTAAAATGAGGTGTTACAGATGGCGACTCCGCTGGGGAAAATCAGGTTCTTGACCATAGCAAACCTAGGTTTATTATTGCTTGACTTTATTTGCTTTTATTTGTTTTAAACGTCTTAAAATTGCTTGCTTTAATTCTCAGATGCTTAATCGCTTAAATTGCTATTTGCTTTTACTGCTTTCCTTAACTGGCATTCCGCTCATATTTCTTCCACTCTGGAAAATTCACACTATCACACACAACACGCGGGTGTGCTTTGCGCACCTGCAAATTTCTTTCAAACATCCAAATTTAAGAGAGTTGGCGTTTTGCGCGGAGAATCCGGTCCAACCGGTGGTCGCGTAGCCTTCTCACTCGAGTAGTCCGCTCGGGAACCTTGAGTCTAGTAAGCCAAATCTTAGAAACTTAGGATAGAGCTATACCACCCTTTTATATTAAGTCATGCATGCATAAACCTTAGGTGGGTTAATCCTTGGTATTAACGCCACAATTAGAAATCCACCAAATTTGTCGACGGGTTTCGCAACCCAACGACCCATTAGCATACTATGTGTAGCGTGATAATGATAAACAGATCCAAGCCTGGTTATGACACGCCAAAATTGGAAAAAGTGCACCGTCATTTGGTCGCCATTCCCGACAAAACATTGCAGTTTTATTGCTTGGACCTATTTATCATAATCCCGCATATTTGGCGTTTAGGCTCACCTCTGGCATAAGGGAGGTCCCAAGCATATTAGGGCACGCGCTTGATTTGCATGCTTTTTGTTTACTATTGTTTGTCGCTAGCAACTCTGTACACATTATTTAATGTAATAATTACCCTTTGTGATTTCGCTCGAGCATTTGCATTTTGCACTTTTGTCATCACATTGCAATCAGACTTCATCACAGAATCGCTCTTGAATAGCGCAACTTAGACTTTGTGAAGCATCAACCACCAGTCCGGTCGAACCAATCAGGGGAGTCTTTGACTATATTGTCACACTTTTGCATTTTTATTATTTTGGTCATTTTCCTACTCACCTATTTCTTATATTTTTTGCAGGAAGGTCGCCCTCGCAAAACAACCGAAGCGGCTAAAAAAAAAAAAAGGAAAAAAAAATGAGTGTTAGTTATGTTGATTAAAAGAAGTTAGTCTATACCAGATTCAACGATACATCGCTCTCAATTCTTCTTTACTTTGTATTTTTATTCATATTTGCAAATTCAATTAATATGTTTAGCGTTGATTGCATAGTTCTTACATATCATGCATTTTACATCATAATTATTCCGAACTACGCGTGTCTGATTCTCACCACACGGTGTGATACGTAGGCAACTCATTTTGGGTTCGACACCATAAAAAATAAAAACAAAAAGAAATAATAAACATATTTTTCTCACTCATGCATCCCATTCATCATGTTTTCGGGCATTCATTTTACTTTGCATTCGGCCCACGGTGACAATCATTTATTTTGCACACTTTATATTGCTATCCTTTTGATAAATTTTTCCAAGCATACATTTTATAACATATTTGAATGAACTACGCACTTTGATTCCTCGGATACGAGGCAAACCTATTCGGTTCGTACCATTTATTCAAAAAATACAAAAAAAAAATATCTTGTTCATAAATACAAAAAATGTTATCCAAAAAAAAAATACAAAAAAAACATTTTTTTTAGTATCATTGTTTGACTTGGTTGACACCAACACAGTTATGAGTGTGCATAGGAAGAACGAATAACAATCAGTATGAGTGGATTTCGTGGTAAACCATAGATTCTTTTGGTACCTCTCACGCACATATGTAATGACATTGTCTTGCATGCATGCTTTCGAGATAAGAACGAAACCAACCTCATCGCTTCATGTATCATTGTGTGGTGAGTTTTAGAATAAGTTCAATTGCATTGCATTGTGATCTAGAACTTGGCCCGAATGTTTGTTGAGGTGAAATCTCGAGTAACACTCGTGTGGGAAATGATCGTAGGCTTTCTTTGACCCGCTTGAGCTTTTTCAAATTTACCAAATAACATTATCCATAGTACACCCTTTGAGCCTAAAACCTATTTTTGACAACCGCATATTACACCTATATCTTTTCTCGAAAGTGCACACTATCCTCTCTTGCCCGACCTCCTCGAGTGCTTTAGAAATGTGCAAGTGGTGATAAAATTCTGTTGAAGTTTGCAAAGACAAAAATTGTCAAAGTCTAAAAAAACAAAAGCAGACGACTTCACACAAAGAGGAAATCAAAGCCCCGATAAAAAAAGAGGATAACCAGAAAAAAAGGGCTCCAAATGAAAGATTCAAAAGAAGTCGATCTAAAAACTGGGACAAAAAGAAAGCGGTCAAGATTAAGCACACAAATGTCAAGCACGGACGTAGTCCAACGCCGAGGAAGGATTAGTCACTTTTACCCAAATGATATCCATCCCTTCCCAAACCTACATTACAAGCCCGTGACAAGCCCTACATGATCTTATCTCGAGGGTTCTCACATTAGTGGATACTTACATGACGGCCAAGCCTATGGTATCACAATTGCATGCATTGAACATCCTTTTGAGTGTGAGCGTACTTCTCTAAACGTCCCAAAATTCAAAATACTGGAATATATGTGAGAAATGGAACTTTCTTTCAGTGCGGGCACTTGAAACGTGAGATTACGTTTAGTTCGAAACCTTGGATGCAAGCAAGTGTGTCGACACTTAGGTATGTCTGAGGTACCATTTGAAACTATAGGAATTACCTAGAAGTCAATCTTTGTTAGACTGAAAGTGAATAACGGAATTCCTAAGCACAATACTAATTGTTGGTATCAACTGAAGTCAGAACGTGATGCTGTCTTTCCATTTTTCAAAAAAAAAATGCATATAAAATCTTTATTCTTTGCATCATGAACTACGTCTTGACCTGATTCCCTCGGCGGGATACTTAGGCGACCACATTGGCTACATTCCACATTGTTTGAAAACCCATAAAAATCCTTATTTGACATCATGAACTACGTATTGACCTGATTCCCTCGGCGGGATACGTAGGCAGCCACATTGGCTTCTGTCTCTTTTTTAAAAATTGTACAATCTTTTTGCATCATGAACTACGTCTTGACCTGATTCCCTCAGCGGGATACGTAGGTGGCCTAAGTCGGCTTCGGTCACACCATCAGAAATCTTCCCATTGGCTCGTGTGCGACAAATGCGTTTGGTTATTCTGAAAAGAGATATGAGCAATTTCCGCCAGAGTTAAGTCTTGCCCATGCGCCCCGCATAACGAAAACTGGGACAATTTTGGAAAATGCACCATGAAGAGATCATAATAAGGATTCCAAAAGCAATCAACAATCGCAGCATTCAGCAAGCATTCACAGCATCCAGCAAGTCCGTGCAGAGACTACATCAGCAATCGCAGCATTCAGCAAACCTTCACAAAGATCCAAAGAAGTCCGCAGCAGAGACTCGCAATCGCAGATTCAACCAATATTCGCGTGATTCAAAGAAGTGTAGAGCATTCAAAGAAGCATTCGCAAAGATCCAAAGAAGTCCGCACAGAGATCGTGATCAAGACTCGCAGCATTCAACAAGCTTTCGCAACATTCAACACGCCTGCAAGGATTTAAACTCAGCATTTGCAGCATCACATCAATACAACCGCCATCACATTTTACAGGATAACATTTCTACTCATGCTATTACATTGCTTATAAATTCAAGCGTTATCATTTTTGGCTTAACAATTATGCACTAACCTTTTGCTGAAGTCTGAGCATGCAAGCAGCAAGAGCCAAAGCTACAAAGTTAACGCGAATCAATCACTCATTTCCCAAAACTCACAAATTTTCTTTGAGCGTGGATCTTCATATCGCAGCGCGTGAATACAACAATAAACCCATGCGGGTCACAAATGCACAACGTCTATGCAATGAAGCTATCTCAACCCAGACGGGTCACAAAGCAGGTACGCCCCTAAACCAATGCATTTCATCTAAGCATATGCAACGACGAACATCTGCATTGCGTCTACGCAACGACGCCAGCAGCAATACGTCCAGGCAACGACGTCATCAGCATTGCGTCTACGCAACGACGCCAAAGAAGAATACGCCCAGTAACGACGGCATCAAGATTGGCGTCACGCAACGACGTTAGCAAAGAATACGCCCAGTAACGACGCCATCGCGATTAAGGTTTACGCAACGACGCCAAAGAATAATACGCCCAGTAACGACGCTATCGATTGCGTCTACGCAGCGACGCCGCAAGAATACGCCCAGTAACGCCACATCGATTGGCGTACGCAACGACGCCAGCAGCAATACGTCCAGGCAACGACGTCATCAGCATCGCGTCTATGCAACGACGTCATCTCACGTAAGCCTATGCAACGGCTTCATCAATGTTTCGTCTATGCAACGACGAGCATCTGCATCGTGTCTATGCAACGACGCCATATCATGTAAAGTCTATGCAACGGCTTTATTTATGCTTCGTCTATGCAACGACGAGCATCTGCATCACGTCTATGCAATGACGTCATCAACATCTACAATAACCTTGTCTTTTTCAGCACCACATCACCTGCAACTCAGTATCAATCATACTTCGACACTGGGACATTTTTAATCAGCGTCAGCTTTGCTTTTTAATTCTGCATCACAACGACCCGGTGTCATCTTGATTTGACACTGGGACATTTTTTGGGTCTGCATCATCCCTATTTTTGAGTTTATAGTTTATAAAACAGGACAAAATTGGCTACAAGTCAACATCTTTGTCCGAAGACTCTTCCATCATCTCCGTACAAAGAGGGACATACTGTTGACAGTCAATTTTGACCCGTTTTTTTGTATATTTCGTGCAATTTTAAGTATTTTAGCACACCGCATTTTAATCGTTATTTTGAATATTTTTACATAATATTCTATGTTTATTTCTTCACAAAAATGACATCGCACCTTTTATTAAGCATTATGTCTTTGTTAATATTATGTTTTTATTTTAATAATATTTGCATCTCTTTAAATAATTAATTGACATCCCGTTTTTACTTTTAATCAGGCATTAAACATGTTTTAAATATTGCATTTTAGTATTATTGCATCGACATTTGCATTTTTATAATCTTGCATCTTTTTAAATAATTTTTCTTTAAATAATTAACCAGTCTTGCATTTTTTGTCAAACCAGTCCACCCAAGGCCCAATCCGAATCCTAATCCAACACTTTGTTTTATTATTTCACCCCATACCTCTTTCACCTTTACCACACTCCACCCCATACTTTCACCATTTCTACACTCCAACATCAATATCAGCCCCACATTTTCCTTACCTACCCTATCTCTCTCACTTATTAAAATCATCCCACTTTATTATCTACCCCAGCCGCACACTTCAACACACATAACCCCCCCCCCCCCCCTCTCAAAATCAGTCACCTCTCTCCCCCTTTCCCTTTCCCGTCGCCGCCGCTTCCCTTCGTCGGAGCTCCAAACTCCGGCGAAGCCCCCTTTTAACACCCGCAAACCTCCCCCTCTCACCATCCCTTCCTAACCCCACTTTCTATACCCTATTGCTACTGCCACTACCCGTCGACCACCATCATCGCGGCGAACTTAACCAAAGAACCCTAGCCGTCACTTTCTCCTCAACTCCCACTCCTCACCTCTTCACACCTCACTGCCGGCGAACCCCCTAGCAACACCCATACCACTGCCATCAACAACTCCCTCTGCCCCCATCACTTTAACCCACACCCTTTGAACCAAAAATCATCCAAAATCAGACCCAAAACAACTTTAGTTCGAATTTCAAAACCCAGATTTTGACCTATAAAAACTCCAGTTCTTTATGCTTTAAAGGGGGGGAATTGATTTTTGATTTTGGCATTGCACCCTTTTGTTCTTCATCCTAAAAGGTCTTTTGAAATGAGACTAATTGGAAGCTGGGTGTTGTTAGTGTTCTTAGCTCCCTTATCTTGCATGCCTATTATCTAAACCTCTGCTTGTTTAAGTGTTTATTGTTATATATGTTCTCAATATTCTTCAAATTCACTGTCTAACTGATCTTTATCTTTGGGTTTGTCAATTTGTAATTAACTTAAGTTTTTTAAGTTTACCTCTGTTTTGATATGCTAATAAGTCTTTGGAGAATACATGTTATTTACGATCTTTGAAATGAACTAGGATCTGTCATATGCGTTAGTGTTATGTGATTTAAATTGTGAACCCGAGAAAGTTTAGTTGAGTGTTTGCATTAACTTTTTAAATGGTCTAAATGTGTGCTTCCACTCCTCCTTCCATCTTATGTCTTGTTTATGTCTTTATTTGAGATTTTTAGAACATACGTTAGGTTTTATATTTATCTTGTTATCTTTGGTTGAAAGCCAAGACAAGCTTGGGTTTGGTTTAGCCTTCTTCGATAGGCTGTCGTGCCTAAGGTTCTAGAAACCTTTTGAATCTTGTTGCGGCATCATAAATGAATGGTGGTAGCCCCTTTTGTCTTTTTATCTTTCAAAGATTCTGGATACATGTCATCTTTAATTAGTTCATTGTGGGTTTGTTTCCCTTTTGGTCATTGATTCGATACTTCCAATACGCAATACTTGGCCCGATCGATTTCTTAAGTCATTATTCTACTGTTGCATTTGCCGAAAACAACTGTTGCAATCTTGGCCATTTACAACTCTTTTGAAAACATTTTACTGCTGCATTTTGAGCATATTTAATGTCTTATCACTGCTGTATTTTTAGCCCAAATCGCTACTGATTTCTTGGCATTTGCTGCTGTTTTTGGGCCATGTTGTTACTGATTTTGGGCCATTTCGCTACTGATTTTTTGGCCATTTTGCTGTTGTTTGTTTGTCCATTTCGCTGCTGTTTTTGGCCATTTTGCTGTTGTTTGTTTGTCCATTTCGCTGCTGTTTTTGGCCATTTTGCTGTTGTTTGTTTGTCCATTTCGCTGCTGTTTTGGGCCATTTTGCTACTGGTTTTGGGCTATTTCGCTGCTGATTTTTTTGACCATTTCGTTGCTGCATTTTGGGGCTGTTTTTGGCATTGAATTCGAGACTGTTTTGGCCTAAACTCGAGACTATTTTGGCCTAAACTCGGGACTATTTTGGCATTGAATTTGGGACTGTTTTGGCTTAAATTTGGGACTGTTTTGGCATGAATTTGGAATAATACCCCACCCATTGCATTGAGAATTCTGACCCGTATCTTGGCAGGGCAATCCAGTTTGATATTTGCAGCCATGGCGAGTGTCGTTTCTCTTTGCATTGTTTACTGGTTGTTGATTCATTTCACATTCAGTTTGTGAGCAATGCTGCTCTGTTTCAGTGATTTCACCCGGAAATGCAACTCCGGTGTCCGCGTATAACGCTATAATTTAGGCAATATTGCCCCCCTTTATGACTTTGTTAAATTGTTGATTAAACATTGACACACTTATCAGATTGCACTCTGATTCGAACATGATACTTCACTTGCATGGCCGATGAAAAAGTTATCCGTCGATTTTTGAGGCCTCCACAATTGCAAAGACGGAAAATAAAATAAATGAAGCTTTCTGGGCAAGGATGATTTCTTCCACTTACACCGGATAACCAACATGCGCAAGGCTTAACGCCGCACCGCACTTGTTTAGCTGTCCCACTTTATATATATTTTTATATCCGAGCCTCCGTGTTTAAAACTATTATTGTTTTGACGCGATCCAAGGTTTTATTTATTTTATTATATTGGCGATGAAGGAATCTCCGTCGATTTCCAAGGCCTCCTCGTAAAAGACGGATTTATTTTTGCTTTATTTATTAATTATTGCAATTACTTTAAAAATTGTTTATTTTATTACTAACACTTTTACTAAGTGTCTATGCAGGTACCCGGAGATCATCTTGTGCAGAAGGCCTAAAAAAGGCTAAAGATGTCCCGGATTCTTATCTCATATCGCATTTAATTTTAGTTTTATTGTTTCGTATTGCATTTTATTTTAATTGTAAAAATGCTTAGAATAGATAGAATAAAAGCCAAAATATAATTAGCCTAGGTTTGAACGGATAACCGCAAGTTAGCGGATCCTATAGGATGCCTGATCCCTTCCCTTTAGGATAATAAAGAACCCTTACCTGGAATCTCACATAGCTTTTCGCAGACCTTTAAGTGGAGATCATTCATAGCATTTTATACATTTTTAGTGTCCTAATTCACTATAATAATTAGGTGGCGACTCCTTAAAATGCATTTAGGAATCCAACCATATGTAGCAGTAATCCCGTTTCCGACTCCGATTAAAATGAGGTGTTACAGATGGCGACTCCGCTGGGGAAAATCAGGTTCTTGACCATAGCAAACCTAGGTTTATTATTGCTTGACTTTATTTGCTTTTATTTGTTTTAAACGTCTTAAAATTGCTTGCTTTAATTCTGTATGCTTAACTGTTTAAATTGCTATTTGCTTTTACTGCTTTCCTTAACTGGCATTCCGCTCATATTTCTTCCACTCTGGAAAATTCACACTATCACACACAACACGCGGGTGTGCTTTGCGCACCTGCAAATTTCTTTCAAACATCCAAATTTATTTGAGTTGGCGTTTTGCGCGGAGAATCCGGTCCAACCGGTGGTCGCGTAGCCTTCTCACTCGAGTAGTCCGCTCGGGAACCTTGCGTCTAGTAAGCCAAATCTTAGAAACTTAGGATAGAGCTATACCACCCTTTTATATTAAGTCATGCATGCATAAACCTTAGGTGGGTTAATCCTTGGTATTAACGCCACAATTAGAAATCCACCAAATTTGTCGACGGGTTTCGCAACCCAACGACCCATTAGCATACTATGTGTAGCGTGATAATGATAAACAGATCCAAGCCTGGTTATGACACGCCAAAATTGGAAAAAGTGCACCGTCATTTGGTCGCCATTCCCGACAAAACATTGCAGTTTTATTGCTTGGACCTATTTATCATAATCCCGCATATTTGGCGTTTAGGCTCACCTCTGGCATAAGGGAGGTCCCAAGCATATTAGGGCACGCGCTTGATTTGCATGCTTTTTGTTTACTATTGTTTGTCGCTAGCAACTCTGTACACATTATTTAATGTAATAATTACCCTTTTGTGATTTCGGGCTCGAGCATTTGCATTTTGCACTTTTGCTGTCACATTGCAATCAGGACTTCTACTGCGTAAATCGCTCTTGAATAGCGCGACTTAGACTTTGTGAAGCATCAACCACCAGTCCGGTCGAACCAATCAGGGGAGTCTTTGACTATATTGTCACACTTTTGCATTTTTATTATTTTGGTCATTTTCCTACTCACCTATTTCTTATATTTTTTGCAGGAAGGTCGTCCTCGCAAACAACCGAGGGCGGTCGAAAAAAAAAAGGAAAAAAAAATGAGTGTTAGTTATGTTGATTAAAAGAAGTTAGTCTATACCAGATTCAACGATACATCGCTCTCAATTCTTCTTTACTTTGTATTTTTATTCATATTTGCAAATTCAATTAATATGTTTAGCGTTGATTGCATAGTTCTTACATATCATGCATTTTACATCATAATTATTCCGAACTACGCGTGTCTGATTCTCACCACACGGTGTGATACGTAGGCAACTCATTTTGGGTTCGACACCATAAAAAATAAAAACAAAAAAAAATAATAAACATATTTTTCTCACTCATGCATCCCATTCATCATGTTTTCGGGCATTCATTTTACTTTGCATTCGTCCACAGTGGACAATCATTTATTTTGCACAGCTTTATATTGCTATCCTTTTGATAAATTTTTCCAAGCATACATTTTATAACATATTTGAATGAACTACGCGCACCTGATTCCCTCGGCGGGATACGTAGGCAGCCCTATTCGGGTTCGGTACCATTTATTCAAAAAATACAAAAAAAATATATCTTGTTCATAAATACAAAAAATGTTATCCAAAAAAAAAATACAAAAAAAAACATTTTTTTTAGTATCATTGTTTGACTTGGTTGATACCAACACAGTTATGAGTGTGCATAGGAAGAACGAATAACAATCAGTATGAGTGGATTTCGTGGTAAACCATAGATTCTTTTGGTACCTCTCACGCACATATGTAATGACATTGTCTTGCATGCTTTCGAGATAAGAACGAAACCAACCTCATCGTTTCATGTGCATTGTGTGGTGAGTTTTAGAATAAGTTCAATTGCATTGCATTGTGATCTAGAACTTGGCCCGAATGTTTGTTGAGGTGAAATCCTGAGTAACACTCGGTGTGGGAAATGATCGTAGGCTTTCTTTGACCCGTTTGAGCTTTTTCAGCCTACCAAATAACATTATCCATAGTACACCCCCTTTGAGCCTAAAACCTATTTTTTGACAACCGCATATTACACCTATATCTTTTCTGAGTGCGTACGCACTATCCCTCTCTTGGCCCGACCTCCTCGAGTGCTTTAGAAATGTGCAAGTGGCTGATAAAATTCTGCGTTGAAGTTTGCAAAGACAAAAATTGTCAAAGTCTAAAAAAAAACAAAAGCAGAGACGACTTCACACAAAGAGGAAATCAAAAGCCCCGATAAAAAAAAAGAGGGATAACCCCGAAAAAAAAAGGGGCTCCAAATGAAAGATTCAAAAGAAGTCAGTACAGAAAAACTGGGACAAAAAGAAAGCAGGTCAGCATTGAAGCACACAAATGTCAAGCACGGACGTAGTCCAACGCTCGAGGAAGGATTAGTCACTTTTTACCCAAATGATATCCATCCCTTCCCCCAAACCTACATTACAAGCCCGTGACAAGCCCTACATGATCTTATACTGAGGGTTCTCACATTAGTGGATACTTACATGACGGCCAAGCCTATGGTATCACAATTGCATGCATTGAACATCCTTTTGAGTGTGAGCGTACTTCTCTAAACGTCCCAAAATTCAAAATACTGGAATATATGTGAGAAATGGGACTTTCCTTCAGTGAGGGCACTTGAAACGTGAGATTACGTGTAGTTCGAAACCTTGGTTGCAAGCAAGTGTGTCGATACTTCGGTGTCTGAGGTACCATTTGAAACTATAGGAATTACCTAGAAGTCAATCTTTGTTAGACTGAAAGTGAATAACGGAATTCCTAAGCACAATACTAATTGTTGGTATCAACTGAAGTCAGAACGTGATGCTGTCTTTCCATTTTTCAAAAAAAAATGCATATAAAATCTTTATTCTTTGCATCATGAACTACGTCCTGACCTGATTCCCTCGGCGGGATACGTAGGCGGCCACATTGGCTTCAGTCCACATTGTTTGAAAACCCATAAAAATCTTTATTCTTTGCATCATGAACTACGTATTGACCTGATTCCCTCGGCGGGATACGTAGGCAACCACATTAGCTTCGGTCTCATTTTTTTAAAAATTGTACAATCTTTTTGTATCATGAACTACGTCTTGACCTGATTCCCTCAGCGGGATACGTAGGTGGCCTAAGTCGGCTTCGGTCACACCATCAGAAATCTTCCCATTGGCTCGTGTGCGACAAATGCGTTTGGTTATTCTGAAAAGAGATATGAGCAATTTCCGTCAGATTTAAGTCTTGCCCATGCGCCCCGCATAACGAAAACTGGGACAATTTTGGAAAATGCACCATGAAGAGATCATAATAAGGATTCCAAAAGCAATCAACAATCGCAGCATTCAGCAAGCATTCACAGCATCCATCAAGTCCGTGCAGAGACTACATCAGCAATCGCAGCATTCAAAGAAACCTTCACAAAGATCCAGAAGTCCGCAGAGACTACATCAAGAATCGCAGATTCACCAATATTCGCAGATTCAAAGAAGCGTGTAGAGCATTCGGAAGCATTCGCGTGATCCAAAGAAGTCCGCACAGAGATCGTGATCGACTCGCAGCATTCAACAAGCTTTCACAACATTCAACACGCCCGTGCAAGGACGAAACTCAGCATTTGCAGCATCACATCAATACAACCGCCATCACATTTTACAGGATAACATTTCTACTCATGCTATTACATTGCTTATAAATTCAAGCGTTATCATTTTTGGCTTAACAATTATGCACTAACCTTTTGCTGAAGTCTGAGCATGCAAGCAGCAAGAGCCAAAGCTACAAAGTTGACGCGAATCAATCACTCATTTCCCAAAACTCACAAATTTTCTTTGAGTGCAGGATCTTCATATCAGCAAAGGCAGGAATACAACAATAAACCCATGCGGGTCACAAATGCACAACGTCTATGCAATGAAGCTATCTCAACCCAGACGGGTCACAAAGCAGGTACGCCCCTAAACCAATGCATTTCATCTAAGCATATGCAACGACGAACATCTGCATTGCGTCTACGCAACGACGCCCGAAGAATACGTCCAGTAACGGCGTCATCGCGATTGCGTCTCACGCAACGACGCCAAAGAAGAATACGCCCAGTAACGGCGCCATCGCGATTGCGTCTCACGCAACGGCGTTAGCGAATACGCCCAGTAACGACGCCGTCGCGATTGCGTCACGCAACGACGCCAAAGAACAATACGTCCAGTAACGACGCCATCGCGATTGCGTCTACGCAACGACGCCGAAGAATACGCCCGTGCAACGACGGCATCGCGATTGGCGTCACGCAACGACGCCAGCAACAATACGTCCAGGCAACGACGTCATCGCGATCGCCTACGCAACGACGTCATCTCATGTAAGCCTATGCAACGGCTTCATCAATGTTTCGTCTATGCAACAACGAACATCTGCATCGTGTCTATGCAATAACGCCATATCATGTAAAGTCTATGCAACGGCTTTATTTATGCTTCGTCTATGCAACGACGAGCATCTGCATCGCGTCTATGCAATGACGTCATCAACATCTACAATAACCTTGTCTTTTTCAGCACCACATCACCTGCTAAACAGTGTCAATCATACTTCGACCTCGACATTTTTAATCGGCCACTTTGCTTTTAATTCTCAGATCACAACGACCCGGTGTCATCTTGATTTGACACTGGGACATTTTTTGGGTCTGCATCATCCCTATTTTTGAGTTTATAGTTTATAAAACAGGACAAAATTGGCTACAAGTCAACATCTTTGTCCGAAGACTCTTCCATCATCTCCGTACAAAGAGGGACATACTGTTGACAGTCAATTTTGACCCGTTTTTTTGTATATTTCGTGCAATTTTAAGTATTTTTGCACACCGCATTTTAATCGTTATTTTGAATATTTTTACATAATATTCTATGTTTATTTCTTCACAAAAATGACATCGCACCTTTTATTAAGCATTATGTCTTTGTTAATATTATGTTTTTATTTTAATAATATTTGCATCTCTTTAAATAATTAATTGACATCCCGTTTTTACTTTTAATCAGGCATTAAACATGTTTTAAATATTGCATTTTAGTATTATTGCATCGACATTTGCATTTTTATAATCTTGCATCTTTTTAAATAATTTTTCTTTAAATAATTAACCAGTCTTGCATTTTTTGTCAAACCAGTCCAGTCCAAGGCCCAATCCGAATCAGTTCAATCCAACACTTTGTTTTATTATTTCACCCCATACCTCTTTCACCTTTACCACACTCCACCCCATACTTTCACCATTTCTACACTCCAACATCAATATCAGCCCCACATTTTCCTTACCTACCCTATCTCTCTCACTTATTAAAATCATCCCACTTTATTATCTACCCCAGCCGCACACTTCAACACACATAACCCCTCTCAAAATCACCACCTCTCTCCTTTCCTTTCCGTCGCGCCGCTCCTTCGCGTCTGAGCTCCAAACTCCGAAGCCCCCTTTTAACACCCGCAAACCTCCCCCTCTCACCATCCCTTCCTAACCCCAGCCTTCTATACCCTATTGCTACCGTCGTCACTACCCGTCGACCACCATCACTGCCGGCGAACTTAACCAGCAACCCTAGCCGTCACTTTCTCCCTCAACTCCCACTCCCTCACCCTCTTCACACCTCACTGCCGGCGAACCCCCCTAGCAACACCCATACCACTGCCATCAACAACTCCCTCTGCCCCCATCACTTTAACCCACACCCTTTGAACCAAAAATCATCCAAAATCAGACCCAAAACAACTTTAGTTCGAATTTCAAAACCCAGATTTTGACCTATAAAAACTCCAGTTCTTTATGCTTTAAAAGGGGGAGGGGGGGGAATTGATTTTTGATTTTGGCATTGCACCCTTTTGTTCTTCATCCTAAAAGGTCTTTTGAAATGAGACTAATTGGAAGCTGGGTGTTGTTAGTGTTCTTAGCTCCCTTATCTTGCATGCCTATTATCTAAACCTCTGCTTGTTTAAGTGTTTATTGTTATATATGTTCTCAATATTCTTCAAATTCACTGTCTAACTGATCTTTATCTTTGGGTTTGTCAATTTGTAATTAACTTAAGTTTTTTAAGAAGTTTACCTCTGTTTTGATATGCTAATAAGTGCTGGAGAATACATGTTATTTCTGATGCTGAAATGAACTAGGATCTGTCATATTGCGTTAGTGTTATGTGATTTAAATTGTGAACCTGAGAAAGTTTAGTTGAGTGTTTGCATTAACTTTTTTAAATGGTCTAAATGTATGTGCTTCCACTCCTCCCTTCCATCTTATGTCTTGTTTATGTCTTTATTTGAGATTTTTAGAACATACATGTTAGGTTTTATATTTATCTTGTTATGCTGGTTGAAAGCCAAGACAAGCTTCGGGTTTGGTTTAGCCTTCTTCGATAGGCTGTCGTGCCTAAGGTTCTAGAAACCTTTTGAATCTTGTTGCGGCATCATAAATGAATGGTGGTAGCCCCTTTTGTCTTTTTATCTTTCAAAGATTCTGGATACATGTCATCTTTAATTAGTTCATTGTGGGTTTGTTTCCCTTTTGGCTGCTGATTCTGATACTTCCAGTCGCTGCAATACTTGGCCCGACTGCTGTACTTTAAGTCATTATTCTACTGTTGCATTTGCCGAAAACAACTGTTGCAATCTTGGCCATTTACAACTCTTTTGAAAACATTTTACTGCTGCATTTTGAGCATATTTAATGTCTTATCACTGCTGTATTTTTAGCCCAAATCGCTACTGATTTCTTGGCATTTGCTGCTGTTTTTGGGCCATGTTGTTACTGATTTTGGGCCATTTCGCTACTGATTTTTTGGCCATTTTGCTGTTGTTTGTTTGTCCATTTCGCTGCTGTTTTTGGCCATTTTGCTGTTGTTTGTTTGTCCATTTCATTTCATTTTGGGCCATTTCTTCGTTGTTTGTTTGTCCATTTCACTGTTTTGGGCCATTTGCTACCGGTTTTGGGCTATTTCGCGTTGATTTTTGACCATTTCGTTCTTGCATTTGGGGCTGTTTGGCATTGAATTCAGACTGCTTTGGCCTAAACTCGAGACTATTTTGGCCTAAACTTCGACTATTTTGGCATTGAATTTGGGACTTTTGGCTTAAATTGGGACTGTTTTGGCATGAATTTGGAATAATACCCCACCCATTGCATTGAGAATTCGACCAGATTCTTGGCAGGCAATCGATTTGATATTTGCAGCCATGGCGAGTGTCGTTTCTCTTTGCATTGTTTACTGGTTGTTGATTCATTTCACATTCAGTTTGTGAGCAATGCTGCTCTGTTTCAGTGATTTCACCCGGAAATGCAACTCCGGTGTCCGCGTATAACGCTATAATTTAGGCAATATTGCCCCCCTTTATGACTTTGTTAAATTGTTGATTAAACATTGACACACTTATCAGATTGCACTCTGATTCGAACATGATACTTCACTTGCATGGCCGATGAAAAAGTTATCCGTCGATTTTTGAGGCCTCCACAGTTGCAAAGACGGAAAATAAAATAAATGAAGCTTTCTGGGCAAGGATGATTTCTTCCACTTACACCGGATAACCAACATGCGCTGGCAAGGCGAACGCTCGCAGCCGCACTTGTTTAGGCTGTCCCACTTTATATATATTTTTATATCTGAGCCCTCCGTGTTTAAAACTATTATTGTTTTGACGCGGATCCGAAGGTTTTATTTATTTTATTATATTGGCCGATGAAGGAATCTCCGTCTGATTTCCAAGGCCTCCCCTGTGCAAAAGACGGATTTATTTTTTGCTTTATTTATTAATTATTGCAATTACTTTAAAAATTGTTTATTTTATTACTAACACTTTTACTAAGTGTCTATGCAGGTACCCGGAGATCATCTTGTGCAGAAGGCCTAAAAAAGGCTAAAGATGTCCCGGATTCTTATCTCATGTCGCATTTAATTTTAGTTTTATTATTTCGTATTGCATTTTATTTTAATTGTAAAAATGCTTAGAATAGATAGAATAAAAGTCAATATATAATTAGCCTAGATTTGAACGGATAACCGCAAGTTAGCGGATCCTATAGGATGCCTGATCCCTTCCCTTTAGGATAATAAAGAACCCTTACCTGGAATCTCACATAGCTTTTCGCAGACCTTTAAGTGGAGATCATTCATAGCATTTTATACATTTTTAGTGTCCTAATTCACTATAATAATTAGGTGGCGACTCCTTAAAATGCATTTAGGAATCCAACCATATGTAGCAGTAATCCCGTTTCCGACTCCGATTAAAATGGGGTGTTACAACTATCATTAATCTACAACAAAGAAACTCATTTTTTACTTTAAGGCACTTCCTCATTGCTTAATCAAATCCGGAGAATTTAACCCGAAGTACTATGTACTTCTACTCTTTCAAAAGATCCCTTTTTCACATAAAAATTCCCATTTTACACTCTAAGCAATTGATGCCTTTTAAATCAAACTGCCCTACTTAATTTCGATTCTTTCATCTTTGTTTACCTTATTCAAGAAAGCCAACTCTTTAACCTTCCATAAAGTTATTATAACAAACTCCCCATAAAGCCGTTATACTAACTTTATGCTTTAGAAATTAAGACATTTTTATCCTTTCATAAGGCCGTTATAACTAACTTCCCATAAAGCCGTTATAACTCCTTATAAACAATTTCGTTCTTTTATTAACCAAGAGACTTATACTTCAAATCAGTTTACACAATTTTCAAAATACTTCAAGTATACCAAAGGATTTACTTTATTTAAAACACGTACGTCTACCGTACTATATAGTATAACTACTCATGCTCAAGAGATAAGAAAGTTCCACATACCTCTCCGGTTAATCCACTTGCTAAGTCCAATACACCACACGTAGTACGTCAATTTATAATGACCATAATACGTTTATTAACCTCTAGTTTCAACGTAGAATATTCCAAGTGCAAAGTCACTAAATTCTATGGAAAATCGGGCAGCATTTCCTTTGTTTCTACACACTTTGCCACCTTTTCCAAGGCCGAATTCAACATCCAAACGCCACTTTTAAGGCCCAACAATCCAAACAATATAAAGGGGATTACACACCTAACCTTGGATGTGTAAAATTCTGCCCCACAATGCATATCTAATAACTTAACAAGTTTAAGGTAGTATTTAGGCTACAACATGCTTACATATCATTCTTATCCAATCCTTTCATATCCAAACCATATTTCTTGCATGCAATGTATCTAAGAGCAATATTTACCACTACAAGTTCTTTCTTCTTCACATGCAACACCAAAAACTAGCTACAAGAGAAGAATTGTTACCTTAGAGCTTTAGCCAAATTATTCCAACAAATTTGCTAGCCTCATTTCCAAAAACACCACCACAATAACTCCTACAAGCTTGCAAATAAGTTTCCTTCTTGCCACACTTTTCAGATTTTTCTCAAACCTTGATTTATTCTTGATTTTTCTAGAGAGAAGGAAGAACTTTTAATTTAGAGAGAGAGAAGAGTTTGAAGGATGACCAAGTCTTCAAGACTTGGTCAATAAATAGTGCATGCAAAAATCAGATGGGGACACTTGTCACCTCCCATGGCCTTTTAAAAGAAAAGATCCGATTTTCCTCGGTTTTTCCGAAACTCCGCCTCGTGGCGCTGAAACCCTGCAACCCCACAGAACTTCCGTCGCGGCCTCGCTCGGCCGCGCCCCGTGGCTCTGTCCGAATTATTTTGTCGCACGATCACAAGACCGAACTTGTAACTTCCATAACTTTCTACTCCGATGTCCTATCGACGAACGGTTGGTTGCGTTGGAAACTAGACTCAACGAACTACATACTAGGCTTTTGAAACACCTAGGAACTCATAATGCAACTGGACACAAACCGCCTCAAAGTTGACTAAAAACCCGTCCGAAACAATCCGTCAACCTATCTTTCGAAAATTTTAAGTCTTAATCCCTTTCGTACGCCCCCCTAAGCATGACCCGAACTACGGGGTGTAACAGGTACACCCCTAGGGTCAAGCTAGTTTATTTTTTATTTTTATTTTAACATCATGTCAGCCCAGTGTCGTCATAACTCGACACTGTGACAAAATTTTGAGTCCGCATTAGCCCACCTTGGTGTTTTGATCATGGTAGCCCAGTGTCGTCATAACTCGACACTGAGACAAATTTTGAGTCCGCGTTAGCCCACCTTGGTGTTTTGACCATGGTAGCTCAGTGTCGTCATAACTCGACACTGGGATAAAGTCCGCGTTAGCCCACCTTGGTGTTTTGACCATGGTAGCCCAGTGTCGTCATAACTCGACACTGGGACAAATTTTGAGTCCGCGTTAGCCCACCTTGGTATTTGACCATGGTAGCCTAGTGTCGTCATAACTTGACACTGGGACAGATTCTGAATTTTGCGTCAGCCTTGTCTTAATTGCCCAACATTTTAATTCTGAGGATCGAGACAAAATTGGCTATAAGTCAACGTCTTTGTCCGAAGACTCTTCCATCATCTCCATACAAAGAGGGACAAGTTGTTGACACCCAATTTTGACTCTCCCGTCCAGTCATTAACTATAAAATTACACTAATTTTTTAAAATAATTTTAACAATTTTATAATAACAAAATGCAACAATAAAACATTAATGCAGGCACAAATAAACGAGTTAATAATAACACCGCATTTTACGTAGAGTATTAAGCACACCTTGAGTCTCGTGTCCGCATTCGTCTTTTAATAACAAACAATTTTATTAATATCATTCGTAATTTAAGCCCTATTTTCATTAGTTAAAACTCAAACAATTCTTAATAATAAATAAATAAATACATAAAATAAACAATTTAACAATGACGTCGCGTTAAATAGCATAGTCGTATTTATTAATACGCAAAACAATTTCATAATTATTGTAGCACCTAAAGTCATATTAAGATAATTCAATTTTTTTGATAAATAAAGCACAATAAATAAGATTTAATAAACGGCATCGCATTATAAATATTAAGCATTAATTAAATAGTACGCCCGTCTTTATTTATGTAATAATTTAAAATAAAACACATAGGGTTGTATTTAAATAATTTAATGAAACCTAATACTAAAACAAATACACTTAAAACTCTACCTCTTAACTATTAAATAACTACCAGCCCACTCCCTACCCAATAAATCGCCCAGCCCACTATCCGCTAGCCCACTTTCCCCCAAGCCTTTATCTTTTCCCCCTCCCTCAGCCCAGGACATCCCCGTTGTCCCTCTCCCTTAACCTAGAAATCGATTGAGGGTTGGTTATGGTAAGTTAATATTCTAGGAGAGGATTTGATTTGGTTATACCGGATTTTCCACCCTGAAAATCCGGCGAGATTTGCGGGTAAGGGGAGGGGTGCATGCCCGAATCGCATAAAATCAGTACGAGATCGTCCTAAACTTTACCTAAATTGGAGCACAAATATGACTATATAAACCAACTGATTTACACATCACGAAGGCGATTTCAAAGATCGTAAAACCTCGCCATAAGAAGAACTTCCTCTTCACTGGGCTCGTACACGATCAACACTCCTTCTCGACACCCTTCTTTCGCATAGCAACACACTCCGAGTGAATCGACGACTTGATACGCTGCCTCGGTTCGCTGTCCGGAGAAGGTAAACTCGTCTCCTTTCATATTTTCTCATTCGATTTGTATTTCATGATATGTGTGATGATTATATGTTGGTTAAATATGCTGGTTTAATTTAGTTTATACATGTTAAGCCATTCAAAATTTGTTGATGGCTATTATCTGTTATTTGAATCTTTCAGATTAATATGCCTAGTCATGAAGCTTGTATTATATGCTTCTTTGTTTGTTAAGCATGAGTTAAGTGTGTTAGTTTGCGAATGAGTCGTATCGAGGTGTAGTTAGTTAGTCTGGTTTGGAGCTATTAAATGTCCTTCCTTAAACCAATATTCGAAATTTGTGTTGTGTGATATAAGCTTGGGTGGTCAACATGTTATTTCATTATGGACTGGATTGCGGACTGTTCAAATCAGGACAAATATCCTAAGTACATCTATCGAAGTTCCATCTAGCATTAGGTGATATAAAAAATCAGTATGATATTTGTCCCTGTTGGTTTCAGCATGATCTATGTATGTACTATTGTGAGATTACCTGAGTTTATATTGCCAATATACATACTTGACTCAACCCTTGTAGCCACTGCCTTAAGGAAATCTGTGTTAGCCTAGATAAGTCCCTTATGTGAACATATACCTATCAGGTCTGTGTGGGAGTTGATCTCCCCTGCAACACATAGTTGGATCTTGCTATATGCTTGTAGTTGAGCCTGCTTAAATATTATTTGGAATGGTTTATTTGATTGTTAAGAGTCTAGCATGCTTACTAAATCAGTCCATTATTTTTTAAAGTGAATGCTTCTTCTACCAATCTGCGCTGATTGTCTAAACCATATAAAAATAGGCATATATGTCTCTATTCCATCCTAAATTGCTTATCTGCTGGTTTCAAGTAAACTAGAAATGTATAGGTTTGGTATTTGATTTCTTATCCTGTCTAAAGGTCTCCGTTTATATTTTTTAGCCATGGTCCTATTTGCATGATCATTCTACAGTCACTTCGTGTGGTAGGGTACGATTTAGACATGATCCATCTTATAATATCTGCATACCTGTAATTTTCTTGTCCGAATAAATATTTGCTTTGTTTGCCTAAATTGTCCACTGTGTGCTGTTTTGATTACCTGCATTTCTTGTTACTACCATGACACATGCTTAAAAGGAGTCATGATTCGGCCATCTACTCTTACTATATGCATCTGATTGTTAATACTCGAGTATATCGCGTGCAGTGTGATTTGAGTATTGTTTTGGTGTCCGTTCAACAAGAACCTCATTTTAGCTTACATTCTTGCATGCTACCCTCTTTGTTTAAATCATAATATGCTCGAGAGTATGACAGTTGATTTGACCTAGTAATTTAAATAGGATTAAACGAGGTTGTGACCAACTCAGCTCATATATATCCATGCTAGCTAAATCTGCAGAAGGAAAATAAATAGAAAACCTACTCTCTTACCTCTTAAGGTTATTAATCTGTTTGGTCACTCAGCTGCTCCCATTTTGGTTCCTTCTTGTTTGTTGCACAATGTATGGGTTGCAGGCTTGACATTAAGTTGAGACGCTCAGGCCTGCGTTTCTTGGGTTTGCCTAATTGGATTATTTGTTACTTAAGTTGCTGCAATGTATAACGTTGGGCCCAGTGTCTCCTTTATCTACACCTTATAGACTTTGGGTTGAAACTAATCCTTTCTTTTCTTATTTTACATGAAACGCATCGGAGCCGAATGAAGAGTCTCATAGCGAGACTCATCACGAGCTACAACAAATGAAGACCCACATCTATGTGTGTCCGCATAGGAAAATTCCAGAACCACAGGCGAAATGGCATCACCATTCCTTCGAGTCGTCTTTATTAATTCCTTAATTATGTTCATTTATTTGTTGTAAATTATTTGTCTAACGCTACACTAATTAGTAGAATACTTAGAATAGTTAAACCTGGTATCAATATATTAGAAAGTAATTTAGTGCTAAAAATTGCTTCCCCTTAAGTTAATTATTCTAGGTTGGCCATGCATTGTTTAAGTTATACTAAATCGCTTAATAACCTTGACTCGCATAACCATTCATGTAGCTAGGATATTATATTCCTAATCAATTTTCTCATAAATTCTCTTATTAACATTCATATAGGTAAATCATTTTAAACACTTTACATGCTAGGCCTATTGTAAAAAATGCATTTATATTTAACATAATAATAACCTAGGTTTGAACGGACAACCGTAAGTTAGCGGATATTAGAGGGTGTCTAACCCCTTCCCTCTAGATTAATAAAGAACTCTTGCCCAGAATCTCACATAGTTTAGCAGACCATTAAATAGAGTTAATGTTGACTTGACTTAGTTAACATTTAGGTGTCCTAATTCACCCAAACTAATTAGGTGGCGACTCCGCGAACCCTTAGCACTTTTAGCACCCTACTTTAACCTTTTAGCACCTCTTTAACCTTTTAGCACTTTTTTTTAACATTTAGCATTTTTTTTTATTTCCTAACATTTTTCTAAGCAGGAGTTTTACAATGTCGCGGTCGAAAAAGGGCGTGACATCGCCAAATAGAAAAGAAGAATATAAATATGAGGACTGGCGAAGAGGGAGAGAGGGTGGAGAGAAGATAAAACAAAGTTACCTGGACTCACTAGTTGTCGTCGCTACGAAGGAAATAGTACTGTGGGTGGTGGTTACACGCTACTTTGGGGTTGAACCACCTCGAGAGAAGAAGATATGGATGGAGGAGAAGAGAAAGAGAGAGGAGATAAGGAAGTTACAGTACCTGCGTGTTCGCCTGACTGGGTGGTCGTCGGCGAACCGGTGAGTTAGCCGTTACCGGCAAGGCAGAAGAGTCAGTAAAGGCCGCGTAGAAAGAGAAAACACTCAGGGATCATAGAGACAGAAAACCCTTTCGTCAGAGAGAATATAGGCCGAAATTACCAATAAAAAAAAAGAGAATTACAACTACTATTGAAGCAATAGAGTCGCCAATAGACTTTTCTCTTGGTTTATGATAGTATAAGTTAAATCCATCACAATTCGAATAGTTCTGGTAACGTCTAAAGTAATCACCTATCTCTTCTCTACTACCATTCATGCACTTGAATATACTGTTCAAGTGTAAAGTACCGAATGCAGGTAAGTCTTTACCCAGAAAGTAATACCATTTTTAGGCATGTAAGTGTAATAAATATTACAAGTGTATGAATAGGGGTGAATGTAGATCATACTTTATCGGTTCTTTCGAGTTCAATAATTTTGACTCGCACCTTGTGTATATGTTAAAAATTCATCAAATAAATATAAATAATACATTTTAAATCTAATAAACACGGTAAAATTCAAAACTCAAACTCCAACTTATAATTTTCAAATAAATCTACCCCCAAAACATGTACGTCTAAAGACTAAAAGTGCATAGGAGCACAAACAATCATCAACCGATATTACTATTAGCATAAGAGAATGTCAAAGCAATTAAAAGTAGTAGTAGTAGTAATAGTTTAGTTGAATTCATTTCAATACTGCTAGAAAAGTGATGTGCACTTTTAGTTGTGAAGAGCATAAAAAATTAGGAAAATCTCGTTTCTCACAAAAATATATAACAAATCATGTTTAAATGTTAGCCACAATATATTGTACTTTCTTATTCAAATGCATCAATTACTATTTTATATAAGTAGAAAGTATAACTGTGGCATGCAATTTTTTTGCGATGAATGGCATGACATAGCATAAACGCAGCTCGTGGAAGCATATACAATTAAATTTCGGTATGACAACATCGTTTGTTACTATATTTTGTTGGCTGTTATAGTGCAATATTATTATAAAAATATATAATATAACATAACATGAAAGATTCAAAATTATTTTGGTCATCATAATAAAAAGTACAATATTACTTCCTCCATCCCAAAAAGATTGACATTTTTTTGTTTTCGAGAGTAAAATGAGTTGTTTTTTAACCGTAATTTTTTTAAATGTCTTTTTGAATATTTTAAATTATTAATTATGCTGACTTATAGTACATTTTACGTAGTTTCCAAACATGTAAGATTTATTTCAAAAAAAATTAATGATTTTATTTTCTAAATTATTTGACCATGCATTTCTTACATTTTTTCTAAACTATTTGAATTATAAATTATCATGGTTACAATACTTTTAATGTAGTTTCTAAATATATAAATTTTATTTTTACAAACTTGAAAAATCTATGTCAAAATATAGCTTAGTTAAATTTACAAATTTATCATATTTATTAAGCATATGTAACCATAATACATGCTTAACAAATCGACCCGGTTTGATCTTACACATCGTACACTTCTTCCTTCATTTACCAATGTAGAACACGTGCCATTTGGCCAATAACCATCCATCATTCTATGTCTCAAATGTTTCACTTATGTACCAATATCTCTTTCACTAATGAAATTTATGATACTTGACATTATGTGTGCACGTGTGTGGAAACGACGTTTCCGACGTGCGGGATCCCAATTGTTCGAGTCATAAATAATGGGTTAAACTTAATTCCACAATTAGTAAATTTCCAACAATCCCCTTTTGAAAGAGATTTTGGCGCACGCACATGGTGTCTTTCTAGCAATATTTCGGCGGATCGATGTTGCATCTGGATAGGTAGCCGTAGCTTTGAACCTTCCATAGTAGAATACCATCGGACATATTTACTGCGTGGTGAACGTGATGTCTTGAACCGTCAGTGTTTAGTATATGTCAAGACAATGGTATTAACACAACACCTTTTCTACTCAATCCTTCTTTATGTTTTGTCCGTCGTAGGTCGTGGACACACTTGGATTTTTAAGTGCGTTCATTTGAGGCGGCCTGTCCTCGCACTTAAATAGGTGGTCTCGTACAAGGTATCCTACTATACCCCACTTCACAATTGTTAGGCACCATTAAAAGTTTTCCAAACCTATCCTCAATCATTGAGGATCATGAAAAGTTTGGAAACTTAACCTTTACCCCCTCCACAGGTAGCACTTAATGTCTATCTCGGGAACGGTCTTGGATTATGTTTCTTAAGAAGAAATCATTATCCGGAGTGCTCTTGCTTCCACCGAAGCGCTCAACTGAACCTTTACAATTTAGTTTTTCCATTGAACCTTATTCCTGGGATCTCTAGTTTGTAAGGTTGGGTGTCCACTATATCGGTCCTTATTGATTTGGGTTTTAAGCACATTCCCCTAGACAGACAGAACTCTTGATATGTAGGTATCCCTTTTTGGTTAAAAGGTCTGCTATATTCTTTGATCAATAATCAAGGAAATGTCACCCGTGATCAACTGTCATATGGACTTATGTCTGCTCCAGATATATCCAGACGCCATCATTCATGCCTTTACAGTGTACAACTGATATAGGCATAAGTTATTCCTAATAAGGGTCATCCTCTAAAAGGTCATGAAGTCATTCAACTTCTCATCATGCTTTGTACAAAGTGATAAACTCTGATTCCATCACGAATCAGCCGATGCACGTTTAGAGGATTTCCTTAAGATACACCACGCACATCCACTTGTGTCTTTGGTGTCCTTCAAGTCTGATGTACAGTTCACATCAATGTGTTCTCCCAGAACCAATGGACATCCAGAGTATCATACTCCATAGATAAGCGAATAATTCAGATGTCGTCACATCCGATTTAACGCCTTCTATTTATTATCTCCAGTGAACCTTAGTTCAACTGTTGCGAGCCGATACCAGATCATTCGTAGTGAGTACAATATATCGAACTACATGTGCCTTGCGTCTATCTCTCCGGGTACATGGGTGCACCATGATTTCAATCACTTCCCATGATTCATATCTATTGGTGACTTCAACGAGACTGTCAAAACCACCTCACATATGAGTTTGGAACTAGACCATTCCGTTAGATGTCTTAGAAATCACAATTTCCTAAGATGTCATCTGTAATACCCATATCACTTTATGTCGAAATATTATTTCAACACACTTCTAGTATCAAACTAAGATTACTACTTGTGATCAACATGTCGTCTACGTTAAGGCATATTTAGAAATACCTTTCATGTAAACACATTTGTCACACCCTTTAGTGGTGAAGCCCTTCAATAGTAGAGTACTATCAAGGTTTTTGTGCCATTGCTTCGGCCTTGTTTCAGCCCACACAGAGAGCTGACAAGACAAACTTTTTATCTTCCCTGGAACCACATACCCCTCGGGTTTTTCCGTAATACTTTCTTCTTCCACTTTCGGATCTTTGTTTTTTCCAACTGTTGGCTTTCTAGCTTCAGAATCAATGTCTCTGTAGTCAGATTCATTGTTTCTGTTTTATCTGAAACTTCCAGGACCAAAATTTAAACATTTTTGGGACCAACAAAGAAGTTCAGGAAGAAGCCCAACTGTCCACAAAAAACCAGCTCTCCGGTTAGGAAGACTGTCTCAACATCCATGTCATGCATGACTGTGGTGACCCTGGAGTTTAAGCTATTCACATGGGAGCACATGTCCAAGTAGGCCTTATACTCGTCAATAAATGCATCCACTTTGTACTCAATTTGAGTATCCATTTGTACAACCCAGAGGTTCTTTTCCCGGAGGAAGATCAACCATCAGCCAAGTGTGGTTCTATCTGATGGAGTCTATTTCTCTCTTTTAGCTTATTTCCAAAGCAGCGCTTCTGGATATGACAATTCTCAATTTGTCCATGGTTCATTCTCAACTATATAAGCTAGAAGGCCTGGAGCAAGTCTTTGTCCCATCTTTTTGCTCGGTTCGGTTCAACATCTAGAATCCCTGAGTTCTATAGCTCTGGAACGTCTAGTTCCGTACAATCAGGCACTCGCGGGTTCTTATTAACCTTGAGTAATTACTTCCTTCTCGAGGAAATTTATCTTCAAAGAATTCAGCATTCTTTGGCACTAGGATGCGATAAGCACTAATGTTACTTGCAGATCTAGTGGATATGCAATCTACAGTCTTAGGTCCGACTAGACCTGTTTTGGATTTAGTATCTCAACACTTGCCACAATACCTCATATCACAACATTTGTATATGAGATTCTTTCCATGTTTCATATGAAGGATTATCCTTATCCTTATGCGGAGTTCTATTAAGAATCGCATTAGCGGTAAGGATTGCCTTGCCCCAAATATCTTGGGCATATGGATATGTGCTTGGCAAACACCGTTGGACTGAGGTGAGTAAGGATCAGTTGTTTGACAAATGATGCTCCACATTCTCCCCCTCCATCCCTACGAATTCCTCAAACGATAGGCTTTCAGATTTTGAAGCGTCGTGGCCCTGCAGGGAGGCGTCGCGGCGCCAAAACTTCAGAGAGTTTCGGCCTCATCGGCGCCGCGGCGCCTGGCTTCTAGTAGCCCGCTAGGCTTCGAGCGTCGCGGCTCTTGATGGAGGCGCCGCGACTCTCCGGCGCTCCGACGGGGTTTCATCTTTGTTTTCCAACAAAGGATGCAATACGTTGCATCATCGTCGATGAAGATCACAACGTTTTTGTCTTCCCCCTCTATTTGTACAAGCGTCAAATCACATACATAGTTGTGACTATGTTATAGAGGAGCGGTACTTCTTTCGCTATTCTTTTTTTCATAATGGAAAGGTCTACCTCACATTCATTTGAGGGTTTAAGTCGACAGACTACACCAATCTCAACTTCGTTGGCTTTTGAATGACTTTCTATTTAACGTGTCTTAATTTATGATGACATAGATGCATAGATTACAAATATATCATCCACTTGGCTACAGTTTTACTGTACCACTTTTGGTTATTGACCTGCGGGGCATGAGGCGAAAAACTCAAGCCATATTGCCCAACAGCTTCCTTGAAACCAAGTTTAGAACATGTATCACCTCTTTTAAGAGTGTTCTCATTCCCTTAAGTCCTTTTGAGGACAACCTCTTCAACTTCTTCTACTTTGAAGGTAGCGTTGCTCATATGAACAACCTCTTGCCCGTGGTTAGGGCATAATCGGATCATATGTGATCTAGATTCTCTGTCCCACTCCAGTTGCCTTAGCAGACTGAATGTCCTATTTTTTTCTGCCTTTCTTGGCCTTCAGATCATTCAAGATCTGGAAACTCTTGACCCACTCCAGTCGCCTGTAGGCTTTGTATGACTGAGTGTACTATCCTATCAAAAGACGGATCTTCTGTCGGAAACAGTGACATGATTGTCTCTAGTCATCTAGTCATTGTCTTTAGTCATCTTCCCATGCTTAGGATTGTCCATAAATTCATTTTATTACAATCTAAGTCCATATCTTTTAGGTCGTTGTTTATAACAGTCTAATTTATAAACGGGAAGAAAAGTGAGATTAAACTTCTGATTTTAAAGTGTAGGGAATATATGTTTTAATGAAAAATACTTCATATTCCTAGCCTTGCTTTATTCACTTTTATTCATAAATTATCTTTTAATCTCATTATTGACAAGGAACAATAATTAACTCATACCTTTGGAATTTGGCCCACGTTAGTCACGTGTCCAAATCCTTCTTACCATAAGATGGAGACTTCTTCTCAGAAGATGGAACATCACTTTTAGCCTTCTCCTCATGTCCCAGTTGATATCTTCAACCTCTTGTGGACACTTGTTTACACCACTCTCGGGAGCGGTGATAACAATTCTTCCTTGATCCTTACAAACATGACTATCACCAATATCTTCAAGTTCAGGATCATTCAACATGGATCTCACTTTTGACGAAAACAGATTTGTAACTATCGTCAAAGTGAGACCCAAAAACTAGGATCAGATTTGCTGACATACATCTTTCGAGCACTAGTACCGAAATTATCTTAAGATTGTGAGTAAGGAGCAATGTACGAGAATAGTGTACAACTATCACTAGTACTTAGAAAGGATAAACAAATTGAGTTCCAACACAATAGGTTCAATATAATAGTCAGAAATTTGCTATAATAGAGAACATTTTTGGTAAGATGAGAAATTTGTGTGCAACTAGTAGATGTAAAGATAAAATTATTTTAGTCGAGAAAATTTTCAAATAAAAGCTTAAGGTATATTTTCATTCACAAATTCGACAAGCAATAAAAGGAAGTCAGGAAAGCACAACTTTGGTTAACTTAACTAAATGAGTGTAAACATCCGATGCCGTAAATTTTTACCCAAAAAAGCTCCCTTTGTCCCTAAAAGAGCAGGTAATGAGGAGTTTTAGGAGAGACAAAGTTGCTAATTTTGTGATATAAAAATCCAAAAGTGATTACTTCAATAACCAATAATTAGGAGGAGTTTTAAGAGAGAGTGAACATGATTTGAAATCACAAGATTTTTACTTGATTGAAATTCCATTTTGACTTTATTAGCAGTAAAAATTAAAAATCTTTAAAGATTTCTTTTTTGTTTATGGAAGATTTCTTTAAAGATTACGAGTATTTGTATCTTCTTCTAAGTAGTCAGCATACAATGTATATTTGCAATAATTATCTATATTTACTTTTAAATAACCTGATAATGTAAATATTTTTAACGGATGTTCTCAAAGGAATGTTATTTCTTCTTGTCCATATTATATGATATTTTTAGTTTGAACACATCCTTTACGCAACCAGTCACAGCTAAAAAGTAAGAGGTGTTTTCACTAAATTACTCATAATTAAATAGAAGTACTTATCTACTATGGTTTTTTGATTAACTAAATAAAAATAAACTTAATAATAATAATAATTAATACCTTCTTAATTATATAACATTATTTTATACTAAATAAAAAAACTAAAAATATGTACCATATACTAATATGAAACGGGGAGTAATGTACAGAAGTTAAAACACCTTAAGAAATGATTAACAATTCCAAAAAAGAAAATCTTTTTTTCCAACCCCCACCCACCCCTACCCCTACCCCTACACACCACAGAGGATTTTAAGGAGAGAGAATTCCCTACTTATCTTTTTTGTTCCTCCTGTTTCTTGATTTCAAATTGGTATTTTTTCCCCATAGTTTCATTCATCTCTTTTTCTCAAACTTGAGCAGTCACTATATATCTTGCAACTCGTACTCAGTGAGATCATTAGCTTAATTCCATTTAGTGCTACGTACTGCAAATATACATGGTAAACACGTCTTTTTCGATGGTGGATAATCAAGAACATCCTGGAACTGGAACACTATGGATAAATCTGAAGATTCCTAAAGAGGAACAAGTAAAAGACGATCAGCGTGATGAAGACAAAGGTCAGATTCACAAGAACAAGATCAACGACAACAATAGTAGTAGGATTTGTCATGTGTGTAAGAAAGGGTTTAGCTCAGGTAAAGCTTTAGGAGGTCACACGAGAATTGATATTCCGAAGAAGAAAAAGAAGGGGACGAACTAGCAATAATTAGTTGTTCAGTTTGTGGTAAGAATTTCCCATCAATGAAATCATTGTTTGGACATATGAGGTGCCATCCTGATAGGGATTGGAGAGGAATTCAACCTCCTTCTAACAACAACATGAGTGATCATCAGAAAGTTGATGATTTATGTAAGGTTGTAGGTGGTTGGTCAGTTACTGCTACGAGATGTCGTAGCCGCAATAAGCCCATTATTCATGATTGTTCATCAGAAGAAGACCAAGGGTTAGATTTCTGGATCGATTCAGAAAATATAGGAGAAAACAGAGAATGAAGAACGAGGGAGAGAAGAGAGTGAAGAGAAAGGAGAGAAAGGAATGTTGGAGTCGATAGAATATTTTGGGGAGCAAACTGCTCTTCTGATATTTTTTATATAATGATTTTCACACACTATCAATATAATATAGTGTGGTATTCACACACTAACATATTCATTAACTGAATGAACAGTGTTGACTAACACTAACTAACAAATTAATGTTAACTAACAGACTAACAAATTCATAACAACTTTTAACTACTAATTAACTTGTGTATTATATATCTCAACATCCCCTCAAGATAGGCATTGAAAACAGCGGTTTCAGTCCTAGCTTGAAAACAACTAGCATTTGTAGATGCATCATTAACAGCAGCAATAGGGCCAACAGAAATGGCCAAAACAATATCACTTGTACCAGCAAATTCATGAATGGCAGCAGCTACATCAGGAATTGTGGAATCTTTAGTATTTCCTGTCAGATTCTTTTCCGGGGGATTTTCTCTGCAGGATGCATTAATTTCATTTGATAAGCAGGACAATGAACAATTGGGTTCTTCAACCACCAAGAGCCTTGCCTTCTTATTCAATCTACTTGAATACTTCATTTCTTCCTTCGCAATACTTCTACCAGCAAAAACTTCAGTTCTCACATTTATGAGTTGGGGCTGAGTTTGAGGCTGGAAAGCGGTATCACCAGATACCATCCTAATAGCTTGTGTGGGGAACTGGCTGGTAGTGCATACCCCAGCTTCTCGATCTTCATAAGTGACTTCTTTAGGATAAAATGGATCTGCATAAACAATTTTGTTCTGCCTTATACACTTATAAATTCGCTCGCAAGTTTAAGAGTCTCATATCGGTAATGGAGTGGGAACATGGATTCCTTATATGGACTTGAACAATCATCACCCTACAAGATAGCTTTTGGGGTTGAGTTAGGCCCAATATTCATTCTCTACATGGTATCAGAGTCATACTCATTCCAATTAATTGTTCACCGATGTTGGGCCCCCAAATTATATTGTCCACGCTCCAGTTAACGAGGACTGGGTGTGCGGGGGAGTGTTAAGAGTCCCACATCGGTAATGAAATGGGAACATGGACTCCTTATATTTATTTGGACAATCCTCGCCCTACAAACTAGCTTTTGGGGTTGAGTTAGGCCCAAGATCCATTATCTACATATATTTTAGTTAGTTAATTAACTTTGTTTACTTAGTCATTATTAGGTGAGTTTAATTTCTTCTATAAATAGATTACCACTTGTAATGTTTCATTTAATAAAAAATTCTCAGAAGCTCACTTTGAGCCCCAAATATTTCTCTCTCTAGCTTTCTTCTCTATGCTCACTGGTAACCGTCATTATTGGTATCCGTTTTCTCTCATCTTCTTCACTATGGTATCAAAGCTTAGATCCTATTAGATCTGGTGATTATCATTTATATCATCTGTTTATCTTCATACACAATAATCTCTCGATCTTCCTTTTTCCGCATTTGAAATCAGTTGAAATCTCAACAATATCTGTTTATCTTCCTTTTTCAAGCTATTCCGCATTCAGTTCCGTTCATATCTTATGTTAATTTCTTAGTTTTCACTAAAATTCACTGAAAAATGACTACAAGTGGAGAAAATCTGAGAAACGAGACATTGTTTCCTGCGGATACACTTCGCCTTTGGCTATCATTGCGGCGTCGAAGATCACCGGGAACTTGTGTGCTTCTGAGGTACGTTAGTCGAGTTACTATGATATCTTACAAATTCCGAAAGGTGCTTCGGATGAACAGATCCAATGTGCTTATAGAAATCTTGCATTGAAGTATCACCCTAATAAAAATCAGGGAAATAAGGAAGACAATAAAAAATATGCAGAAATTACTCAGAGTTTTTTTTTGTTTCTCAGAATCAGTGTGGAATCTTGACAAATTATTGCAAATTTCGTGGTTTTTTGAAGTTGTTTAGTTTGTGAAAATGTTTGTTTGGAGTTACTGAATTATGAAGTTTATGTTTAATAATTCTGTCGAATTAGAGAAAGGTGTGTCGTTCGATGTTGTTGTGTTGGTTTCTATTCTGCTTATCTGTGTGTTGAGAAGACCATAGGGTAGGAAATTTCTATTGATGAAAGGATCGAGGAGTTTTCAGCGACAAATTGACTGAGAACTGAGGGATACTTCGTCACAATATGGATTGAGTTGAAGCTCAATTTACAAAAGTTTTTCACATGTCGATCAATTGTTAGATTGTCTGTTTTTCATATGTGTAGCTCAGGACAGTAGAATCGAGTAATTTCTAGCCTAAATTGGACTAGAAATTGAGGGGGACTCTACGGCATGTCTGAGCTTATTATAAAAGTTTGTGTAGGGAGAATCAAGGGATTCTCTAGTCTGAGTGAGACTAGATAATGAGAGGTTCTTACTGTTGATGCTTAAAGTGAATAAGAGAATAATATTGTTAGATGAGACAGAGTCAGTTGAGTTTCGAGTGTGGTTGATTATTTGGCTTTGATGGATGGATTGCTGGAAGCTGTGAAGAACAAGATTAGGAAGGTTTATGCCTTTACTAACTCTGAGATATTATGTCAGCTGATTATTCAGCAACAACAAAACTAAATCAGTAGTAGATGTACTTGCATCAACTGCAGTAATATCAGCCATAATAGCAGCACCAGCAGCAACATCGACAACATCTGGTGCAGCAATAATAACGAAGAACCCCTCGTTCTCTAGTCTCACTTGGACTAGAGAATCCATCGATTCTCCCTATGCAAAACGACGGTAAGAACCTCTCATTCTCTAGTCTCACTCGGACTAGAGAATCCCTTGATCTTCTCCCGGATGAAATGGCAATCAATGTCTATATGTTTGGTGTGTTCATGGAATACATGTTTAGCTGCAATCTGAATTGCAGACCTGCTATCAAAGAACATAGAGATAGGTGATGGAATGGAAATACCCAGCTCCTGGAACAGACCATTGAGCCATACAATTTCAGCCATCGCAAAGAAGTGATCTATATTCACCTCAATCGAACTTACGAAATGTGGTCGCTTAGACAATGTCATGTCTAGTGGTGGTAAGATACAATAGCCTACCAGTAAGTCTTCTATATATACTGGGATCAGATAACAAAGAATCTGATGAGCTTGTGCATGGAGCCAGTGTGTCTTGTTGTAAGGATTGAGATGCAATCAGGTTGTCAAGGGAAATTGTTGTAAGTTTCTGGTTCAATTCCATAGGAGGTTGTACAGGTTTGGAACCTGAAAATCCTAGATCAGAAATGAGTTCCAACGCATATTTCCTTTTATGCATGATAATCCCCTGAGAATTCCTTCACTCTATGCCAAGAAAATATTTAAGCTCCCCCAGATCCTTAATTTTGAAAGCAGTTTGTAAGGCTTGTTTGGTAGATTGTGTTACACCCCGTAATTGCAGGACATGTTTTAAGAACGTACGTAAGAACTCGCAAGTGTTAAGATTTGAGACTTGTAAAATTTTATCGGAATTATGAAATTGTCGGAAAACGTAATATTGTGACTAATGGGAGGGCGACACGTGTCACCCCCCCCCCCCCCCTTAAGTGAGCTTGGACGAATTGATCTTGGACATAAGGGTCATTTGACCCTTGTTAGGAAGACAAGTCTTGCACTTGAAGAGCTTGACATAATTGACTTGGTTAATGGACCCACTTAGCCTTGATATTTAATAAGAGATCATCCAAACCACCCAATTGTTTGTATCTTGACCATCCATGTCCCTTTATATGTATACTAGTAGCAAGACTAGTTCCCACACTTAGAAAACTTTCAAGAATTGTGAGGACACCTGAAGCTCTCGGGTTCTGTGCTTCAAGAGCAAAAATTTTCGTTGCTTGTTCTTTAAGCTCCACGTTTTAAACCAAGGTTCATAAGTGTTATGTAAGTGTATCTCAATAGAAAAATCCGGAAAAGAGAGTTTTCAGATTAGTCGCAAAGTGAAAACCTAGTGGCTTTCTAGGTTTTGGATTGGAAGTTGAAGGAAAGTTGTTGGTATGGTTCTAAGGTCTCAACAAGCGGATTGAAGTGTCATGGAGAGGTTCTAAACTACTAGGAGCGACTTGGATTGAATCGGATTAAGATTCGTTGAGGTATAATTTTGTCCTTTAATGTGTTACAAGATTATATATTTATATTGTTGTTACTTTTACGTGTTGCTAGCATGAAGTTGATATGTAGAAGTTTATAAGGATTGTGGATTGATTGTAGCATTGGAAATCGGATTGTAATGTAAGCCATGTTAAGTTGGATTTCAATTTAGTCGTTATTAGAATCGTCGCGTTATTGATTTGAAGATTGTGGTAGTTTTAACCAAATGCGACTTGATATCATGTTATGATTAACAAATAGGATTGAATTGGAAATTTGATAAGTATTGGTATGGTTGAACTCAGGTGGTCGAATTTGGACTACTTTCTAAATTGTGAGCCAATTGGGGTCATTTAGTTATTCATTTGTATTGACTACCTTCTTTTGTTGTGAGCCAATTGGGGCTGTTTGGTTATTGTATTTCGCCTTGAAAAGGTGGCAAAGTGAGTAGAAACAAAGGAGGTCTTGTCCGATTTTCCGTAGAATTTAGCGACTTAGCACTTAGAATATTCTACGTTTGAATTAAGAGGTTAATGGGCGTATTGTGGCCATTATAGGTGGAAGTACTTTGGAGCATTTTGCTACTTGTCGATAATCGTCGCGAGGTATGTGAACCTCTTCTTTCTTTGGCATGATCCTACGTATGAAATCTCCGTGTGATAGTATTTCAAGATTCCTTCTACTCTTAGAAGTTAAGTATTTACATTGTTGAATCTAAGTTAAGAGTATGTTTAAATTGTCCTAAGTCCTTACTAGGTCTTATGGGAGACGTTAAAGAACGGTTAGGAAGTTATGAGATTTGATTTAAAGGCTATGTGTTTTGATTTGTTTAAAGTAAGTAAGTGGATTTTATGTTCAAAATGACTTGAAGTTATATGATTTTAAGGGAATGAATTACTTGGTTTTGAAGGTATGGAACTTTATATGTTTTTGTATAAGTAATTGGGCTTTAAAGGAAGTATGTTATGAAGTATGAAGACTAAGAACTTTGATTGTCTTTTAAGGATTATGAAGTTTTAAGCGATACGATTCTTTTTAAGTATGTATGTACGTAGTATCTTTGATCCCGCTTTCCTAAATGTTGTAAGAATAAAAGTGACATAAGTGCTCTAAAATGAATGGTTGTTATAATAGCTTTATGGGAAGTTGTTATGACGACTTACAGAAGTGAAAAGATGGTTTAAAAATGTTATGTAAGGAAATCACACCGAGCCTACGAATAGGCGGATTGCGTTATGAAATACACCGAGCCTACGAATAGGCGGATTACGTTATGAAATACACCGAGCCTACATAGGCGGACATTACATATTACCCCGAGCCTTCACAGCCGTTACGTCATCTTACACCGAGCCCGGCGGGCGGATTATGCTACGATTCCACAAGACACCGAGCCCCACAGCGGGCGGATTATGCTACATGATTCCACCAGACACCGAGCCCCACAGCGGGCGGATTATGCCACATGATTTATGAGTACACCGTGTCCCGCAATGGGCGGACACGTTATCACGTATGGATAATCAAAGTAAGCTCCCAAATAAGAAGTTCCTCCATAATGGGTGGGATTATGTTATGAAAGATATGTAAGTTATGTGAAAAGATGAATTAAACTCTTAAGTATGTATGTATGAATATGTTGTTAATTTTATTGAAAGAATGAAAGGCGGTTAATATATGATTGATTTCGGGAGTTAAAAGGACATTCTTTTATACTGATACGATTTGGTTATTGCATTTTATTTACTCCATACTTGCATTTTTGTTATCGACCCTTCGGGCTGCGTTCATGCCGCAGTGATAGGTACGCGTGGTGATCCTTGCTTTAGGATCTCTGTTCGATTTTTGGAAAGAAGCTCCTTTCACTCCGAGGCTTATCTTTTAGTACGGTTTCACGATATGGTAGACTTATGTACATTCGAGGGTATGGCGGGCCCCGTCCGCCGCAGATTGTAATTCTTAAGTGCAGAGTCACATTTTGTGGTCGGTTTGTAAAGGAAAGCGAGGCAACCGCTTTATTATGTATGCGTTCGGAAGGTAGCCACATCGGCTAACTTGTTGTTATTATCGTTGTTTTATTTTATAAGTTTCATGTATGTTCCGTGATTTTCTACGATGTATACTGTAAGGGTGCGGTAGGGCACGATCAGCCCGGGTCGGGTCGTGAGTTGGATCGATCAAGACAGTCATTGCACAGAATCGACAAGTTATCAACATAGACTAGAACCACCACTATCTTGTTAGCTTGCTGCTTGGTAAATAGAGAATTATCCAACTGACTTTGATGAAAGTCAGAATGAAGGAAAGTTGTGGTCAACTTAATGTTCCATTGCCTTGATGCCTGTTTTAAACCATATAGGGATTTGAGCAATCTGCACACCTTGTTCCGCCCTTTGTTGATATGAAATCCATCTGGTAGCTTCATATAAATCTCCTTGGAGAAATACATTGTACACATCCATTTGATAGATAACCCAGTTTTTAGCAGCTGCAACAGCTGCTACAGTCCTCACTGTAGTCATTCTCACTACTGGGGAGAAGATTTCATGATAGTCCAAGCCTTCCTTTTGATTGTAACCTTTAGTAACAAGTCTGGATTTGAACCTCTCAACCTCTCTTGTAGTTTTATACTTGATTTTATAAACCCATCTGCAGCCAATTGCCTTCTTGCCTTCTGGAAGATCTACAAGTTCTCATTTCTTGTTGTTTTTCAATGCCTGAATCTTAGCCTCCATAGCATCAATCCATCTATTGTCTTTGACTGCATCTGCATAGCTATAGGGCTCAACATCTGCAGATATTTGAGCAATAAATTTCTGGTATCCAGGTGATACTCCTACATCTGCAGATATTTGAGCATATGCAGACATGGTGGATCCCTGTTTAGTGAAATAGTCTTTATGCCAAATGGGAGGTCGACCAACTCTGGCAGATCTTCTAGCAGTAGTTTCTTGACATCTTGGAATATCAACATGTCTATCATCAGGTGATTGTGCATCATCTGTCACTTCATCAGTATTAGAGTTCCCAGAGCACTGCTGCTGTGAAAGTCTAGTTGGTTGGGGGTGAACTAGATCATCAAATCAAAAAAGATCATGTGCTTGAATAAGAATGTCCCTGTCTCCTGCATTGTCTCTGAATGGAAAAATTAATTCCATAAAAACAACATCTCTGCACATGAAAATTAGTTGTCTATCTAGATCATAAAGCTTGTATCTTTTTTGTGCACTCTCATAGCCTAGAAGCACAGACCTTACAGCCTTGGGACTGATTTTTTCCTCTCTGGGCAAGGCAGTAGAAAGCATAAACAACCTCCCACTCTCAAATGGAAGAGTGAAGGACATTTGTTATACAATAGTTCATAAGGTGACTTATTCTTCAAGACTGTGGATGAGATTCTATTCAGTATATAGGCTGCTACAAATATCGATTGTCGATTGTGCGCATAATTGATTCATTGAAGAAGAAGAATTGAGAAATTGAAATGAAGAAGAAGAAGGGGAAAAGAAATGGGAGAGAGAGAGAATTGGGGAAAATGAAAATCTGTGTTGTATTGAATCGAATTGATTCCTTTACATTTTTTATATACCTAGTATTTAAACACATACTCATACCCTCAACTTCTCCTAACAACCATTAACTACTTTTTAACAAACTCAACTAAGTCATTTTAACCTTGTATTCCATGAACGCACCAAACATATCGACATTGATTGTCATTTCATTCGGGAGAAGATTAAGGAAGGTCTTGTGCACATTTCTCATTTGGCATCCACTGAACAACCAGCAGATTTGCTTACTAAAGCTCTCACTACTATCCACCACACCTACCTATTATCCAAGCTAGGGATGAAAAATATTTTCATACCTTCTAGCTTGCGGGGGGATGTGAAAGTATTAGATAAATGCAATACAAGTTAGTTGAATATTGTTAGAGGTAGTTGGAAAGTGGTTAGAGTTAGTTAAATGTAGTTAAGATAATTAATGACAAAAGGGTAGGATAGTCATTGTATAGCTATCTTTATATATCTACACATTGTAGATATTTTGTATATCGATTCATTCATTTCCTCAATACAACTTCTTTCTCTTCTCTTCCAGTTTCTCTCTCCCTGTAACATTTATGAGTCGTGGCTGAGTTTGAGGCTGGGAAGCGGTATCACCAGATACCATCCTAACAGCTTGTGTGGGGAACTGGCTGGTAGTGCATACCTCATCTTTTCAATCTTCAGAAGTGACTTCTTTAGGATAAAATAGATCTGCAGAAACAATTTTTTTCTGCCTTATACACTCATAAATCCACTCATAAGTGACTGGTTGTATTCCCCACTTATATGCAGGCCCACTGGAAAATTTACACAACAAATGTGTGACCCTTTTAGTCAATTTCTCAACAAATTTGACTCCAATTGTAAAACACAAATTTCTCAGCAACTGTCTCTGCATGAACTAAGAATGGTAGCAACAACAGTCACACCAGCAGAAACTAATGCCAGCAACATTACAGTACTAGCACACATTTCAGATGTCATTAACAAGGTTGTATCAACAGCCTCCAGTGCACTTATCTTCTCCTCTGCAAACCATGGAACCAGCGGTCCCAACAACATTAGCAACAACTGCAGCTTAAAAACTCCTTGCTGATAGCAGCAAGTACAGGGAATCCAACAACAGTTGCAACCTCATAACGCAGCTGTCATTCGGCAATCACAACAGATATTAAGAATGCATCCTCAAATGCAGCAGCAAATACAGCAGATGATGAATTCTGTAAATCTGACTCATTAGTAACTACAGCAGCATTAACACTTAACATCAGTAATGCTACTGCTCATTAACACTTAACAGCAACAACTACACTAATAGAAGTAACAACAACTTCAGCAACAGCAGAACCAAACCAGCAGTAGATGTACTTGCATCAACTGCAGTAATATCAGCCATAATAGCAGCACAAGTCGCAACATCGACAACATCAGGTGCAGCAGTAATAATGAAGAACATCTCGTTCTCTAGTCACACTCGGACTAACGACGGCAAGAAACCCTCGTGCTCTAGTCTCACTCGGACTAGAACATCCCTCGAGCCCTACGCAAGCTTTTATAATAAGCTCGGACATGCAGTGGAGTCTCCCTCAATTTCTAGTCCAATTTCGACTAGAAATTTATTTATTCTCCTGTTCTAAGCTAAAACAAATGAAAATAGGCAATCAAACAACTGATTGACCTCATCAAATCTTTAGGTAACCAAAAATATTGAACATCCAAATTTCCTTGCAATATTGATAATGCAGGTTGCATTCAACTTCTTCTGCTCCTCAGTATCTCCTATGAGAGCAAAAGTGCGTACTAGAAAATCAATAATTAGAAGCTTATGCTCTGCAGTCGATAATATCAATTTGCCAACAACTCAATTCAAGGACAATGTCCCTGTTATCTGCTGTAAAACCAGAAACACAGTGCCTTTGAACAATCTAAAAATTAAATGTCACCAAAAGACTATTCGTTTCGCATAAATCCAAAATCGACAACTAAACCCAAACTGATTCCACAAACTAAATAACTTCGAAACCACGAAACTCGCAACAACTTGACACAATTTCACACCAATTCTCGAATCAAATACTCCAAACAACAAAAAAATAACAGATCTCTTTACATAAAGTGAAATCGAATTTCTAGAAACTCACAAATCGAAACCTAATTTTATTCTTCTGCGCTGAATCACAACAACCGGAATAACATACCTCAGAGGCACACAAGTTCCCCGCGATCTTCGACGCTGCAATGATAGCCAAAGGCGGAGTGTATCCGCTGGAAACGATGTCTCGTTTCTCAAACTTTCTCCACTCGTAGTCATTTTCAGTGAAAATCGAAATCAGGTAATTAGAGGTAATTAGTGGATGAACAAATCGAAATGTTGTTGTATACTTCGTATAGTTTCGAAGGAGTAAAACTTTGCTCAATATACTGAAAACTACGAAACACGAGACTTGTCGTCGTCGATAAACAAATGGATCGATTGAAAAATTAGGGCAAAAAGAGAGAAAATCACGGATTGTGATCACTAATTGTGATTCTGAGAAATTGATGAATGCGATTTTAACTAGAAAAGGAAAACCTTGCGAAAGATATCATGCTTTGTTTTCCAACTACCGATTGCAAAAGATCTTCACAATTTGAAGTAAATGAATTCAGACCTTCAATTTTGAATTCTGTCCAGAATTCACAAAATTCTCCAACTCTCGATCGATCTATCACCTGATAGCTTTGATACCATGGATCGATTCATAAAACATAGAAGAAAACAGAGAATGAAGAACGAGGGAGAGAAGAGAGTGAAGAGAAAGGAGAAAGGAATGTTGGAGTCGAGAGAATATTTTGGGAAGCAAACTGCTCTTCTGATATTTTTCATATAATGATTTTCACACACTATCAATATAATATATTGTGGTATTTATACACCCACACACTAACAGACTCATTAACAAAATGAACAATGTTGACTAACACTAACTAACAAACTAATGTTAACTAACAGACTAACAAATTCATAACTACTAATAATAACTTTTAACTACTAATTAACTTATGTATTATATATCTCAACACCAACAAGTACATGATGATGTTCACTATCTTACGGAGACTCACTCAAATCCGGAGGTATAGTTGATGAGGAATCAATAAATATTTCAAAAGTATAATAAATTTAGTGATGTGAATCTTAAAATTTGAAACCATCAAATTTAAATCATGTTCATAGGAAGGTACCAATAACCTTAAAATGGATATTCTCTCAGGCATACTTGCCCAGAGTGCTTTCAAATAAATATATAGTGTATTTTCTTTTAGTATGTTTTTTTTTACTTTCCCTCAAGTAATTGAATATTGTTTGGTCGCCAAAAACATATCAGTGTGCTATGCTATTTGTTTTTATTGTTTATCGGTGATTTAAAATTGTCTCAGTGTCGAATTATGATGACACTAGGTTCCTGTGACACTAGAAAATTAAAGTGGGGCTGACGCGGATTTCAAATTTGTCCCTGTGTTGGATTATAGTAACACTGGGTTGTTGGTATTGCGGGATGCTTGAAAGAATTAAAGGTGCGGTGGATGCTGATTCAATTTTTTGTCTTAGTGTTGAATTATGATGACACCGGATTATTGTGATGCTATAAAATTAAGGCGGACTGACGCGAATTTAAATTTTTTGTTCCAGTGTCGAATTATGATGACACTGGGTTGCTGTGAAGCTAGAAAATTAGAGGTAAGGCTGACGCGAATTCAAAATTTGTTTCAGTATCGAATTATGATGACACTGGGTAACTGTGATGCTAGAAAATTAAAGGCGGACTGACGCAGATTCAAAATTTATCCAGAGTCGAATTATGATGATACTAGGTTGATGTGATGTTAAAACATTAAAGGCAGGCTGACGCGGATTCAAAATTTTATCCTTGTGTCAAATTATGATGACACTGGGTTGTTGTGATGTTGTGGGATGATGGAAGAGAGTGGATCGACATTCGAGGTCGCCTTGCCTTTTGTTAGAAAGTCTGGCTCCTCAATAAATTGTCTCAGTTCACTGTAAGATATAGTTTCACGTTGTGCTCCCGCTCCTGTAAATTATGGCTCATGCAAGTTAAAGCTTAAGAAAAATTAGTGTATAAATGTTAAGACAAAATTATAATGCATGAATATATGAGAAATGCGATCATGTGAGTAGGAATGTCGTCTTGTGTAGACATAATGTGCTAAAGGTGTCAGAGTTGCAGATGATGAGATGCACGATCAGGATGTTGATGACATCATTATGTTGATGATGTTATTGATGGTGTCATTGTGTTGACGTGATGCTGGTGATGTCATTATATTGACGTAGTGCTGATGACGTTATTATGTTGACGTGATGATGATAACGTCATTATGTTGACATGATGTTGGTGACGTCATAGTGTTGATGATGTCATTGTGTTGACATAGTGTTGATGAAATCATTGTGTTAACGTAATGCTGATGACGTCATTATGTTGACGTAGTTCTAATGGCGTCATTATGTTGACATGATGCTGGTAACATCATTGTATAGACGTAGTACTGATGGTATCATTGTGCTGATGTAGTGTTGATGACGTCATTGTGTTGATGTGATATTGATGACATCATTGTGGTGACGTAGTGCTGATGATGTCGTTGCATGAATATAATATTGATGTGACATCATTGTCTGAACGTTGTGCATTTATGATCCACCTGGGTAGAAATATGATTTTGTGACCGAGCTGATGTGTTGGACCTTATTGCGGAATTTAAACTTTGATTGTTGCAATTTTTTCTGCTTCTGCCAATATGAAGAACATGCGCTCAAAGAAAATTTGTGAGTTTTGGGGGGCAGTCAATTCGTATTGATTTTGTAGCTTTGATCCGTAATACTTGTGCGCCTGGCTTGTTTGGACCAGTAACCCCTGTCTGGTTTCCTGCCTTGGCTAGCTGTTAATGAAAATATTTATTGAAAATAAATTGCTTGTGACAAAGTAAGTATTTTAATAAAAGTTTTTATCGGATTTTTGAATATTGACATGCAGTGAAACCAAATGAACATCTTATCCAAAATAAAAAATTGTCCCAGTTTTAAACATGCGAGGGCGCTTGGTCTAAAACGAGTCTTGTGGGGGGTTATCTGTCTATCCTATCAAGGTAATCCAGAAACGTGTATTTCGCTATATCCAAAACGAGGGCGGGAAGTTTAATGGTGTGACCGAAGCCGATATAGGTCGCCTACGTATCCCAACGAGGGAATCAGTCATAACATAGTTCGTTACAAACAAAAAAGGGTATTAAGGTTTTGGGACGGAAGTCGATATGGCCGCCTATGTATCTCATCGAGGGAATCAGATCATAATGTAGTTCATTTTATAAGTATAAGGGGATTGAGATATTTTCTAAAATGGGACCGAAGCCGAAGTGGTCGCCTACGTATCCCACTGAGGGAATCATGTCATAATGTAGTTCTGACACAAGCAAAAGAAGGTAAAACATATTAAAACGTGAATGCGAGTCTGAATTCAATTAAGTTGCATTATTTTGTTAAATTAAACAATTTTATCAAGATTCTCGGAGGACTAGGACAGGGGTGCAAGTCCAATTTTCAAACCGTCTTCATGCTCCGCATCCCAGATGGTTGTCTTTTTAGTGATCATCCAGAATCATGTTGCATTCCGCTTTGCTTTCATCTATGAAGAGATTCTGGAACCTAGCTGCAAGATCATATATATCATCTTCTTTCGTCATATGAATAGTATTGGCCCTGACGAGTGACTGATTCGGGGGCGGAATGGGATTTGGCAAGGGAGGATCTCTGCTCTTTGCGAGACCATCGGACATCAATTCCTCGGGAGTGGTAATGACATGGGTGATAAAGGATGAAGACTCAACTATTCCTTCCCTTCGGATCAGCGTGATGGTCCCTTCCAAATTATATTCTATATCGATGTGCATGTCAGCATTACCATGATTCGGTAGGGGGTCATTGTGCACATTGAGAGAGGCTTCTTTCAGCTGAATGACTCCTTCTTTGATCAGCTCCTCGATTTTGTCTTTGAGTGTATAGCAATTTTTTGTGTCGTGTCCGATAGCTCCAGAGTGGTATGCACAACCTTTAGTTTCATCATGGCCTATAGAAGTATGATTGGGAGTATTTCTAGGAATTGATTGGAGTATTTCTAGGAATTGGTTGGAGTATTCCTACGGTCTTCAGCCTCTCATACAATTGAACTAAAGGTTTAGCCAAATGTGTATAGGTTTTGATTGGCTTTCTTTCGGGATTTATGAGGGGTCTGGGTGCATTTGGCGGGTAGGCTTTTGGCTGTGGTGAGTATGTGGGTTGATACTATAAGGGGTTATTGCGTATAATGATCCACTCTCTGATCAACGCCTCGATCCTATCTTTGAGAGTGTGGCAATTTTCGGTGTCATACCCAGTGACTCCGGAGTGGTATGCGCAATGCTTGGTCCTATCATACCATCTTGGAATGGTATTAGGGATTTTCCCCGGGATCGGCTGGAGTATCCCTGCGGTTCTCAACTTTGTACAGCTAGGGTAAAGGTTCGGCTAAAAGAGTATAGGTTTTGGCTGGCCTTTTTTTGTGGTTTGCATTGGGTCTGGATGTGTTTGGCGGTTGGTACGTCGGTATATATTGTGGGGAATAGATGGGTGCTTAGGGTGCGTTATATATTAGTTGTGTATGGTAAACAGGGTATGGAGTAAGTGAGTATTGGTAATAATGTGGAAGATTTCAGTTGTTTTGGTTCAGGCTAATGTATAGGTTGATGAGATTTCGGAGCCTCTAAATTTTGGCCTGCATGGTTACCACTTATTGCGGCAATTGGGCGAGGTATTTGACTTGATCTGTAGTGTTTCTCTTTTTCGAGGCCCCTGCTTCGTCTACAGGAACGGAGATGAGCCCCGAGCCATTTTGTTTAAATGCCCCTGAATTAGTCATGTCATTATATTGTGCTTTTGCTCTTGTGAAATATTGGTGCCTTGCCATCTCTAATCAATACGAATCGACCTTTGGTTTGGGGAAAAAAATAAAATCTTCAAAATTGCAGCAGGTCATGTTAGTATAAGACATGTAATTATTGCAAAGATATAAGTAGCGCAAAGCAAGCATATTGCACAAATCAGCACATCAAAAGCGAATCCTAACATGTTTTGGGGCCTCTTTATGCCAGAGGTAGGCCTAAAAGCCACATATGCAAAATTATGATAAATAGGTTCAAGCCATTGGATTGAGATGCCTCGGTTGGAAATAAAGCTAAAGCTTATTGAAATAATAACAACAATAATCATAAGACTGAATTGTGCTTATACAAATGCAGAAAAATAACATGAATTTACATTCCCCAACTTTGGCATGCCACGTTTGGCTTGGATCCATTTATCATAATCATACAACACATAATATGTTGATTTGGCCATTGGGTTGTGAGACCCATCGACAATTTGGTGGCATTTCTAATTATGGAGACGATACCAAAGATCGATCCACCTAAGGTAAATACATGCATGACTTAAAATAAATAATGGTATAGCTCTATCCTAAATTTGCTAAGATTTGACTTACTAGAAGCAAGGTTCCCAAGCGGACTACTCGAGTGAGAAGGCTACGCGACCACCGGATGGTCTGGACGCTCCGCGCATACGCCAACTCTCCTAAATTTGGGTATGTGAAAGAAATTTTGCGGGTGCGCGAAGCACACCTCGCGTGTAGTGTGTGGTAGTGTCAATTTCCTAAAGTGGAAGAAGTATGAGCGGAATGACAGTTTAAGGAAAGTGGTAAAAGAAAATAACAATTAAAGCAATTACAAATAAAAACAATTAAAAACACAAAATTATATTTTTAAAAATAAAGCCAAATAGTAATCCTAGGTTTGTTATGATCAAGAACATGATATCCTCAGCGGAGTCGTCATGCTGTCGTGCCCTTTTTTTCACCTCATTGGCGGGCTCGCGATGTTGCGGTTTGGTCAAATCCTGAATTTAAAATAAAGTGCAAAAAGAGGTTCGAGGAGTCGCCACCTAATTATTTGGGTGAATTAAGACACCTAAATGTTAACTAAATAATGTCAACATTAACTCCATTTAATGATCTGCAAAACTTATGAGATTATGGGTAAGAGTTCTTTATTATCTTAAAGGGAAGGGATTATGCACCCTCTAAGATTCGCTAACTTGTGGTTGTTCAGTCAAGCCTAGATTGATTATTATGTTAAGGAAAAATGCACATTTGATAATATTTAAGTAAAAAAGATGTTGCAAGTGTTTTATAAGAAAACAAAATGCATTTTGACAATATAAAAGATTTATAAGACGTGTTTTATAAAAATACATGTAAAGTTAATTTTTTGGATGAAAGTATGCATTTGTAAGGCATTGCGAAAATAACACATTGTTATATTAACATATATATTGTATAGTATGAAATACAAGAATTGGGTTTTTTGACGAAAATGTGTATTTAAACAACATAAAGTAGGCATGGCATAATTTATAAAATGTAGTATAAAGTTGATTTATTGATAAAAGATACACATTTACTTGCAAAATTGATTTAAAAAAATATGTATGGCCTAGTGCAAGAAGATGATTATATATATATATATATATATATATATATATATATTTTGCAATTGATAATAAGATGATCGAAATATACTATTTAAGTGATGTCAGTAAAAGGAGTTGTTGTTTATTATGAATTTGGTAAGCAAACAAAACTTAATTTGCATGATTTACAAATATAGACAAAGAATAATTAAACTGTTTCGCAAGGTTTTTAGTATGGGTGACAAAAATAAAGAAGAGTTACTCATTCAATTTATCAATTCCAATCTTAATTATCCTAAGTATTTAATGATCATGTAAGGTTAAGTAACTAAATTACAACAAATAAATGAGGGTCGGGGTTAGAGACTCGAGAATATTGACTAAAGCGAATGACGTTGTCATTCTGCCTTATTTGTTTTGGAATTCCGATGAGAAAGGGAGGCAAGGGTCATGGATACAGATCTTCATTTGTTGTGGTCACGATGAGTCTCGTAACGAGACTCTTCATTTGCTCCGATGCATTTCATGTAAAATAAAAGAAAGAAAAAAGATTAGAATGACCCAAATAATATCATATATGAATAATTAAAACACTAAACACATGCATATGTTTATATTGTACATCAATCACATTGACTTAATCATGTTAGTATACTTAACAGTCCATTTTTATCATTAGACTTAGACAGAATGCGTGATGTGCAGAGAAAAAAAAAACAGATAGGCCCGCACATTATATGTTTATTAAAATGCACTGTTATACTTGATGGGTCCAGATAGTCTATGTTTATGCAAATGCAGTTTGGCCCATTAACATAAACTCAAGCTAACAAGTATTCATCCTTGTATATGTGCAAAGCCCACATTTAACATTCTTCAAGTATAAAGGAAGACAAGATCGACCCTTATAGGCAACAAACCCAGCTAAACATGTACAAAAGCATACCAACCCCACACTTACCCTAGAGATTGATATACACGATATGCAAAAATATATATGCTATACTTGGAGATATCCATGGATATATAGTCTCGATATACACCTGGTGTATATTCAGGTTTTATACCTTGTATGTTTGAAGATATGTCATTGCATATACAACAACCTATTTAAAGAGACATTCTGCCTATATCTGTTCAAAACTCTGGGCAGTTTCATCATCATATCATACCGTCTAGGTGCTTATTTCATGAAATATGACTGTAAGTTTGAGATGGAATGCAAACAGGGACATAGCTTCACACAATATAATTAAATCCAACAAGTGCAATTTAACAGATAGGGACCAGGGTACAAGATAACTCGGAGACTTTACAGAAGCATTTTGACACTTAAACAGACAAGGCAAGCACACTATGAATCTGGATTAACATGGGAGCATTGGAGTGAACAAGTGACTGGTCAGCAGTGATATGTAAAACCACCTAAATTTGCATTTAGAAATAATAACCCCTATTAAATGAAGTGGACACATAAACAGACTCATGGGCATACAACCACAGAATTGGCTAATCCAGTAATAGCATTTGTGGATAGATAACTGTCTAAGATAGACACACAGGTTCCTAATCATGCTATGCATAATGCATAATAACAGACAGATAAATTAGAATACATTATGAGTTTAGAGCTAACAAACACATGGAGGCCAAATTAGAACCAAAGCAGATGCATAACCAAAGCAGAATGGGCACATGAGCAAGCATGATGACACATTTTTGCACTTAAGACAGATCAGGTAAGCATATCATGAGTTCAAATTGGTATATAAAACATAGAGAAAACCACAGATGTTCAACAATAATATTTCTAAGATGCAAAATCAACTAAATCAGTCTGAATTTCTCAATGCATTCATATTATGCAATTAGGCATGATGACTTTCAAATAAACAGGCACACAATAGACTAAGGCATGCTAACACAGACATAATCCAAGTAACCTCGACAGACAAGGAGTGATAAAAATATAATGTCGCCACAGAACTCTTCTATATTTAGACAAGACAAAACAAGTACGTAGACAAATCAGAAAACACAAATCAGTTTGACATTTCATTGGCACATGACATGAACACATAACATCTCAATATATGTATATACCTTTAGTTTAAACTCTAATCTAACCATACAAAAATATTGGGCGAGGATTCATTTAGCTCATAGATTTGCAGAGATAAGCTATGTATATGACAGGAATAGCATATGCACACTCTTAACTCAAGCAAAGGGACTAACAAGCTAGATGTGGAGAAGATCATTTCGACTAGGTTCAGACACAGATTGGACCCTAAATACCATTGGGATAAATATAGCATCTATCAACCATGTTTATCATATATGTTAACCTTGAAAAGAATTTGATTAACTAAACAGTCTCATATAAGACAACTACAGTCGGCTTGTGTGGTATCCAAGCTTAAAATATCGAGAAAAAACCCTATAATGCTAAACACGAACTCAAACACATAACTCAACCTCATAACACACGACAACAGATTCTAAAATACAAAGTAAACAAGAAAAAAAGAGAAAATTTGAATTACTGACCTTCTCCGGGCAGCGAACAGTGGCAGCGTTTTGAGTCGTCGAATCACTCGGAGAAAATTATGTGTGCGATTAAAGGAAACAAAGCCTAAATGTTTTACCTTGTCGGATCGGAATCGAAAGTGAAGAATTTTTCAGAGGATGTGGATTTTTTAGTGTCAATAAAAAGGGCTTTCTGTTTCAATTTTGCTCCCAAAGACTGATTTTAGTGGGATTCGGAGTTGTTTTTTTTTTCTCGTTCTTCTGGTTTTTCTGAGCGAATTGCCAAAATAATACTCTATAAAAAATTATTTTCAAAATAATACTCTGCCAAAATTAATTTTTATTTTAATACTAATTTTGTCACATGATTGTCAAGTGAATTGTCATGGCACATATGCAATCTTATTTGTCTTTCTTTTATGTTTTAAGTCATAACACAAACAACTAAATAAACACTTGTATCTTCTCAACCCTATTCATATCACCAATTCATGACGGCAAAAGAAAGTTATAGTTCGGGTTTATCTGCGGAGTATCTGTTGTGAAGTTACAATGTTAGCATTCTTTTTTTTTGCAACTTTACTATGCAACGATTTTCGCAGTGATTTCGTAGCGAAATTGCACAATTTCGTACGCAGCGAAAACTGCAGCGATTTCGCAGCGAAACTGCAGCGATTTCACAGCGAAACTACAGCAAAACAGCAGCAATTCCTCAACTTTACTAGACAGCGATTTGGATGTTTGCATTCTTTATTTTTCTAAGTGAATTACATAAACTGCAGCCATTAAGATTACTTGCAGGTATCCAAATAATATACAAGAATATGTTAACAATGCTCGCACCTGTGTCATAGAAGAAATTGTTGCAAATGAAAGGCATCGATTTGTTGCTGATGGAACTCATATCAATAATGATCTACTGGATGATTGTTTAGATGATGCAGAGGAAGGAATGAATGAGGTAAACGTTCTAACCCCTGAATTCACTATCATTCATCGAATTAATGATGTTGTTATGGATATTTTGGTGCCTGGACAAGAATGTACTCAACAAAAGGATGGAGATGAATTATTTGCTTGTCAGAGATTTACCACAAAAGATGAGTTGCAAAGAGTTGTGAAACTATACTCATTAAATGTACACATACGGATTAGGATGGTGATGCGCGATTTATGCACACACTAAACGCAAGTGCACGTGTCGTGACAAGTAATATAGTCTATCCTAAGACGACACATATTTGTACAAAAATTGACAAAAGACTAACTAAAAATGACTCAAATAGTGTATATAAAATACATCGATCAAATACCCCCAAACTTAATATTTGTTCGCCCTCGAGCAAAGATCAAAAGAAAGAAATAAAGACACGATAAAAAAAAGTAGAATGACTCAAGACGCTGACCACTTTGATGCACAATTGTCACTTAGAAAAGCATGAAGGTTAGCAGAATAATATGCAGGAACATATAGCATGGATTTTTAGCATTCTAAACACATCAAGTTAGATATTTCGCAAATTCACTTTAATCATGCTCAATGGAAGTAAGATTACCTAACTATGCATGTCAATTTCAAAATCCTATGACATGTTTACTTGTTATTCTCCACTAATCATGGATACACATATAAGAGATCTTCAGGGCTTTTCAGGGTTGTAATGTAGGCTTAGGCATGGGTAGGTAAAAATAGGCTTTTAGGCTCAACTTACGTACCATAAGCTCTTTTTCTTTCAACTCTTCCATTTTCTTTTGATTTTCTTCTTCACTGCATACCTATCTTTCCCCTCTTTTGTTTTGAGAGAATGAAGTGTATTATGAATAGCTGGCACCCCCAAACTTAGGTTTTTGCCTATTTATTATTACTTTTTCATTTGGGGTGCATCAAAATTGTTCACTCTCTTTTGTCTCTTTTTCACCACTTGATATTCCAATCACCTAAATTTTTCACTTATGGCACAAATATGGAATTATAGGGTGTCAAAGAAAGGTCTTATTTTTAGGCTCAAAGGGGCTGACTAGGGATATAATTTGAATGTCAGGGATAGGCAAAGAATGGTAAGAAATGGCTAACAAAGAAATGCTTGAGTCATCTCCCTAACATGCATATCCTAACTATTTCGCCTCAAATAGCAAGCAAGCAGACACATAGGTTTAATCATTAACAATGCACAAATCAAGCAAGATACTGTCACGAGCACCTCGTGATACAACATCGAGAGAATCAAATAAAAACATAAACATGAAACAAGAGACATGATAAATAAACAAGCCAACCAAAAATTTTTCTCAGATATATACATAAAGAACAATTATCCTTTTACAAACTCGCCAGAAGGATAACAACTATGACGGACAGGGCCCCGCCACACCCGAATGTACAAGAACCATACCAAAAGATAAGCCTCGGAGAAACGGCTTCCGCGAGGATCAGTATGTGGCGAAAAATCGTAAATGAAATCATAATATAAAGCAGGAGACATGTATGATAACCAAACTACATAACATAAAGGTCATGTCAAGTCGTGGACTCACGCCTCAAAGTCATCCTCATGGAACTCGGTACAAACCATGTGATACGTATAACATGTCTCGGCCCATCTCATGGACCCGATAGAAACGTGTGGAATACAGAACTCGGATGGAATACATTCGGTCCCATCAGTCGAGTGAAATACATTCCCTGTTCATCCGAGTGAAATACATTCCGGCTCATCCGTGTTGATGACGCGGTAGTCGGTGAAATACATTCGGTTCATCAGTAAAATACATGCTTGCACAACAAGGCTATCACACGCAAACATAGGCAAGTTACACACAACTTAAGGTACTATCATTTTATGCCAAAATCTAAAGTATTACATACATTAACTCTTTTAAAAGATACGTTTCTTTCACAAAAGTCACACAATGTTCGTAGTATAAAATAGAGTGACTATCTTTTAAGTAAACCAAAACACTTCTTGTAAAATCAAGTAACACATTATTTTCCAAACGCTCAAGTTTGCCTAATTTCAAATGCTCGCGTTTCTCATTTTCGAAAGGTTTCGTAGTTCATAGTTTTAATCACTTAAGAATATAATTCTCCTTTAAAACAAATTTGAGAAACATATGCCTTATGTGTGAGTAGGTTGTTCTTGTCTATTACAATCTTATAAAAGATGATCTAGAAATGTAATATCATTTTGTCTCATCTTAGATGGAGGTTTCTCGGTTTTAATAACAATTAGTCAATACATTTCCTTTATTAACGCCGATGGTTTGTTCGATACTTAATCTCATTTAGAGATCAAGAAACATTATTCTTTTAAAACCAACTACTCATTACTCGCGAATGAGGTTTTTACAACATTTTAACAAAATTCATAACAAGTCAAACTAAGTCAAGTCTCTTATCTTTCAAGATCAAGTCGTGTATAAGTCAAGTCTCTTATCTTTCAAGATCAAGTCTCTTAACTTTCTACAATCAATAAACCATTCTTTTACTATAAAGTCGTTATAACTAACTTCCCATAAAGCTATTATAACACATGTTTTAAACCAACCAAATCACTTAGCACTCACCGTGCCTACATAGTTCACAACAATCATGCTAGAAAAGATAGGAAGAGGTCCACATACCACGATTATCGACGAATAGCAAAACGCAGATCACGCCACACGTAGTACTCCACTCCTAAAACGGTCATAGTACTTTTATCAAACCTTTCTCACCATCAAGACTTATACCAATAAAAAGCCCTCTAATTCTACGGAAAATGGCAAAGACTTCCGCTTTTACTCACTTTTCCATCTTTTCCAAGGGAATAACTGTAATATATATACCATATATATATATAAGGCGTAATAATTAAACAACATAAAGAAGGGGATTACGGTTTACTATCACGCCCATAATAACAATAAGTAAAAGAAGGGATTACGCTCAAACCGTAACGCGGTTTACTATCACGCCTTCAGAATAATACAATAATTAAAAAGGGTATCACAATTGAAAAATCTTCCAAATGTAAATACAATGTAAATACCCAAAGTAAATATCCAAAGTAAAACTTTGTCCATTTTACTTATCCAATTTACTCATTAGTCATCCAACTTATATTTCCATTCTTAATATAAGTTATAGTTATTTTGTTAATTACTTCTTCACAAGTAAGATACGTTTTTACCATTTTAATGGCAAACGGCTAACTTTTCTTTTAACAAGTTAACAAGATCCAACTTTTCCAAACTTTACTCCATATTTTACATAATACATAATATACTTACAATATATGTATAATGACCAATTCACAAAGAGGTTTAAGATTCACTACCTCAAATAGCCCAAAATTATCCAAGAACTTATGTCGTTCCAAGCAAGTCTTAGCTCCAATATTTATGTTACAAACCACCACAAATCACCCTAAGAAGCTCCTAACCATCATCTCTTCAAGAACCAACTCAAACAAGTGAAGAACACTTAGGTTTCTTATAAGAGCTCTCGGCCAAGGTGGTCTTTTTGAGGCTAGGGGGTGAAATCTTTTCTATCTTTTGGTTAAGAGTCTTCCTAATACACTAGGGAAGAACACTTAAGAGTTTAGGAATTATTGGACAATGTTTGGTTAGGAATGGAGGAGATCGACGAGAGGAGAAGGAGGGTGAGGGAATTATTTTTCAAGCCTCAATTATCTAAGTGTGCAAGATTTCATCAACTAAGGGTGCATATATAGGACAACCAAGGTCTAGGATGAAGGCAAGTGTGTGGTTGAGATTGGGGACAAGTGTGGGTGGGACCCACAAGCCACTTGTCCACACAAAATATCTGATTTCGCCACAAGGCCACTGACACGTGTCGCCTCCTATTCGCCCAAAATATTTCATCTTAAAATATCCATAAAGGCCAAAATCTCGAAACAAAGGTAAATTCACGTGACCAATTCCGGAAATAAAATTCCATAATTCTCTAATATTCCACGAAGTCCAAATACCAAATCTGGGAATCCAATTCCCATTAACGAACCTTTTTCTTCACAAAAACCGGAAACTTTTCCGTCGAAAAAATCACATCTTTCTTTCTTTCCAAAATTTCTGTCGTATTCTCGCACGTACATCCTCACCTATATACCCTGGAACTACGGGGTATAACAATACCCCAAATAGTCTGATTTCATGAATTTTTGGCATATCTAACCTAAGTGTTTAGATGGTTGTTTCTAATTCCATTACATTATTCAACCTTACTTCACTAGGCGTTTCCAGTAACTACAGCATGCATGATCTTAAAAAAAATTATGACTCAAAGAATACTCAAAAATATACAAAACAAATCAAAAAGACTCAAAAACAATAAGACACCCCCTCCCCCCAAAACTTAAATCACACATTGTCCCCAATGTGTGCAAGACCCAAAAATAAAAGAAAACGAAAAACGGGACAACTTACAAACTTGGTTTAAAGTGGTGGCGGTGGCGGCGGATAATGCATGGACCATTGGTTGAACAAGGAACTCATCTCATCAAATCTTTGGTGCAACTGTTGTTGCTCCTGCCTTAGTTTTTGCGGTCCTTGCCTCAGGTCCTGTTGACCTTGTATTATTATGTCAAAATTTTGCATCATCCTTCTCTGGTTCATGAGCAACTGCTCCATTATAGGCACCGGAGGTTCTAATTTCGGGGGCTGCTGGCGGCTGCTACCTGCCTCATGCTGAGCCTCTGTCTCAGGCTCATCTTCATCCATGACAGCCTCTGCTGCTGCTGCTGCTGCTGGTGGTGCTGGTCTCCTTCGTGCTGCTGCTGGAGGGACTGGTTCTGGGAAGGCATGCACTATCCCATATGACACAGGAGGTTGGCCCTTCTCATATGTATCAGTGGCTAGGGTTGGGACTCCATGTCTGGAACATAAGCTGCAAATAAGTGATCCATGTCCCAACCCACCTGTAGTTACCTGTCACGACCGTATACACGGAGAATAGCGTGAACATACACAACATACAAAAAACTAGCCGATAAGGCCACCTGTAAATTCTACTCAAACCGTAAATAGAGACATTTTTCTTTTCTTTTGGCCCAATCCACAATGTGACTACGCACTTAAGAATAATAACTGCAAGGGCCCCGCCATACCCCGAATGTACAACAACCGACAATACGGATAAGCCTCAAATGAAGGAGCTTCATGATCCTAAGAGCGAGGATCTTCGCACTTTACTGCGGCAAGGAGGTACCAAATATGTGAATGAAATCATAAGTCTAAAATAAATCGAGACATGTATGATTACTAATGTGCCTTACTAACAATGAGAGTAAAATAGGTGAATACTTACAATATCTAAAGTAGAGGCTCACGATCAGCAGGACCACCCATTAAGCCGGTATCATTAAGCAAACCTATTCTCGGGACTATTTCACGCGTAGATCGCGTGGACCCGCATGAGGTATTCCTCGTGATAGCCGTATGGGACTATTTCACCCGCATAAGCCCATAAGGACTCGCATGAGGTATTCTCGCATCATGGGTAGCAAATCGTGGTATAACGTCTTGGGGTTTACCTCATTTATACTCTTACCTGGCGGTGGTATAACGTCTTGGGGTTTACCCTCATTTATACTCTTACCCTAGCTCAACCGCCATCATACATAACATAAGCCCACGGCTTATCATACAATAAATAAGCAAGTTAAGAAATCCCCTAACTTTATTAGCCTTATTCATATACATTCTCATTTTAGTTTACTTAAGGCACTAACATGTCATTATAAAATCCGAATTTAACCCAAAGTACTACGATTCTTTTAAAAATGACTCTTTTTCATATATAACTTCCAAGATACTAATAACCGTAGTATCAAGTCATAACTACTTTTCAAGACAAGTCACGATACCTTTTAGAAATACATTTAGGCTTCTAAATCAGTGACTTCTTTCTTTAAAACCTTAGGCAATTGATGCCTTAAATCAAATTGCCTTTCAATAAATCAAGCCATTTATCTTTCCATAAAGCCAATATAACCAACTCCCATAAAGTCGTTATATTCACTTTATGCATTAGTCAAGTACAATTTCTATCCAAGGGACTTATACGTTTAAAACGAAATAAGTATCGCATACTTTAAAACTCTTCAAGTCCCTTAACATACTTAAATTACTTAGAGTAACCACTCTTTAAACTTTCCATAAAAACAAGTATCAAAATACTTTCAACATACTTAAAGTCTCTTAACTTTGAAAACCAAGATATCCTTAACATTTAAACAAGTGAGTTAATTCCTAACTCAATCAACTCGACATTCCTAAAATAAGCCAAGGATGTCAAATGGACTAGATTGTCAAAATCTTTGAAACTAGTCATGCTCAAAAGATAGGAAAAGTTCCACATACCTCTTGGTTTAATCCACTTGCTAAGTCCAATCTCCGCACGTAGTATGTCAACCTATAATGACCATAGTACGCCTATTAACTTCTAGTTTCAATCGTGGAATATTCCAAGTGCAAGTCACTAAATTCTACGGAAAATCACTTCCTTTGTTTTTACTAACTTTGCCACCTTTTTCAAGGTCGCAATACAATAACCAACGCCCCAATTGGCTCACAACAATATAGAAGGTAATCCAATGCAAATGAATAACCAAATTTTCAATTGGCTCACAATAATATGAAGGTAATCCATGCAAATGAATAACCAAAAATTTCAATTGGCTCACAATAATATGTAATCCAATGCAAATGAATAACCAAATGTTCAATTGACTACAATAATATAACAATACCAATTTATTAAATTTCCATTTCAATCCAAATTGGTAGCATAATAAGATATCAAGCAATTGATTCTAGCTACTACATTCTCCAAGAGGTAAAATTTATCGATCAAATTGGATTTCAATTTCAAATGGCTAAATATGACATTTTCGGATTTTTAGCTTCCAATTCCATAACACTTAACAAACTTCATAACACATATCAGACCACTTATAACTTATCATAACATGAAATCTTCAATTACAAAAGTAAAAAGATTATACCTCAATTAGCCCAAATATGCTCCAAGAGTACAAGTCGATCCCTAGCACCTTTAGCTCCTCCTTTCGACATTCCAATCCACTCCAAACCACCCTGAAGCTTAAGAAAACTCATCTTGTTTCAACTTCCAAGTTGAAAACCCCTTTAGGTTTCGCATGACTAATACGAACAATAATGAAACACCATTTTTCCGATCTTTCTATTGAGAAACACTTACAATACCCTTAGGTACCTTGGTTTAAAGTGGGAATTATTGACAACAATTGGAAATTTTCCCTTGGAAAAATCCCTAAACCGCGAGCCCTCTCTAGTGCAAGAACAAGTTTCAAAAATTTCTAAGTGTAGTGAATGACAAAGTCTTGCACTACTAGGGCTTATATAAAAATATGGAGGTAAGATTAGAACAAATGGGTGGTTTGGATTCATTTTAATTAAATACCAAGCTAGCTTAGGTGATGACTAATGTCATGTTGTAAGCTTATTTGTCTTGCAAGACTTGGTCTTTTAAATTATGGTCAAATGACCATTTTCTCCATCACATTTTTCGTCCAAGACCATTAAGGGAGGTGACGTGTCGCCTCCAATATTTCGTTTTCACAAATCCATAATTCATAAATTTTTACTCGTCTCAAACCTTAACATTTGAGTTCTTACGCTCTTAGAAACATATCACGAAATATTTCCGGGTGTAACATTCTTCCCTTAGAAACATTCGCCCCGAATGTTCTCTGAGTCCAACTTAAAGATAGCGACATAGTCTTCTTTTACAACCCTACATACCAATAATACCACACGAGGCCACAAGCATTCATACTAAAATGTCAAGTCAACCACGGTCAGCGTCGGTTATCTGTATGAAGCTTGACTCTAAGCTTACTAATAATCTTTCGGATAAGCAATCAAGTCTATGTCAAGCATCCACCGGCGATCTACACTTTCTCGCATACAAGGCCTCACGCAAAACATAAAGAGACAATTAACCCTCCGCTATATTCAAATCAAGAACATAGGCCCGCATCGATAGTACGCGAGGTGTAATGCAACACCGAGACTCATAAAACCTTCGAAAAACCTGTTATCTGTAATCGACATCATAAACGTAGGAACCCGTGTCCTCAACATACTCGCATATACAGCTAAAGATAATCCTCTGAGTAAGTGGTCCTAACTGAAGAACACACCGTTTCGCCATTTAATTACTATGACCTGTGGAGTCGCGACTTCCTCCGAGTACGATGCCACCGAATGTAACAAGATCCAAAAAAAAATACTTCTCATATCTAGGTTGGGATTTCACCGCTCGTAATAGCCTTCACTGCTCGTGCACAACTATGACTGCTACTAACTCCGCTATGTCCCTTTCCGATCATCTTACCCATTCATACATCCGAGGTCATGACACAGTGACCTCGAGCGATTGAGCAGATAAGCTTTGTATGCCTCCCTAAAACCTGGCTGACTAGTCTCGATGCACGCAATCTATCTCATCTCACAAATGCTACCATAATCGATCCTCATATCGCCTCTTTACCTCCTCAACGACGGAAGACTCGACAACCCTCGGATCTAACTTCATTAACCTTGAAAACAAGTAATCGAACCCATCTACATCATCCCCATCTCATCCGCTGCCCATCTGCATTTCACCCTTAGTCCATCACTCAACAGAATCGCTTTGACTTTCCCTGATGGTATAGATATCAATATCACAATCCTCGAGTAACTCTAACCACCATCGCTGCGAGATATAACGAGTCTTTTGTAGTGCACAAATCTCATGCCCTCAAATCTTCAAGGCATGATTTAACCAATAAATCGCGCGATGTTCCTTTTCCGCTCCCTAACTACCGGAAAACATAGGCTCTATCCTTCTCCAAGTGTACAAGACACAACCTAGCCCAACACCCAACGTGTTATCATAATAACCTAACCTCTAGTCTCACAATGGGTTAGAATCAACTTATCTTCCAATAATCGAAAGCCCTTCTCATTCTGCGAAATATTCGTATCCTTAATCTCACTTATGGTTCCCTTTTGTTGCAACCAAACTTGGTCACTAAACTAGACTTAATTCCTTTTTTGCCCTCATGGCTAAGACTTCATCACAATCACTTTGATCTCGCCAAGTAGTAACCCGATTTTCTTTCCGGGCAGAGCCTAAAACTAGGTGTTACCACTTTCTCTCGAAATGTTCTTACTTCCCATTATTTACTAATGGTCTATATACTAGTCTGGGTAAACATATCTCGTGCAACCTACATTTATATCTTTACGATACTTCAGTCGTTCTTAATTAACTTTTCCCGGTTATCTACAATCGAACCCCATGGGCATGACGATATCAAGACCTTACAGTCTTATATCATAACAACATGGGTACACGCAACCATACGCAAAAAAAACGTCTTTTCGTGGTAAGAGAACTTATCTCCCTTTCTTAAACTTTCCTTGGAGCCACAACCCTAATCACAGGTCCAAGAATTAGCTAATCATCACGCACCGCCTTAAAGTCATGTAGATTTTCAAAACCTACCAAAGTTTCCACTTTCCGTCGGCAAAGATTCGTGACTTATTTTATTCTTGCCTTGACATTTCCTGAAACTATCAGGAAGGTCGCCCCACCAAACCAACTCCAAGTACCTCCAAGGGCACTTAACATAAATTCCTCCTAATTCAATTATTACATACTTGAACAAGTCAGACTTAAAAAGAAAACAATGATGCCAAAGAGGAGGGATAATTCATCGGTCATACTCTTCCAAACTTATTTTAGCGTACGTACATAGCCCTCATACTGATTTGGGTCTCCAATCTTTGGAGTTACTAAATTAAACAATACAAGGCCCATTCCGCTCACACTGTTAGGTGGAACACGCCCACGAACGTAAAATAGTTAACTAAACGTGATCCTGTCACAGCGGGACTACTACCAACTGATCCCATTTCATTTCAAGCTCTTAATAGATCCTCAACCACTCGTGTCAGATTTAACTCTTTCTGCTTGTCTTTTTACTACGAAGGCCTTATATACCTAAGGTCTTGGTTATCAACATTTTTAGGCTCGCGATTTCCATGCTCCAAGCCTATCTTATCACCGAACGGGTACAAGAACTTCTCGTAATATCATAATCGTGTTGTCAACCATACTTTCTTCGCTCGATCTTACAATTCCCTTAAGCATACCATAAGTTACTATCATAGTCTTCCACTTAGTCTCTTAATAATAACTTAGGGTCCATTACCTTTTCCGATAACTCATCATTTCCTAATTATCTCAAATTAGCACGTAAAACATTGATGAGAATTCATTAAATTTCATACCTTCGTTATTTATTTAGTCCTTACGAATCGTAATCTAAAATCATCCCAGCAACACATATGTGAATAGTTGTATGTCCCAATACCAACTATACTACAAACATTACCAACCCGATACGCAATCCACATAATCTTTCTCCGGTCCATTTTGCCTTTTCGTAGCTGCAAACAACATAACCTTGTTTAGGGAGACAACCCCTGCATAAATTTTCTATCAGACGATCTTAGAGTGAGAAGAATGGAATAAATGTCCTCGCTCTCTGATTATAGATGATAATCAAGACATTACACCATCGTCCGTAGACACTTTCCGAGGACTAATCGCTCGATACCACTTTTGTCACGACGAGAATAGCGGAACATACACAACATACAAAACTTGATTAGAACTAAACAACAAAGTTGGTGATGGCCACACTTCCCAGAATTCTACTCAAACCAGAAAACAAAGACATTTTTCTTTTCTTTCTCACCTGATCCACAATGTGACTGCATACCCCGAATGTACAACAACCGAGGATAAGCCTCCAAATGGAGCTTACCAGGCGGTGAGCAGTGATCCTAAGAGCTGAACGCACCTCAAGGGTCGAAGATAACATGTACCAAATATGTGAAAAGCATCAGTAATAAAATCATAAGTCTAAAATAAAATCGAGACATGTATGATTACTCAATTAATCGTGGTCTTACTAACAATGAGAGTAAAATAGGTGAATACTTACAATATCTAAAGTAGAGGCTCACGATCAAAGCAGACCACCCGCGCCAGATCATTAAGCAAACCTATTCACTATTTCACGATCGCGTGGACCGCGTGAGGTATTCCTCGGTATGATAGGACTATTTCACCTAAGCCCATAAGGACTCATGAGGTATTCCTCGATCATGGGTAGCAAATCCACTAAACAGTGGTATAACGTCCGGGTTGGTTTACCTCTCATTTATACTTGGTATAACGCCTTGGGGTTTACCCTCATTTATACTCTTATCATACATAACATAAGCCCCACTGCCTTATCATACAATAAATAAGCAAGTTAAGAAATCCACCTAACTTCTTATTAGCCTTATTCATATACATTCTCATTTTAGTTTACTTAAGGCACTAACATGTCATTATAAAATCCGGGAATTTAACCCAAAGTACTACGTACTTCTATTCTTTTAAAAATGACTCTTTTTCATATATAACTTCCAAGATACTAATAACCGTAGTATCAAGTCATAACTACTTTTCAAGACAAGTCACGATACCTTTTAGAAATACATTTAGGCTTCTAAATCAAGTGACTTCTTTCTTTTAAAACCTTAGGCAATTGATGCCTTAAATCAAATTGCCTTTCAATAAATCAAGCCATTTATCTTTCCATAAAGCCAATATAACCAACTCCCCATAAAGTCGTTATATTCACTTTATGCATTAGTCAAGTACAATTTCCTATCCAAGAGACTTATACGTTTAAAACGAAACAAGTATCGCATACTTTAAAACTCTTCAAGTCCCTTAACATACTTAAATTACTTAGAGTAACCACTCTTTAACTTTCCATAAAAACAAGTATCAAAATACTTTCAACATACTTAAAGTCTCTTAACTTTGAAAACCAAGATATCCTTAACATTTAAACAAGTGAGTTAATTCTAACTCAATCAACTCGACATTCCTAAAATAAGCCAAGGATGTCAAATGGACTAGATTGTCAAAATCTATATACGTGAAACTAGTCATGCTCAAAAGATAGGAAAAGTTCCACATACCTCTTCGGTTTAATCCACTTGCTAAGTCCAATCTCCGCACGTAGTATGTCAACCTATAATGACCATAGTACGTCTATTAACTTCTAGTTTCAATCGTGGAATATTCCAAGTGCAAGTCACTAAATTCTACGGAAAATCGGACACTTCCTTTGTTTTTACTAACTTTGCCACCTTTTCAAGGTCGAAATACAATAACCAAATTGGCTCACAACAATATGAAGGTAATCCAATGCAAATGAATAACCAAAAATTGGCTCACAATAATATAGAAGGTAATCCAATGCAAATGAATAACCAAAATTGGCTCACAATAATATGAATGTAATCCAATGCAAATGAATAACCAAATCTCACAATAATATAACAATACCAATTCTTATTAAATTTCCATTTCAATCCAAATTGGTAGCATAATAAGATATCAAGCATGATTGATTCTAGCTACTACAGTCTCCAAGTAGGTAACATGCGACAATTCAATTTATCGATCAAATTGGATTTCAATTTCAAATGGCTAAATATGACATTTTCGGATTTTTAGCTTCCAATTCCATAACACTTAACAAACTTCATAACACATATCACATGACCACTTATAACTTATCATAACATGAAATCTTTAATTACAAAAGTAAAAAGATTATACCTCAATTAGCCCAAATATGCTCCAAGAGTACAAGTCGATCCCTAGCACCTTTAGCTCCTCCTTTCGACATTCCAATCCACTCCAAGCCACCCAGCTTAAGAAAACTCATCTTCGTTTCAACTTCGTTGAAAACCCTTTAGGTTTTCGCGACTAATAATAAAACACCATTTTTCCGGGATCTTTCTATTGAGAAACACTTACAATACCCTTAGGTACCTTGGTTTAAAGCTGGGAATTATTGACAACAATTGGAAATTTTCCTTGAAAATCAGCCTCTCTCGAACAAGTTTCAAAATTTCTAAGTGTAGTGAATGACAAAGTCTTTTACTAGGGGGCTTATATAAAAATATGGAGGTCAAGATTAGAACAAATGGGTGGTTTGGATTCATTTAATTAAATACCTTATTTGTCTTGCAAGACTTGGTCTTTTAAATTATGGTCAAATGACCATTTTCTCCATCACATTTTTCGTCCAAGACCATTAAGGGGTGACACGTGTCGCATATTTCGTTTTCCGACAAATCCATAATTCCGATAAATTTTTACTCGTCTCAAACCTTAACATTTGAGTTCTTACGTACGTTCTTAGAAACATATCCTGAAATATTTCCGGGGTGTAACATTACCAACCTACTGGTTTCTCCAATATTTTGCAATATCTCCTTCCCAACGTCAATCGTCTTCCCTAACATGATTCCATATATCATTTTTATTCTATCTGCTGGCACTCTGGTGAAGTGCATCGATGGAATTAGGCGGGCACTGACGAAATATAACCAACCCTTGGTTGTTTTGTTGAACTGACATCTGCTCAGTCCTCTTGATTCATTTCTTGCAATATCATACTCAGCCCCAGGGTAGCATAATGTGCTTGCGACGATATCCCAGTCGATGTTATTGGTGTCTCTAGACCAAGTTCTGAAATAGCTCTGATCGTCGCCTCTTTCTTCAACGTCGGCTGTTCTTACTAGTTCATTCACCACTTCGGCCGTCACAGGCACATACTGTCCTCTCACAAAGCATCTACCATTTACCCTCTCCGAAAAGTTAGCATAAAATTCTTTCACCATTACAGTGTTCTGTGATGCTATTCTTTCCAGATTAACAAATCTCTTCCACCCCATGACCTCTATCATCGCCCGAATAGGCTCATAGGCGTCTCCCTCCTCAAATGACTCCCTTTGGTACTCCATTCCTCTCTCAGGGATCAAGGGTCTAGTACTAAGTTTGTAATATCTATCTTCTGCTTTTTGACTGACAAACCTAGTAGTATCATATTGAGGGACGGAGGTGGATGTAGAAGCTCTCCTCTTCTTGGCAGACATATTTAGATAACTTCGGTAGTGTTTCCTTTGTGTCAGTGATATTACCCATTACCCAGTAACTATCAATCAAAACAATCAACACACAGTGTAGTCAGCAAGCTACACCACTCTTCAACCCCCAAACTTCACTCAAAGCACCGGTACAACACCCCACGCTCACTAGGTATAATCTTCCGCAAAATTTTCACACCTAACTTCAACACACCACACACCAATAAAGCACCTCCCCAAACGTATTACCTCCCCTGATTGTATTGAAGATTTCAAGAAAAGTGATAAAGGTTACCTTGGACGGTGTTCTTCAAGATTTTCTTGTTCCTAATGATGTATTGGGCCAATGGAATGAGGGTTGTTGTTTAAGATGGCTAATGGTGTAAGGAATTTAAGTACCTTGGTTGTGATTGAGTTTATTTTGTGGAAGCTTTTTTAGGTAAAAGGATTAATTTTGTGGGTTTTGGAGAGAGGAAGGGTTTTGGATTTTTGATTTGGAGAAAGGAAAATCGAATTAGGGCTCCTTTAAAACTCAGATTTTTCGTCGTGGCGCCACGGCCCTGCAATCGGCGCCGCGGCGCCCAAACTTCTGCGACCCTCTAAACTTCCAGAGCCACGGCGCTCTGATTTTTGCGCCGCGGCGCCCAAACTTCAGAGATCTTCTGGACTTTTGGCGTCGCGGCCCTGCAACTGGCGCCGTGGCGCCCAACTTTCTGCGCCCTTCTGCACTTCCGGCGCCACGGCCCTCTGCTGGGCGCCGTGGCGCTGAGCCGATTTTTTTTCTTTTGATTTTCCCGTTTTCGTCCTCCAAATTTTTGGCCCTGTACCTGTCATCACAACATGCAAACAATACCTTCCGTGAGACTGTTCTAAGTAAAACTAAATTGCATTAAATTAAATAAAATAACCTTGGGTTGTCTCCCAAGTAGCACTGTCTTTACCATCTTTTAGCCGGACGCAAGTTCCTTATCAAGAGGCATGGGGTAAATTAACCCCACAACCTATCCATTTCTTCAACATTTTTCGTTTCCGTCTTCTGTTTTTCTTTTTCTTAAGAGGGGGTTTAGCGTTGCTTACCTGTTTTGGCAGACTTATTTCCCTTGCTTTGGCTTGTGTTGGCTCAACCGATGTGCTGACTGCAAAACACTTGCTTATGACTGGGGGTTCAATGATGTGTTTAAACACCTCGAACACCATCTCTTCATTCTCCACTCTGAGTGTCAGCTCGCCCTTCTCCACATCAATCAGGGCTCTCCCGGTTGCTAAGAATGGTCTTCCCAATATGATGAAAATCTCATCATCTTCCTCTATATCAAGGATGAGGAAATCCGCAGGAAAGAAGAATTTTCCCACCTTAACTAAGACATATTCAATCGTTCCCTTGGGATGCACCACTGTTCTATCTGCCAACTGCAAGCTCACAGTGGTTGGTTTGGCCTCACCCAACCTCTTGAAAACGGACAAGGGCATAAGATTTATGCTAGCCCCCAAATCACAAAGGGCCCTATTACATGTCACCCTGCCAACTGTGCAAGGCAATGTGAAGCTCCCTGGATCCTTGATTTTGGGGGGCAATTTCTTCTGCAGGATGGCACTGCATTCCTCTGTCAATGCCACTGTCTCATACTCACCCAACTTCTTCTTCTTCCCAAGAATTTCCTTCATGAATTTAAAATAAGTTGGCGTTTGCTCCAATGCATCAATGAATGGAATGTTAATGTGCAGCTTTCTAAATACCTCCAAGAACTTGGAGAATTGCTTATCAACTGCTTTCCTTTGCAACCTCTGAGGGTAATGAATTTTCTCAGTGTATTCCCTCACTGGGACTGTTGGAACTTTCTCTAACATAGGGCGATCTTCAGTAACCCTCTCCCTCTCTGCATCTACTCTCTGTTCTACTACAGGCTGGGGTGTAAGTTGTTCTAGCTGCTTTCCATTTCTCACCGCCGCTTGCATTCTCGGGGTTCATCTTCAGACATTAGGCAAAGTGCCTGTGGCGCATTGCTTGCCATCTTTGCTAGTTGTCCCACTGCCTCCAAATTCTGATAGAGGATCCGGTCTCGCCATGAACTGGTGCGTGAGTTGGTGAGTGTCAGCAGGATGCTCAACTCATCCGCTTCTTTGTTGAAAGGTGCATTAAATTGTTGTGAAGATGAGGCCCGAGTGAATGGTTCTTGATTTTGGTATTGGCTTCGACATCGTTCATGCCTCGATCACCCTCCATGAAAAGTTAGGGTGATTCTCCACCTGGATTGTAGGTATTTGAATAGGGTTGTTCGGGGCCTGGTAATTCCCACCGCTTGGAATTCCGCTTGCTCGATAGAGATGTTGTTGGGTCTCACACGGGCACCTATCAAAGGTATGTGGACCTCCACAAATCTCACAACTCAATGGCATTTGAACTTCATTCACTGACACTGTGTTCTGTTGCAGTTGCTTGGTCAAGAGAGCAACATGTGCATTTAACGATGTGATGGCATCAATCTCATGAACTCCTATTGCTCTCCTTCCACTCACCCCTATGTCCTCTGTTACATGATTATTGATGGACATGTCCTCTAGCAAATCATGGGCCTCATGTGCTGTCTTTCTCATGAAGGTTCCACCTGCAGCTGCGTCAATGATAGTTCGTGTGGTCCCGCTTAGCCCATTGTAGAAAATATGGACCAAATTCCACAGCTCATGCTATGATGTGGACACTTCCTTTGCAAATCTTTAAATCTCTCTCAAGCCTCATAGAGTGACTCTCCATCAGCCTGATAAAAATTGTTCAACTCCCCTCTCAGCTTAGCGGCTTTGGACGGTGGAAAGAACTTTGCTAAGAACTTCTGTGCCAACTCCTGCCATGTGAATATAGAATCTGTAGGCAGAGAATTCAACCAAACTTTTGCTCTATCCCTGAGTGAAAAGGGAAATAGCCTCAATCGGATGTCGTCGTCAGTAACGTCATTGTACTTGAAAGTTGCACACAATTCCAAGAAGTTCGCTATGTGCATATGAGGATCTTCCGATGGCAACCCTCCGAATTGAACAGTATTCTGCACCATACTCAGGATTGCAGGCTTGATTTCGAAATTATTTGCTCATATTACTGGGAGTCTGATGCAAGTTTGTGCTCCATTCACCTTTGGCAGCACATAATCTCCCAAGCTTCTCTCAGCTTGGACCTGGACCCTTTCTTCCACATCCACTGGTAACCTCCGGGGCATCCTTTGGTTAGGTTGATGATCACCTAACCCTTTGTTCATATCATTGTTGTTCTGCAAGCCCCCCATTGCTATTAAGGCCAAAATTCGTCTGTTTCTCCTGTTCTGCTTGCAAGTCTAATCAATCTCTGGGTTGAAGGGAACAAGTGTATCTGCTCCTCTTCTCCTTCGCATAAACTAGATGTCTGCAACAGATCAAAATCAACAAACGGATCACGGCGCAGGGTTTCACGAATAAAAGAGAAAAATATAGTAATAAAAAAAAATTAAAAAAAATTAAAAAAACCAAATTAGAAATTAGGAATAGATAGAATGATATTGAACTACGCCAATCCCCGACAACGGCGCCAAAAACTTGATGTGAGATTTATGCACACACTAAACGCAAGTGCACGTGTCGTGACAAGTAATATAGTCTAAAAGACCGAGTTATCATCCTCAAGGATTAGTGTCCAATTATCAAACTCTATTCTATGGTATCTATTTGGTAACCGATGATTGATGAATTGTTTATAACTATAATTATAGATGCTAACTAAATTACTTTATTTTACTTCAGATATGGTGGAAATAGGGCTTCCAAATCTCCTAAACTATCCGCTCATCTTACTTGTTAATGCAATTAATTATGGTTCTTCTTCTATTTTGTGACAACAGGTTAACTAAGCCGTTTTATACTCCTGTTAAGGTAATATAAACACTCAACCCCAATATAGAACCCTTCTACCTTTCGGTGACAAGATTGACTATAAAGGAGGATTAAGAGCAATAACATATTAAGCTACACAAGTATCAGGGTACTTTCGTCCACGATTTAACCTATGTTTATTCAACTATAGCATATTCACAATCTCCCCTTTCGGCTTTCGATTAGAAATCATATAGATTATGATAATTAGTGATCAATTAATTACCAAGCAATCAAGACAAATATTGAATAAATCTCAACAATGATAAGAAGAAACCAAAACATGCATTAATTCATAAGAATGAGTTTCAAGTGATTCGATATGGAAAGCCCTAAATTAAGTTAGTTCCTAGCCATAGACATGCCAAGAACTAAACTAATATCCAACATAAACTACAAAGAAATAAAACAAAGAACAAAGAAATTACACAAAAGTAGTCTCCAATCTTGATCTCCAAGTTTGTGATGAATTGGCAAAAGTGGGAACCCCTATTCTGACCTAGGAAGGTCCTTTTTATAGCCTCAAAAACGTTCCCAAACTTTTCCTTCTTGGCCTTGGCCCATTCCCATTCGGATTTGGCAGAATTCCCGCCTCGGCGCCGAAACTCCTGCGGCTCTCTGTACTTTGGGCGCCGTGGCGCTCTGATGCTGCTGGTTGGAGGCGCCGCCCTGTTTCTCGCCCGGATCGCCAACTTTCTAGCTTTTTGAGCTCTGGAACCTCTGTTTCTGCCCTCTTTTCGCTCCTTTTCGTCAATGTGCCACTTTAAACCATTATGACTCAAAAGAAAAAAAATCTATCCTAAGACGGAACATATTTGTACAAAAATGGGAAAAAGACTAACTAAAAATGACTCAAATAGTATATATAAAATACACCGATCAGATGGACTGAGCCACGTGCTTATCATCATTTTTGTATATGTCATTTAGCGAGCAACTTCAATAACAAATTTCATGACAAAACACTCAAGAATCTTGTGTGGTTGGCTGCTAATGAGAATCAAGTTCACAAATTCAATAGAACGATGGAAACAATTCAAAGAATCAATCCTGAAGCTCGAAAGTGGTTAGAAGAAATACCTTTGGAGAAGTGGGCATTCGCAAATGATGGTGGTCGTCGATATGGCATAATGCCGACAAACTTATCTGAAGTTTTCAATTGTGTGCTAAAAGATGCTCGTTGCTTACCTATCACAGTTCTTGTCCAACTAACTTTTTATAGAGTAAATAGATATTTTGATATTAGGCGTCAACTAGGAGCAAATAGAGTTGCTAGTGGGCAAAATTTCGCTCCCTTTGTAGGTGCGAAAATCAGCTCTAACGGAGTAAAGGCAAGTAGACATGAAGTTGAATTGTTTAACAGGTTAACTGGTATTTTTAGCATAAAGACGGGCAGATCCATCACAAGTAGAGGAAGAGGTGGTAATGTACAAGTTCTGAAACTTAATGAGAAGCTATGTTCTTGTGAAAGTGGCAAATATTTGGATTTCCGTGTTCCCATGTTATGGCTGCATGCCAAAAATGTAGCTTGGATTATACAACTCACATTCAGAATTGGTATTCAATTAAGACATACGCAATGACGTGGGCACATTCGCTGCATCATATTCCTGACCAAGCATATTGGCCTCCCGTGAGAGACATGATACTTTTACTGTTCGTCTAATTTTTTTTTTTGATTTCGCGTATTTATTCGAGACGGGACCGGACAAACTGTTGTAAGGTGGTTTGGAGCAGTCGATTTCTCAAAAAACGTCCGTCTTGCCAATCAATTTCACTTTTTCCCCAAATTATTACTAATTTTCCCTTTTCAAAGCTAAATATCTCGCGATATATAATAGATTTCAACGTTCAAATTTCGTGGTAATGTGTTCGAGAATGTCAATTTTAGTATTAAAAATTCAATTTAAAAAATATATATGTCGGGCCGGTCGGCCCGACCTGACCCCAGAATAATATGATCAATGGAAAAAATATATTTTAATATTTCTAATAGAATAAATGTACAATATAAAGAGCGAATCTTATTTGTTCAAAATTAATTTCCATTTTAATACTAATTTTGCCACATGAATTGCATATGTGGCATGAAAATCCACTTGACAATCATGTGGCAAAATTAGTATTAAAATGAGAATTAATTTTGAAAGAATAGTATTTTAGAAATAATTTTCAGAGAGTATTATTTTGGAAATTCGCTCGGTTTTTCTTTGCAAGTGTAAATCGTCATATATAGCGTCGATTTTGGTTCCGATTTTGGTGAGAAAATCAGTATCATTTTGGGACTATTTCGAGGTCAATTTTTTTAGGAGATTTTGGGTGATTTTTTACCAAAAGTGAGATGATTTTCTAACCGTGATAGGGGAAATTTTGATTATGGTAAGTTTTGATCTTAAGGAATGATTTTTGGGGCGATTCGTAATGATTCGAGATGATTTTTATAGGCAATTTTGTAGGATTCCGTTTCGGTTATGGTAAGAAGTGTTCTTGGGAAAGGAAGACAAAAGATTGCCGAATTTTCTGGACGGCGAGAATTGAGGGATGAGATGCGACGAGGGTTTCTATTCTAGGTCGAGTTTTGTTTAGGTTATTAGTTTAGGGGTATTCGGGGTAGATGAAATAGGGTTGCTGGTTGGTTTTGAGCCAGTGGAGTTGGGTCGGTCCGGTTGGGCCCTTTTTAGGGATTAGGAATTTCGTTTGGGTTGTGAGGGTATTGGGCTCACGATTTTGGGGCTAGGATTTGGGTAGTTTTAAGGTGTTAGATTTTGTTTTAGTTTAAAAGGAGGAAATGGGTAATGGGTTAAGAGGGTTTATTATTAAAAAATGCTTTGCAAAAAAAATTCTAAAGATAAAAAATACCAATGTGATAATAATATAAATTAAAAAATATTTTAGTGCTTAATATAAAAATGTGATGTCATCTTATAAAGAAAATGACATAGAAAATTAGGATAACGATTATGATTGTGATTGTTATGTATTTTTACGAGTATGCACGTAGGGCGTGCACGAGAAATTTGAAACTGAATTTAATTTGTATTACAACAACGTTTAAGTTTTTCGCCGAACGCGTTTTTTCGACTTTTCGTAGGGAAAATTCCGCTATGTCTTTAATTTTCTCCCCCCTGTGGTGGCCCTGTGGGCCGAGCTCCCTCTCCTGGTAATGCTGGTTGCCCCCCTCCTTTAGTGTCTTAAGTATAATACCAGAACTTAAGGGTGGTTTAGGGGTGGAAGGCGCGCGGAGTTGGAGTAGCGATTACCGAGGATATTTGATTGGTTTAACAAAGTGTTATAGCGGCTTTATGGGAAGTTGGTTATAACGACTTTATGTTGTATCTACACAATATAAGACTTATGTTTCTGAGATAGTTTATAGTAAAAGTACCTTGTGTGTATAACTTGATTTATTAGGATTCACTTGTGGTAGTAGTACGTGATATTTGTGTAAGGGTTTTCCTTTGATTGTGCTTATGTTGTTTAAGGGTGCTTTCTGTCGTTATCAGGGCGATGAGGAAGCTCAGATTAAGTAAGTGCATGCAATCTTGGTGATTTTCTTGATAAAACGCACGATAGTGAAAATGCGAATAAAAATAACAATAGTAATAAATAATAATATTTGAGAGAGATGATGATATTAAATCCTTTATTTATACATGTACGTGTGTGTGTGTGTGTGTATATATATATATATATATATATATATATATAAAGATCATTTTTCGGTGTTGAAAAAATAGTTTAATTTTAACCGATAAATCGGAGGGGAGGGACAAAATTAGGTGTCAACAATCATTATTTCTCGTCACATCATTTTTGATGAATCTACATTCTCGTTTGAAAAATCTCAAGTGACATCCTTACTTTCATATGATTTTCTAGACGACGGATTACATCCAATTTTGAGGTATCATCTAAACACTCAAAACAATGTAGGGCTTTCCCAAACCCCCTAACTCAACTCCAAAATGAGAATGGGTCGATCCGAGGAGCAGATGTCATTCTTCCCTCAGTCTCGGCCTAATCCATCATTGGAATCGGGCAAGCCCAACAAAGGGAAACATGTACACCCCTACCTGTACTCGATACACATGCCCAATCCCGTGGTCAAATCGAGCACACCACTTTGGCCCAAAATCGATCAACCACCTAGCTACTTAGCATACCCGAAAGCCCAATTGTCTAACCTCGAACCATTGAAACTCGTAAAATACAAGAAAGTTTTTTTATCTAAGTGTCATTTTAACCTAACTACCTCCATCCAACCGTCACCAATACAATAAAAATCCCAAAGCTGCCTTATCCAACCCGAATTGGAAAGCTGCCATGTTAGAGGAATTTAATGCTCTTATTAAAAATAAGACGGAATTAGTACCATGTCCATCTAATGTGAACATAATTCGGTCTATGTGTGTTTTTTATCATAAAAATAATTCTGATGATTCTTTTGCTAGATAAAAAGCTCGCCATGCTGGTGATGGCAGTTCTCAGCAAGTTGGAGTTGATTGTGGTGAAACATACAATCCAATTGTTAAGACAACAACTATCAGGATTGTTTGCAGCCTGATACTTTCAAAATCTTGGTTCATTAATCAGTTGGATGTCAAAAATACATTCTTACATGGTCACTTACATGAAACAGTGTACATGCATCAGCCTATGGGTTTCCGATATTATACATATCCAGATCATGTTTGTCCGTTGAAGAAATACTTATATGGTTTGAAACAAGCTCATCGGGCATGGTATAACATGTTTGCAGGATTTGTTTCTAAATTGGATTTCTCTCACACCAAATCCGATCAGTCATTCTTCATTTATAGGAAGGGAGCTGACATGGTATATTGGTGCGCGATGTATGCACACACTAACGCAAGTGCACGTGTCGTGACAAGTAATATAGTCTAGAAGACCGAGTTATCGTCCTCAGGGATTAGTGTTCAATTCTCAAACTCTATTCTATGGTATCTATTTGGTAACCGATGATTGATGAATTGTTTATAACTATACTTATGAATGCTAACTAAATTACGTTGTTTTACTTCAGTTATGGTGGAAATGGGGCTTCCAAATCTCCTCAATTATCCGTTCATCTTACTTGTTAATGCAATTAATTATGGTTCTTCTTATATTTTGAGATAGCAGGTTAACTAAGCCATTTTATAATCATGTTAAGGTAATATAAACACTCAACCCCAATATAGAACCCTTCAACCTTTCGGTGATAAGATTAACTATAAAGGATGATTAAGAGCAATAACCTATCAAGCTACACAAGTATCGGGGTACTTTCATCCACGATTTAACCTATGTTTATTCAACTATAGCATATTCACAATCTCCCCTTTCGGCTTTCGATTAGAAATCATATAGATTATGATAATTAGTGATCAATTAATTACCAAACATTCAAGACAAATATTGAATAAATCTCAACAATGATAAGAAGAAACCAAAACATGCATTAATTCATAAGAATGAGTTTCAAGTGATTTGATATGAAAAGCCCTAAATTAAGTTAGTTTCTAGCCATAGACATGTCAAGAACTAAACTAATATCCAACATAAACTATAAAGAAATAAAACAAGAAACAAGAAATTACACAAAAAGTGGTCTCCAATCTTGATCTCCAAGGTTGTGTTGAATTGACAAAGTTTGGAACCCTTAATTCTGACCTAAAAGCTGCTTTTTATAGCCTCCAAATCGTCCTCACTGTTTTCCTTCTAGGCCTTGGCCCATTCCCATTCGAATTTGGCAGAAATCCCGCCGCGCGCGGCCAACTCGAATCAGCCAGCGCACTGAAACTCCTGCAGCTCTTTGTATTTTGGCGCCATGGTGCTCGACACCGCTGGCCGAGGCGCCGCCTGTTTCTTGCCCGGTTCACCAACTTTCTCGCTTTTTGAGCTCTGGAACCTCTGTTTCTGCCCTCTTTTTGCTCCTTTTCGCCAATGAGCCACTTTAAACCATTATGACTCAAAAGAAAGAAAATATATCCTAAGACGACACGTATTTGTATAAAAATGGACAGAAGACTAACTAAAAATGACTCAAAAGGCTATATAAAATACACCGATCAAACACTCCCAAACTTAACCTTTGCTCGCCCTCGAGCAAAGATCAAAAGAAAGAAATAAAGACAAGAGGAAAAAGAAATAGACTGACTCAAAGACACTGATCACTTTGCTGCACAATTGTCACTTAGAAAAGCATGAAGGTTAGCAGAATAATATGCAGGAACATATAGCATGGATTTTTAGCATTCTAAACACATCAAGTTAGATATTTCGCAAATTCACTTTAATCATGCTCAATGGAAGTAAGAATACCTAACTATGCATGTTGTCGCGCCCGTTTTTTACCTCGGGATCTGAACGGTGTCCGCAACGTTGCTCTTTGGCCCGGTTCCCTGGATGGAGCAATAATGCTGATTTTAAGGAGTCGCCACCTAATTAATTAAGTGAATTAGGACACTTGATTATTGCAATAAAATACTGCAATTAATCTTCATTTAATGGTCTGCAAAATTAATGAGATTTCGAGTAAGAGTTCTTTATTATCCTAAAGTGAAGGGATTAGACATCCTTTAAGATCCGCTAACTTGCGGTTATCCGTTCAAACCTAGGTTAATTGTTTATTGCCTTTTTATTCTACCTATTCTAAGCATTTTTACATAATTTACAATTACAATGAAATGCAATACAGAATAATAAATCTAAAATTAAATGCGGCATAAAATAAAACTCCGAGACATTCTTTTTGAAATACATCTCCGGATACCTGCATAAACACTTAGTAAAAGTGTTAGTAATAGAATAAATAATTTTAAAGTAATAGCAAGAATTAATAAATAAAGCAAAATAAATCCGTCTTTTGCACAGGGAGACCTTGGAAATCAGACGGAGATTCCTTCATCGGCCAATATTGCTAAAAATAATAAAATAAATAAAACTTTCAGATCCGCGCTAAAACAGTAATAGTTTTAAACACAGAGGGCTCAGATATATAAAAAAATAAAGTGGAAACAAGTGCGGTGCAGAATTACCGCCACGCATGTTGGTTATCCGGTGTAAGTGGAAGAAATCATCATTGCCCTGAAAGCTTCATTTATTTTATTTTCCGTCTTTGCAACTGTGGAGGCCTCAAAAATCGACGGATAACTTTTTCATTGGCCAACAAGTGTAGTATCTTGTTCAAATCAGTTAACCAGCAAAATAGTATTTGTTCTAAATCAGTTTAATAAAATAATAGAAGGGCAAAAAGTGACAAAAATCAGCCCGAGTGAAAGCAAAAGAAAAACAGTAGCGGTCCAATATCAACATCACAACGACAGTGGTTCGCCGGACACCACCATCGACACCAGTGGCATAAAATCAGTACCAAAGACAGTAGAAACAGTAGCCAGCGGCCAGAAACATAGCAACAAAAATGGCCCTGAATATCAGTAGCAAAATGGCCAAAATCAGTAGCAACATAGCCGAAAATCGTGAGCTAAATGGCGAAAGATCGATAGACATAGCAAAATCAGCCAAAATCAATAACTATCAAGAGATGGTAAACATGTCGCTGGGCCGACTAATATCGCTAAAAACATAAAATCAGTAGATTAATGACGAAATCAAGGGATCTGATTCGCCGAAAAACAACAAGGCTAAATATAATCGCAATAGCGAAAATAACCAATAAGAGAACAATCTTAGTCCAACAAACACAAAATATACCGAAATAGAAAGAGAACAATACAGCGTCGCCGGAGTTTTAGTACTCCGGCGAGATATCAAAAAATGCAAAAATCAGTCCAATAATCATCCACAAGGTAAAGGGGAGGGTGTTCGACGGTGAGCAGGGAGCAGTGGGGGTTCGACGGGAATGGGGTGAGAGGTGAAGAGGAGTGTGCGGCTGCTGGGAAGGGTGATGGTGAGAGAAGGGATAAGGGAGATGGTGAGAGAGGGGATAACGGTGACGGGATGGTGGCGACGGGAGGCGAAGGGCGGCGAAGGGTGGCGGCAGAGTTGATGATGGCTGTAACAAAAATGAAGAGGGGAAGGGTTAAGTATAGGGATGAGTGCGGCTTCTGGGCTTTTAGGGATAGGCGGCTGGGTAGGGGTGAATTAGAATAGGGTAGTGTTTTATTTATAGGGTAGATATTTAGGTTTAGGGTTTGGTATTTTGGGGGGGGGGGGGAATAGATGAAAGTGTATTGGGCCTTATTTTTGGGCCTCGGTGTGGGATTAGACTGATTCGGATTCTGACAAAAATGCAAAACGGTTTCATTATTTAAAAGAAAAAATTATTTAAAAGATGCAAAATTATTAAAATGAAAATGCCGATGCAATAATAATAAAAATACAATATTTAACAAATATTTAATGCCCAATTAAAAGTAAAGATGAGATATCAATTAATTATTTAAAGAGATGCAAAATTAGTAAAATAAAATGATCGCGCAACAATAATAACATAATATTTGAAAATATTCAATACCTAATTAAAGTAAAAACATTATGTCAATTTACAAAAAATAAAACAACATAGAATGTTAGGTAAAAAATATACAAAAATGCCAAAAATGATGATTAAAATGCGGTGTCCTAAAATGCTTAAAATTGCAAGAAATAACTAAAAGATGGGTCAAAATTGGGTGTCAACACATGTCAATTTCAAAATCCTATGGCATGTTTACTCGCTATTCTCCACTAATCATAGATACACATGTAAGAGATCTTCAGGGCTTTTCAGGGTTGTAATGTGGGCTTAGGCAGGGGTAGATAAAAGTAGGCATTTAGGCTCAATTTACGTACCATAAGGTCTTTTGCTTTAAATCTTCCATTTTCTTTTGATTTTTTTCTTCACTTCATACATATCTTTCCCCTCTTTTGTTTTGAGAGAATGAAGTGTATTATGAATAACAGGCACCCCCAAACTTAGGCTTTTGCTTATTTATTATTACTTTTTCATTGGGGTGCATCAAAATTGTTCACTCTTTTTGTCTCTTTTTTAACACTTTATATTCCAATCACCTCAATTTTTCACTTATGGCACAAGTGTGGAATTATAGGGTGTCAAAGAAAAGTCTTATTTTTAGGCTCAAAGGGGCTGACTAGGGATATAATTTGAATGTCATGGATAGACAAAATTGGTAAGAAATGGCTAACAAAGAAATGCCTGAGTCATTTCCCTAACATGTATATCCTAATTATTTCGCCTCAAATAGCAAGCAATCATACACATAGGTTTAATCATAAACAATGCTACAAATTAAGCAAGATACCCCAAATAATCTGATTTCATGAATTTTTGGCATATCTAACCTAAGTGTTTAGATGGTTGCTTCTAATTCCATTATATTATTCAACTTTACTTCACTAGGCGATTCCAGTAACTACAGCATGCATGATCTTTAAAAAAAAATACTCAAAAGATACTCAAAAATACACAAAACAAATAAAAAAGACTCAAAAACAATAAGACACCCCCCCAAACTTAAATCATATATTGTCCCCAATGTGTGCAAGACTCAAAAATAAAATAAATCAGGACAACTTACAGACATGGTTTAAAGTGGTGGCGGTGGCGGCGGATAATGCATGGACCACTGGTTGAACAAGGAACTCATCTCATCAAATCTTTGGTGCAACTGTTGTTGCTCCTGCCTTAGTTCTTGATGTCTCAGTCTCAGTTGACCTTGTATCATTATGTCAAAGTTCTTCATCCTCCGTTCATGAGCAATCGCTCCATTATAGGCACTGGAGGTTCTAATGCAGGGGTTGAGCCTCTGTCTCAGGCTCATCTTCATCCATGGCAGCCTCTGCTGCTCTTGGTCTCCTTCGTCTTTGTTGGAGGATTGGAGTGCAGGAAGGAATGCACCATCCCATATGACACGAGGTTGACCTTTCTCATATGTATCGATGGGTAGGGTTGGGACTCCGTCGGAGCATAAGCCGCTAATAAGTGAGCCATGTCCCAACCCGCTGTCGTTACCAACCTCTGGTTTCTCTAATGTTTTGCAATATTTCATACGATCGCTCTTCCTAACATGATTCCATATATCATTTTTATTCTATCACGCACTCTAGTGAAGTGCATCGATGGAATTAAGCGCACTGAAATATAACCAACTTGGCTTTTTGTTGGCGACATCCGCCCTCTTGATCCATTTCTTGCAATATCGGTAGCAGGCGACCCGATCGATGTTGTTGGTGTCTCTAGACCAAGTTAAATAGCTCGATCACCCTCTTTCTTCAACATTGTGTTTAATAGCACATTCACCACTTCTTAGCGTGCACATACCGCCCTCTCACAAAGCATCTACCATCCACCCTGCGGAAAGTTAGCATAAAATTCTCTCACCATTATCGTGTTCTGCGGTGCTATTCTTTCTGGTTAACAAATCTCTTCCACCCATGACCTCTATCATCGCGAATAGGCTCATAGGCATCTCCTCTCAAATGACTCCATTTGGTACTCCATTCCTCTCTCGGGGATCAAGGGTCTAGTACTAAGTTTGTGATATCTATCTTGACTTTTGGTGACAAACCTAGTAGTATCATATTGAGATGGATGTGGAAGCTCTCCTCTTCGCATCTTTAGATAACTTCGGCAGCGTTTCCTTTGTTTCTGTGATATTACCCAGCAACTATCAATCAACCCAATCAACACACAGTGTAAATAGCAACATAACACTCTTCATCCTTCACTCAAAGCTCCTGACAACACCCCACGCCACTATAATCTTACAAATTTCTCACCCAACTTCAACATACCACACACCATCTACCAATAAAGCACCTCCCCAAACCTATTTCCTCCCCTGATTGTATTGAAGAATTCAAGAAAAGTGATAAAGGTTACCTTGGACGGTGTTCTTCAAGATTTTCGTGTTCCTAATGATGTATTGAGGCAATGAAATGAGGGTTGTTGTTTAAGATGGTTAAGGGTGTAAGGATTCTAAGTACTTTGGTTGTGATTGAGTTTAGTTTGTGGAAGATTTTTAGGTAAGAGGGTTAATTTCGTGGGTTTTGGAGAGAGGAAAGGTTTGGGTTTTGATTTAGAGAGAGGAAAATCGGATTAGGGCTCTTTTAAAATCAGTTTTTTCGCGGCGCCCAAACTGTGACTCGAACTTCCCTTCATTCAGCAGCGCTACCGAGCCGATTTTTCTTTTCTTTTGATTTTTTGGTTTCTCCAAATTTTTGGCCATCACAACATGTAAACAATACCTCGTGAGCCCCGTTTCTAAGTAAAAACTAAATTGCATTAAATTAAATAAAAATAAAATAACCTTGGGTTGCCTCCCAAATAGCGTTGTCTTTAACGTCTTTTAGCCGGACGCAAGTTCTTTACTCAAGAGGCGTGGGGTAGATTAACCTCACAGCCTATCCATTTCATCAACATTTTTCGCTTCCTCCTTCTGTTTTTTTTTTTTTTTTTTTTTCAAGAGGAGGTTTGGCATTACTTACCTGTTTTGGCGGGCTTATTTCTCTTGCTTTTGCTTGTGCTGGCTCAACCGATGTCTTGTGATGCTAAGCACTTGCTCATGTTGGGGTTCATGATGTGTTTGAACACCTTGAACACCATCTCTTCAATTTCCACTCTAAGTGTGGCCCACGGCTCCACATCAATTAGGGCTCTCGGTTGCAAGAATGGTCTTGATATGATGGGGATTTCATCATCTTCCTCCATATCAAGGATGAGGAAGTCCGCAGGAAAGAAGAATTTTCCCACCTTAACTAAGACATCTTCAATCGTTCGGATGCGTCTTATCTCGCTAACCGCTGAGCGCCGGTCGGTTTGGCTTCACCTAACCCCAACCTCTTAAAAGCAGAAAGGCATAAGATTTATGCTAGCCAAATCACAAAGGGCCCTATTACTGTCACTCGCCAAGCGGCAATGTGAAGCTCCCTGGATGCTTGAGTTTGGGGGGCAATTTCTTCTGCAAGATGACACTGCATTCCTCTGTCAGTGCCACCATCTAATACTCCGCCAACTTCTTCTTCTTCCCAAGAATTTCCTTCATGAATTTAAAATAAGTAGGCATTTGCTCAATGCCTCAATGAATGGAATGTTAATGTGTAGCTTTCTGAATATCTCCAAGAACTTGGAGAATTGCTTATCAACCACTTTCTTTTGCAACCTCTGCGGGTAAGGAATCCTCTCAGTGTATTCAGCTTTCTCTAACATCGGGTGGTCTTCGGTGACCCTCTCTCTCTCAGACATTCTCTGTTCAACCACAGGTGGGGTGTAAGTTGTTCTTTTCCACTCTCACCACCTTGCAATTCTCTGTGGTTCATCTCGGTATTGCTAGGCAAAGTGCCACGTGGCACATTGTTTGCCATCTTCGCTAGTTGTCCCACGTCGTCTCCAAATTCACGATAGAGGATCTCTGCGCCATGAGTTGGTGAGTGTCAGCGACTCATCTGGTTTCTCTTGTTGGCACCGATTGTTGTGAAGATAAGGCACGAGTGAATGGTTGTTGATTTTGATGCGGCCTCGAAATTGGTTCTGCCGCCTTGATCACCCTCCATGAAAAGTTAGGGTAATTCCTCCACGGATTGTAGGTATTTTAATAGGGGTTGTTGGGCCTTTGATAATTCCCTCGCTTGGCATTACTTGCTCGATCGAGATGTTGTTGGATCTGGCGATGGGCACCTATCAAAGGTATGTGGACCTCCACACATCTCACAACTTAATGACATTTGAACTGCATTCACTGACACTGTGTTTTGTTGCAGTTGCTTGGTCAAGAGAGCAACTTGTGCATTTAATGTTGTGATGGCATCAATCTCATGAACTCCTATTGCTCTTCTTCCACTCACCATATTTTTTCACGAAAAGCAGACATGAGATAAGAAATCCAGTGTTTCACTAAGATTTCGAATAGCGGTCCTCTATTACATGATTATTGGTGGTCATGTCTTCCAATAAATCATGGGCTTCGTGTGCTGTCTTTCTCATGAAAGTTCCACCTGCGGCTGCGTCAATGATAGCTCTGGTGGTCCCGCTTAGCCCATTGTAGAAAATACGGACCAAATTCCACAACTCAATACTATGATGTGGACACTTCCTTTACAAATCTTTAAATCTCTCCCAAGCCTCATAGAGTGACTCTCCATCAGCGTGATAAAAATTGTTCAACTCCCCTCTCAGCTTAGCAGCTTTGGACGGTGGAAAGAACTTTGCTAAAAATTTACGTGCCGTATGAATATCGAATCTGTGGCAAGAAATTCAACAAACTTTCGCTATCCCCGAGTGAGAAGGGAAAGAGCCTCGATAGAATGGCGTCGTCGATGCGCCATTGTACTTGAAAGTTACACACGATTCCAAGAAGTTCGCTATGTGCGTGTGAGGATCTTACGATGGCAACCCTCAACCAACAAGATTTCGCACCATACTCGGGATCGCAGCTTGATTTCAAAATTATTTGCTCAGCGATGCAAGTTTGTGCTCCATTCGCCGCCAGCGGCACGTAATCTCCCGAGATTCTCGCTGACTGGACCCTCTCTCTTCACATCCATTGGCAATCTGGGCATCCTTTGGTTAGGTTGATGATCACTAACCGCCGTTCATCTCATTGTTGTTCAGGCCATTGCTATTAAGGCCAAACCGTTGGTTTCTCTTGCAAGTCTTTTCAATCTCCGGGTTGAAGGGAACAAGTGTATCTACTCCTCTTCTCCTTCGCATAAACTAGATGCCTGCAACAGATCAAAATCAACAAACGGATCACAGCGCACGGGTTTTACGTATAAAAAATAAAAATAAAAACCAAATTAGAAATTAAGAATAGATAAAATGATATTGAACTACGCGATCGACAACCAAAGCAGTGCGCGATTTATCACGCACACACTGGACAACACATCGTGTCGTGACAAGTAATATAGTCTAAAACCACGAGTTATCGTCCTCGAGGATTAGTGTCGATTATCAAACTCTATTCTATGGTATCTATTTGGTAGATGATTAATGAATTGTTTATAACTATAATTATAGATGCTAACTAAATTACTTTATTTTACTTGGATATGGTGGAAATAGGGCTTCCAAATCTCTCGACTATCATTTCGTCTTACTTGTTAATAATTAATTATGGTTCTTCATTTTGAGACAAGGTTAACTAAGTTGTTTTATACTCTGTTAAGGTAATATAAACACTCAACCCCAATATAGAACCCTTGCGGTGACAAGATTGACTATAAAGGAGGATTAAGAACGATAACCTATTAAGTATCGGTACTTTCGTCACGATTTAACCTATGTTTATTCAACTATAGCATATTCACAATCTCCTTTCGGCTTTAGAAATCATATAGATTATGATAATTAGTGATCAATTAATACCAAGCAATCAAGACAAATATTGAATAAATCTCAACAATGATAAGAAGAAACCAAAACATGCATTAATTCATAAGAATAAGTTTCAAGTGATTTGATATGGAAAGCTGATCGGTGTATTTTATATACACCTTTTGAGTCATTTTTAGTTAGTATTTTAATCATTTCATTTATGTTTAGTATAGTATTAGGGTTGTTTTCCTTTCTTTTGTGTCACAGCGGTCAGAAATGGAGAAATGGCGAAAAGAAGAGGAAATGAGCTTAATTGAGATGGAATTAAACACAAAAGGGACAAGAATTGAAGTCTAAGAAGTTCCGGGAATTATAGAGGAGATCAGACGAAAGAACTCCCGAGAAAAATATCAGGAAGTTCGAAGTTCTGAAGTTACGAATTTGACATGTTTCAGAGTCCTAAAGGGATAATTTTTCCTACCTAAAGGGGTAACTTTTCCTACCTAAAGGGATAATTTTTCCTACCTAAAGGGATAACTTTTCCTACCTTAAAACCCTTACCTAAAAGGATTCTAATAACTTTTCCTACCTACATAATCCTTAACCCTTCACCTAAAGGATTCTTGGTCTATAAATAGTCTCTACATCATTAGAAGAATTCATTCTCCATTCCACCATTCACCATTCTACATCCATCCATCCACCATTCCATCTTGTAAATATTCCTCAACACAAGGCTTGGAGACTCGTTCTTGAGTATTTTCTTTTCTTTCTTTTACTTTATTTTCAGTTTTATGTTGGATATTGAATTAGTTCTTGTCATGTCTATGGCTAGGAACTAATTCTAATATAGGGCTTTCCATGTCAATTCACTTGAACCTTATTTTATGAATTAATTATGGTTGTTCTTATTGTTGAGATTTATCCAATAGATGATTTGATTGCTTGGTAATTACTTGATCATTAATTATCATTATTTATATGATTTCTAATCAAACTCCGAAAGGAGGAGGTTGTGACTATGCTGTAGTTGGGTAGACATAGGTCGAATTGGGGATGAAAATACCTCAATTACTTGTGTAGCATTAATAGGGTTTTTGTTCTTAATCCTCCTATAGAGTCATCCTTATCACCGAAAGGTAGAAAGGGGTTGAGTGTTTATATAGCCTTAGCGGGGTATAAAGCGAATTAGTAAACCCGCTATCTCCAAAGAAGAAGAACCATAGTTAATATTAATAAATAATATAAGCGGATAGTTGAGAGACTTGGAAGCCATATTTCCATCATCTTGAAGTAAACACATAGTTAATTAGTCTTTATAATTATTAGTCATGTCAACAACTCAAATATCGGTCACCAAATAGATAACAAAGAATAGAAGTTGGTACTTGAACACTAATCCCTGAGGACGATAACTCGGTCTTCAAAGACTATATTACTTGACTCGACAACGTGCACTTGTGTTAAAGTGTGTGCATAAATCGCGCATCAAAAGCCCTAAATTAAGTTAGTTCCTAGTCATAGACATGTCAAGAACTAAACTAATATCCAACATAAACTATAAAGAAATAAAACAAGAAACAAGAAATTACACAAAAAGTGGTCTCCAATCTTGATCTCGAGTTGTGTTGAATTGACAAAGTTTGGAACCCTTAATCCGACTAAGGCTAAAAGTCGCTTTTATAGCCTCCAAATCGTCCTCATTTCCTTCTAGGCCTTGGCCCATTCCCATTCGAATTTGGCGAAATCAACTGCCGCGTGCGCGGTGCCAGCTCCTGCGACTCTGTCTTTTGAGCATTTGTGACCTAAACCTGGCCTGCGGTGGAGGCTGTTGTAGCGCCGCATTGCCTTGCCGCCAACTTTCTCACTTTTTGAGCTCTGGAACCTCTGTTTTTGCCCTCTTTTTGCTCCTTTTCGCCAATGAGCCACTTTAAACCATTATGACTCAAAAGAAAGAAAATCTATCCTAAGACGACACGTATTTGTACAAAAATGGACAGAAGACTAACTAAAAATGACTCAAAAGGTGTATATAAAATACACTGATCATATATATACTTCTGTATGTAGATAACATTATTCTCATGGCACCATCTACTTCACTTCGCCAGTGTATTATGTCACTTCTTGCGGCTGAATTTGAAATGAAGGATTTAGGTCCATTGAATTATTTGCTTGGCATTACTGTAATTTAATATGCATGGGGTCTATTTCTCAGTCAAAAGAAATATGTCGAAGACATAATTGACAAAGTAGGGATGTCTTTTTGCAAACCATCACATACTTCAATTGACACAAAGGAAAAATTGAGTAACTCTGCAGGTACTCCATACAACGATCCTACACAATACCGCAGCCTAGTAGGGGCCTTGCAATATCTGACTTTTACGAGATCTGATATTTTCTATGCGGTCCAGCAAGTTTGTTTACACATGCATGATTCGAAGAAAGAACATATAGGAGCTCTCAAAAGAATTATGCGGTATGTTAAGGGTACTCTCCATTTTGGTTTGCATCTATATAAGTCCTCCATCTCAAGTCTCTCATCCTATACGGATGCGGATTGACGTGGCTTCCCGGACACATGCCGTTCCACTTCCGGTTATTGTGTGTTCTTGGGGGACAATCTTATTTCATAGTCGTCAAAACGACAATCCACACTGCCTCGGTCAAGTGCTGAGGTAGAATACCAAAGGTAGTCAAATGGTTGCTGAATCATGTTGGCTTCATAACATACTGTTAGAGTTACATTATCTGATTGAAAAGGCAACTGTGGTCTATTGTGACAATGTGAGTGTGATATACTTATCCAGTAATCCTGTTCTAAAATGGATATTATGATAGTTTCAGCATACGTGAACCTCCCGCTAAGATTGTGGGGGACTGTTAGAATAATTATGGGCAATCTCATAATTATCTCTAATCTCGATTATTCATGACTATGATTGATATTGTAATATATGATTGTAATCTCATTAGTCAGGATGATTGTAATTGTGTCTTGTAATTTAGGGAATTTAGATAAGTCTTCCATAAAACTAGCATCTTGTAAATATATAGGAGCTTAAAGCAACCTTTACATGTTCATGGACATCACATAGTTTCATTAATTCAAAAACCGTCAGAGTAACAAATTAAAATAGCTTAATAATATTTCTAGTCAATGACCAATTATAACTGAGTAACAAATTCTAGTCATTCAGAAACTCTGCAAAAAGATAAAAATCATGAGGTCTTTAGAATTGCAATGATCTTATCTTTTCACATGTATATATGCACCACAAAATGCAGGAAAAAAAATCAGGCCAACACAATAGAAACACATATACATCTATATGCAGTCTAAAGATGTAAAAAAAATATTGATACAATTAGATCGTAATTGCAGGCATATCTCTATGATATATAGAAATTAATTGGTAATATGATAAGAACGTCAAATTATACTGTACTAATAGTGTAATAAATCTTTACGTATGGAGAAGAGGGAGGTTTGAAAATGTACCATTGATCCAGTTTTTATGAGGTTGAAAAATGGTAACTTGGAAGCATTGACGCCATTGTTTGAAAGAAGTATTTATAGAGAAGACTTTCTTAAACACTCCCTTTCCTTTTTTGTGAGAAGGTGAAAGGATTTGAAGAAGTATTTATAGAGAAACAAGAAATCGAGGAGTGCATATTTTAAAATTCAACACTGACATTGTCTTACCTTCAAGAGATATGGAAAGTTGATTTTGTATTTGTTTATTAAACAAAAAATGTATTAAGAGTATAAAAGTTTTCTTATTTAGAAAGAAGATTTTAACTTCAGACGAGGGTTGTTCATTTCAGATCTGTAAAATTATGATTCGAATCCGATTCGAAAAAACTAAATATTTGAAATTTTTGAAACGGATAACCGGATATTTGAAATTTGAATGTTGGACATTAGTCTCCTTTGGATTATAAATTTATAATGCCCAAATCAAATATGACAACTAATAATTAAAGAATTATTATGTACTAATAATTAAAAAATTATTATGTACTAATAATAATAATAATGATAAGTATAATTATTGTCGCGCCCGTTTTCGACCGGGGTCTCGAACGGTATCCGCAACGTTGCGTGCGGTGATTCCTTATATTGAACCACCGTTTTTAAAGAGTCGTCACCTAATTATTATAGTGAACTATGACACTTTTAAATAGCATAAAATACTACAAATGATCTCTATTTAAAGATCTGCAAAACTTATGAGATTCTACGCAAGGGTTCTTTATTATCCTAAAGAGAAGGGGTTAGACATCCTTTAAGATCCGCTAACATGCAATTGTCCAGTCAAATTTAGGCTTAATACCATGCTTTAGAAAACGTACATTTTGAAAATATTGTGTTTAATAAAAAGATGTTACAAAGAGTTAATTTAAAAGATGTGTTTAGAAATATATACAAAAGCAGATTTGTGTAAAAAAAAAACATAGATTTATTTTGATGAAATATGATAAAATGCATTATGAAAATTGAGTTTTGATATAAAATGATTTTGTTTTATGCCAAAGTAAATATAGTATAAAATAAACTGACGTTTTGAAAATATAGGCAATGAAATAAAATAAATAAAACTAAATGTTTTGGAAATATGAATAACGTGCCTAGAATAAGTTAAACTAGCGGTTTCCGATTTTAATTCTACCCTTTCCAATCTATTAATTCTAGGACTAACTATTCTAAGCAATCCATAGCAATGCATCACAACTATGGATTCCAATTATTCTATTTTTTCTTTCATCGAATATGATCTACTACTCTTATTTCTTACTCGACCATTAACTTCTTTAAAAAAAGGATTCCAACAACAAAACGGCTTCCACAACTATCAATAATTATACAAGTGCAATAAATTAAATTACAACAATATAAAATAAGTGTAATTAAAGAATTAAAAAGCAGCGACTCTAGAACGGATGACGATATCATTCCGCCCTATTTGTTTGGAAGTCCCGGGACCGAAAAATGCAGGGAATGTTGATACGGATGTGGTGAGTCTCGTAGCGAGACTCTTGTTGCTCCCCAATGTATTTCATGTAAAACAAAGAAAAGAAAAGAAAAGGATTAGTATATATTCCAAACCTTAATGGATAAACATTGACATAAAAATTTAATACATTGGAACCATTTCATTTCGGCAGTTCAAGATAAAACGGGCCCAAGCCAGCATTTTCAAAATATGAAAATATGTTAGCCCAAAGGTACAATTTCAGATTTTTGTTATAGAAAAGAAACAAGAAGGCAGACCCATCCTTTAAATGATCGGCAGTCTAAAGATGAACGGCCCATATAATTAAACCCAGATCCTAAGGAAAATGGAGAAGTCCAATTGAATACACACCCAAGCTCATAAAATACCAACCCATAATTAAGATTCTTTTTTTTTCAAAAGAAAAGACAGGCCCATTAAAATAAAATAAAAACTGTTAGCAAACCCAACACTCAATATGCAAAATCGATGGAGATATAAAAGAAAATTTCAGATGTACGTGATATACTTGGGAATATACAGGAATACCCAACTCCAATATATACCAGGTTTATACCTGAGCTTCAATCTTGTATATTCTGAGGTGTACTACTAGTATATTTTACACACGAAATAGATAAGATGATAGCTTCACATTGTAATATGAAAACCGAAAGCAATTGCATGATAATACCAAGCAAAGAGGGAGCACACTTAGGCTATAAGCGACCCTAATCAGGTTAATTTAATTAGAGGGGAAAAGATAGCTTTACAAATATTAGGTTCATGCAGAAGGAAGAAGACTGGCCTAGATAAAAAAAAATCAACTAAAAAAAAACTTCCATACTTGGTCAAAAACTGAGCCTATCCTTGTACCTAAACCTCAAACTCACAAGCACATACGAATGGTATATTAGCACATAAGAGACTGGTTGTACGTCTACCAGACAGATGACATGCTTTCTTAGAGACAAATTCTATCAAAAATCAGAGTAGACATGATGTAGGTATGGATTAGGGACACAAGATAATGCACAACTGCGAAGACATACACCTCGTCTGTAGTTTATAAAAAAAAAGTCATGTCTTATACTCCTACTCTAAATTCGAAACAGTCCTACCGAAGATAGGATACTCTGGAAACATAAGAGGAGATGATCCAGAACAATCCAATTCCTCGATAAGACATGGAACAACGACAAACCAACAGATAACTGAATATGTACAGTCGTATATCCCAAATATTAAGCACATTTGATTCATACAGAGTAGATATGTGATTGGTCTAAATAGCTTCAGGAAACAAGAAAGGAGATCTAAATGACTGGAACAAGATAACATCTAGGCATGTAGTACAATTCAAATCCAGAAAGGTTCACAGCGTATTAAGCCGGTTGCTACCGAGCAAACGAGATTTAAACTAATTCAAACCAGTGCCAACCTTAGGAGGACAAAACCAAAACAGAACACAAGGGGTCAAACCTATACTTAACAGATGAATGCAACTGTATATGCAAATGAAGGGAAGGTATGGATACATTCGGTGGCCAGTCTGAAAATGCTATGTAATGCATTCCAGATTTGAATATCTGGGAAAATATGCATATCCATAGATGGACAGTTTAGCCATGGGACAGGTATGAATAACAGGACATATTAACATATGAAGAAACTGAACACACACACTAAATAAACAAGCATGCTTCATGGATTTTCAGCCTACAGATAACCCATAAGGACCCAAACCATAGGCAACATACTCATATACAAATGACCGAAGTGATAAACACCAGTACACAGCACATCATTTATCAATTTAAAAAAAACATGTTGCATATTGACTTAGTAGGCTCAACAATAATAATGAGTGCTAACAGTTGTCTTGATTATCCAATCTTAATAATATATAGTATAAATAAACACAAGAAATAACATGTCTTAATCAATATATGATAAACATTGGTCTAACTGGGTCTAACCAACATTAACCTAACTAATACATACAGATTCACATAGTCTTAACCTGATAACATTGCTAATGACCAATATGAACTGGGTTTAGACAACAAACTAACAACATGCTCAGTAAAAACATAAAATAGAATCAGCAGTCCCTTAATCATATTTGATAGCAAATTCAATGCTCTAAAATAGTCATTAATACATACTAAACATGGCTACCACTTGAGAAATGAATCGACACCAAACATACTGTCAAAAATCCGTAACTAACATGTTATGATTAAAACTCGCGAATTCAAACCATAACTACATTTAGCCAAACATATTTAATAGACACACACATCGCATCACACAGAACACACAATTGTGAATTAAATAGCAAGATTATTAGAAAGAAAGTAGGTTACCTTCTTCGGGCAGCGAATCGAGGCATCGTCTCGACTCGTAGAGTGTGTGTACGACTGAAGCGAAGCAAAACTTAGTGTTTTCAGATTTTTTGAATCAACTTTCAGAAATAAAAGGGGGTTTTGAGGTTGGTTTCAAAGAAAGGTGTTTTTTTTTCTGAGTTTAAGCTCTGTAAATAGCGGAAATGACGTGAGTCGTGTTCTTAATTTTAAACAGAGCTCAGAAAATCTAATGCTTCAACCTTAGAAACTCTTTTGGTGAAGAATCAAGGGAACATCTTTCAAACCTTCAAAATCCGGACCCAAAAAAGATGGTATGTGAAATCAAGAGTAGAATATAGGTCCCTTTCCATGAAGGAAAGAAGGAGTTTTTATAGGCAAAATTATGGGGTTTGAAATCGAAATAAAGCTGTTAGAGGTCTGATTTTGAACGATTTATTGGTTCAAATCGCGGATTTTGGGGGGATAAGGGTATGGGTTGTGTCAGGGGGCGTGGGTGAAGTGAAAGGGGTGGTTTGAAGTTGAAGGGATGGGGGAGACGGGTGTTGTCGTCGCGTCGATGGGATTGAGGATGGGTAAACGGTCTGGTTTGGTTTGGGCGAAAGGGATGGAATTGACGATTTGGGGGTTGAAGAAAATGTTTGATGGATTGGTGTTGGGCTCGGGTCGCGTGAAATCGGGCTGGACGTGTGGAAATGGAGATTGGGCTGAGGGAATAAAAATAAAGGGGAGTTGGGCTGATTTAAAGGGTAGAGAAATTAGGTAATATATTTTAATAATAGGTTGTAGTATATATAAAAAAAAAATTAAAACTACAAATTATAAGGATAAAAATACCAATGTGATAATAAATAATACAATAATATTTTAGAGCATGTTTTAGTGCTTAATATAAAATGCGATGTCATTTTGTGAATAACATAAAATATTATGATAAAAACTATGACTGTGATAAAATATGTCACAATAGTAAAAAGAAATGTGAATAAAGACAATAAAAATAGTGATTATTTGAGAATAGATGATGATAAAACATATTTTTTGCGTTGTAAAAAAATAATTTAATTTTACCGGTAAATAATCAGAGGGGGGGATAAAATTGGTGTCAACAATTATTATGCGATAAATAATAATAATATTTCTTCTTAAAATAATATGATATATGTATTGTTGATATACATATGCTTATTTGACAGTATATTCCATATTAATTGATATTATAAATTTTTGTATTATCTTATATTACTATTTTTAATAACGCTAAGCAAATGCTACATTAGTTATATAACTATTCAATCTTTTTATAAGATCAACCATATAACATATTATCTTTTAAAGTTCTTAGTTTAAATGTGTTACAATATTAGCGTATTATTAAGATAAAATAGAAATTATAATTATTTTTATGTTATTTCTTATTTTAACAAAAGGTCATTCTTTTAAAAAATTAGAAATCAAAAATTAAAAGAAAAAAAAAAGTAAAAAAAAAATCGGATATTTCGGATATCTGAAAGTAAAGAAATTGTGATTCGTATCCGATCCGAAATATCCGAAACTCAAAAAAATGGATCGAATATCCGGTTTTCGGATCGGATCGCGGATCGAATCGATCGGATTATTATGAACAGTCCTAATGATTGACTCATAAGGATTGTGATGGATGTATATATCCTCGATCTTTAGTTATAAGTTTTGGATTAGAGCTCTAGATATGGAAAAAAATCATGTTATGGAGAGTTTCCCCCTTAAATGGGTCTTACACAGCCATAAATCAGGATTCATTAGGACACTATTTAATGTAAATAGCGGACATCGGATGAGAAATAAGAAGAATTATACTCTCTTTATATTAATTTATTTAATTTACTTTTCTTTTTAGTTCATTTAAAAAATATTTTTAGAAAAATATAAAGTATACATAAATTTTATCCCTACCTTTTCACATATAAGGAGGTTATTTCCAATAGACCCCGACTCAAATAGATCCAAACATAAAATAAAAATAGTCCACAATTTATTTGAGATTTCCAAGTTCCATGATATCTAGTTTCTAGAAAAGAAACATCTTCAAGAATCTGGTATATTCAAATAGTCGTGATTGGGTTGGATATACATCATTAATGTTTTATTTTTGCAAATATCAATTCTCATGAATCACATCAACAAAAATGTCGCACAAATTTGAGGACGTCGAGCTTGAATAATATTACATGGCTTATTTCCAGCTGAGGACATTTTAGATAGGAAATTATAAATGTCGCGAATTAAGGTAGTAGGTAGGTAGAGCGTCGCCGCGTTGTCCGACGAAATAGGTTTCTCATTGCATATCAATAGTTTTAGCACTATTCTCGTAGTGTCTGGTCCCTCGATCTCTACTACTATCTGATGTTAATTGTGTTTCGTTTATCATTTTATTTTATTATAGTTACTGTTCATTTTCTCTATATAATGCTTCACCTTTTATTTACTATGTCTTCATTACTCATGTTTTTTCCTTTTAAACATGCTTTAATATGTGTTACTTGAGTCTGTCTTCATTACTCATGTTTTTTCCTTTTAAACATGCTTTAATATGTGTTACTTGAGCCTGTCTTCATTACTCATGTTTTCTCCTTTTAAACTTGCTTTAATATATGTTGCTACCTGATGTTTATTGTGCTTCATTTATCATTTTATTTTGTTATGGTTACGGTTATGTTTCTCTTGTTTTCTCCTATTAAACCTGCCTTAATATGTGTTAAGCATGTCTTCATTACTCATGTTTCTCCTTTTAAACTTGCTTTAGTAAATGTTACTACATGATGCTTATTGTGTTTTGTTTGTTATTTTATTTTATTATGGTTACTGTTTCGTTTATCTATATGTCGTATAATGTTTTCTTTTTTATTTATGATGTCTTCATTACTCCTGTTCTCTTTTTAAACCTTCTTTAATATGTGTTACTGTAACAACTCAATTCGCTAGTGATATTATCTGTTTTGGGCCTATGGGACTTTAAAACGTATCACTATGGTGTAAGGCCTGTTTACTTGTATACGCAACATCTTTCATGTGTTTTGCCGATGTAGGACTTTGTCTCTTAAGTTAGGGTGTCACATACACCCCCCTCTTATGGACTCATCGTTCTTGCTGAGGTTTTCGTACAACATGATATTTGCCTAGACTCAGTACTGAGGTTTGCCCTAGATTTGAAGAAAAAGTCCCACATCGGGCAAAATACAAGAGAGACGTTGGGCATACAAGTAAGCAGGCCTTACACCTAGTGATGCGTTTTAAAGACGTGCGAGTCTAGACCTAAGGCGGACAATATCACTAGCAGGTTAGCTGTTACAAATGGTATCAGAGCCACTCGTGTGTCAGTATTATCGGTGTGAGTCGGAGTTCAACTAAGTTTAGTCAAATTTCGATTAGACGAGGCAAACCTCAGTGTTGAGTCTAGGTAAATCCCATGTGGTGGAACAAACCTCAGCAAGGACATTGGATCCATAAGAGGGAGGTATATGGACACTCTAGCTTAGGAGAAAAAGTCCATATCGGCAAAACACAAGAGAGATACTAGATATATAAGCAGACCTTACACCCCTAGTAATGCGTTATAAAATTGTGCGAACCTAGGCCAAAAACGAACATCACTAGCAAGACTTTACACCCCTAGTAATGCGTTATAAAATTGTGTGAACCTAGGCCAAAAACGAACAACATCACTAGCAGGTTGAGTTTTGTCAGTTACTTGAGCCGAGAGTCTTTCTGAAGCAACCTCTCGACCTCCATGATGTAGAATAAAATTTGTGTACACTCTATCATCACTACTTATAGAATCCTCCCCACTTATGGAATTACGATGGGTATGTAGGTGTTGACCTTGAATAATAGTCTAAACTTCCACAATTTGAGGACGTCGACTTTGAAAAAAGTATAGCATGAGTTTGAAGACCACTAATCAATTCTCATTCTAAAACTTCCACAAATCTAAACTGGAGTAAGCAACAAAGTTAAGACAAATTTTGTAACATCGAACATCATAATCCAAATATTATCTCAAGGCAGAGGAATCTGCACAAGTTTGCTATGAAAGATAAAAACTGCTATAGTGGGATGTATTTCAGCATCTTTACACACTCGAATTTGTAAAATACAAGTTACAACATATCTATTGACTAGTATATGGAATTGCAACTCTTTCCGAGCAACAAAGAGCCATTTACAATAAATAAATGAATGTCGCTCACCAAAGCAAATTCTGAACACCATGATCAAGTTTCCCTCATTTACAACCATTTCTAAATCCCAAGGCGGGATTTACTTTTGGTAACAGAATTAACTAGCGACATACTACAGTTGCAGTATACTCATATTTCTGCTGAGGGTAGTACAAGTACACAATGAAATTACACATACAGATCAGAGGTGACACAAGAAACCAATCTGTTAATGGTTAATCTGCGATAAAGGAGATTGTGGGATTGATGATGGCTTTACTTCCTTCACTTGAAACGACTCGAAAGAATTATTTTCCCGAAATTACTCTAGAAGAGTTTTCATAGGCATGGCGCGCAAAGATTCAATAGTCCCCTTGCTTGGACCATCTGGCTCAGACCTGATTGGTGTTGATCCAGTTGATTCGTAATCCTGAGTCATTAAGCAAAAGACATCTCTATTCAAAGTCATGAAAAACAAGATACATAATTTCATTTTCATTTTGTAAATAAAAAGGCTATATAAGATGCAAATGGCATCATTGCTTTTCTGTTCTATTCAGCAAGAGGAAACAACACTGACAGGTGAAGATAGAACCAACATGCACATGATAGCTCCTAAAAGTTATAATGAATTATGATAATCAGCATACCATATATTTATGCTGAAAAGTCTCGAGGGCCTTCTGTTCTATGGAAGTACATTGAGTAGTGTGATTGTGCTCAAGTACTCCAAGGGTCTCTGAATGAGTGTTGGCAGTATCCAAAATGCCAGATATAGATGCTCTCTCTTTTTCCGACAAGCCTGAGTTAGAATTTAAACCAGAAGAAAAGTTATGCAAACAGCAGCTGTATCTATTAATGGAAAATGCTTCTTTAGTATTTCTATAAACTATTGGCCTTCCGATATATTGTACAAACTCCATTACACTTCGAACACACTGGATAAGACAAGAGAAAGACTTCGTGAGAGATAAATTTAGTCAAAAAAGGGGAAAATAAAATTTTGAGAGAGAACGCATGAATGACATAGGAAGAATACCGTCAAAAGACTGAAGGACATCTTCACTATTCCTTGTTACATCTTCAGAAGCATCCTTTGTAGAGTCGAATTCAGTTACATGTTGCTCATTACTATCACATATATTCCTGTCATCGGGCAGAAAAATTAAGGGATTCCATTAAGAAAATTCAATGTAGTCCCTCAAGTTTCTCCAAAGAAACAGCAAAAGCTCATATTTGGTATTAATGAATATCTTGTAATATCATATTTGACATTCTGTATAGTCCTATCTACTGAATGTGATACATTTCCTTTTTGGAGCTAAACAAATGTTTAATACATTTGTATTACAAATTTATTCACCACTCATGAAGTTAAAAAAAATCAAATTCATAAACAAGTCTACAAATAGACAATTATGTGATGTTATAACACGCGTAAGTATCAACATTAAATTAAAGTTCTCGTCCACTAAGACCAAAATTATATCAACGCAACCCCATAATTTCCAAACACAAAAAGGATAAAAGTCTATTAGAGGTTTATTTGAAATCTAAGCATCGGCCGATATTTAGAACCAATTTTTAAGCACGGGATCAACGATGACCTCAATGAACCATCATGTATCACAGGAAAAAGATACTGAGCAAGACGGATAATCAAGCACATAGAGGAAGATAATAGATCCCATTTCCCCGTGAGCATCATTCATTAAGACGTTTTATTGGACACAAATTGAACTTTGAATTCTTAGAAGTTAGAATACTGAGAAACTTTTAAGAACTTGTTACTCCAATGTTTGTAAAAAAATTATAAGGTTTGTGACTGAAAATCAGCAGAGTTGAGCAAAGAAACTCATTGATATTATTTGTAAACATGAGAAGAAAAAACCAACAAACAAAGCAAGTACTACTAAAATCAAAATTATTTAAAACTTTAGTCAAGAAGGACCAAGATAGTCTATCATAAGCTTTGGCCATACCCAGTTTGATAACCACATTATCTCCTTTACTATCTTTGAAAATACCATGAATTATTTCTTAAGTGAGCATTACATTGTCTATAATACTCCTCCCAGAAACAAATCCACTTTGGTTTTCAGAGATCAACTTACGAAGCAAGGAATTGAGTCTAATAGCCAGTATTTTAGAAGTTATTTTGTTTGATAAATTACTTAAGCTAATAGATCTCAATTCACCAAAACCATTATGGGTATCAATTTTAGGAATAAGAGCAAGTAAGAGTGAGTATAGAACTTAATAAGAGATTTACCTTGGAAGAAATCTTGCACAAAAGTTACAATGTCTTCTTTATTGATGTCCCAACATACTTGGAAGATCTTACCATTATATCCATCAGGACCTGCTGCACTGTCCATGCTCATATTGAAGATTGCATTTCTGATTTCTTCTTCTTCAGGAAGTAATATTAACATTATGTTGTCCTCATTAGTGATGAGCTGAGGAATACAGTCAGTCACACCTCTCTCTTTATCAGGGAGCTTCAAGTTAAATTGCCTCTTGAAGTATTTAACTGCAGCTCTAGCAATACTTTCATCTCTCTGTACTCACCTATCTCTGTGATTCTTAATTCTGTGAATGGGTAGTCTCCTTCTCTTATTTCTTAGGATACTATGAAAATATTTAGTATTTTTTTCACTATCCTCGAACTATTTTAACTGAGTCTTTTTCTAAGCATAGAATCCTGAATGCTCGGCCATATGACATATTAAGCATATCCCTTGTTCAAATATTCCCTTCCTTGATCTGAATTGTGCATTACATCAATGTCTTCCAACAGCTCTACTTTGGCTTCCCATTCTCTCACTTGGTCATTAATATCTCCAATGTTGTTTCTAGACCAAGTGCTTAGTTTTTTTGAAAGCATCTTCAATTTACACTGAAGCCTCCACATTGCATTACCTCCTATGTGCTCATTCCAGCTTTCTTGAACAGTTTCCTTAAATTGAGGCATGTCAACAAGAAACTTAAAATACTTGATATGATCATGTTGTGGATTATGACAATTTAAAAGAAGTGGTCTATGATCAGAATCAGTTCTTGATAAATATTTAACCACATTGTGTTGGAAGGAGTCAGCCCAATCCTCATTAATAAGAATCATGTACAGTCTCATCCAGATTCTTTTACTAGGAAGCCAATAATTACACCAAGTGTATTTTTACCCTATGTATCCAAGATCATTCAGACCACAAGAATTCATGCAGTTAATGAAATCTAGGCTCTTAGAAGCCCTATAGAGGACCCCTCCTAGTTTTTCATCAGGGTCCATAATGACATTAAAGTCACCTCACATGCACCATGGACTATCAAACAAGCTCTTCACTTCTTCAATACTTTCCCACAGAAATATCCTTTCCGCAGGAATACATTTATCATATATTGCTGTTACAAAAGTACTATTATCAGTAGGCTAATTTTTCATGTTAAGAGTAATTTGTGGATCAGCATTAGCTCAGTGTTTTCAAAATCCTTCCATAAACACCATATTTGACCATTAGTGTTGGCCTTGCAATGATGAAATCCAAAGTATCTTTTCGAACCTTCTATTTTGCTTCTATTCATAAAGGGCTCATATATTGCTACAAAGACCACTCTATTGATGATGACAAGTTTTTTCAATCTTAGAAAAGATGTTTTTGGATTTGACCCCTCTTATATTCCAAAATAGAGAACTAATCATGGAAATATAAAAGAGGGGCACTTTGTCTTTGACTCTTGTCTTTGGTTTTGTTAGCAACAATTATTTTGTTCTTGGTATCTTTTTTCTTTTTCCTTGTTCTGCTTCTACCCATCACTTCAGTGATAACTACCTTCCCATAGGTTCTAGCAGTGGTAACTCAACAAACAAGTCTATAGGTTCTGCATTCTTGATATAAGATGGTAAGCTAGAAGACTGAACTTATCCTTCCTCCAACTCTTCCTCTTTTTTTTCTAGAATGAGCCTCTTGACTTGATGTGTTGTTCCTTTTTTCATTTAATTCTTCAGTGTTGCTCACATGGGATGTTTCCATCTGACTAGGCATGGGCAGGTTCTTGTTACTGTCCCCTCCCTTCACTTGCTGAGAAGACTTCACCTCTTCTCCGGTTTCATGTTCATTGGACTTGTGGGAGACATTCCTATTTCCTCTTCTCGTCCTTCCTTACTTTTTTCTCCTTCATTCGGTTTCCCAATATTATCTTTTTTCCTCCTTTCTTTTCACAACTTCCTTAGGGGCCACTGTTTTGAAAAGAACAACATTCTTCTTATTTGGAGCCTTTCTAGTGTTTTTCTTTGTATTTTTCTGCTTGAATCTCTTGCTTGAGCTTTCTTTTTTATCCTTTTCTTCTTCCTTCTCTTTAATCTTATGATCCTGATGTTGGTGGAACTCTTGAGCTTCCTTTCTTTCTTCTACCACTTTTATTTTTGGAACTTACTGTTGTTATCATTCTCTTGAGCTTTGGTAGTAACCTTATTTTTCTCCTTATCCTGATCCCTCTGTTAATTGTTCTTAGGTGCTTGAGCTACTGCCTTAAGTACTTCTTTCTCATTTTCCATCCTAGCTTGCTCTTTCTTGTAATTAATTCTCTCCAACACTCTACACTCCACAATGTTATGCCCTAATTATTTGCAATGCTTATAATATTTAGGGGCACCCTCATATTCAATTTTTTGGTAGAAACCTTTTAGAGGTGAATCATCATAGTCCATACCAATCCACAATTGATCACTTTTTGGTTTCCTTAAATCAATTTCTACTAACTTTAGCCATACTTGATCGAGATCTATTTACATTAGCAACATCTAATGTCAGAAGTATCCCTACTAGACTTAAAGTTTGCTTCAAATAGTGACAATTATGGAGGTGAAAGGGCAAACCTGGAAGGAGAACTCATGCTAGGGAAGTAAGAATATCTTCTTCAGGTTTGAAGTCCGAAGACCACTTCTGAAGCCACATTTGCATGTCATCGATATCTAACACCCTTCTAAACCATGTATTCGTGAAATCTTCTTCTGTAGTGAAATTTATGAATACATTGAAGTTATCAAAAAACCCAATCGTAGTTGTGCCTTTAACAGTGACCAATTCCTTGAATTGATCCCTATATTAATCAATCTGTGGCCGAGCTTTAAGAAATCGACCCACTAAAGTGTATCGACATTCCACCGCCATGATTCCATAGTATTCTTGACCTTTGAATATAATCGCATCAACTCCATAATGAAGCATTTGTTTTGCAGTGATTTTTTCTCTTTCCTATCGATTTGGGACTTGCATAGAAGTTGACGGAGCTGTAATTGTGCTTGCGTAGGTAATGGATCCTTGATTTCCGACTTTAGAGGGCATCGCCCCATCAGCCAGAGTCATATTGTCTATAGGACACGCCGGAGGAAGCCCTCCCGGCACATCCATGGAGGTGGCACGTGTTATTAGTTGCAGAATAGTCGACCATTACTTTTAGGAGAGAAGAGAGCATATCATGATAGCCCACTACATGTATACCATTATTGTATTACTAATTAGTTATTGTATTTTTTATATTTCATTATGGTTATTAGTAATTCCTACGTAATTCATGAATATATAGATCTTTGAATTTCATGTGCTCTTAAATATAAATAATGAATCATTACTACTCAATTCCACGAAATTGTACATGTTTTTATGTTTTACACAAGTTATATTATATATCTCTTCACATGCTAAATTATAATTACAAACCATGTTTTACAAGTTATTCATGAAATTTATGGGCTTACAAGTCAATTATATTCATGTGCATATTTTGAGAGTTGCACATATTACCGAGAAGGTTTAGATAACTTGAAACTACGTTTTCCATCGTATGATAAGGATTGCTCCACCTAGAGGATGTCCTTCATGTTGGCCTTTTGTGAGATTATTAGATCTATTCATGTCATGTTCATGTCTCGTACCTCGAAAAATTATGAGATGGCTTAACTGATCGAGTAGAGATCATACGCCATATTCACGCGTGGTGATTACATGTCAATTTTGTTAATGCTCTCCACAGATATACAGATTTTATGCATGTTATCGTACTCATGTCATATTATATTCATGTTCATATTCAGTTTCATGTTCCTATTATTTTATGTGCTTGCTTATTACTCAGTTGTTTTATATACAGTACAATTCAAATGTACTAACGTCCCTTTGTCTGGGCATGCACTTCAGGGTGCAGGTATTGAGTTTCAGGACGATGGTACATCAGTATCTGCTATTGGTGAGCCCTATCTCATTTGGGGTGTTAACTTTATTTATTTACGTGTCATGCTTTACAGTAGAGGTATACCGGGGTCTTATCCTGGTAAATAGTTTTAGTAGTCAAACTTATGTCCAGATGTTTCATAAACTAGCTTAGCATGTCATGTCAGTCATTCAAAATTATTATATTTTCAAACTATTTCTGCTATGATATATCATACTATTTTCAGTGTACAGTTTTACATTTTTTATTACCATTATTATTGCATGTTTTTTATGTCAATGTTGATTAGCAAGTCATGTGGTTCGCTCGGTCACATACAGTCAGTCACCGAGTGTCGTGTTTCACCCAGACCATGATTCAAGGCGTTACATCAATGATTACATCATTGAGATATTTTTTCGTCGTTATCACGCTTAAGGTTTGACCCAAAGTCAACCTGGCGTATTACTCTACGAGATCACGCCCCTTGATGCGCGATCGTGATGCTTTAACAACTTCAAAACCGCAATTGTGATGACACCATCGCGATTGCGGTGACACTAGAGCGATTCACTGAAGGATACTTGCACATGAAAATTTGCAATGTAAAAAGTAGCTTAGTGGTTCCGAAACTCACTCGTGCTCCTCGGGTCCCAACCCATCCATGCCAATAAGTTCCAAATGGTATTGTTGACCTATACGAGATTCCAATACGCATAGACTATTAATGTCGTGGTATTGTGTCTGCGAATTCCTTCTTTTAACTTTGCAAAATAAGCCTCGTACTAGCGAGACTTCACTTGCTCAACTAATAACGACTAGGCCCCATTTTGTACCATCACATCACCATCGTCTTTCAACAATTCGAACACTTAAATTTGCCAAGCTACAAATCTTCATCACCATGGGTTGCTCGCCCGCTTTCAAGTACGCTAAGTTCTTATATTAATGAGGGATATTTTAGTAAGTACAAATTAATGGTAAATATATTTTTATCATGATTTGTTTTGCTTATGTTTCTCGAAATAAAATAAATATATATAATTTTTTTCTAATAACAGAAAAACCTTCTTCTGCCTACTGCTCAAAAGCATTTCATTTTAATTGGCCCTTAAATAAGAAAAGTTCAGCGTTCAAAATATTTTGCCAAACATGCTACTATAAGAATTGAGCTAATAGTCTTTCGGAAATAATTACTCTACATGTCAAGTTAGATGTAAGGTCGGTGTACACTTTAAACTCAACAGATTTCGCGTTGTGAAATTTCACCGAATATATTATTGTATGGGAGTATAAGAATGAGCAATTAAGCATAAGAGAGGGGACAATATATTTGATTTATTAAGACAACCTCGTGTACATTGTAATTTGCAAGTAAACCGACTTTGTAATTGACTACGTACATAAATTTAAGACCAAAGCGGTCCCTTTCGTTGTACATTTTAGTAGGGACATGTCAGAAACAATGGATAAAGATAAATGGCCATGGCTCCCTGTAAAAAAAATAATATAATATTTGGTGGGCTGTATAATTCAACTGTCATTTTTGAAATCATAGTCTAATAATATCCATTATATATTAATACAATCCAATCTATTACAATATAATACGGTCCGGTATAAAAATATACAAGTCACAGAGCTAGTACCAAACGAGCCCTATATATACTCCATCATATTACGTATTCAAACACCATTTATTTCTTACAACTATCTCACTAATCTAATTCTTATATATATATCATCTCTGATTTTTCTTCTTCTGAATTTTGGGTCGAAAGGGAGCCCCATCTTTGTTCTCTTCTTCCTAAGGTCAGAAATTTATTTTACTTTTGTAATAGTTGTTTTATTTTATTTGTTTTTCAAATGTTAATTGTTATGTGAAATATTAGGGTTCGTTATGATAATCAAATGGCATAATTATTCTCCTTGTATGTATCACTCCTCAAGCTCTCGCCCTTTTAGGGTTTAATTAATTATGGATTTCGTGGAACTAATTTTCTCGTTTTTTTCTCTTCACGTTCATAATTAGTTTATAGAATATTCCTTTTTTGGCTAAATGATTATCTTTTAGACTTGCTTAGTAATTCTATACTTATCACTGTTAAATATTGAGTTTATTTCATTGATTGAAATTTGTATTTTGTTGAAAATGTAATTGGAAGGCATTTACATGTGCAACATCCAGGGGCGATTTAGAGGGACAAAAAATTACATCAGATTTTTTTTGTGTTTACGTACATATAGAAATTTTGAATACCCAGAACAAATGCAAGAGGTTAGCTTAAGTGGTTCAGGGTGTTCAAAATGCACTCCACCATTCACAGGTTTGAAACTCGGGGACAATAATATTTTTTATGTTTAGCTTTTGCGGTCCAGGTTGTTCAAGACTACACTTTTTTTTCCATTTAATTCTCAGTGACAAAATTACACTGGAATTGTGTTCTTTTGGCTTATTCGCACGTTTCTATTTTTATTTTTCGAACTCGCAAGGTGACTCAGTTGGTTGAACTTGGGGCTTCCATAATGGGGGTTTCAGGTTTGAAACTTCATGCCTACGACAACAGGGGATTTGCCTTCTAGGCTGAGCTTGTTGCATGTGGCTTGCCTAGTGCAGATTATATCTCCTGTGTGATTTGTGGGTTATTGCACAAGAGCGGGGTTTACCTTGTGCGCACCCGAAAGGTAGCGGCTGCAGATTCTCTTGTCATAAAAAATGTTATTATTTTTCGAACCCCATGAGTGAAAATTCTGGATTCGCCATTGTCAACGTCCAATAGGCTTATGTGTATGCTTCCATGGGAATTAACTTATATGCACCGATAATGTAAAGAAAGTTTTGTTTTTTAACCAATTGTTTTTTAACGTTATTTACTTTACTTCTAGTTACCAAATTATGCTTACTTCCGACGCTTTGGTGCTAAAAGATATACACTATCACTATATAGAAGTTAAACTCTTTATCAGTGTTATCAAAAGCGAAAAGCGCAAAAAAGCTCCAAGCTCTATTGGGCTTTAAGTGCAAATTAAAGTGAGCTTTAATGAAAAAAGGCGCAAATGGAGAAAAAAATAAAAAAAATAATGATGATAAAGTAAAATATCATTATTTATTTAGTGTCACCTCATTAGGAGACGCTCATTGGCAAGGAAAAGTATTTATCTTAGAGTCTTGATGATGACATTGAAGCACACATTAAGTGAGGTGAATCTTTTAACGTGTTTTTCACCTCACTTCAAGGCTTAAAACATGCCTTTGATAACACTGCTCTTTATTGTGAGTCTATTTAGTGTTAGTTGGATTTTGAAGCGTGAACGTTCTTCAAGTATTGAATTTAGTCCGCTATTGTGATTTAGGCTAACACACTTCTCTACTTTATGAACCAGATTAAATTAGAGTTGAAATTTATTTCAGCAATTGTAGTTTACTTGTTATGATCCTTTTTTATGACAAGGGAACCCGCAGCCACTACCCTTGGGTGCGCATAGGTTAAACCCCACTCTTGTGCAATAGCCCGCAAACCACACATGAGAGATAACCCGCACTAGGCAAAGCCCCGTGTGACGAGCTCGACCAGAAGGAAAATTGGATTAAGTATTTGTATTCCCGATGCTCACCTTGCTATAACCTCTCCGTTGGCTGAAAATTTGATAAGCAGCTCCTTTTCCTTAGATGTGTGGATAGAGAGAAGAAGATGATGTGTTGTGCATGTTTACATGCCTCCGTGGTTCTTTTCATCTTTTTCTTTTATGGCACAATAGCATTCGTACAATCAGATAATGTTAGAATGACAACCATTTTTGTAATTTCTTTTATGGAACAATATGCTTCAACTGCATTCATGCAATCAGATAATGTTAGAAGACAAAATACATCATTAACCCCTAACTTGGACCTTATTTTCAAAACGACACTTTAACTTTGAAAAGGTCCTAGTACCCCCTTATTCTTGTTCAAAGTGAATTTATTACCCCCTTATAAGCCTACTTGACGTGGAGAGTATACTTCACTCTCCAATGGAGCGTGAGATAAGCAAAAATATTCAGCATTTATTTCAATAGCAATGCTTTTCTTTACTTGATTTATTTTAAATTCCTTTTCAATTCTTTTTTCCCTCATCTTCTTCGATCCTCCCTATTCTCTTTCATTTTTTCCATTATCTTCTTGCTTCTCTTTTTGCCTTGTTTTTTCAAGGTCTTTCTCTTTCAGCCTATTCCCGATGAATCATTATTTTCTGGCTTTTTTTCTTTTGATTTTGTTATGGAGTTATTATCCTTCATTTTTTGGTTAAGGAGTACTACAAAGCTTTATTTTAATGGAATTCCAATCCATCCCAACTGCTATAGTTGTGATTTTCTGGTGGTTATTTGACTGTGATTTGGCGGTGGCTACGGCGGCAGGGGTGGTTATAGCAGCGGCGCTATAAGGAGAAATATACAGTCTCAATCATATCTCCCAACCCACTCTGTCCTCTAAACTAAAGATAAATCAGTTAGTAATAATAAGGTTTAGAGCTTATTAAGAGATATGAAATATAATGAAATGGTGATGACTTCATCGGAGGTTGGTCGGCGGTGAGTAACATAAGGGATGGGCAAGGAGCAGAAGGGCTGAGGGTTAGGGACAAAATGCAAAAGAATAAAGGAGAAGAGAGAAAAAAAAAGTAAGAAAGAACATAAATAAAAATAAAAATAAAATTAAATTGTTGTATTTATACCATTTTCAAAGTTGAAGTGTCTTTTTGAAAAAAGTGTTATAGTTGGAGGGGGTAATGATGTATATTCTCTATGACAACTTTCTTCATCGTATGGATGTCCACTGATTCTTTATACTAAAAAGCAGCATGATTTTCTGATGCCATACTTAGATTTGGATATGCATACCCTTGCACATTATCTCAATTCTGGTATGTTTAAGGTTCACGAATGTTGTTGTAGTCATTTAACAGGGATAAAACATGTCCCACCAACCAGGAGATGATGCTGAATACATGGCAGATGAATATGAAATGGAAGATATAGATGATGAGTTCCACAGCAGAGACATGGGTGGCTCTGATTCAGATGTAGATGAGTATGACTACATGGTCTGTGCTCCTCCCTGAAAATCTATTTGTTGCATTTATACAAGGACTTGCTAGATTTCTGCAGTTGTGGTGAGTGTTAAATTTTTTAACTTCAATATGTTATTTGTCTACTTGTGGATCAGAATAATAAAATGCAAGATACCTCTGCTGCTGAGGCAAGGAGAGGCAAAGATATTCAAGGGATTCCCTGGGAAAGGCTTAGCATAACCAGGGAGAACTACAGGCAAGCGAGATTAGAGCAATATAAGAACTATGAAAATATTCCTCAATCTGGGGAGGCATCAGTGAAGGTAAATGTGTTTGTAATTTTCCTACTTTGTCAGCTCTGTGCACAATGCTGATGCCGGGGTCTCTGTGTTATTTTGCTTCGTCAACAGGAATGTAAAGCCACAAAGAAAGAGAGTTCGTATTATGAATTTACACGTAATTCACGATCTGTTAAATCAACCATTTTACACTTCCAGGTAATGTACTGGCCCTTTCCACATTTTGCTTTACTTTCGGGTCCCTCATTGTATGCTAGGGGCAAAGCCTTTATGCGGAGAACAAGTTCACATCAGTTTAAACACGTAGTTTTTGTGGATTTACTGGTATAAAATCTGAATGTTAGAACGACAGGGATAAGCTCGTAATGTGTTTGTACCGATATCAAATTTGGTCTGCTGCATTATACTGTGAGCCTTGTTGAGTCAACAAATCAGTTAAATTTGCATGTGTGTTATTTGTCTATACTTGTAATTAAGTGCATGTTTTCTGGCAAGAAAAAAACCTGTTCTAAAGTTTTTTGTCATGTGTATGTAGTTGAGGAACTTGGTCTGGGCAACTTCCAAGCATGATGTGTACCTTATGTCACATTTCTCCGTCCTTCACTGGTCATCCTTGACCTGCGCCAAAAACGAAGTTCTCAACGTATCAGGGCATGTAGCACCACGTGAGGTGGGTGTGTTTGACATGGAGTCTACCCAACATTTATTTTAAGACGCATTTAGTTACAACCTTCTATATTTTCTTGTTTCTTTTCCATTGTAGAAGCATCCTGGAAGCCTCTTAGAAGGATTTACCCAGACACAAGTCAGCACTCTTACAGTGAAAGATAACTTGCTTGTTGCTGGGGGATTTCAAGGGGAACTTATTTGCAAGGTATGTCATTTCCTTTTCAATGGTTTCTTCGTTTGTTTTACTCAGATTAGCTTTTTCCATCCTCAATGGCAGCATTTACTCTTCGCTTTTTGTTTGTGTACTTGTTTCTTCTAGAGTAGGGTTAGATTTAAGATAGATTTTTATTGGTTTAAGTCGTTATTTGGTTGCCAGACCCACACATTTATCTGATAGTAACTAGTACCTAGAAGTTTGTTTTTGTAAAAATTAAAGATATGATATAACAATGTAAAAAATATCAATTTATTCTGCCGAGTTTACTGCCTTGGTCTTCACCTTCAGAAACTGAAACTAATCAATTCAAATTAATATTCTTGAAATATGCAGTATCTTGATAGGCCCGGAGTTTGTTTCTGTTCCAGGACAACATATGATGATAATGCCATCACTAATGCTGTTGACATTTATAACACTTCCAGGTATTGTGTTTATACTGCATACTGTCTAAACATACTATTCTTAGTGAGAATGGAGCTAATTAAGATGTCTTTTCCTTCTCAGTGGTGCACTACATTTTATAGCTTCAAATAACGATTGTGGAGTTAGAGATTTTGATATGGAGAAATTTCAACTGTCCAACCATTTTCGTTTTCCATGGCCAGTAAATGTAAGTTTGTGCCTTGTCTCCTCTCTGCACATGTGTGTATAGGATCATGGGGTGGGCGCACTTAAATGCATCTCTTATAATGGACGTTCTCAAGAATTTCTCACTAATTCTGCATATACAGAGCATTCTGTTACTAGATGTTGCTTGCTATTACTGCCTACTAAGTTGCTCGGACTTTTCACTTTCGGTGCCGCACCCATGTCGACACGACGTGGGTGTGGGATCTGTACCTTGGTCAACCGATTACTTTGACCAAAATCGACGGAGAAATTCGACACAAGACAGATACAAATACAATCATTATAAAGCTAATGTGAAATTGAAGAAATTGGAATACCTTGTATCTCCTTTTGGATTCTCCTCTTGATCAATATTTTTTCCTCGGATTACCTTGTATGTTTTCAATGTCTCATAATTTAGACATATAACTCTATTTTTAGATATTTGAATTATTTTTAGCTGAATTCCCGCACCCGTATCCTTACATGGATCCATACCCCGGATCTTAAAATTTAGATCAGGTTACAGCTTCTAGATCTGCACCCATATTAGACACCCGCAAACCCGAGTCCGAGCAACTTAGACTGCATGTGGATTGTGATGCAGCATTAGTAGATTTTTTATCACACATTTTTTACTAAGGAATTATAATGTTGGTCATTGGTATTTAGGATCATCAGACGTTGTCAGGATGTTTTACGGAGGATGAAGAAAATCTGTGCCCCTTCTCTTAGATACTTTTATCTAGGTTTTGTGACTACATCTTATTCCATTCGACTGGCTACTTGCGTTGAATGATGCATTTTCCATCTTTAAAAACCCTCTGTGGGGCTGTTATTTTCATTTTGTATATTAAAGCGTTGTTTACCTGTTTTCCCATTTTATGATCTTAGCATACATCGCTGAGCCTGGATGGTAAGCTTCTCGTAATAGTTGGGGATAATCCTGAAGGTATATTGGTTGACTCAAGGAATGGAAAGGTAAGTGCACATTATTTTCCGCTCTTGTGATGCAAATCATCGACATCCAATGTCTGATAATGAAATTCACAGGCTGTTGCACCCTTAAGTGGACATATAGACTACTCATTTGCATCAGCATGGCATCCTAACGGCGTAACTTTTGCAACCGGGAACCAGGATAAAACCTGCAGAATATGGGATTTACGGAACTTGTCCAAGTCTGTCACTGCTTTGAAGGGTAACCTTGGAGCTATTCGGTCAATCCGCTACACATCTGATGGCAGATATATGGCTATGGCCGAGCCTGCAGATTTCGTCCATGTTTTTGATGTAAAAAGTGGGTATGAGGAGGAGCAACAGATTGATTTCTTCGGTGAGATATCCGGCATCTCTTTCAGTCCTGATACAGAGTCGTTGTTCATTGGAGTTTGGGATCGGACATATGGTAGTCTCTTTGAGTTTGGACGTCGCCACAATTATTCATACCTTGACACAATAATCTGAGCGCTCCAGACTGGTTTGGGTGTGTGTGTTCATGTCCCCTTCAAGTTGTTCTGGCACAACTTTGTAAACCAGTAGCATAGAGGTAGTAACAGATTTAGGTGTATAGTTTGTTGCATTGTTCTATTTAGGTACGTCTCATAAAGTGTTGTCAACCGTTTCGAATGTCAATATAAGAAGGAATGGAGGGATGTATAGAACGCTCCAGAAGTGAACAAGGGTTTTGATGAGATGAAGCAGCCCACTGAAATGAAGCCCACTTAATTAAAGCCCACTTACCACTTACACTTAGATATAAAGCCCACCCACATTTTAGTTGATTAGGTCTTCTAGTAGCTTCTCTTAATATTAGTCATTAGTGGTTGTATAAATAGGCTTTGTAGCCTTTGATATTCATTAACAGAAAAGCTTCCTCAAACGATTTTTCCTCTCTTCTTTCTCCTCATTCTCGTCCATTTCTGCAGTTCGATCCATAATCACTGGATCAAACATGCAGGTTTATAATTGCTCACATTAACATGGTATCAAAGCTGTGTAGTGTACTGAATCGCAAATTCTGGTTTCGCGATTAGTTTTTTTTTTGAGTTCTCGATCTTATCGATTTCGAGTTTTGTTGCAGTGATCAATTTTTTTTTCCTTCTCCTCTTCATATGGATCCTGTCACGACAATAAATGTGGAGGAAACTTTAAATTCGATTTCAATTCCAGTGGATCATAATCATCCACTGTTTTTAAGTGGATCCGACTCAGCTGGTGGATTACAAATTGAAATACAATTGATAGGAATGGAGAATTACACCTTGTGGAGTAGAATGATGCGGTTGAACTTACTGACTAAGAACAAAATTGAATTCATTGACGAATCGATTAAACGAGGTACTTACGGTGCTGATTTGACTCAGCAATGGGATCGATGTGATGCGATGGTCATGTCATGGATAATACGAAATGTAAACAAAAATCTGCTTAGCGGAATTCTATACAAGTCTTCTGCATCTGCAGTTTGGAAAGATCTGCGTGAACGATTTGATAAAATAAACCTATCTCGCGTTTATCAGCTGCGAAAAGAATTAGCTATGCTTCATCAAGGTGTATCTCCCGTGGCGAATTACTACTCTAGAATGCAGGACATATGGGATGAAGTCGACTCTATAGTTCCAGTTCCAATATTGCACAAGTCCTAAGGAGTATGTAGCTCACCTAGGACATCAGAGATTGCTGGAGTTTTTAATGAGACTAAATGACAGATATAATCAGGTTAGGAGTCATATCCTCCTAATGGCACCTGTTCCAACTGTGAACCAGGCCTATGCGATGGTCGCACAAAATGAAAGTCAAAGGTTACTCAATGGGAAATATACAGGGAGTGAAATTTCTGAACATTCAGTTATGCTCAGTAAGGCTTCCACTTCACAGAATTATAAATCGAAGTCTTATTGTGATTTCTGTAAAATGAAGGGACATCATCGAAAGATATGTTACAAGCTACTATACTACTGTGATTATTGCAAGAAGAATGGTCACGTTAAAGAAAAGTGTTATAAACTCGATGGTTATCCAGATGACAACAACAACAGGAACAGGAGGACAACAAATGTGGCTATGGCTGGGCAACCACATGACATAGATTTTCAGCTTGGCAAGCAGACATAACTAAAATACTATCAGACAGGGATGACACAATTGTCTCGGGAAGCGGCGTGATCGAACGCGATATCGAGATCCTGTTCTCCGAGAAATATCGCCAGTGGTTACACCGCCAATCATCGTTCGGTCGACCTCATGGTAATACTTCAGCTCCTAAAGCTCATATGGTAGGTATTTCTATTACTGAGGATACTTGTAGTTGGATTGTTGATTCTGGGGCAACTAACCATATGGTTACTGATAAGAGGTTGATTGATAAACCTGAGATTACAGATAACACAGGTTATGTACATTTGCTGGTGTGAGCATGATTACACAGACTGGTAGTTGCAGGTTAAATGGAGGTGAACTAATTCAGAATGTTCTATGTGTACCACGTTTCAACCTCAACTTATTGTCTGTTTCGAAGTTGACAGGATCTCCTCACTGGGAAGGTGAACGAGATTGGTAGAGAAATAGATGGCCTCTACATGCTGCAGTCTAGAAGAGGGGTGACAGGACAGGTCCATTCAGCCATTACACACACAATGGAGGAGATACAAGCAGAATTATGGCACAAAAGAATGGGACATGTTCCAATGTCTATGCTCAGAAAAATTGATGAGTTTCATAATAAGTCCGTTCTGATAAGACATCTGTGATATATGTCCTGTGGCTCGACGGACTAGGAAATCATTCCCTATTAGTGTAGCGTAATCGAGTATCCTTTTCACTTATGCACTTGATGTATGGGGCCTTATAAGGTTCTCACCATAGTGGTATGAGATACTTCTTAAGCTGTTGTAGATGATTTTCGGATGGACTTATTTTTTTGATGTGTGTCAAGTCCGATGTCTACTATCCTCAAGAACATTTCTGAAATAAAAACTCAATTTGACAAGATTGTTAAATGTGTAGGGCGATAATGGGGCGAGAATTCTTTAATTACGCACATTACGAGTTGTTTAGTCGATTAGGTATCATACATCAGAGTTCCTGTGTCTATACTCCTCAGCAAAATGGGGTGGTTGAAAGAAGGCACAGACATATATTAGAGATTGCAAGAGCAATCAAATTTCAGGGGCACTTACCAGCAGAGTTCTGGGGGGAATGTATCAAGGCATCAGTATATGTAATTAATAGAATACCATCTGTGGTGGTTGGGAACATCTCACCTTATGAGAGATTATTCAACAAACCCCATCCTTAGCTCACATGAGAGTTATAGGGTGTTTGTGTTATACAACTACTCTAATGAGGAAGGACAAGTTTGATAGTAGAGTGACCAAAACAGTTATGCTTGGATATGCTACTACTCAGAAATGTTATAGGCTGTTGGCATTGGACAGTATGAATATCTTTATAAGAAGAGATGTTAACTTTCATGAAGATATATTTCCATTTGAGACATTCAAGGCAGCTGAAAGGAATGATGGCTCACATCTAGACAATTCTGGCTTTGATCTCTATTTTGGATTGTCTGGTGGTTCTGGAGATTCCTCAACTGAGGCTCTTGGAGATGGTTCAAGGCAGTCTAATACAATTAACCCTGTTGAAGAATTTGTTGATGTTGATGCAGGTAAAATTGTTCAGACACCAGGAGGATCTGATGCAAGTGAAAATATTCAGACATCAAGAGGATCTCACAGTCCTTCTTCTTGCTCAGATGCTAATACACAGAATGAAGATGTGCAGGAGGATACTGATCAATCCCATATTACAGCAAGGAGATCATCTAGACTGAGAAGACCACCAATATGGATGAAAGACTTTGTCTCACACTCAGACACTGTCAAGTATCCATTGTCTAATTATCTCAGTTATGCAGGCCTATCAATGTCTTACCAAAGTTGTGTAGCAAAGTTGTCTGAGGATTATGAACCACAAAGCTATTCTGAGGCAGCATGAGACAAAAGGTGGGTAGATGCCATGAAGGCAAAGATTAAAGCCCTGGAGGATAATAATACTTGGAAAATAGTAGATTTGCCCACTGGCAAGAAGGCTATTGGCTGCAAGTGGGTGTACAAGATCAAGTATAGAGCCAATGGAGAGATAAAAAGGTTTAAGGCAAGATTGGTTGTCAAAGGATATAACCAAAGGGAAGGAATAGACTATCAAGATACATTTTCACCAGTGGTGAAAATGGTCACTGTGAGAGCTGTTATCTCAATTGCTGCAGCAAAGGGATGGAGTATACAACAGATGGATGTTTTTAATGCATTTTTACAAGGAGATTTACATGAGGAGGTCTACATGTGTATTCCACATGGGGTGGTACATAAGCAAGGAAAGGTTTGCAAGCTTGTCAGATCACTCTATGGCTTGAAACAGGCCTCAAGACAAAGGAACATAAAACTTGTCACTGCATTGGTGTCTGCTGGTTTTCATCAAAGTCCTCTGGATCACTCTTTTCTCACAAAGAAGGTGAATGGCAAGATAGTGGTGATCTTAGTGTACGTGGATGACTTGCTCATCACAGGAGATGATGATATGTTGATCACAGAGAGCAAGGCCACACTGCAGAAACATTTCAAAATCAAAGACCTGGGTGAATTAAGGTACTTCCTGGGTTTTGAGTTTGCCAGGAACAAAAGTGGGATAGTAATGCATCAACGTAAGTATTCTATGGAGTTGGTGGCTGACATGGGGTTGGCAGGAGCCAAGCCAGCAGGATCTCCTATGGAGTGGAATTCCAAATTAACATCTTATGTCTATGATAAGCATTTGCAAGATAAAACAGATGGTTCAGGTGGTCCTCCTGATCCTCTTATGACTAATCCCCCTGAGTATCGAAGACTGGTTGGAAGGCTGTTATACTTGACCAACACGAGACCAGATATAGCATTTGCAGTTCAAAGTCTTAGCCAATTTATGCAAGCACCCAAGACTTCACATATGATAGCAGCTGAAAGGGTGGTCAGATACGTCAAGCACGCACAGGTTAGGCATTTTCATGCCAGCTGCAGATTTTGGGATCATGACTGCTTATTGCGATGCAGATTGGGCTTCGTGTCCACACACAAGGAGGTCAATTACAGGGTATTTGGTATTCTTTGGTGCTTCCCTTATCTCTTGGAAGTCGAAGAAGCAACATACAATTTCAAAGCTTCGGTGAGGCGATAATCTGAGTACGGCATCTGTGGTTTCTGAGATTGTGTGGATTTCTGGGTTGTTTGATGAACTGAATACAAAGGTGCAGCTGTCTATTCCTATATATAGTGATAGCAAGTCGGCCATCCAAATTGCGTCAAATCCAGTCTTCCACGAGCGCACGAAACATATCGATATAGATTGTCATTTCATTCGGGAAAGAGTCCAACGAGGTTTGGTATCACCATTGCACATCAATACAGAAAACCAGCCCGCGGATTTACTTACAAAAGGATTATTGCAGGGGCAACACACTCATTTGTTGTCCAAGCTAGGTGTCAAAAATTTGTTCTTAGTACCTAGCTTGCGGGGGGATGATGAGATGAAGCAACCCACTGAAATGAAGCCCACTTAATTAAAGTCCACTTACCACTTACACTTAGATATAAAGCCCACCCACATTTTAGTTGATTAGGTCTTCTAGTAGCTTCTCTTAATATTAGTCATTAGTGGTTGTATAAATAGGCTTGTAGCCTTTGATATTCATTAACAGAAAAGCTTCCTCAAACGATTTTTCCTCTCTTCTTCTTTCTCCTCATTCTCGTCCATTTCTGCAGTTCGATCCATAATCACTGGATCAAACATGCAGGTTTATAATTGCTCACATTAACAGGTTTCCTTGGGCAGAAACTGTGATTTTGTAGGGAATGCTATGTCTGGGCTCTGAGCATTTGGTTGTTCATTGCATTTGTCAACTGAAGCAGTTTGAGTATTGACTTTGTTAAGCGTATGCTACTTTACATTTTCTTTAATAATCCATCAACCAATTGCACGTAAATAAAATAGTTGGGTTTGGCAATTTCAATCGGATATTTGCATCAGATTTTAGAGGAACACTGGTCACAATTGTAGTGAGTGACTTCTTTTTCATTCTAATTTTCTTATTTGGTTTTAAACCATGGCAATGATTCTTAAAAGTGGTTCATATTAATTTCTGAAATTGTTATTTTTCGTATTTTTTGTGTGTATGATTACATGTTGCAACTGAAAGAAATAATTCTTTGATTATCTACCAAATATACAATAATAATGTGTCCACTGCTGGACACCGTGTGGGCCCTGAATATGTCCTGCCCGAGAGCCCACTGGACGTGGGCCTGAGCCGCGGCGCTGACGGATATTTTCGGACACGTAACTTACATGAAATATAAAAATAAGTGAATAATAGTAATAGATTTTAAAAAAAAACCATATGTATCATGCATGTACTGATTTAATGAATATGTTGCAAGTAAATGTTTGTGTTGTATCAGAGACCAGAATGTGGTCATTTATGCAGTGTGAAGTAACGAATTTATCACTTTGGGATGCCTTCTCCCTCTCCAATATACTCTTTTTACTAATGATTTTTTGGAAAACGATCAAAAATGCCTTTAAACTATGCAAAATTAAATAAAAATGTCCTTAGTTAATAGTTGGTTCAAAAATGTCCCTATCGTTAATAATTTGGTCCATAATGCCCCTATTGGGCCGGTCCTTTCCTAATAAACATATTGTTTATTTTTCTAATAAAGATATTACTTTTGAAGAATCCTTTTCTTGTTTCGTTTATTTTAAAATCCCTTTTAACTAGTAAAAAACTGAGAAGTAATTTTTCTTCTTCTTAATCTTGCTTTATCAATTAAAATATAATAACCCCATGAACTTTTTAACCGATAATTTTGGCCATATAAGATCATAGTAACTCCATTAATTTTCATTTATATAACGATAAAATTTAATTTCCTAATATAATATTTTTATTTCATCATGGACACTGCTCTAGTTTACCATTCTGGGCCAGAAGGCCCACTACATGCTGGCACATCTATCACGTGTCCCGAGGTATCCCAAAATTCACACACGTCTCCCTTGAGTCATCGACCGATCACTCGTAGTCAATTAAGTATTTTTAAACAAAAAAGACATTTTACTTTATATTCTAATGTTCTTAAATCACCCTTACCCCGTAATCACGTGTCCGCTTTAAATAAACCGAATTAAAAAATTGCTATGACCGATGAATATAACTCTTATTGATAATAAGACGTAGGAGTTGGTGTCCCGTTCATCTGGTGTTAATATTATCCGGTCTATGTGGATTTTTTCTCATAAAGACAATTATGACGGTTCATTTGAAAGGCATAAGGCTCGTCTTGTAGGTGATGATAAGACTTAACAGGTTGGTGTGGATTGTGATGCGGCGTTTAGTCTGGCGGTCAAGCCGGCTACCATTCGTACTGTGCTCAGCTTGACTCTTTCAAAATCATGGCCTATCCATCAGTTAGATGTGAAGAATGGTTTCTTACATGATGATCTCAAAGAGACAGTCTATATGCATCAGCCCTTGGGGTTCATGGATCCCAAATATCTTCATCATGTCTGTTTGTTTAAGAAGTCCTTGTATGAGCTTAAGAAATCTCCACAGACTTGGTATAAGAGGTTTGCAGACTACGTTTCGACTATTGGGCTCTCTCACAGCAGGCTTGATAATTCATTGTTCATATATCGTCGTGGATCTTCCTTGGCTTATATACTCTTATATGCGGATGATATTATCTTGACTACCTCTTCCGAGTGCATTATGCAAGTCTATCATCACAATGCTTAGTTTTGAGTTTGCTATGAAATACTTGGGGCCCTTGAGTTACTTTTGGGGATTGCTGTCACTCGTCATGCAGGTGAGTTGTTCTTATCCTAAAGGAAGTATGCAGCTGAGATCATTGAAAGGGCTGGAATGTCATCCTGTAAGTCCACCTCCACTCCGGTTGATACTAAACCCAAGTTGGGTGCTGCGACTGGTTCACCTTATGAGAATCTGACACGCTATCGCAGTCTCATCGGGGTCCTTCAGTATCTTACATTCACGAGACCAGACATTACATATGCCGTACAACAGGTGTGTTTGTTTATACATGACCCCAGGGTTGAGCACATGAATTCGGTCAAACGTATTATTTGGTATATCCAGGGGAAACTTGACCATGTCTTACACTTATATCCATCATCGACGTTTACACTTGTCTTGTATACAGATGCTGATTAGGGTGGCTGTCTGGACACTAGACGCTCGACGTCTGGCTAATGTATGTTTCTTGATAATAACTTGGTCTCGTGGTCTTCCAAGAGTCAGTCGACGTTGTCACACTCTAGTGCCGAGGCCGAGTATTGAGGGGTAGCCAATGTGGTCTCTGAATCCTGTTGGTTACTGATGCGCGAAAAGATGCACACACTTTAACGCAAGTGCACGTTATCGTGACAAGTAATATAGTCTAGGTAAGACCGAATATCATCCACAAGGATTAGTGTTCAAGTACCAATTATCTATCTTTTGGTATCTATTTGGTAACCGATATATGATTTTGTTGTTTATAACTAACAATTATAAATACTAATTAACTATGTGTTTACTTCAGTAGTGATGGAAATAGGGCTTCCAAGTCTCATCAACTATCCGCTTATATTACTTATTAATGCAATGAATTACAGTTCTTCTTCTTTTGGAGCTAGCAGGTTTACTAAATCGTTTTATACTCCCGTTAAGGCTATATAAACACTCAACCCCAAGACGCTCCTTTCTACCTTTCTGATAAGGATGACTCATAGGAGGATTAAGACCAAAAACCTAGTTAATCGTCACGCGCTACGCGAAAATTAGGTGTTTAAACCTCTCATTAACGCTACACAAGTAATTGAAGTATTTTCATCCCCAATCCAAAATATGTCTACCCAACTTACAACATATTCACAACCTCCTCCTTTCGAAGTTTGATTAGAAATCATATAAATAATGATAATTAGTGATCAATTAATTACCAAGCATTCAAAGCAATTATTGGATAAATCTCAACAATAAGAAGAATAACCATAAACATGCATCAATTCATAATATAAGTTTCTAGTGATTTAACATGGAAAACCCTATAATGGAATTAGTTCCTAGCCATTGACATGACAAGAACTAATTCAATATCCAACATAAAAATTGAAAGTAAAGAAAGAAAGAAAAGAAAATTACTAAGTTAAGGTCTCCAATCTTCAACTTCAAGAATCTTGTGTTTGTGCAAGAAAGGGAACCCTTGAAAACTGCCTAGGGTTCTCCTTTTATAGGCTCAAAACCGCCTCTAACTTTTCCTTCAGGCTTGGCCTGTAAATTCGCCTAAAACCTGATTTTCCCGCTGTCGCGCGGCCACAAACTTCGCGACAAGCTACGATTTACGCGCTGACCGCACTCTGCTGTCTAGAGGCGCCGCGGCGCTGCAACTTCGCGCCTGATATTAGGCGCCGGGCGCTGCACTGCTCTGCAGGAGGCGCGCTGGCCGCCCGTGTCTCGCTGCTCGCCACTTTCTCGTCTTTTAAGCTCTGGAACCTCCATTTTTGCCCTCTTTTAGCTCCTTTTCCGTCATTGGGTCATTTTAACCACTTTGACTCAAAAGAAAGAAATCTATCCTAATACGACACGTATTTGTACAAAAAGGGACAAAAGACTAACTAAAAATGACTCGAAAAGTGTATATAAAATACACCGATCAGTTACGTAATCTACTTTTAGAACTTCATTGTCCTATTCAGAAAACGACCTTGATTATTGTGATAATGTTAGTGCCATCTACATTTCTGGTAATCCGGTTCAGCACCAACGCACTAAACACATCGAGATGGACATTCACTTTGTTCGAGAAAAGGTAGTTCGTGGACAAGTACACACCTGCCATGTCCCTTCCAGGTATCAAATTGCAGACATCTTTACAAAGGGTATTCCCTCGGTCCTTTTTCAAGATTTTAGAGACAGTCTCAGCGTTCGAAGACCGTCCGCTATGACTGCGGGTGTGTGTTAAACATACATAAGTATACACAATATACATGTATATACTTATGTATATTGATGTATATTGATTCTCGATTTAAGCCCAATGGCTCTAGGGTTGTACAACCCACTCGTGACAGTCCACCCGTGGGAAGTAGTTTTGTACAATTATGTCATGTAATGTTTTAGTGTAATTAGTATTGTACACTTACATAATTATATAGTTAGTCTCCAAATAGAATAAGGTTTAGGAGTAGAATAGGAATATAATTTTTCTATTATGGAAATATGTAAATTGTATATATGAATTATTTTAATTAATAAAAATAATCAAGGGATTATTTCTTCAAATTTCTAATAAAATATTTCCTCCCATAAAGAAAACTTTCGGATACGCATAACTAAAAAATATTATCTGCCATATATTATTACTTAGGAGTAGGGTCCGGTGGGCACGCCGACCCGACACACGAATCCCGCTATAAAAAAAAAAAAAAACGGACTGGTTGAACCGGCGACAGTATGGTCCCGCCCGACCGACTCCGCCGGCCCCGATCCCGCCCCGACCCCGCCTGGGCCCCGCTTTGCGTAAAATAGCGTTGTCCAACTACCATTTTACATTTCGTCGTTGACAACGACCATTTTGGCCTCCTCCCCCCAACCCCTACCCCTTTATATTTATTTTTAACCCCTAAGTTATTATATTTACTCTTTAACCCAATTTTTCAACTATAAATACCTCATTCCTCTTCTTATTATTTTCACAAATCTTTCTACTCTCTAATCTCTCAATCAATTATCAATCAATCTCTATACAACATTGTCTACTACATATTCAATCTATTTATTAATTTGAGAATTGGGAGTGAAGTTGACAACTAGCTTGAGGATTATCTCTCGAGCCAAGTTTCAATTTTCAACCTTCGATTACACGCCGACTTACGCTTCGCTTTGGTACATTCGTTTCTCTCATTAAATTATTATTTTGTTTTTATTTCATTTAGCACATTTAATTTCATTATCTTTAAGTCTTTAACTATTTATTATCATAATTAAAATGAAAAGAGCAAAAGTCTTTTCAAGTGAGTACTTCTTCTAGTAGTATGGTAACAAGGGCAAGTGGTACTTCTTCAGTATTCATGTTCCAGCTATTCCTAGACAAGATGATTTTATAGATCCTGAAATGTTTCCTGAAATACCATATGATCTTGACACAAATGATTATCCTCAAATTGAAGAAGATTTTAATTTAGATGACACTCTAGATGATGATACACCTACTAATGAAGATGATGATACACCCACTAGTGAAATGCCTCCTCTCCCCCCTACTATGAGATGAGGTCCGCAAAACGACCATTAAAATCATTGTATGGAAATATTTTGACAGTGGACGTAGCTAATCAAGTAGTGTATGTAAAACTTGTAAAAATATTTATTCTTTTAAACCGACAAGGTCATGGTGGGACGGGGTTTAGGAAGACACCTATTGCAAAAACACAAAGCCTTGTACGCCCAATACATGATTGAAAAGATGAGAAAGCGCCTCTCAATCTGAACAAGGTTCACATACTTTTTCTAAAAGTACAGTGGTCAAATTAACCCTATGACGGGAGTCAGAGGCCCTAAATACGATAAACATAAAGATAGGGAATCACTAGCAAAATTAGTTCTTTGTGGAGGGTTTGTCTTTTTCATTTCCGAATCTCCGGTTTTATTCATTATATTAGAGATATGTATAATCCTCGCTTATAAAGGTTTTCCTAGATCAAGTTAAAAGAGATGTATTTAAATTTGCACATGAATATCAACAGATTTACGTTATGCATTATATCATTTAAATTGCAAAGTCGCTCTAACTTCGATATAGTCGTAGTACTAACGCCATGATTATTTAACCAGAATCTCATCGATAGATTATAAATGGTCTATGCAAAAACGTATTTTAGCATATAGATATATAGATAGTAGGCACAATGGTGAGTTTATTTCGTAAAATATTTATTCATGCAGGACATTACTTTAATAATCGATAAAGTTATGAGTATTACATTAGATAATGCATCTTCTAACAATTCTGCTATTAGTATTTTAAGAGATGTTTTAACTCCGTCTTTTTCAAAACATTTTCATATCAAATGTGTGTGCCATATTTATAACTTAGTTGTAAAGGATGGTCTTTCACTTTTTCAAGATATTCTTGAAAAAATATAATTTGTTATACACTTTATTTTTAAAAATAATAGAATTCAACAGAGAAAAGAATATAAAAAAACTTGTCACGATTGTGGACTATCTTACAGAAAAATTCCTGAAGAAGTACCAACTAGGTGGAATTCTTTATATGACCAACTAGTTGTTGTTTATGACTATAGAAAACCTATTACTTTATTTTTTAACGCCCATAATCAAAATCCAAATGATATGATTGTGGATAATGATTGGGAGAAAATTAGAGAGCTTATTGTATTTTTAGAAAATTTTCAACGAGCAACAAAAGAATTTTCTACTTTATATTATCCTACTATTTCAACTATGTTGTTTTATATAGCTATAATATTTTTACTTCTTAAAGAATATATGGAAAAACTCGCTTATATCATAGCTTATTAAAAAATATTTATGAAATTAAAGAAATATTTTATTCCTATTCCCCCTATTTATATTATTGGTGCTGTATTAAACCCGACTATTAAAGTAGAGGGTTGTAAAAGTCTTATTGAAAATATTTATAACTGTATGGACATACTACCACCTCCAACTCTCAAAAATTTAAATGTTGAGCCACCTATTGAACTAACGCTAGAAGAAGTGTTGAATAGCGTAGAAGATGAATGCAAAAAAGTATATCGGCATTACCAGCAAGAAAGTGCTAGTAACCAACCGACTTTTGTACCATCTTCTTCTTCAACACAGCCTAAAAAAAGGCATGCTGTTTCTGGGGCTAGTACTATTAGTTCTATTGAAAGTCTCAGAAATAGAATGTGTGGTGGTACCAGTGCTAACCAAATTAGCGAGTTCGATGTTTTTATTTTGCAGGGTAATTTACCTTACCAAACAGTTATCAATGAAGAAGGAAAGGAAGACTTGCTGAAATATTGGATGCAGAATGAGAAGACATTTCCGACACTTTCAATGATGGCCCGAGATATTTTGAACATTGCGCCATCAATCGCTTCGAAAGCGCTTTTTCGCAGCAGATTTCAAATAGAGAGCATGCACACTCATTAGCCGGAGATAGCTTGAGATGGCGGTACTATTCAGAGATTGGATACGAAATGAGCGAAGGAGGTGCACAACCAGAGATTAACGAAGAAGACGACAACTACAACGACATTTTATCTGAAGGCATGAGTAGCGACGTGGAACAATTTGACCAAGATATACCAATTCCAACCGAAGAACCACAAGAAATTATAAAGAAACTAGAAAAATATTTTCAAATTGGTAATTTATTTCATTGCAATTTTTTAATTTTTCTATGTCTTTTGCAATTTTTTTCAACAACAGTACACTACAATGTTGTAATTTTGAATCTTGTATATTTCAATGAAATAATTAATAATATAAGAGACACAAAAACAGCATTGGGATGTTTTTTTTTACACTCTTCTTGTCTTTGTTTAATTATTTAGTTTATACTTTATAGTTTATACTGTTATAGTTTATACTTTATAATTTATAAATATATTATATATATGAGTATAATACTATAATTATAATACTATAAGTCTATAATATTATAGTATATGTATATGACTATATTAATATGACAAGTATATGTTAATGTTACTTTGTTAGTAATTTAGTATTTTTAATTTAGTGAAAAAATTTTAAAAACAAAAAAAAACCCGCTGCAGTCTGGCCCCGCCCCGACTGGCCCCGACTTCTACCCAACGGATCGACCGGACGACACGCATGGTCCCGCCCGACCCGACCCGCCAGCCCGCCACTCGACCCCCGCCTCTTCTCCGCCCCGACCCCGCCCCGACCCCGCTTAACCCGACCCCGGTGGGCCCGGCCCGGCCCACTGGTCAGTCCTACTTAGGAGACAGGGTAAATAATTTCTTACCATAATGTGTGGTCACATTAAATATCTCATGAGAGAGACATGTACTTCTTACATTCCCCCACTTGGTCCACATATTATACTCTGATAATCCTTTATGAGTGATAATCATGACAAATAGATTTTGTTCACTTTATTAAACTGTTATGCAATGATCACTTTAACTAAAACATATTACTGCATGAATCATGTCAGTTATGCTCCTAAACAAAAACTTCCTTTCATGTATTATAATGTATGACATATTCTGATAAAGTGTCCAGAAACTTTATGAATAAACTTAATACAAGTCATTTAGAATCCAACTTTATTGATCCAATGATCACAACATAATACATGAAAAGTCAAAATGTGCAATGTCATGTATAAAAAAAGCCATTGTGTCTAGATAAAATATTAGAGAACAAAGCAAGACTAAAATGAGTTGCTAAGACCCATACGGGGTTATATGATGTTTGAAAATGTTAGCTGGTAAACCTTTAGTCATAAGATCAGCAATAATCAAAGTAGTGCTAATATGTTCAAAACTCACATCTTGCTTTTTGACGTAGTCTCTAACCATCAAACACTTTATGTCGATATGCTTGCTTCTTTAAAAAGAATACGACAATTGAATTATCACAAAAAAATTAATGGCCTTAGAACAGAATCGACAACTCTAAGGCCCGAAATGAAATTCTTCAACCATAATGCATGTGATGTAGCTTCATAGCATGCTATAAATTCATCTTTCATTGTGAATGTTGCAACAATGATTTTCTTAACACTCCTCCAAGATATAACACCTCCAGCAAGAAGGGAAATGTATTCGGAAATAGATTTATCAGAGTCTTTGCATCCACCCAAAACTGAGTCTGAATATCCAATGACCTCCAATGAGTCAGAATATCTGTATGTGAGCTTAAGATTTTTGGTTCCTTGCAAATATCTCAAAACCCTTTTTTAACAGATATTCAATGATCAAAACCAGGGTTACTTTGTTATCTACTAAGCATTCCCACTGCAAAGGCTATATCAATTCTAGTGTAGACCTATACATACATAAGGCTCCCAATAAGTGAAGCATAAAAATGCCTTTTATTTGCTCTTGTTCTAATGCAGTATGTGGACATTGATTCAATAAGAATCTATCATCTTTAATGATGGGTGTTGCTATAGGAGGACAATTCTTCATTCTGAATCTTTCCAGAATTCTTTCAATGTAGGACATTTGAGATAGTCCAAGTAATCTTTGAGATCTATTATGAATCTCTATCTCATTGGCATAGAAAGCTTCATCAATATCTTTCATCTCAAAATTCTAAATAAGAAACTGTTTCGTCTCATGCAACAACCCCAAATCACTACTAGCAAGTAAAATATCATTCACATATATGATTAGAAAAATATATTTGCTCTCACTTATTTTAAGATATATACACTGATCAATAATATTCTCTGTAAACCCAAATGATGAAACAACATTATGAAATGTAATATACCATTGGCAGGAAGCCTGTTATGAATTTATTCAACTTGCAAATAAGGTGACTTTTATCCGTATCACAAAACTCTCCAGGCTGACGCATGCATATCTCCTCTTCAATATCTTCATTCAAGAAAATTGTTTTCACATTCATTTAACGTAGCTTTAAATCAAAATGAGCTACTAAAGTCATGATTATTACTAATGAATCCTTCTTTGCAACTAAAGAGAAGGTTTCATGAAAGTCAATGCCTTCTTTTTGAGTAAAACCCTTGGCTACATAAAAAATATTTACATGATAAAAAAGTTATATATAAAAAAAGTTGGGAACCGTTGAATTCACTTGATATATTTTTACAATAAATCTTAGTTTCTACATGCATTTCTCTAAGGAATAATTATTTATTGCTAATACAATTATATTTTCACACTAAGAAAAATAATTAATTAACACTCCGTGAGTTTATATCAATTAATTGGATTAAAACTAGTGACAATTAAACTCAAATATTTTCTTGCTTGAATTGTGCTAAAAGGTGTAAAGACATCTTGCGATTAGCTTTTAAATTAATAAATGTATTTGAATCAATTCCTCTGTGAGAATTAGGACCGAAAGAAATAAGATAAAGATCCCTCAAATCAATAATTCATTTGAGTTAATTCCTCCGTGAAAATTAGGACTAACAGAAATAAAATAAAGATTATTTGAATGAATAAATTTACTTGAGTTAATCCCTCCGTCAGAATTAGGACTAAAAGAAGCATTTAAAATAATATATAACTAAAAATTACTCTTACTCTACTATTTCTCATTAGTCATAAATATTAACTTTGCTTTGCGAGAATACGAAATTAATATGAGAATAACTTAGAGATAATAATGATTAATTAAAGACTATCATTTCGGCATACTTTCAAATATAAATAGAAATTTTCATATAAAAACTGAGATTGCATTATAAATATATCAAGCTTCGAAAAACTAAAAAAAATAGAAAATGTTATCCTACAAAGACAAAAAGAAGAAAAAGGTTAATTTTGCTAAAAAAAATCATCTGTGCAACTGAGAATAAATGATTTCTTGGAGCCAAGAATTACGTCTTTTCCGTAATTTATTCTTCCTGCAATTTGTTAGAAAAATATGATATAAATTGTTCATATTTTCTATATTATATCCATCAAATACCTCCACACTTGAATGTTTGCTTGTCCTCGAGGAAAACAATTTAAAAGAAAAATAAAATATATCATGCTTTCAAACTTTATAAGGTCGGACTTTTCACATATTTTTTTATCTACTTATAATACGATAAATCTTTTTTTATTTATTCTTCTTCTTTTTTAAAATGAGCTCCAGACTTATTTCTGAAAAAGGACTTTCAAATTATAAACATGGATTTGCTATTTAAATTTGCGCTTATTTAGGTGTCAAAAGAAAATGTATATATTTAGGCTTCAAAATACACTACTACAGATTTCAGCTTACGTAACGCTACTTAGATAGCGCTTTTAAAAAGCGCTATCTAAGTAACAGCTTGCATAGCGTTTTTTCAAATTAAAAAAAAAAATCAAACAAAAAAAATACTTGCATAACGCTTTTCGGAAATTTTAATCGAAGCGCTATGCAAGTTACTCCTTGCATAGCACTTATTTAAAGCAGTATTATAATTTGCGTTACCTAAGTAATTTATTAATATAATAATATAAATATTCCCACTTAGATAGCGCTTGTAGAAGCGCTATTGAAGAATAAGCGCTATCTAAGTTGTAAAGACATTACAAAATAATGGACTTAGCCAAAATTAATTGGCATAATTTAAGCACCCACAATCCGAAATTCTCTCTATTTTCGGCGAAAATAGCGGATGAACAGTGATTCCGGCGGTTTTTCTCAAATTCCGGCCGATTCACTTGCCTAACGGGGACGAAACTTATATCACTAGTTTCGTCTCTTCAAGCCCGTAATTTCCATACCTACCACCATCGTCGATTATTCCTAGAACTCCGACAATTTCAGATCGAAAAACACCACAGTTCTCCGATCACATTTTTGCATTTTCCGGCGAACTCCGGCAATTGCAAGGTCCGGCGGTGGTACCTATGGGTTCGCCATCACCAGGCCGTCATTTTGACACCCCCACATTCTTCGATTCACCCTGAATCGTTACAACACCCATTCGACGAAACACAACCCTAAGCGACGCGAGAGGTGTTTCGGCCACCTGGGGTATAATCGACGGTCGTGGTTGGTACCTGTAGATTCGCCATCTCAAGACCGACATTCTACACCAAACCACCACCTTCAACTCCTCTCCAAACGTCCGGTCGACCAACTAAGATTTTCTGATCTGTTTCGCGATTTTTCGGCCAGCACAGTCATCGTCGACGGGAGTGGGAGGTACCATTAGTTTCGTCTCATCATCCTCTTCGACATACACCCAACCACACATCACAACAGTTGCAGATTCTCTGTTTCACATTTTTCAGCCAGTTAGGGCTTCAATCACAACGAATGTGGGCCCCACTTTGGCTCAAAATAGTCATCCAACACCTCCGTTAGCATCGAAACATGTATCTTTTCTACATGGAGAACCTATATTTTTATTTGATCTTACTGAAATTGAGGAGGTGGTGGTTAAACAGGATTTGAGATGGACTGTTATTGGAAAATTCAGTCATGGCATGTCCGATATTGAATTTTTAAGAATTGAAATTCCCAAGCAAATTAAATTAAAGGCTTATGTGAATATTCATTATCTCGAATCTTGTTATTAAGTTCCTTTCCCTTTTGTCGCCTCAGTTTGACAGCATAACCTCTATATTTGTTTAAATCACGCCATGTATTCCTGTAACTGCTAATATTTACAATTAAGAATGGAGTCACGTTTGTCATTACTAAGTTAGTGTAATTTAAAGTATGTACATGTTTACATGCAATCATGTTTTGGGTTATATTTGTTCGAATATGGATGGTGGTAACCCCCTTTCTTTCTTGTCTTTCAAAACCGAGGCATAGGATGGTTATAACCAGTCCTTAATACTATTGTCTCTTAAAGCATGGAGTTGTTTGATTTCTTTGGTTACTTCAAATGATTGTCTACTTAATTTTCTTTTACGTTGTTGGTTTGCTAAGAGATATATAATTCTTGATACTCATTCATCACCACTCTTTTCTTTGCATGACTTGGTGGGAATTCTCCATTCGTCAATGCTATCGAGCTGCTGCATTTTTGTCGCCCATTGATGCTGCAAGCTTGGTCATTTACACTTGTTGTGGGAGTGTTTTACTGCTATAACTTGGCCATTTCGATGCATTTTTATGAGCATCATAAGATACTATTTCATAGCAGTGGACTAAGTTTCTCTAAACAACTATTGGGTTGTTGTGCTGCACTTGAGATCACTGCACTTCAGCTGCTATATTTTGAGACATCATACCCAATGAGAAATGTATCTTGTCATATGAAAGTATTGGCTGGTGCGTGTCTGATGTATTCCTGAGTCCCTTTAAATTATGGACATACCTGGTATTGGTTTGCTATTGTCCATTGCTGATAAGCGAGGTTAGTTTCGGGTTCTTTGCGCCATCGTCTCGAAAAATGGACGGATGCTACACTTAAAAGTGTCGATTACATCGCTTTTCTGCGTTGTATTATTAACGATTTTCTCGCCATATTTTTGGCCCGTGAGCTCTTGCATTTACAGATTACTTCTTCTTTGCATTTTAGGCAGATTTTAAGGCCAAATTGTTGCCATGTTTTCTTGGCCAAATTCGAACCAGCTGTTGCTCTTATTTTCGAATCTCTTACTGCTGCAGTTTACTAAACATCTGCTGTTTTCTTGGCTATTAGTTAGTATTTGATGTAATTGTTGACTATGTCGTATTGTTATTAGTTAATGATTGTAAGCGAGATACTATTTTAAATATATTATTATGTTTTATGTGAATGATTATATTATATTATATTTTGAATGATTATTCTTTTTGTTATCTTTTTGATATTTTATTTATTAGGTGAAAAACAGGGGGGAAAAATAGGTACCAAAATAATAAATAAAAAGTAAAAAAAAAAACAGATAAAAATACTTGGATAACGCTTTTTTAAGCGCTATGCAAGCTAGCATCTTTCATTTTTTGCGAGAACTAGCATAGCGCTTTTTTTGCGCTAACTAACAAAAGCGCTATGCAAGTAGTAAGCTTGCATAGCGCTTTTTAAGCGCTATGTAAGAACGAAAATAAGCGCTATGCAAGTTAAATTCTATAGTTGTGATAGGTGCTAAGGATATTTTTTGTGTGTTTTTGGAGCAATAATTAGAAAGACTGAGGTAAATAAAGAAAGTCTAATTCAACAACATATTCAGTAAAATATAATAATGTGGGGTCTATGTAGGGTTGAGTATACATATATCTTACCTCTATCTTGGTAGGTAGAGCGGTTGTTTTTTAAAGACGATCGACAAAGAAAGTCTAATTCATTTTTTAAAACTCAATGTTGTCTAGAATTTTGCTTCGAAAGACATTGGGGGAAGGTTCTAGCATAAATATTGTCAATTCTACTTATTTTTTTATCATAATGGTTCTCAATCTCAGAATGTCCTGCCAAGTGTTGAAGGTATTAGTTCTTGCCTTCACAAAAATAAACTCTCAAACAAAAAGTGAAAGAATATAATCCCTTAATTATTTTCATTAAAAAGAGATATATATACAAATATACCTCTTTCACACTGTGGGTTTATGTCTTCATTTCCTAACTATGGAAAATAACTCTACCTTTTTCTACTATAATTCTAATAGTTTTTCCTAATACAAAATTAATACCATAATTACACTTGTACAAATATTCTATAAATATGGTAAAATAATATACAACAACCGAAATTTGATATACACGGTTTGTCCGTTTATATCGTCTTCTATCACACCCCCGCAGTCATAGCGAGCGGTTGTCGTACGCTGAGACTGTCCATAAAATCTTCAAACAGAACCAAGGGAAGACCCTTAGTAAAGATGTCAATAATTTGGTACCTTGACGGGACATCCAAGACTTGTACTTGTCCACGAGCTACCTTTTCGCGAACAAAGTGAATATCAATCTCGATATGCTTAGTGCGCTGATGTTGGATCAGATTCTCAGAGAGATAGAATGCACTAACATTATCACAGTAGACCGGGGTAGCTTTTTGGATAGGAAAGTGAAGCTCTAACAGAAGATACGCAACCAACATGACTCAGACACTACATTGACTAACCCTCGATACTCGACCTCCATACTGGATCGTGATAAAGTAGCCTGACGTTTTGCCGACCAAGTTATCACCGAGAAACATACAATAACCAGATGTCGAACGTCTGGTATCCAGATATCATCCCCAATCAGTATGCGTATAAGACATAATTTCAGAGACGGAGGATGGATATAAATGCAATACATAATCAAGTGTGCCTTGTATGTATCGTAAATGTGTTTGAGTGCATACATATGCTCAAACTGCGGATCATGCATAAATAACTACACCTACTGAACTACATAGGTAATATATGGTCTCGTGGTAAGATACTGAAGAGCGTCTGCAAGACTACGATAGTGGGTGAGATCCTCGTATGGTGTGCTAGAAGTAGCACTCAACTTCAGTTTGATATCAACCGGAGTAGAAGATGACATGCCAACTCTCTCAATAATCTCAGTCATATACTTTTTCTGGGATAAAAATAGACTACCTGCATGACGAGTGACAACTATACCCAAAAAATAACTCAAGGGTCCCAAGTCTTTCATAGCAAATTCGGAATTGAGAAGGGACATGTTAGACTTGCGCATATTATCTGAAGAGGCAGTCCATATTATATCATCCACATATAATAGAATGTATTCCAGAGAAGTACCACAATGATAGATGAACAAAGAAGGATCAGACCTGCTGTCAGAAAATCCAATAGTAGATACATAATCTTCAAACCTTTTATACCAAGCCCGTGTGGCATGCTTAAGCCCATACAAGGACTACTTCAACAAACAGGCATGATGAGGATAATTGGGGTCCTTAAAACCCAAGTATTAATGCACGTATACTGTCTCCTTAAGATCTCCATGTAAGAAAATATTTTTCACAACCAGCTGAAGAATGAGTCATGCTTTCGAGAGAGCCAGACTAAGCATAGTGTGAGTGGTTGCCGGTTCGATCACCAGACTAAATGTCTATCCACAATACATGCCAACGTGTTGAGTTTTTCCATCACCTACAGACGAGCCTTATGCCTCTCAAAAGAACCATCAGAATTTTCATTGAGTAAAAATTCACATAGAACGAATAATATTGACACCAGACAGGTGGGACACCAACTCCCACGTCTTATTTCCAATAAGAGTATTATATTCATTGTCTATGGCTATTTTTCAATTCGGGTCATGTAAGGCAGACATTGGGTTACGCGGTAGTGTAATTTGGTGACACAAGAATTTAGATTAAAATGATATTTAGGTTTAAAAATATCATGTTGCCTATGAGTAACAGACTTCTGACTCAAAATAGACGTGGATGTGTTTTGGATAGGTGACGGGTTAGCTGAATCTCAACCACCAGTGATTGGGTTTGCTAGCCCAGTGGCATGATGCAGTGGACTCAGAGGGACAATACTTGGGCTAGCATGTAGTGGGCCTACTGGCCAAGACATTGAAAATAATCAAGGGATTATGAAAAATAATTCTAATAATTTTTTCTACTATAATTCTAATAATTTTTCTTAATAAAAAACTAATATCATAATTACACTTATACAAAAATTCTATAAATATGGTAAAATAATATACAACAACTGGAATTTGATATACACAGTTTGTTTGTGTATATCATCTTCTACAAAAAGTTATATGGTAAATATAAAAAACAATTGATGTTGGATGACAATTTTTTTCGCTCCTTTGTGTTTCTTTTGGCAAAGAATATCAAAGAAATATTCATTAATCTTATGACCTCTTCATTCTCATTTTCTTTCAAAACGGGGTATGTACTCATCATCACCTGATAATTTAAGCTCAACCAAACCTTAATTGTAAGCCATATCTATTGGATCTGACCCTTCTTGTTGAGTAATAGCTAGCCTCAAGACTCATCTTCTTGAGTTGATTCATTTTCACGTTATTTATTTGCTCACCATCAAAATTTAAGGAAATTAGCATACTTGCTAATTAATTTATTTGCACTGTCAAGTTCATAATGGTAGTTTAAGTCTGTGCATGTATTTTTTTTCCATATAATTATGCAAATACTCTTCAAAACGTTTATTAATTCTTCTCTCGAGGTGGTTGACTCATATTTCTTAGATTCCACAAAGAATTTAGGTATTGATTGCATTTCGGATTAGCTGTTTGACATTCATGATTGAGGTGACTTCCACCACAATAATCACATTTAACTAACCTCTGGATAATTTAATCAATCAATTTTTTAAGATCGTTTAGTCTCCCAAAATTACCATTGATATTCATGATTGAGGTGACTTCCACCACAATAATCACATTTAACTAACCTCTGGCTAATTTAATCAATCAATTTTTAAGGTCGTTTAGTCTCCCAAAGTTACCATATGAGAAAGTGTTACCTGCTTGACATTCATGATTGAGGTGACTTCCACCATAATAATCACATTTAACTAACCTCTGGCTAATTTAATCAATCAATTTTTTAAGATCGTTTAGTCTCCCAAAATTACCATATGAGAAAGTGTTACCTGCTTGATATTCATGATTGAGGTGACTTCCACCACAATAATCACATTTAACTAACCTCTGGCTAATTTAATCAATCAATTTTTTAAGATCGTTTAGTCTCCCAAAATTACCATACGAGGTACCTGCTTGACATTCATGATTGAGGTGACTTCCATCACAATAAACACATTTAACTAACCTCTGGCTAATTTAATCAATCAATTTTTAAGGTAGTTTAGTTTCCCAAAATTATCATATGAGAAAGTGTTACCTGCTTGACATTCATGATTGAGGTGACTTCCACCACAATAATCACATTTAACTAACCTCTGGCTAATTTAATCAATCAATTTTTTAAGGACGTTTAGTCTCCCAAAGTTACCATATGAGAAAGTGTTACCTGCTTGACATTCATGATTGAGGTGACTTCCACCACAATAATCACATTTAACTAACCTCTGGCTAATTTAATCAATCAATTTTTAAGGTCGTTTAGTCTCCCAAAATTACCATATGAGAAAGTGTTACCTGACATTCATGATTGAGGTGACTTCCATCACAATAAACACATTTAACTAACCTTTGGCTAATTTAATCAATCAATTTTTTAATGTCGTTTAGTCTCCCAAAGTTACCATATGAGAAAGTGTTACCTGCTTGACATTCATGATTGAGGTGACTTCCACCACAATAATCACATTTAACTAACCTCTGGCTAATTTAATCAATCAATTTTTTAAGGACGTTTAGTCTCCCAAAGTTACCATATGAGAAAGTGTTACCTGCTTGACATTCATGATTGAGGTGACTTCCACCACAATAATCACATTTAACTAACCTCTGGCTAATTTAATCAATCAATTTTTTAAGATCGTTTAGTCTCCCAAAATTACCATATGAGAAAGTGTTACCTGCTTGATATTCATGATTGAGGTGACTTCCACCACAATAATCACATTTAACTAACCTCTGACTAATTTAATCAATTAATTTTAAGGTCGTTTAGTCTCCCAAAATTACCATATGAGAACAGGTAGAGGTGACTTCGACCACAATAATCACAATTAACTAATCTTTAATTGGTTCTAACTGATAATTTTTCAATGTCTTTTGATTTTTCGGAATCGCCATATGATAACTCATCAAATAGTTCATAAATAATTGATGAGCAATTCAATGTCAAATGGTTCCCACCACAAAGATCTTTCAACAAGATTTCTGCATGGTTGATTAACATTCATTTTGAAGGTGCATGAAATGAGTTTTCTTTCAGATTTCTTTTTTCAACTCTTGCTCTCTAACGTTTGTTAAGTGGTAGAAAAAAACTAAAGATAGTTAAATAATGATAATGTATATATTAATAATATAAATTAATAATATAATATAAATATAATATAAATTAATAATATAATATAATATAATAATATTATTAACATAATATACTAATAATAATAATATAATAATAATAACATTATTATTAATATAATAATAGCTTCAAGGTTTTGTCCCCTAGGTACTAGAAAATAAAATACTTGAATATATAGTAAATAAAAATCTCAAAGTAGTAATAAAAATATTAATCTAAAGTAGATGTTTACCAATCTCCGGTAACGGCGTCAAAAATTTGACGAGGTCAATGTGTATAAGATTTTCTGCTCGTACTCTATCAAATTCTAGTAAAAGTTAAGATATCGTCCCACTGAGATTGGAACCACATAGGTTACCAATTTGTATTATTTTGTTACTATTTGAGAGAATCAAATTAATGAAAGGTGAGTTTTGGAAATTAAAATTACTTAAATTAAAATATATTACTTTCAAAAGTTATATATAAAAAATAGTTAAATTCACTTGATATATTTTTACAATAAAATCTAAGTTTCAACATACATTTCTCTAAGGAATAATTGCTTATTGCTAATACAATTATATTTTCACACTAAGAAATAAATAATTAATTAACACTCTGTGAGGTTATGTCAATTAATTGGTTTAAAACTAGTGACGATTAAACTGAAATGTTTTCTTGCTTGAATTGTGCTAAAAGGTGTAAAGACATCTTGCGATTATCCTTTAAATCAATAAATTTATTTGAATCAATTCCTCCGTGAGAATTAGGACTGAAAGAAATAAGATAACGATCCCTCAAATCAATAAATTCATTTGAGTTAATTCCTCTGTGAAAATTAGGATTAGCAGAAATAAAATAAAAATTATTTGAATCAATAAATTTGCTCGAGTTAATCCCTCAATGAGAATTAGGACTAAAAAAAGTTGTACATGCGGGCATGAAATACAACGCCCAAGCAAGGGGTTATTAGTATGAAAAATGTACTGAATATATAAGGCTGAAACTATAAATAAATTTAATACTATACATGAAGTATAAAGCTAAAACTGCAACTGAGTGCATAACTATCAATGAAGTCATAGAGAGAATCCAAAGATAGTGGCCCAGTGACCATTAGTCAAATTTGTGGCCTTAGGGTCACAAGTTCGATTCTCGGCGGATACGTTCTCTGGGGCATATGCCTCGTATTAAAGCTTGATAGCTTAACCGCGCGGGCATGTTGCAGTGTGGGTTTGACTCCTCCGGACAAGTCTTTGTTAGGGGTCGACCAGTAGCATTGATCCGTTGGTAGCGATCAGACACTGAATGCGGGGTGCACATCCCGCGATTTACCCTGCGGTGGCGGCTAAGAACGGGTTACATCACCTCCAGGAGCCTAGTACCAGTACTTGTGCAGATACTAGCGATATAGGGGTATTAAGGCCACCCCGAGACCTGGATTATCAAAAAAAAATGAAGTCATAGAGAATCAACACTCTGAGTGCCTTTGTGGGCAAGAAATATGCATACTTTTCTTTTAAATTCTTTTTATACGTATATAAGTGTATATATTCTACACATTGAGGCTATCTCATCATCATTAAGCCACTCGGGGGCTATTATCATCATCATAAACTTCCCAACTATAGTGGTATGCATATATAAGTGCCTACACGACCGACTATATATATATATATATATATATATATATATAATGCATGCAATGACTCTGAATGGCATTATGAATCTGACCGGAGTGAATTAAGGTCGTTACCTCCAATTATCGTTATGTAAGTGTGTTTTTACCAATGGGCTATGATTCAACAAAATCCATAAGATTCAGGTTACTATCAAGTTGGAAATGCTTCCGAACAAAAAAAATAGGATTCATGAACAATAACAATATGATATAAAGGTATTCACAAGCTTAAACCTTAAGAATAGAGTTACTTTTTGAAGGGACGTCGTTACAATTATGCTTATTTGTAGATCATGTCAAAAGAATAAAAGAGTGAGCCTAAACATACCTTGTTGATGACCAATACCACTCAAATGGTTCCTCATTTGCTTTACGATGACAACCTGTCAATGTACAAGAATGTGACTTGTGAGTCTTCATCAGGAAGGATTACGGTCTCAACCAAGCAATCAACAAATATGGAACACAATAATAGCAATGGGGCTACTCCAGACAAGAGATAGATGATAGACAATTAAAATAATTTTTTTGACATTTTTTTTCAAAACGATACACTTTGGAGCATCAATAGGGATATAATGAAAGATTGTGGTACGACGGTCGTCAGTGACTGTGGTTTTTTGGAAAAGATGAAGATCTTCTGAGTTTATTTCTTCTTCTATTGTTTCCTTGCACTTCTCTTTGTACACTCCTTTCTTACTTTGTTCATATCGTCATACTTGAAGACTTAGTTTATGGATGACTTGCTGGTCTTGAAATTTCTTCATTCAGTAAGTTCTCCTTAACCTTTACATTTCTTATCATGGGAACACTTGGAGTAAATACCCAATAGATATCTTTAGTAACAAAGAATAAAACTAGGTAGGTGGACATCCATGGTTAGAATCTACTCCATTTGTCTGACTCTGCGCTTGTTAGTCGAGTTCGGTTTTTATGATAGCGAATGTTTCAGATGAAATCTTCCTTTCTTGTCAAGTCTCATCCGGCTCCTGCGACCATTTCTTTTACAGAATTTCAGTGTTAATCCGAGCATTTTCTTATAATTTACTACATCAATTCCAACACCGCTACTTTGGGTTCCATCATTTTTCGTACCAGCTAGCTAGGAGTCCTGCTCCTCTTCCGTACATAACACCTTATTCGTCGACTTGGTAGTATTTCACATAATAGTTGTCTCTCCTTAGAAGAGTGTTTCTAAATTCTTCCAATTTCCATATGTCCATTCACACCAGTGTCCGGTGATTTTAAACATTGGTCTTAATTGGACTTTTAAGACGGAGGTGGGGTTAATCCTGGACATCCAAAATCCCAACCAAACTAGTTTTCTCAAAAGTAGTTCGCCGCAGAAAGAGCGCTGGTACAATGGTTTGAAATAACTTCAAAAAAATAGGCCAATATTTGATTTTATCTACCATCTTAACTATTACATTGCAATCCGATGAGTCATTTATGCACTGGTCTTTTGGATTTGAATGACTCATCATGATAGTGAGATGATTCGTAATGATTTTTCGCACCAAACAATAGCCTTTAGTTACTTCTTCCAACTTCGAGTGTGTGCCTTGTCATATGCTATCAACCAACATACTAATGCTCCGATCGCACTGAGATTTTTCATACCTACCTTTATTACATATCAATACCTCTCAATGGGCTCTAGGCGGAGTTTCGGGTCTTAGCATCCTTCTAGTTTTAAGTATTAAAAATGGTTCTTTTGTATCCTGCTTCAGGGGATTATCATCATTTGGATTCCACTGCGACTGCTATGTTTTATCTTTTGGGGTCGACTCTTTCCTTTGTTCTTTAAATTAGTTCTATTTGCCAATGGCAGTGTTACACTCCGTAATGTCTCCTCTCACCGTATCGTCAAGGGATATCGAAGTCCCGAGTAGAGGTATGACCTTACGTAAGGATAAATAAGATTTATAGCTTGTTTACAAAGGTATCGGATTGTTCGAGAGTTAAACGGATAGAAGAAAGTATGTTTCAACAAAAAAGGGAAAACTAGGAAGTGACGACGGACCATAAAATACTTTGACAGCCCGTCAATTATCCAAGGTGAGCTATCAACCTTCCTGGAAGATCGACAGAAAGAGTGATAGTCCGTTGAGTGCACCATCAAAGTACGGCGGTATAGAATCTTTGGCGAGTTTATATTAGAAATTCCCAAATTAAAATTCATTTTCCTCGATACCAAACCTTAGAATTCTCTCCAAACACTCTCCATGATGTGGTAACACCTCAATATCAAGACAAGTTCGATTACGTAAGATTAATGCTATAAAGTCTGTAATTACCATATAATTCATCTTCCCATATCAAGTGCAATTTAGGAAAACCCTTGTTGATCAAATTGCTCATTGTTCTGAGGAAATGATGTTGAGGTAAATCCTATCCTCTTCTATCTATGATTATGATTAATTATTGATTTGGACGAAGTTATGAAAAAGTATACATGATCAAAACTTCGCAAAGTTGTAAAATCTTCATAACATTAATTGATGGGTTGTTCTATACTAAATATGAGTTAAATTGGATGATGGAATTACTTATGTATGTTATGAATTAAGGAAAGTTTAGTTTGAAGAATTGTGAATTCGAATCACATAAGATTTTGCATATAAGCAAAGCTTAAGAATCATATATGCTAAAATTATCGAAGAACACCTAAATGAGTTTCTATGGAAATTATGGTTTGGATTGGAGCCATGAGATTGAATTATAGGAGAATTCTTTGTAAAGGAATTTAGGAATTCAAAGTATTCAAAGTTGTCGATAAGATACTTACATGACTCTTTCAATGGAATTTGGATTCAATATTGATGCTGATTTTTATGTGATATAGATAATCAACCGTATGAAGTGTGAAAACTCGTAGGGCGATTGTTGCATCACGAATACGGTATGTTAACGCATACCCTTTCATTATTTTGGAATGATCAACGAACAAGTATAACTATAACAATGTCTCTTCAAAAAGGAATTATGCTCTTAAATTTAAAGCTTGTGATTACTTTCGTACCATATTGTTACAATTCATAACTCTTATTGTTCTGTCCGAAAGATTTTTTTCCGATTTGATAATCTCTGGAATCTTATGCTTCTTTTGATCATTGATGACTCTTAGTCAGTAATACAGACACAATTAAATAATGATAATCGGAGGATAACGACCTTAGGTCACTCCGATTGGCTTCATAAGGTCCATCAGAGCATGTCTTGCATTGGACTTATATATATATATATATATATATATATATTTTCATACTGGTCTGCGCTATAGTCGGCTGAGTAAAACACGTATATATGCACCCAGCTGCAGTTGGTTTGATATCAAACATTATCGAGACCCATATTTGGGTCGGCTACGACTGAGTCCTCACCGTGGCCGGGTATGATATATATGTATTATGACATGATTTGCTCCACATAGAAATGGATATTATATGGGCCCACTGAGCGGCTTAATTTTTACAAACTTGCATACATTTTCATGATTGTTTCAAATAGGCCCTCGAGGGTTGTTATGAGTTTCGAGTTGACTTTTGTACTCTTATCTCATATTTTGCACCTTCTGATTATATTGGTTATCTGCATTACATATTTAGTACATCTTTCATACTGATGTCCCTTTTCGAGGACACTGTGTTTTATGTCCGCAAGTACATGTTGGGATACAAATGCTTTCCACATAATAGGACTTGACTCAACTGGAATATGTTACTCTCCTTTCCTCTGGAGTTGTGTAGAGAGTTGATAGGTATGACAGTTGTGCATATGTATATAGTTGAGTATGGCGGGCCCTGTCCCAACCAATCAATGTCAGTATACTCCGTCGAGGCTTGTAGATAGTTGTGTATATGTCATAGTCGTGTGTGTTCTCATTGGCCTCTTCAGTAGATTTATTATGCACATGTCGGCCTTGTCGGCCTCGTGTTATTTATGCATAGTTTGGGCCTTTTTTGAGTGCATGTAGTTATGTTCCCATTTAGTAGAGTATATGTATCCGAGGCCTTGTCGGCTCATGAGTTATTGGGTATATCTGTTAGGTATCAGAATCGGTACACTCGGGGCTTAGGGCACCGGGTGCCGGCTATACCCCCAAGGTTGGGGTATGATAAAGTGGTGTGATAGCAGGCCAGTCTTACAGTTTCTACAAGCAATGTCTATTAGAGTCTTTCTTATGGGTGTATTGCGCGCCACTTATAAATATGAGGCTATAGGACATTTAGGATGTCACCTTTCTTGAAAATATAGATCGTGCGATAGAAGTAAAGTCACAAGTCACTAAATTCTTATCTTTTCCTCATGACCTTTCTTTTCAGTAATGCCAAAATCCAGGGAATGTTCTGATACCAGGAAGTGGGTTAAAAATATGGGAGAATGTACTAGTCGACAACTACCCACAGTATGCATCCGAGGGATATACGAACTCCATAAAAAGATGTAACTTATTCAATAAAAGAAGACCTATCCATGGAAAAAAATTGTCTATGGAGGAAGATCTGTCTAAGGATACATCTATGGAAGAGGACCCATTTGACATTCTTGAGAAATTACCCTTCTGAGTGCCACCAATTCCAGTAGTAGCGCCAAATCATAGGAAAGCCCATACAATACAGAGGTTATCGTGTCACGACCTGAACCCGGGCCCGCGACTGGTGCCCTACCTGGGCACCCTTACAAGTAAACATCAGAGATAATCAGTGGAACATACATAAAACTCATAACGTACATCAACAAGAAAAATAACAACAGGCTAGCCAATAAGGCTACATCCCTGGACATATATATATATATATATACATAACCAAAAGCAGTTACATCCTTTTTCTTTACAACCGACCCACAAGATATGACTACAGAGCTCTAAGAATTTTTGACATAACCAATGTGACGGGACAGAGCCCCGCCATACCACTGAATATACATAATCTATATCAACAGGGATCCGTACCAAAAGATAAGCCTCCGTAGTGAATGGAGCTTCTTCCCAAAAACTGAACATAGATCCTAAGAACGAGGATCACCAACCTGGGTACCTAATACCTACGGCATTTAACGCGACCCGGGTCAAGACAACAGTAATTTAGTATGGAACGAAAATAAGGTACAGTAATCAAATCATAATTTTATAAAAGAATGACAGGGGCAAGTATAAAAATTTAGTACCAGATCCTACCGTGCCATTTTAAATCATGAAATCAATCGTACATTAGTCGTTCTTTTCCTTCTTTCAAAAAGAATTATAAACATATTCTTACATACATACTTAAGAATTTCATCAAGTTCTTTTCCACATAACTTCCGAATTTTACATACGTAATCCGGCCCTTTATGGAGGGACTTCTCATTTTGGAGCTTGCTTTGATTATCCATACGTGATAACGTAACCCGACCCATTTGCGGGACACGGTGTACTGATGAATTATGTGACATAACCCGACCCACCAGTGGGGCTCGATGTACTGTGGAATCTGTAGCATAACCCGGTCCGCCTGTGGGGCTCGGTGTACTGTGGAATCTTTAGCATAACCCAGCCCTCCTGTGGGGCGCGGTGTACTGTGGAATCTGTAGCATAACCCGGCCCGTCTGTGGGGCGCGGTGTATTGTGGAATCTGTAGCATAACCCGGCCCGCCTGTGGGGCGCGGTGTACTGTGGAATCTGTAGCATAACCCGGCCCGCCTGTGGGGCGCGGTGTACTGTGACGTAACCCGACCTATGTGTAGGCTCGGTGTATATGGCGTAACCCGGCCTATGTGTAGGCTCGGTGTATCTCATAACATAAACCGACATATTTGAAGGCTCGGTGTGTCTCATAACATTACCTGGCCTATTTGTAGGCTCGGTGTATTACATAACATAACCCGACCTATTTGTAGGCTCGGTGTTTCTCATAACATAACCCGGCCTATTTGTAGGCTCAGTGTATTACATAACATAACCCAGCCCATTTTGCGGCACCCGGTGTAACTCTCCTTACATAACATTTTAAACCATCTTTTCACTTCTTCTTAAGTTGTTATAACAACTTCCATAAAGCTATTATAACAACCTTTCATTTTAGAGAACTTAAAACACTTTTATTTTTTATTACATTAGGGGAAACTAAACCCAAAAGTACTACGTACATGCATACTTATAAAAGAATCATGCCACACCTTCTCTTTTAAATCAATAAATTTCTTCTTTTTAAAACTCAAGTTGCATACTTTTTTAAAATCAATCTTCTTATCTTTTGAAATAAATCAAGAAGCCATACTTTTTAAATCAAGTCATTTCCACTTATAAAATCAAGGCTTATAGTCTTAAAACTTCGTAACATATACTCTTTAAAATCACGTCGCTTATACATATAAAATCATGCCATCTATACTTTAGAAATCAAGTCCCATAACTTGAAAAAGAAAGTTTCACACACTTCCAAAACCAAGTAACTTATTCTCTTTAAAATCATATAACTTTTACTTATAAAATCAAGTCCCTTTTCAAATATAAAATCAACTTACATACTTCAAATAAATCAAGGCACATAGCTTTAAATCAAACCTCATAACTTCCTAACCATTCTTACCAACATCTCCCATAAGACTTGATCAGGACTTAGGATAATTTAGACACACCTCTAACATAGAAACAACAATATGAATACTTCTTAACTTCTAAGAGTAGAATGAATCATAAATAATACCACATGTATATTTCATACCTAGAATCATGCCAAAAGAAGGAAGAGGTTCACATACCTCGCGACGACTAACGACACGTAGCAATATGCTCCAAAGTACTTCAACCTTGTTAGCTATTCCACCCTTCTAGTAGAATACGCTACTCGTAGTACTTCAACCTATAAGGACCATAATATGTCTATCAACTCCTAGCCTTTTAAGGTAGAATCATACTAAGTGTAAGGTCTCTTATTCTACGGAAATTTGGACAACACTTCCTTTGTTTCTACGTACTTTTCCACCTTTTTAAGGCCCGAAATAAACAACCAATACGCCACATTTTAGGCTAAAAAATTCAGCTAACCAAAGGGGATTACACGCCTAACAGGACGTGTAAAATTCTGCCCCACAATTAATATAAAATTGTCCAATATTCCAAAGCCATTTTCGGCAATCACAAGGATAACACCACATCTATTCTTCCAATTCCTTTTCAATCTAAGTTGTTATTCTAACATGTTATATAGCCGCAAACAATTATAACAACTAAAATCCCTTCTTTATACGACATGCGACGATCATAACTAACAACTAAATTAATTACAATTTCAATGGGTAAGCATGCTAGGTCTCGAATTTAAGGCTTCCAAATTCCATAACAATTATAAACCTTCATTCCATAATATCACATGCTCATCTATCAACTACTACAACATGAAATCTTGAATTACAATAGCAAGACAGAGATTATTACCTCTTTAAGCCCAAATACAATCCAAAACCTAAAGTCGATCCTAGAAACTTTAGCTCCTCTTTTCGACGTTCCAATCCGCTATTTACAACCCTTAGAAGCTTGTGAAGAACTCCTCTTCAAGTTCTAACTCCAATTATGAAAACCCTCTTAGGTTTTCATGTTGCGACTAACGTAAAAACGTAATTTTTCTGGGATTTTTGTGTTGAGATATCCTTAGAATACCTTTGGGGACCTTGGGTTTAAGTATTGTGATTTATGAAACAAGATTACAAAATTTTGTGTCCTAAAACCTTGCTTGGCCGAGAGCTCACTTGAGCACAACAAGGTTGCCAATTTTTTTCTAAGTGTGGAGTGCTAGTCTTTCACTAGTAATAGTAGTAATATAGAATACCATCCAAGGGCTAGGATTATTCCAAATGGAAGGCTAGGATCTTAGTCAAATGTAGTCAATTATGTCAAGCTTCAACTTGCACTACTTGACCATATTTTTGGGTCCATTTTCGTCCAACATTTCCCATGTGGAGGGTGACACGTGTCGCTCTCCCATTGGTCCATTCTATTTCATTTCCCGAAATTTTCATAATTGGTCAAAATATCGAAAACCTTGTGGGCCCCACAAAACGTAAAATTTCCCGAGTGGGCCCCACGTGACCAAATCCAAAAATAAAATTCCATCAGTCTCAAATAACAATTCTGGGAACCCAATTCTTACTACAAACATTTTTCCTTCCCGAGGTTCGGAAGGTTTTTCTTAGAAATAACAACTCTTTCTTTCGTTCAAATTTTTAAGTCCTGATTCCTTACGTACATTCTCTTTAACATGCCCTGGACTTACGGGGTGTAACATATCGGTGCCGCGGTCATTTCCATTTGGGTTAGGTGTGAGTGGTCTTGTGTATGCAACATCACCCCAGTTATTGTTCCAGAGCAGGATCATGTTTAAATACCTTCACATGATAGACCTTTAGAGAGACTCAGGAGCCCAATATGGTGGACATCGGTTAACCAAGGTTCGCCCCTAACGAGTAGAAGCAAGGAGGAAGTAACTAACAGACAAACCAGAAGATTTGGGATAGACGCAGATGCAAAATAATTGATATTGAGAGAGGCGTCAGATCGAAACTCATAGGTAGCAACCAAAACCTATACACCTTTAGCCGAACCCATAGCCCGGGTGTATGAGAAGCTGAAAGTCGCAGGAATACTCCAACCAATTCCCAGAAATACCCCCAGGCCTACTTCCCGAGGGCACGATAAAACCAAACATTATGCATACCACTCCGGTGCCGAGGGACACGACATCGAAAATTGTTATACACTCAAGGACAGAATAGAGGAGTTAATCAAAGAGGGAGTCATTCAGCTGGAAGATGCTCCTCTCAATGCAAACAATAACCTTTTTCCCGGTTATGAAGATGCCCATGTGAACATGATAGCTAAAGATGAAGAAAACAGTCTGGAAGGGACTATTACGCCAGCCCGAAAAGGGAAGAAAATTGAATCATCGACCAACCTCCAGAGAAAAGGAGGTGCTCTTTGCCGAAATATTTTTAACTGATGAATAAGTCATTTGTTTAGTTGTGTGCTGCAAAGGATGATCCTGCTGAAGACTCAGCCATTGAAGACGCAGAGCAAGAAGACATTTTGAACAAGTGGACTCGTGCCTCGACCTTGGCCCTCCGAGTCCTAAAATAGTTAGTTTATTTTGCGCTTTATCTGTAATAAAATGGAACTACGTTCGACCTAATTCCCTTGGAGGATACGTAGGCGGCCATATCGGCTTCGGTCCCACCTTTAGAATTTTACCCAATTTCTCTTGTAATGAACTACGTCATGACCTGATTCCCTCGTGGGGATACATACGCGGCCTAAATCGGCTTCGGTCACACCATTAAGAAACTTTCCCTTCATTTTGAAAATAACGAGAATACACATAATATACAAGCAACCCCATTGAGACCCACTTTAGGTCAAACGCCCTTTGCATATTCAAACTGGGACAAGGTAGGAAACCAGACAGGGATTGCAGGTCCAAACAGGCCAGGCGCGCAGATGTCAAGAAACAAGATGCGAAGTCAAATACGAATTGACCACCCCCCCAAACTCACAAATTTTCTTTGAGCGCAGGTTTTTCATATTAACAGAAGCAGAAAGTGCAACAGTCGAAGCAGAAAATACGGAAAAAAGTTTCTTCGTATTAGCAGAAGTAGAAAGAAGCAGCAGAGGCAGAGGATATGGAAACAATCCAAAGTTCAAAGTCCGCAGCAGAAGCAGACAGACAGCAACAATCAAAGTTCAAATCCCGCAACAAAGTCTAGCGCATCAGCTCGGGCATAGAGTCAAATTACAATCCATGCGGTGCACAAACGCACGGTTCACAAATCGCATTACAACAACATCTCAGCAGTTGCAACATCTAGCATGTCCGTCCAAGGACAACATCTCAGCATTCACAACACCCCACATATCATACATCTTACAGGAATATTTATTCTACAGGAGCATCAGCAACACGTCCAGACAACAACGTCACATCAGCAACACGTCTAGACAACGACGACATCATCAACACAATATGTCCAGGCAACAACGTCATCAGCGCAACGCATCCAGACAACGACACCATCAATCACATCTTCATCACATTACACAAAAATCACATTCAAGCTCTACCATTTTTGTCTTAAAATTTATGCACTAATTTTTCTTAAGCTTTAGCCTACAGGGTCCTTAATTTACAGAAACGGTGCAAGACGCCCGCACCGGACGACATCAAGAATCACAACATTCAAAGAAACATTCGCAAAGATCCAAAGAAGTCCGCAGAGACTACATCGGCGAATGCAACATTCAAAGAAACATTCGCAACATCCAGCAAGTCCGTGCAGAGACGACATCAGCATTCACAGCGTCCTACATATCATACAGGGACGACATCTCTACTCACAATTTTTTATTTTTTTATATATTCATTATGCATATTTTCACAAAGTTTTAGCATGCAGGAGCATTAATTCGCAAGACACAATGACGTCTTCATCAACATCGTGTTCGAAATGACGTCAAGTCCGAAAACGATGACGAGTCCGAAAATGACGCCGAGTCCGAAAACGACGCCGAGTCCGAAAACAATGCCGAGTCCGAAAACGACACCGAGTCCGAAAATGACTCCGAGTCCGAAAATGACGTCAACGACGCCAAGTCCGAAAATGACGCTGAGTCCAAATGACGCCTGGTCCGAAACGACGCCCGTACGAAAACGACGCCACGTCCAAATACGATGTCATCAACATATCACATCTACGCAAGGACGATTTCTCTAATCTCAAAATTGCATTTCTTATATATTCATGTCTTGTTATTTTGTCTTAGCAGCTACACACTAACTTTGTCTTGAGCTTTAGTCTACAAAACTTCAATCTAAAGGGGCAGTTGCAGCAAGGACAACATATTCGCATTCACAATCGCAACGCGTCCGTGCAAGGACGAAAGTCACAGCAGTTGCAGCATCACATCAACACAACAAACATCACATTTTTACAGGATAACATTTTCTACTCACACAGTTACATTGCTCATAAATTATGCGTTATCATTTTGTCGTAACAGTTATGCACTAACCGTTTGCTTAAGTCTTAGCATGCAGGAGCAGGAGCACAACGTGGATTTTCTCTTACAGTGAACTGGGGCAATTTGTTGGGGGCCAATCTTCCCAGAAAATGGCAGAAATGGCCTCAAGCGTCGGTCCACTCATTCCACATCACCATAAACCCAGCATCATAAGTCGATACCGGCACAGCCCTAGGTTCAAGCCAGTTTATTTTTATTTTATTTTAACATCACGTCGACCCAGCGTCGTCATAACTCGACACTGAGACAAATTTTGAGTCTACGTTAGCCCGCCTTGGCGTTTCGACCATGGTAGCCCAGTGTCGTCATAACTCGACACTGGGACAAATTTTGAGTCCACGTCAGCCCGCCTTGGTGTTTGACCATGGTAGCCTAGATGTCGTCATAGCTCGACACTGAGACAAATTTTGAGTCCGCGTCAGCCCGCCTTGGTGTTTGACCATGGTAGCCCAGTGTCATCATAACTCGACACTGGGACAAATTTTGAGTTCGCGTCAGCCCGCCTTGGTGTTTGACCATGGTAGCCCAGTGTCGTCATAACTCGACACTGGGACAGATTTTGAGTCCGCGTTAGCCTTGTCTTAATTGCCCAACATTTTTTTTAATTCTGAGGATCGAGACAAAATTGGCTATATGTCAACGTCTTTGTCCGAAGACTCTTCCATCATCTCCATACAAAGAGGGACAAGTTGTTGACACTCAATTTTGACCCTCTCGTCCAGTCATTAATTATAAAATTACATTAAATTTTCCAAATAATTTTAACAATGTTATAATAATAAAATGCAACAATAAAATATTATTATACGCATAAATAAGCAATTTAATAATGGCACCGCATTTTGCATAGAATATTAAGCACTTTAGATCTCGCGCCCACATTTATCAATTTTAAGCCTATTCTATTTCCATTAATTCTCAATAGTTTTAATAATAATAAATACGTAAATAGATAAATAATTTAGCAATGACGTCGTGTCAAATAGCATAGTCGCATTTATTAATACGCAAAGCAATTTCATAAGTATTGTAATAATTTAAACCCAAGCTAAAATTAATAAAGCACCTAAAATCATAACTTAAATAACGATAAATAATGCACAATAAATAAGATTTTAAATAATAGCACCGCATGTTACGTAAAAGCATTAAGCAATCTTTAAATATCATATCTGCATTTAGCATTTAAATAATTTTATAATAATCTAAACTCCATTCAATTTTAATTTAACATCGCAAAATACCCATAATAAATAAGTTTTAATAACGGCATCACATTATAAAATATTAAGCACTAATTAAATAGCACGCCCGTCTTTATTTTTTATAATAATTTAAACTCAAGCTTAGACTAATAAAACACCTAGGGTTGTATTTAAATAATTTAATTTACCACTAATTAAATAATACACCTAAAACTAATAACACACTACCCAAATTAAATACCTAATACCTAAACTCTACCCAACCCACGTCGCCCATCCCATCAGCCCAATAACCAGAAAAGCCCACAACCCTTTGTCTTCATCAACAACCCTAAAATGCAGCAGCCCTTTTCATTTCAAAAAGCACCCCTAAAACGTCCTTCTCCCTCACCTAAAGAAAAACCCTAAACCTAGACTTTAACAACACACTCCACACAAGCCCGTCGCCACCATGCCCGAGCTTCTCGCCGGAGAATCCGGGGTTTCCCTTACCCACGCACACCCAGCCAGCTCACCCCTTACCATCTCCAAGAACCACGAAAACCATATCAAATATTACCATAAAAATCATCCGCGAATCAGTCCATAAAATCGTCCAAAATCAATACCGAATCAGTACCCAAATCGCATAAAAATCAGTCTAAAATCGTACCAATAACTTACCATAAATTAGAACACAAGATTGAGACTATAAGGGGGAGCTATACGCATGCAATAAAGGGGGGATTTCCATCGAGGAATCAGCAAGAACATTCGGAAAATCAGCAAGAACCGGGAGTTTTACAGAGAACAACCCCCCTCAAAATAATAATAAAAAAAATCAAGGGAAAGCAAATCGGAAAAATCAGAGTAAAAAAATGCAATAAAAATCCTAAACGGTAGTAGCAGGAACAGAAGTTCAAACAAAAATATTTCTTCTTCGCAATATCAGCCAAGAACGAGGTAAAATTTCATTTCCCTTTTTCAATCACATCGCAATACAATCCGAGTGGATCGACGACTTGATACGCTGCCTCGATTGGCTGTCCGGAGAAGGTAAACCCAAATTCCTCTCGGTTTCATTTTTGTATTGCTGTGTGTTTGTGTGATTAAATATGCGTTAGTTTGGATTACTATGTTCATCGATATGATGCTGTTATATAAATCTGAGAATGTCACGGGTGCCTAAAATTGTTTAAGACTTGTCTAAAAGCTTGCCTGAGGTTAAAAATGATTCAAAGCAATAGTTGATTGATGATCATTAGGGATAGGTGACTTATCTAGGCTTAAATGTACCCTCACTGTTTCGATGCCTTAATATTAATCCCAGACACTCGTCGCATACTAGCAAAGTAAGTTAATTTACGCACTGCTTTAAGAGATTGCACATGTTACCATATGTTAGGCCTAATATGAAGTTTGTGTGTGTCTGTAATATTATATTTTGCCGGCATGTGCCTTTGTGTCCATTCTGTTAGTTTAAGTTGACATAATGACTGATCCATGTTTCTTGAGGCTGCTTTGGCATTGTGTCACAGACCCTGTAGCTTATACGTATTTGCTTGGTACATCTTGTTGAGTTTAGATTCTATGTGATGTCTGTCTTCAATCTTGAGATGTAAGTATGATGAATCTAATCATCTAGGACCCTTGTCTTGTACTAGACATCCCATTTCAAGATTTCTAAACAGAAATCTGCAACTGAATCTCTTCTGTTTGCTTCTGGTTCAGCCACTCAACTGCATCATATGAAATTAGATGTGTGTGTGTCATGTTGCAGAGGTCTTAGGCTTGTCCTGATTTTACTTCCCCGTCATCTCGTTTTAACAAAGAAAATCTGAAAATTGCATGATTGAAGTAGTATATCGGAAATGTATGTTTTGAGTCTCGTCCTGCATCCAGCAGCCCGTACCAAGGCCCAATGCCTGGTTTGGACAGTAGCTTTGAGCTTTCCATGGTTTTGGATCTGTTTAGCTTTAATAAGTAAATCATAATGCATTGTTTGAATATGCGATTATCTTATTTTTTGAAAGAATAGAATGTTTACTAATCCTTATCGTCTCTTATTTTACATGAAACATACCGGAGCAACAAAGAGTCTCATGGTGAGACTCATCGTGGCAAGCATGAAGACCCACATCTATGTGCATTTATCTTTGCTCCAGAAATTCCAAGCCGCAAGCGAAATTACATCGCCATCCTTCGAGTCATCTTTATTGTTTTTCTATCCCGCCCCATTCATTTGTTGTAATTAACTATCTAACATTACATTAGTAGGATACTTAATCCCTTCAAGCTTTGACTCGCCCCTAAGGAGTATTCCCTTTAAGTTAATTACTTTAGGCTTGCCGTACTTAGTTATATTTAATAATTTCATTTGCATAACAATTCATATAGCTAGAATATTATTTATTATTTAATACAAGGAATTCCCTCTTATAAAATCTACTACTTGCATTCATTATTTTAAGATCATACTTTTACGCTAGTCCTATTTTATAAATGCATCACAACTGACTTTGGGGAGTATCCTACTACATAACATGTATACTTTATTTAAAGGGAATAATTTCATAAGGATGCCTTTCTTTCATCTAAGCCTAACTTTATCTTTATAAATAAATTTTACAATTTCTCTTACAAAACTTTTAATGCTTTTCAACATGCATTTCTTAGCAATAATAATTACCCTAGGTTTGACAGGACAACCGCAAGTTAGCGGATCTTAGATGGTGCCTAATCTCTTCCCTCTGGATTAATAAAGAACCCTTACCCAGAATCTCACACTAGTTTCGCAGACCATAAAAAATGGAGTTAATTTTGACTTTAACCTAGTTGACATTTAAGTGTCCTAATTCACCCAAACTAATTAGGTGGCGACTCCGCGAACCCTAGCACTACCCTTTAGCGTCTTTAACCTTTTAGCACCCTTTTAACCATTTAGCAATTTATTTTATTTTCTAACATTTTATTTAAGTAGGGGTTCGCTAAGAATAATGTCGCAGTCGAAAAAGGGCGTGACAATAATGCCATTTTTGTCACGCCCTTTTCCGACCGCGACATTATTTTAGCGAATCCTGCTTAGAAAATAAGTTAGAAAATAAAATAAAATGATAAAAGGGGTTGCTAGTGGCCGAAATTATAAGCATGATATGTACAGGGGTTAAAAGGCTAATTATTGCATTAAATAATATGTACAGAATTGCTAGCGACAACAATAGTAAACAAAAGCATGCAAATCAAGCGTGCGCCTAATATGCATGAGACCACTCTTATGCCAGAGGTCGGCCTAAACGTCAAATATGCGAGATTATGATAAATAGGTCCAAGCCATTAAACTGCAATGTTTTGTTGGAAATGGCGACCAAATGACGGTGCACTTTTTCCAATTTCGGTGTGTCATGACCAGGCTTGGTTCCGCCTATCATCATCACGCTACACATAGTATGCTAATGGGTCGTTGGGTTGTGAAACCCGTCGACAAGTTTTGGTGGATTTCTAATTGTGGCGTTAATACCAAGGATTAACCCACCTAAGGTTTATGCATGCATGACTTAATAAAAAGGTGGTATAGCTCTATCTTAAGCTTTCTAAGATTTGGCTTACTAGACGCAAGGTTCCCGAGCGGACAACTCGAGTGAGAAGGCTATGCGGCCACCGGTTAGATCGGACACTCCACTTATATTACCAACTCTCCTAAATTTGGGTTTTGAAGAAAAAATTTTGTTGATGCACCCAGCACACCTCTCATGTAGTGTGTGGTAGTGTGGATTTTCTAGAGTGGAAGAAATATGAGCGGAATGTCAGTTTAAGGAAAGCATTAAAAGCAAATAGCAATTAAAACAGCTAAGCATACAAGATTAAAGCAAGCAAATTTAAGGCATTTAAAACAAATAAAAATAAAGCCAAGCAATAATAAACCTAGGTTTGCTATGGTCAATAACCTGATTATCCCCAGTGGAGTCGCCATTCTGTCGCGCTCGTTTTTGACCTCGGGGTCTGAACGGTGTCCGCAACGTTGCTCTTTGGCGCGGTTCCCTGGATGGAGCAATAATGCTGATTTTAAGGAGTCACCACCTAATTAATTAAGTGAATTAGGACACTTGATTATTGTAATAGAATACTTGCAATTAATCTCCATTTAATGGTCTGCAAAATTAATGAGATTCCGAGTAAGGGTTCTTTATTATCCTAAAGGGAAGGGATTATGCATCCTTTAAGATCCGCTAACTTGCGGTTATCCGTTCAAACCTAGGTTAATTATTTATTGCCTTTTTATTCTACCTATTCTAAGCATTTTTACATGATTTACAATTACAATGAAATGCAATACAGAATAATAAAGCTAAAATTAAATGCGGCATAAAATAAAACTCCGAGACATTCTTTTTGAAATGCATCTCCGGATACCTGCATAAACACTTAGTAAAAGTGTTAGTAATAGAATAAATAATTTTAAAGTAATAGCAAGAATTAATAAATAAGGCAAAAATAAATCCGTCTTTTGCACAGCGAGGCCTTGGAAATCAGACGGAGATTCCTTCATCGGCCATTATCGCTAGAAACAATAAAATAAATAAAACCTTCGGATCCGTGCCAAAACAGTAATAGTTTTAAACACAGAGGGCTCAGATATATAAAAATAAAGTGGGATGCCTTAAAAGTGCAACGCGAATTCGCTCGCCAACGCATGTTGGTTATCCTGTAAGTGGAAGAAATCATCATTGTCACGAAAGCTTCATTTATTTTATTTTCCGCTCAGAATCATGGAGGCCTCAAAAATCGACGGATAACTTTTTCATCGCCCTTCAAGTGTAGTATAAGTTCAAATCAAGAATAAAAATAAAAGTGTAGCATCTATTAATTTGGAATAAAAATGCTCCATTAAGTTTAATAAAATAGAGGGCAAAATCACCCTAATCACTCAAAAACGAAACTAATAATGAAGGTTCGCGATACATTCCGAATGTCGCGAAATGAAACGAATGATAATAGAATCACCCAACAAAGAACAACAAACAACAAGGTCCCGAAAATCAGAAAAAATCAAACCATCCACCAACAACAGCCAACAAAACTCCCAACAAGAAATCAACCGCAGTCGCCAGAGCTTAAACAAACTCCGATAATGTCCAAAATGAAGGAAATCAGTCTGATATCAACAACAAAGAACAAGTCCCAAAAATCAGAAAAATCGATCTATTAACCACAACAGACCACAAATACCGAAAAAATAAATTCAAGAACAAGGTCGCCGGAGTTTTTAGAACTCCGACAAGAACCATAAAACGCAAAACAAACCGTCCAACAACAAAAGCGAGTCACATATCTCAAAAACAAAGCGAAACATGATTCGCCTGAATCTTAAACCCCGACCAGATGCCGAAATAATGAAATCGATCCAGTAAACAACAACATACTTGCGGTGGCAGCTGGTGTTCGAGCGATGGTGGTTTCACGAGATGGTGGTGTCGTGGTTGTTACGGGTAATTGGACGAGGGTAACAGTGGCGTGAAGGGGGACTGGGGAATAGGAGTTTGCCGGTGAGAGGGTGGTTTTCAAAAAAAATGAGAGGGTTTGGGGGTGAGCAGTGATGTGCGGCTGCTGTTAGTGTTGTTTGTGCGGCTGAGAGGAGGGAGAGTTATGGTGAGAGAGCAGGGGTAGACGGCTAGGGGTAGGGGCGGCTGAGGGGGATCTGTGGAGAAGACAGGGTTGAGTTTATAATATAGAGGTGTCGGTTGCTGAGGGTTAATTAGAATAGGGTAGTGTTTTATTTATAGGGTAGATATTTAGGTTTAGGGTTTGGTATTTTGGGGGAAAAATAGATGAAAGTGTATTGGGCCTTATTTTTTGGGCTTCGGTTTTCGGCGGATTGGACTGATTCAGATTGTGCCTCGGACTGGACTGGTTTGACAAAAATACAAAACGGGTTTATTATTTAAAAGAAAATATTTTTAAAAAGATGCAAAATTATTAAAATGCAAATGCCGATGCAATAATAATAAAAATGCAATATTTAACAAATATTTAATGCCTAATTAAAAGTAAAGACGGGATGTCAATTAATTATTTAAAGAGATGCAAAATTAGTAAAATAAAATGACCGCGCAATAATAACATAATATTTGAAAATGTTTAATACCTAATAAAAGGTAAAACATGATGCCAATTTACAAAAAATAAAACATGGAATGTTAGGTAAAAAATATACAAAAATGCCAAAAAATAGTGATTAAAATGCGGTGTCCTAAAATGCTTAAAATTGCAAGAAATAACTAAAAGATGGGTCAAAATTGGGTGTCAACAGTTTGTCCCTCTTTGACCGAAGACGATGAAAGAGTTTTCGGACAAAGACGTTGACTTGTAGCCAATTTTGTTCTCATCGTCAGAATTAAAACAAAGATCAAGAAAAAGAATGGACAAAGCTGATGCAAATTCAAAATTTTGTCTCAGTGTCGAATTAAGATGACATTGGGTCGCTGTGATGCCAAAAATAAAAGATAAAACCGATGCGGATTTAAAATTTGTCCCAGTGTCGAATTATGAGGACACTGGGTTGCTGCGATGCTAGAAAATTAAAGCAGGTAGACGCCGATTCAAAATTGTCCCAGTGTCGAATCATGATGCGATGACATCGGGTCACGTGATCTCAGAAAATTAAAGATAATGCCGACGCAAATTCAAAATTTGTCTCAGTGTCGAATTATGATTGACACTGGGTTGCAGGTGATGTGGTGTTGTAAAAGGCATGGTGTTTGTAGATGCTGATGGCGTCAGTGCATGGACGCGATGCAGATGATCGTTGTTGCATATACGAAACATAAATGAAAGTCGTTGCATGGGCTTACATGAAATTGCGTCGTTGCATAGACGTGATGCAGATGCTCGTCGTTGCATAGACGAAACACAGATGGAGTCGTTGCATAGGCTTACATGAAATGGTGTCGTTACATAGACGCGATACATATGCTCGTCGTTGCATAGATGAAGCCGTTGCATAGACTTACATGGTATGACGTTGTTGCATAGACGCGATGCAGATGCTCGTCGTTGCATAGACGAAACATGGATGAAGTCATTGCATAGGCTCACATGAGATAACGTCGTTGCATAGACGCGATGCAGATGCCCGTCGTTGTATAGACGAAATATGGATGACGTCGTTGCATAGACGCGATGCAGATTCTCGTCGTTGTATAGACGAAACATGATAAAGCCATTGCATAGGCTTAGAAGATATGGCGTTATTGCATAGACGCGATGCATATACTCGTCGGTGTATAGACGAAGCATGATGAAGCCGTTGCATAGGCTTACATGATATGACGTCGTTGCATAGACGCAATGCAGATGTTCGTCGTTGCATAGACGAAGCATAGATGAGGCCGTTGCATAGGCTTACATGAGATGACGTCGTTGCATAGACGCGATGCAGATGCTCGTCGTTGCATAGACGAAACATAGATGAAGCCGTTGCATAGGCTTAGAAGATATGACGTCGTTGCATAGATGCGATGCAGATTCTCGTCGTTGCATGGACGAAACATAGATGAAGCCGCTGCATAGGCTTACATGATATGACATCGTTGCATAGACGCGATGCAGATGCTCGTCGTTGCATGGACGAAACATAGATGGAGTCGTTGCATAGGCTTACATGAGATGACGTCGTTGCATAGACGCGATGCAGATGCTCGTCGTTGCATGGACGAAACATAGATGAAGCCGTTGCATAGGCTTACATGATATGACGTCGTTGCATAGACGTACCTGCTTTGTGACTCGCCTGGGTTGAGATAACGTTATTGCATAGACGTTGTGCGTTTGTAACCCGCATAGGCTTATTGTTGTGCTCCCACCTTTGCTGATATGAAGATCATGCACTCAAAGAAAACTTGTGAGTCTTAGGAAAGGAGTGGTTGATTCGCATCGACTTTGTAGCTTTGACTCTTGACGCTTGCATGCTCAGACTTAAGCAAATGTTTGTGCATAACTGTTAAGGCGAAAAGATAACACATGAATTTATAAGCAATGTAATTGTATGAGTAGAAATGTTATCCTGTAAAACGTGATGGTAGTTGTATTGATGTGATGCTGCAAATGCTGAGATTTCCTCCTTGCACGGACGTGTTGAATGTTGTGAATGTTTGCTGAATGCTGCGAGTGATGATGCAATCTCTGTGGACTTCTTTGGATCTGCGAATGCTCACGAACGCTGCGATTCTCGATGTAGTCTGCACGGACTTGTTGGATCTTTGTGAATGCCGCGATTCTTGATGTAGTCTCCGCGGACTTGTTGGATCGCGAATGCTCTTTGAACGTTGCGATTGCTGATGTAGTCTCTGCACGGACTTGCTGGATGCTGCGAATGCTTGCTGAATGCTGCGATTGCTGATTGCTTTTGGAATCCTTATTATGATCTCTTCACGGTGCATTTCCCAAAATTGTCCCAGTTTTCGTTATGCGGGGCGTATGGGCAAGACTTAACTCTGGCGGAAATTTCTCATATCTCTTTTCAAAATAATCAAACGCATTCTGTCGCACGCGAGCCAATGGGAAGATTTCTAATGGTGTGACCGAAGCCGATTTAGGCCGCCTACGTATCCCGCTGAGGGAATCAGGTCAAGACGTAGTTCGTGATGCAAAAAAAATAAGGATTTTTATGGGTTTTCAAATAATGTGGACCAAAGCCAATGTGACCGCCTACGTATCCCGTCGAAGGAATCATGTCAAGACGTAGTTCATGATGCAAAAAATGATTGTACAATTTTCAAAAATGAGACCGAAACCAATGTGGCCGCCTATGTATCCCGCTGAGGGAATCAGGTCAAGATGTAGTTCGTGATGCAAAGAATAACGATTTTTATGGGTTTTCAAATAATGTGGACCGAAGCCAATGTGGCCGCCTACGTATTCCGTCGAGGGAATCAGGTCAAGACGTAGTTCATGATGCAAAGAATAAGGATTTTTATATATGTTTTTTTTTGGAAAAGTGGAAAGACAGCACCACGTTCTGACTTCAGTTGATACCAACAATTAGTATTGTGCTTAGGAATTTCGTTTATTGCTTTCAGTCTAACCAAGACTGACTTCTGGGTACTTCCTATAGTTTCAAATGGTACCTCAGACACCTAAGTACCGACACACTTGCTTGCAGCCAAGGTTTCGAACTACACGTAATCTCACGTTTCAAATGCCCTCACTGAAAGAAAGTCTCATTTCTCACATATATTCCAGTATTTGAATTTTGGGACGTTTAGAGAAGCACGCTCACACTCAAAAGGATGTTCAATGCATGCAATTGTGATACCATATGCTTGACCGTCATGTAAGTATCCACTAATGTGAGAACCCGCAGTATAAGATCATGTAGGGCTTGTCACGGGCTTGTAATGTAGGCTTGGGGAAAGGGATGGATATTATTTGGGTAAAAAGTGATTAATCATTCCTCGAGCGTTGGACTACGTCTGTGCTTGATATTTGTGTGCTTTAATGCTGATCTGTTTTTTTTTTGTCCCAGTTTTTCTGTACTGACTTCCTTTTGAATCTTTCGTTTGGAGCCCCCTTTTTTCCAAAGTTATTCTCTCATTTTATTCATTTTTTTATAATGCCGGGGCTTTTGATTTCTTCTTTTGTGAAGTCGTCATTTGTGTTTTCTTTTCCCTTTTGGGACTTTGACAATTTTTGTCTTTGCAAATTTCGACGCAGAATTTTGTCAGCCACTTGCACGTTTCTAAAGCGCACAAGGAGGTCGGGCCAAGAGAGGGATAGTGCGTACGCACTCAGAAAGGGTATCGGTGTAATATGCGGTTGTCAAAAGAATAGGCTTTAGGCTCAAAAGGGGTGTACTACGGATAATATTATTTGGTAGGCTGAAAAGGCTCGAACGGGTCAAAGAAAGCCTACGATCACTTCCTACACCGAGTGTTACTCGGGATTTCGCCTCAACAAACATTCAGGCCAAGTTCTAGATCACAATGCAATGCAATTGAACTTATTCTAAAACTCACCACACAATGCACATGAAACGATGAGGTTGGTTTCGTTCTTATCTTGAAAGCATGCAAGGCAATGTCATTTTACAAGTGTGCGGGAGAGGTACCAAAAGAATCTATGGGTTACCACGAAGTCCACCCATATTGATTATTACTCGTTCTTTCCTATGCACACTCCTAACTGTGTTGGTATCAACCAAATCAAACAATGATACTTAAAAGAGCTTCCTTTTTGATTTATTTATTTATTTAATTTTATTTTTATGCTTTTTGAATAAAATATTTTTTGTATTTTTTTGAATAAATGATACCGAACCCGAATAGGGCTGCCTACGTATCTCATCTTTGACGAGAATCAGGTGTGCGTAGTTCGTTCAGATATGTTATAAAACGTGCGATTTAAAAAGAATTTATTCATGAAAGAAATGCAAAAGTAAAAGTTGTGCAAAACGAATGATTGTTCACTATAAGACTAATGCAAAGTAAAAGAATATAATGAAAAAATGAATGGTTGTGATAGAATGAATGAAATGCATGAATGAATGTGATAGAATGATTGAAATGCAATAATGAATGTCCGTGATTGGATAAATGCAATGAATGAGTGAACCAAATATGTCTCCCTTTTTTTTTTTTTTTGTGGTGATGTCGAACCCTAGATGGGTTGCCTACGTATCACACTGTGTGGTGAGAATCAGACACGCGTAGTTCGGGATGATTATGTTGTAAAATACATGATAAATAATTATGCAATCAATACTAGACATATCAATTGGATTTGCAAATACGTATAAAGATACAAAATGAGGGCCCAGAGCGATGCTTCTTTGACTCTGACTTCTTTCTGTCAACATAACTTCAGCTCATTCTTGGGATGGTTTTTTTTTTCTTTTTTTTTTTCTTCCTCTTTTTTTTTGTTGTCCGCCCTCGACTATTTGCGAGGACGGTCTTCCTGCAAAAATATGACAAATGGGTGAGAGTAGGCAAGCCACAAAAATAATAAAATGTAAGGTCGTGGAAATATAGTCAAAGACTCCCCGGATTGGTTCGATCAGACTGGTGGTTGATGCTTCACAAAATCTCAATCGCGCTGTTCAAGAGAGATTTACGCAGTAGAAGTCCTGATTTCAATGTGAACAAAAAGTGCAAAATGCAAATGCTCGTGGCCGAAATTATAAGCATGATATGTACAGGGGTTAAAAGGCTAATTATTGCATTAAATAATATGTACAGAATTGCTAGCGACAACAATAGTAAACAAAAGCATGCAAATCAAGCGCCCGCCTAATATTCATGGGACCTCTATTATGCCAGAGGTCGGCCTAAACGCCAAATATGTGAGATTATGATAAATAGGTCCATGCCGTTAAACTGCAATGTTTTGTTGGAAATGGCGACCAAATGACGGTGCACTTTTTCCAATTTCGGTGTGTCATGACCAGGCTTGGATCCGCCTATCATCATCACGCTACACATAGTATGCTAATGGGTCTTTGGGTTGTGAAACCCGTCGACAAGTTTTGGTGGATTTCTAATTGTGGCGTTAATACCAAGGATTAACCTACCTAAGGTTTATGCATGCATGACTTAATAAAAAGGTGGTATAGCTCTATCTTAAGCTTTCTAAGATTTGGCTTACTAGGCATGAGTTCTGGCGGACAACTCGAGTGAGAAGGCTATGCGGTCACCGGTTAGACCGGACACTCCACGTATATTACCAACTCTCCTAAATTTGGGTTTTGAAGAAAGAATTTTGATGATGCACCCAACACACCTCGCATGTAGTGTGTGGTAGTGTGGATTTTCCAGAGTGGAAGAAATATGAGCGGAATGTCAGTTTAAGGAAAGCATTAAAAGCAAATAGCAATTAAAACAGCTAAGCATACAAGATTAAAGCAATCAATTTTAAGGCATTTAAAACAAATAAAAATAAAGTAAACCAATAATAAACCTAGGTTTGCTATGGTCAAGAAGCTGATTATCCCCAGTGGAGTCGCCATTCTGTCGCGCCCGTTTTTGACCTCGGGGTCTGAACGGTGTCCGCAACGTTGCTCTTTGGCGCGGTTCCCTGGATGGAGCAATAATGTTGATTTTAAGGAGTCGCCACCTAATTAATTAAATGAATTAAGACACTTGATTATTGCAATAGAATACTTGCAATTAATCTCCATTTAATGGTCTGCAAAATTAATGAGATTCCGAGTAAGGGTTCTTTATTATCCTAAAGGGAAGAGATTATGCATCCTTTAAGATCCGCTAACTTGCGGTTATCCGTTCAAACCTAGGTTAATTGTTTATTGTCTTTTTATTCTACCTATTCTAAGCATTTTTACATGATTTACAATTACAATGAAATGCAATACAGAATAATAAAGCTAAAATTAAATGTGACATAAAATAAAACTCCGAGACATTCTTTTTGAAATGCATCTCCGGATACCTGCATAAACACTTAGTAAAAATGTTAGTAATAGAATAAATAATTTTAAAGTAATAGCAAGAATTAATAAATAAGGAAAAAATAAATCCGTATTTTGCACAGGGAGGCCTTGGAAATCAGACGGATATTCCTTCATCGACCATTATCGCTAGAAACAATAAAATAAATAAAACCTTCGGATCCGTGCCAAAACAGTAATAGTTTTAAACACAGAGGGCTCAGATATATAAAAATAAAGTGGGACAGCCTAAAAAGTGCGGCTGCGAGAATTCGCTCTGCCAACGCATGTTGGTTATCCGGTGTAAGTGGAAGAAATCATCATTGCCCTGAAAGCTTCATTTATTTTATTTTCCGTCTTTGCAACTGTGGAGACCTAAAAAATCGACGGATAACTTTTTCATTGGCCCTTCAAGTGTAGTATAAGTTCAAATCAGTAATAAAAATAAAAGTGTAGCATCTATTAATTTGGAATAAAAATCTGTTCCATTAAGTTTAATAAAATAGGAGGGCAAAATCGCCCTAATCAGCCCAAAAACGAAACGGAACAGTGAAGGTTCGCCGGATACATTCCAGAATGTCGCCGAAATGAAACGAATGATAATAGAATCAGTCCAACAGCAACAACAAACAACAAGGTCCCGAAAATCAGAAAAAATCAAACCATCCACCAACAACAGCCAACAAAACTCCCAACAAGAAACCAACCGCAGTCGCCTGAGCTTAAACAAACTCCGATAATGTCCAAAATGAAGGAAATCAGTCTGATATCAACAACAAAGAACAAGTCCCAAAAATCAGAAAAATCGATCTATTAACCACAACAGACCACAAATACCGAAAAAATAAATTCAAGAACAAGGTCGCCGGAGTTTTTAGAACTCCGGCAAGAACCATAAAACGCAAAACAAACAGTCCAACAACAAAAGCGAGTCACATATCTCAAAAACAAAGCGAAACAGGATTCGCCTGAATCTTAAACCCCGACCAGATGCCGAAATAATGAAATCGATCCAGTAAACAACAACATACTTGCGGTGGCGGGCAGTGGGTGTTCGAACAGTGGTGGTTTCGCCGGAGATGGTGGTGTCGTGGTTGTTACGGGTAATTGGACGAGGGTAACAGTGGCGTGAAGGGGGACTGGGGAATATGAGTTCGCCGGTGAGAGGGTGGTTTTCAGAAAAATGAGAGGGGTTGGGGGTGAGCAGTGATGTGCGGCTGTTGTTAGTGTTGTTTGTGCGGCTGAGAGGAGGGAGAGTGATGGTGAGAGAGCAGGGGTAGACGACTGGGGGTAGGGGCGGCTGAGGGGGGGTCTGTGGAGAAGACAGGGTTGAGTTTATAATATAGAGGTGTCGGCTGCTTAGGGTTAATTAGAATAGGGTAGTGTTTTATTTATAGGGTAGATATTTAGGTTTAGAGTTTGGTATTTTGGGGGGGAAAAATAGATGAAAGTGTATTGGGCCTTATTTTTTGGGCCTCGGTTTGGGCTTCGGTTTTCGGCGAATTGGACTGATTCAGATTGTGCCTCAGACTGGATTGGTTTGACAAAAATGCAAAACGGGTTTATTATTTAAAAGAAAATATTTTTAAAAAGATGCAAAATTATTAAAATGCAAATGCCTATGCAATAATAATAAAATGCAATATTTAACAAATATTTAATGCCTAATTAAAAGTAAAGACGGGATGTCAATTAATTATTTAAAGAGATGCAAAATTAGTAAAATAAAATGATTGCGCAATAATAACATAATATTTGAAAATGTTTAATACCTAATTAAAGGTAAAACATGATGCCAATTTATAAAAAATAAAACAACATGGAATGTTAGGTAAAAAATATACAAAAATGCCAAAAAATGGTGATTAAAATGCGGTGTCCTAAAATGCTTAAAATTGCAATAAATAACTAAAAGATGGGTCAAAATTGGGTGTCAACAGTGTTCTTTTCAAATTTTTTTCTTCTCATATTTTGAAGTAACTTCACTTTTATTATAGTAGCCATTTGTATTTCAATATGTACAACAACAACATACTCAATGAAGTCCCATAATAAGGGGCCTGTGGAGGGTAGAGTGTATGCAAACCTTATCTCTACCTTGGTAAGTAGAGAGGTTGTTTCAGAAAGACCCTCGGCTCAAGAAAAAACATAAGCAAAAGAAAAGCAAGTCAAACGGTCAGATCCGGACAAGAAATTAATGCAGTATGAAAATGATGGTAACAAAAGTGAGCCATGATAAAACATTTTGAAAAAAGAAGCAGTAACTAACACAGATAAATAAGATAAACAAAATACACGAAAGAACATACAGCATCAGAAATCAAATGACATGGGACTATAAAACAATACTGCGTCTATTAGTATGATAGGCTAAGTAGGGCTACAATAATAGCACTACAACTACCTGTATGTTAGCGTAAGTAGGACTATGCTCAACTACCTACTACCCTTCTACCCTAATCCGTGTCCTCCACAACCTCCTATCTAAGGTCATGTCCTCAGTAAGTTGCACATGCACAATATCTCGTCTAATCACCTCTCCTCAATATTTCTTCGGCCTACCTCTACCCCTCCCGAACTCATTCATAGCCAACCTTCGCACTCGGGCATTTGTGCCTCTCCTCTACACATGCCCGAACCATCTCAACCTCGCTTCTCGCATCCTATCCTCCACCGAGGCCACTCCCACACTATCACGAATATCATCATTTCTAATCATATACCTCCTTGTATGCCCGCATATCTATCTCAACATCCTCATCTCCGCAATTTTCATCATTTGGATGTGTGAAGTCTTGACTCGCTAACACTCTGCCTTATACAACATAGTCGATCTAACCACCACCCTATAGAACTTGACTTTAAGTTTCGGTGGCGTTTTTTTATCACACAAGACTCTAGATGCAAACCTCTATTTCATCCACCCCGCAACAATACGATGTGTGACATCGTCATCAATCTCTTTATTCCCTTGGATAATAGACCCGAGATACTTGACGCTTCCTTTTTTTGAAATGACATGAGTACCAAGCCTCACCTCCATGCTTGTCTCATAGTCTCTCCCATTACTGAACTTGCACACCAAGTATTATGTCTTGGTCCTACTCGGTCTGAACCCTTTAGACTCCAGAGTTTGTCTCCAAACCTCCATCTTAGTGTTCACTCCGCTGCGAGTCTAATCAATCAGGATTATGTCATATGTGAATAACATACACTGTGGAACCTCCCCTTAAATTTGTCGTGTTAGTCTATCCATCACCAAGGAAAATAAGAATGGGCTAAGAGTTGATCCATGGCGCAGCCCCATCATCATTGGAAAGTGCTCCGAGTCTCCTCCTATTATCCGTACCCTGGTCTTGGCTCCATCATACATATTTTTGATCGCCCTAGTGTACACCACAGGTAAACCTCTAAACTCTAAATATCACCATAGAACCTCTCTAGGGACTTTGTCGTATGCCTTATCGAAGTCGATAAAAACCATATGCAAGTCTCTCTTCCTCTCCCTATACTAGTCCACCAACCTCCTAATAAGATGAATGACTTCTGTAGTTAAATGCACCGACATGAATCCAAACTAGTTATCGAAAATAGACACGCATCTTCTCACCCTCATCTCCATGACCCTTGTTATACCCCGTAGTTCGGGTCTGGATCGCGGTCGAGGGCCTCGGTAGTGGCGCCACGGCGAACGGCGCCAAGCGGGTGATTGTAGGCGGCGGCGAAAGCGAGCAGCGCCGTAAGATCTGAAGGGTCGCTGAAGTTTCAGCGCCGCGGCGCCGGGAAGCAGGGCCGCGACGCCGGAAAGTCCTGAGAGGCGGCAGAAGTTTCAGCGTCGCGGCGCCGAGGCGGGTTCTGCGAGAGTTAGTGGAAATTTCTGCACTGTTTTGTTTTAAAAGAGGTCCTCCCCCCCCATCTGAAATGTTGCATGCCTTATATTGACCAAGTCTTGAAGACTTGGTCATCTTTCAAATCTCTCTCTCTCTCTAAGCAAAAGCTCCCACTTCTCTCTAGAATTCCAAGAGGAATTCAAAGCTTAGGAAAAATCTGAAAAGGTGTGGCAAGAAGGAAGCTTGTGGCTAGCTTGTAGGTGTTGTTGTGGTGGTGTTCTTGGAAAGGAGACTAGCAAAATTGTTGGAATAGTTTTGGCTAAAGCTCTAAAGGTAACATTTCTTCTCTTGTAGCTAGTTATTGGTGTTGCATGTGAAGAAGAAGGAACTTGTAGTAGTAAATAATGCTCTTAGAATCATTGCATGTAAGAAATATTGTTTGGATATGAAAGAATTGGTTAAGAAGATTATGTGAGCATGTTGTAGCCTAAAAACTACCTTAGACTTGTTAAGTTGGTTGTTTTACCTTGTGGGGCATAATTTTACACATCTAAGTTTAGGTGTGTAATCCCCTTGAAAATGTTGGATTGTTGGGCCTTAAATGTGGCGTTTGGATATTGAATTCGACCTTGAAAAAGGTGGCAAAGTATGTAGAAACAAAGGAAGTGCTGCCCAAATTTCCTTAAGAATTAGTAACTTGAACTTGGAGTTTCTACATTAAAATTGGGGGTTAATAAACGTATTATGGTCATTATAGGTTGACATATTATGTGCGGTATTTCGGACTTAGCAAGTGGATTAACCGAAGAGGTATGTGGAACTTTCCTATCTCTTGAGCATGAGTATTTGTACCTATGTAGTACGGTAGACGTACAAGATTTGATATCTTTCACTTGTTTTAGAGTATGTGATACTTGTGTCATTTTTAAAAGTATAAGTCCCTTGGATTTAGGGAAAATGTATTTGACTAAGGAATAACGCAAATATAATGACTTTATGGGAAGTTGGTTATATTAGCTTTTGAAAGGTTAACAAAGAAAGGTTTACTCTAAGTAAAACAAGTACGGGTAAATGATTTGAAACTGTGAAAGATGGATTGATTTTTAGGCATTGATTGCCTAAGGTTTTAAAGGAAATGAAGTCACTTGATTTAGAAGCTTATTATATTTCTAAAAGGAAATGTGACTTGTCTTGAAAAGAAATCGTAACTTGATACTATGGTTATTAGTATCTTGGAATTTTTCTATAAAAGGAGTTATTTCTTAAAAGGTTAGAAGTACGTGGTACTTGGGTTGAATTCCCGGATTTTCTCTTAAAAGACATGTTAGTGCCTTAGGTATACTAAAATGAGAGGATATATTAATAATGTTAATAAGAAGTTAGGGGATTTCTTAACTTGCTTATGTTATGTATGATAGGCCGGTAGTGCTTATGTTATGTATGATAGGCCGGTAGTGCTTATGTTATGTATGATAGCCGGATGAGCTATGTTATATCTATATATTATTACGGGGTAAACCCCGGGTTATTACTTATGCCATGGATTTGCTACCCATGATGCGAGTGTGGCGCTTGTACTCATGCGGATCCGGACCACAGGATCCATGTGGGTGAAATAGTCTCATGCGAGTACGGCGATGGTACTCATGCGGGTCCACAGGATCCATGCGGGTGAAATAGTCCCATGACGAGGCGGATGACCTCATGCGGGTCCACAGGACCCAAGCGGGTGAAATAGTCCCAGGAGTAGGATTGCTTAATGATACTACGGGCGAGGTACCCTGTCTTGATCATGAGCCTCCTATTTTTATGCAGTAAGATTTATACTTGTTACTCTCATTATTAGTAAGGCACGGTCTGAGTAAATTGATTTTCGCCTATGACTCGGCTTATTTTGACTGATGAGATTATTACAAGTATTTTCCAGTTTTACATCCTTGGTACATATTGGAATCGACCCTTCCTCGGCTGCGTTCATGCCGCAGTAAGGGTAGCGGTGGTGGATCCTCATTCTTAGGATCTTTGCTCAGGTGTCAAAAGCTCCATTACTCCGGAGGCTTGACTTGATTTTTGGTACGGTTCTCCCTGACGTTGTAGGTTTTTGTGTGCATTCAGGGGTATGACGGGGCCCTGTCCCGTCATGGTTGTTACAAATTCTTAGAGGCCTGTAGTCCGATTGTAAATTGGGTTATTAAGGATGTAACTTCGGTTACATTTTATCTATGTTACGGGAAGGTAGCCATTTTGGGTTAGCCTATTTTATCTTATATGGTTCTTGTTTGTGAGTTTATTTCATTGGTTTTCTCGATGTTGTATCACAAGGGTGCGGGGTAAGGCACGATCCACGGATCCGAGTCGGGTCGTGACAAAAGTGGTATCGAAGCGATTAATCCTCGGAAAAGGGTCTGAGCCGTATCTAGTAGAGTCTTGATTATCGGTGTGTTGTGCACCACATCTATAATCAGGAGGCTGCAGGATATTTAGGATTGGTTTCCGTTTCTTTCACTCTAAGATCGTGCAATAGAGCCGTGTTATAGGTTGAATTTCCTCTGACGTGAATTTTGTATGTATCAATTATGTCTCCACTCAAGGCAACCGCGGCCCAGAAGGGCAAGTCAGCGGAGGGAACTACTAGTAGGACACCGAGGGTTACCCGGGCACAGGCCCAGTCCTTACCTGAGATAATGTTTAGGGCAGCGAGTTCCACGACGTCGTCCCCAGCCAGATGCAGGCGGCGGCCAGCTCACGAGACTACGGTACACGAGCCTCGCCATTACGGCTGGAGCGAGAGGATATGGGCTCTGAGAGATGGCCCGATTATTGGCGAGATAGTGTCTAGGCATGAGGCGGACATGAGGCAATGGTTCCACTGTACGTAGTTCCTCCCGATCCGATAGCGTGAGACCGGGACTTTTTGGCTGCACCCTCCGAGTTCTATGGGTCGAGGCACGAGGATGATCCTCAGAATTTATCAAGCGATTCTAACGGATCATGAGGGTGATCAAGGCCTCGGATACCGAGTCGGTTGTACTGAGTTCGCATCGGCTGCGTGATACCGCAGTTGACTGGTTTGATTCATGGGAGCTGTCCCGGAGGAGCATGCGCTTCCAGCTGTATGGGACGAGTTCTCGGCGGCGTTTCTTGGTCATTTCTTGCCTCCGCAGATGAGGAGAGCACGGGCCGACAGATTTCTGACATTGAGACAGAGTGGGCGGACAATCCGGGAGTACAACGTAGAGTTTGACTCGTTGGCTCGATATGCTCCCACTTTAGTAGCAGATATGGAGGACAGAGTGCACCGCTACGTCACAGGGCTCGATGACTATTTGGCAGAGAGTTGTACGGGAGTAGCTCTTCAGCCGGGCATGGACATTGCCCGCATCTGCCTATGCACGCAGGTGTGAGAGCGAGGGCCGGATTGATAGGTATCAACAGAAGAGGGCCAGGACAGCAGTGTCCTCTAGTAGTTCTCGAGGTAGACAGCCTCAACAGCAGACCGGATTTGCATCACAGCCGGTTCAGAGAGCTTCTCCACCATCTTCCTGGTCGTCTGAGGTATTGAGGCGGGGCGGGGTCGAGGCCGGGTTTCAGAGGACGAGTTCGGTCGGATGAGGCAACCTATGCCTCGGTGTGGTCGATGATGGTGATTGCCATTATGGGGGGTGTCGTGTTCCTCCAGGAGCTTGCTACTCTTGTGGCCAGCAGGGCCATTTGAAGAGAGATTGTCCGACCAGAGGCGGCGGAAATGCTATGGCTCGGTAAGCGAGTTCGATTCTTTGGGTCTTCATCTTGATGGTTGTGCGCCCGAGGCGTGGTGTTCACGGGCCAGCATACCGCGGCAGGGGTCGTGGCAGGGGTTCCAGTTCCAGCGGTCCTCAGAACCGCATTTATGCTATGTCGGCCGTCGGGACGTGAGGCGCCACCGATGTCGCCAGTGTACATTGTTGGTTTCTTGCTGTGATGTTTATGCTTTGATAGACCCAGGTTCTACCCAGTCCTATATATCTCCTCATATTGCTGGTAGAATAGGGATAGAGCCCGAGTCCATAAAACCTTTTGAGGTAGCTACCCTAGTAGGTGATTCGGTGGTGGCCGAGCGAGTGTATAAGGCTTGCCCAGTGACTATATACAGTCGTCAGACTCTAGACGACTTGATAGAGTTGGATATGAAGGACTTTGATGTGATTATGGGTATGGATTGGCTAGAGTCTTGCTATGCCAATGTGGACTGTAGAGAGAGGTTAGTTCGGTTCCAGTTTCCCGGTGAGCCGGTTATCGAGTGGAGGGGGAATACTGCATCGCCGAGGGGTAGGTTTATTTCTTACCTCAAGGCTAGGAAGATGGTGCGGAAGGGGTATATTTACCATTTGGTTCGGGTATTCGACATCGAGGTGAGATCCGGATCTTGATCGATCCGGTTGTTAGAGAGTTTCCAGACGTATTCCCAGACGAGCTTCCGGGTATCCCTCCTGAGAGGGAGATTGAGTTTTGCATTGAGTTGGCGCCAGACACTCGACCGATATCTATTCCGCCATACAGGATGGCACCTGCCGAGTTGAAGGAATTGAAGGACCAGCTGAAAGATTTCTTTGGAGAAAGACTTTATCGAGCCAGTGTTTCTCCCAGGAGCGCCGGTGTTATTTGTAAAAGAAGGATGGGACCTGCGTATGTGTATTGATTACTGACGGTGAACAAGGTAACTATCAAGCAGATATCCTCCCGGGATTGATGATTTGTTTGACCGGTTGCGAGTGCGAGATGCTTTTCCAAGATAGACCTGCGATCTGGTTACCATTAGGTACGAGTTAGAGAGGCGGATATCCCGAAGACTGCATTCAGGACCCGGTATGGGCACTATGAGTTCAGGCTGAGGGGGGTGTTTCTCGGCCGAGGGCTAGGGAAGGGGGAGGGTGCTCTCGGCTAGCTCACAAGAGGGGGGGGAGAAAGGGATTTCAAGACTTGGAAATATTTGTGGATGAAGAAAACCTTCAAGCAAGGGGAGTATTTATAGGCTAACCAAAGGCCAACCAATGGCCAAGATGAAGCCAAGTGCATAGCAAGTGTAAGGCCAAGATTTAGCCATGTGCTACCTTATCCATCTACACAAAATATCCTACCTAACCCTTGACCAAAATTTCAACACAAAAAACGTGCAAGACTAGCCCAAATTGCCGTCCAAACATGCCACTTGAGGGTGACACTTGTCACCCTCTCGTTGGTCCAAAATATTCCGTCTCTCGGAAAAATCCGCAAAAATTATTAATGACATAGCCGGAATTTTCCCTACGTAAGCTGTGGAAACGTTTCGTCGGAAAACGACTCTTTTTGACACTTGTGCACAATTTCGAACTTAGCCTAACTTTAAGGCTCAAACTTTTATACGTACGCCCTCACGTACATACTCTGGAAATACGGGGTATAACATTCTCCCCTCCTTAGAAACATTCGTCCCGAATGTTCCTTCTCAAGACGGATAACGAAGAAGTTCCTTCTTAACTTAAACAAGTTGCCAATGCCACATATGGCCACAAAATAACACACGCTCCAATACTTAATCCAAGTTTACGAGGAATCACCTCTAACATAACAAAAGCTTCCACCCAGGTCTAAAGGATACTCTCTTCGCATCTTCACTTCACAACAAAATGATCTCTTATTCTGCTAACACACGTTCACCTCTTTCCTTACTCGTCGTAGTCACTTGAACTCTCCCAGTATACGTACCACACTTCAGTCATTACTTCAGTTCCCAAAATTTCTGGAGGCACTACCTCCAAACTTGGTCATCTTACTAGCCTCGATCTTCTTTAAGGCCATCCCCGGCCTTCACGAACCGCTTCTGGTCGAACATACCCACGAACTCATACGATGGTCACCTAAACTTGGGCCTGGCGCCCTCGTGACCCTACCACCTGGCAGGACCACCTCGAACTGACCCCACCCCAAACCGGGCTGCGGGTCGACCCGCGAACGGTCCTCAACCCGACCCACAATCGCCCCAAACTCTTGTTCCCCGATCCGGAACAATCTTACCTATTCAAGTCCTGAAAGCTACCACTTTCATCACACACAACCCAAGGAAATTTCCCACAATACATTTACGCATACCAAGTATTTCAACAAAGACTAACCGTAAGAATCTCTTATTTAAGACGACCTTATCTCTAAGGTCTCAACATGAAATATTCTAAGGTTCACACTTCCCATGCCCCCCCCCAAACTTATCCTTTCAACAACCAGGTTTTCTAACTCACAAATAACACAACGCTATCCATACATAGCACACAATAATAAGGTCATCATATCACGCATACAAATCTCTAGAGGGTTAAGGATATACGAAGCCGCTCACTCTAATCATAGGCACGCCTGCGGTATGCATCGTAGAAGGCGATGAACCCGCCACTGATCCGGTAGGCTGCGTCATGCTTCATGTACCCCTCCTATAAGCACAATCTCTCGTCACATGGCCCTGACGGCGCAGTGAAACAAGCACCCGATAAAGACGACATTCCGGGATGACGTCGCCGCATCGTCTTGCGCTAAGGGGACATGAATCCTGGCTAGAACTCACGTATACTGTGAACGAAGCCACGGAGCTCGACCAGCTCGAATACCGAACGCCCCGAAGGCGCGGAGGACCACTGCATCTTGGCGGAGGTACATAACTAGTCTGCTGCTGAGGCGGTCCGCCTCGAAAGTCACCAAAGGACCCTGCTGTCCTGGCCCTCTTCCGTTGATCTTGGTCATTCCGTCGACCTCTCCGTGCCTCACATCCTAGTGCATGAGCCTGCATGCGGGCAATGTCCATGCCCGGCTGAAGAGCTACACCCGAACAAGCCTCGCCAAGTAATCATCTAGTCCGGTGGCGTAGCGGTGTACTCGTCCTCCATACTAGATACCAACGGGGACATACCGAGCGATGAGTCGAACTCCACATTGTACTCTCTAACCGTCCGCGATCCCGCTTCAACGTCAAAAATCTGCGGCCCGAGCCCTCCTCATCCGTGGAGGCAAGAAATGTGCAAGAAATGCCTCGAGAACTCGTCCCCAAATGCTGGAAGTGCATGCTCTTCCCGGGACAGCTCGCGAATCAAACCAATCAGCTGCAGATCACGCGGTGATGCGAACCAATACCACCGACTACGCCTCGAGGCTCGATCACTCTCATGATCCGTAGGCTGTCGGATAAACTCCCGAGGTCATCCTCGGCTCTCGATCCATAGAACATCGGCGGGCTCTGACTCGGAAAGTCCCGTAGTCTCAAAGCTATCGCTCGGGTGTGAACTACGGGTGCTAATAGATCGAGGCTGCTGCGTCGGCCTATCCTCATATCGGCCACGACCACGGCGAATCGGGCCATCTCCTTGTACCCGTCTCATCTGCTCCGGTGTGGGGTGGAGGCTCAGGTACTGTAGTCTCAGCAGCCATTGCTGCGGCTCTAAACTCTGCCGGTGCTGGCGGCGTCGCAAAACTCGCCGTCTGAAGCACAATCTCAGGTACTGACCGGGCCTGCGCCCTCGTACTCCTCTGAATCACACTAGCAGCTCCGCCGTGCGCCTTGCCACGGGCGGGTCGCCTTGCGCGGAGGCATAACTGGTAAAGGAAAGGAATACGTCAGAGGGGTCCAACTTATCACACAGCTCTAAGGCACGATCTCAGAACGAGAAGAATGGAAACCAATCTTAAATGCCCTATAGCCTCCTGATTATAGATGTGGTGCACAACACATCGATAATCAAGACTCTACTAGACACGGTCTGTAGACACTTTCCGAGGACTAACTGCTCTGATACCACTTTTGTCACGACCCGAACCCGGCTGGATCGTGCCTACCAGGAACCCTAGTGATACAACATCAGAGAAAATCAGCGGAAATAAAACAAGAACATGAAATGAGAGATATTATAAATGGACAGGCCAACCAAAACAGTTGCCTTCTGTACATACATAAAAAAAAACCCGAACAGTTATCCTTTTACAAACTCTGCCCACAACAGTGCTACAGACCTCTAAGAGTTTTACAACAACTATGACGGGACAGGGCCCCGCCATACCCCTGAATGTATAAGAATCTACAGACTCAGGGTAACATACCAAAAGATAAGCCTCCGAAGAAATGGGGCTTCCCGACACGCTGAACTGTGATCCTATGAGCGAGGATCCACAACCGATGTACCTCTACCTGCGGCATGAACGCAGCCCCCCGAAGGAGGTCGAGACAACAGTACAGTATGTGAAGCGTAAAATACTGTAAATGAAATCATAATAGTCTATATAAAGCAGGAGACATGTATGATAACCAAACTACAGTTCACAACATAAAAGCAGTCATGTCAAGTCAGGGACTCACGCCCTCAAAGTCATCCCTCATGCCCGTGGAACTCCTTCCTCACTGCCGGCAGTCTAGGTACAAATCATGTGATACGTATAACATGTCTCGGCCCATCTCATGGACCCAGTATAGAAACGTGTGGAATACATTCCCGGTTCATCCCATGAACGCGGTAGTCGAGTGAAATACATTCCCGGTTCATCCCATGAACACGGTAGTCGAGTGAAATACATTCCCGGTTCATCCCATGAACACGGTAGTCGAGTGAAATACATTCTCGGTTCATCACATGAACACGGTAGTCGAGTGAAATACATTCCCGGTTCATCCCATGAACACGGTAGTCGAGTGAAATACATTCCTTGCACAACAAGTCTATCACACGCAAACATAGGCAAGTTACACACAACTTAAAGTACTTTCATTTTATGACAAAGTCCGGGTTTTAACTCTAAAGTACTACATACGTTAAATCCTTTTAAAAGATCCATTCCTTTTTCAAAAGTCACCCGATACCCGTAGTATAAGAATAGAGTGACCCACATGTTTAAGTAAACCAACCCACATTCTTTTAAAGTCAAGTAACACCATTCCTTTTTCCTAAAGTTCCAGTTTGCCTAGTTTCAGTTACTCAAGTCCCATTTTTGAAAGATTTCATAGTTCATAGTCTTAATCCTTTAAAACATAATTCTCTTTTAAACGATTTGAGAAACATATGCCTTATATGTGAGTAGGTTATTCTTGTTTATAATCAATCTTATTAAGCAGCCATGATCTAGGAAATGTAATATCATTTTGTCTCATCTTAGCTTCTATGGAGATGGAGGTTTCTACTGGTTTAAATATAATACTTCATTTATTCAATACATTTTCCTTTATTAACGTTGCAGTGGTTTGTCGATACACATTCTGATTTCCGAATCAAGAAACATTATTCCTTTTAAAAACCAAGTACTCATTACTCACGAATGAGGTTTCACACAAAACTCATATTAATACATTCAAGTCAAGTCTCTTATCTTTTAAGATCAAGTCTCTTAACTTTTTAAAATCAATAAACCATTCATTTTACCTCCCTTAAGACGTTATACCTAACTTCCCATAAAGCTAGTATAACTCTTATGTTTTCAAAACCAAGTATTACTCTTCTTTCAAAAAAAGGATTCTTAATCTTTTGAAATACTTCAAGTTCTTTATGGTCACACATTAAGTCAGTTATAAGTCAAATCAGTTGTCTTTTAAAAACCACAAAACATTTTCTTACTTACATAAAGCTGTTATAACCAACTTCCCATAAAGTCGTTATAACACTTCCTGTTTTAAAACAACCAAATACAGTTAACACATGTACGTCTACCGTACTACATAGCTCACATATCATGCTAGAAAAGATAGGAAGAGGTTCACATACCTCGCGACAGTATCGACTAATAGCAAAACGCTCAGTACCTCAAAGTCGGCTACACCTTAAGCCAAGCAGCTCATGCCACACGTAGTACTTCACCTATAAAGGCCACTGGCGCCTATTAACATCTAGATCTCAACGTAGAATATTCTCTGAAATTTCGTGACACCTCCCCGCAACCGCGTAAAACTCCTCCTCTATCGAGGCCTGCTAACAGGCCAACAACTCCCTAGAGGGGGGGGGGGTGTACGTCTAATCCGGACGTGTACAATTCTACTACACAGTAATGCTACACAAGTCTACTGTAATACAGTCCTATGTAACTACAGTTCAGTTCTCTTCTTTTAAATTCAGGCTTAAGTCAAAAGACATTGCCGCACAATTATGTTCAGTTCTATATATAGTATACTTCAACTATATATTCCTACAACATGTAATTTCCAATTACAATAGAAGGTCAAGAGTGTTTACCTCGATAAGCCCAAAATTATCCAAGTTAAAATGTCGATCCTGAGCAAGGTTTAGCTCCTACTCCGTGCGCTCCAACCCGCTCCAAACAACCCTTAGAAGTTCTAACTAACTTATACTCAATTACTTCAACTATCAATGAAGATTTCCTTAGGGTTTCGTTTTTGTGACTGAGGGAAGTATAATAGTATTTCTGGGCTTTTAGTATAGGTATAACCTTGGAATAATACAAGGTATAAGGGCTAAAGTATTTAGGCATAACAACAATACTTGGAGAGTATTTCTTTACCAAGGGGGGTAGTATTTCGACTAGCACAACTAGGCTAGGGGGAGGGGGGTGTTTCTCGGCCGAGGGCTAGGGAAGGGGGAGGGTGCTCGGCTAGCTCACAAGAGGGGAGAAAGGGATTTCAAGACTTGGAAATATTTGTGGATGAAAACCTTCAAGCAAGGGGAGTATTTATAGGCTAACCAACGGCCAACCAATGGCCAAGAGGAAGCCAAGTGCATAGCAAGTGTAAGGCCAAGATTTAGCCATGTGCTACCTTATCCATCTACACAAAATATCCTACCTAACCCTTGACCAAAATTTCAACACAAAAAACGTGCATGACTAGCCCAAATTGCCGTCCAAACATGCCACTTGAGGTGACACTTGTCACCTCTCGTTGGTCCAAAATATTCCGTCTTCGGAAAAATCATAAAAATTATTAATGACATAGCGGAATTTTCCCTACGTAGTCGTGGAAACGTTTAGTCGGAAAGCGACTCTTTTGACACTTGTGCACAATTTGAACTTAGCCTAACTTTAAGGCTCAAACTTTTATACGCACGCCTCACGTACATACTCTGGAAATACGGGGTATAACATTCTCCCTCCTTAGAAACATTCGTCCCGAATGTTCCTTCTCAAGACGGATAACGAAGAAGTTCCTTCTTAACTTAAACAAGTTGCCAATGCCACATATGGCCACAAAATAACACACGCTCCAATACTTATTCCAAGTTTACGAGGAATCACCTCTAACATAACAAAAGCTTCCACCCAGGTCTAAAGGATACTCTCTTCGCATCTTCACTTCACAACAAAATGATCTCTTATTCTGCTAACACACGTTCACCTCTTTCCTTACTCGTCGTAGTCACTTGAACTCTCAAGAATCGCGTACCACACTTGCCATTACTCGGTTCCCAAAATTTACGGAGGCACTACCTCCAAACTTGGTCATCTTACTAGCCTCGATCTTCTTTAAGGCCATCCCCACCTTCACGAACCGCTCGGTCGAACATACCCACGAACTCATACGATGGTCACCTAAACTTGGGCACAGCCCTCGTGACCTACCACTGGCAGGACCACCTCGAACTGACCCGCTAAACCGGCTGCGGGTCGACCCGCGAACGGTCCTCAACCCGACCCACAATCGCCCCAAACTCTTGTTCCCCGATCCGGAACAATCTTACCTATTCAAGTCCTGAAAGCTACCACTTTCATCACACACAACCCAAGGAAATTTCCCACAATACATTTTACGCATACCAAGTATTTCAACAAAGACTAACCGTAAGAATCTCTTATTTAAGACGACCTTATCTCTAAGGTCTCAACATGAAATATTCTAAGGTTCACACTTCCCATGCCCCCCCCAAACTTATCCTTTCAACAACCAGGTTTTCTAACTCACAAATAACACAACGCTATCCGTACATAGCACACAATAATAAGGTCATCATATCACGCATACAAATCTCTAGAGGGTTAAGGATATACCTGAAGCTACCGCTCCACTCTAATCATAGGCCTGCCCTGCAGGGCGCATAACTGTAGAAGGCGATGAACCCGCCACTGGTCCGGTAGGCTGCGTCATGCTTCCTGTGCCCCTCCTATAAGCACAGTCTCTCGTCACATGGCACGGCGGCGCGCAGTGAAACAAGCACCGATAAAAGACGACATTCCCCGGGATGACGTCTGCCACATCGTGCACACTGAGGGGGACATGAATCCTGTTGGCTAGAACTCACGTATACCGTGAACGGAAGCCCGGAGCTCGACCGGCTCGAATACCGAACGCCACGAAGGCGCGGAGGACCACTCTGTCTTGGCGGAGGTACATAACTAGTCTGGCCTTGGCGGTCCGCCTCGAAAGTCACCAAAGGACCCTGCTGTCCTGGCCCTCTTCCGTTGATCTTGGTCATTCCGTCGACCTCTCCGTGCCTCACATCCTAGTGCATGAGCCTGCATGCGGGCAATGTCCATGCCCGGCTGAAGAGCTACACCCGAACAAGCCTCTGCCAAGTAATCATCTAGTCCGGTGACGTAGCGGTGTACTCTGTCCTCCATACTAGCTACCAACGCGGGGACATACCGAGCCAATGAGTCGAACTCCACATTGTACTCTCTAACCGTCCGCGCCCCGCTTCAACGTCAAAAACTGTCGGCCCGAGCCCTCGCCGCGTGGAGGCAAGAAATGTGCAAGAAATGCCTCGAGAACTCGTCCCAAACTGCTGAAGTGCATGCTCTTCCCGGACAGCTCCACGAATCAAACTATCAATCTGCAGATCACGCGGTGATGCGAACCAATACCACCGACTCGCCTCGAGGCTCGATCACTCATGATCCGTCATTGTCGGATAAACTCCCGAGGTCATCCTCGGCTCGATCCATAGAACACGGCGGGCTACAACTCGAAAGTCCCGTAGTCTCAAATATGCGCTCGGGGTGAACTACGGTGCTAATAGGGAAGGCTGCTGCGTCGGCCTATCCTCATATTCGGCCACGACCACGGCGATGGCGAAATCTCCTTGTACCCGTCTCATCTGCTCCGGTGTGGGGTGGAGGCTCAGTCTTGTAGTCTCGGCAGCCATTCTTGCGGCTCTAAACTTCTGCCGGTCTTTGGCGGCGTCAAAACTCGCCGTCGAAGCACAATCTCAGTCTTGGCCGGCTGCGCCTCGTACTCCTGAATCACACTAGCGGCTCGCCGCTGCCTTGCCCGCTCGGGCGGGTCGCCTGCGCGGAGGCATAGCGGTAAAGGAAGGAATACGTCGGAGGGTCCAACTTATCACGCCTCTAAGGCACGATCTCGAGCGAGAAGAATGGAAACCAATCTTAAATGCCCTATAGCCTCACGATTATAGATGTGGTGCACAACACATCGATAATCAAGACTACTAGACACGATGCAGACACTTTCAGAGGACTAATCGCTCGATACCACTTTTGTCACGACCGAACCGGGCGTGATCGTGCCTACCGGGCACCCTAGTGATACAACATCGAGAAAATCGTGAAATAAAACAAGAACATGAAATGAGAGATATTATAAATGGACAAAGCAACCAAAGCGATTTGCCTTACATACATCGTAAAAAAAACCCGAACAGTTATCCTTTTACAAACTCTGCCCACAATAGTGCTACAGACCTCTAAGAGTTTTACAACAACTATGACGGGACAGGGCCCCGCCATACCCCTGAATGTATAAGAATCTACAGACTCAGGGTAACATACCAAAAGATAAGCCTCCGAAGAAATGGGGCTTCCCGACACGCTGAACTGTGATCCTATGAGCGAGGATCCTGGCCGATGTACCTCTACTGCGGCATGAACGCAGCCCCGAAAGTCGATCTAACAGTACCAAGTATGTGAAGCGTAAAATCACGTAAATGAAATCATAATAGTCTATATAAAGCGGGAGACATGTATGATAACCAAACTACGATTCACAACATAAAAGCGATCATGTCAAGTCGTGGACTCACGCCTCAAAGTCATCCTCATGCGTGGAACTCCTTCCTCATGCGGCGATCTAGGTACAAATCATGTGATACGTATAACATGTCTCGGCCCATCTCATGGACCCGATAGAAAGCGTGTGGAATACATTCCGGTTCATCCCGTGAACGCGGTAGTCGAGTGAAATACATTCGGTTCATCCCGTGAACACGGTGTCGAGTGAAATACATTCGGTTCATCCTACGAACACGGTAGTCGAGTGAAATACATTCGGTTCATCCCATGAACACGGTAGTCGAGTGAAATACATTCGGTTCATCCCGTGAACACGGTAGTCGAGTGAAATACATTCCTTGCACAACAAGTCTATCACACGCAAACATAGGCAAGTTACACACAACTTAAAGTACTTTCATTTTATGACAAAGTCGGGTTTTAACCTAAAGTACTACATACGTTAAATCCTTTTAAAAGATCCATTCCTTTTTCAAAAGTCACCGATACGTAGTATAAGAATAGAGTGACCAGCATGTTTAAGTAAACCAACCCACATTCTTTTAAAGTCAAGTAACAACATTCCTTTTTCCTAAAGTTCGGTTTGCCTAGTTTGATTACTCAAGTCCCATTTTTGAAAGATTTCATAGTTCATAGTCTTAATCCTTTAAAACATAATTCTCTTTTAAACGATTTGAGAAACATATGCCTTATATGTGAGTAGGTTATTCTTGTTTATAATCAATCTTATTAAGCAGCCATGATCTAGGAAATGTAATATCATTTTGTCTCATCTTAGCTTACATGCAGATGGAGGTTTCTCTTGGTTTAAATATAATACTTCATTTATTCAATACATTTTCCTTTATTAACGCTGCAGTGGTTTGTCGATACACATTCTGATTTCCGAATCAGTAAAACATTATTCCTTTTAAAAACCAAGTACTCATTACTCACGAATGAGGTTTCACACAAAACTCATATTAATACATTCAAGTCAAGTCTCTTATCTTTTAAGATCAAGTCTCTTAACTTTTTAAAATCAATAAACCATTCATTTTACCTCCCTTAAGACGTTATACCTAACTCCCCATAAAGCTAGTATAACTCTTATGTTTTCAAAACCAAGTATTACTCTTCTTTCAAAAAAAAAAGGATTCTTAATCTTTTGAAATACTTCAAGTTCTTTATGGTCACACATTAAGTCAGTTATAAGTCAAATCAGTTGTCTTTTAAAAACCACAAAACATTTTCTTACTTACATAAAGCTGTTATAACCAACTTCCCATAAAGTCGTTATAACACTTCCTGTTTTAAAACAACCAAATACAGTTAACACATGTACGTCTACCGTACTACATAGCTCACACATATCATGCTAGAAAAGATAGGAAGAGGTTCACATACCTCGCGACGAGTATCGACTAATAGCAAAACGCTCCAAGTACCTCAAACCGTCGGCTACACCTTAAGCCAAGCAGATCACGCCACACGTAGTACTTCAACCTATAAAGGCCACAAGGCGCCTATTAACATCTAGATCTCAACGTAGAATATTCTACAGAAATTTCGGCAGCACCTCCCCCCCCCCCCCGCAACCGCGTAAATCTCCTCCTCTATCGAGGCCTGCTAACAGGCCAACAACTCCCTAGAGGGGGGGGGGGTTGTACGTCTAATCCGGACGTGTACAATTCTACTACACAGTAATGCTACACAAGTCTACTGTAATACAGTCCTATGTAACTACAGTTCAGTTCTCTTCTTTTAAATTCAGGCTTAAGTCAAAAGACATTGCCGCACAATTATGTTCAGTTCTATATATAGTATACTTCAACTATATATTCCTACAACATGTAATTTCCAATTACAATAGAAGGTCAAGAGTGTTTACCTCGATAAGCCCAAAATTATCCAAGTTAAAATGTCGATCCTGAGCAAGGTTTAGCTCCTACTCCGTGCGCTCCAACCCGCTCCAAACAACCCTTAGAAGTTCTAACCAACTTCTACTCAATTACTTCAACTATCAATGAAGATTTCCTTAGGGTTTCGTTTTTGTGACTGAGGGAAGTATAATAGTATTTCTGGGCTTTTAGTATAGGTATAACCTTGGAATACTACAAGGTATAAGGGCTAAAGTATTTAGGCATAACAACAATACTTGGAGAGTATTTCTTTACCAAGGGGGGTAGTATTTCGACTAGCACAACTAGGCTAGGGGGAGGGGGGTGTTTCTCGGCCGAGGGCTAGGGAAGGGGGAGGGTGCTCTCGGCTAGCTCACAAGAGGGGGGGAGAAAGGGATTTCAAGACTTGGAAATATTTGTGGATGAAGAAAACCTTCAAGCAAAGGGGAGTATTTATAGGCTAACCAAAGGTCAACCAATGGCCAAGATGAAGCCAAGTGCATAGCAAGTGTAAGGCCAAGATTTAGCCATGTGCTACCTTATCCATCTACACAAAATATCCTACCTAACCCTTGACCAAAATTTCAACACAAAAAACGTGCAAGACTAGCCCAAATTGTCGTCCAAACATGCCACTTGAGGGTGACACTTGTCACCCTCTCGTTGGTCCAAAATATTCCGTCTCTCGGAAAAATCCGCAAAAATTATTAATGACATAGCCGGAATTTTCCCTACGTAAGCTGTGGAAACGTTTCGTCGAAAAACGACTCTTTTTGACACTTGTGCACAATTTCGAACTTAGCCTAACTTTAAGGCTCAAACTTTTATACGTACGCCCTCACGTACATACTCTGGAAATACGGGGTATAACAGATACTCGATCGTCAGGTTAGGCGACTTCGAACAAAGGATGTGGCTTCCGTCAAAGTATTATGGCGGAACGAGAACAGGGAGGAGATGACGTGGGAAGCAGAGGATGACATGATGAAGAAGTATCCTCACTTATTTCCTATACCTTCAGGTAACCTACTTTCTTGTTTGATAGTTTCATTTGGAAATTTTGCTTGAGTATTGTTGTGGCTCGTGGAGCATCTTTATTTGCAAAAGAGTAGTTAAGAGCGTCTATGTCGATCGTGATTCGAGTAAGACTAGAAGGAACATTCGGGACGAATGTTTCTAAGGGGGGGAGAATGTTATACCCCGTAGTTCGTGCGGATCGCGATCGGGGGCCTGTGGCGCGGCTGTGGGCGGGCAGCGGGGCCAAGACGGGTGATTGTAGGGTCGCGGTGTCGGGAAACAGGGCCGCGACGCCGTAAGATCTGAAGGGTCGCTGAAGGTTCAGCTCCGCGACGCCGGAAAGTCCTGAGAGGCGGCAGAAGTTTCAGCGTCGCGGTGCCGAGGCGGGTTCTGCGAGAGTTAGTGGAAATTTCTGCACTGTTTTGTTTTAAAAGAGGTCATGGGTGGGTGACAAGTGTCCCCCCCCCATCTGAATTGTTGCATGCCTTATATTGACCAAGTCTTGAAGACTTGGTCATCTTTCAAATCTCTCTCTCTCTAAGCAAAAGCTCCCACTTCTCTCTAGAATTCCAAGAGGAATTCAAAGCTTAGGAAAAATCTGAAAAGGTGTGGCAAGAAGGAAGCTTGTGGCTAGCTTGTAGGTGTTATTGTGGTGGTGTTCTTGGAAAGGAGGCTAGCAAAATTGTTGGAATAGTTTTGGCTAAAGCTCTAAAGGTAACATTTCTTCTCTTGTAGCTAGTTATTGGTGTTGCATGTGAAGAAGAAGGAACTTGTAGTAGTAAATAATGCTCTTAGAATCATTGCATGTAAGAAATATGGTTTGGATATGAAAGAATTGGTTAAGAAGATTATGTGAGCATGTTGTAGCCTAAAAACTACCTTAGACTTGTTAAGTTGGTTGTTTTACCTTGTGGGGCAGAATTTTACACATCTAAGTTTAGGTGTGTAATCCCCTTGAAAATGTTGGATTGTTGGGCCTTAAATGTGGCGTTTGGATATTGAATTCGACCTTGAAAAAGGTGGCAAAGTATGTAGAAACAAAGGAAGTGCTGCCCAAATTTCCTTAAGAATTAGTAACTTGAACTTGGAGTTTCTACATTGAAATTGGGGGTTAATAAACGTATTATGGTCATTATAGGTTGACATATTACGTGCGGTATTTCGGACTTAGCAAGTGGATTAACCGAAGAGGTATGTGGAACTTTCCTATCTCTTGAGCATGAGTATTTGTACCTATGTAGTACGGTAGACGTACAAGATTTGATATCTTTCACTTGTTTTAGAGTATGTGATACTTGTGTCATTTTTAAAAGTATAAGTCCCTTGGATTTAGGGAAAATGTATTTGACTAAGGAATAACGCAAATATAATGACTTTATGGGAAGTTGGTTATATTAGCTTTTGAAAGGTTAACAAAGAAAGGTTTACTCTAAGTAAAACAAGTACGGGTAAATGATTTGAAACTGTGAAAGATGGATTGATTTTTAGGCATTGATTGCCTAAGGTTTTAAAGGAAATGAAGTCACTTGATTTAGAAGCTTATTATATTTCTAAAAGGAAATGTGACTTGTCTTGAAAAGAAATCGTAACTTGATACTATGGTTATTAGTATCTTGGAATTTTTCTATAAAAAGAGTTATTTCTTAAAAGGTTAGAAGTACGTGGTACTTGGGTTGAATTCCCGGATTTTCTCTTAAAAGACATGTTAGTGCCTTAGGTATACTAAAATGAGAGGATATATTAATAATGTTAATAAGAAGTTAGGGGATTTCTTAACTTGCTTATGTTATGATAAGCCGGTAGTGCTTATGTTATGTATGATAGGCCGGTAGTGCTTATGTTATGTATGATAGGCCGGTAGTGTTTATGTTATGTATGATAGCCGGATGAGCTATGTTATATCTATATATTATTACGGGGTAAACCCCGGGTTATTACTTATGCCATGGATTTGCTACCCATGATGCGAGTGCGGCGCTTGTACTCATGCGGATCCGGACCACATGATCCATGTGGGTGAAATAGTCCCATGCGAGTACGGCGATGATACTCATGCGGGTCCACAAGATCCATGCGGGTGAAATAGTCCCATGACGAGGCGGATGACCTCATGCGGGTCCACAGGACCCATGCGGGTGAAATAGTCCCAGGAGTAGGATTGCTTAATGATACTACGGGCGAGGTACCCTGTTTTGATCATGAGCCTCCTATTTTTATGCAGTAAGATTTATACTTGTTACTCTCATTATTAGTAAGGCACAGTGCAAGGTAAATTGATTTTCGTCTATGACTCCAGCTTATTTTGACTTATGATATTATTACAGTATTTTCCAGTTTTACATACTTGGTACATATTGTGTACTGACCCCCTTCCTCGGGGGCTGCGTTCATGCCGCAGGTAAGGGTAAGCAGGTGGTGGATCCTCATTCTTAGGATCTTTGCTCAGGTGTCAGAAGCTCCATTACTCCGGAGGCTTGACTTGATTTTTGGTACGGTTCTCCCTGACGTTGTAGGTTTTTGTGTGCATTCAGGGGTATGACGGGGCCCTGTCCCGTCATGGTTGTTACAAACTCTTAGAGGCCTGTAGTCCGATTGTAAATTGGGTTATTAAGGATGTAACTGTTCGGTTCTGTTTTATCTATGTTATGGAAAGGTAGCCATTTTTGGGTTAGCATATTTTATCTTATATGGTTCTTGTTTGTGAGTTTATTTCCGCTGGTTTTCTCTGATGTTGTATCACAAGGGTGCCCGGGGTAAGGCACCAGTCACGGATCCGAGGTCGGGTCGTGACAAAAGTGGTATGTGAGCAGTTAATCCTCGGAAAGGGTCTACAGGCCGTATCTAGTAGAGTCTTGATTATCGGTGTGTTGTGCACCACATCTATAATCAGGAGGCTGCATGATATTTAGGATTGGTTTCCGTTTCTTTCACTCTAAGATCGTGCAATAGAGCCGTGTTATAGGTTGAATTTCCTCTGACGTGAATTTTGTATGTATCAGTTATGCCTCCATCCAAGGCAACCGCGGCCCAGAAGGGCAAGGCAGCGGAGGGAACTACTAGTAGGACACCGAGGGTTACCCGGGCACAGGCCCAGTCCTTACCTGAGATAATGTTTAGGGCGGCGAGTTCCACGACGTCGTCAACCCCAAAGCAGTCCGGAGCGGCGGCGGCCATCGAGACTACGGTACTGAGCCTCGCCATACGGCTGGAGCAGAGGATATGGGCTCTGCGAGATGGCCCGATTATTGGCGGAGATAGTGTCTAGGCATGAGGCGGACATGAGGCAATGATTCGGCTGCACCGTAGTTCCTCCCAGATCCGATAGCGTGAGATTTCGGGACTTTTTGAGCTGCAGCCCTCCAGAGTTCTATGGGTCGAGGCCTGAGGATGATCCTCAGGAATTTATCCGACAGTTACAACGGATCATGAGGGTGATCAAGGCCTCGGATACCGAGTCGGTTGTACTGAGTTCGCATCGGTTGCGTGATACCGCAGTTGACTGGTTTGATTCATGGGAGCTCTCCCGGAGGAGCATGCGCTTCCAGCTGTATGGGACGAGTTCTCGGCGGCGTTTCTTGGTCATTTCTTGCCTCCGCAGATGAGAGAAACGCGGTCAGATTTCTGACATTGAGACAGAGTGGGCGGACAGTCCGGGAGTACAACGTAGAGTTTGACTCGTTGGCTCGATATGTTCCCACTTTAGTAGCAGATATGGAGGACAGAGTGCACCGCTACGTCACAGGGCTCGATGACTATTTGGCAGAGAGTCAGACGGAGTAGCTCTTCACCGGCATGGACATTGCCGCATACAGCCTATGCACTGGGTGTGAACGCAGGGCCGGATTGATATGTATCAACAGAAGAGGGTCAGGACAGCAGCGTCCTCTAGTAGTTCTCGAGGTAGACAGCCTCAGCAGCAGACCGGATTTGCATCACAGCCGGTTCAGAGAGCTTCTCCACCATCTTCCTCGTCAGAGGTATTCGAGCGGGACAGTTCCTGTGGCCGGGTTTCGGAGGACCAGAGTTCCAGTCAGATGAGGCCACCTATGCCTCGGTGTGGTCGATGTGGTGAATGCCATTATGGGGGGTGTCGTGTTCCTCCAGGAGCTTGCTACTCTTGTGGCTAGCAGGGCCATTTGAAGAGAGATTGTCCGACCAGAGGCGGCGGAAATGCTATGGCTCACCGAGTTGATTCTTTGGTCTTCATCTTCATGGTTATGCGCCCGAGGCGTGGTGTTCACGGGCCAGCATACCGCGGCAGGGGTCGTGGCAGGGGTTCCAGTTCCAGCGGTCCTCAGAACCGCATTTATGCTATGTCCAGCCGCCAGGACCAGGAGGCGTCACCTGATGTCGTCACAGGTACATTGTTGGTTTCTTGCTGTGATGTTTATGCTTTGATAGACCCAGGTTCTACCCAGTCCTATATATCTCCTCATATTGCTGGTAGAATAGGGATAGAGCCCGAGTCCATAAAACCTTTTGAGGTAGCTACCCTAGTAGGTGATTCGGTGGTGGCCGAGCGAGTGTATAAGGCTTGCCCAGTGACTATATCTGATCGTCGGACTCTGAGCGACTTGATAGAGTTGGATATGAAGGACTTTGATGTGATTATGGGTATGGATTGGCTAGAGTCTTGCTATGCCAATGTGGACTGTAGAGAGAGGTTAGTTCGGTTCCAGTTTCCCGGTGAGCCGGTTATCGAGTGGAGGAATCTTGCATCGCGAGGTAGGTTTATTTCTTACCTCAAGTTAGGAAGATGGTGCGGAAGGGTATATTTACCATTTGGTTCGGTATTACATCGAGAATGAGATCTGGGACCTTGATCGATTCGGTTGTTAGAGAGTTTCCAGACGTATTCCCAGACGAGCTTCCGGGTATCCCTCCTGAGAGGGAGATTGAGTTTTGCATTGAGTTGGCGCCAGACACTCGATCGATATCTATTCCGCCATACAGGATGGCACCTGCCGAGTTGAAGGAATTGAAGGACCAGCTGAAAGATTTGCTGGAGAAAGACTTTATCAGGCCAAGTGTTTCTCCCTGGGAGCGCCAGTGTTATTTGTAAAAAAGAAGGATGGGACACTGCGTATGTGTATTGATTACAGGCAGC